>CP136060.1:64007894-65257894 GCA_032464435.1 Aegilops umbellulata | reverse complement strand
GCTACGACGCTTTGTTTAGAACTGCACCAACTGACAGCTCCACCTTTTAATGTAAACACGTATCCGGTTTGCGATTTAGAATCGTCCGGATCAGTGTCAAAGCTTGCATCAACGTAACCTCTTACGGTGAGCTCTTTGTCACCTCCATATATGAGAAACATATCCTTAGTCCTTTTCAGGTATTTCAGGATGTTCTTGACCGCTGTCGAGTGATCCACTCCTGGATTACTTTGGTACCTCCCTGCTAAACTTATAGCAAGGCACACATCAGGTCTGGTACACAGCATTGCATACATGATAGAGCCTATGGCTGAAGCATAGGGAACATCTTTCATTTTCTCTCTATCTTCTGAAGTGGTCGGGCTTTGAGTCTTACTCAATCTCACACCTTGTAACACAGGCAAGAACCCTTTCTTTGCTTGATCCATTTTGAACTTCTTCAAAATCTTGTCAAGGTATGTGCTTTGTGAAAGTCCAATTAAGCGTCTTGATCTATCTCTATAGATCTTTATGCCTAATATGTAAGCAGCTTCTCCGAGGTCTATCATTGAAAAACTTTTATTCAAGTATCCCTTTATGCTATCCAGAAATTCTATATCATTTCCAATCAGTAATATGTCATCCACATATAATATTAGAAATGCTACAGAGCTCCCACTCACTTTCTTGTAAATACAGGCTTCTCTGAAAGTCTGCATAAAACCAAATGCTTTGATCACACTATCAAAGCGTTTATTCCAACTCCGAGAGGCTTGCACCAGTCCATAAATGGATCGCTGGAGCTTGCACACTTTGTCAGCTCCCTTTGGATCGACAAAACCTTCCGGTTGCATCATATACAACTCTTCTTCCAGAAATCCATTCAGGAATGCAGTTTTGACATCCACCTGCCAAATTTAATAATCATAAAATGCGGCAATTGCTAACATGATTCGGACAGACTTAAGCTTCGCTATGGGTGAGAAAGTCTCATCGTAGTCAATCCCTTGAACTTGTCGAAAACCTTTTGTGACAAGTCGAGCTTTGTAGATAGTAACATTACCATCAGCGTCAGTCTTCTTCTTAAAGATCCATTTGTTCTCAATTGCTTGCCGATCATCGGGCAAGTCAACCAAAGTCCATACTTTGTTCTAATACATGGATCCCATCTCACATTTCATGGCTTCAAGCCACTTTGCGGAATCTGGGCTCACCATCGCTTCTTCATAGCTCGTAGGTTCATCATGATCTAATATCATGACCTCCAGAACAGGATTACCGTACCACTCTGGTGCGGATCTCACTCTGGTTGATCTACGAGGTTCAGTAGTATCCTGATCTAACGTTTCATGATCATCATCATTAGCTTCCTCACTTATTGGTGTAGGTGTCGCAGAAACAATTTTCTGTGATGTACTACTTCTCAATAAAGGAGTAGGTACAGTTACCTCTTCAAGTTCTACTTTCCTCCCACTCACTTCTTTCGAAAGAAACTCCTTCTCTAGAAAGTTTCCGAACTTAGCAACAAAAGTCTTGCCTTCGGATCTGTGATAGAAGGTGTATCCAACAGTTTCCTTTGGATATCCTATGAAGACACATTTCTCCGTTTTGGGTTTGAGCTTATCAGGTTGAAGCTCTTTCACATAAGCATTGCAGCCCCGAACTTTAAGAAACGACAACTTTGGTTTCTTGCCAAACCATAGTTCATAAGGCGTCGTCTCAACGGATTTAGATGGTGCCCTATTTAACGTGAATGCGGCCGTCTCTAGAGCGTATCCCCAAAACGATAGCGGTAAATCAGTAAGAGACATCATAGATCGCACCATATCTAGTAAAGTACGATTACGACGTTCGGACACACCATTACACTGTGGTGTTCCGGGTGGAGTGAGTTGCGAAACTATTCCACAGTTTTTCAAATGTACACCAAACTCATAACTCAAATATTCTCCTCCACGATCAGATCGTAGAAACTTTATTTTCTTGTTACGATGATTTTCAACTTCACTCTGAAATTCTTTGAACTTTTCAAATGTTTCAGACTTGTGTTTCATTAAGTAGATATACCCATATCTGCTTAAGTCATCTGTGAAGGTGAGAAAATAACGATATCCGCCACGAGCCTCAATATTCATCGGTCCACATACATCGGTATGTATGATTTCCAACAAATCTGTTGCTCTCTCCATCGTACCGGAGAATGGTGTTTTAGTCATCTTGCCCAAGAGGCACGGTTCGCAAGTACCAAGTGATTCATAATCAAGTGGTTCCAAAAGCCCATCAGTATGGAGTTTCTTCATGCGCTTTACACCGATATGACCTAAACGACAGTGCCACAAATAAGTTGCACTTTCATTATCAACTCTGCATCTTTTGGTTTCAACATTATGAATATGTGTATCATTACTATCGAGATTCATCAAAAAAAGACCACTCTTCAAAGGTGCATGACCATAAAAGATATTACTCATGTAAATAGAACAACCATTATTCTCTGATTTAAATGAATAACCGTCTCGCATTAAACAAGATCCAGATATAATGTTCATGCTCAACGCTGGCACCAAATAACAATTATTTAGGTCTAATATTAATCCAGAAGGTAGATGTAGAGGTAGCGTGTCGACCGCGATCACATCGACTTTCGAACCGTTTCCCACGCGCATCGTCACCTCGTCCTTTGCTAGTGTCCGCTTATTCTGTAGTCCCTGTTTCGAGTTGCAAATATTAGCAACAGAACCAGTACCAAATACCCAGGTGCTACTGCGAGCATTAGTAAGGTACACATCAATAACATGTATATCACATATACCTTTGTTCACCTTGCCATCCTTCTTATCCGCCAAATAATTGGGGCAGTTCCGCTTCCAGTGACCAGTCTGCTTGCAGTAGAAGCACTCAGTTTCAGGCTTAGGTCCAGACTTGGGTTTCTTCTCTTGAGCAGCAACTCGCTTGCCGTTCTTCTTGAAGTTCCCCTTTTTCTTCCCTTTGCCCTTTTTCTTGAAACTAGTGGTTTTGTTAACCATCAACACTTGATGCTCCTTCTTGATTTCTACCTCCGCAACTTTTAGCATTGCGAATAGCTCGGGAATAGTCTTGTTCATCCCTTGCATATTATAGTTCATCACGAAGCTCTTGTAGCTTGGTGGCAGTGATTGGAGAATTCTGTCAATGACGCAATCATCTGGAAGAGTAACTCCCAATTGAAACAAGTGATTATTATACCCAGACATTTTGAGTATATGCTCACTGACAGAACTGTTCTCCTCCATCTTGCAGCTATAGAACTTATTGGAGACTTCATATCTCTCAATCCGGGCATTTGCTTGAAATATTAACTTCAACTCCTGGAACATCTCATGTGCTCCATGACGTTCAAAACGTCGTTGAAGTCCCGGTTCTAAGCCGTAAAGCATGGCACACTGAACTATCGAGTAGTCATCAGCTTTGTTCTGCCAGACGTTCATAACTTCTGGTGTTGCTCTAGCAGCAGGCCTGGCGCCTAGCGGTGCTTCCAGGACGTAATTCTTCTGTGCAGCAATGAGGATAATCCTCAAGTTACGGACCCAGTCCGTGTAATTGCTACCATCATCTTTCAACTTTGCTTTCTCAAGGAACGCATTAAAATTTAACGGAACAACAGCACGAGCCATCTATCTACAATCAACATAAACAAGCAAGATACTATCAGGTACTAAGTTCATGATAAGTTTATGTTCAGTTAATCAAATTAATTAAGAACTCCCACTTAGATAGACATCCCTCTAATCCTCTAAGTGATCACGTGATCCAAATCAACTAAACCATAACCGATCATCACGTGATATGGAGTAGTTTTCAATGGTGAACATCGTTATGTTGATCATATCTACTATATGATTCACGCTCGACCTTTCGGTCTCCGTGTTTCGAGGCCATATCTGTTATATGCTAGGCTCGTCAAGTATAACCTGAGTATTCCGCGTGTGCAACTGTTTTGCACCCGTTGTATTTGAACGTAGAGCCTATCACACCCGATCATCACGTGGTGTCTCAGCACGAAGAACTTTTGCAACGGTGCATACTCAGGGAGAACACTTCTTGATAATTTAGTGAGAGATCATCTTATAATGCTACCGTCAATCAAAGCAAGATAAGATGCATAAAAAGATAAACATCACATGCAATCAATATAAGTGATATGATATGGTCATCATCATCTTGTGCTTGTGATCTCCATCTCTGAAGCACCGTCATGATCACCAACGTCACCGGCACGACACCTTGATCTCCATCGTAGCACCGTTGTCGTCTCGCCAATCTTATGCTTCCACGACTATCACTACCGCTTAGTAATAAAGTAAAGCATTACATCGCGATTGCATTGCATACAATAAAGCGACAACCATATGGCTCCTGCCAGTTGCCGATAACTCGGTTACAAAACATGATCATCTCATACAATAAAATTTAACATCATGTCTTGACCATATCACATCACAACATGCCCTGCAAAAACAAGTTAGACGTCCTCTACTTTGTTGTTGCAAGTTTTACGTGGCTGCTACGGGCTTAAGCAAGAACTCATCTTACCTACGCATCAAAACCACAATGATAGTTTGTCAAATAGACTCTGTTTTAACCTTCTCAAGGACCGGGCGTAGCCACACTCGGTTCAACTAAAGTTGGATAGACAGTCTTCCGCAAGCCATCTATGTGCAAAGCACGTCGAGGGAACCGGTCTCGCGTAAGAGTACGCGTAATGTTGGTCCGGATCGGCTCGTCCAACAATACCGCTGAACCAAAGTATGACATGCTGGTAGGCAGTATGACTTGTATCGTCACAACTCACTTGTGTTCTACTCGTGCAAATAACATCAAACCATAAAAACCTAGGCTCGGATGCCACTGTTGGGGAACGTAGTAATTTCAAAAAAATTCCTACGTACACGCAAGATCATGGTGATGCATAGCAGCGACAGGAGAGTATGATCTACGTACCCTTGTAGATTGCAACGGAAGTGTTTGACACAACGTAGAGGAAGTAGTCGTACGTCTTCTTCCCGGTCCGACCGATCCAAGCACCGTTACTCCGGCACCTCCGAGTTCTTAGCACACATTCAGCTCGATGACGATCCCCGGGCTCCGATCCAGCAAAGCGTCGGGGAAGAGTTCCGTCAGCATGACGGCGTGGTGACGATCTTGATGTACTACTGACGCAGGGCTTCGCCTAAGCACTGCGACAATATGACCGAGGTGGAATTTGGTGGAAGGGGGCACCGCACACGGCTAAGGAACGATCTCAAGGATCAACTTGTGTGTCTATGGGGTGCCCCCTGCCTCCGTATATAAAGGATCCAAGGGGGAGGGGCTGGCCGGCCAAGGGTGGCGCGCCAGGAGAGTCCTACTCCCTCCGGGAGTAGGATTCCCCCCCCCCCCAATCATAGTTGGAATAGGATTCCTCAAAGGGGGAGAGAGAGAGAGGGGGCCGGCCACCTCTCCTAGTCCTAATAGGACTAGGGGAAGGGGGAGGCGCACATCCCATGAGGGCAGCCCTTTCACCTTTCCACCAAGGCCCATGTTGGCCCATTTGGCTCCCGGGGGGTTCCGGTAACCCTCCCGGTATTCCGGTAAAATCCCTATTTCATCCAGAACACATCTGATGTCCAAACATAGGCTTCCAATATATCAATCCTTACGTCTCGACCATTTCGAGACTCCTCGTCATGTCCGTGATCACATCCGGGACTCCGAACAACCTTTGGTACATCAAAATGCATAAACTCATAATAACTGTCATCGTAACGTTAAGCGTGCGGACCCTACGGTTCAAGAACAATGTAGACATGACCGAGACACGTCTCCGGTCAATAACCAATAGCGGGACCTGGATGCCCATATTGGCTCCTTCATATTCTGCGAAGATCTTTATCGGTCAGACCGCATAACAACATACGTTGTTCCCTTTGTCATCGGTATGTTACTTGCCCGAGATTCGATCGTCAGTATCCAATACTTAGTTCAATCTCGTTACCGGCAAGTCTCTTTACTCGTTCCGTAATACATCATCCCGCAACTAATTCATTAGTTGCAATGCTTGCAAGGCTTAAGTGATGTGCATTACCGAGAGGGCCCTGAGATACCTCTCCGATGATCGGAGTGACAAATCCTAATCTCGAAATACGCCAACCCAACATCTACCATTGGAGACACCTGTAGTACTCCTTTATAATCACCCAGTTACGTTGTGACGTTTGGTAGTACCCAAAGTGTTCCTCCGGCAAACGGGAGTTGCATAATCTCATAGTCATAGGAACATGTATAAGTCATGGATAAAGCAATAGCAACATACTAAACGATCGGGTGCTAAGCTAATATAATGGGTCATGTCAATCAGATCATTCAACTAATGATGTGATCTCGTTAATCAAATAACAACTCTTTGTTCATGGTTAGGAAACATAACCATCTTTGATTAACGAGCTAGTCTAGTAGAGGCATACTAGTGACACTCTGTTTGTCTATGTATTCACACATGTATTATGTTTCCGGTTAATACAGTTCTAGCATGAATAATAAACCTTTATCATGATATAAGGAAATAAATAATAACTTTATTATTGCCTCTAGGGCATATTTCCTTCACGGGCGTCCTTGAGGTCAGCAACGGCTTTCTCCAAATCCGTCCGCCTGGCTCGGCCTTCCTCCTCAAGATATCTACAACGGTCAGTAACACTTTTCAACTCTATGGCAATATTAGCCATCTCATCCCTGCTTCGGCAATGGGCAGCCTGTTCGGCCCGCAGCTCTTCACGGGCTCTCAAGGCAGCTGCATCGCTTCTTCTGGCTTGGCTCTTCGCTTTGGCAAGTTCGGCCCTAAGTCCTTCCACGGCTGCCGCACCATCCGCATCAAGTATACACAACGGTAAGATTTTGACCTAGATCTCCTCTTACTAACAATCGCCATGAAAAATCAATACCTTGAGCATCATCAAGCCGCTGGTTAACCAGCGCGATGTCGGCCTCTGCCTCGTCAAGTTGCCGTTTCATTTCGGCAAAATCTTGAGTCCGGCTCGACCCCGGACAATTAGCCGCCTACATATACACACGCCATTTTAAGGACCTGGGATTAAGATCCTCTGCGTGCCGCACATCTTTGCGCCACACAGAATCTCAGGGGCTACTATCTACACAGGACGCATGTTATTAGGCGTAATTAACACTAATGTCCGTTATTTGAAACGTACCTCAAAACCCGCCAATAAACTCTTGACGGCCTCGTTCAGTCCGCCTCCTGCGGCTGCAATTTTTTCAACCACCGTGTGCATCAACACACGATGCTCTTCTGAAATAGAAGCTCGGACCACCAGAACCTTTAGCTCCCTCGGCCGAACACCAGTTGGCGCCGGACTCGTCCCACGGCCCTCTTCGGAGGCCGGGCACGGAGAGCCTTGTGGGGTCATGTGATCGTCTTCTGCCTCTGGCAGATTCGGGGAGATCCTCTGCGATGACACTTCGACGTCGTCCGCCTTGTCAGGCGATGCAGAAAGAGGAGGCGTCCCGCTCTCCATCATCTCCGGAAGGAGATCCCCTGACGTTGAGTTCTGCTGTGAGGGGTCGAGGTCCGAACTACAAGGCAAAGTTTTGGTCAAACACTTTTCAGATATAAAGCAAGGATTTCTCTTAAGAACAATTCCTTTTCTACTTACGGCTCGTTGGAGAACCGCTCCCCTTGCGGACGCAATTCGGCCGAGGGGCTCCTCGGCGACGGGTCCTCTGACATGGATTCTTTCCCCCGTTTTGAAGCTTGGACTTCCGGGTCATCAGTGGTGGCCCTCTTCTTTCCCCTAGGAGGGGAACTTTCAGTTCCCCCCTTCGGAGTAGCCTCTCTCGAAGAGGCCATGGTTTCCTTGTCGGTCCCCTTATCTCCCTCCAAAGGCACTACCTCTAGCATCCTGACTAGCACGGGATCCAGCCTGGTTTCGGGAAGGGGAGCCGGACACCGGATCAGCTTCGCCTTTGCTATCCACTCCTGCTTAAAGGAAGAAATGCTGTTAAAAAGCAAGTAAAACTATGCGGATAGAAGGTCCGAACACAAGGTCACCCACGTGAGTATCCGGGCGATTGCAGCTTAGGCCAGCATCCTCGGTCAGGTCTGGACTCGCTTCTTGCGATCCGAAGAACAGTTTATGCATCTCCTTAGGCATTACGCCCATAAAATTTCGGAGAACTCGCGGTCCCTCTGGGTTGAACTCCCATAAGCGAAGGGGGCGACGTTGGCTGGGCAGTATTCGGCGAATCAGCATGACTTGTGTCATCTTGACCAGGTTGGGGCCTCCTTCCAGGAGATCCTTAATGCGACCCTGTAGCAGAGGAACATCTTTGGGCAAACCCCGATCTAATTCCGTATTGATCCACGATGCTAACCGTGGTGGGGGACCGGAGCGAAAGGCCTGAGGCGCCACCCACGTGGTGCCCCGAGGAGCAGTAATATAGAACCACTCCCGTTGCCATAAGCCGAGCTCTTCTTGAAGAGCGCCTTCGGGCCAAGGAGTGTCGGCTTTTCTTTTTATAGTGGCACCTCCGCACTCTGCATGGCGCCCCTCGATTATCTTCGGTTCTACATTGAAGGTCTTGAGCCATTGCCCGAAGTGAGGGGTAACATGGAGGAATGCTTCACACATAACTATGAAAGAGGAGATGTGGAGGATGGACTCTGGAGCTAGGTCATGGAATTCCAGCCCGTGATAGAACATCAGCCCCCTTACAAAGGGATCCGTTGGGAAGCCTAATCCACGGAGGAAATGGGAGATAAATACTACGCTCTCGCCTGGCTGAGGGCTAGGGATCGCTTGTCCTTGAACAGGCAGCCTGTGCGGAATCTGCTGGTCAGAAATCTAGCTTCCCTCAACTTTGATACGTCCTCCTCCGTCACAGAGGAGGGCATCCATCGACCCTGAAGATCAGAACCGGACATTGTTGAAGGTTCGGCGTGCCTGAAATCTGGGAGCCTAGGGTGTTGGAACTCGAGGCGACAGGCGAGCTTGTTTTGGGAATAGAAGAGGGGACGGGGCCTTGGTCTCTTTATAAGAGGCGGAATACCAAGAGCCCTCCCCATAACCGTCTTGGACTAGCCTTGAGTTAGGCAGGACATGCTAACAGGCACGTTTGGGTTACCCACGTCCGTATTAATGAGAATCCCGTTAAAAGGGGCGCACGATCTCTGCTTCGATAAGACGTGCCAAGGAAACCGCCTCGTTAAACGTGTAGCGGTGGAACAGTAAAAATATTCCGTACAGAAAGCTTGGCCGCAGTGTTATGATGCACTGCGGGATACGTCAGCAGATTTGATTTGTGTTAATATTATTCTCTATATGGCAATATGTGGAAACTTGTTTTGCAGAGCCGGACACTTTTTTGGTGTTATTCATATTCTTGAAGAACTTGGAGGAGGAACCCGCCTTGCAATGCCGAAGACAATTTGCGCGTCGGACTCGTCGTCATTGAAGCCAGGTTCAGGGGCTACTGAGGGAGTCCTGGATTAGGGGGTGTTCGGATAGCCGGACTACATCTCCCGCCGGACTCCAGGACTATGAAGATACAAGATTGAAGACTCCGTCCCGTGTCCGGAAGGTTCTTTCCCTGGCGTAGAAGGCAAGCTAGGCGTGCGGATATTCAAGATCTCCTACCAATGTAACCGACTCTGTGTAACCCTAACCCTATCCGGTGTCTATATAAACCGGAGGGTTGTAGTCCGTAGGACAGAATCATCTTCATACACAATCAAACCATAGGCTAGCTTCTAGGGTTTAGCCTCCTTGATCTTGTGGTAGATCCACTCTTGTACTACCCATATCATCAATATTAATCTAGCAGGAGTAGGGTTTTACCTCCACCGAGAGGGCCCGAACCTAGGTAAAACAAAGTGTCCCCTGTCTCCTGTTACCATCCGACCTTGACGCACAGTTCGGGACCCCCTACCCGAGATCCGCCAGTTTTGACACCGACAAGCCCCCTGCCGTGCGGAGACGGCGCCGACCCGGCGGAAAAACGGCTTGACATGGCGACTTGTGGGCGGCGCCTGCGAGCCGCCCAGAAGGGTCGCGACGATCGGGGGTGTCGATGTAGCGGTGCGGTTGTCTTGCCGCACAGGCAGATGCTGGGGCGACGCTTGCTGCTCGTTCCCCGCCGGGCCGGTGGCGGCGTTGATGGCGGGCGACGGGGAACGACGAGGATGCCCACCGACGGGAGCCGTCTAGGTGATGCGGGAGGTGACGGCGGCCCGACGCTCGGCGCGGGTCCGACGAGCGTCAGACATGGACGCGACGGTCGGAGGAGAACGAAGCGGTGGAAGACAAATTCCGGCGCACCCCTACCTGGCGCGCCAAATGTCGGATTTCGGGTTCCGGCAGACCCTTACGGTTCGAACTCTGGGGTGCGCTCGGAGATTATGCCCTCTACCTCTCCGTCCCACAAGGATCTAACTACTGAAGGAACAACACAAGGGACGCAGAGTTTATACTAGTTCGGGCCACCATTGTGGTGTAATACCCTACTCTAGTTTGTGGTGGGTGGATTGCCTCTTGGGCTGATGATGATGAATAGTACAAGGGAGAACAGCCTCGCGAGGGCGTGTTTTTGCTGGGACGATGAACTGCTAGGGGAGTTCAGCCGCCCTTCTCTCTCTCTCTCTCTCTCTCTCTCTCTCTCTCTCTCTCTCTCTCTCTCTCCTTGCTCAGATTCTGGGTACCAGATGCCTCATCCTTGGGGGTGGCTAGTCCTACTTATAGGCAAAGGCCCTGGGCCTCTTCCCAAATATTAAGCGGGAAGGGCGCCAACAATTGGCCAATTCGAAGGGGAACATACAGTACACTTATCCTGACTAAAGTTGGTCCTCGCCTGCCAAAGGACCTGTGGTGACGCCGTTCTGGGATCCACGGTGACCTCCTTCCCACTGTTGGACTGATCTTGGTCTTGTTGCACCGAAATGGATGCCTTTGCTTGATCCTCTCGCCTGCGCTTGCCCCCTTTGCACCAAAGTGGAAAGGGAGGGCACTACACGGGCTGGCGCCCGCCTGGCACCCTTGGTCGTCATGGCTTGCGTCATGGGCACCTCGCGAGGTACCTCGCCTTGATCTCTCCGCCTCCTCGTGAGCCAGCCTGACGAGGCCGTGCCAGAGGAAGTGCCGTGTCGTCCGCCCCGCGAGGCTTGGCCCCTCGCGAGGATCTTGGGTCTTGTGTTGATGAAGTTGGGCCGTGCTGGGCCCCCTTTGAGCCACGCCGCAGGCCACAGGCAGGCAAGTCTGGGGAACCCCATTCCCAGAACACCGACATTGACCTTCCTCTCCGGCACCACATAAGGTGCCGGAGTCAGCAGCTTCACTAGGAGAGCTAGGGCTGGGTCTTCGGGCAGGGGAGCCGGACAGTTAATTGGTCCGGATATCGCCTGCCAAGCCTGTCAAAGGTAAGGGAGTTTAGATCCCACATAGAGTTAATCTATGAAAAAGAGCTTAATAATCCTGTCAAAGGCATAGATAGCTTACCTCGCTAGCGTGACGCTGCGTGCTGTATCCGCGGTCCTCGGAAGCGGATGTGGGGGCCTCGACGCTTTTGATTAGCACCTTCCAGACGTCTTCATACGACGTGTCGAAGAGCCTGGTGAGGGTTCGGTGCTGCGCCGGGTCGAACTCCCACAAATTGAAATCCCGTTGTTGGCACGGGAGGATCAGACGAACGAGCATGACCTGGACTATATTGACAAGCCGGATTGGCTTCTTTATTAGGGACTGGATGCAGGTCTTCAGTCCGGTCACCTCTTCCTCGTTGCCCCACGACAGGCCCGTCTCTTTCGAGGACATAAGCCGCGTGGGGGGTCCGGATCTGAACTCGGGGGCTGCGACCCATTCCGGATCGCGTGGCTCGGTGATGTAAAACCACCCGGCTTGCCATCCCTTTAGGGTCTCCACAAAGGCGCCCTCGAACCAGAGGACATTGGCTATCTTGCCAGCCATAGCACCTCCGCACTCCGCTTGGCTGCCGCGCACCACCTTGGGCTTGACGTTGAAGGTCTTAATCCAAAGGCCGAAATGGGGGCGGACGCGGAGGAAGGCCTCGCTCACGACGATAAACGCCAAGATGTTGAGGATGAAGTTCGGGGCCAGATCGTGGAAATCTAGGCCGTAGTAGAACATGAGTCCCTGGACGAATGGGTGAAGTGGAAAACCTAGTCCGCGGAGGAAGTGGGGAAGGAAAACTACCCTCTCATGGGGCCTTGGGTTGGGGAGAAGCTGCCCCTTCTCAGGAGGCCGGTGCGGGATGTCCTTGGACAGGTATCCGGCCTTCCTTAGCTTTTTTACTTGAATCTCTGTGACGGAGGAGACCAGCCACTTGCCTCCCGCTCCGGACATTGCTGGAGAAGGTTGAGGTGGGAAGAGCAGGCTTGGGCGCTGGAGCTTGAGTGCGCGAGAGATGGATTGGCAAAGGAGGAAGGAGGTGTAGGTAAAAAAGGTGGATCCTTATCCCCTTATATGGGCGGATGCGGTTATGCGTCCCCACCTACCTAATAAAACTCGCTTGCCTCCCAAGCGCCGTGGTAAATGGCACGGTTGGGTTACCCACGCCCGTATTGATGAGAATCCCGTAAAAGGGGCACACGATCTCTGCTTTGACAAGACGTGCCAAGGAAACCGCCTCGCAAAACGTGCTGAGGTGGAAAAGTGAAAACAATTTGTATAAAGAGCTTGGCCGCAGTGTGATGACGCACTGCATAATACGTCAGCAGATTTGATTTGTGTTAATATTATTCTCTCTATGGCAATATGAGGAAACTTATTTTGCAGATCCGGACACTATTTTTGGTGTTTACAATCTTCTATGAAGGACTTGGAGGAGGAACCCGCCTTGCAATGCCGAAGACAATCTGCGCGCCGGACTCGTCGTCATTGAAGCCTGGTTCAGGGGCTACTAAGGGAGTCCTGGATTAGGGGGTGTTCGGGTAGCCGGACTATACCTTCGCCGGACTCTTGGACTATGAAGATACAAGATTGAAGACTTCGTCCCGTGTCCGGATGGGACTTTCCTTGGCGTGGAAGGCAAGCTAGGCGATGCGGATACTCAAGATCTCCTACCATTGTAACCGACTCTGTGTAACCCTAACCCTATCCGGTGTCTATATAAACTGGAGGGTTGTAGTCCGTAGGACATCCATCATCATACACAATCATACCATAGGCTAGCTTCTAGGGTTTAGCCTCCTTGATCTCGTGGTAGATCTACTCTTGTACTACCCATATCATCAATATTAATCAAGCAGGAGTAGGGTATTACCTCCATCGAGAGCACCCGAACCTGGGTAAAAACATTGTGTCCCTTGTCTCCTGTTACCATCCGGCCTTGACGCACAGTTCGGGACCCCCTACCCGAGATTCGCCGGTTTTGACACCGACAAGGACACTGCATGGGCTGGCGCCCGCCTGGCGCCCTTGGTTGTCATGGCTTGCATCACGGGCACCTCGTGAGGTACCCCGCCTTGATCTCTCCGCCTCCTCGCGAGCCAGCCTGATGAGGCCGTGCCTGAGGAAGCTCCGTGTCGTCCGCCCCGCGAGGCTTGGCCCCTTGCGAGGGTCTTGGGTCTGTGTTGATGAAGATGGGCCGTGCTGGGGCCCCCTTTGAGCCACGCCGCAGGCCGCAGGCAGGCAAGTCTGGGGACCCCTATTCCCAGAACGCCTACAGTAGCCCCCGGGCCCAAGGCGCGCCCGGACTTGGCCGTGCAGAGAGGCGAAAGGGCAAGGGCGAAGCGCCACGGGCCCTAACAGCCTGCGGCCTTGGGCGCCGCATGGCAGTTGATTGGACATGGGCGTCTCCACTTCCCCACGACGCCTCGGCAACTGCACGGATTGGACAAGTCCCTGCATCCAAAGCGGGTCATGATTACCTGCGATCGTGGAGGTCGGCGGTTGGCCTTCGCCGGCCATAAGTACGGAAGGGCGCGCGCCCTTCCAGTCCATCTCTTCTTGCTTCTCCTTCTTCCCAGTCCTTGCTCCGTCTTGCTGCGATGGCTCCGATCCGCCGGTTCTCGGTGGCAGAGAAGGGAAAGGCTCCCCGAGAGGAACCAGACCCGCTCCCGCCGAAGAAACGGCTCACCCTCTGCCGCCGGGACGAGGGGGCCCATCAGGTGGTGTCGAGGCCCTGGTGCGAGCGTCCACCGCCGGGGTTCCTGCTTCCCTTGTACGCCCACATCGAGGGCTCTGAAGGAGTCGATGCCGATCGCCACGGGCGTCGCCGCCGTCGGCGCCGCCGTCGGCGTCGATGGGTCATGAAGGTGTGGGTCGTCCCCCCTGGGGTCCACACCGAGGGCTCCTCCCGAGAGTTTGTGCTCCACGCCGCCATGCCTCCTCAGTCTTGGATTCGCCATCCTCCCTTCTTCCCCTCCGTCATCCCGCAGGGAGAACTCCCAGAGCTTTGGCTGCAGCACGCCGGCTGCAGCACCCTCGCGACCGATGCAGAGGTCGCAGTCGTTGCCCCGGGCGAGGTCTTCATGACTCGAGGCTGGGGCAAAATCGCCCGGGTTTGCAGGACAAGAGGCGCCTTCGTGATCCACTTGGAGTACGACGGTGCTTCGGTGATGTTCTTCAAGGTCTTCGATGCGAACGGGCGCCGGCTGGAGTGCTGCCCCGGGAGAGGTGGTCGGGACCCTGCTGCGGCAAGGACTGGGCCCGCCGACCGCTCCCTTGGCGGCTCCTCAGGCGGCGGAGGCGGCGGAGGATCCAGCGACTCCCGCGAGCTCTTCGCGAATCCGGAGACGAGCGACGACTGCTACGAGCCCCCGAGCTGGCGCCGCTCCTGGAGCAGGGCGGGCTCGTCAGGCCGTCGCCGACTCTGATCTGGATGGGGTTGGCGCCGGTGCTTGACGGCCCACTGTTGATGATGGCGTCTTTCGCAGGGGCGTGTGTAGTTACCGTCCTTTTAGGATCTGTTCCCTGCGAGGAATCAAAGACGCGTCCCGTGGGGGCTTGTAAGGTGCCTGTGATCCTGTTTGTTAATATAACCCTTGTCATAGAATTGTGCGAGTTGCTCATTCCGTCTTAGCTCAGTTCTCCCTTTCGAACCTCACGAGGGCTTGGTGCTCTGCGCCGACAAGTCCCAGTCCCAAGGCGGCTTCAGCCATCGCTGGTATGCCAGGTCGCAATGCCGTGGTCAAGGCCAGGAGGTGAGCGACCCGGGGTCCGGTAAGAGCCCCTGAGTCGCGATGCTCAGGGGTGCTCAAGCAGTCGTCGTTTCATGATAAAAGAGAGCGGCGTCGCTAACACGGGATTGCATTAGGTGCTGGGACGGTGCCACGGTAGATGGTGCTTCCGGGTGGTGATTTATCTTGAGAATCAGGGACCGCTCCCTGGTGTGTCGCCGGGTCCATGCAGCGGCAGGCGTGAGGTTGCTCAGCGAGGTCCTCGCATGTCCCTCCCCTCTCGCCTTGTCTCCCCTTTCTGCTCTACGTCCTCGGGTCCCGGCCCTCGAGCGAGTCTCAGCCGTCACTGGTATGCCAGGTCGCGATGCCGTGGACAAGGCCAGAGGGTGAGGGCTGGAGAGCCAGTAGGAGCCCTAAGTCGCGATGCTCAGGCACCCCCCTTTAACGTGCAAGCGGTTCGCGCGAATGAGAGTGAAGGAGGCACCGCAAGGGCCTCGCCTGACGCAGCTCCTTTAGGAGATCCTGTAGACCCATCGTAGAAAGAACAAGGGGTTGCCATGACAATGGACAGTCAACCGTTGGTTGCTTCCGAGGGGCGATGAGGCACTGAAGGCTTGACGAGGTGGCGCCATGCAGGGCTGCCGCGGCCAGAGCTCAGCCATTCAGGTTTGTCGGCGTTGCAGGGACGGACCCATGTGCAAGCGTCGTGCCGTTTTGGGAGCAGCTCTGTCAGTTGACGTCAGTTGAGCGGGCAACTAGGTCAAACACATTAGCCGCGAAGGAGTGGATTCATTCAAATAGATGCTGGGAAGGCGAACATCACTGGGTCAGGCCCGAGCGACTTGGGGATGATGCAACCCGAGGGGCGCCCCCAACAAAGTAAGCTAACAACATGAAATAAAAGGGATACATGCCGCAGGGACGGACCCACGCGGCCTGGGAATAATGCAGCCCTGGGGGGCGCTCCCAGCTAGAAATGAAACTTGAAAGATGTCACCTGATGATGTTGAGGACGAAGGAGTGTTGGTGTAGCAGACTCGGTGGGCTGCGGAAGCCCATCCTCACGAGCCCCCAGGCCTAGGGGCCTCGGGAGGCTCCGGAGGCGCTGGTGGCTCCTCGCGGACCTTCTCCTTCTCCGCCAAGGCTGCGGAATGCCTGGCCTCTTGAGCCTCCGTGATGCCCCTCATGAGGCGCTGGTACGTGGCAGCCGCGTTCGGCAAGCCGTAAGGCATGCGAATGTAGCTGTGGGGTGGACCTTCGCAGCGCCCCACTCGCGAGGGCCAGAGGCGCTCCAGAGAGGCGCCTCGATTGAGCCCTGGTATGTCGATGGAGACGCGCAGCCCACCATCCTCGCCTAGATGGGAAGCCACAACTGGTAGGCGGCGGCCGCCTCTCATGACTCTTGAATCTTGTAGCTCCTGAATGGCCTTGCTGACGAACTCCTAAGGGTCTGGCCCTCCTTTCCTTACTCCTTCTTGAGGGAAACGTGCTTCGAAACACGCCTCCATGTGGTGCCCAAGCGCCTCCCTCGTGACCTTAGCCAGGTCGGTGGCCCTCCAGGGGAGAGCCCTCGAGCCCTGCCTGAGGAGGGCACCGGGCGCGCTTTCCTATGTGATGGAAGGAGGTTCCCCCTGGGCAGGCGCGGGCCCTGAGGGGCCTGCCTCCTGAGGGGCCGGAGAGTTTATATAAGCCAGAGAGTTTAGTCCATAGAGGCAATCATAATCATACCGGCTAGACATCTAGGGTTTAGCCATTACGACCTCAAGGTAGATCAACTCTTGTAACCCCTATACTCATCAAAGTCAATCAAGCAGGAAGTAGGGTATTACCTCCATCAAGAGGGCCCGAACCTGGGTAAACATCATGTCCCCTTTGTCTCGTGTTACCTTCAAACCTCAGACGCACAGTTTAGGACCCCCTACCCGAGATCGGCCGGTTTTGACACCGACATTGGTGCTTTCATTGAGAGTTCCACTGTGCCATCGACAGAAGGTTCGATGGCTCGTTCTATAATAAAAACGATGTTGTTTCCGGGGAAACTTTTCTCCCCGACAAGATTTTTGTGTTCGGCGGCTTCGCTCTACGTGCCAACTCGACAGGTCACCTCGAACAGATCGACAGCTATGCTCCTGGTCGTCAGATCAGTTTCGGGAACCTAAATTATGTCACAGATATCGGAGGAGACTTGATCTTCGAAGGGTTCGTGGCCCCGACCACCGCTCTGGCCTTAGATCCAGAGCGAACTGCCATGTCCGAAGATGGGAGTTTGGAGCCCACCAGACTCTCCGCTTGTAACACCCCGGATTTGATGCGCCAGGTGTCCGCCAGTAATCGTCAGCGTTGCCATGTCATTTGCTTGCGTGTTGCACTTTGCCATGTCATCATATGCATTGCATTGCATTGCATACGTGTTCGTTTTATGCATCCGAGCATTTTCCCCATTGTCCGTTTTGCAATCCGGCACTCCTATGTCCTCCGGCGCCCCCTTTTACCTCGTTTTGTTAGTGGCCGAAAAATGTTCTCGGAATGGGTTGAAACTTTTCATGCGGTCTTATTATAGTGTAGATAGAGCGTCTGTCAAGTTTCGCCGCATTCGGAGCTCATCTGATAGCCCAACCGTCAATCCTATAGCGGCACCGTTGTCGGCTTAATCGTCGGATGTTTTCGGTATCCGGAAATCGTTGCCGGGCTGCCTTCTCTTCTCTCCTCTCAGCCCAACCCACTCTCCACAACCCACCTAGGCCCAGCCTACCTCTCCTCACGTCCGGAACCACCCGATCATGATCGGAGGGTCCAGAAACCCCTCCTAACCCCTAACCCTAGACCCCTGCCTATTTAAGAAGCCCCCCTTGCCATTTTTGGGTGCCCCTAGCCTTCCCCTACCCTCAGCCGCCACATCTTCCTCCAATTCCGTGCCGGACGAGCCTCTCTCCGCCACTTGGCACGCCGCCGTTCGCCAGCCGCCGCCAGCACCTGCGCCCCGGCCAACCGGACATCGACACGTCGCCTCCCCAGCGCGCCTCCACCTCGCACCTCCCCGCGCGGCCCGCCAGGACCCGGATCGGGCCCTGGGAAGCCCATCGGGGCCCGGGCGCCCCGCCGCCGCCGCCCGAGCGCCCGCTCCAGCGAGCCCGCCCGACCGCTCCGCCTCCCGCGCGACGCCCGCCGCCGGAGCTCCTCCTCGCCGGCCGGAGCCGCCCCGCCGCAGTCCTCCGCGCTGCCACGCCGGGTCCCCGCCGCCGGTGAGCAGCGCGCCGCCATGCCCCTTATTCTCCTTCCTCCCCTCAGTCCCGCTCACCTCGCTCTCTCCCTCCCCGTAGGAATCCGTCGCCGCCAATCCATCCAGGGGTGGCCTAGAGCTTGCCGGAGCTCCATCGGTCCTAATCGTCACCGGGAATGGGTCCCCGGGGGCAGATCCGACCTCCACCGCCCTGGATCCGCCCTCCTCCGGCCTCCCACTCGCCTTCCTCCGCTCGCCGGAGCACCCCGCGCGCTCGCCGGAGTTCGCCCTCGCCCGCTTTGACTTTTCCCTCGAGGTAGTTTTTGGCCAAGTCCCCGGATCTGTAACTTTTTCATGCCATGTTCGATGCATCATAACTCTGTGTGTACTGTTCCGTTTTGCATGTATGAGTTACCGAAATGTTCACTGTGAGATGCTATTCATTTTGTTCCATTGTGCCATGTTCATTTGAGGTGATCTTGATGCACTAATCATCGTTCCAATACTGCTATGTGATGTTAACTGCTGTCTGTTATCAGAACTTATTCATTTGTCATTTTTGTATCTTTTCGTGTGATTTTCTTTTCAGCATGAAGTCTACATGTGTTATGTGCTACAACATGCCACCTTTGCTGTGGTGCAACCCATTCTTCATGATATGCCATGTGTTGATTGTTAGAATCTTGCAAATTCGCCTCCGTGATGTTGCTGATTTCAGAGACTTGAAATTTCACCAAGTCTGACTGCTGTTATTTTTATGCCATGTTTTCATGTTGCTACAGTGAGATCCATACCTCTTTTGAGGATGATCAGTAAGGATATTTTGTAGATATGGTTATGCTCTATCCTTTAATGCCTCTGTTTGCATTTATGGAGGAACCTAGCTTGACTCAATCGAGCTCTACTTTTGCTATAAAATATTCCTGGCAGACTGTTAACATGTTTAGCAATTTTGCCAAGGTTGTTGTATTTGATCCGTGCATACTATGTTGTTGTTCTTGCCTTGTCTAGCTTCTATGTCATGTCTAGTTGCTGGGTGTATGCTTTTTTTGTCATTCAATGCCTCGTAGTGAGTGCATCGAGCTCGTAAACATGTCTACTTGTTATCTGTTTATGCCATGCTCCAGTTTTTCACTAAGTCTGAATCTGTTTATGTTGTTGCTATGTTCACATGCTTGCAATTGTATTTTCTGATCCCTTTTGGCTCATGGTCACTAAGGGACTTTTGTTATATGCTTTGATTATATTCATGCCATGCTCTAGTTTGACATGATAGCTTGCTGTAACATGTTGTTTTATAGCTCTAAACATTGCAACCTGATGTTATTTCTGCCATGTCCTGTGATTTCTGCCAAGTCTGTGAACCTGTTATTATATGCAATCTTGCCATGTCCTTTTGAGCATGTTCCAGTAGTTTCTGGAGATAGCTTAGTGTTCATGTTTTGTAATTCTTTACCTTTACATTATGTCCATTCCTTTTGTTTTCATGTTGAGATCCTGTAGCATGTTGTTTTGATGCTTGCTAGATTCCTACTTGCTGTTTTGGTCAGATTGTTGTTATATCTTGTATAGGGTGTATGTGTTGAACCGTTGCTCCGTTTTGAGTGTGCTCTATATGAAACTTGCTTAGAATTGCATGTAGCTTCATATTACCTTGTTTCATCCATGTTTTGATGTGTTTGCTTGATGTTTGAATGCATTTTGCATCAATGCCATGTTTATCTTGTTTTGCTCATGTCTTCTAGGCCGTAGCTCCGAACCTAATGAACTTTATATGTAACTTGACTAGAATTTCGTGTAGATCATCGTGGTGCATCTTAACTTGCTGTTTAACAACTTGAACATAAGATTTATTCAGATCTGGACCAATTTCGAAATTTGCATATGAGGACTTACCGGAATTGCTATATGTTGTTTCCGGCCTCATTCAAACTTGCTTTGATGTGTTGTTCTTGTATGCATCATCTCTTGCATGAGTAGCTTCATGTAGCCTTGTCATGCATCATACTTGGTTGAGCATCATGCCTTGTTCATGTGTGGTGTGTTTACCATGTTGTGTGCTTCTTCTCGCTAGTTCCCGTTTCGTTGCGATCGTGAGGATTCGTTCGTCTTCGTGGCTTCATCTCATTCATGGACTCGTTCTTCTTCCTAGCGGGATTTCAGGCAAGATGACCGTCACCTTGGATCTCATTACTATCATTTCTATGCTAGTTGCTTCGTTCTATCGCTATGTTGCGTTACCTACCACTTGCTGCTCAAGCCTCCCAATTTGCCATGAACCTCTGACCTTTGTTACCCTTCCTAGCAAACCGTTGTTTGGCTATGTTACCGCTTTGCTTAGCCCCTCTTATAGCGTTGCTAGTTGCAGGTGAAGATGAAGATTGCTCCATGTTGGATTATGTTTATGTTGGGATATCACAATATCTCTTATATTATTAATGCATCTATATACTTGGTAAAGGGTGGAAGGATCGGCCTTATGCCTGGTGTTTTGTTCCACTCTTGCCACCCTAGTTTCCGTCATATCGGTATTATGTTCCCGGATTTTGCGTCCCTAACGCGGTTGGGTGATTTATGGGACCCCCTTGACAGTTTGCTTTGAATAAGACTCCTCCTGCAAGGCCCAACCTTGGTTTTACCATTTGCCTCTCCACCACCTATTTTCCCTTGGGAGTAATTAACCCAAGGGTCATCTTTATTTTAGCCCCCCGGGGCCAATGCTTGTCTAAGTGTTGGCCCGAACTAGAGTCCTTTGCAGCGCCACCTCGGGGAAACTTGAGGTCTGGTTTTAGTTGTACGGAGTGCTCATCCGGTGTTGCCCTGAGAACGAGATATGTGCATCTCCTATCGGGATGTCGGCACATCGGGAGGCTTTGCTGGTCTTGTTTTATTACGGTCGAAATGTCTTGTAGCCGGGGTTCCGAGACTAATCGGGTCTTCCTGGGGAGAAGGAATATCCTTCGTTGATCGCGAGAGCTTATCATGGGCTAAGTTGGGACACCCCTGCAGGGTTTGAACTTTCGAAAGCCGAGCCCGCGGTTATGGGCAGATGGGAATTTGTTGATATCCGGTTGTAGTAAACTTGAAGTAAACTCTTCTAAAATACACCAACCGTGTGCGTAACCATGAGTGTCTCTTTTCGGGGTTGATCGAGAGGAGAACACGGTTTCTGGGTTATGTATGACGTAAGTAGGAGTTCAGGATCACTTCTTGATCATTACTAGTTGACGACCGCTGGCTTTGCTTCTCTTCTCGCTCTTATTTGTGTATGTTAGCCACCATACATGCTTAGTCGCTGCTGCAACCTCACCACCTTACCTATTCCTTACCCTTTAAGCTTTGCTAGTCTTGATACCCATGGTTATGGGATTGCTGAGTCCTCGTGGCTCACAGATTACTACAACATCAGTGCAGGTGCAGGTTATGCGATGATCATGACGCGAGAGCGATGTTTATTTGTGTTGGAGTTCTACTTCTGCTCCTTCTTCGATTGAGGGATAGGTTCCTGGTCGGCAGCCTGGGCTAGCAGGGTGGATATTGTTTGATTTTCTGTTTATGTTTCATCTGTAGTCGGATGTTGATCTTGTATATGATGTATTGTTGTATTCATGTGACATTGTATGTCTTGGTTGTATCCCCACTATTATTTAATGTTGATGTAATGATATCCACCTTGCAAAAGCGTCTTCAAGATGCGCTTCTATCCTTGGTGGGACCTTCGAGTTCCTTTAGGATAGGGTCGCATCTTGGGCGTGACACCGCTGCAAACCGCACTATCGAAGATCAGGAAGAGATTGTTTTGGCAATGAACTCGGAATCAGTCTGTGTTCCTCCTATCACTGAAAGGTCGGACTCGTGTGACGCCCTCGATTCAATCATACACGCAAATGTGTACGATCAAGATAAAGGACTCACGGGAAGATATCACAACACAACTCTAGACACAAAATAAAATAATACAAGCTTTATATTACAAGCCATGGGCATCGAGGGCTCGAATACATAAGCTCGAAAACACAAGAGTCAGCGGAAGCAACAATATCTGAGTAAAGACATGAGTTAGACAAGTTTGCCTTAAGAGGGCTAGCATAAAAGCAACAACGATCTAAAAGGCAAGGCCTCCTGCCTGGGAGCCTCCTAACTACTCCTGGTCGTCGGCGGCCTCCACGTAGTAGTAAGCACCCTCAGTGTAGTAACAGTTGTTGTCGAAGGTGGAGTCTGGATCCTGGGCTCCACCATATGGTTGTGACATCCTAGAAGAATGGAAATAGGGAGGGGGAGCAATGCAACCGTGAGGACTCATCCAAAGTACTCGCAAGCATGGATCTACACTACACATGCATCGGTGTCAATGAAAAGGGTAGTATATGTGGACTGAACTGCAGAAATGCCAGAATAAGGGGGGAGAGCCTAGTCTTATCGAAGACTAGCATCTTCAACATCTTCCGCGGTCTTGCGGCATTAGAAGAGTACAGATCAACATAATGTAAAGTAGTTGTAGTGTTATCAACCTGTACCAGAGATCCTTTCTCGACTCCCTGCGAGAAAGCAATCCCAGAGCCATACTATCTAGTTCTCATCACAATCCATTTCTCATCACAAGTATCCAGTTCTAGTTGTATCAATCGGGATATAACTCCTAGTGTCCGTTACCGTAGGACAGACTATCGATAGATGCTTTCTTCCCTACAGGGGTGCACCAACTTACCCACCACGCTCGATTAACTCCGGCCGGACACACTTTCCTGGGTCATGCCCAGCCTCGGCCAAACAATACGCCGCAACCCGACCTGGGCTTAATAGAGAGGCCAGCACGCCGGACTAAACCTATGCCCCCAGGGGTCATGGGCATCGCCCTGGGAACTCCTGCATGTTGTGTGGGCGGTGGTGAGCAGACCTAGGTACCTCCTTCAAAAAGGCAAGAGCTTACTAGTCCAACCCGACGCGTGCCGCTCAGTCGCTAACGTCTATTAAGCTTCGGCTGATGTATACGGCGCAGAACGCCCATACTATGCCCACGTGATGGTTAGTGCTATCAGGCCAGAGCCCCCTCGAATCAAATATCCAAACCGTAGTGGATTAGGAACGTGCGGTAACAAGCAGAGACTCACGAAAGATGTGACCCCGTCGCCCCGTCTCGAGGTCTTGCGGCAAGGGCTAGGAATGCCCGACCACGCCTCGTAATTATCTCGCGGGCACCCTCCAGGTGAACCCGTCTCCACGTCACTCGCGGGTACCCCTCAGGGTCTACCCGCCTTTCCAAGTAGCAGTTGTAAAGTCCAAGTATCCGTGTGTCCAAACATCAAGGGGAAAACCCAAGGAATCGCCCCCGGTGAATTCCACTCGATGTAATCATCAAGGTGAACGTAAGAGGAACCACCCCGGAGGTTCACCACTTGAGGGGTTGCACGACAGAGTCGTATCGGAAGTGGTTAAGGAGGAAATCACCCTCGATGACATGACCGAATAGCTACACTACAGGGTTAACATCATAAGTGTTTAAGAGGTCTCACCCTCGGCACTCGATAGTAACCCAGTAGCGTTGAGCAACTAAGGGGAAGTGATGTGCGGTGCCGAGGCCTGGTCTTCGATCCCATTGATCGGGTCTTCGATGATGAAGCAGGGGCAACCGGGACAAGGTGGGGGTCACTGATGGATCACTAACCAACCTATACTAAGCAGTTTAGGATAAGCAGGTAAGGTACAATGAGCAGGTTACAAAAGCAGGCTATGCATCAGAATAGGAGCAAACAATAACGGTAGCAAAATCTAATGCAAGCATAAGAGAATGGAATGGGCGATATCGGGATGATCAAAGGGGGGCTTGCCTGGTTGCTGTGGCAAGGAGGGGTCATCGTCGACGTAGTCGATCACCGGGGCATCATCGGCCTCGGGGTCTACCGGAGAGAAGAGGGGGAAGGAACAGTAAATATAAGCAAACAGATGCAATGCTAAGCATGATATGACGAAAAGCAGAACTAGGGTCGACCTAACATAGTACTGCACGTTGCAGACGCAGGGGATAAACATCCGAGGATGAATTCCCGACGTTAGGTGGATTCCGGACAAAGGAAAAGAGGGGGAAAGTTCCAAGTTCAGCATGGTAGGGGCATGTGATAGATGAACGGACCACATATTCGGATTTGTTGGATTTTTCTGAGCAACTTTCATATATAAAACATTTTCATCCGAGTTACGGATTATTTTCTACAAATTTCTAAAGTTTTAATAACATTGTGGAATTATCTTTGATCCAAAAATGGAATTATGATGTCAGCCTGACGTCATCACGATGTCAGTAGTCAACAGAGCTTTGACTGGTCAAACTAACGAACGGGGCCCACTGTCATTGTCACAACAACTAATCTGTCACTTTAATTGGACTAATTATGTAATTAGGTTAATTAAGCATAGTTAATTACGTTAATTAATTAATTGATTAATTAATCACTTAATGACAATTTATTTAATTTTTATTTATAATTAACTTTTTATTTCTTTTTTACGGGCGGGCTCCACGTGTCTGTGACTATGGGGATAGCTTAGTGTGGGGGGGATTAGCCCCGCTAATCAGAACAGGGGGGAAATCCGGCCGGGCACACGTAGCAGGAGCCACGGCCAACGCGCGGCCGTGAAGGCAAGCGGCGCCGGCAGCGGGCCGATGGAAGTGGCGCCAGGGGCGGCGAGCGGCGCGGTTTAGGCCGTGGGTGGTCGCGGTCGCAGGCGCGGGCACACGCGGCTGGGTGCAGCCACGGCGCGGCAAGGGGCGACCAAGGCGCGTGGGCGTCGCCAGGAGCCCGCGGGGGCAGAGCTCCGGCCGTGGCATACGACAGCGCGGGGGCGGCGTTGAGCACCAGTAGGCGGTGGGGCGATGTGGGCGAGTAGTGGGCGCGGTGGTCGAGGGCATCAGCGAGCGGCGGGCGGAGCATGGCGGCAAGCATGGGCGCAGCAGGCGGCGACAGGCAGCATCAACGGGGGAGGGGGGCAGGTGGCTGCAGGACAGTGGCGGAGGTGCCAGTGGCCACGGCCAGCGCGGGCGGTAGCACGTGTGGTCGCATGGAAAGTAGTGGTCGGCGCGGCTAGCGGGGGTCAGGGGATAAGCGCGACGCGACGCGAGCGCGGCCAATGGCCGGGGTCCGAGCGATGCGGGTATTGTTCTACGACGCCAAATACGGAAGGGTTGGAGGAGGGGGAGCACGCGGTGCTCACCTGGAGCCGGTAGTGGTGCAAAGCCAACTCGAGGAGGGCTTGAGGTGGCCGAATTCGATGGAGCTCTCCGGCGAACGTAGTGGAAGAAGACGGCGAGGTCGTGCGATGGCCATAGAGGAAGAAGAGGAAGACTGCGATGGCGGCGGTCCCTCCCGGTCCCGATCTGGTGTTGAGGAAGAAGAGGAGGGCCACACCGGAGCTCCTGGACTTGACGGAGCGGCGTATGGGTGACGGTGGCCGCGGCTACGGCGAACGGCAGCGATGGTGGCTCTCGGGCATCCGCCCAAATTGAAGCAGAGAGGGGGCGAGGGGGAAAAGGTGGCTAGGGTTCACAACAGGTGGGAGGCGCTGGCTAAATAGGGGGGCGACGCCGGTGGATGGGCGCCACGGCGATGGCCGCGACCGTGGCAGTCATCGGCTGTGGCCACGAGGCCCCGTGAACCGAGAGGACGGGGTGAATCGTGGGGGAGTGGGCCGGCCTGGCTGGGGGAGCCAGCTGGGCCGAGGCCTAGTGGGGAAGGGGACTTTTCTTTTGTTTTTATTTTGCTTTGCTTTGCATTTTTCTTTTAGTACCAAATGAGTTTTGTTTTGAACAAAACTTGGCACATAAAACTAACACAATACCTTGAGATGGAACAAAAAAGTTTGGGGGTCAAAAGGGGTTGCCTAATCAATTTTTAGAAATTGAAAAGGACATCTTAAATACTGCTGGACCAGAAAATAAATTCCCAGGGGCAATTTGGGAATTCCAAAAATGATGGTTTCATCACGAAAAATATCTAGGGATTATTTTCCATAGGATG
The DNA here is from genome assembly GCA_032464435.1 of Aegilops umbellulata. NCBI lineage: Eukaryota > Viridiplantae > Streptophyta > Magnoliopsida > Poales > Poaceae > Aegilops > Aegilops umbellulata. The sequence continues at coordinate 65,231,520 of CP136060.1, read as the reverse complement.
AACTATTTTATTTGCATGAAAGAAGAAGCAAATATTTGACATGCAATTTGAATTTGAATTTGAAGCATATTTTGGACAAGTGGCATTTTGGCATGATGATCATGATGACATGACCTTCATTAGGGGGAGATTACTGTAGTGTGATGCTGGGGATGTTACAACTCGCCCCGGACTCTAGGTCCACGGACTCTCGTTTCCCCGTCCAAACCTCGCTCTTAAACGATGGACTTAATGCGATCCCTCGCCATCATAGAGGAATCACCTCTGAACTACGCCTAGCCCGGACTAGGGGCTGAAAGCGGGGAATTTTACGTCCCACCCACCACCCACTTCATAGCCACTGTCGAAGATTTAACCGACATGCTGGACTACGCCTCCGAAGACATCGACGGCATGGACGATGATGCCAGAGACGAACAAGGCCAAAAACCGCCATTTACCGGACGCTGGATGGCGACCTCCACATACGATGTGTATATGGTGTATACACCCAAAGAGGATGATGTTGAAGGCAAGAAGGATCCGGTTGAGGACAAACCTGTTGAGGCCCCACCGAAGTGTCGACACCGCGATGCCGCTCAAAATCGCGTCGTGGCAAAGACAGTAATATAGGCACCGGAGACAATAACACGCCATAGGATGCCGAAGACCCCGAAGCCCCCGTCGAGCCCACATCCAAACATGATGATGTGGAGGAGAGGCAATTTAAACCCGACGATCCGGCCGGGAACGAGGACTCACAAGACAGTAATTATCTACCGCTCTCCGAGGACAATTTGAGCCTCGGCGACGAAGAATTCATCATGCCAGAGGAACCACTTGAGCAGGGGTGCTTTAAATGCCAGCTAATCGCCACTGCGAGAAGCCTAAAAAAGAAGCAGCAACAATTCCAAGCCGAACATGATACACTCAATAACAGATGGACCCAAGTCCTAGCTACCGAAGAGTATGGCCTTAAACGCCCACCAAAGAGTTATCCGAAGCATCGACTACTACCAAAATTTGATGACGAGGCCCTCGAGCCCATACCGTCAAGACATGACCGTGCTGATGAACAAGACCGGCCACCACACGGGCGAGATAAAGCGGCCACCTACGCCGAACACCAACCCGCACCACCTCTCCGTAGAGGCAGAGAGAGGCTCCAGGATACACCTATGACCTACGACGGGACCTAGAAAATAGAGTAGGCCAAGCCAGATCAATCAATGGATCAAGGGGGCGTGCCCCAACGCCAGAAGACGGCCATCAGGCCTGGCGCGACAGGCACAACCTCACCCGGGCTGAAAACCGCATACGGACTTCATCCGAACTGCGTCGTGACGTTGCTCGATACGGAGGCGTCCCGCACCCCTTATGCTTCACTGATGAGGTAATGGAGCACTAGTTCCCAGAAGGGTTTAAACCCGTGAACATTGAATCATATGACGGAACAACAGATCCCGCAGTATGGATCGAAGATTTTCTTCTCCACATCCACATGGCTCGCGGTTACAATGTCCATGCCATCAAGTACCTCCCCCTCAAACTAAAGGGACCAGCACAACACTGGTTTAACAGCCTCCCAGAAAACTCCATTGGTAGCTGGGAAGATTTGGAAGTTTCCTTTAGAGACAACTTCCAAGGTACCTATGTTCAGCCTCCAGACGTTGATAAACTTAGTCACATAGTCCAGCAACCCTGAGAGTCAGCTCGGAAGCTCTAGACCAAGTTCTTAATTAAAAAGAACCAAATTGTAGACTATCCGTACGATGAAGCCCTCGTGGCCTTTAAACACAAAGTCCGAGACGAGTGTCTTGCCCGACACCTCGTCCAAGAAAAACCGAAGTCCATGGCAGCTCTCACCGCACTTATGACCCGCTTTCGGGCGAGAGAAGATAGCCGGCTAGCTCGTAGAAGCAACAGCACCAGCGACCCCGGCACCTCCGAAGCTAGAGATGGCAACGACAGGACAAGACGCGATAAACACAAGCGTCGAAACAACAATGAAGATATTGAAGACACGTCAGTCAATGACGGATTCAGTGGCTCTAAACGCGGTCAGCGGAAGAAGCCATTCAAAAGAAACAAAGATGGTCCATCTAGTATGGACTGAATACTAGATCGGCCTTGCCAGATCACTGGCACCCCTGACAAGCCTGCCAATCATACCAACAGAAATTGTTGGGTCTTTAAACAGGCCGGTAAAAGAAACACCGAGCATAAGGGGAAAGGGCCACCTAGCGAGGATGATGATGAGCCTCTCCCAACAAACATAGGGTGTCGGTGTACAAAAAGGGGGTACACTTTTTGTACCCCTATAACTGTGCACGGGCAGTCTGAGCCACGGGCGTCGCCACACCGAGCACGACAAGGGAGGTAAGCCAAGGTAAGGCTGAAGCTGAAGAGAAGCAGAACGACGCCAAGACCAAGACCACAAAGAGCAAAAGGGACAGAGCAGACCCCCCCGGCAAGATCCTTGCCGGGGGGCAGCTTTAGCTAACCCGGCAAGACCCTTGCCGTGGCAGCTCGCCCCACCCCGACAGAGCGAAGTCACCCTCGAGTCCACTGCCCCCATGGGGCAAGGATTCGGGAGACATCCCCGTGGTGTCATGCAGATCTTTGTGAAGACATTCAAGATCAGATACACACTTTAGAAGATGATGATCCTTGGCAAGAGCCTTGCCGGGGATGACCACAAGGACCCCGGCAAGAGCCTTGCCGGGGATGATAGTAGGCGCCACGGCAAGACCCTTGCCGGGGCCGCGGCAAGACCCTTGTCGGGGCCACAGCAAGGCCCTTGCCAAGGACGCACGTGGGGCCACCATCAGGCCCCGCGCCAGTCGCACCCCACCGCCGTTCGCATGCAGCTACCGACCCAACCAGTTGGGCAGGCACCTGCGTGGCGGCGTGCAGATCTTCATGGAGACCCATCACTGCGCCACCTCAGCTGCCTGCCTGCCTACATGGCACCGCGGGCACCGCTGGCCAGGGTGCGTGTCGATGCAAGAGGGAGCGGCGACGGACGAGACGAGGCTCTCCGCCGTCCCCGAGAATGCGAGGACACCTAAGCAAGGCGCATTAAATGCACCTTGTCATTTAATGGGAAGGATAGCCTCGCATTACTGTACCCTTTCCACCTCATGTGTGCCACTGTGGCAACCCCTTTCCTATAAAAGGAGGCCCGAGGCGGCCAGGAGGGGGATTCGGCTTTTTGGAGCTCTCGACGCCCCATAGCTAGCTCAGGAACTCAGATATACAATCCACCAAAGCAGGAGTAGGGTTTTAAGCATCCTTGCGGCCCGAACCTGGGTAAAGGAACCGTGTGCTATCTTTCTGATCCGCTCTTTTCACAACCCCGCACCCCGCAACCGTAGTAGGGATTCTTGCGATCCCATAGGTGTCGTTTCCCACCGACATCTTTGGCGCGCCCGGTAGGGGGAGTAGTTGTGAGAATCGGCTTTAACAGTTAGTTCGACGCTTCTTCATCGTCATGGCACCCAAGAAGAAGACGACGGTGGCGGTTGGCCCGTCGGAAGCCGGGCATCCCGTACCGACGCGGGCAAGCAGTGGACCGGTCGCAGAAAGGACCCGGGGCGCTGTTCATGAACACCAACACCGTCCCAGCAGCCGGAGTTTGGGAGGCGGCGATGTTCGTGCGCCTGGTAACGGGCCACACGCCGCCAAATCCAAAGACGGAGCCGGGCCCTCCGCGGGTGGCGCGGGGCCTTCTAGGATCGTTGCCGGCCCGCCTGAGGGCGACGCGAGGGCATCCAAGACTCCCACGTCGGCGCCGACAGCGCGCTCCTCTCAAGCGGCGCGCGACGAACGGCGTAATCGCACCAAAGACCCCGGGCGTCGCCGTGGGAAGAGCCCCGAGCGCCACTCCCGGGATGTAGAAGACCTCCCGCTCGCCAAGGCGCTGGTGAAGTTGGCATGCGACCGCGCGATCATGATAGAGCTCCTTCTGACATGGTCAGAAGTCGAAGTGCGTCGCGATCTGTGCAGGTTTCGCTGCCACCGACGCCAGCAGAAGCCCTGGCGCGCGCGCAGTTGCTCCTCGATTTTCCTCCCACTACAGGGAAACTCGACGAATGGAGAGCCACCATCCGAATCCTTGTTGCGGTGGCCAACAAAGACGAACCAAGTCCGGCGGAGCCCCCGGGTCGACGCTCCGACGGAGTCCCATGTACCAGTGGCAGGACGGCCAGCGGCGCCGCGACCACGGTGCACTCGCCCCCTCCTCGCCCGGTACCACGGACGCCTGCCCGTCGCGACATTACGGGCGACGAAATTTCCATAGCGTCGTCCGACCCGCGGACCCACTGTGACCAGCGCCAGGTCCTTCGGGATCGAGAACATGAAGACGCTCGAGCCACTATCGAGCGCCGACGCGGAGCGCGCCACCAGTCAGACAGGCGAGCAGGGCCTGTTGTGAACCACCCGGCACCGGAGAGCCCTGGAGGCCTGCCTTACGAGGTAGGCTGCCCGGCTTTTACCCGTGAGCTGGGGCAGTTCCAGTGGCCCACTCACCGCACCTTCAAACCTGACGTGGGCGAGAAGTATGGCGGCAAGACTCACCCGTCCGAGTTCCTCAGCATCTACACCATCGCGATGCAGGCTGCCGGAGCCCGCGACGATAAGGTGCTTGCGAATTACTTTCCGTTGGCTCTTAAACCCAACGCCATGTCATGGTTGATGCACTTGCCGGTAGACTCCATTTCCTCCTGGTCGGATTTGTGCCATGAGTTCGTGGGCGCCTTCACTGGCGGTCACCAAGCTCATGGCCAAGCAAGCGATCTGCACGTCATTCCCCAGAAGGGAGGCGAGAGTCTCCGCAAGTATATATAGAGGTTCAGCCGGATACAGTACAACATCCCTGATGTTCATCCTGCCGCCATCATCAGCGCGTTCCATCAGAACGTGCGTAACGGCAAGATGCGCGAAGAGCTGGCAATGAACAAGGTGAAAGATGTAGCAGAACTCTATGTTCTTGCTGACAGATGTGCCCGGGCTGAAGAGGGAAGGAAGTACCCCGGCGAAGACGCCGGCGTGGAAACCCACTCCTCAGATGAGGATACTGCCGCCCCGACGAAGAAAGGCTGGCGCCGCAACAGGAAGCGCAAAGGAAAAGACGTGCTTGCCGTCGAGGGATCTGATGACACCGGCTCCACCAAGAAAACCAAGGCAGATGACCCAGGCAAGGAAATTGCCGGATGTGTCACCTGCCGGGCCTTGGCGGCTGCCGAGAAGTCAGGAAACTCCGACAAGCGGTACTGCAAGATCCATCACACCAAAGGCCATGCTCTCCAAGACTGCCGACAGGTTGAGCTCCTCGCTGAGAAGCAGAGGGCTGAATATGAGAGGCGGGACAAGGAGAAGGGCCAAGACGGTGCTGAGGGGTCCGGCAAGAAGCGTGACGGCCAGGAGGGTCGTCGCGGCAAGGATAAACAACAGGAGAGGCCCGCCCGGCGCCGTGACAGAAAGCCAGAAGATGACGATCACGAAGAGGACGATGAGTCTGGCGACCAAGAATTTCAGAAAGCTACAGAGGCCATGTGCGTTGATGGCGGCGCCTCGTTGCATACTTCTCACCACCGGCTTAAACAGTGGGCGCGAGAGATTACAGCAGCAGAGCCGTCGTTTGATGCCCAAAGGCCGCTGAAGTGGTCCAGCACACCTATCATCTTTGACACTGAGGATCACCCTGATCGCACTACTGCGGTCGGGTGCTTGCCATTGTTGGTTTCACCAACAATACGCAACCTCAAGGTGACAAAGATGCTAGTCGATGGCGGGGCCAGTCTGAACTTAATCTCGCCTGCCGTGATCGAGAAACTGCAGAGTCCTGACGGAGACCTCAAAGAGACGGGCACGTTTCAAGGGGTCAACCCGGGAAGAAGCCAACCCAAGGGAAAGGTCACGCTGCCCGTGACTTTTGGAAGCGACCTGAACTTCAGGACGGAGAGGATCGTGTTTGATGTTGCCAAGATCCCCTTGCCCTACAACGGGATCCTTGGCCGCCCAGTGCTGGCCAAGTTCATGGCGGCGTCATACTACGCATACAACACCCTGAAGATGCCACGGCCCGTGACGATCATCACCATCCCCTCCGACAAGAAAGATGCGCTGATTTGCGCTGACCAACCATACCAGCAAGCAGTTGCAGTAGCTGCCGCCACTAAGGCACTTGCTCCTGCCGCTGGGACCCCGGGAGGGAAGAAGAAGAAGAAGACCGGTGAGACCTCGGGCACCCACTCCGACAAGCACACCTCTTTGGAGTGTAGCGTTGCCATCGAGGACATGCCAGAGAGCTCCACCAGCGGGAACAAGAATTCCAGGGCCTTACCGCCGGGAACCAAGAAGGTTTTCGTCAATGAGGACGACACGGGAGGAGCTTTCACCATAAGCTCCACCCTTGACGACAAATAGGAAGACGCGCTCGTCACCTTCCTGCGGGCGAATGTCAATGTGTTTGCATGGCAAGCTTCCGACATCCCCGGCGTTCCCAGGGAGGTGATTGAGCACCACCTTGCTGTCTGTCCTCATGCGCGGCCCGTCAAGCAGAAGGTCAGAAAGCAAGCTTTGGAACGACAAGAGTTCATCATAGAAGAGATCCAGAAACTGGAAGCAGTGGGTTTGGTAAGAGGAGTGCTCCATCCAACGTGGTTGGCCAATCCGGTCATAGTGCGCAAGGCAAATGGGAAGTGGAGGCTGTGTATTGATTACACAGATATCAATAAGGATTGTCCTAAAGACCCCTTCCCGTTGCCGCGCATCGACCAGATTGTTGACTCCACGGCTGGCTGTGATCTGTTGTCATTCCTCGATGCCTACTCCGGCTACCACCAGATCTTCATGACGAGAGAAGACGAAGAGAAAACAGCATTCATCACCCCATGTGGTACGTATTGTTTCATGCGGATGCCTTTCGGGTTGAAGAGTGCTGGTTCGACGTTTGCAAGGGCAGTCCAGATTGGTTTTGAACCCCAGCTCCATAGAAACATGGAAGCCTATATGGATGACATAGTGGTCAAAACCAAGGACAGGGCAACCCTCATACCAGATTTGCAAGAAACATTCGCAAACCTGCGCAAGATCAATCTCAAGCTGAACCCTGAGAAGTGCGTCTTTGGCGTCCCGTCCGGCAAGCTTATCGGGTTCTTTGTGTCACAGCATGGGATAGAGGCCAATCCAGACAAGATCAAAGCTATAGAGCAGATTGAGGCACCCAAGCGAATCAAGGATGTGCGTCGGCTTGCTGGTTGCGTTGCCGCCATGGGCAGATTCATTTCCAAGTCTGCCGAGCACGCCCTTCCCTTTTTCAAGATCCTGAAGAAGGCGGGCCCGATGGAGTGGACGCCATAAGCCGAGGCAGCATTGCAAGATTTGAAGAAGTACCTCTCCTCCGCGCCAACACTAGTTGCGCCTAGGCCCCAGGAGCCGTTGCTGCTACACCTAGCGGCAACGAACCAGGTGGTCAGCGCCGCACTAGTAGCACAGAGAGAGGTTGACGACGAGGTGATGACAGCGACAGATCCCGACACCACCAATGCGGAGACGACACAGCTAGTCGAAGTGCCGCTGAAGAAGAAAATGATGCAGCACCTGGTCTACTTTGTTACCTCCCTCCTGCAGGGGGCTAGATCAAGGTACTCCGGCATGCAGAAACTACTCTTCGGCCTCCTCATGGCCTTGAGGAAGCTGCGTCACTACTTCCAGGCACACGAGATCACTGTCGTCACTCGCCTCCCTCTGCAATGGATATTGCACAATCCAGATGCGACGGGGAGGATTGTGTAATGGGCACTGGAGCTGTCCAGCTTTGGCCTCAAGTTTGAAAGTACTTCGATGATCCAGAGCCGAGCCCTGGCGGAGTTCATTGCAGAGTGGACCGCAAAACCTGACGAAGAAGCCCAAGAGACTGCTCTCCCCGGCAAGGAGGCAAGTTGCAATTGGATCATGTACTTTGATGGAGCTTTCTCCCTACAAGGTGTCGGGGCTGGCGTACTGCTTGTCGCCCCCACCGGAGAGCACCTCAAGTATGTGATCCAGATGCACTTCCCCAGGGAGGTGTCAACAAACAATACGACAGAGTACGAAGGGCTGCTTGCCAGTCTTAGGATCACGGCGGGCCTCGGAATCAAGAAGCTCATCGTCAGGGGCGACTCGCAGCTTGTCGTCAAGCAAGTCAACAAGGATTACCAGAGCCCGTTGATGAAGGCCTGCGTTGATGAAGTGAGAAAGCTGGAAGAGCGTTTTGACGGTATACAGGCTTGAATACGTTCCCCGAGCGGAGAACGATATCGCCGACTACCTGTCAAAACGCGCTGCCCTCAAGCTACCTGTGGAACCAGGTACCTTTGTGCTTCAGCTGACTCGACCATCCGTTGATCCATCAACAGAGCAGAACAAGAGGAGGAAATCAGGGCCCGACAAGTACTTTCCCGCCGAGCTCCCCGGAGCCGCCGGCAAGGATATTGCCGGGGACACTAAGCCCGCCACGGGACGGCTAGCTCCCGCGGAGCATTAAGATCTTGCCGTCGAGACAGCCGCTCCTGTAGCGGAGGAAATTCCTTTAGTCCTCGCCGTCGAGCCCCAGGCTCCAGCGTGGGCACGGCATACCGTCCGATTCCTCCAAATAGGGGAACTTCCCGAGGAGCAGGAAGAAGCGGAAAAAGTAGCCCGTCGCTCTACCATGTACCAGTTCGTCGATGACCTCCTGTACAGGAAGAGGCCGATAGGTGTGAAATTGAAGTGTATCACTCGAGAGGAAGGACTGGAGCTGTTGGCGGAGATACACGGAGGCATATGTGGATCCCACATCGGGTCAAGGGCCCTTGTCGGCAAGGCATTCCGGCAAGGTTTCTTCTGGCCCACCGCCCTCCAGGATGCGACGACACTAGTCACCAGGTGTGAAGCGTGTCAGTTCCATTCAAAGAGGCTTCATCAGCCAGCTCAAGCCCTTCAAACCATTCCTCTCTCCTGGCCCTTCTCGGTCTGGGGGCTCGACATACTGGGCCCTTTCCCCCGCGCTGTCGGGGGCTTTGAGTACTTGTATGTTGCAATAGACAAGTTCACAAAGTGGCCAGAGGTGGAAGCAGTGAGGAAGGTCACAACTCAGTCAGCCGTCAAGTTCTTCAAGGGGCTAGTGTGCCGTTTTGTCGTACCCAACAGGGTCATCACCGACAACGGCACACAGTTCACAAGCCGCACCTTCATGCAATATACTCAAGACCTCGGCAACAAAGTCTGTTTCGCTTCCGTTGCTCACCCGCGAAGCAATGGTCAAGCTGAGAGGGCAAATGCTGAAGTGCTGCGAGGCTTAAGGACCAAGACCTTTGACAGCCTGCACAAGAGAGGAAGGCGCTGGATTGATAACTTGCTGAGGGTTCTTTGGTCGATCAGGACGACGCCAAATCGAGCCACCGGCCAGACACCCTTTGCCCGGGTATACAGGGCAGAAGCAGTTATCCCCATTGAACTCATATACGGGTCACCTCAAGTGCTCGCTTATGACGAGCATGAGCAAGAGCAACTGCGGCAAGATGACGCCCTGCTCCTTGAGGAAGATTGTCTTCGGGCGGCTGTGAGAGCAGCACGCTACCAGCAAGCCTTGCGCCGCTACCATAGCCGCAAGGTTCATGCCCGAAGCCTTGAGGAAGGCGACCTTGTCCTTCGGCGCGCTCAATCGGCCAAGAATTCCAACAAGTTGATGCCAAAGTGGGAAGGCCCTTATCAGGTAATACGAGTCACCAGGCCCGGTGCAGTCCGCCTGGAGACCAAAGATGTCATTCCGGTGAGTAATTCCTGGAACATTGAGCATCTTCGCAAGTTTTACCCGTAAGGCGCGGCTTGCCGGGCCCCCCGGCAAGCCACCTTTTGTACAAGCATTGCCGATGATGCATGTAACCCTTTGTACAAAGCCAGGCGCAGACCCTGAGCATAAATAAATGAAGCGGTGGCGCCCTAAGTTATAGCATGCATGCTAGGTCGAGTCTCGTCCTTGGTTAGGGTTGATAGTGCTTGGTGGCGGCTAACCCCTAGCTTAGAGGTTGAGTGTGTGTCCCTTTGTCGTTCTTTTGTCTCCTTTGGTTCGCAGGACTCACTGATATCCTTGCCGGATCACTTGAGGACGAAGAAGAGAAGAGGGATAGACCAGCATCTAGACCCCGGCAAGCCAGTATTACCGGGGGCTGCAAGAGCAAAGATTCACCCACGGCAAACCAAAGTTGCCGGGGGCTACAGCTTCAGATAAGTTCTTCATCCCTTAACATGCATTCCCTTATGGACTGAGGTATGTGAAACCTCGTTTTTCCTAAAAACTACCGTGCTCCCCTAACTCTAGGCCCTAGGGCTCGTTCCTGGGGCCGGGTTTGGTCGTAGTCGCGACAGCGAAAGGATGAAACGAGGAGCCTGAACCCGCCTCATCCCTGCCTCCGCCAAAGGCGTGAGAAAGGTCGAGTGAAGTGGGGAGACAGCAAGGCCTGTTGCCGGGCGAGGAAATGTTTATCTTAAAGATATCAAGGATTTACTCCTTGTCGTGGGTTCTACCCACAAACAAATGGCCCGGCAAGCATCCGTTTTTCATTAAAAACATTCCACTCAGGTACAGTCCATAGGGAATGAAAAACATGAATGATGGGGTTACAAGTTTCAAATTCAGCTAAGGCACGAAGGCTTACAAACTAAAAAGAGATAAGGTGCCCGTAATCCCTTTCTTGTCTCTCTCCTCAGGAGGCAGGTCAAGGAGGCGAAAAGGGCAAAAGGGGCGCCTAGGCGAACTACGGGTGGCAGAAGACACCAAGAGAACATATCGGTGGCCGTCCGGAGGCTAGATGGTGATGGCGGCGCCGGAAGCAGAGCTCGAAGACGAGGCGGCAGGACGTCAGCACGCATCGAAGGCGTCGGTGCCCGCATACTCCGAGTTGACGGCCTTGCCGCCCGCCCTCTTCCTCTTCTGCAGCCTCCCAACGCCAGCCGCCTAAGGAGACGACCCCGAGAAGTTCAGGGAGCCGGCGACACGGATGATGGGGTCGCCGGTGCCGCACGAGGCGGCGCCCGACACCTAGTCGGACCCGTCATCCTGCCACCTGCTACCCTCGTCGTCATTGCCGCTGTCCTCCTCATCACTCCCGCCCGCGGAGGAGTCTTCGCTATCAGAAGACCTCTCCATGCAGCACCTTGCCCGGGTCCCGAAGCACCCGAAGACCTTGACGGAGAGGAGGCCGCCCTCCATCAGCTTGAAATGGAGAGTGAGCCCCTCCGTCAAGCGGTGGATATGAGCGAACGTCATCCATCCCCGACAAAGATACATCAGGTGAGGGGCTGGGAAGTCAACACGAACCCGCGTACCACTGATCCCACAGCCCCTCATGTGCAGCCGCAATGATTCCGGTGGATCCAACTCCATCTCCCGCGCGAATGGGGTCGGGAGACGAAGGCGACGGCGAGGCGGCCGGCACAGCCTGACGAAGAACTCGCAAGGGTCATCCCCAACGTGGCCCTCCATGGGGGGAGGAACCGCTGGCAGAGGCGAGGCCGGCGCGCCGCCCCGTCCTCCTCTTCCCTGAGCGCCTCGGCCTCGCCCACGGCCTCGCCCCCTCCCCCTTCCCCTTGTGGCTGGCTCTGCCACCACGGGAGCAGGAGAAGGAGGGGCGCGTTGTCGAGCGGCGACCCGCGCCGCCACCATTGAAGGACCAGGGTTCCCCCTCTCCATGACGAGTGGAAGGGAGGGGAACAGAAGCTGAAGGAAGAAGGAGATGAAGGAATGCGGGATGCCATCCCCCCCTCCGGCTCTTTATAAAGGAACGGGGTGGGGGCTCGGCTGCCCCGCTCCGCCAATCAAGACGCGGAAGGCGCAGGGAACTGGGACCGACCCGCTGCCCCAGCCCGCGACGGCCCGGTTTCCCGCCTCCACCGATTAGCACCCCAAGCGCATGGGAGCCACGTGGCAGGCGTGCAGGACCAAGGCGACAGGTGAGGCAACCTCTCCCCGCCCCGTGATCGCAGGGAGTGGACGCCTTGAAGACCACGCCTCGGCCCCATTCAGTGAATGGGCCGCGCCTCCACGCCTCCCTCCGTTTATGGGGAAGGCGCGAACCGCCCCCTTTACTACGACGTGACGCATGCGTGCAGAGCTTAGCCCCATGCATGCCGCCCACGTCACACACGCCTCCCCACGCCGCGCCACGTGCGGGACGCGTGGGAAGTGCAACGCGCAAAGGAACTTACCGCGGTAAAAACCGCCCCGCCTGCCCGTGCACCGTTTTTGGGCCTAGCCCAACAACGTGTTGCGCTTATGTGTGGCCCAGGCCCGGGGGCTCCTGTCGGTGTACAAAAAGGGGGGGGTACACTTTTTGTACCCCTATAACTATGCACGGGCAGTCTGAGCCACGGGCATCGCCACACCGAGCACGGCAAGGGAGGTAAGCCAAGGTAAGGCCGAAGCTGAAGAGAAGCAGAACGACGCCAAGACCAAGACCACAAAGAGCAAAAGGGACAGAGCAGACCCCCCGGCAAGATCCTTGCCGGGGGGCAGCTTTAGCTAACCCCGCAAGACCCTTGTCGTGGCAGCTTGCCCCACCCCTACAGAGCGAAGTCACCCTCGAGTCCACTGCCCCCGTGGGGCAAGGATTTGGGAGACATCCCCGTGGTGGCATGCAGATCTTTGTGAGGACATTCAAGATCAGATACACACTTAAGAAGATGATGATCCTTGGAGGGATCCCAGCCAAGGAGGACCAGAAGGCCCCCGGCAAGAGCCTTGCCGGGGCCACAGCAAGGCCCTTGCCAAGGACGCATGTGGGGCCACCATCAGGCTCGTGCCAGTCGCACCCCCACCGCCGTTCGCATGCAGCTGCCGACACAACCAGTTGGGCAGGCACCTGCATGGTAGCGTGCAGATCTTCGTGGAGACCCATCACTGCGCCACCTCAGCTGCCTGCCTGCCTACATGGCAACGCGTGCACCGCTGGCCAGGGCGCGTGTCGACGCAAGAGGGAGCGGCGACGGACGAGACGAGGCTCTCCCCCGTCCCCGATAAAGCGAGGATACCTAAGCAAGGCACATTAAATGCACCTTGTCATGTAATGCGAAGGATAGCCTCGCATTACTGTACCCATTCCACCTCCTGTGTGCCACTGTGGCCACCCCTTTCCTACAAAAGGAGGACCGAGGCGGCCAGGAGGGGGATTCGGCTTTTTGGAGCTCTCGACGCCCCATAGCTAGCTCAGGAACTCAGATATACAATCCACCAAAGCAGGAGTAGGGTTTTACGCATCCTTGCGGCCCGAACCTAGGTAAAGGAACCGTGTGATATCTGTTTGATCTGCTCTTTTCACAACCCCGCGCCCCGCAACCGTAGTAGGGATTCTTGTGATCCCATAGGTGTCGTTTCCCACCGACATAGGGGGCAAAAGAAATTCCCCCCAAGGTAAAAATAGCAAATATGATCTACGTCACTCATATCCCCAAGTGGGAGCGCAAGAACGCACTAAGGGACGTTTACGCCATAGAGCCAGTCACCCCAAAATTCAACCCATGGTCGGCTTGTCCAATCACCTTTGACCGCAGAGACCATCCGACCAGTATCCGTCACGGAGGTTCGGCAGCATTGGTCCTTGACCCAATCATCGACGGATTCCACCTCACACGAGTCTTCATGGACGGCAGCAACAGTCTTAACCTGCTTTATCAGGACACTGTCCTAAAATGGGTATTGATCCATCAAGAATCAAGCCCACCAAAACCACCTTCAAAGGAGTGATACCTAGCGTAGAGGCCTGCTACACAGGGTCCATAATGCTGGAGGTAGTCTTCGGCTCACGGGATAATTTCCGAAGCGAAGACTTGATCTTCGACATCGTCCCTTTCCGCAGTGGCTATCACGCACTACTCGGACGAACCGTGTTCGCCCGTTTCAATGCGGTCCTGCACTACGCTTATCTAAAGCTCAAGATGCTGGACCACGCGGCGTTATAACAGTCAATGGAAACATGGAGCAATCCCTTTGTACTGAGGAGTATACTGTGGCCCTCGCAGCTGAAGTACAGGGTGGCCTTATGAAGTCAAATACTACATCGGCAGTCAAGACCCCGGACACTGTCAAACGAGTCATGTCTACCATGCAGAATGACAGTTCGGCTCATCTAGAGCTAGATTAGCAATTCGGCCTCCGTCAAAACCCCAACCTGATTGCGGCATATGTATCGCGCATACATAACTATGCACTAAAAATACCATGGGCAAAGATGGAGGCACATTAAAAGCAGGGTCCAAACATGGCTCGACCCTATCCGGACCCTCATATTCTTCCCCTTTTTATTTTTTCCAGGTTCTTTGCAACCCACATCCCTTTTCGAAGGTACCAAGGGCCCTTTTCTAGGCCCCTTATGTATAGTCGATCGATTGATCCTCTCAAAGGATCATACACCAAGGCGAAAAGCGGCGCAGACGTGCGGCAGAGTGTCCAAAGGATCTTCAAGATCACCTTTTCCTTTTTTAGGACCTGTATACAGCTTTCCCTTCTTGTTCTCAAATTCTTGGCATATAAAATAGCCTTGATAATCATGGCATTGTCTATAAAGAGCATGTTTAACGTATCAATCAGAATATAGCAGAAATAGTTTTGTCCTACCTTATTCGGTATTGGCCTACTCCATAATCTGTATTCCATCTTCACGGTTGATTAACATATACACATTGGCATTAATTGCCAGGGGCTTTTATTTGGCCACATATATTCAAAAGCAAAAAGTCCGAACACTTTCATAGTACACTCCAGCGTCCCGAATACCGCATTATATGCATCGGCTCCGAATCATGTCTTTGGTCAATAGTTGGGCTGCCCGGCTCCTGTGGTTACCACCTTACGTCCCGCTTGTTCGGATAAGGTAGTAAAGGGAGAACTACTGCGATTCTATCTGGCTCGTCCAATCAACCTCAGTAGAGAAAGACCAAAACTGACTGTCATGATATGGCGAGAGCGGGTCAGCGGTTCGGTGACTCATTAAATCTTTCGCGATTTTCTCCATATTATACAAAGGACTGGCCTCCACCCGGTCAGGCATCTAAAGCACCCAAGTTCGGATAATTGCACAAACACCAGGGGCTAAGCCTATAATCCCATTGTCAAACTCCTATGGCTAAGTTAGAGTGATAAAGCCGCATAGTCTGATTGCCTAGTTCGCCGCACAATCGCCTCCTTTACGGACCAAGACGTTGGGTCAAGAGTGGTTAAGTGCTATTTCGAACACCCCCGTAGTATCTACGTGGGGGCTGAAGCCGACGAATGGCAAACTTTCAAATATAAATACGGCCGCACAGGAGGAAAATATTTAAGATAAAAGCACAAGTACATCACAAAGAACTTGTTTCATAACACAAAGTCTGGGTAGCCCGGAGACATTTATTAAAACATAATGTCCTTTGAGCGTTGACCCTCTTTCAAATGGGCACCCTCCAGGACGTCCTCGAAGTATCGCTCATGCTTGCGGTAGTCCTTGCCTTCGGGCGGACCCTCGACTGCCATGACGGCGGCCTTCATCTTTGCCCATTGCATCTTAACACGGGCAAAGGCCATCCGCGCGCCTTCTATGCACGCCGAGCGCTTCACAGCCTCTACTCGAGGCAAGGCGTCGCCGAGCCGCTTGACCAAACCAAAGTAGCTGCTAGGAATGGGTCCGGCTGGCCATAGCCGGACTATAAGGTCCTTCATGGCCAAAACAGACATCCTATGCAGCTCCGCCAGTTGCATCATCAGGTTGTTTATCAGCACTGGCCGCTTTGGTGCTAGGTACTGCGACTAGAGGAGCTTCTCCTTTGCGTTCCCTTCTTGGGCCCAGAAATACTGTGCGGCGTCGGCGGCAATCCTCGGGAGATCCTCAAAGGCGTCTGGAGCACTCCAAAGTTGATTTAGCAAAGCATATCTTCGACCGCCAAATATACTTTGTAAAAGAAAAGGCTTACCAGGCGCTATCTGTCCGGCCTGCTTGACCTCCTCGCGGGCGGCCTGAGACTCGATCCACGCCTCCTTTGCCTCTTGAAGAGCCTTGGTGAGTTTGGCCGTCTGGGTCTTATTACTCTCCTCCAAGGCCTCACACTTGTTGGAGGCATCCTGGAGCGCCTGCTCCACTTTGGTCACCCGCTCCTCATACTTACGGCGGGTGACCTGCTCGTCCTCTAAATCCGCAGCCGCTTGGCTCACCCTCGCCTGCTCCTTGGCTTGGGCAAGGGCGCTCTATAGGTCCTCGACCTTGGTCGCCCTATCTGCAAATATGATCAGCAACACAGGAGATTAGAATCCGTATTGACATATTACTTTAAGTGTGTCAATAATTTTTTCCAACCATACCTTGCGATTCCTCAAATCGCTTGTTGGTGCGGATGAGTTCTTCATCGACCCGCTCCAACTTCCGCTGAAGTTCGGACACTTTGGTGTCCTGGGCGGTTGCCTCTAATAGTGAAGCCCGCTTATCAACATAGACATGTATATTATCTCCTGCGAATAAATATATGATCCTCTGTTCGGCCCATCTTTGCAAAAGCCGAACAGAGTCTCTGGCCTACTACCTATACACAGGCATATTTTTCGTATATACAAAACAGCTAGGAATACTACATCACATACCTTGAAGCCTGTTAATAGGCTGGTGAAGGCTTCGTTTAGTCCGCTTTTGGCGGACTAAACCTTCTCAACCACCGTACCCATCAGGGTACGGTGCTCCTCCACGACAGAAGCACGTCGAAGTGCTTCCATCAAAATGTCCCGCGCCCCCGGATTGATGGAGGTCGCCGGTGGAGTCGGCACCCCCCTCCTTAAAAGGGGGTTGCTCGCTCGACTCCAGAGCCGTATGGGTCTCCGAAGTAGTATTCGGCTGGGGACCGGACTGGTCCGGCCCCCTGTCGTGAGTCTCCATGGGGGTTGTACCCCCATGTTCTCGGCAGCCGAGGCATTACCCTTTGGCACCGTCTTGGCGGCCTTCCGCACTTCTCCCTGGCCCGGAGAAGTCCTTTGGGATCAACCTCGGTGTCATCCGCGACATGTGGCGGAGAAGTTCACGGAGGCGTCTCGCTCACCACCATCTCCTGCGCCAGAGAATTCCCCGAAGACGATGATTGTTGGGGGAGATCTCATGCCGGACTACAGCATGAAACTTAAAGGTGTTAAAACTGCAATCATGAAAGCCGGATATGTATACAGTATTTTTGGGCAATTACGATGTGACCAGGGGCGCCACTCGGGGATGGCTTCGGCGTCCGAGTATGAATCGTCAGAAAGGGAGATCTTCCCTTTCTTGGACGCCTCCGCCTCTAGGTCCACGGAAGCCGCCCTTTTATTCTCCCCCCCTTAAGGGGAGAATTTCTCTCCTCCTCTTCCTCTTCCTCTTCATCTCCCTCGTGGGAGGAGAGAGCGTTGGTATCTCCGGACGCAGCGTTCGAAGTACCTTTACGGCGAAGGCCACTTTTGGCCTCCTTGCCCTTCTTCTTGGCCTTCTTCTCCGGCGCCTGGTATGGCGCCGGGACCAGCATCCTCGTTAGAAGAGGAATGGCTGGGTCTTCAGGCAGCGGAGCCGGACATCGGATCCGCTCCGCCTTCTTTGTCCATCCCTAAGGGAAGAATGGAAGGCGGCTCAGCATACCCCTTGGATTTACAAGTTGAAGTTATGTTCGGAAATCAAAAAACTTACTGGAGTGGCCGGATGAGCGCAGTCGAGGCCGATGTCTTCGGTCGTCTCCGACCATGACTTCTGGGCCTTGAAAAGCAGCTTCCAGGTCTCTTCGTGCGTCGTGCCAAAGAATCGCTGCAGGTTCCGAGGGCCAGCCGGATTGAACTCCCACATGTGGAGAGGCCGGCGCTGGAAGGCGAGAATCTGGCGAAAAAGCATTACCTAGATAACATCAACAAGGCTGGTGTTCTTCTCCATCATATTTTTGATGCGCTTATGCAGCGTCATCACCTCATCGGACGATGCCCAATCCAGGCCCTTGTTAATCCATGATGCGAGCCGCATTGGGGGTCCGGATCTAAATTCAGGGTGGCCGCCCAGTTGGCGTCGCGGGTTTTGGTGATGTAGAAGCACTCCTTTTGCCATATCTTGACAGTCTCCACGAAGGCCCCTTTTGTCTAGGTGACGTTCGGAAGCTTGCTCACCATGGCGCCTCTGTAGTCTGCATGCTGCCCGTCAACCACCTTCGGCTTCATGTTGAAGACCTTAAGCCATAGTCCTAAGTGGGGGGAATGCGGAGGAGTGCCTCGCACACAACGATGAACACCGAAATGTGGAGAAAGGAATTAGGGGCTAGATCATGGAAATCTAGCCTATAATAGAACATGAGGCAGCAGACGAAAGGGTGGAGGGGAAACCCTAGTCCAGGGAGAAAGTGGGGGATGAACACTACCCTCTCGATGGGCTCCGGAGTAGGGATGATATGCTTTTTGGTAGGGAGCCATCCACTTGCCCTGCGAGCCGGATCCGGACATGGCTGGAGTGTTTGGTGGCGACGGAAAAGATCAAAACTTGGGCGCTGGAGCTCAAGATGGAATGGCTGAGGAATAAGAAGGCGTGAGGTAAAAAGATGGGTCCTTATCCTCTCATAAGGGCAGTGAATAACAAGTGCCCCCTCACAAGCCTTAAAACTCGCCTATTCCCGAGGGGTCATGGGAATGACACGGTTGGATTACCCAAACGCGTATTGATGAGAATCATGAAATAAGGGGACACGATCTCTTCTTCGACAAGATGTGTCAATGGAGGCCACACCTCGAAACGCGAAGCGGGAGACCAAAAAATGGTTCAAAATAATAATAAGGCCAGACGTGACGTCTCGCCGAAAAAGCTGCCAGTGGACATGACTTATTTTGTTTAAAGTATTTTGTCCCTGTGGTTGGGGGTTGTAACTATTATACAGAGTCGGATTCCGTTCTCTTGTTCTGAAGAATGCTTTGGTATATTCGGAGGAGGAACCCGCCTTGCAATGCCGAAGACAATTTGCGCGCCAGACACATCGTCATTGAAGCCTGGTTCAAGGGCTACTGAGGGAGTCCTGGATTATGGGGTCCCCGGGCATCCGCGCTATGTGACATGGGCCAGACTGATGGGTCGTGAAGATACAAAATAGAAGGCCTTCCCCCGTGTCCGGATGGGACTCTCCTTTGCGTGGATGGCAAGCTTGGCAACCGGATGTGTAGTTTCCTTTCTCTGTAAACCGAATCTGTATAACCCTAGGCCCCTCCTGTGTCTATCTAAGCCGGAGGGTTTAGTCCGTAGAGGCAGTCATAATCATACAGGCTAGACATCTAGGGTTTAGCCATTACGATCTCGAGGTAGATCAACTCCTGTAACCCCTATACTCATCAAAGTCAATCAAGAAGGAAGTATGGTATTACCTCCATCAAGAGGGCCCGAACCTGGGTAAACATCGTGTCCCCTTAGTCTCCTGTTACCTTCGATCCTCAGACGCACAATTCGGGACCCCCTACTCGAGATCGGCCCTTTTTTCGTTCGCTGTTTTCTCGTCAGAACTCATGTTTTCTTGTGTTACCATGTGTCTTCTATTTGCTTGCATCTTCGCTTGCTAAAAATCAATTGATATGGATCCTCGTCCACTTGCTAATCTTTTCAAGAGATCCAATTATGATGAACCCATTGCCAGTGAATTGAGTTCACTAGATTATCTTTATGAAGTTTTGCTTGAGACTCATGAATCTGAAAATTGTGATGAAGTGTTAAATGGAGGGATTTATAAATTGATTCATGGTAGCTCCTTGAATGAAAATCATGATTGCAATGATGTTATCTTAAATTCTATTAATGTCAATTGTGTTAGTGATATGCAAAACCCCAAGCTTGGGGATGCTTGTTTTGGCATGTCCACTATTATTGCAATGATCATGATTGGGGTGATGATTCTTATGCTCTTGAAAATTTATTTAAACCTCATGATGATTATGTTTCCAGTAATATTAAAAGTGGGTTTGCAAGAGTGTCAACTTTAGCTAAAAATAATCCCACTAATTTGGACAGTGTTCACTCTTATGATTTTTTTATAAAAGTGGGCTTGGAGAGGTCATGACTTTATTTGATGATACTCCCACTATTTTGGAAGAGTGTCAACTTTGCATGCATGTGGATCATGAAGAGAAAAATTATATGATAGCTACATTGTTGAATTTGATTATGATCCTGCATGTAATTATTATGAGAGAGGAAAATATGGTTGTATAAATTTTCATGTTCCTAAATTATATCTTGTTATGTTGAGATCGTCAATGTTTTATTTCTCTCCTATGCATATGCTAGATATTTCTTGTGTTGACAATTTGTTTGCTTATAAAATTCCTATGCATAGGAAGTATGTTAGACTTAAGTATGTTTTTCACATGTTTTACGATGCCCTCTTTATGTTGCAGTCATTATCTTTCATGTGAGCATCGTTGAAATCTTATGCCTAGCTAGGGGCATAAAACGATAGCGCTTGTTGAGAGGCAACCCAATGAATAAAATTTATTTTTGCCTTTTGCTCTCTATTCTTGAGTGTTAGCACAATTATTCTACTGTTATGATTGTGTTTTTCGTGTTTTAATTAGTGTTTGTGCCAAGTAAACCTTTAGGCTCTTCTTGGGTGATAGTTGTTTGATCTTGCTGGAAAAAAAACTTCTGCTCTCACGAAAAAAATTCTCGTTTTTTACCAGAGCGTTATAAAATGCCAATTATTTTTGCAGTATATTAATATACAAATTGCTCAGGTCGTACTAATTTTTCAGAATCTTTGGAGTTCCAGAAGTTTTTGAAATAGTCAGATTGCTATAGACTGTTCTGTTTTGACAGATTTTGTTTTCTTTGCATTGTGTGCTTATTTTGATGGCTCTATGGTTTTATTTGATGAGATTTTGCTGTAGAAAAGTTGGAATACAGAAGATATAATGCGAAAATAAAATATGAATTGGTTTCGTACAGTACTTATAGTAGTGATTTGCTTTCTTTTACTAACGGATCTCACGAAGGTTTTGTTGAGTTTTGTGTGATTGAAGTTTTCAAGTTTTGGGTTATCTTACGATGGATGGGGGAATAAGGAGTAAGAAGAGCCTAAGAGTGGGGATGCCCCGACATCCCAAGCTATTATCCAAAAGAGAGCAAGCAACTAAGCTTGGGGATGCCCCGAGTGGCATCCCCTATTTCTTCTAACGACCATGGGTATTTTACTTGAAGCTATATTTTTATTCTTCACATACTATGTGTTTTGTTTGGAGCATCTTGTATGATATGAGAATTTTATTGTTGTATTTTTTGTTCTAAGTCTTGATTCCTTGCTGGACACACCTATTTGAGAGAGCCAAAATTATGTCATGCCTTGTTAGAATAGCTCTCTATACTTCACTTAAAATTTTATGATCTATGGACTTGCTCTAGTGCTTCACTTTTATGTTTATGAGCATGGTGTGCTTTAGTATTTTGGAAGAAATGCTTTCTTCATTCACTTAGATTTATTTGAGAGTTAGTAAAATTTTCAAGAAATTCTCTCTTGCTTCACTTAAATTAATTTGAGAGAAACAAAAATTATGCTCATGATCTTCACTTATATTTGTTTGAGCTTATCAAAAGCAACACATGAAAATTATTCCCAAAGTGATAGATATCCAAGAAGGATATAATAAAAACTTTCATGAAGATCACTTGACAAAATAAACTTGATTCTTAGTAATAGTTTGGAGATATGATGGTGTGATATGTGAGTTCAGTTGATGAGTAATTTTGCTTTAGTAAGAATATTGATGTTAAGGTTTGTGATTCCCTATGCAAGCACGAAAGTCAATAGTTATGCAATGAAATTATATCCTACTTGTGGTGCATTATTTGGTGTTAATTATGATTAATGCTCGCTTATGAGATTATTCGTTTCTTGGTTGGTCGCTTCTCAATCTTTTGCTAGCCTTCATTTTGCACTAAGTATGATCTCTACTTGTGCATCCAAAACCTTTAAACCAGTTGTCGGTGTCAAAACCGGCGGATCTCGGGTAGGGGGTCCCGAACTATGCGTCAAGGTCGGATGGTAACAGGAGACGAGGGACACTTTATTTTACCCAGGTTCGGGCCCTCTCGGTGGAGGAAAAACCCTACTCCTGCTAGATTAATATTGATGATATGGGTAGTACAAGAGTCGATCTACCATGAGATCAAGGAGGCTAAACCCTAGAAGCTAGCCTATGGTATGATTGTGTATGATGATGGTTGTCCTACGGACTACAACCCTCCGGTTTATATAGACACCGGATAGGGTTAGGGTTACACAGTGTCGGTTACAAGGGTAGGAGATCTCGAATATCCGCACGCCTAGCTTGCCTTCCACGCCTAGAAAAGATCCTTCCGGACACGGGACGAAGTCTTCAATCTTGTATCTTCATAGTCCTGGAGTCCGGCTGAAGGTATAGTCCGGCTATCCGAACACCCCCTAATCCAGGACTCCCTCAGTAGCCCCCGAACCAGGCTTCAATGACGATGTGTTCGGCGCGCAAATCATCTTCGGCATTGCAAGGCGGGTTCCTCCTCCGAATCCTGTGTACATGTACGAATAACATCCGATTTTTGTAATGTAGCGCTCCTCGGCTTCAGTGCCCAAGAATGGCCGTCTTCCACGTGCTGAACGAATGCGAAAAGCTTGAGGTGTTTTTACATCCACACCCTTAGTCATATAAACGAGCCGCCTATTTAACGGGATGGGGATTTAGATCCAAACCACATCTTCTCCTCTCCACGAGTTATCATCAGAGCGTCTCCAGCAAAGGTCCATTCAACATGGCCAGCCGTCGCAGCTCCTCCCCTCGCCCCTCCAGTCCTAAAACCGGAGACTGGGAGAGTTGCACCATCCCACACAGCGAGTTAGTGTCGCTGCAGGCCAAGGGATTCCTTCCCCAGGCATATATGGTCCCGGTCCGAGCCGGACTCACCACTTATCAAGGCGGAAAACAAGCGGAGAACTCACCTAGTCCCTCTAAAGGGGAGCGAGTGTGCCTGGCCCCTTATCTAATAAGGGGACTGGGATTTCCAATCCATCCCTTCCTCCACGGGCTTTTGGAGTTCTATGGCCTCCAGCTGCACCACCTTACGCTCGGCTCCGTGTTACACATCGCGGGCTTCGTTGCTCTTTGCGAGCTATTTTTAGGCGTCAAGGCTCATTTTGCGCTGTGGAAGAAGATATTCTGCCTGGTGCCCCGTTCGCAAGAGGGGTCCATATATCAATTGGGCGGAGCCGAAGTATGGCGCATCGCCGGGACCGGATATCCGTCCGGAACCCCGAAGAAGGCGTCCGAGGCCTGGCTTTCAGAATGGTTCTACATAGATGACGTCCCCCTGCCGGACCCTATCCGGGCCGGTCTCCCTGAGTTCAACAATGCTCCCCTGAAGAAACGCCTGAGCTGGCACCCTCGGAGCTCTCAAAGAGAGAATGACAGAGACGTCCTTTACTTAATGGGCCGGATTAAGCTACTGGCTCATTCCGGACTAACCATGATTAAAGTCATGGCCATATGCATTATGCGGGGGGTGCAGCCGCTCCAATACAGAAGCCACCCCATGTGGGATTTCAACGGGGAAGATGACGCCACCCGTTACGGCCATAAAGGGCCGGACTCGCCTGCCGCTCTAATGAAGATCTTATCCTCTTTGTACAAGGGAGAAGAAGAGGAATTCCTCCGCGTCGACCCGCAGGGCGGATTTTCCATGTATAGTCCTCCGAATTGGGTAAGCGGACAGTCGTGCTTCCCTATTCATTTTACATTCCCATGATTAAATAGGCAGTCTAACGACTTCAATGCAGGACCTGCGTCAGGAGGTAAAAAACATAAACAGCCATCCTCCACAGCCAGAGGACCCAAAACGGTCCCTCGATCCGGACTCCGAAGAGGATACGGACTTAGCGGTGGAACTCATCGACGGAGTGTTTCATCAGCTAAGCAAGGACGATACCCTGGTAGCTATTATAGCTGATTACCCAGGGTTAATCCCGGCCTCCCAGGTGACAAATACCGGAGCTTTACCCCCTTAAGAGGGGTTCCGTTTTCATGGGTTTGGTTGTTCTGACAACAAGCGTGCTTTGTAGGGGAGATTCCCGAGGGGGGAAGCCGACCCCGCTGTAGCTAGCCGGCGGGGGGCCGCAGGGCCCCGTGGGGCGAAAAGGAACGTAGTCCGGTCTGAGGTGCCGGAGCAAAGGTATGGCGTACCCTCTCTTTTTCCCTGGCGTTTTACTACTCCAGGGTATATTAACATCCGTGCTATCTTCAGGACGAAGAGGCCTCGCCGGACTATATCCGGAGAAGTTGCCAACCGCGCCTCCATCAGCCAGACTCCAACGCCCGGCCCGAAGGCGGAGGCCAGCGCAAGGCACGCACCGGACACTCCTCCATCAGAGGATGCGGACAGGCTGTCTGCCACCCATTCCGAGGTGGAGAGTGCCATGAACCACAGGCGTCGCCGGACAGTTCTTCACGACGCTTGTTTCTCCCAGGAGGCTTTAAATGCCTTCGATTCAGGAGACGCGTACCTCCGTGCCGCTCAAAATGGTTTAGCCAGAGCCACGGAGCAGTATGTAAAAGACATACGGGTAAGAAAATTTTGGTAAATATAGATATGCTAGTAGCCCCCGAGACTTGAAGCAGTGGAAATAACTGATTCGAGAATCATATAACATGCAGTTTCTTACCGAGAAGAACACCGCGCTGTCCCAGGAGCTGGAAAGGTGCAAGGCCCAACTAGAGGCCGCACTAACGGCAGCAGGGGGGTCTAGAGAGACCCCTGCAGGTAAACAATACACCAGACTATTTAGTATTGTACGGATTTAAGTGCCAATCTGACAAATGATATTGCAGATGGCGCCGGACTCGATCCGGACAGGCAACAACTTCTACGCCAGTTAAAGGCTGGTGAAAGCATGCTAACAAAGGTGAGGCGGGAGAAGAATGATCTCCAGGATGCCAACACTAGGCTGGATGTTGAACTGAAAGATGTTCATGGCCAGCTGTCGGACTCCAATAAGGAGAATCAGCGACTTCGACGCGGCATTTTTAGTAAGTGCTTAAGCGAACTCTTGAAAAAGAAGTTCGGCGAGGAAGACGACTAACAGAGTTATGTCTGTAGGTATGCTGACAGGTCGTCCTGCAGAGGAGATGCCCGGTTCAACGGGCGATCTTCTTCCCGAACTCTCGCTACTGCACGAACGAGTTCGGCAGGCGATGCGAGGTATTGCCCAAGCCTTGTGGCCTGCCCATTCCATACTCGAGGGCTTTGGAGAACTTGCGGAGAAGTTGAAGGGAGCTCGGTGGCGCTTCCGGTTGTGGAAGATATCGGCCTGCCGGCAGGGCGCTAGGGAGGCCTGGGCCATGGTGAAGACCCGCTTTACGAAGTCTGACCCCAATCATATGGCCGAGGTCGGACTGGTGGGGCCTGACGGGAAGGAGATCCCTGTGAGCTTAGTGTATGGCCAGGTAGAATTGGCCGCAAAGTATTCCCAGCAGGACTGTAAATTAGATAGCCTGTTAGATGGTATAGAGGAGGAATACAATCAGTCAGGATGACTATGTAATTTATAATTGACATGTGTAATGCCTTCTAGCCGGATTGTAGATCGTTTGTCGTTGCCGACCTTTTCGCTTCGACCTCGGGACCTGACGGTCCGGAGTGTGTCCGAATACCATAACGGTTATATAAGAACCGAGGTATGCGTGGAGACCAGGCGTAGGGGTCATTAGTGCTTTATCAGACAAGTGCCCAACTAGTTATGTTATATTACATGGTTAGTAACAAACATCTTCCAGAGAGAATAGTTCTGTTAAGGGTTCCTTTCGCTAGGGTGGCGTGCCCTGAAGTGCACGTCCGGACTGCAAATGCAGGAAAACATCTAGGGGCATGGATAAGTAAAAAAGGTTCATCTTTAATTCATCGACCGAATATTACCTTAAGAACGCTAGCTTTCGGCTTCACCCAGTCTGAGGTACACATCCGGCTTATCCGGCAATAGCAATCGCAGAGGTGCTCCCTTTACCGCCTAGCCAAACAATCGGGAACGTAGGGGTAAGCACAGGAGCCAGCAACCCAGCCTGGCCAAAACTTAAGTCATATCGATGCATATAATGGTGAAGAAAAGGTGCATGCGGAAGTCTGACGCGTGCGTTGGGCGTGAAACCCATATAAACAAGCTTCTGTTAAAGAAGCCCCCAGGTTTAAGGAGCGCGGGTAGCGCGTCACATGCTGAGCCTTTAAGGGCTATAAAAGGAAAGAGTGGGGGGAGACAAAAAACAGAAAAATATATATATATATATATAAATGGACAGAGGAAGGAGACAAACCCCGAGTCCGGCGCTAGGCATAGAATCTTCGGAGACGTGAGGCGTTCTGTGGGTTCGGCTCAAGTCGGTTATCCGACGCATCTCGTAGGCGGTACGCTCCACCAGTCAGGACTTGGTCAATTATGAAGGGGCCTTCCCATTTGGGCTTGAGTTTTTCCTTTTTCTTATCAGGCAGGCGTAGAACTAGTTTGCCAATGTTGTAATTGTTGGCTCGTACTTCTCTGCTTTGATATCTTCGAGCCTGCTGTTGATAAAATGCGGAACGGGCTTTAGCCACGTCGCGCTCCTCCTCCAAGGCGTCCAGGTTGTCCTGCCGATCAAGCTCGGCTTCTCTTTCTTCGTACATGCGCACTCGAGGTGAGTCATGAATTATGTCGCAGGGCAGAACTGCCTCTGCGCCGTACACCATAAAGAATGGTGTGAATCCGGTGGTACGATTCGGCGTGGTTCGCAGCCCCCAGAGTACGAAGTCGAGCTCCTCCACCTAGTGCGTATTAGATTCCTTGAGGGAGCGCACTAGTCTGGGTTTAATGCCGCTCATGATGAGACCATTTGCACGTTCGACCTGACCGTTAGTTTGTGGGTGATAGACAGAAGCATAATCGCGCTTAATGCCCATGTTTTTGCACCACAGCTTTACTTCGTCAGAGGTGAAGTTTCTGCCGTTATCGGTGATAATGCTGTGGGGGACACCGTAACGGTGTACGACCCCGGATATGAAGTCTATCACAGGTCCGGATTCGGCCGTATTAACAGGCTTGGCTTCTATCCATTTGGTGAATTTATCCACCATGACCAATAAGTATTTTTTCTTGTGGGTTCCACCTTTAAGGGGTCCTACCATGTCAAGCCCCCATACCGCTAAAGGCCAAGTGATGGGGATAGTTCGGAGGGCGTTGGGTGGCATATGGCTTTGGTTTGCAAAGAGCTGGCAACCGACGCATCGTTTGACGAAGTCATGGGCGTCTGCTCGGGCCGTTGGCCAATAAAAGCCTGTACAGTAAGCCTTGCTTACAAGGGATCGAGCTGCAGCGTGGTGGCCACCGAGTCCGGCATGAATTTCATCCAACAAACTCCGCCCTTCCTCTTCGGAGATACATCTTTGAAGGACTCCTGTAGTGCTTTTCTTATATAGCTCTCCCTCGTGGACTTTATAGGATTTAGATCGCCACACTATGCAGCGTGCCTCGTTTTGGTCCTCTGGGAGTTCCTGCCTCGTAAGGTAGGCTAGGAGTGGTTCTGTCCACGGGGCGATGACCGCCATTATTATGTGGGTTGAAGGTGTGATTTCGGTGGCAGGGCCTCCGATTATGTCGGATTGTTCGGCGTCGGGTTGTGCGGTTGTGTCCGGATTGCTATCCGAGGGTTCGCCCTCCCATGCTACAGATGGCTTGAATAATCTTTCTAAGAAGATGTTGGGGGGGACTGCATCTCGTTTTGCTCCGATGCGTGCCAGGACGTCTGCTGCCTGATTATTTTCTCGGGCTATATGGTGAAACTCCAGTCCCTCGAACCGAACTGACATTTTTAGGACGGCATTGCGATAAGCTGCCATTTTTGGGTCTTTGGCATCGAAGTCGCCATTTATCTGGGATATCGCGAGGTTTGAGTCCCCGCGTACTTCCAGGCATTGAATGCCCATAGATACTGCCATCCGGAGACCATGTAGAAGGGCCTCGTATTCGGCTGCATTGTTGGAGTCCGTGTACATAATTTGGAGTACATATTGGACTGTGTCTCCTGTAGGGGACGTCAAAACGACGCCAGCCCCCAGTCCGGCCAACATTTTGGAGCCTTCGAAATGCATGATCCAGTTTGAATATGTGCCGTACTCTTTAGGGAGTTCGGCCTCTGTCCATTCGGCGATGAAGTCGGCTAGGACTTGCGATTTAATGGCTCGTCGTGGTTTGTAGGTTATGTCGAACGGGAGGAGCTCTATGGCCCATTTGGCTATCCGGCCCGTTGTGTCGCGGTTGTTGATAATATCATTGAGTGGTACTTCCGAGGCTACTGTTATGGAACACTCTTGAAAGTAGTGGCGTAGCTTCCGGGATGCCATGAACACCGCGTATGTGATCTTTTGGTAATGTGGGTACCGTGATTTGCATGGTGTAAGGACAGTGGACATGTAGTAAACCGGCCTTTGAAGGGGGAGTTTGTGTCCGTTCGTTGCCCGCTCGACGACGAGTACTGTGCTAACAACTTGATGAGTTGCGGTGATGTATAATAACATGGATTCGCTAATGTTCGGCGCGGCCAGGACTGGGTTTGTTGCCAAGATGGCCTTTATCTCCTCGAGTCCGGCCGTGGCAGCTTCCGTCCACTCAAAGTGTTCGGTGCGTCTAAGGAGGCGGTAAAGGGGCAATGCCTTTTCTCCCAGGCGGGTGATAAAGCGGCTTAAAGCCGCCACGCATCCGGTGAGTTTCTGTATTTGTTTGAGGTCTTTTGGGACATCCAATTGTGACAAAGCTCGGATTTTAGCTGGGTTTGCTTCAATTCCTCTACCGGATAGAATGAAGCCCAGGAGCTTTCCGGCTGGAATGCCGAAAATGCATTTTTCCGGATTGAGCTTAATGTCGTATTTTCGGAGGTTATCGAATGTAAGCCTCAAGTCGTCTACTAGAGATTCGACATGTCTTCATTTAACGACCACATCATCTACATACGCCTCCACTGTTTTGTCGATCTGGTTTGCCAGGCATGTTTGAATCATGCGCTAATATGTTGCGCCAACGTTTTTTAGCCCAAAGGGCATTGTGTTGAAGCAGAATGGGCCGTATGGTGTGATGAATGCTGTTGCGGCTTGGTCTGATTCTGCCATCTTGATTTGATGGTAACCGGAGTATGCATCGAGGAAGCACAGCGAATCGTGTCCTGCAGTGGCATCGATGATTTGATCTATTCGAGGGAGGGGAAAGGGATCCTTTGGGCAAGCCTTATTAAGGTCTTTGAAATCGACACACAGGCGCCAGGATTTGTCCTTCTTTGGTACCATCACCAGGTTTGCTAGCCAGTCTGGGTGTTTTATGTCTCTAATGAATCCGGCCTCCAATAACTTGGCTAGATCCTCTCCCATAGCCTGTCTCTTTGGTTCGAAGAAACGCCGAAGATCCTGTTTGACAGGTTTGAATCCTTTCTGGTATTTAGGCTGTGTTCGGCCGAACTGCGTGGGATTCCTGGCATGTCTGAGGGGTGCCAAGCGAAAATGTCCCAGTTCTCTCGTAGTAACTCTTGCAGTGTGGCTCCTACATCAGGGTTCAGTCTTGCCCCGATGGAGGCTATTTTATTGGGGTCCGTTGGGTGGACCTGGAATTTGACTATTTCGTCTGCTGGTTTGAAGGATGTGGATTTGGATCTCTTATCGAGTGTCACGTCATCCCCATTGACCGTGGATCGCAGCGCAGTCAGTTCTTCGGTCGCTAAGGTTTCGGATAGTGCCTCGAGGGCCAATGCGGCTGTCTTGTTCTCGGCGTGGAGTGCTATGTCCGGATCACTAGCGAGGGTGATAATTCCGTTTGGCCCAGGCATCTTAAGCTTCATGTACCCATAATGGGGTATAGCTTGAGAAATTGTGAAAGCCTCCCGTCCTAGTATAGCGTGATATCCACTTTTAAACGGGGCCACCTGGAACGTGATCTGTTTGGACCTGTAATTATCCGGCGTTCCGAATACCACATCTAGTGTGATCTTTCCGGTGCAGCGCGCTTCCTGACTGGGGATTATTCCTCTAAAGGTTGTGCTGCTTCGCTCAATGCGGTTCCAGTCTATTTCCATCTTTTGGAGGGTTTTCTCGTAAATGAGGTTCAATCCACTGCCTCCATCCATGAGTACCTTTGCGAGGCGACAGCCGTCCACTATGGGACTGAGGACCAATGCGGCTGGTGCTCTGGCTGCTCGAATTTTAGGTTCGTCACTCGCGTTGAAGGTGATAGCAGTATTACTCCATGGGTTTATTGTCGCTACTTGATAGACTTCAGTGAGGCTGCGGAGTGTTCTTTTTCGCATGTTATTTGATGCGAAAGTCTCAAAGACTGTGAGAACTAAACTGAAATTCTTGGGCTGGTTTCCTTCGACCTCTGGAATTAGGAGGTCCTCGCCAATTTTGGCCACCTACCGAAGTATCCAACATGCCCTGAGGCTGTGAGTTGGGGTGACGTCCTCTGCACTGTGAATCTTGCAGGGTCCATCTAGCCACTTTTCCAGTACGGTTCCATGCCCTCTAAAGGGTTTTGATTTTTTTGTATTTAGTCCGGGCGCCTTACTGTGGTGCGCCCTCTTAATTCGGACGGGATTGCTATTCAAGGCCGGATTATCCCAAAATTTTATTTCGGTTTTCCAGGCACTTTCCATTGCACAGTATTTTTGTACTATGGACGCCAAGTCAGCAAAGCGTGTAATATTACGACGACTTACGGCGTTGAGTATTCCCTTGTCCGTGCAGTTACTGCAAAAGATTGAAATTGCGTCTCCCTCGCGGCAGTCCTTTATCCTGTTCATAGCCAGGAGGAATCTGGCCCAGTAATGATGTACTGTTTCTTCGGGCTTTTGCCTGATTTGGGAAAGATTGCTTAAGATCGGGCGGGCGGGTGTTGTTGAATCTGAGACCTCGCCCAGTTTGTTGTTCGGAGGCCGAAGAACTTCCGGATTCTGAGATCCGGAGTCTTGGATGTTATCTGATTTGCCTGATTTTAAGCTCAGGTATTGGATTGCATCCTCCCCTCCGCGGATATCCGGCATGGAGGGTTCGGGGATTCGGACGTAGCTGGTTTTTAAGATAGATGAAGGGTCGCCGCATTGTGTCTCCACCACAGCAACGTGGTGGGTGACTTGGGGAGAGTTAATTTCTCTTAGATCGGGTTTAAGCCCAACCTGGTCGTAATTTGTAGCGACGCCCAGTGCGGCGATACGATCCAGGAGCTCGTTTACCGAAGAGACCTCCATCGGATCCAATTGCTCGGCGAGTTCTGAGCCGACGTGGAGGTTGCTTCCGATGACCCGAGAGGTCACCGTCGGCGCAACAGCCGAACAGGCGGTTGCGAGAAAACCACCTAGCCGGAGAGTTTGGCCGACAGCCAAGGCTCCTTTTGTAATGGCGTCATCTTTAAAGACGGGAAGAGGCATCCTTCCTGATCGCGACGGCACAGAGGAACTCTCAATGAAAGCACCAATGTCGGTGTCAAAACCGGCGGATCTCGGGTAGGGGGTCCCGAACTATGCGTCAAGGTCGAATGGTAACAGGAGACGAGGGACACTTTATTTTACCCAGGTTTGGGCCCTCTCGGTGGAGGTAAAACCCTACTCCTGCTAGATTAATATTGATGATATGGGTAGTACAAGAGTGGATCTACCACGAGATCAAGGAGGCTAAACCCTAGAAGCTAGCCTATGGTATGATTGTGTATGATGATGGTTGTCCTACGGACTACAACCCTCCGGTTTATATAGACACCAGATAGGGTTAGGGTCACACAGAGTCGGTTACAATGGTAGGAGATCTCGAATATCCGCACGCCTAGATTGCCTTCCATGCCAAGAAAAGATCCTTCCGGACACGGGACGAAGTCTTCAATCTTGTATCTTCATAGTCCTGGAGTCCGGCTGAAGGTATAGTCCGGCTATCCGAACACCCCCTAATCCAGGACTCCCTCACAAGTTTTGCCACATGATCCACTATATCTACCTATATGCGGTATTCTTTTGCCGTTCTAAGAAAATTTGTATGTGCCATCTCTAATTTTCAAAATAAACTTCTCTTTTGTGTGTTCGTTTCGCTCGCGGAGCAGTGAGGGGTGGCTAATATTTCCCATGCTAGATGTGTTATTCTCACGATGAGTGTTTATTCACTTGTCATTACATGAGAGTAAGGAAAATGTATAAGGGATTCCCGGTCCCCAAACTAAAAATGAATTTACTTTATGTTGTCAAATAATAAATTCCTTGCAAAGTGTTGGTATGGAGGGCAACCGTGGATACGGCTAGCCATGGAAAGTGAAAGTATTGTTGAAAAAGGAATAAACTTTATTTTCTTTTTGGGAACCGCCTATGATATTTCTAGCATGGAAAGTGTTGGGAACTCTAAGTCGTTTTCGTTGGTGAGAAGGATACACCTCCCAAAATGTTTTTATCTCTATGTTTTTCGCTTTGAGCTTTGTCACCTCTACAAATCACTACTTCCCTCTGCGAAGGGCCTTTCTTTTACTTTATGCCATTTTTATTCTGAATTTGAGTCTCCGTCTTCTCTTATAAAAAGCACCAACTAGGAGACAATATGATCGTACTTGAGTATTGGGTGTAGCTAATATGCGAGTGTGTTTCATGAATGGATCAATGATTGAGTATAATGGGCTACAAATAACTTATTTTAGCATTGATATTTTGAAAGACATGGTTGCTTGTTGATATGCTTGAGTATTTAAATTATCATGTCAAACCTAGACTATTGCTTTGAAAAATATAGAAGTCCAAATGTCCATGCTATAAAGAAAAGAAATATGATATGACATGATAGGCAACATTCCACATCAAAAATTCTGTTTTTATCACTTACCTACTCGAGGACGAGTAGGAGTTAAGCTTGGGGATGCTGATACGTCTCCAACATATCTATAATTTTTTATTGTTCCATGCTGTTATATTATCAATCTTGGATGTTTTCTAATCATTTTATAGTCATTTTATATCATTTTTTGTACTAACCTATTGACATAGTGCCAAGTGCCAGTTGTTGTTTTCTGCATGTTTTTAACATCGCAGGAAATCAATAGCAAACGGAGTCCAAATGCAACGAAACTTTACAGAGATTTTTTTGGACCAGAAGACACCTAATGGGCCCTGGCTGCGCTTGGGGGTGCTCCGAGGAGAGCACAACCCATCAGGGCGCGCCAGGAGGCCCAGGCGTGCCCTGGTGGGTTGTGCCCACCTCGGGTGCCCCTCAGACCGCCTCTTTGCTCTATAAATACCCCAATATTCCAAAAACCCTAGGGCAGTCGACGAAAATCAATTCCAGCCACCGCAGAGTCCAGAACCACTAGATCCAATCTAGACACCATCTCGGATGGGGTTCGCCACCTCCATTGGTGCCTCTCCGATGATGCGTGAGTAGTTCTTTGTAGACCTTCGGGTCTGTAGTTAGTAGCTAGATGGCTTCCTCTCTCTCCCTGAATTCTCAATACAATGGTCTCTTGGAGATCCATATGATGTAACTCTTTTTGCGGTGTGTTTGTTGGGATCGATGAACTTTGAGTTTATGATTAGATCTATCTTTTTATATCCATGAAAGTATTTGAGTTTCTTTGATCTCTTGTATGCATGATTGCTAATAGCCTCGTATTTCTTCTTCGATATTTGGGTCTTGTTTGGCCAACTTGATCTATTTATCTTGCAATGGGAAGAGGTGCTTTGTAGTGGGTTCGATCTTATGGTTCTTGATCCCAGTGACAGAAAGGGAAACGACAGGTATGTATCGTTGCTACTAAGGATAAAACGATGGGGTCTATCTCTACATAGATAGATCTTGTCTACATCATGTCATCGTTCTTATTGCATTACTCCAGTTCTCCATGAACTTAATACACTAGATGCATGTTGGATAGCGGTCGATGTGTGGACTAATAATAGTAGATGCAGGCAGGAGTCGGTCTACTAATCTTGGACGTGATGCCTATATAATGATCATTGCCTGGATATCATCATGATTATTTGAAGTTCTATCAATTGCCCAACAGTAATTTGTTCACCCACCGTTTGCTATTTTTCTCGAGAGAAGCCACTAGTGAAACCAACGGCTCCTGGGCCTCTTCTCGTATTATTTGCCTTTGCGATCTATTTTCCTTTGCTTTTATTTTAGATCTATTAAACCAAAAATACAAAAATACCTTGCTGCAATTTATTCTTATTTATTTTATTTGGCGTTCTATCTATCAATCTACTACAACTTTTTTCATGTCCGTTTGCCTATCTTGGGCGCCGCTACCCGAAAGGGATTGACAACCCCTTTTACACGCCGGGTTGCGAGAAGTTGTTTTTTGTGTGCAGGTGATGTTTACGTTGTGTTGCTTGGTTCTCCTATTGGTTCGATAACCTTGGTTTCACATCCCAGGGAAATACCTACCGCTGTTGTGCTGCATCATCCCTTCCTCTTTGGGGAAATACCGACGTAGCTTCAAGCCGCATCACTCCCTCACAATTCCTAATAGGCTCAACTTCCACCTAGTTGGTAAATTTGTCAACTGCAACAAGCAAGTGAGTTTTCTTGTCCTTAGACCATTTAGAGGGCCCAACCATAGCAAGCCCCCAGACTGCAAACCACCAAGTTATTAGGATCATTCTCGGCTCCTAAGCCGGTATGTGAACTTGTCTTTCAAACTTCTGACAACCATCACACTTGCGCACCAGATCTTCAGCATCTACATGAGCCGTCAACCAGAAGAACCCATGCATGAAAGCTTTAGCCACTAGAGACCTTGAGCCAGCATGATAACCACAATCCCCATCATGAATCTTCGGAAGAATCTCACGGCCTTCATCAGGGGAAACACAACGTTGAAACACGCCCGTGATGCTGCACCTGTGTAACTCGCCATTGATGATTATCATGGACTTAGAACGCCTGATGGTCTGTCGCGCGGAGAGATCATCTTCTAGTAACTCGCCTATGGTTAAGTATGCCAAATAAGGTAGAGTCCAATCTGGAGTAGCACGTAGAGCCGCCACCAACTGCCCCTCCGGGTTAGGAATAGCAAGATCTTCCTCTGAAGGCAATCTGACAGAAGGATTGTGTAACACGTCAAGGAACACATTGGGGGGAACCCGCTTACACTGTAACCCAAGCCGAGACAGTGCATTAGCCACCTTGTTCTTGCGCCGATCTATGTGATCCACTTGGTACCCCTTAAAGTGACCAGCAATATTATCCACTGCCTGATGATAAGCCGCCATAACCGGGTCTTTAGAATCCCACTTTCCTGAAACTTGTTGTGCCACTAAGTCTGAGTCGCCTAGACACTTGACCCGACTCAAGTTCATCTCCTTGTACATTCGGAGTCCATGGAGCAAAGCTTCATACGCGACTGCATTGTTAGTACAAGGGAACATGAGCCTTAAGACTTAATAAAACTCATCACTTCTTGGGGATTCGAAAATAACACCAGCCCTCGAGCCTTCCAACTATCTGGACCCATCAAAGTATATAGTCCAATATGTGTTATTCGGCTTTTCCTCATGTGCTTGTAGCTGTGTCCAATCATTGATAAAATCCACCAAAGCCCGAGACTTGATGGCGGTTCTAGGCACATACTTAAGATGATGTGGCCCAAGCTCAATCACCCACTTGGCAACCCGGCCAGTAGCCTCTCTGTTTTGTATGATGTCTCCCAAGGGAGTTGAACTGACCACGTGTCCAAGGAAATAAGGCTTCAACTTGCGACTTGCCATGAACACACCAAATACAAGCTTCTGCCAATGTGGATACCTCTGCTTACATTCTATTGAGACTTCGTTGGCATAATAAACCGGCCATTGTACTGGATATTATTTCCCTGCCTCCATGCGCTCCACAACAACTGCCACGCTAACGGCCTTATTATTAGCTGCCACGTACAGGAGCATGGGCTCTTTGTCAATCGGAGCAGCCAAGATGGGCGGCTCAGCCAATTGCTTCTTAAGTGCTTCAAATGCTTCATTTGTAGCATCACTCCAGATGAAATGATCTGTCTTCTTCATCATCTGATATATAGGAATGGCCTTGTCACCGAGGCGGCTTATGAACCGGCTCAGGGCCGCAATACGACCCGCCAGGCGCTGAACGTCATTGACACAAGTCGGCTTAGAAACAAAGGTGATAGCTAATATGTCGCCAACGTATCCATAATTTTTGCTTCTTTCATGCTGTTATATTATCATTCTTGGATGTTTTACAATCATTTTATAGCAACTTCATATCAATTTTTGGGACTAACCTATTGAGATAGTGCCCAGTGCCAGTTCCTGTTTTTGCTTGTTTTTTACTTCGCAAAAAATCAATACCAAACGGAGTCCAAATGCAGCAAAACTTTTTGGAGATTTTTTCTTGACCAGAAGGAACATGATGGGCCAAAGAAGTACGAGAGCGGGGCTCTGAGGGGAGCACAACCCACCTGGGCGCGCCTGGGGGCCCAGGCACACTCTGGTGGGTTGTGCCCACCTCAGTCGCCTCCCGCACCGCCTCTTCGCTCTATAAGTACCCCAAAAATCCAAAAACCCTAGGGGAGTCGGTGAAACACAATTCCAGCCGCCGCAAGTTCCAGAACCACCAAACCCAATCTAGACACCACCATGGAGGGGTTCATCATCCTCATTGGTTCCTCTTTGATGATGTGTGAGTAGTTCATTGTAGACCTACGGGTCCGTAGTTAGTATCTAGATGGATTCCTCTCTCTCTCTCTCTTGATTCTCAATACAATGGTCTCTTGCATATATATTTGATGTAACTCTTTTTGTGGTCTGTTTGTTGGGATCCGATGACCTTTGAGTTTATGGTCAGATCTATTTTATCCATGAAAGTTATTTGAGTCTTCTTTTGTTCTCTTATATGCATGATTACTTATAGCCTCGTATTTCTTCTTCAAATATTTGGTTCAGTTAGGACGACTAGATCATTTTTCTTGCCATGTGAAGAGGTGCTTTGTGATGGGTTCGATCGTGCGGTGTTCTTTCCCAGTGACAGAAGGGGCAGCAAGACACATATTGATCATTGCCATTAATTCTAACAGGACGGGGTCTATTCCTACATGAATAGATCTTGTCTACATCATGTCATCGTTTTTATTGCATTACACCATTTCTCCATGAACTTAATACACTAGATGCATGCTGGATAGCGGTCGATGTCTGGAGTAATACTAGTACATGCAGGCAGGAGTAAGTCTACTAATCTTGGACGTGATGCCTATATAATGATCATTGCCTGGATATCGTCATGATTATTTGAAGTTCTATCAATTGCCTAACAGTAATTTGTTTACCCGTCGTATTGCTATTTTTCTCGAGAGAAGCCACTAGTGAAATCTACGGCCCCGGGGTCTATTCTTTATCATATTTGCTTTCCGATCTATTATTTTCCAATTTTATTTTCAAATCTATTATTTCAAAAAACCAAAAATACCTTGCTGCATTTTTTGTAATTTATTTTATTTCACGTTTCCGCAAGATCTATTTATCCAATCTACTACAAACCAATATGTCTTTTACCTAGGAGGGATTGACAACCCCTCTTACGTGTCGGGTTGCAAGTATTTGTTCTTTGTGTGCAGGTACCGTTTACATAGTGTTGCTGGTTCTCCTACTGGTTCAATAACCTTGGTTTTATCACTCAGGGAAGTACCTACCGTAGTTGTGCGGCATCATCCCTTCCTCTTCGAGGAAAATACTGACACAGACATCAGCCATCAAGAAAGGATTTCTGGCACTGTTACCGGGGAGAGATCATCAACATCTATCAGGCTCCTAATCACAAATCTCATCTCCTTGCAATTTACATTATTTGCCATTTGCCTCTCGTTTTCATCTCCCCACTTCACAAAAATGTGCCATTTTATTCGCCCTCTTTTTCAATCACCATTTTCTGGTCAGATCTCTACCTTGCTTGAACTTGTCATCATGAGTAATTTTGGTATGGCAGAAATAGATGATGGCCTAACTCCTAAAATTGGACGATCTGGATATCTGGATGCTAAAACTTTTGTTTTGGGGCAAGGGAAAAGAACATATTCAAGAATTTTTTAATCGTGTCGGAATTTTGACTCTTGATGACGCTCCTATACTTAGAAGAACTAAATCTTATGCAGAAGCAATTTCAGCACTAGTTCTGAAACTTGAAAATAAATTTATTTGTACCCATCCTACCTTGGAAAGATTGTTTTATGAGATACCAGTTATAAAGAATCCCAATGCTAAAAAGTTGGCTACCCTTGTTCTTACGAATGAATTTTATTACATAATACAGGAAGCTAGAGAAATTTTTAATTTTTATGGTATGAAATGTGAAAACAGGTGATAGATGAGATCCTTCATAATAGTGACTATATGTTGATACACTTGCTTGGAAATAATTAAATTTTTTATGAGAATCTTAAAAAGGAAATCACTGTTTTTGATATAATTCAACAAGTTTTCAATGATGTTAATCAACACTATTCGTGGATTGTTGCCAGAAATCAAAGGGGATATGATGATAAGCAACTTGATAGTGCTGAAGTTAATATGGATAATGTGTTTCAAGTTATTTTTCCAAAACCTCCTGATAAGAACACATCTAAGGAAAATAAAAAGAAGGTTGACAACACTTGAATCTATGTTTTATGCCTAGCTAGGGGCGTAAAAATATATCGCTTGTTGGGAGGCAACCCAATGAATTAATTTTATTTTTGCCTTCTTCTTTGTGTTATTGAGTGTTTGCACAATTATGCCTCTATTATGATAGTGTTTTTTATGTTATAATTAGTGTTTGGGCCAAGCAAATCCTTTGGGATTATGCTTGGTGATAGTTGATTTGATCTTGTTGGAAAACAGAAACTTTTGCATCCAGTAAAATAATTTTCAGAAATCATGCAGCGACTAAAGCTTCTAATTTTTGTACACAAGATTTATATACAAATTTCCTACATCATGCTAATTTTTCTTAAGTTTTGGAGTTACAGAAGTATACGAAGTTTTCAGATTGCTACAGATTGTTCTGTTTTTGACAGATTCTCTTTTCTTTGCGTTGTGTGCTTATTTTGATGAATCTATGGACTTTATCGGGGGTATCAGTCGTAGCAAAGTTGGAATACAGTAGATATAATACAAAAATAAAATATGAATGGGTTTGCAATAGTACTTAGAGTAGTGATTTGCTTTGTTATACTAATGGATCTCATGAAGGTTTTGCTGAGTTTTGTGTGATTGAAGTTTTCAAGTTTTGGGTGCGATCACGATGGATGAAGGAATAAGGAGTAAGAAGATCCTAAGCTTGGGTATGCCCCTTGGCACCATAAGTTATTATCCAAAGAGGAACAAACAACTAAGCTTCGGGATGCCACGAGTGGCATCCCCTCTTTCTTCTAACGACCATCGGTATTTTACTTGGAGCTATATTTTTACTCGTCACATATCATGAGTTTTTCTTGGAGCGTCTTGTATTATACGAGTCCTTGCTTGTTTTTCTTTTTAGTTTGTGTCATCTATCCTTGCTGGACACACCTATTTGAGAGAGCAAAAAATTTACTATGATTTGTTAGAATTGTTCTTTACGCTTCACTTAAGTATTTTGAGCTATGGAATTGCTCTAGTGCTTCGCTTATATCTTTTTGAGCATGATGTGCTTTAATACTGTTCAAGAAAATCTCTCATGCTTCACTTAGATTTATTTGAGAGTTAGTAAATTTTTGAAGAAATTATCTCATGATTCACTTATATTATTCTTAGACAATAAATTTTTTATGCTCATGTTCATCACTTAAATTTGTTTGAGATTGTCAAAAAGCAACATATGAAACTAGTCCTAAAGTGATAGATATTCAACAGGGATGTAATAAAAAGTTTCATGAAGATCATTGGACAAAATAAACTTGATTCAGTAATAGTTTTGCAATATGATGATAGTGATATGTGAGTCATGTTGATGAGTAATTATGCTTTAGTAAGAATATTGGTGTTAAGCTTTTTGATTCCCTATGCAAGCACGAAAGTCAATAGTTGTGCAATGAAATTACATCCTACTTGTGGTGCATTATTCGGTGTTAGTTATGCTTAATGCTCGCTTATGTGATTTTTTGTTTCTTGGTTGGATGCTTCTCAATCTTTTTGCTAGCCTTCACTTGTACTAAGTAGATATACTACTTGTGCATCCAAAATTCTTAAACCCAGTTTTGCCATGTGAGTCCACCATACCTACCTATATGCGGTATTCCCATGCCATTCTAAGCAAATTTGTATGTGCCATCTCTAATTTTCAAAATCAATTTCATTTTTGTGTGCTCGTACCGCTCATGAAGCGGCAGGAGGTGTCGGTGTCAAAACCGGCGGATCTCGGGTAGGGGGTCCCGAACTGTGCGTCGAAGGTCGATGGTAACAGGAGACAGGGAACACGATGTTTACCCAGGTTCGGGCCCTCTCTATGGAGGTAATACCCTACTTCCAGCTTGATTGATCTTGATGAATATGAGTATTACAAGAGTTGGTCTAACTCGAGATCGTAATGGCTAAAACCCTAAGAGTCTATCATGTATGACTATGAGTATGATTCTTGTCCCAACGGACTAAGCCCTCCGGTTTATATAGACACCGGAGGGGGCTAGGGTTGTACAAAGTCGGTTACAGAGAAAGGAATCTTCATATCATGATACCAAGCTTGCCTTCCACGCCAAGGAGTGTCCTATCTGGACACGGGAGAGAGTCTTCGGTCTTGTATCTTCACAGCCCATCAGACCGGCCCACGCACTATAGTCCGAACGCCCGAGGACCCCTTAATCCAGGACTCCCTCATGGGGTGGCCAATATTTTCCATGCTAGATGTGTTATTCTCAAGATGAGCGTTTATTCACTTGTCATTGCACGAGAGTACGGCAAAGGTATTAGGGATGCCCAGTCCCGAAGTGAAAAATGAATTTACTTTATGTTATCAAATAATAAATTCCTTGGAAAGTATTGGTATGGACGGTACCCGTGGATACAGCTAGCCGTGGAATGTGAAAGTATGGTGGAAAAAGAATTAAACTTTATTTTCTATTTGGGAACCTCCTATGATATATCTAGCATGGAAAGTGTTGGGCATTACTCGATCGTTTTCGTTGACGGGAAAAGTATGCCTCTCAAAAAAATTATCTCTCAATTTTTATTTGAGCTCTGGCACCTCTACAAATCCCTACTTCCCTCTGCAAAGGGCCTTTCTATTTACTTTACGCAATTTTTATTTTTACTTGAGTCTCCATCTTCTCTTATAAAGCACAAAGTAAGGGGCACTATGATTGTACTTGTTCGATGCTGTTATATTATCATTCTTGGATGTTTTACAATCATTTTATAGCAACTTTATATCATTTTTTCGGACTAACCTATTGACATAGTGCACGGTGCCAGTTCTTGTTTTTTGCTTGTTTTTTACTTCGCAAAAAACCAATACCAAACGAAATCCAAACACAGCGAAACTTTTTAGAGAATTTGTCTAGACTAGAAGGAACACAATGGGCCAAAGAAGTACCAGAAGGGGGCTCCGAGGGGAGCACAACCCACCTGGGCGCGCCTGGGGGCCCAGGCGTGCCCTGGTGGGTTGTGCCCACCTCGGTCGCCTCCTACACCGCCTCTTCACCCTATAAATACCCCAAAAATCCAAAATGCCCTAGGGGAGT
Organism: Aegilops umbellulata; assembly: GCA_032464435.1. Classification (NCBI taxonomy): domain Eukaryota; kingdom Viridiplantae; phylum Streptophyta; class Magnoliopsida; order Poales; family Poaceae; genus Aegilops; species Aegilops umbellulata. The sequence goes on along the minus strand of CP136060.1, from coordinate 65,189,838 downwards.
CTGTGAAACACAATTCCAGCCGCCGCAAGTTCCAGAACCACCAGATCCAATCTAGACACCATCACGGAGAGGTTCATCATCCTCATTGGTGCCTCTCTGAAGATGCGTGAGTAGTTCATTGTAGACCTACGGGTCCGCAGTTAGTAGCTAGATGGCTTCCTCTCTCTCTTTTCATTCTCAATACAATGGTCTCTTGGAGATCTATTTGATGTAACTCTTTTTGCGGTGTGTTTGTTGGGATCCGATGAACTTTGAGTTTCTGATCAGATCTTTTTTATCCATGAAAGTTATGTGAGTCTTCTTTTGATCTCTTATATGCATGATTACTTATAGACTTGTATTTCTTCTTAGAATCTTTGGTTTAGTTAGGCCGACTAGATCGTTTTTTCTTGCCATGGGAAGAGGTGCTCTGTGATGGGTTCGGTCGTGCGGTGTTCTTTCCCAGTGACAGAAGGGGCAGCAAGACACGCATTGATTGTTGCCATTAAGGGTAACAAGATGGGGTCTATTCCTACATGAATGGATCTTGTCTACATCATGTCATCGTTCTTATTGCATTACTCCGTTTCTCCATGAACTTAATACACTAGATGCATGTTGGATAGCGGTCTATGTGTGGAGTAATACTAGTAGATGCAGGTAGGAGTCGGTCTACTAATCTTGGACGTGATGCCTATATAATGATCATTGCCTGGATATTTTCATGATTATTTGAAGTTCTATAAATTGCCCAACAGTAATTTGTTTACCTGTCATATTGCTATTTTTTTCGAGAGAAGCCACTAGTAAAATCTACGACCCCCGGGGTCTATTCTTTATCATATTTGCATTCTGATCTATTATTTGCCACTTTTATTTTCAAATCTATTATTTCAAAAACCCAAAAATACCTTGCTGCATTTTTTTGTTATTTATTTTATTTTGTGTTTCCACGAGATCTATTTATGCAATCTACTACAAACCAATCTATCTTTTACCCGGGAGGGATTGACAACCCCTCTTACACGTCGGGTTGCAAGTATTTGTTCTTTGTGTGCAGGTACCGTTTACATAGTGTTGCTAGGTTCTCCTACTAGTTCAATAACATTGGTCTCATCACTGAGGGAAATATGTACCGTAGCTGTGCTGCATCATCCCTTCCTCTTCGGGGAAAATACTGACACGGACATCAGCCATCAATAGCCTTGATCTTCTCCTGGTTAGTTTCAATGCCTTGTTCTGAATCCAGAAACCCTCGCATTTTACCAGCAGGTCACTTGGCCGGGTTAAGCATCATCTTGTCGACCCGGAGATTGTCAAATGTTTCCTTCAAATCAGCAAGCAAGGTATCATTCTTCCTTGACTTGACAACAATATCATCCACATAAACATGAACATTGCGCCCAATCTGACCATAAAAACAATTTTGAACACAGCGCTGGTAAGTCACGTGGGAACTCTTGAGCCAATAAGGCATGGATCCTAAATAATCCACTTGTTTGGTATCATCTGCCGACTTAAACTTCAGCAGAGGGTCCTGCTCAGCAGTAGGATTTTTCAATGGAGTCATGTCAGCCAGGTCGACATTGTCCTTATAAAATTTGAGCTCCTCAGTGGCACAAGTTGCCTCTGCATAACCGACATCACCTTCCTCACACTCTAGGGGGGCTTTCCGATCTCCATGATCCGTAATCGTCCCCCTTTGACCCAGGCATATTCAATTGCAGATAAACCTAACAAGGGTGTGCCATGAACCGAGCATAAGCCGATCGTCCGAACAATGCATGATATGGTCTCTTGATTTTGACCACTTCAAACCACAAAGTCTCTCCTGTGTAGTTATATTCATCACCAAAAGCAACTTCCAGGGCAATCTTCCCCACAGGGTAGGTTGACTTGCCTGGGACAACTCCATGAAACACTATAGAGGATGGCTTAAGATCCTTCTCCGTCAGATTCATCCGCCAAAAAGTGTCATAATATAAGATGTTAATGCTGCTACCACCCTCCATAAGCACTTTGGTGAACTTATATCCACCCACCTGGGGGCCACGACAAGAGCCAGATGAAGGAAATATGCCCTAGAGGCAATAATAAACTTGTTATTTTATATTTTCTTAATCATGATAAAGGTTTATTATTCATACTAGAATTGTATTGATCGGAAACTTAAATACGTGTGTGAATACATAAACGAATATCGTGTCCCTAGTAAGCCTCTACTAGACTAGCTCATTGGTCAAAGATGGTCAAGGTTTCCTAACCATAGACATGTGTTGTCATTTGATAATGGGATCACATCATTAGGAGAATGATGTGATGGATAAGACCCATCCGTTAGCTTAGCATATTGATCGTTCAGTTTATTGCTATTGCATTCTTAATGTCAAATACATATTCCTTCAACTATGAGATTATGCAACTCCCAGATACTGGAGGAATACCTTGTGTTCTATCAAACATCACAACGTAACTGGGTGATCATAAAGATGCTCTACAGATATCTCCAAAGGTGTTTGTTGAGTTGGCATAGATCAAGAGTAGGATTTGTCACTCCGAGTTTCGGAGAGGTATCTCTGGGCCCTCTCGGTAATACACATCATAATAAGCCTTGCAAGCAAAGTGACTAATGATTTAGTTACAGGATGATGTATTACGTAACGAGTAAAGAGACTTGTCAGTAACGAGATTGAACTAGGTATGAAGATATCGATGACCGAATCTCGGGCAATTAACATACCGATGGACAAAGGGAATTGTGTATGTTGTCATAACGGCTCGACCGATAAAGATATTCATAGAATATGTAGGAGCCAATATGGGCATCCAGGTTCTGCTATTGGTTATTGACCGGAGAGGTGTCTCGGTCATGTCTACATAGTTCTCGAACCCGTAGGGTCCGCACGCTTAACGTTCGTTGGCGATATAGTATTATGTGAGTTATATGATTTGGTGACCGAATATTGTTCGGAGTACTGGATGAGATCACAGACATGACGAGGACTCTCAGAATGGTTGAGAGGTAATGATTGATATATAGGACGATGGTATTCGGACACTGGAATAGTTTCGGGATGCATTGGGTAGTCATCAGGTCACCGGAAGGGGTTCCAGACACCCCCCGGTAGGTATATGGGCTTAATGGGCCAAGGAGGGGACAGACCAGCCCACAGGGGGCTGGTGCGCCCCTCTCCCTGGCCGGCCAGCCCCAGGGAAGGAAAGGGGGGAGGGCTAGCCCCTCCTGCCTTCCCCCTATCATGGTAGAAAGGAAAGGGGGCCACCCTCCCCTGCCTTTCCCCCACACCTAAATAAGGCAGGGGGATGCGGCTTGGCAGAGACCCCAAGTAGGATTCCTCCTACTTGGGTGCCCCCTTGGCTGCTCCACTCTCCTCCCACCTAAAGGAAATATGCTCTAGAGGCAATAATAAAGTTCTTATTTATATTTCTTTATATCATGATAAATGTTTATTATTCATGCTAGAATTGTATTAACCAGAAACTTGATACATGTGTGAATACATAGTAAAAACACAGTGTCCCTACTATGCCTCTGCTAGACTAGATCGTTAAGCAAAGATGGTTAAGTTTCCTAAGCATAGACATGTGTTATCATCTGATGAATAGGATCACATCATTAGGAGAATGATGTGATGGACAAGACCCATTCGTTAGCTTAGCATAATGATCATTAAGTTTTATTGCTATTGCTTTATTCATGACTTATAGATATTACTTTGACTATGAGATTGTGCAACTCCCGAATACCGAAGGAATACCTTGTGTGCTATCAAACGTCACAACGTAATTGGGTGATCATAAAGATGCTCTACAGGTATCTTGGAAGGTGTTTGTTGGGTTGGCATAGATCGAGATTAGGATTTGTCACTCCGAGTATCAGAGTGGTATCTCTGGGCCCTCTCAGTAATGCACATCGTGATAAGCCTTGCAAACAATATGACTAATGAGTTAGTTGCAGGATGATGTATTACGGAACAAGTAAAGAGACTTGCCGGTAATGAGATTAAACAAGGTATGAAGATACCGACGATCAAATCTCGGGCAAGTAACATACCGATGACAAAGGGAATGACATATGTTGTCATTAAGGTTTGACCGATAAAGATCTTCGTAGAATATGTAGGAACCAATATGAGCTTCCAGGTTCCGCTATTGGTTATTGACCGGAGAGGTGTCTCGGTCATGTCTACATAGTTCTCGAACCCGTAGGGTCCGCACGCTTACCGTTGGATGACGATTTGTATTATGAGTTATGTGTTTTTGTGACCGAGGATTGTTCGGATTCCCGGATGAGATCACGGACATGACGAGGAGTCTCGAAATGGTCGAGAGGTAAAGATTGATATATTGGACGATAGTATTCGGACACCAGAAGTGTTTCGAAATGTATCCGGTGCATATCTGAGTGCCGGGGGGGTTACCAGAACACCCTGGGGAAGATATGGGCCATACGGGCCATAGGAGGGAGGCAAGCCAACCCACAAGGGGTGCCCCCCCAAGGGAGGAGTCTGAATTGGACAAGGGGAGGGGCGGCGCCCCCCTTTCCTTCTCCTCCTCTCTCTCCTCCCCCCTTTCCCCTTCCAGTAAAAGGAAAGGGGCACGAATTGGACTAGGAGCCCAAGTGAGACTCCTCCCACTTGGGGTGCTCCTAGGCCGACATCCTCCCCTCTCCCTCCTTTATATACTGGGGCGGGGGCGCCTCTAACACACATAAATTGTTCCAAGCCATGTGCGGTGCCCCCCTCCACAGTTTGCTCCTCCGGTCATATTGTCGTAGTGCTTAGGCGAATCCCTACGCGGGTCACTTCACCATCACCGTCACCACGCCGTCGGCTTGACGAAACTCTCCCTCGACACTTTGCTGGATCAAGAGTTTGAGAGACGTCATCAAGCTAAACGTGTGCAGAACTTGGAGGTGTTGTACGTTCAATACTTGATCGGTTGAATCGAGAAGACGTTTGACTATATCAGCCGCGTTAAGTAAATGTTTTTGCTTTCGGTCTACGAGGGTACGTGGACACACTCTGCCCTCTCATTGCTATGCATCTCCTAGATAGATTTTGTGTGATCGTAGGATTTTTTTTGAAATTGTATGGTACGTTACCCAACAGTGGCATCTGAGCCAAGTCTATGCGTAGATGATATGCACGAGTAGAACACAAAGAGTTGTGGGCGATCATAGTCATACTGCTTACCACCACCGTCTTATTTTGATTCGGAAGTATTGTTGGATGAAGTGGCCTGGACCAACCTTACATGACCCCGTTCATGAGACCGGTTCCACCGACAGACATGCAACTTGTTTTGCGTAATGGTGGCTGGCGGGTGTCTGTTTCTACAACTTTAGTTGAATCGAATTTGACTACGGCCGGTCCTTGTTGAAGGTTAAAACAGCAAACTTGACGAAACATCATTGTGGTTTTGATGCGTAGGTAAGAACGGTTCTTACTAGAAGCCCGTAGCAGCCACGTAAAACTTGAAACAACAAAGTAGAGGACGTCTAACTTGTTTTTGCAGGGCATGTTGTGATGTGATATGGTCAAGACATGATGTGATATACGTTGATGTATGAGATGATCATGTTTTGTAAAAGTTATCGGCAACTGGCAGGAGCCTTATGATTGTCGCTTTATTGTATGAAACACAATCTCCATGTAATTTTTTTACTTTGTCACTATGCGTTAGCGATAGTTGTAGAAGCGATAGTTGTAGAAGGAATAGTTGGCGAGACAACAACGAAGCTACGATGGAGATCAAGGTGTCAAGCCCGTGACGATGGAGATCATGATAGTGCTTTGGAGATGGAGATCAAAGGCACAAGATGATGATGGCCATATCATGTCACATATTTTAATTGCATGTGATGTTTATCTTTTATGCATCTTATTTTGCTTAGTACGGCGGTAGCATTATAAGATGATCCCTCACTAAAATTTCAAGGTTATAAGTGTTCTCCCTGAGTATGCATCGTTGCGACTGTTCATCATGCCGAGACACCACGTGATGATCGGGTGTGATAAACTCTATGTTCACATATAACGGGTGCAAGACAGCTTTGCACATGCGGAATACTTGGGTTAAACTTGATGAGCCTAGCATGTACAGACATGGCCTCGGCACACTGATACCGAAAGGCCGAACGTGAATCATATAGTAGATATGATCAACATAGAGATGTTCACCATTGAAAAGTACTCCATCTCATGTGATGATCGGACATGGTTTAGTTGATATGGATCACGTGATCATTTAGATGACTCGAGGGATGTCTATCTAAGTGGGAGTCTTAAGTAATATGATTAATTGAACTTAATTTATCATGAACTTGGTCCTGGTAGTTTTTGTATATCTATGTTTTAGATCAATGGCCCGTGGTACCGTTCCCTTGAATTTTAATGCGTTCCTAGAGAAAACTAAGTTGAAAGATGATGGTAGCAACTACACGGGCTGGGTCCGTAACTTGAGGATTATCCTCATTGCTGCATAGAAGAATTATGTCCTTGATGCACCGCTAGGTGAAAAGCCACCTCCTGCTAATGTGGACCCTTTGAACATCTGGCAGACGCGGTCTGCTGACTACTCTATAGTTCAGTGTGCCATGCTTTATAGCTTAGAATCGGGACTTCAAAGACATTTTGAACGTCATGGACCATATGAGATGTTCCAGGAGTTGAAGTTAATATTTCAAGCAAATGCGCGAGTTGAGAGATATGAAGTCTCCAACAAGTTCTATAGCTGCAAGATGGAGGAGAACAGTTATGTCAGTGAACACATACTCAGAATGTCTGGGTACCATAACCACTTGACTCAGCTGGGAGTAATCTTCCAGATGATAGTGTTATTGACAGAGTTCTTCAATCACTGCCACCAAGCTACGAAGGCTTCCTAATGAACTATAATACGCAAGGGATTGATAAGACAATTCCCGAGCTCTTTGTTATGCTCAAAGCTGCGGAGGTAGAAATCAAGAAAAAGCATCAAATGTTGATGGTTAACAAGACCACTAGTTTCAAGGAAAAGGGCAAGGGAAAGAAGGGTAATTTCAAGAAGAATGACAAGCAAGTTGTCATTCCCGGGAAGAAACCCAAGTCTGGACCCAAGCCTGAAACTGAGTGCTTCTACTTCAAAGGGACTGGTCACTGGAAGCGGAATTGCCCTAAGTATTTGGCGGATAAGAAGAATGGCAAAGTGAACAAAGGTATATTTGATATACATGTTATTGATGTGTACCTTACTAATGCTCGTAGTAGTGCCTGGGTATTTGATACTGGTTCTGTTGCTCATATTTGCAACTCAAAACAGGGGCTAGGGATTAAACGAAGATTGGCTAAGGACGAGGTGACGATGCGCGTCGGGAATGGTTCCAAGGTCGATGCGATCGCCGTCGGCATGCTACCTCTACATCTACCTTTAGGATTAGTTTTATACCTGAATAATTGTTATTTGGTGCCAGCGTTGAGCATGAACATTATATCTGGATCTTGTTTGATGTGACACGGTTATTCATTTAAATCACACAATAATGGTTGTTGTATTCATATGAGTAATATCTTTTATGGTCCTGCACCCTTGAAGAGTGGTCTATTTTTCTAGAATCTCAATCATGGTGATACACATATTCATAATATTGATGCCAGAAGATGCAAAGTTGATAATGATAGTGCAAGATATTTGTGGCACTGCCGTTTATGTCACATTGGTGTAAAGCGCATGAAGAAACTCCATGCGGATGGACTTTTGGAACCACTTGATTATGAATCTTTTGATGCTTGCGAACGTCTCATGGGCAAGGTGACTAAGACTCCGTTCTCCTGAACAATGGAGCGTGCCACTGACTTACTGGAAATAATACATACCGATGTATGCGGCCTGATGAGTGTTGAGGCTCGCGGCGGGTATCGTTATTTTCTGACCTTCACTAATGATTTGAGCAGATATGGGTATATCTACTCAATGAAACACAAGTCTGAAACATTTGAAAAGTTCAAAGAATTTCAGAGTGAAGTGGAAAATCATCATAACAAGAAAATAAAGTTTCTATGATCTGATCGCAGAGGCGAATATTTGAGTTACGAGTTTGGTCTTCATTTAAAACAATGTGGAATAGTTTCACAACTCATGCCACCTGGAACACCATAATGTAATGGTGTGTCCGAATGTTGTAACCGTACTTTATTCGATATGGTGCGATCCATGATGTCTCTTACCGATTTACCACTATCATTTTGGGGTTATGCATTAGAGACAACTGCATTCACGTTAAATAGGGCACCATCTAAATCCGTTGAGATGACACCGTAGGAACTGTGGTTTGGCAAGAAACCTAAGGTGCCCTTTCTTAAAGTTTGGGGTTGCGATGCTTATGTGAAAAAGCTTCAGCCTGATAAGCTCGAACGCAAATCAGAGAAGTGCGTCTTCATAGGATACCCAAAAGAAACTGTTGGGTACACCTTCTATCACAGATCCGAAGGCAAGATATTTGTTGCTAAGAATGGATACTTTCTAGAGAAGGAGTTTCTCTCGAAAGAAGTGAGTGGGAGGAAAGTAGAACTTGATGAGGTAATTGTACCTTCTCTTGAATTGGAAAGTAGCTCATCACAAAAACCGTTCCCGTGATGCCTACACCAATTAGTGAAGAAGCTAATAATGATGATCATGAAACTTTAGATCAAGTTACTACCAAACCTCATAGGTCAACCAGAGTACGTTCCGCACCTGAGTGGTACGGTAATCTTGTTCCGGAAGTCATGTTACTAGACCATGACGAGCCAACGAACTATGAGGAAGCGATGATAAGCCCAGATTCCGCGAAATGGCTTGAGGCCATGAAATCTGAGATGGGATCCATGTATGAGAACAAAGTATGGACTTTGGTTGACTTTCCCGATGATCGACAAGCCATAGAGAATAAATGGATCTTCAAGAAGAAGACTTGCGCTGATGGTAATGTTACTGTCTACAATGCTCGACTTGTTGCGAAAGTTTTCTGACAAGTTAAAGGAGTTGACTACGATGAGACCTTCTCACCCATAGCGATGCTTAAGTCTATCTGAATGATGTTAGCGATTGCCGCATTTTATGATTATGAAATCTGGCAAATGGACATCAAAACTGCATTCCTTAATGGATTTCTTAAAGAAGAGTTGTATATGATGCAACCAGAAGGTTTTGTCGATCCTGAAGGTGCTAACAAAGTGTGTAAGCTCCAGCGATCCATTTATGGACTGGTGCAAGCATCTCGGAGTTGGAATATACGCTTTGATGAAGTGATCAAAGCATATGGTTTTATACAGACTTTTGGAGAAGCTTGTATTTACAAGAAAGTGAGTGGGAGCTCTGTATCATTTCTAATATTATATGTGGATGACATATTGTTGATTGGAAATGATATGGAATTTCTGGATAGCATAAAAGGATACTTGAATAAGAGTTTCTCAATGAAAGACCTCAGTGAAGCTGCTTATATATTGGGCATCAATATCTATAGAGATAGATGAAGACGCTTAATTGGACTTTCACAAAGAACATACCTTGATAAAGTTTTGAAGAAGTTCAAAATGGATTAGTCAAAGAAAGGGTTCTTGCATGTGTTACAAGGTGTGAAGTTGAGTCAGACTCAATGCCCGACCACTTCAGAAGATAGAGAGAAAATGAAAGTCATTCCCTATGCCTCAGCCATAGGTTCTATCATGTATGCAATGCTGTGTACCAGACCTGATGTGTGCCCTGCTATAAGTTTAGCGGGGAGGTACCAAAGTAATCCAGGAGTGGATCACTGGACAGCGGTCAAGAACATCCTGAAGTACCTGAAAAGGACTAAGGATATGTTTCTTGTTTATGGGGGTGACAAAGAGCTCGTCGTAAATGGTTACGTCAATGTTAGCTTTGACACTGACCGGATGACTCTAAGTCGCAAACCGAATACATATTTATATTGAATGGTGGAGCTGTCAGTTGGTGCAGTTCCAAGCAAAGCATCATGGCGGGATCTACGTGTGAAGCGGAATACATAGCTGCTTTGGAAGCAACAAATGAAGGAGTATGGATGAAGGAGTTCATATCCGATCTAGTTGTAATACCTAGTGCATCGGGTCCAATGAAAATCTTTTGTGACAATATTGGAGCAATTGCCTTAACGAAGGAATCCAGATTTCACAAGAGAACCAAACACATCAAGAGATGCTTCAACTCCATCCGTGATCAAGTCAAGGAGGTAGACATAGAGATTTGCAAAATACATACGAATCTAAATGTGGCAGACCCATTGACTAAGCCTCTTCCACGAGCAAAACATGACCAACACCAAGACTCCATAGGTGTTAGAATCATTACAATGTAATCTAGATTATTGACTCTAGTGCAAGTGGGAGACTGAAGGAAATATGCCCTAGAGGCAATAATAAAGTTGTTATTTGTATTTCATTATATCATGATACATGTTTATTATTCATGCTAGAATTTTATTAACAGGAAACTTGATACATGTGTGAATACATAGACAAAACACAGTGTCCCTAGTATGCCTCTACTAGACTAGCTCGTTAATAAAAAAATGGTTAAGTTTCCTAACCATAGACATGTGATGTCATTTGATGAACGGGATCACATCATTAGGAGAATGATGTGATGGACAAGACCCATCCGTTAGCTTAGCATAATGATCTTTTTATTGCTATTGCTTTCTTCATGACTTATACATATTCATTTGACTATGAGATTATGCAACTCCCGAATACCGGAGGAATACCTTGTGTGCTATCAAACGTCACAACGTAACTGGGTGATTATAAAGATGCTCTACAGGCATCTCCGAAGGTGTTTGTTGGGTTGGCATAGATCGAGATTAGGATTTGTCACTCCGAGGATCGGAGATGTATCTCTGGGCCCTCTCGGTAATGCACATCTGATAAGCCTTGCAAGCAGTGTGACTAATGAGTTAGTTGTGGGATGATGTATTACGGTACGAGTAAAGAGACTTGACGGTAACGAGATTGAACTAGGTATGAAGATACCGACGATCGAATCTCGGGCAAGTAACATACCGATGATAAAGGGAATGGCGTATGTTGTCATTAAGGATTGACCGATAAAGATCTTTGTAGAATATGTAGGAACTAATATGAGCATCCATGTTCCACTATTGGTTATTGACCCGAGAGGTGTCTCGGTTATGTCTACATAGTTCTCAAACCCGTAGGGTCCGCATGCTTAACGTTCGATGACAATTTGTATTATGAGTTATGTGTTTTTGTGACTGAAGATTGTTCGGAGTCCTGGATGAGATCACATACATGACGAGGAGTCTTGAATTGGTCGAGAGGTAAAGATTGATATATTGGACAATAGTATTCGGACACGGGAAGTGTTTCAGAATGTATCGAGTACATATCAGAGTACCGGGGGGGTTACCGGAACCCCCCGGGGGAAGATATGGGCCATATGGGCCATAGGAGGGAGGCAAGCTAGCCCACAAGGGGTGGCGCCACCCCCCAAGGGAGGAGTCCAAATTGGACAAGGGGAGGGGGCAGCGCCCACCTTTCCTTCTCCTCCTCTCTCTCCTTCCCCCTTTCCCCTTCCGGTAAAAGGAAAGGGGGGCGTATCGGACTAGGAGCCCAAGTGGGACTCCTCCCACTTAGGGCGCGCCTAGGCCGGCCTCCTCCCCTCTCCCTCCTTTATATACAGGGGGTGGGGTGCCTCTAACACACATCAATTGTTCCAAGCCATTTGCGGCGCCCCCTCCATAGTTTGCTCCTCCAGTCATATTGTTGTAGTGCTTAGGCAAAGCCCTGCGCGGGTCACTTCACCATCACCGTTACCATGCCGTCATGCTGATAAAACTCTCCCTCGACACTTTGCTGGATCAAGAGTTCGAGGGACATCATCGAGCTGAACGTGTGCAAAACTCAGAGGTGTCGTACGTTCGGTACTTGACCGCTTGAATCGAGAAGACATTCGACTACACAAACCGCGTTAAGTAAACGCTTCCGCTTTCGGTCTACTAGGGTACGTGGACACACTCTCCCCTCTCGTTGCTATGCACCTCCTAGATTGATCTTGCGTGATCGTAGGAAGCTTTTTGAAATTGCATGCTATGTTCCCCAACACCACCTATATATATTTGGGAGGGGGGCGCCTAGCACACAACAAACAATTGCCTAGCCGTGTGCGGCGCCCCCTCCACCGTTTACATCCCTGGTCATATTTGTGTAGTGCTTAGGCGAAGCCCTGCGGAGATCACTTCACCATCACCGTCACCACGCCGTTGTGTTGCCGGAACTCATCTACTACCTCGTCATCTGGATGGATCAAGAAGGCAGAGGACGTCATTGAGCTGAACATGTGTTGAACACGGAGGTGTCGTACGTTCGGTGCTCGATCGGTTGGAACGCGAAGAAGTTTGACTACATCAACCGTGTTGTCAAACGCTTCCCCTTACGGTCTACGAGGGTACGTAGACACACTCTCCCCCTCTCGTTTCTATGCATCTCCTTGATAGATCTTGCGTGTGCATATATATTTTTTTCCATGCAACGTTTCCCAAAAGTGACGTTGATTCAACACCACAACTTGACGGAGGCTCCCAAGCGACACCTAACAAATCTAGAAGACACCACTCTCCAAAAGGTAATAGATGGTGTGTTGATGATGAACTCCTTGCTCTTGCGCTTCAAATGATAGTATCCCCAACACTCAACTCTCTCACATAGATTTGGATATGGTGGAAAGATGATTTGAGTGGAAAGCAACTTGGGGAAGGCTAGAAATCAAGATTCTTGTGGTAGGATTGGAATATCTTGATCTCAATAGATGAGTAGGTGGTTATCTCTCAGAAAGTGTATGGTGGATGTGTAGGCACGTTCTGATGGCTCTCTCACATATGGAGAAGGGGGTGGAGGGGTATATATAGCCTCCACAGAAAATCCAACCGTTGCACACATTTGACCCATCTCGGTGAGACCGAATAATTAAACCTGGTGGTTCTGATTAGTTCGAAATGTGAACGTTAGGAATCTTGGTGGGACCGGCTGGAACAACTCAGTGGGACCGATGTGCTAGGGCTTAGGGCAAACCTCATCTCGGTGGCACCAATTGCATCAACTCGGTGAGACCTAAGCGAAGCAATGGGGCAACAGAGAATTGGTCAAGCCATCTCGGTGAAATCGATTGCAATTTTGGTGAGACAAAAATAAATGCAACTAATAACAAGGAGTTGGCAAGGCCATCTTGGTGAGACCGAGATCCATATCGGTGTGACCGGACTATTAGGGTTTTTGGTTGTGGCTATGTAATATGAACTTGGTGGTGCCGGATAGAAAGAATTGGCTGAGTTGGAGTTTAGGGTTTTGACATATTTGGATGGATAAAGTGGTTGAGGATTTTGGAGCAATATCACTAAGCATTTGAGCAAGCTAGCCATTAAGCAACACCTCATACCCTTTTAATAGTAATGGCTTTCCTGTGGACTCAATGTGATCTTGGATCACTAAAACAAAGATGAAAAGTCTTGAGCTTTTGCCAATATGTGTCCTTAGCACCTTGAAGGGGTTCACATCCTCTTGTCCTTTCCACACGATTGTTGAACTTGTCTGAAATACACTGGATAAAAGCATTAGTCCAACAAGAGATATGTTGACATTAATTACCAAAATCACCCAGGGAGCACTTGTGCTTTCATACAGTAATTCCAAGTTAATGGTGCCATGTCATCACACTACTGTTGTTAATCCTCATTTGATCGAAGGCATAAGTGAAATTAAAATTCAAGTTACAGACCAAAATTCAATTTTCTCAAACATGCAAACTAAAATGTTCAAAGTGTGGCAAATATTCCATAACTAGTTATGGTGGTGAACCAACATTTTTATAAAGTGGTATAATGCCCTAAAACAATTTATGCAGGGGCTGAAACATTATTTCAAATGCTTGTTAATTAATAAAATATGCAAACTGATTTATTGGAGTGTCAAACTTTTTGTAGCAATGGGTTATTTAATAACTCTAATTTAGGTGCTAGTTTGGTATTTTATAAAACTAAAATAATATAAAAGATATTAGAAAACAGAAAACATTAAATGAAAAAGAAAACTAAAAGAAAAAGAGAGAGGCCCCCTTCCCTACTGGGCCTCGGCCCAGCTGGCCGCAACCAGAGAAGGTCGGCCCAGCTGCCCCCCTTATCCCCCCACTCCCCGTGACCTAGACCCCCTCCCATGTTCCCCCACTCTCCCCTCACTCCTCTTTCTCCCCCGGCCCGATCAGGATCGAAATCGACCCCTCGCCTCCGCCGTTCATCCTCGTCAGAGTCGCCTCATCCTCGTCCCCTCCCCGACACGCTGCATCAGGCCTTGCTGACCCGTTTAACTTATGTTTGTACTGGATATTGTTGCTTCCGCTGACCTGTTTGTATTTGAGCCCTCGAGGCCCATGGCTTGTAATATGAAGCTTGTATTATTTTAATTTTTGTCTAGAGTTGTGTTGTGATATCTTCCCGTGAGTCCCTGACCTTGATCGTACACATTTGCATGTATGGTTAGTGTACGATTGAAGCGGGGGCGTAACATCCACCGAGGAGGGAAAGTCCCTCCTTGGGGAGCCGGCCAAGGGGGCGTGGCCCATAATTCCTTCCACCAATTGGCCTTTTAAGGCCCGTTGATATTTAAATTAAATATAAAATGTTCTAAATACTTCTGGACTATTATATATATATATATATATATATATATATATATATATATATATATATATATATATATATATATTAACATCTCTGGAAATATTGTCCACCTATATATATAATATCAGTAATACCCGGTATTACCCCATATTCACCGAAATCCTTTAGGTGACCCCAAAACGCTTTCGGACCCTCTCGGAACTATTCCGAATATTCATGAAATAAATTCCACAAATATTTTCTCATGACTACCGTCCTACTAACACTCACCAGATCATGATTACCTTAAGCTTGTGACTATTTGTGGAATTCCACAAATTCCACAAATATTTTCACAGGCTTAGTTCAGCGAAGAGATGGTGTTATTTTAGTACGAACTCTAGGGTTGTTTGTGACACTTATAGGAATGGCTAAATAGATTGACCGGAAAAGACAACTTTGTGGTGGTTTCGTACCCTACAACAATTTCATCTTATGTTCTCCACTAGATAAGAACTTAGGAGTGATTCTTTGGCTCATGTTGGAGGGGGTGATTATATGACTCAACTATGTTAGCACTGTTGAGAGATTGCACTACCGAAAGTATGAACCCTACTAGCCTTGTTTTGAATCATTGAAATACCATTTGTGCTCTGTTTTATCACTTGATACCTTAATGTTTTTTATATTTTCAGATTAAAAAACCTATATCTACTATGCATACTACACTTGTATCACCATCTCTTCGTTGAACTAGTGACCTATACAATTTGGCATTATATTGGGTGTGTTGGCAACACAAGTGATTTCTTGTTTTTGTTTACATGGTTGTTTGAGAGAGACAATATTCATCCTACACCTACGGATTGATAAACCTTAGGGAATCCACTTAAGGGAAAATTGCTACTGTCCTATAAAACTCCACACTTGGAGGCCCAACACAAGTCTACAAGAATAAGTTGTGTAGTAGACATCAAGCTCTTTTCTGGCGCCGTTGTCGAGGAGGTGATTCCTTGAAGGTATATCTTTCGATCTTGCAATTTAATCTTTTAGTTTCTTGCTTGATCACTAGTTTGGTTTATAAAAGAAAACTAAAAAATATGGAATTGAGGTTGCCTCATATTATTCATCTTTATAATGTCTTTCTTTAAAATGATGGATCTGAAAATTGTGCCAAAGTGTTAGAAGAAGAATTCAATAAAATGTTTGGCATAAAATCTTTGAATGATAAACATGATTGCAATGTTGCTAGTATGAATTCTTTGAATATCCATGATGTTAATGATATGCAAAGCCATAAGCTTGGGGATGCTATGTTTGATGAAGATGGTATGTTTAGTCCCCCAAATTTTGATGAGAAAATTTATTACGATGATAGCATGCCTCCTATTTATGATGATTATATTGATGAAAGTGGGGTTGGCAAAGTGTCAACTATAGGTAATAATGATCCCACTATTTTGGAGGGTGTTGAATCTTATTGTAATAAATATGAAAGTGGATTTGGAGAAGTCATGACTTTATTTAATGATGATTCCACTATTTCAGAAGAGGTTTGAATTGATTATGACAACAGAAAACGCGACATACTGTGACAAAGATATATCACCATGGAAATGTTTTTTGTAGTGTTTGCACACTCCGTTTCCCATCCCCTTTACATTCTTGCAATTGCATGATTTACTCTTCCCGCTGCCTATACTCTTGTCATGCTTGTATGAAATGTATTGTGTGCCTTTTAACATGTTCTAAACTCAACCTTAATTTGAAGAATTGTAAAAACTGCCACTTTTGACTGTTAAGGGTCTAATCACCCCCTGTAGACCCCTCCTCTCGATCTTTCACGCGTTTTGGGTCATGTCTGCTTATTTCCGAACTGTAGGGTCACACGCTTAATGGTTTCTAGTTATATTTATTGGAGAAATGAGTTAAAAGAGCACCGAAAGAGTTTTGAATAGTCTCGAAAGTGCTTCAGATGGTCCAGAAGGGTCTGCGAATTCCGAAAAGGTATAACATGGTTTCAAAAAGTCCAGATCTATATATGGAAAGTTTTTGGGGTCATCGGAATGGGTTTTGGAGACATCGGGATAATCAGGATTTTATTTGTGGAAGAAAGTTGTGAAGGACCGTCATGAGATGACGACCCCTAGTGGGCCCATGGGGCGCCATGTCATATAGTAGGCTCTAGGCCGAATTAGGCACGGGAAGGAACCCTTCCCTTCTTCCACCAAGTGGAAGAGGAGAAGGATTCGTCCTCCTTGGGTGCCCGGGCCCTATCCTTCCTCCTCCTATATATATGTGGGGAGGTCTCCCTCTTGAGACACACCAACCCGAAAGGCCTCTCTCTCGCATAGGTCCACGCTCTTAATGTCTAATTGACTTAAGTGTTTAGGCTCCTAATTAGACAACCTCTAATATCAGTCTAATTAGTCTAATAGAATTGGTCTCCTAATTAGACGAGATGCACTGCTAGTATTTCTCTCTAGTTTTCTCGCTATTCTTCTTCCTGACGTCGAAACTCTGTTGGACTACTACCATGAAACGCATGGATACCTCGGAGGAGTCGTCTACTTTGATACTCGGCTCAGAGAACTTTCTCGCGGCTGAGAAGTGTAATCTAGCTGCAGGAAATCATTGTGCTACACCAACCCTTCACTGCATCCTTTACTCTGCTCGTTGGTGAGTTTGATCGTTACCGCCATTTCATAGTGTTCTTGGGTGTGATAGGGTAGCATAACTATTTTTGCATAGCATGTTCCCCTAAAAGTCATTCCCTCAGATAGGGTTCAATGCCAGGTGTTAGGGCATATTTCTCCCTAAGTGGTTTTGGTGACTGGTGACAATGCTTTTGCGGACTAATCGTGTGCATTGAGCATTGCAGATATTCCTATATATGGCACTAGATGTTTTGTACCCCTCGGGGCTTAAAGAGAAGAAGGTGTTTTTCCTTTGTTTCTTTTTTGGTGGACTTGAGTCGTAGGATACACCGTACTATCAAGAGGGGGTCTGCATCGGAAAGGTTTGGCTGGAATCATCACGTACACATCTCCTTTGCACCACAAGTCCTTTCTTGTATCTTTGGAGTGCCCTCCGTTATGTTGGGACTGGCTCGAATGAAGCCATCAGTAGTACCGTGGTGGGCAAAGGTACTACCGCCTGAAGCATCCGGTGGTAGTACCGCTCTACTACTGCCTTGATTTGGGGATTGCATTTCTCATGTCAGGTTCAACGGTAGTCTAGTGGTGGTCCCACTGGCATACTACCGATGACCCCAAATAGACCCAATCGAGAAGCGGCAGTAGCAACGGCAGTAGGGCGATAGTAGCGCTTGGCTCGTAAGTGGTAGTACCGCGGCCACCACCTCTGCCACTACCTCTCATGGTTTTCCTCCCTCCATCTCTACCCTGTGTGCTCTGCCTCCAACGGTAGTACCGCTGGGGCAAGTGCCGCTGCGGTCACCGGTAGTACCGCTGCCTTGAGTGGTAGTACCACGCATTGCAGGTTGTGCAAGGGGATAATGGTTGGGTCTTTTCCCCCACTATATAAAGGTGGTCTTTGAGGGAGTCCTAGATTAGGGGGTCCTCAGGTGTCCGTCCTATTTGGTATGGGCCAGACTGATGGGTCGGGAAGATGCAAATAGAAGACTTCCCCTGGGTGTGGGTAGGACTCCTATATGCGTGGACGGCAATATTGGTGTCTGGATGTGTTATTTCCTTTCCCCACAAACCGACTCTGTACAACCCTAGGCCCCTCCGGTATGTATATAAACTGGAGGGTTTAGTCCGTAGAGGCTATCATAATTCTCATAGGCTAGACAGCTAGGGTTTAGCCATTACGATCTCGAGGTAGATCAATGCTTGTAACCCCTATACTCATTGAATACAATCAAGCAGGACATAGGGTTTTACCTCCTTTAAGAGGACCCGAACCCGGGTAAACATCGTGTACCCATCGTCCCTTGTTACCATTGATCCTCAGACACACAGTTCGGGACCCCCTACCCAAGATCTGCCGGTTTTGACACCGACATTGGTGCTTCCATTGAGAGTTCTGTCATGTTGTCGACCGCAGAATCGATGGCACGCCTCGTCATCAACGACGATGCTGTTTTCGGCGAGACCTTTATCCCTGGCCAACTCTTTGTGTTTGGCGGCTTCACGCTACATGTCAACTCGACCGGCCACCTTGAGCAGGTCGACAGCTATGCCCCTGGTCATCATATCAGGTTTGGAAGACTGAACTACATCACTGGCATCCGAGGAGATCTGATCTTCGAGGGGTTCACAGCCTCGGTCGCTGCTCCCTGCTACCTCTTGAGCATGCGTTGGTTTTCCATTGAAGAGGAAAGGGTGATGCAACAAAGTAGCATAAGTATTTCCCTCAGTTTTTTAGAACCAAGGTATCACTCCAGTAGGAGGTTACACGCAAGTCGCCTCGTACCTACACAAACAAATAAGAACCTTGCAACCAACACGATAAAGGGGTTGTCAATCCCTTCACGGCCACTTGCAAAAGTGAGATCTGACAGAGATAATAAGATAAATATTTTTGGTATTTTTATGATATAGATTGGAAAGTAAAGATTGCAAAATAAAAGATGGAAGAAATAGTAAATTGATAGGAAAATAATATGACGGAAGATAGACCCGGGGGCCATAGGTTTCACTAGTGGCTTCTCTGAAGATAGCATAATCTACGGTGGGTGAACAAATTACTGTCGAGCAATTGATAGAAAAGTGCATAGTTATGAGAATATCTAGGCATGATCATGTATATAGGCATCACGTACGTGACAAGTAGACGGAAACGATTCTGCATCTACTACTATTACTCCACACATCGACTGCTATTCAGCATGCATCAAAAGTACTAAGTTCATAAGAACAGAGTAACGCATTAAGAAAGATGACATGATGTAGAGGGATAAACTCAAGCAATATGATATAAACCCCATCTTTTTATCCTCGATGGCAACAATACAATACGTGCCTTGCTGCCCCTGCTGTCACTGGGAAAGGACACCGCAAGATTGAACCCAAAGCTAAGCACTTCTCCCATTGCAAGAAATATCAATCTAGTAGGCCAAACCAAACTGATAATTCGAAGAGACATGCAAAGATATTTAAATCATACTAATAATAATTTAGAGAAGAACCAAATATTGTTCATAGATAATCTTGATCATAAACCGACAATTCATTAGATCTCGACAAACACACCGCAAAAAGAATTACATTGAATAGATCTCCAAGAAGATTGAGGAGAACTTTGTATTGAGATCCAAAGAGAGCGAAGAAGCCATCTAGCTAATAACTATGGACCCGAAGGACTATGGTAAACTACTGACAGATCATCGAGGAGGCTATGGTGTTGATGTAGAAGCCCTCCGTGATCGATTCCCCCTCCGGCGGAGCGCCGGAAAAGGCCCCAAGATGGGATCTCATGGGTACACAAGGTTGCGGCGGTGGAAATAGGGTTTCGTGATGCTCTTGGATGTTTTCAGGGTATATGAGAATATATAGGCGGAAGAAGTAGGTCGGTGGAGCCACGAGGAGTCCACGAGGGTGGGCGGCACGCCTACCCCCTGGGCGTGCCTCCCTGCCTCATTGCTTCCTCGTTGCTTCCTTGACGTCCACTCCAAGTCTCCTGGATTGCGTTTGTTCCAAAAATAACTCTCCCGAAGGTTTCATTCCGATTGGATTCTATTTCATATTCCTTTTCTGCGAAAAACTTAAATAGGCAAAAAAAAATAGCAATTTGCACTGGGCCTTCGGTTAATAGGTTAGTCCCAAAAATAATATAAAAGTGCATAATAAAGCCCATTAAACAACCAAAATAGATAATATAATAGCATGGAACAATCAAAAATTATAGATACGTTGGAGACGTATCAAACATCCCCAAGCTTAATTCATGCCCATCCTTGAGTAGGTAAATGATAAAAACATAATTTTTGATGTGGATTGCTACCTAGCATAATTCTCAATGTAATTTTCTTTATTGTGGCATGAATGTTCAGATCCGAAAGATTCAATACAAAAGTTTAATATTGACATAAACATAATAATACTTCAAGCATACTAATTAAGCAATTATGTCTTCTCAAAATAACATGGCCAAAGAAAGCTTATCCCTACAAAATCATATAGTTTGGCTATGCTTTCGTCATGAACAACCCCGATGACAAGAATGCTCTCGTCATGCACAACCCCGATGACAAGCCAAGCAACTGTTTCATACTTTAGTAATCTCAAACTTCTTTCAACTTTCACGCAATACATGAGCGTGAGCCATGGACATAGCACTATGGGTGGAATAGAATATAATGATGGGGGTTGTGAGGAGAAGACAAAAAAGGAGAAAGTCTCACATTGACGCTGCTAATCAACGGGCTAGGGAGATGCCCATCAATTGATGTCTATGCAAGGAGTATGGATTGCCATGCAACAGATGCACTAGAGCTATAAATGTATGAAAGCTCAACAAAAGAAACTAAGTGGGAGTGCATCCAACTTGCTTGCTCACGAAGACCTAGGGAATTTGAGGAAGCCCATTGTTGGAATATACAAGCCAAGTTCTATAATGAAAAATTCCCACTAGTATATGAAAGTGACAAGACAAGAGACTCTCTATCATAAAGATGATGGTGCTACTTCGAAGCACAAGTGTGGAAAAAAGGATAGTAGCATTGTCCCTTTTTATTTCTTTTCTCTCTCTTTTTGGCCTTTTTTTGCCTTACTCTTTT
Source organism: Aegilops umbellulata (assembly GCA_032464435.1). NCBI lineage: Eukaryota > Viridiplantae > Streptophyta > Magnoliopsida > Poales > Poaceae > Aegilops > Aegilops umbellulata. Next base: position 65,168,446 of record CP136060.1, on the reverse strand, counting down.
TTTCTCTTTTTTTTATTTTTTTCATTTGGGACAATGCTCTATTAATGATGATCATCACACTTCTATTTATTTACAACTCAATGATTACAACTCGATACTAGAACAAAATATGACTCTATATGAATGCCTCCGGCGGTGTACCGGGATGGGCAATGAATCAAGAGTGACATGTATGAAAAATTATGCATGGTGGCTTTGCCACATATACGATGTCAACTACATGATCATGCAAAGCAGTATTACAATGATGAAGCGTGTCATAATAAATGAAACGGTGGAAAGTTGCATGGCAATATATCTCGGAATGGCTATGGAAATGCCATAATAGGTAGGTATGGTGGCTGTTTTGAGGAAGATATATGGAGGTTTATGTGCGATAGAGCGTATCGTATCACGGGTTTTGGATGCACCGGCAAAGTTTGCACCAACTCTCAAGGTGAGAAAGGGAAATGCACGACACCGAAGAGGCTAGCAATGATGGAAAGGTGAAAGTGCGTATAATCCATGGACTCAACATTAGTCATAAAGAACTCACATACTTATTGCAAAAATCTACGAGTCATCAAAAACCAAGAATTACACACATGCTCCTAGGGGGATAGATTGGTAGGAAAAGACCATCGCTCGTCCCCGACTGCCACTCATAAGGATGACAATCAAAGAACACCTCATGTTTCAAATTTGTCACACAACGGTTACCATACGTGCATGCTACGGGACTTGCAAACTTCAACACAAGTATTTCTCAAATTCACAACTACTCAACTAGAATTACTCTAATATTACCATCTTCATATCTCAAAACAATCATCAAGCATCAAACTTCTCATAGTATTCAATGCACTTTTTATGAAAGTTTTTATTATACCCATCTTGGATGCCTATCATATTAGGACTAACTTTATAACCAAAGCAAATTACCATGCTGTTCTAAAGAACTCTCAAAATAATATAAGTGAAGCTTGAGAGATCAATGATTTCTATAAAATAAAACCACCACCGTGCTCTAAAAGATATAAGTGAAGCACTAGAGCGAAATTATCTAGCTCAAAAGATATAAGTGAAGCACATAGAGTATTCTAATAAATTTTGATCCATGTGTGTCCCTCTCAAAAGGTATGTACAGCAAGGATGATTTTGGTAAACTAAAAAGCAAAGACTCAAATCATACAAGACGCTCCAAGCAAAACACATATCATGTGGTGAATAAAAATATAGCCTCAAGTAATGTTACCGATGGACGAAGACGAAAGATGGGATGCCTTCCGGGGCATCCCCAAGTTTAGGATTTTGGTTGTCCTTGAATTTTACCTTGGTACGCCTTGGGCATCCACTAGCTTAGGCTCTTGCCACTCCTTATTACATAATCCATCAAATCTTTACCCAAAAACTTCAAAACTTCACAACAAAAAACTCAACAGAAAATCTCATGAGCTCCGTTAGCGAAATAAAACAAACCACCACAATAAGGTACTGTAATGAAACAATTCTTTATTTATATTGGTGTTAAACCTACTGTATTCCAACTTCTCTATGGTTCATACCCCCCGATACTAGCCATAGATTCATTAAAATAAGCAAACAACACATGAAAAACAGAATCTGTCAAAAACAGAACAGTATGTAGCAATATGATTTGTTCGAATACTTCTGGAACTCCAAACATTCTGAAAAACTAGAAAAACCTGGAAAATTTTCATATTGATCTATTTCAAAAAGAATTGGCAATTTATCACGTCCTGGTGAATTTTAACAATTATTTTCCTGGGCGCAAATTTTCTGTCTTTTTCAGCAAGATCAAACAACTATCACCCAAGAAGATCCTATTGGTTCTACTTGGCACAAACACTAATTAAAACATAAAAACACATCTAAACATAAGCTAGATGAATTATTTATTACTAAACAGAAACAAAAAGCAAGAAACAAAAATAAAATTGGGTTGCCTCCCAGCAAGCGCTATCGTTTAACGCCCCTGGCTAGGCATAAAAACAAGACTAGATCCAAGTATTATCATCTTTGGTGTGCAATCCATAAGTGGCTCTCATAATAGATTCATAAGGTAATTTAATTTTCTTTCTAGGAAAGTGTTCCATGCCTTTCCTTAACGGAAATTGGAATATAATATTTCCTTCTTTCATATCAATAATTGCATCAATCGTTCTAAGCAAAGGTCTACCAAGAATAATAAGACATGTAGGATTGCAATCTATATCAAGAACAATGAAATCTACGGGTACAAAATTCCTATTTGCAACAATAAGAACATAATTAATCCTCCCATAGGTTTCTTAATGGTGGAATCTGCAAGATGCAAACTTAAAGAACAATCATCAAATTCACGGAAACCTAACACATCACACAAAGTTTTTGGAATCGCGGAAACACTAGCACTCAAATCACACAAAGCATAGCATTCATGATATTTAATCTTAATTTTAATAGTAGGTTCCCACTCATCATAAAGTTTCTACGGATAGAAACTTCCAATTCAAGCTTTTCTTCATAGGATTGCATTAGAGCATCAACGATATGTTTGGTAAAACTTTATTTTGACTATAAGCATGAGGAGAATCTAACACGGATTGCAACAAGGAAATACAATCTAGTAAAGAACAATTATCATAATTAAATTCCTTGAAATCCAAAATAGTGGGTTCATTGCTACCTAAAGTTTTGACCTCTTCAATCCCACTTTTACCAATTTTTGCATCGAGATCTAAAACTCCGAATCATTGGGACGCCTCTTAACTAAAGTTGACTCATCTCCAGTCCCATCTTTATCAAGATTCATATTCCAAAACAAAGATTCAATAGAAGACACATCAATAACTTTTAGATCTTCGTCATTATTATCATGAAAATTAGAAGAACACGCTTTCATAAAGCAATCTTTTTTAGCACGCATCCTAGCGGTTCTTTCTTTGCACTCATCAATGGAAATTCTCATACCTTTGAGAGACTCATTGATATCATGCTTAGGTGGAATAGATCTAAGTTTAAAAGAATCAACATCAAGAGAAATTCTATCCACATTCCTAGCCAACTCATCAATCTTGGGCAATTTTTCTTCAAGCAAAGCATTGAAATTCTTTTTGCAAACTAATAAATTCTTTAACACTAGTATCAAAATCACAGGGCATCTTGTTATAATTTCTATAAGAGTTGTTATAGGAATTAACATAATTATTAGAGGAATTACTAGGAAACGGCCTAGGATTAAAATTACCTCTATACGCATTGTTACCAAAATTGTTCCTACCAACAAAATTACTATCCATAGATTCATTATTATTCTCAATCAAAGTAGACAAAGGCATGTCATTACGATCAATAGGAGCACTCTTATTAGCAAACAATTTCATAAGTTCATCCATCTTTCCACTCAAAACATTAATCTCTTCTATCGCATGAACCGTTTTACTAGTAGGTCTTTCGGTGTGCCATTGAGAATAATTAACCATAATATTATCTAGGAGTTTAGTAGCTTCTTCTAAAGTGATTTCCATAAAAGTGCCTCCCGCGGCCGAATCTAAAAGATTTCTAGAAGCAAAATTCAGTCCAGCATAACATTTTTGTATGATCATCCATAAATTCAAACCATGAGTAGGGCAATTACGTATCATTAATTTCATCCTCTCCCAAGCTTGTGCAATATGCTCATCATCAAGTTGCTTAAAATTCATAATATCGTTTCTAAGAGAGATGATCTTTGCGGGAGGAAAATACTTAGAGATAAAAGCATCTTTACACTTATTCCATGAATCAATACTATTTTGGGGCAAAGACAAAAACCAAGTTTTAGCATGATCTCTAAGCGAAAACAGAAATAGCTTCAATTTAACAATATCATTATCCACATCTTTCTTCTTTTGCATATCACACAAATCAACAAAGTTGTTTAGATGTGTAGCGAAATCTTCACTAGGAAGGCCAGAGAATTGATCTTTCATGACAAGATTCAACAAAGCAGCATTAATTTCACAAGATTCAACATCGGTAAGAGGAGCAATCGGAGTGCTAAGAAAATCATTGTTGTTGGTATTGGAAAATTCACACAATTTAGTATTGTCTTGAGCCATCGTGACAAACAATCCAACACACATGCACACAAGAAGCAAGCGAAAAGAGACGAACTGAAAAAGAAGGCGAATAAAACGACAAGGGTGAAGTGTGGAAGAGTAAAAAGAGAGGCAAATGGAAAATAATGTAATGCGAGGGATAAGAGTTTGTGATGGGTACTTGGTATGTCTTGACTTGACTTGGCGTAAGCCTCCCCGGCAATGGCACCCGAAATCCTTCTTGCTACCTCTTGAGCATGTGTTGATTTTCCCTTGAAGAGGAAAGGGTGATGCAGCAAAGTAGCGTAAGTATTTCCCTCAGTTCAGTAGGAGGTTACACGCAAGTCGCCTCGTACCTACACAAACAAATCAAAATCTTGCAACCAACGCGATAAAGGGGTTGTCAATCCCTTCACAGCCACTTGCAAAAGTGAGATCTGATAGAGATAATAAGATAAATATTTTTGATATTTTTATGATATAGATTCGAAAGTAAATATTGCAAAATAAAAGACGGAAGAAATAGTAAATTGATAGGAAAATAATATGATGGAAGATAGACCCGGGGGCCATAGGTTTCACTAGTGGCTTCTCTCAAGATAGCATAATCTACGGTGGGTGAACAAATTACTGTCGAGCAATTGATAGAAAAGTGCATAGTTATGAGAATATCTAGGTGTCGGGGAAACTGCCTCCGCGAGCACCTATGGGGACGGAGCCCCTTTTCGGTTCGGCGGGGGGCGAAGGTCGCACGAAGAGCAGATTGAGGCAAGGCACAGGAGCGGTTTACCCAGCTTCGGAGCTCTCCGAAGAGATAATACTCGTACTGCTGCTTTGTGGTTTGTATTGAGTTCTTGCTCGGGAGCGCTGAGTGCTACAGTACACACAAGCGGCTAACGATATCGAGCGTGAGTGTTCTACTGTCCTCCTCTTCTACGTTGCACATGGGCCTCCTTTTATATGCTCAAGGGGTTTCCAACAGGTGGCAACGCAGACAAGGGTAAAAATGGAAAGGTGCTGTGGTTGGTACAACTACCTGCATAGTGTATCCTACCTAACCCTGACGGCAGGGGACAAGGGCATTAAATGCCCGTCTGCGTCGTCTAAACAGTGCAGAAATGGGACCGTCAGGGACGCCACCGCTCGCCACGATGGCGACCTTGTCAGCGCCGCTTGCCACAGTGCACCCCTGGCTGCACAGCCTCCCGCCACGTACGCCTGGAAGGGTCCCAGAGCGACACGTTGGTGGGTGTGCTAGAGCGCGGGTACCGAGTGGTTGCTAGCCTGCCGCGGCAAAGTGCCTTGCCGCGGTCGTTGTCTTGTCGCTTCCGGAAGCTTGCCGCTCGCCGGGTCTTGCCGGGACGCATGGCGCGTCGCAGCAAGTTCCTTGAGATGCCTTGGGTGGCCTCCCCGGCAAGCTCCTCTTGACGGGGTCTTGTGTCTTGAGTGGCCTTCCCGGCAAGCTCCTCTTGCCGGGGCCTTGTCTCCTTGGCTTGAATACTTTGTTCTTGAATGGCTCCAAAGGAACCACAGAGGATACTGGCGGTCACCCGGCAAGCCTTGCCGTGGGACGCTGCGACTGCCCGTGCACAAGTTCGGGATACTAGGGTACCCCTACTCTAGTACACCGACAGGAGCCCCCGGGCCTGGGCCATACACGGTGTCGAGTGCTGTTGGGCCAGGCCCAAAACAGGGCACGGGCACGCGCGGCCTGGATCACGCCGTATCTTACTCCGTATCCAGCGCGCCCTCCCCGAACGGCACGCGTCGATTGCGGTGTCGTGGGAGAGATCGTGGGTGGTTTCCTTATTCGGAAGGGCGAAACGTCCGCCCCCTCCCTCCTTATAAGCAGGGGAAACAGGGGTAGTTCGCGCCTTCCCCATAAACGGAGGGAGGCGTGGAGGCGTGGTTTTCGAGGCGTCCACTCCGCTATGAATTCTGCCAATGCTCTGCTTTGGATAGTTGAAGTGCTCTCAAACTTGAGGCCAAAGCTTGACAGTTCCAGTGCCCACTCAACAATCCTACCTGTTGCTTCTGGATTCTGCAGTATCCTCTTCAGCGGAAAGCGAGTGACAACTGTGATCTCATGTGCTTGGAAGTAATGGCGCAGCTTTCTCAAGGCCATAAGAAGGCAGAAAAGCAGTTTCTGCACACCAGAGTACCTTGACCTAGCCCCCTGCAGAAGGGAACTGACAAAGTAGATTGGGCGCTGCACCATTTTCTTCTGTATCTCCTCGGGCGCCTGCGCAGATCCATCTTTGCCGGGACCAGAGCTTGTCGGGGAAGCCCCCTGCTTGTCGCTGGATGCGCTCGCCGTGGTTACTGGCTCATCATCTGCCTCCCTCTCCGCTACTAACGCAGCACTAACCACTTGATTGGTTGCCGCCAGATACAGCAGCAACTTCTCTTGTGGCTTAGGTGCGACAAGTATTGGAGTGGAGGACATGTATCTCTTCAAGTCCTGCAGCGCATCCTCCGCTTCCGGAGTCCATTTCATTGGACCTGCCTTTTTCAAAATTTTGAAAAACGGCAAGGCGCGCTCAGCAGACTTAGAGATAAACCTGCTGAGAGCCGCCACACAGCCGGCAAGTCTCCGCACATCCTTGACGTGCTTCGGTGCTTCAATCTGCTCAATGGCCTTGATCTTGTCGGGATTGGCTTCAATTCCCCGCTGAGACACGAAGAACCCGAGAAGCTTGCCGGAAGGGACTCCAAACACGCACTTCTCAGGGTTGAGCTTGAGGCTGATCCTGCGCAGATTTGCAAAAGTCTCTTCTAAATCTTGAATCAGAGTTGCTTTGTCCCTGCTCTTGACCACTATATCATCCATGTAGGCTTCCACATTTCTGTGTATTTGTGGCTCAAAAGCGGTATGGACGACCCTTGCAAATGTTGAACCAGCATTCTTTAAACCGAAAGGCATCCGTATGAAACAGTACATGCCACATGGAGTGATGAATGCGGTTTTCTCCTCATCCTCTTCTGCCATGAAGATCTGATGATATCCTGAGTATGCGTCAAGAAATGAAAGCAAGTCGCATCCGGCCGTGGAGTCAACAATCTGGTCGATGCGCGGCAAGGGAAATGGGTCTTTGGGACAAGCTCTATTAACATCGGTAAAGTCGATACAAAGCCTCCATTTCCCGTTTGCCTTGCGCACGACTACAGGATTGGCCAACCACGTAGGATGGAGCACTCCTCTGACGAGGCCTGCTGCTTCCAACTTCTTGATCTCTTCTGCGATGAATTCTTGGCGCTCCACTGCTTGCTTCCTGACTTTCTGCTTGACGGGTCGCGCATGAGGACAGACGGCAAGGTGGTGCTCGATTACTTTCCTGGGAACGCCGGGGATGTCAGACGGTTGCCACGCAAACACATCGACATTCGCCTGCAGGAAAGCAATGAGCGTGCTTTCCTATTTAGGGTCGAGAGTGGCACTGATGGTGAAAGTACCACCAGTGCCATCCTCCTTAGCGGACACCTTCTTGGTTGCTGGCAGAGCTGCCATTGTCTTTACACTTGCCGGTGGAGCTCGATGGTGCGTCCTCAATGGTAGCGCAGCACTCCGAAGAGGTGCGCTTGCCGGAGTCGGCATCAGAACTCTTGCCGGACTTGGTCTTCTTCTTCCCCTCGGGAGCTTCAGCGGCAAGTGTCTCACGATCCGCTGCGGCTGCTGCTTCCTGGTAGATCTTGTCGGCACAGATAAGAGCATCTTTCTTGTCGCCAGGGACAGAGATGACACTTATCGGGCCTGGCATCTTCAGCATGTTGTACGCGTAGTGAGAGGCTGCCATGAACTTGGCGAGCGCTGGACGGCCGAGAATCCCGTTGTAAGGCAATGGAAAATCGGCAACGTCAAAAGTGATCCTCTCAGTCCTGAAGTTCAACTCGCTGCCAAATGTTACCGGCAACGTGATCTTCCCCTTCGGCTTGCTCCTTCTCGGGTTGATTCGTTGGAATGTGTCGGTCTCTTCGAGCTCGCTGTCAGGGACCTGGAGTTTCCTGAGCATAGCGGAGGAGATCAGGTTCAAGCCGGCCCCACCGTCAACCAGCATCTTAGTGACCTTGAGGTTGCGGATAGTTGGTGAAACCAACATCGGCAAGCACCCGACAATAGTTGTGCGATCAGGGTGGTCCTCAATATCAAATATGATAGGCGTGCTGGACCATTTCAGAAGCTTGCCTGACTCAACGGGTGGTTCTGCCGCATTGACTTCCCGCACCCACTGCTTGAGTTGGCGGTGTGAAGTATGCAGAGAAGCACCGCCGTCAATGCACAAGACCTCTGTGGCTTTCTGGAACTCCTGCTCATTGGTCTCGTCATCATCCACGTCTTCGTCGTCGTCGTCATCTTCATCCTTGTCGCGGCCGCGGGGAGGTCTGTCTCCTTGCCGCTGCTTGGCCTTGCCGCGGTGTCCTCCCCGGCCGGTGCGCTTCGTACCGGATCCTCCAGCACCTCCTTGGGCTTTCTCCTTGTCGCGTCGCTCGTATTCGGCCTTTTGCAGCTCGACAAGCTGCTCGACCTTCTTGCAACTCTGGAGGTCATGGCCCTTGGTGCGGTGGATCTTGCAGTACTGTTTGTTGGTGCCGTCCTGCTTGTCGGCGGCCGCCACAGCCTGGCAGTTGGCGCATGTGGCAACCTCCTTGCCGGAGCTACCAGCCTTGGCTTTCTTGGCGTCACCTTCGTTGCCGGACTGCTCAACAACTAGCACATCTTTGCCTTTCCTCTTCCTGTTGTTCCGCCGCCGGTTTTTCTTTGTCGGGGCAGCATCATCGCTGACAGATCCTCCTGTTCCTGTATTCTCTCCGGGGAGTTTCCTCCCTTCCTAAGCACGTGCACACCTGTCGGCCAGGGCATACAGCTCACTGACGTCTCTGATCTTGCGCATCGTCATCTCCTCCCGCATCCTGCGGTTACGCACGTTCTGATGGAACACGCTGATGACCGCGGCAGGGTGGACATCTGGGATGTTACGTTGCACTTGGCTGAATCTCTGGATGTACTTGCGCAGGGGCTCTCCTTCTTTCTGGGCAAGCAGATTAAGATCACTCTCCTGGCCATAAGGTTTGTGGCCGCCTGTAAAGGCGCCGACAAACTGATGGCATAGGTCTGCCCAGGAAGATATGGAGTTGTCCGGCAAGTGCATGAGCCAGGACCTGACGTTGGGCTTGAGCACCAGTGGGAAGTAGTTGGCAAGGATCTTGTCGTCCCGCCCCCCAGCAGGTTGCACCGCGATGGTGTAGATGCTGAGGAACTCCGACGGATGCAACTTGTCGTCGTACTTCTCCGGTACGTCTGGCTTGAAATTCTTCGTGCTGGGCCACTGGACTTGCTGCGGCTCACGGGTAAATGCAGGGCAACCTACCGCGTACGGCAGGTCGCCTGGTTCCCCTGGCGCACGCATGTCGACAGTGGGCCCAGCGCGCTGGTCTGACTGACGCCGCGCTTCTCTTCGGCGCTCGATGCGAGTACGAGCGTCTTCTTGTTGTCGTTCGTGAAGAACTTGGCGTTGATCGCGACGAGCTTGTGGATCTGATGAAGCAGTGGAGTCGCTGTCGTGGTGGACCCGGCGAGTCAGCGATCTTGGCCTTCGGGGCGGAGAGTGCACGGTGGTTGCACCCCCACCAGTCTTGTCGCCATCGGGTCGCGCCTGGCTGACTTGCCGCAGCTGCGACATAGTCGGCTGCCGTGGAGTGTCGCTGTTGGCGAAGCCGATGAGACTCTGAATGGTGGCCCTCCAGTCGTCGATCTTGTCTGGCGTTGGAGGGAAGCCTAGGAGCAGTTGAGCTCGCGCCAAAGCTTCTGCTGGAGTGGCGGGTAGCGGTGGCGAACGGTGCGAGGAGCGGGATATGCTCGGACTTCTAACCGCGTTAGAAGGAGCAATATCCCGTCCAGGCGACCGTGCCTCGCTCGCGCCAGCACGTTGGCGCACATGCTGGCCTGGAGCATCCCGAGATCCGCCAGCTCGATCTGGGTCCAGCGAGCGTATGGTACCGTGAGTACCACGATGCTGCCTGTCCTGCGCCTCCTGAGATGGGCGCGGTGCATCTACGGACGCTCGGTCGTCGTGGGAGCCGGCTACACCGCCGATGGGCAGCACAGCCTTGTCCTTGGACCTGGCGGCACCGTGGGCTCCCTCGTCGACGCTCATTCTTCCGCCGGCGTCTTCCCCACCAGCCGTTTGCTCCGGTGGCGGTGGGTTCGACGCGGACGGAGCAGCCGCCTCCAAAGCCTTCTTCTTCGGCGGCATGTCGATGAAGTCGATGAAGATCTAGCTCGTGTGAACGCCGGATTAGGTTCACACAACCTCGACGCCCCCTACCTGGCGCGCCAAAGATGTCGGGGAAACTGCCTCCACGAGCACCTATAGGGACGGAGCCCCTTTTCGGTTCGGCGGGGGGCGAAGGTCGCATGAAGAGCATATCGAGGCGAGGCACACGAGCGGTTTACCCAGCTTCGGAGCTCTCCGGAGAGATAATACTCCTACTGCTGCTTTGTGGTTTGTATTGAGTTCTTGCTCGGGAGCGCTGAGTGCTACAGTACACACAAGCGGCTAACGAGACCGAGCGTGAGTGTTCTACTGTCCTCCTCTTCTACGTTGCGCATGGGCCTCCTTTTATATGCTCAAGGGGTTTCCAACAGGTGGCAACGTAGACAAGGGTAAAAATGGAAAGGTGTTGTGGTTGGTACAGCTACCTGCACAGTGTATCCTACCTAACCCTGACGACAGGGGACAAGGGCATTAAATGCCCGTCTGCGTCGTCTAAACAGTGCAGAAAAGGGACCGTCAGGGACGCCACCGCTCGCCACGATGGCGACCTTGTCAGCGCCGCTTGCCACAGTGCACCCCTGGCTGCACAGCCTCCCGCCACGTATGCCTAGAAGGGTCCCAGAGCGACACGTTGGTGGGTGTGCTGGAGCGCGGGTACAGAGTGGTTGCTAGCCTGCCGCGGCAAAGTGCCTTGCCGCGGTCGTTGTCTTGTCGCGTCCGGAAGCTTGCCGCTCGCCGGGTCTTGCCAGGACGCATGGCGCGTCGCGGCAAGTTCCTTGAGATGCCTTGGGTGGCCTCCCCGGCAAGCTCCTCTTGCCGGGGTCTTGTGTCTTGAGTGGCCTTCCCGGCAAGCTCCTCTTGCCGGGGCCTTGTCTCCTTGGCTTGAATACTTTGTTCTTGAATGGCTCCAAAGGAACGATAGAGGATTTTGGCGGTCACCCGACAAGCCTTGCCGCGGGACGCTGCGACTGCCCGTGCACAAGTTCGGGATACTAGGGTACCCCTACTCTACTACACCGACACTAGGCATGATCATGTATATAGGCATCACGTCCGTGACAAGTAGAACGAAACGATTCTGCATCTACTACTATTACTCCACACATCGACTGCTATTCAGCATGCATCAAGAGTATTAAGTTCATAAGAACAGAGTGACGCATTAAGCAAGATGACATGATGTAGAGGGATAAACTCAAGCAATATGATATAAACCCCATCTTTTTATCCTTGATGGCAACAATACATTACGTGCCTTGCTGCCCCTGCTGTCACTGGGAAAGGACACCGCAAGATTGAACCCAAATCTAAGCACTTCTCCCATTGCAAGAAAAATCAATCTAGTAGGCCAAACCAAACTCATAATTCGAAGAGACTTGCGAAGATATTTAAATCATACATATAATAATTCAGAGAAGAACCTAATATTGTTCATAGATAATCTTGATCATAAACCCACAATTCATTGGATCTCAACAAACACGCCGCAAAAAGAATTACATCGAATAGATCTCCAAGAAGATCGAGGAGAACTTTGTATTGAGATCCAAAGAGAGAGAGAACAAGCCATCTAGCTAATAACTATGGACCCGAAGGTCTGTGGTAAGCTACTCACACATCATTGGAGAGGATATGGTGTTGATGTAGAAGCCCTCCATGATCGATTCCCCCTCCGGCGGAGCGCCGAAAAAGGCCCCAAGATGGGATCTCACGGGTACAGAAGGTTGCGGCGGTGGAAATAGGGTTTCATGGTGCTCTCAAATGTTTTCAGGGTATATGAGTATATATAGGCGAAAGAAGTAGGTCGGTGGAGCCACGAGGGGCCCACAAGAGTGGGGAGCGCGCCTACCCCCCTAGGCGCGCCTTCCTGCCTCATGGCTTCCTCGTTGCTTCCTTGATGTGCACTCCAAGTCTCATGGATTGCGTTTGTTCCAAAAATAACTCTCCCGAAGGTTTCATTCCGTTTGGATTCCGTTCGATATTTCTTTTCTACGAAACACTAAAATAGGCAAAAAAAACAGCAATTTGCACTGGGCCTTCGGTTAATAGGTTAGTCCCTAAAATAATATAGAAGTGCATAATAAAGCCCATTAAACATCCAAAATAGATAATATAATAGCATGAAACAATAAAAAATTATAGATACGTTGGAGACGTATCACTCCCGACCCATACGAAGAAGGCCCTTCGGGTCCATCGTCAAATCCCGTTCTAGGATCGACTCTCATACCCGCCCTGGCCTTAGATCTGGAGCGGTCCGCTCTGTCCAAAGATGGGAGGGTAAACCCCGCCGGACTCTCTCTCTCTCTCTCTCTCATTATGGAGCTTCCTGCCGGAGACCCAGATGTGACCATGCTGTCAGCGGGCCCGGAGTCAAACAGGACTCTTCCTGTCATCAGGAAGCCGGACTCGTCTCTGGATGTCAACTCCGAACTCTCGAGGTCTGCGTCCACCGAGATCGGCCAAGTGGTGATTAGCGGACCTAGCTCCGCAGGTCCTTAGACACCTGTCTAGCTTTCGCTCCTAGACGAGGCGCTGGACCTAATGCGATCTCTCGCTATCACAGAAGCATCACTTCCGAACTACGCCCAGCCTGAACTGGGGGCTGAGAGTGGGGAATTTTACATCCCACCCACCACCCACTTAATAGCCATTGTCGAGGACTTAACCGACATGCTAGATGATACGTCTCCAACGTATCTATAATTTTTTATTGCTCCATGCTATATTATCTACTGTTTTGGACTATATTGGGCTTTTATTTCCACTTTTATATTACTTTTGGGACTAACCTATTAACCGGAGGCCCAGCCCAGAATTGCTGGATTTTGCCTATTTCAGTGTTTTGAAGAAACGGAATATCAAACGGAGTCCAAACGGAATGAAACCTTCGAGAACGTGATTTTCTCATCAGATAAGATCCAGGAGACTTGTACCCTCCATCAAGAAAGAAGAGAGGCGGTCACGAGGGTGGAGGGCGCCCCCTCCAGGGTGCGCCCCCTGCCTCGTGGGCCCCTCGAAGCTCCACCGACGTACTCCTTCCTCATATATATATATACCTACGTACCCCCAAACGATCAGATACGGAGCCAAAAACCTAATTCCACCGCCGCAACCTTCTGTACCCACGAGATCCCATCTTGGGGCCTGTTCCGGAGCTCCGCCGGAGGGGGCCATCATCACGGAGGGCTTCTACATCATCACCATAGCCCCCCCCCCCCCCGGATGAAGTGTGAGTAGTTTACCTCAGACCTTCGGGTCCATAGTTAGTAGCTAGATGGCTTCTTCTCTCTTTTCGGATCTCAATACAATGTTCTCCCCCTCTCTCGTGGAGATCTATTCGATGTAATCTTCTTTTTGCGGTGTGTTTGTTGAGACCGATGAATTGTGGGTTTATGATCAAGTCTATCTATGAACAATATTTGAATCTTCTCTAAATTCTTTTATGCATGATTGGTTATCTTTGCAAGTCTCTTCGAATTATCAGTTTGGTTTGGCCTACTAGATTGGTTTTTCTTGCAATGGGAGAAGTGCTTAGCTTTGGGTTCAATCTTGCGGTGTCCTTTCCCAGGGACAGAAGGGGCAGCAAGGCACGTATAGTATTGTTGCCATCGAGGATAACAAGATGGGGTTTTTTATTATATTGCATGAAACTATCCCTCTACATCATGTCATCTTGCTTAAGGCGTTACTCTATTTTTAACTTAATACTCTAGATGCATGCTGGATAGCGGTCGATGAGTGGAGTAATAGTAGTAGATGCAGGCAGGAGTCGGTCTACTTGTCTCGGACGTGATGCTTATATACATGATCATACCTAGATATTCTCATAGCTATGCTCAATTTTTTCAATTGCTCAACAGTAATTTGTTCACCCACCGTAGAATACTTATGCTCTTGAGAGAAGCCACTAGTGAAATCTATGGCCCCCGGGTCTATTCTCATCATATCAATCTCCATCACTTTATTATCGCTTTGCTTTTTACTTTGCCTTTTATTTTACTTTGCATATTTATATCAATAATACCAAAAATATTATCTATCAGATCTCACTTTCGTAAGTGACCGTGAAGGGATTGACAACCCCTAATCGCATTGGTTGCGTTGAGCTATTTGTTTTGTGTAGGTATGAGGGACTCGCGCGTAGCCTCCTACTGGATTGATACCTTGGTTCTCAAAAACTGAGGGAAATACTTACGCTACTTTGCTGCATCATCCTCTCCTCTTCGGGGAAATCCAACGCAGTGCTCAAGAGGTAGCAAGAAGAATTTCTGGCGCCGTTGCTAGGGAGTCTACACAAAAGTCAAAATACCAAGTACCCATCACAATTCCTTATCTCTCGCACTACATTATTTTCCATTTGCGTCTCGTTTTCCTCTACCCCACTTCACCCTTGCCGTTTTATTCGCCCTCTCTTTTCCGTTTGCCTTTTTCTCGCTTGCCTTTTGTTTGCTCGTGTGTTGGTTTGCTTGCTTGTCACGATGGCTCAAGATAATACCAAATTGTGTGACTCCAACAATAATGATTTCCTTAGCACTCTGATTGCTCCTCTTACCAATACTGAATCTTGTGAAATCAATACTGCTTTGTTGAATCTTGTTATGAAAGATCAATTCGCCGGCCTTCCTAGTGAAGATGCCGCTACTCATCTGAATAGCTTCGTTGATTTATGTGATATGCAAAAGAAGAAAGATGTCGGTAATGATATTGTTATATTGAAGCTATTTCCTTTTTCGCTTAGAGATCGTGCTAAAGCTTGGTTTTCGTCTTTGCCTAAAAATAGTATTGATTCTTGGAACAAGTGCAAAGATGATTTTATCTCTAAGTATTTTCCTCCCGCTAAGATCATCTCTCTTAGAAACGATATTATGAATATTAAGCAACTTGATCATGAACATGTTGCACAAGCTTGGGAGAGAATGAAATTAATGATACGTAATTGCCCTACTCATGGTTTGAATTTGTGGATGATTATACAAAAAAATTATGCCGGATTGAATTTTTCTTCTAGAAATCTTTTAGATACGGCAGCGGGAGGCACTTTTATGGAAATCACTTTAGGATATGCTACTAAACTCCTAGATAATATTATGGTTAATTATTCTCAATGGCACACTGAAAGACCTACTAATAAAAAAGTGCATGTGATAGAAGAAATCAATGTTTTGAGTGGAAAGATGGATGAACTTATGAAAATATTTGCTATTAAGAGTGTTTCCTCTCATCCTAATGATATTCCTTTGTCTACTTTGATTGAAAATAATAATGAATCTATGGATGTGAATTTTGTTGGTAGGAATAATTTTGGTAACAACGCGTATAGAGGGAATTTTAATCCTAGGCCTTATCCTAGTAATCCTTCTAATAATTATGGAAATTCCTACAACAACTCTTATGGAAATTTTAATAAGATGCCCTCTGAATTTGAGAATAGTGTTAAAGAGTTTATGAATTCACAAAAGAATTTCAATGCTTTGCTTGAAGAGAAATTGCTTAAAGTTGATGATTTGGCTAGGAACGTTGATAGAATTTCTCTTGAGGTTGATTCTTTAAAGCTTAGTTCTATTCCTCCTAAGCATGATATCAATGAGTCTCTCAAAGCCATGAGAATTTCCATTGATGAGTGCAAATAAAGAACCGCTAGGATGCGTGCTACGAAAGATGCCTTTATTAAAGCGTGTTCTTCCAATTCCTATGAAAATCAAGATGAAGATCTAAAAGTTATTGATGTATCCCCTATTAAATCTTTGTTTTGCAATACGAATCTTGATGAAACTGAATATGATCTTCCTTTACCTAGAAGGCGTTCCAAGAATTCGGAGTATTTAGATCTTGATGATGAAATTGATAAAAGTGGGATTGAAAAGAATAAAACCCTAGATGTTGCTAAACCAACTATATTGGATTTCAAGGAATTTAATTATGAAAGTTGCTCTTTAATTGATTGTATTTCCTTGTTGCAATCCGTGCTAAATTCTCCTCATGCTTATAGTCAAAATAAAGCTTTTACCGAACATATCGTAGATGCCTTGATGCAATCTTATGAAGAAAAACTTGAGTTGAAAGTTTCTATCCCTAGAAAACCTTATTATGAGTGGGAACCTACTATTAAAATTAAAATTAAAGATCGTGAGTTTTATGCTTTGTGTGATTTGGGTGCTAGTGTCTCCACTATTCCCAAGACTTTGTGTGATTTGCTAGATTTCCGTGATTTTGATGATTGCTCTCTAAACTTGCATCTTGCGGATTCCACTATTAAGAAACCTATGGGAAGAATTAATGATGTTCTTATTGTTGCAAATAGGAATTATGTGCCCGTAGATTTTATCGTTCTTGATATAGATTGCAATCCTTCTTGCCCTAGTATTCTTGGTAGACCTTTCCTTAGAACGGTTGGTGCAATTATTGATATGAAGGAAGGGAATATTAGATTTCAATTGTCATTAAAAAAGGGCATGGAACACTTCCCTAGGAAGAAAATAAAATTACCATATGAATCTATCATGAGAGCCACTTATGGATTGCCTACCAAAGATGGCAATACTTAGATCTATCCTTGCTTTTATGCCTAGCTAGGGGCGTTAAACGATAGCGCTTGTTGGGAGGCAACCAAATTTTATTGTAGTTTTTTTGTTTTTGCTTCTGTTTAGGAATAAATAATTCATCTACCTTCTGTTTAGATGTGGTTTTATCTTTTAATTAGTGTTTGTGCCAAGTTAAACCTATAGGATCTTCTTGGATGATAGTTATTTGATCTTCCTGTAATTTCCAGAAACTTTATGTTCACTAAAACAATTGTTAAAAATCACCACAACGTTATAAAATACTGATTCCAATTGAGGCTGATAAATAAACAAATTTTATAGGTCTTCCTATTTTGGTATAGTTTTTGGAGTTCCAGAAATTTGTGTTAGTTACAGATTACTACAGACTGTTCTGTTTTTGACAGATTCTGTTTTTCGTGTGTTGTTTGCTTATTTTGATGAATCTATGGCTAGTAAAATAGTTTATAATCCATAGAGAAGTTGGAATACAGTAGGTTTAACACCAATACAAATAAAGAATGAGTTCATTACAGTACCTTGAAGTGGTCTTTTGTTTTCTTTCGCTAACGGAGCTCATGAGATTTCTGTTGAGTTTTGTGTTGTGAAGTTTTCAAGTTTTGGGTGAAATCTTTTGATGGATTATGGAACAAGCAGTGGCAAGAGCCTAAGCTTGGGGTGCCCATGGCACCCCCAAGATAATCCAAGGACACCAAAATGTCAAAGCTTGGGGATGCCCCGGAAGGCATCCCCTCTTTCGTCTACTTCCATCGGTACTTTTACTTGGAGCTATATTTTTATTCACCACATGATATGTGTTTTGCTTGGAGCGTCTTGTATGATTTGAGTCTTGTCGGGGGATATCGGCCTCCACGAGCACCTATGGGGACGGAGCCCCTTGTCGGTTCGGCGGGGGGCGGAGGATGCACAAAGAGCAGATCGAGGCGACACACACACAAAACGATTTTACCCAGCTTCGGGCCGCATGGATGCGTAAAACCCTACTGCTGCTTGTCTGGTTGATTGGAGTTCTTGCTCTGGAGCGCAAGAAGCTACAGTGAGTTGGAGCTGGACGTGGACGAGGGTCTACTGGGTGTCCTCCTAGCGTTTGATCTCTCTAGGTTTTCTCTCTAGGTCCCTCTCCTCTCTACGTGCGCATGGGCCTCCTTTTATATGCTAAGGGGTTTCCCACAGGTAGCGACGTAGGTGAGGGTAAAAATGGCAAGGAACTGTGCGAATAGTGGCCGCACAGTGCTATCGCACCTAACTCTGACGGCGGGGGACAAAGGCATTAAATGCCCGTCTGGATCGCCTGAACAGTTCCGAGGCGGACCCTTAGGTGCGCCTCCGCTTGCCACGGGGGCGACACTGCCAACGTCGCATGCCACCGCGCGTCTCAGGTTGCGCGGCGTCCCGCCACGTGCCTCCGGGGAAGCCCCAGAGCGACGCGTGGTCAGGTGAGCTGGAGCGCAAGCCTGAGGTGGTGGCTTGCCGCGGCAAGTGGCTTGCCGAGGTAGTCGCCTTGCCGCACCTGAGAGCTTGCCGCTCGCCAGGCCTTGCCGGGGCGCGCGGCGCGCCGCGGCGGGCTTCTCTTGAGGTGCTTTGGCTTGGCCGTCCCGGCGAGCTCCTCCCGCCGGGGCCTTGGTGCTTTGGCTTGGTCGTCCCGGCAAGATCCTCTTGTCGGGGTCTTGTCGCCTTGGCCCGGCAAGCTCCTCTTGCCGGACCTCGCCTTCTCACCCCGGCAAGCTCCTCTTGCCGGGGCTCGGTCTTCTTGGCTCGATCACTTGGCCTTCGTCCGGCCCAGAAAGTTCCGTGGAGACTCTTGTCGCTCCCCTGGCGAGCCTTGCCGCGGGACGCGGCCGTGCACAAGTTCGGGGGACTAAGGTACCCCTACTTTAGTACACCGACAGGAGCCCCCGGGTCTGGGCCATACACGGTGCCGAGCGTTGTTGGGCCAGGCCCTAACAGTGCACGGGCACACGTGGCGTGGGTTGCGCTGCTCCTTAACTCCGCGTCCGTCGCGCCCTCCCCAAGTGGCACGCGCTTATCGCGGCGTCGTGGGGGGCGAGGCATGCGAGACGTGCGTGACGTGGGTGGCGTGCGCGGGGCTTGAGGCCCGCAGGCATGCGTCACGTCGGGCACGACTCCTTCATTTGGAAAGGCGGAACGTCCGCCCCCACTCCTTCCCCCCTTTATAAGCGGAGGGGAACAGGGGCAGCTCGCCATTCCGCCAGTTGTTGTTCCTCGAAAATCTCCGCCACCTCTTCCTTGCTAGAGAAAGCAGCGATTCGCCCTCGCAGCCCCCGGCGCCGCCAACGCCGACAACTCCCCCTCCCCGTTTCTGCCATGGCCCCGAAGAGCGACAAGGCGAAGGGGAAGGCCGTGAAGTCGGCCGAGGCGCTGCGACTGGAAGCGCTTCGGAAGGAGACGGCGACGTTCCCCCCTCAGCTTGATGCGCTGAGGCTGAAGAACGAATACCTCCTCTTCTGGTCGACGGCGACGCGAGCGCATCCGCGCACGCGAGTTCTTCCCGCCATCGCCCAGAACCTGTACCCGACCGGGTACCCTTTCTTCGCCGTGTTCTTCCTCTGCGGGCTCTGCCCGCCTTTTTCGGAGTTCTTCTGCGACATCATGCACACCTACAACCTCCATCTCCTTGACTTCACCCCCAATGCCGTTCTGACAATGGCGGTTTTCGCACACCTTTGCGAGAACTTTGTCGGAGTCCGCCCCAACGTAGCCCTCTTCCGGCACTTCTTTACTCCCCGGGTGGAGAAAGGAGAGCCGCTGTCCGGCGGAGTCGCCTGGATCTCCAGGACCGGCAAGAAAGAGGCCTACTTGGAGGGGAAACTTCGTGGCAGATGGGAGGAGTGGAGGGCTGAGTGGTGCCTGATCGTCGAGGAGAATCCACCGCCATTCACCGGCGTGCGGCGAACTCCAGTGGTGCGCGGCCGCGACTGGAGTGACCTGGCCCCGGACGATGCCAAGCTGAAGATTGCCGCCACCCGAATCCTGCGCCTCAGGTTTGCCGGGCTCACCGTCGGCGTCGTCGGCGCGGATTTCCTTCGCCGGCGTATCGCCCCCCTGCAGGAGAGGGGGAAGCCGGCTTGGGAATTCCAAAACGCGGCGGACATCATGAGGCTGCGCCCGGGCCTTAACTACAACTTCACCGTTCTGGAGCTCGACGGAGTGTTGAAGGAGTTGTTCAAGCACGACTCCGAGCACCCAGAATGGTTCAGGTTGCCGCCGGGCGTCGTCCCCCTGTGCAACAATTCGGCGCTCAGCCGCATCCTCACGATGATGTCGCTGCGCGACTCGCACGGGATCGACGCGACCTGGCAGGAGCCGGCGGACGACGTCGTGCAGGCCTTCTTCGACAACTTGGAGGAGGTGCCGGTCGACCCCGACGAGAAGAGGGGCCTCACGCGGGACACCACCTCCGAGGAGCTGGCCTACATCGCCTCCAGGATGGAGGAGGCGGCGGCCATCGCGGCCGCGGGCGAGTCTGGCTTCACCCTGGCCGAGGCAGACGCGGTGGAGGCGGAGAGCCTCGCCGACCAGATGGAGCTCGCCGGCGCAGAGGAACCAGCCGGGCACGGTGGTGCGGGCGAGCCCGCCCAGGACGCGGGTGGCTTGCCAGAGGCTGACGCGCCCTCCTCGCAGCTCCCGGGCAGCTCGTCGCAGGAGGAGCCCCCTGCCCAGCCGAGGAGGCGTCTCCGCAGGACCGGGGAGGTGGTGCGGCAGGCCGACCAGCAACCGCAGCCCCGGGTGACGCGCGCCTCTGAAGCAGCGGGAGCGGGGTCCTCACGGGCCACGGTTTCTGCTCCTGCTGCTCCTCGTTCCGCGGCCGCAACGGGGGCGGGGTCGTCCACCGCCCCCGCCAAGCGGTCCCGGGAACCCACTCCCCTGTCTCCTCGCGCCTGGAGCAAGCCGGTTTTTGATTATTCCGCGCTCAGCTCCGACGACGAAGAGGAGGACGGAGAGTAAGTTCCTGGTAGAGCTTGTATCTTCTTGATTTCTGTTGCTTCGTCTTGTTTCGCAGCCCATTCACCCCCCCCCCCCAAAACCGTTCCCTTTTCAGGACGCTGGCCCAGAGGAGGGCGAAGAGGGCCAAGATCCCGCTGGTCGTCCTTGAGGGTGAATCTCCCCCGGCAACTGGGGAGGTGCCGGAGACGACCTTGCCGGACCTGGCAGCGGGCCCGCAGGGCAGCCCACAGCGCAGCCCCCAGGGTGAGGGCACGGCTAGCTCTTGCCGTTTGGCGCGCGCGCGAGCTTCCCTTCTCTTTGCTAACATGTGGCTGTTGTTGTTGTCGTTGGGTAGGAGCAGAGCAGCCCCAGCAGGCGACCCCGGGGGGCACTCCTGTCGCGCCGTCCGCTTCGACCACCCCGCCTAGGGAGAAATCTCCGGCAAGGGAGGAGCCCCCGGCATGGGAGGCCTCCCCGTCAAGGGAGGAGCCCCCGGCAAGGAAGACCTCTCCGGCAAGGGAGGGATCTCCGGCGAGGGACGCGGCCAGCGATCCCCCGGCAGCGGAGGCCACGGCCACGGACCCTGCCACCGGTAAGCTCCCCTGCACGGAAAACTTTCCCTGGTCATCTTTCCTGATGAGCTTTCTTGTCGGCTATTCAGCTGACTCTTCTTCCCTCTTCCGGCCACCAGACCCGCCCACCGCGGACCCGATGGAGACCAAGGTCGTCGTCGGGGAGGGCGCGCGTGGCGACGCCGACGACGTCGTCGTCATCGAGGAGGCGGAAGGCACCGACGACCCCGTAGGCGGCGGGGAGGCTGAAGCCGCCAAGGCTGCCGCGGCAGCAGGCGGCGAGGGGACCGGCGACCGTGCCGACGGCCCCGGGGAGGCCGGGGCGTCAAGCACTCCGCCGTCCGGCGATCCCGCCGCTGCTACCGCGTCGGGCCCCGAGGAGCCCCCGGCAGGCGCCTACCTGCAGGCCGGCGATGGCGTCTTCATCAGGCTCCCCTGGGAGCCTAGCTCCAGGGCGCCGGTCGAGGGAGAGGCCTTGGACGGAGAAGTGCTCGCCTCCGTCGGGCTGACAGTGGTCGACGCGCCAAGCACCGGCAGCGGCGAGCCCGAGGAGGAGCGGTTGCTCCGGAAGCTTGTGTCGCTCTATCGCGCCCGGCAGGCCAAGGTGGAGCGCCAGGAGGCACTCGTCGCAAAGGCCGGCACGGACATGGAGAAGCGTGCCGGGGAGCTCCGGGAGCTCAACCAGGAGGCTCTCCGGTCTTTGGCGGAGGAGCGGAGGCTGCTCGACGAGGCGCGGACGGCCTTCCTCCTCGAGAAGGAAGAGGCTGAAGAGCAGCAGAGGCTTGCCGCTGCGGAGCTATCCGCGCGGGAAAGCGAACTGGTGCAGCAGAGGGCCAGCCTCGCCAGCCACGAGGAGGAGGTTGCCGCACGCGAGCAGGCGCTCGGCGGGGCCCTGCAGAAAGCGCAGGACGCTGCCGCGGCTGCCGAGGTCGCCAAGGGGGAGCTGGAGGCGAGGGTGGCGCAGCTCGTCAGCGACCTCAAGGCGAGCGGCGAGGAGCTTGCCGCGCTCAATCAGGAGCGCGAGAAGGGCGCTCACACCCTTGGCGAGCTGCAGGGCCGCTTCGCCGAGAAGATCCAGGAGCTCGACGCCGCCAAGGACTCCAAGGCTGGCCTCGAGCTGAAGTTGGACACCCTGGGCAAGGCGCTGGAGAGCGCCAAGGAGCAGGAAGCGATCTTGCGGAAGGAGGTGGCTGGCAACGAGGAGCTGCTGAAGCGCGCCGCCGTTACCCAGAACGACTTCCAGGAGACGGTGGAGCGGTGGACCGAAGGCCTCGTCGACATCGCCACCACCATCGACCAGGAGCTGAAGCTGCTGGGGATGGAGGGCCACGAGTACCCCTCCGGCGAGAACGTCCCGCCGAGCGCCAAGCTCACTTCCTCCTTCAAGGGCTTGGTGGGGGTGCTCCGGTACCTCCGGGAATCGATCCCAGAGCAGCTGGCCGAGGAGACGCGGGAAGCCGTCTCCGGGGCCCTCGAGAGGGTGTTGGTGAAGATCGTCTTCCGTAACCCCACCATCAGGCTCACCAACGTCCTCAGGCACCTGCCGGAAGACGTCGACCTGACGGAGATCAAGGCCCTCGTCACCCCCATCGTGGAAAGGGTGGCGTGGATCAGGCGGGTCGAGGGCGACCGCGCGGATTAGGCCGCCCACCTCTTTCTTTTCTTCTCTTGTCGCTGCTGAGCATGCCATAGAAACAGCTGATTAGGGCAGCGGCAAGTCATTTTGTAATACAACTTTTATCTTAGGCAGTTCATTGCGCTGTTATCTCCCTCGTTCGACTTTATGCTTCGTACGTTCGCGCCCTACGCTCACAGGAACTTGTCGGCGAAAGTCTCCGCCTTGCCACGGGTGCCGAGTGCGGGACATCAGCAACCCGCTGACGGGGCCTCCACCGGCAAGAAACCTCGCCGCGGCTGGCGCAACTCACTTAAATGTTGAGCAGGCTCAGGGCTAGGTAGGCGTGGCGACTGTAGTCGCGGCACGCTCAAGTTGCCGAGCGAGCTCGAAACAAGTAAGGACGCTACTCGGGATGTAGCACACTTAAGTCATTGAGCAGACTCGAAACGAAATAAGGGTGCAACCAGCCACGAGCCGGCCCCTCCGCGCACAGGTTTCCCATATGAAGCTCGGTCGTTCGAGGAAGATAACTTAAGAATAAAAAAGGAGCTTAATTGCTCAAACTTTGGCAACTTAGCTTCTCTGTCGTTTGCCGCCCGGCAAGGCGCAGCTTCCTCGGGCGACGCCTAGCCTATCTCGTCATCCCCCCTACTCGAGGTAAGGGAATAACGAAGGCTCGGGGCCTCGCGGCCCGCCATCGCTTGCCGGAGTCGAGTGCTGCACAATCGTGTCGAATGATGCATGCGCCAGGCGGAGAGGCGCGAAATCGACAAGATGTGCGAGGCACATAAGCTATGCTCGGGATCTGCGCCCGTCTCTGTACCAAGGATTACATGCAACTGCGGCAAGACTTGGACAGAGAGGATGGCCGATGGAACGGGTTCCGACCGCCGCGCTCGCAAGGTTCCTCCCACGGTCGGCGTCGACTCGTTTGGATCTTGGCGGCCTGGGCTCGCCGAAGAACGAGGTCGCCTTTCCCGCAACTTCCGGCGCTAACTTCTGTGGCTACGGGAGCGGCGCAGAGTTTGCTGGAAGCGAGAAACTCGCTCAGCGGCCGGAAGGCGGTCCTCCTCAAGGAGCAGCTGCTCTTGCCCGGACTCTGCGTGAGTGGGTACTCGAGGAGGGCCGTGCACGGGTCCGTGAGGAGGGATGCCTCCGCTCAGCGGGTCGGAGCGGAAAGGTCCCTGGCCATACCTGAGCTTGCCTGTGGTCGCCGAATCTGGTTCGCACAACCTCGACGCACCCCCTACCTGGTGCGCCAAAGATGTCGGGGGATATCGGCCTCCACGAGCACCTATGGGGACGGAGCCCCTTGTCGGTTCGGCGGGGGGCGGAGGATGCACAAAGAGCAGATCGAGGCGACACACACACACAACGATTTTACCCAGCTTCGGTCCGCATGGATGCGTAAAACCCTACTGCTGCTTGTCTGGTTGATTGGAGTTCTTGCTCTGGAGCCCAAGAAGCTACAGTGAGTTGGAGCTGGACGTGGACGAGGGTCTAGTGGGTGTCCTCCTAGCGTTTGATCTCTCTAGGGTTTCTCTCCAGGTCCCTCTCCTCTCTACGTGCGCATGGGCCTCCTTTTATATGCTAAGGGGTTTCCCACAGGTAGCGACGTAGGTGAGGGTAAAAATGGCAAGGAACTGTGCGAACAGTGGCCACACAGTGCTATCGCACCTAACTCTGACGGCGGGGGACAAAGGCATTAAATGCCCGTCTGGATCGCCTGAACAGTACCAAGGCGGACCGTTAGGTGCGCCTCCGCTTGCCACGGGGGCGACTCTGCCAACGTCGCATGCCACCGCGCGTCTCAAGTTGCGCGGCGTCCCGCCACGTGCCTCCGGGGAAGCCCCAGAGCGACGCGTGGGCAGGTGAGCTGGAGCGCATGCCTGAGGTGGTGGCTTGCCGCGGCAAGTGGCTTGCCGCGGTAGTCGCCTTGCCGCACCTGAGAGCTTGCCGCTCGCCAGGCCTTGCCGGGGCGCGCGGCGCGCCGCGGCGGGCTTCTCTTGGGGTGCCTTGGCTTGGCCGTCCCGGCGAGCTCCTCCCGCCGGGGCCTTGGTGCTTCGGCTTGGTCGTCCCGGCAAGCTCCTCTTGCCGGGGTCTTGTCGCCTTGGCCCGGCAAGCTCCTCTTGCCGGACCTCGCCTTCTCGCCCCGGCAAGCTCCTCTTGTCGGGGCTCGGTCTTCTTGGCTCGATCACTTGGCCTTCGTCCGGCCCAGAAAGGGTCATGGAGACTCTTGTCGCTCCCCTGGCGAGCCTTGCCGCGGGACGCTACTACTGCCCGTGCACAAGTTCGGGGGACTAAGGTACCCCTACTTTAGTACACCGACAAGTCTTTTCTTTTTAGTTTACCACAATCATCCTTTCTGTACACACCTTTTGAGAGAGCCATACATGAATTGGAATTTGATAGAATACTCTATGTGCTTCACTTATATCTTTTGAGCTTTATAGTTTTGCTCTAGTGCCTCACTTATATCTTTTAGAGCACGGTGGTGGATTTGTTTTAAAGAAACTATTGGTCTCTCATGCTTCACTTAAATTATTTTGAGGGTCTTAAATAGCATGATAATTTGCTTAATAATAATAATATGCTTGGTATTCAAGATTTGTAAAACTTTCTTTTGAGTGCGTTGAATACTAAGAAAAGTTTGATGCTTGATAATTGTTTTGAGATATGGAGGTGATAATATCAAAGTCGTGCTAGCAGAGTAATTTTGAATTTGAGAAGTGCTTGTGTTGAAGTTGGCAAGTCCCATAGCATGCACGTATGGTAAATGTTATGTAACAAATTTGAAACATGAGGTGTTATTTGATTGTCCTCCTTATGAGTGGCGGTCGGGGACGAGCGATGGTCTTTTCCTACCAATCTATCCCCCTAGGAGCATGCGCGTAATGCTTTGGTTTTTGATGACTTGTAGATTTTTGCAATAAGTATATGAGTTCTTTATGACTAATGATGAGTCCATGGATTATACGCACTCTCACCCTTCCATCATTGCTAGCCTCTTCGGTACCGTGCATTGCCCTTTCTCACATTGAGAGTTGGTGCAAACTTCGCTGGTGCATCCAAACCCCGTGATATGATACGCTCTTTCACACATAAACCTCCTTATATCTTCCTCAAAACAACCACCATACCTACCTATTATGGCATTTCCATAGCCATTCTGAGATATATTTCCATGCAACTTTCCACCATACCGTTCTTCATGACACATTCATCATTGTCATATTGCTTAGCATGATCATGTAGTTAACATAGTATTCATGGCAAAGCCACCGTTCATAATTCTTTCATACATGTCACTCTTGATTCATTGCATATCCCGGTACACCGCCGGAGGCATTCATATAGAGTCATACTTTGTTCTAATATCGAGTTGTAATCATTGAGTTCTAAATAAATAGAAGTGTGATGATCATCATTTTCAAGAGCATTGTCCCAAGTGAGGAATAAAAAAAGAAAAAAAAGAAGAAAGGCCATAAAAAAGAGAAGGCCCAGAAAATGAGAGAAAAAGAGACAAGGGACAATGTTAATATCCTTTGCGACACTTGTGCTTCAAAGTAGCACCATAATCATCATGATAGAGAGTCTCTTGTTTTGTCACTTTCATATACTAGTGGAAAATTTTCATTATAGAACTTGGCTTGTATATTCCAACGATGGGCTTCCTCAAATGCCCTAGGTCTTCGTGAGCAAGCAAGTTGGATGCACACCCACTTAATTTCTTTTGTTGAGCTTTCATACATTTATAGCTCTAGTGCATCCTTGCATGGAAATCCCTACTCCTTGCATTAACATCAATCGATGGGCATCTCCATAGCCTATTGATTAGCCTCGTTGATGTGAGATCTTCTCTTTTTTGTCTTCTCCACATAACCCCCATCATCATATTCTATTCCACCCATAGTGCTCTATCCATGGCTCATGCTCATGTATTGCGTGAAGGTTTATGAGTTTGAGATTATTAAATTATGAAACAATTGCTTGGCTTGTCATCGAGGTTGTGCCTGATGAGAGCATTCTTGTGTGACGAAAATGGAGCATGACTAAACTATATGATTTTGTAGGGATAAACTTTCTTTGGCCATGTAACTTTGAGAAGACATAATTGCTTTGTTAGTATGCTTGAAGTATTATTATTTTTATGTCAATATGAATTTTTGTCTTGAATCTTTCGAATCTGAATATTCATACCACAATTGAGAAGATTTACATTGAAATTATGCCAAGTAGCACTCCGCATCAAAAATTTCCTTTTTATCATTTACCTACTCGAGGACGAGCAGGAATTAGGCTTGGGGATGCCTGATACGTCTCCAACGTATCTATAATTTTTTATTGCTCCATGATATATTATCTACTGTTTTGGACTATATTGGGCTTTTATTTCCACTTTTATATTACTTTTGGGACTAACCTATTAACCGGAGGCCCAACCCAGAATTGCTGTTTTTTGCCTATTTCAGTGTTTCGAAGAAACGAGATATCAAACGGAGTCCAAATGGAATGAAACCTTCGGGAACGTGTTTTTCTCATCAGATAAGATCAAGGAGACTTGGGCCCTCCGTCAAGAAACAAGAGAGGTGGTCACGAGGGTGGAGGGCCCCCATAGGGCGCGCCCCCTGCCCCGTGGGCCCCTCTAAGCTCCACCGACGTACTCCTTCCTCCTATATATACCTATGTACCCCCAAACAATCAGATACGGAGCCAAAAATCTAATTCCACTGCCGCAACCTTCTGTACCCACGAGATCCCATCTTGGGGCCTGTTCCGGAGCTCCGCCGGAGGGGGCCATCATCACGGAGGGCTTCTACATCATCACCATAGCCCCTCCGATGAAGTGTGAGTAATTTACCTCAGACCTTCGGGTCCATAGTTAGTAGCTAGATGGCTTCTTCTCTCTTTTTGGATCTCAGTACAATGTTCTCCCCCTCTCTCGTGGAGATCTATTCGATGTAATCTTCTTTTTGCGGTGTGTTTGTTGAGACCGATGAATTGTGGGTTTATGATCAAGTCTATCTATGAACAATATTTGAATCTTCTCTGAATTCTTTTATGTATGATTGGTTATCTTTGCAAGTCTCTTCGAATTATCAGTTTGGTTTGGCCTACTAGATTGGTTTTTCTTGCAATGGGAGAAGTGCTTAGCTTTGGGTTCAATCTTGCGGTGTCCTTTCCCAGTGACAGAAGGGGCAGCAAGGCATGTATAGTATTGTTGCCATCGAGGATAACAAGATGGGGTTTTTATCATATTGCATGAAACTATCCCTCTACATCATGTCATCTTGCTTAAGGCGTTACTCTATTTTTAACTTAATACTCTAGATGCATGCTGGATAGCGTTCGATGAGTGGAGTAATAGTAGTAGATGCAGGCAGGAGTCGGTCTACTTGTCTCGGACGTGATGCCTATATACATGATCATACCTGGATATTCTGATAACTATGCTCAATTCTGTCAATTGCTCAACAGTAATTTGTTCACCCACTGTAGAATACTTATGCTCTTGAGAGAAGACACTAGTGAAATCTATGGCCCCCGGGTCTATTCTCATCATATCAATCTCCATCACTTTATTATCGCTTTGCTTTTTTACTTTGCCTTTTATTTTACTTTGCATCTTTATATCAAAAATACCAAAAATATTATCTATCAGACCTCACTTTTGTAAGTGACCGTGAAGGGATTGACAACCCCTAATTGCGTTGGTTGCATTGAGCTATTTGTTTTGTGTAGGCACGAGGGACTCGCGCGTAGCCTCCTACTGGATTGATACCTTGGTTCTCAAAAACTAAGGGAAATACTTAAGCTACTTTGCTGCATCATCCT
The DNA here is from genome assembly GCA_032464435.1 of Aegilops umbellulata. NCBI lineage: Eukaryota > Viridiplantae > Streptophyta > Magnoliopsida > Poales > Poaceae > Aegilops > Aegilops umbellulata. The sequence continues at coordinate 65,139,580 of CP136060.1, read as the reverse complement.
CTCCTCTTCGGGGAAATCCAACGCAATGCTCAAGAGGTAGCACTAGACTATGCTTCCGGAGACATGGATGGTATGGACAACGATGTCGAAGATGAACCAAGCCAAAACTGGCCTATCAGTCGGCGTTGGACGGACACTTCTACTTACGACGTATACATGGTGGATACGCCCGAGAAGAAGGACGGCGATGGCACTCAAGATCCGATTGAGGACAAGCCCTTCGATGCACCACCAAAGCGCTGGCGTTAGCGGCGCTGCTCACGATCGCGTCGGGAAAAGGAAAGGATTATCGGCATCAGAGACAATGACACTCCGGATAATGCCAAATACATCGACCATCACGTTGAGCCTACGTTCGAGCAGGATGAAAGGTTAGAAGGTCAATACAGTCCCGAACACGCCGATCACGAGGATGCGGAAGACAGTAACTATTTACCTGCCTCCGAAGAGCATGTGAGCCTCGGCAACAAAGATTTCATCTTCCCAGAGGAACCCCTCGAACAAGAACACTTCAAGCGACAGCTCATCACCACCGCGCGAAGCTTGAAAAAGAAACAGTAGCAGCTTCAAGCCGAACAGGATATGCTCAATGACATATGGACCAAGGTCCTAGCCGCTGAAGAAGGATACGGCTTTGAGCGCCAAACAAAAAGTTATCCCAAGCGCATGCTACTGCCCCAATTCGGCGATGAAGCCTTCGAGCCAATACCGTCAAAATACAATCAGGCTGATCAACTGGACCGACCACCACGTGGACGGGACAAAACAGCTAACTACGCTGAATATCAACTCACACCCCCTCACCATAAAGGCAAGGATACAGCGGCTCCGGGCTACACGTACGACTTACGTCAGGACCTGGACAATAGAACCAGCCAGACCAGATCAATCTACGGATCAAGGGGATGTGCTCCAGCACGAGATGACGGCCATCAAGCCTGGCTCGACAAGTATAACCAAGTTCGGGACCAGAACCGAGCATGGATGTCATCCGAACTCCGTCGTGATGTTGCCCGATATAGAGGCTCCGCACACCCCATGCTTTATCGATGAGGTAATGTAGCACCAGTTTCAGGAAGGGTTTAAACCCGTAAACATCGAGGCATGCGATGGAACGATAGATCCCGTTGTATGGATTGAAGATTTTCTTCTCCACATTCACATGGCGTGCGGCGATGATCTCCACACCATTAAATACCTTCCTATAAAGCTAAAAGGGCAAGCACGTCACTGGTTGAATAGCCTCCCAGAGAACTCCATTGGCAGCTTGGAGGACTTAGAGGAAGCCTTTCGGGACAACTTTCAGGACACTTATGTTCGGCCACCGGATGCTGATGACCTGAGTCACATAGTCCAGCAACCCGGAGAGTCAGCCCGCAAACTTTGGACTCGGTTCTTAATGAAAAGAAACAAATCGTTGACTGTCCGAACGCAGAAGCCTTGGCGGCATTTAAACACAGTGTTCGTGACAAATGGCTCGCCCGACACCTCGGTCAGGAAAAGCCGAAGACTATGGCATCTCTTACTGCACTTATGACCCTCTTCTGTGCGGGCGAAGATAGCTGGTTGGCTCGTAGAAGCAACAACACCAGCGACCCCGGCACCTCTAAGGCCAGGGATGGCAATGGAAGGCCATGACGCAGCAAAAATAAGTGTCGGAACAACAACGAAGAAACTGAGGATACGGCGGTAAAGGCCGGATTCAGCGGCTCTAAACCCGATCAGCGGAAGAAGCCTTTCAAAGGAAATAGAGATGGTCCATCCAATTTGGACAAAATACTAGACAGGCCTTGCCAGATTCATGGCACCCCTGACAATCCTGCCAACCTCACCAACAGAAACTGCTGGGTTTTTAAATAGGCCGGTAAATTAAATACCGAACATAAGGGGAAAGGACCTCAAAGCGAGCTTGATGATCAGCCCCGCCCTCCAAACACAGGGGGACAGAAGAAGTTTCCCCCCGAAGTGAAAACTGTGATATATGTCACTCACATCCCCAAAAGGGAGTGCAAGCGTGCATTAAGGGACGTCTATGCCGTAGAGCCTGTCGCCCCAGAATTCAACCCATGGTCGGCTTGTCCGATCACCTTCGACCGCAGGGACCACCCAACCAGTATCCGTCACGGAGGTTTGGCGGCCCTGGTACTCGATCCTATAATTGACGGGTACCATCTTACTAGAGTCCTAATGGACGGCAGCAGCAGCAGCCTCAATTTGATCTATCCAGACACTGTCCGTAAGCTGGGTATCGACCCTTCAAGATCAAGCCTAGCAACACTACCTTTAAAGGAGTGATACCCGGCGTGGATGCCTGTTGTACGGGCTCCTTAACATTGGAAGTAGTCTTCGGTTCCCCAGACAACTTCCGCAGTGAATACTTGATCTTCAACATCGTCCCTTTCCGCAGCGGTTATCACGCACTGCTCGGACGAACTGCTTTCGCCCTCTTTAATGTAGTTCTGCACTATGCTTGTCTGAAGCTGAAAATGCCTAGACATTGTGGCGTCATCACAGTTAATGGGAATATGGAGCGCTCCGTCCGCACCGAGGAGCACACCGCGGCCCTAGCGGTAGAAGTACAAGGCGGCCAGATCAAGCCGAACAACTCATCGGTCATCAAGACCCATGACACTACTAAACGTGTCAGACCCATGTTATAAGGCGATAGCTCGGCGGATCCAGAGCTTGACTAGCAGTTTAGCCTCCGACGATCGCCCCATATGGTTGTGGCATACATCCCACGCGTACATAACTACGCACATAAAATACCTTGGGCAGCGCCGGAGGCACACCGCGGACAAGGTCCATAGCACGGCTTGACCCTATTCGGACCTCAGATATTTCTCCTTTTTTTCCTCTTTTTTCTTTCTCTTTTCAATTGTAGGTTTGTTATAAACCTACCTGGTCCATGGTCGCACGGGTTCTCTTTTCTAGGCCCTCTGTTTAGCAGACGACCGAACTACTTCCATTCAAGGATATCTCATCAAGGAGAAACGGGCATACGTGCAGCAGGGCACCATTGGGATCTTTGAACCATTACTTTTAGGCCCTGTATAAACCTTTCCCTTGTGTGACACTCCTGGAAGGTAAAATAGCCTCGATATTTGTGGTGGTATCTATAATAACATGTCTCGACGTATTACATCGGGGTATAAAGGAAGCAGTCGATTACCACCTTTGTTTGGTGCTTATTTATCGTTTTCTGTCGTCTGTATTCCCTCCCTACTTCAAACTGCCGCATGTGCTTTAGTCCGGTCTTAACACCGGGGGTTGGATTCGGCAGTGCACATTCTCAAATCCGAACACCTATGTGGTAATCTTCAACGTCCCGGATATTGTGTTATATGCATCAGCTCTGAGTCATGCCATTGGTCTATAGTTGGGTTGCCCGGCTCCTGTGCTTACCACCTTACATTCCGCTCATTCAGATAAGATGGTAAAGGGAGGACTACTGCAATTGTACTTCTGGTTCGTCCGGTCAAGTACCTCAGTAGAGAAAGTCGAAAACTGACTGTCATGATACGCGAGAGCTGGTCAGCGATTCAGCGACTTTGTTTTATACTACAAATCGTTAGCGATTCATGCCATGTTATACGAGGGGCTGGTCTTTGCCCAGACGCGTGGAATAGGCACCGCAGTCCAGATAGCCGCACACGCACCAGGGGCTAGTACTTAGCTCCACAGTCAAACTCCTATGGCTAAGTGAAAGTAATAAAGCCGCGTAGTCTGATTGCCTGGTTCACCTCGCGAGCGCCTCCTTTACAGACCAAGACGTTGGATAAAGTGTGGTCACGCGTCAAGCTGAACACCCGTGTAATATCTGCGTGGGGGCTGAAGCCGCCGACTGGCAACTTTCAGAAATAAACGGCCGCACAGAAGGAAATATCGCCTGACACAAAAAGCGCAAATATATATATATATATATATATATATATATATATATATATATATATATATATATATATATATATATATATATATTACAAGCACGGGTTCAGAACATGGTCCTTACAACCCAGACACATTTAATCAAATATCACGTCCTTAGAACATTGGCCCTCTACTATTCGGGCCCCTGCCAGGACGTCGTCGAAGTACCTCTCCGGCTTGCGATGGTCCTTGCCTTCGGGCGGGCCTGCCATCGCCACGTCGGTGGCCTTCATCTTTGCCCATTGCATCTTGACGTGGGCGATGGCCATCCGAGCACCCTCTATGCAGGTCAAACGCTTTATAGCATCAATTCGGGGCCGCACATCGACGAGCCGCTTCACCAACCAAAGTAGCTGCTGGGAATAGGTTTGGCTAGCCAGAGTTGGACTATTAAATCCTTCATGGCCAAGTCTGCCTCCCTATGCAGCTCCATTAGCTGCTTCAGCTAGTCATTTATAGGCGTCGGATGCCCCGGCACGAGAAATTGCGACCAAAATAGATTCTCGGTCGAATTCCCCTCCTGGGCTCGGAAGAATTGTGCGGCATCAACAACACTCCTCGGAAGACCAGCAAATGCATCTGGAGAACTCCACACTCGTGTGAGCAAAGCATACCTCTGGCCTCCAAAAATACTCTACAAAAGAAAGGCCTTACCAGCCTCTATTTGCTTCGCCTGATGGATCTCCTCGCGAGCACTTCGGGACTCGACCTGCGCCGCCTTGGCATCATTGAGAGCCTTGGCGAGTTCGGTCGACTGGGATGACGCCTTCTCCTCCAAAGCCTCACACTTGACGATGGCATCTTTCAGCTCCTGCTCAACTTTGGCTACCCGAGCCTCGTGTTGGCGGCGGGCGGCCTGCTCGATCTTCAGTTCGGCAGCCGCTTTGTCAGCGGCAACCTTATTCGCCTCTGCCTCCTTCTTGTCCTGGGCAAGGGCGCCTTTGAGGGTATCGACCTCGGCTGCGCCAACTATGCTCATAATCAAAGCATTACATGAGTTAATCTCTAAATATAACTATCACTTATGATATAAAACTAAACTTTAACACTATACACATACCTTATGTCTCATCGAACCGCTTGTTAATGCGGTCGATTTCTTCATCCACCACCTTAAGCTTCCGATTGAGTTTGGAAACTTCTGCGGCCTGGGGGTTCCCGCGAATAGGGAAGCCTGAACAGAGAAGTATGTTAACTTTCCCGAATTTTATGTGGATCCTCTGTTCGGTTTCTCTTAAACCAGACAGAGCCTCAGGGGCTACTATTTGTATACAGGTATATTCCTCTATATATGGAAAAGCGTTTAGAGCATTACGTCGCATACCTCAAAGCCTGTTAGTAGGCTGGTAAAGGCTTCGCTTAGTCCGCTCTTGGCAGACTGAACCTTCTCTACCACCACACCCATCAGGGTGCGGTGGTCCTGCACGATGGAAGCACGTTGCAGTGCTTTCTCCAGAGCGTTGGGCACCTTCGGATTAGTAGAGGTCACAGATGGAGTAGATGCTCCGCCCCCTTGTTTCAAAGGGGGCTCCTCACCTGATCCCAGAGACACGTTGGTCTCCGGAATGGTGTCCAGCTTGGTCCCGGATAGTTGGGGGTCCCCACTGTCGGTTGCCATAGGGGTCGCCTCCCCTGGGTCTTCGGCGACCAAGGTGTTTATCTCGGGCGCTTTCTCGACAACCTCGTCCACACCCCCTCGGCCAGGAGAGGTCCTTCGGGATAACACCTCGGTGTCATCCAGGGTGACAGGCGAGGGGGCTCGTGGCAGCGTCTCACCCTTTGCCATCTCGGGTGGCAGAGAGTTCTCCTTCGATAACGGAGTGTTCGGAAGCTCGTGTGGAGGGCTGAGAGGCAAAATAATAAAATAACTTACATAATGGAGATAGGAAGGCTGAAGATAAATAGGGAGTATCTGAATACTTACAATTCGATCAGGGGCTTCACCCTGGGAGGCTTTTTGGGGGCCAGTTCGGCATCTGAATCTGAACTGTCCTAGAGGATCACCTTTCCTCTCTTGGGCGCCTTCCCTTTTGGGTCTTTGGAGGCCGCCCTCTTCTTCTTCCTCCCCTTGTGAGGGGATTCGCTTTCCACCTCCTCCTCTTCTTCTTCTTCCTCGTCTCCCTCGTGGGAGGAGAGGGCTTCAGTCTCTCCGGACATTGTGTCTGAAGGACCTTTGTGGCCGGGGCCGCCCTTGGCCTCCTTGCCCTTTTTCTTCTTTGCCTTCTTCTCCGACGCTTGATATGGCGTCAGGACCAGCATCTCCGTTAGCTGGGGGTGACCGGGTTCTCCGATAATGGCGTCGGAGAGTTGATCCGCTCCGCCTTCGCTGTCCAGCCCTGTACGAAAAAAGGATAATATAATCTTCATCACATCCGAAGTGTTAGCCAAATAAGTCTTCGGAAGAATTATGCTTACCGCTGAGGCCGGGTTCTCACTGTTGAGTCTGATGTCCTCGGTTTTCATCGGCCAACTCTTATGGGCCTTGAAAAGTTGTTCCATATATCTTCGTGCGTGGTGCCGAAGAAGTGCTTCAAGGTCCTTGGTTATACCGGATTGAACTCCCACATGGGGGAGGCCCGGAGTTGGCAGGGGAGGACAAGGCGGAAGAGCATCACCTGGATCATATTTGTGGGTCCAGTGTTTTTGCCCAATACATTGGAGATGTGCTTTTGTAGCATCATCACCTCTGGCTGGGACCCCCAATCAAGGCCCTTGGCGGTCCATGAGGTGAGTCTCGTGGGGGGTCCGGATCTTAAGTCAGGTGTGGCCGCCCACTTGGCATCATGGGGTTCGGTGATGTAGAACCACTCCTGCCGCCACACCTTGACCGTCTCCACAAAAGCCCCTTGGGCCAGACGGTGTTTGGAAGCTTGCTCAGCACAGCATCGCCGCAGTCCGCGTGTTGCCCGTCGACCACCTTCGGCTTCAGATTGAAGACCTTGAGCCATAGGCTGAAGTGTGGGGGATGCGGAGTAGAGACTCACACAAGATGATGAACGCCAATATGTGGAGGAAGGTATTAGGGGCTAGATCATGGAAATCTAGCCCGTAATAGAACATGGGGCCTCGAACAAAGGGATGGAGGAGAAACCCTATCCCTCGGAGGAAATGAGGAATGAATACAACCCTCTCGTTGGGCTCCGAAGTGGGGATGACCTGATCTTTGTCAAAGAGCCTGTGTGCGATATCCGCGGATAGATAGCCCACGCTCCGGAGCTCCTTGATGTCCTTTTTGGTGAAGGAGGAGGTCTCCCACTTTCCCTTGGAAACGGATCCAACCATGGCTGGGGCGGTGGGAAATATCGTGTTTTAGGCGTTGGAGCTCAAGGATGGGAAGGCGGGAGCTAGAAGAAGGCATGGGTAAGGAAGAAGGGATTTTTTACCCTCTTATAGGTGGTGAAATACCAAACACCCCCCCCCCCTCACACACACACACACACACACTCAAGCCTTAAAACTTGCTTGTTCCCAAAGAGATCGTGTGAAAGGCGTGGTTGGATTACCCAAAACCGTATTGATGAGAATCCTGCAACGGGCAGGCATGATCTCTATTTTTATAAGACGTGCAAATGGAGGCTAAGCCTCGAAACATGAAACAGGAGGCGTGAAAACGGTTTGAAATGTTAAAGAGCCAAGTGTGAAGCTTCATCAAAAAAGTTGCCAGTAAAAGACATCGTTTTATTTTGACATCCTGCCTTCGTGGCTAAGGGTGGTCTTTGAGGGAGTCCTGGATTAGGGGGTCCTTGGGTGCCCGAACTATTTGATTTGGGCCGGACTGATGGGCCGTGATGATGCAAGCAGAAGACTTTCCCTTGTGTCCGGGTAGGGCTCCTATATGCATGGACGGCAAGATTGGTGTCCGAATGTGTTATTTCTTTTCCCCACAAACCGACTCTGTACAACCCTAGGCCCCTCCGGTGTGTATATAAACCGGAGGGTTTAGTCCGTAGAGGCTATCATAATTCTCATAGGCTAGACAGCTAGGGTTTAGCCATTACAATATCGAGGTAGATCAACTCTTGTAACCCCTATACTCATTGAATACAATCAAGCAGGACGTAGGGTTTTACCTCCTTTAAGAGGGCCTGAACCTGGGTAAACATCATGTCCCCATGGTCCCTTGTTACCATTGATCCTCAGACACATAGTTCGGGACCCCTACTCGAGATCTGCTGGTTTTGACAACGAAAGTCTTCTTCCCCAAGAAGATCACCTCTTCCTCCCCCAAACATCATTGTTGCTCCAAAGCTCCGATCTCTCTCCCTAGCCAATCAAAATTGTTGATTTTCTAGGGATTGGTTCAGAAGGCTCCGATCTACACTTCCACCAAGAGAAATTTGATTCCCCCCACTAATCCCTTGCAGATCTTGTTACTCTTGGGTGTTGAGCACCCTAGACGGTTGAGGTCACCTCGGACCCACATTCCATTGTGGTGAAGCTTCGTGGTGTTGTTGGGAGCCTCCAATTAAGTTGTAGTGATTTACCCAACCTTGTTTATAAAGGTTTGGTCACCTCCTTAAAGGGCACCACTAGTGGAATCACGACATCTCGCATTGTGTGAGGGCGTGAGGAGAATACGGTGGCCCTAGTGGCTTCTTGGGGGCATTGTGCCTCCACACCACTCCAACGGAGACGTACTTCCCCTCAAAGGGCGGAACTTCGGTAACACATACTCGCCTCCTCCGGCTCCACTTGTGGTTATTTCTTATCTTTACTTTGTGCAAGCTTTTCTTGTGTTGCTTATCTTGCTTGCTCTTATAGTTGTTATTGTTAGCATCATATAGGTTGCTCACCTAGTTGCATATCTAGCCAACCTATTTGTTGTTAATCCTAATTTGCTAAGAAAAGTTAAAAATAGGTTAATTACCTATTCACCCCCCCCCTCTAGTCAACCATATCGATGCTTTCACCAGGTATGACTACTACTTCAACGGTTCAATGCCCAGGTATGCTTGATTCAGTCGATTGCATGCATTGGCAAGAGAAGAGTTGTCTAGTAGGTTTGTTTAGGCAATACTAAGGTCACACTAAAGAGACCACCATCATGCTTGAATGAGTGACATCAAAAGACTTCTGGATTTGACATGCTTTCTTTGGCATGCCCTATTCTCACGATGACATCAATGTGCTTATGTGATCTTTGATGTTCAAGAGACTTAGTGATGGGGATGCTCCGGTGATAACCCACAAGTGTAGGGATCTTGTCACCGCCCTAGAATTTGATTGCAATTAGTTGCATCAGCATCCTTATAGCATGTTTAAATTCTCTTTAAACTTGAAATGGGGATTAATAAATCCTAGCACCCCCCGTTAATAACAGGTTCAATTGAAAATTGTCTCAATGAACCCAAAATGCCCTTCACAAAATGTTCATCATCTTTGGATTGGTCTTGAACCTCCGCCAAAAAAAGTGCACATTATTCTAGGTCATTGGGGGTCACTCAATTGAATCATAAATATTTGCATTTGGACATTTAAATGCTATAAATATTTTCAAATGTCCAAATAATTCTGGAAGTATTTGGGGGCTCTTGAGAATAATTCAAATAGTGCTCACAATTATTTTCAGGATTATTACAAGTGTTCTGGTATTTTAAATAAACCAGAAAACAAACAACAGAAAATATAAAAGGAAAACTAGGAAACTAGAGAGAGAACTAACCTGGCTTTATGTGGCGCAGCCACCTGGTAGCCCAGCTCCGACCCATCCCACCTGGCCGAAGCGGTTTTCTTCAACCTCTGCTAGTAGGCAGAGGCAAGAAAACGCGCGCGCCTGAGGGCGCCACGCCTCCTCCCTGCCTGCTTCACGCCCCCGAGGCTCCTCCCAGCACCACAGAGATGGCCACGGACCCCGTCCTCACTCTCTGGTTCTCTCTCCCCCTCGCACCTCTGCTCTCCCTCCCCATGGCCGAGCATGGCCACCGTCACTGTCGTCGTTGTTGTCCACCGTTGCCACCGTCCACCACTTGCCTCGTCGATGCGTCCGAAAGAACCGTAGCTCCGCTCTTGTCCTCATCGCCTATCCACACGTTGCCAGACGCCTACGAACGCCGCCACGGCCTCGTCTTCAACCTCGGGCGTCCGAGATCGTCTTCGCCGCCCTGCTCAGCTCCGGCCTCCCCGAGCTGGCTAACCTGCTCTTCATCTCCGCCATGAGCTCCTCCCCTGAACCCCCATCTTCCCCATCACGCTTGCACGCCGTAGTTGCCGTCTCGCCTAAGACCGAACCACGCCGCCGCCCGAGCTTCTCGCCGCCGTGGCCACAGTCACCGCAACTCCCCAACCGAGCACACCCACGTGCTCACCCTATCGCGCAGGTGGCGTAGGAGCCAAGCACGCCTCCCCACGGCCACCGCACCACCGTTCCTGAGTGCACCTGAACTCCGGCCGCCGCCCAGGTCGACGCCGCGCTCAACTCCGGCTGCCTTAGCCCTTCCACTTGCACAGGGAGATGCGGAGGACTCCGAGCAGCATGCGAAGCCCCTCCGTCGTCCTTTTGGTCACCGGAGGGCGAAACCCGAGCCCCCGCCGCGCCTGCTGTTGCTGGCGACGAGCCGCCACCGTATTAGACCCGGTTTACCAGGGGTTTGACCTCCCCTGGGTCTATGACATGCGGGGCCCGGCCGGCTAATTAACCTAGTTTAGGTTTAAACTTAATTAGTTTAATCTAGGTTAGTGCTAATGGAACTAGGTTAGTTTAGTTAGCCACTAACACGCGGGCCCCACTCGTCAATTTGACATGGGCTGACCCGTTGACTCGATGATGTCACCCTGACGCGGTGCTGACGCAGTAAATCCTTTTCTGGAATTAGTTTAGTTCTAACTAATCAGAAAATCCAGAAAAAGGTTTCAACTTCAAAAGTCATGGAAAATAATCTATAGCTCAGAATGAAAAGATTTACATATGAAAAATTATCAGAAAATCCAAAGAATCTATTTATGGCATTTCCATGCATGTTAGAACAACTCCTAGATGTTGAATTGGACAAATCAAATAAATGGCATTTGAATATTCACATACGGAGTTGAATTTGAATCGTTGATTCAAACCAACTTCATTTGATCTGGTTTCTAGTTGCATTAGGTCAAATCACATCATATTGCCATGTCATGATCATGCATCAAATTGTTGCATTGCATTGATTGTGTTCTTTCTCTATTGCTGGTGTTTGTCCCCTCTCAGTAGACGATGTTCCGCCGATATGATTGATGACACTGATGAAGAGTTTTACTATCTTCAGAAGTGCCAGGAAAGCAAAAACCCCTTGTTCATTCCGATACAATCCCACTCTCTCGCTCCTGCTCCCTTTTACTGCATTAGGACAACAACGATTCAACTATTACATGCTGCTGTAGTTGAACCCCTTTCCTCTGCATGACCTGTCATTGCCATAGTAAATAGATGAAACCCACTAGCATGAGTAGGAGTTGTTTGAGCCCTGGTGTGCCTACTCATTCATGCTTGTTTTTCATGCCTACTACTGCTTAGAGTTGAGTCAGGTCTGATTCATCGGGGATGAATTGGAATGGTGATGAACATGTCCTACTGTGTGTGAGCTAAGTGTGTGAACATGATTTGGTAAAGGTATCGATGAGAGGCCACATAGGAGTACATGGTGGGTTGTTTCATTGGAACCGTCCTTAGGAACTGAGATCTGTGTATGTGATTTAAGATCAGCTACTACCACGTGTTGGGCCCGAAACCAATGGACCCTCTCGACTTATTAACCGCCCCTGTCCTCTGTCTAGGAGTTGCAAGTAGTTTCTGGTGTTTGTAGTAAGCTGGAGGCCGTGCGCACCGCTGACCCAAGGGGTGGTGATATGGACGAACCTCGTGGCAAGATTCGATCTGTTGTTGCGGCCCGATCTTTCACGACACACCACCACCAGCAGTAGTAACCTCTCGCCCGCGCACGTGATGTACACGAAGTAGAGAGTTTGAAACTTGCGGCTCAGCATGAGAGAAACAATATGTACGATGGCACCTCACGCATAAAACAATTTCCTTGCAAAAATTGCAACAAAGAGGTTTTCTAAAGTTACCTCAAAAACTTGATACGGGTTTCTACCGTCGAAAACACATCTCTATCTCATATAAAAATAACCTCCTTTTACATGGTGCACGTACATGACCTTATATAGGAATTGACCCATCTAGTTTAATTGACAAACCGAACACATCTATCTCTATGCAATCTTGACCGTCTACTAATTTAAATAGCACATGCCTTTTACATCTTGGCAAGTACTAAACCGACTCAAACAAATAAGCTAAGATAAACAAGGAAACTATCTTGGTTGATGCGCCATCCTCAAGTGCCTCCGTACTGCAGGTGGACCCCATCCTGACTCCGTTAAACATAAGTTATCCCACGTAAGAAACTTGGTGCATGCAACTATTGGTTGTTCTGGTGGCCGTGGCTACCCAAAGAAATAACTAGCATGATTTATTTCCTTTGAGAAGGAATCAAACTCTTGCACATCCACGTAGTACACTGCCTGATGGTTTCTAATTGAGTTTTGAATGGACCCACTCTCATGCATGCATGCTCCTTCATGTCCTGATTCAGGGAAATATAGAAACATATCTTCATACTGTTCATCATTTGTACAACTATGTCATGCATAGATGTCGTGCCTGCTAATCCATTTTCATCTTGGGAAACGTCTATAGCAGAGTCAGTATTAGGTGCAGATGTTCTTGTATTATCAGCTATCATCATTGTTAAATTACACTTGGGCATATCATCCTCTACTCCTTGAAACGAAACTGTCCTCGGTTTCGAGTCGATCTCTTCAACAATATTTTTATTTGCAGATTGAACGACGACCGTAAAAATTTCAATGACGTTGACCTCTCTTTTCTTTGTTTCTTCCTGCTCTTTTATCTTCTCAAGATGTTCTTTCCTCCAAGAAATAAAACACTCCTCACCCATTGGCACGAGGCTGCACTTCTTACCCCTGTTGACAATATATCTATGTGTTTTGCAATCATACGTAACATCATGCTCTTTGTACCATGGCTTGCCCAATAACAGGTGACATGAAATCATTGGTGTCGGAATCACATCACATAAAACCTCGCAAAAATAATTTCCCAACAAAAATGGTACCTTGGTTTGGTGTGTCACAGTGAGCTCTTCATGACCCCAACAAAATAAGTACGGTTGTGCTCGTAGTGCAATCGGTAGATCCAACTTCTCCACCATCTCGATGCTTGCGGCGGTGAACAAATTCATGTGATCGATTGTCATGGAACATGATCTCTCTCTCACCACCACACGGGTGTGAAAAAGTCCAGTCCAACGGCCTTCCTCCTCCAACTGAAATCTATAGCTTAACTTACTAAATAACGATGCACTCGCCATCTTCTCCATAGTGTCGTGAACAACCAAATGCTCTGAATACTACCTGATATGTATCGAACCTCGTGGCGAGATCCGATCTGTTGTTGCGGCCTGATCTTTCACGACACACCACCACCAGCAGTAGTAACCTCTCGCCTGCGCACGTGATGTACACGAAGTAGAGGGTTTGAACCTTGCGGCTCAGCACGAGAGAAAAAATCTGGCGGCACCTCACGCACAAAACAATTTCCTTGCAAAAATGGTAACAAAGAGGTTTTCCAAAGTTACCTCGGAAACTTGATACGGGTTTCTACCCTCAAAAACACATCTCTATCTCATATAAAAATAACCTCGTTTTACATGGCGCACGTACATCACCTTATATAGGAATTGACCCATCTAGTTTCATTGACAAACCGAACACATCTATCTCTACGCAATCTTGACCGTCTACTGATTTAAATAGCACATGCCTTCTACATCTCGGCAAGTACTAAACCGACTCAAACAAATAAGCTGAGATAAACTAGGAAACTATCTTGATTGATGCGGCATCCTCAAGTGCCTCAGTACTGCAGGTGGACCCCATCCCGACTCCTTTAAACATAACTTATCCCAGGTAAGAAACTTGGTGCATGCAACTATTGGTTGTTCTGGTGGCCGTGGCTGCCCAAAGAAATAACTGGCGTGATTTATTTCCTTTGAGAAGGAATCAAACTCTTGCACATCCACGTAGTACACAACCTGATGGTTTCTAATTGAGTTTTAACTAGACCCACTCTCATGCGTGCATGCTCCTTCATGTCCTGATTCAGGGAAATATAGAAACATATCTTGTTACTTACCCATCATTTGTACAACTACGTCATGCATAGATGTCGTGCCTGCTAATCCATATTCATCTTGGGAAATGTCTGTAGCAGAGTCAGTATTAGGTGTAGACGTTCTTGTATTATCAACTATCATCGTAGTTAAATTACATGCGGGCCTATTAGGTGGGTTGTTGTCAGGACCGGATTTTCGGGATATAATTTACCAGAAAATGGCCCTTGTGCTCATCAGCCCCAGGATTACTGTTAGCTGATGAGGCACTAACTTGATACAGAAATTCCAAGCAAAGTACACAATATGTAGTACAAGACCATTCCGGTCTATGAGCATGACATTTGGTTTACTAGTGGCTGAAGGCGGAAGCGGTTTGTGGGTCACCAGCGTCTATGGGACTCCATTTCCCATAGGAACAGCTGACCAGGATAACTCCTATCTTCGCGAGGCTGCTAACTCCATTGCGTAGGTACCGGGGCTGTCATCACAACGCTCCTCTCCACGCAAGATATCTCGCCAAGACAATAGCCAGGGACAAGCCAGTGAGTACTTTGAATGTACTCGCAAACATTAAGAACACAAGTATAATATAGCCACTGATAATCAGGCTTTAAAAATATTCTATGATCACTATGTCAGTTATGAGATAAGGTTCATGATGCACGCAAGTAGATCATTTAAATAAATCATGAGTAAACAATCGGGTGTAGAAATATAGAGCACCGATCGGGTGTCTGAAGCAACGCCTCGAAAGGATAATAATATAAAGCATGCCTCAGTCGGGCGTCTGAGTGACACCACAGAAAGGGCTTATATATAAAAAGGAATAACAAGCATGCCTCAGTCGGGCGTCTGTGCGACACCACATAAAGGGCTTATAAGTAAATGAAATAACAAACATGCCACAGTCGGGCGTCTGAGCGACGCCACATAAAGGGCTTATAAGTAAATGAAATAACAAAACATGCCGCAGTCGGGCGTTTGAGCGACGCCACATAAAGGGCTTATATATAAACATAATTACAGTGAATATCCAGGAGCTAGTACCATCCCAGGGATATTCATTATCTCAAACAATGCAAACGGTTAGTCCACAATGATAATAATCATAACCATCATATATCACGAGTCAAAATCAATATTCTGGTTTAGTAGTTTCTCCTCCAAAGACCGACACTTGACCCATCCCAGATTGTAGTCCTTAACCGTGGACACGGCTATTCGAATAGGATTAATCTTTGCAGAGGGTGTACTCTTTACCCACGAGTAACGGATTCCTTTAGTCCATCAGGACTAATTCCGTCCATGGTCTTTTTTCGATAACACACCTGACCACACACACCAGCCTAACTTACCGGTGTCTTGAATCACCCTTGACACCCGTTAAGCAAACTCTAAGTGGGGAGGCTACAACCTCGATCACAAAATTTATACCGCACGCAAACTAGGGGAGCTACCCCTTCGGCTACAACCGAAACACCCATGCCCCTGGACCAGGTGGCATGCCTACCGGATGCAGCCGGTATCTTCCACCATGGCCTCTCTGTACGGTGTGTGCTAGGAGAGGGGTTGACAACTTACTGAACCGTACCCTGCCTATGGCAGGGACAAGTGGTAGTACGAAACAAGTATGGGGGTTACCGGAACAAGACTCGATCTATGGTCGACTCAGGAGGCTTAGGTATTCCCTGCATGATTAGCATAACAAATATGTTCCATTCCAACAGACAGAATCACCACTCAGCATACCTCATCATGCCACACCGGACACAACTGTCTTGACGAGGAACTAGAGACAAGCATCATGTCTACCCAAGACAGAGGCTTTCCCGGTTTCCTTCCGGTAGGCACGAAGGTTATGTGAGGGTGTCTGCTGTCACGACATATCAATGTTCAAAGTTTCGGTACCATTAACATGCACTCACGAGTAGGGTCATATCACCCTAATCAATAACGGAAATCTCGGGTCATGGTGGTGTTGTAACCAATTTAAACAACACACGGCAATGTTATGCCCGGGTTCAGAATGCTTGCCTTCAAGTTGTGGAGAGGCAGGGTGTATTCCAAAACTTTGAAAGTTTCCTTCTCTCTCCAACAAATCCTATTTTTGGAAGTATTTAAATTATCACATAATTTATAAACAGTACAAAAAAATTGCTTGCAAATTTTTGAAAATAATATGAAAATAAACTAGACAATATTTGAGGAACAACAGAAAAAGAATCAAGTCATTTGGATTTATATTTTAAAAGTTATAGCCAGTCAAAGTTTAGTCAAAATCTGTTTTAAAAATAAAACAGAAAAAAGAAAAACGCTTCGATGAGAATACGCTTTCGAGTAGAGGAGACGTACTCTAGGGGTGATGCGCTTTCACCTAAACACGTGGACCGGTACGAGGTCACTGACAGTGGGTCCACGGGGCCCACTGGTCAGGTTTGACCGGTCTCCTTTCCCTCTTCTTCCTCTGCCCGAGAGGGGGCGGGACTCCGGCGATCGTCGCCGGCGATTGGCGTCTCCTCACGGGGCCCCGAGGGCAGGGATGGATCCGCCACTCCAGGGCAGTCCTCCCTTTGGTCGCCAGGCCGGAGGGGACGGAGGGAGCTGCCGGCGGCGAGCTCCTCGGCGGAGGTGGCCTCGGGAGCTTTTGGGGGCCGGGGCTATGGTGGTTCCCGAGCTGGATTGATGTGTTGGGCAGATCCACGGGGTCACGGGGATTCGAATGGTGGCGCTAGTTTGACGGGAGGGGCTCGGGTTGTGACCGAATGGACTGGAGGGCGGTGGCGGCTGATCCTGCCGGAGCTGGGGAAGATGACCTCTTCTCTTCTATTGTTGGCTATGGGGAAACTAGGGGAGTGAACTGAGGTCGCATGGGTGCTTAGATGAGCTCAGGGTCTCTCTTTATAGTGTGACGAGGTCGGTTTGCGGAGGCCGTGGATAAGCTCGTCAGCGAACCGCCTCTCTGTTGCTGCAGGGGGTCGTGGCGGCGACAAGCGCTAGGGGACACGCTTGTGGATGAGCTCGCGCTGCTCCAGGGGGCAGGTGGCGAGCCGGGGTGGATCGGGCGGCGCCGACCGGGGCAGGAGCCACTGAGGCCGGCCGCTAGCCGCCGTGGCCGACCTGACGGCGGCGCTGTGGGGCTCCAGGGGCGGCTCTATGGCGAGGGGAGGGGTCGGGGCATCGACTGGGAGAGGGGAAGGGCCAGGGCGAGCGCGGGGCGTCGGCAGCGGGACGCGGTGACTCGCGTGCACGCACGTGCAAAACGCGCGCTCTGGGCGCGCCCAGAGCACGCACGCTGCATGTTCGGCAGAATGCCACGGCATGCCAGAGGGCTCCAAATCACCTAAGGTTTAGCAGGTCTAGGTTAGGGTCCCTTAGGAGATTAGTGGACAAGCTGGTTAGGTCAGGGGATCAAGATCACAAAGCAAACCAATAATCATGCCAAATCTGCTCATACACTCAAGGTGTTTGACAGAATGCTAAGTGCATCTAGGAAACTCCTCGGGTGGCCCAAATTTCCAGATTGGGGTCTCTTTAGGCGTAGATGATGGTGGCCAGGTTAGTTTGCCAAATGTAGAAACTGGTTAGTGCAAAAATATGAGAAAACCAATTCTGGACAGAATCTAAAGGCTATCATATCATGTACCAAAAATATCCCAGTGGGTTCATGCTCCTGTACTTAAGGGTCTTGCAGTAAGGACTACAAGAAGGAAAAGGGATCATGGGTAAAGAAGCAAGTTAAAGTATGGTTGTAGTACAAACCAACAAGTTGGACCAGAATGAAAGTGAGGTTGATTCACTCAAATTTTTCAAAGGACATTAATGGGGTTTTGCATAAAGTTGAATAATATGCTCCTATGAACATCCCATAATTTTGGTGGAGGCTAGAAAGAAATATTTAAATGGGTTGTAGTGCAAAATTGCCCACTGAACCAGATTTGAAAAATTGGTGTAGAGCTCAAAATATTAAGTGAATGAAATATATTTTTGCATAAAAGTGATTTAAAAACATCACATGACATCTCCAAATTATGGTGAAAATATTAAATAAATTTATCAAGTGGTTGTAGTTCAAAAAAGGCTCCAAACAAATGAAAAATCATTTTAATGAATAAGGCTCAGCGAGAATTAATTATGCAATTAAATTCCACTGATAATAGAAATGTTTTTCTTGAAAGGGCAACAAGTCCAATAACATATTTGAAAGGTTTTTCATTTGAGGTAAAAACTCCATAATAATAAGGAAAGGAATGGCTCTGAATTCCACAGAGAAGTCCAGAAAATAGAAGTTTAAATTCCCTCGCAAAACTTTAATTAATAAAACAAGGTCAAAAATTTTGGGGTGTCACAGCTGTGATGCGGCAGGCACGTGGCACGGTGTACCGGGACGCCCGTCAGGTGCCTCGGGAACCCTGCACACATCGTTTGGGGCCGTAGTGGAAACCTCAATAGGCGATAAACCTGGACTAGGGACTTGTGTGGTTAGTCAGGTCATGGCCGACACCCTCGCCAGGCTTCCGCTTGAAGGTTGCCGAGATACATGACGTGTAGATGGCGGTAAATGGCGAGAGCGTGTGTGAAGAAGTACACCCCTACTGGGTTAACATCATCTATTCGAATAGCCGCGTCCGCGGTAAAGGACTACTTGATTGCCTATACAGTTCATAGACAAGTGAAAGTGGATACTCTAAAATACGCAAGATAAGCGTGAGTGCTATGGATGGTGTTCTCATAGGGAGACGGGAGCGGATCCATAGTGGTGTATTGATATGGTGAATATGTGGACTCGTGTGCGCCACCTCAAAAGAGTTACCGGTAGTCGTAGTACAGGATAGCCACTGAGTCAAAGCTAGCTTGCTGCAGTTAAACTCCACCACCCCTTTGTTGATATTGATGCATATGTAGATAGTTCTGATGTAAGTCTTGATGGGTATATTTGTACTCATGCTTTCTTAATTTATGTTTTTGGAGAGAGACTTTAGTCTCACTACTAGTTCTGCGTGGACTTTGACGTTTAGCTTGTTACCTCAGCTACGATCTTGTACCCTTGGGAGGGTCGTGTAGATAGTCAGGCTTCTCAGCCATTTTCATTTGTAGTTGTTTGTACTCAGACATGTTATGCTTCTATTGCCTGTATGCTCTGTATGTTGGGTCATGTGACCCATGTTTGTAATATCTGACTCCTGAGAGCCTATTGAATAAATACTTTGAGTCGTAGAGTTTTGTTGTGATGCCATGTTGTATTTGCACATATCGAGCATGTATGTGTGGGATCCAACAACCTAGTTGTTTATTCTTGGTAGCCTCTCTTATGGGGAAATGTATCCTAGTGCTTCCACTGAGCCATGGTAGCTTTCTACTACTCCGGAACACTTAGGCTGGCCGGCATGTGTCCTTCTTCATTCCTGTGTCCGTCCCTTCAGGGAAATGTCATGCGATGTTCCTTTAAGTCCTTGTAGCTTTCTACGACTTGGGTTCATACGTTGATGATCGACAGGTTCGTTGCTGGGTCATGTATGCCTGCCCCTGTAAGTTAGTGCCACCTTGGGTTTACGACTAGTCATGTCGGCTCAGGTTCTCTGTCATATGGATGCTAGTGACACTATCATATACGTGAGCCAAAAGGCGCAAACGGTCCCGGGCCAGGTAAGATGGCACCCGTGGGAATATCGTGCGTGAGGCCGCAAAGTGATATGATGTGTTACATGCTAGATCAATGTGACTTAGGATCGGGGTCCTGACAGCTTTGGTATCAGAGCCTGACTGCCTGTAGGATTACCAAGCCAAACTGGCCGAAGTTGAGTCTAGAAATTCTTTAGTTATATAGGGGAATTGATTGTGGATGGGAACATAAGGCTATTTTTACTCCTTTACCTCATGCCCTTCTGATCCGAGTCATCCTATCTTTCCTACAGGGTTAAAGAACTAGGCTTTCTCTTCTTTCTATCAGGATCACGTGTTACTTAGACTTCTAAGATTGATGGATTCAAGCCTCAGTTCAGTTCCTACTACTTCCGTGTGTTCATAGTTTGCCTCAGAACCTTGATATTGCAATGTTAAGTGGTTATGCCACCATTTTGCAGGATGTCTCAAATATTTTTGAGCATTTACAGCCGTTATGTTGTCTGGGTCATCCCAGGTTTCTAAATAGTCTGATGCACTTGCAAATCATTCCTCCATGTTCCCGATGTCCATTTGGGCCAGATTAATCACACTAATTAGTGTATTGAGGTATACCATTGCCTCGACATATATGTTGGAGCTATTATTATGACCCTCGGCGTCTTAGGGAATCACCTAGTAATCTAGCCATGTTTTGTGTTCCCAGTGTGATGACTCTACCACCATTCTCGAAAGCATCTTGTGATGTTATTTAGTTAGTAGGTATTCTATTTCTGGGTCCTTGAACCCAAGATTCACTCTACTAATTCATGTTGATAGTGTTTGCTCGTTCCTTTAGGATATTAGTAACCTTGTGATAGTCTTTGAGGTCCGTGGTATATCATTCTTCCAAACACCATGAACCATCCTTGGCAGAACTTCGTTTGAACCAAAAGATCACAACTAGAGTGCTTTTGATGAGTTCTCCATTATACTTGTGACTCTGCCAATCCTACCTCTCTGCATGGGTTCCGGAAGAAATATGTTGAACTCGTTCGACATGCTAATCTATGCACCGACGACTCAAAAAATCGAATGTTCTTTTGATTTGTCCCTCTTTTGTTGTATTCTGACTTACGTCTATCATTTGATAGTCAAGAGCATGTCATGCATTCATTCTCATCGATGCCTATTATTCTTGTGGTCCGTCAACCATTCTATTCCAGAATAACTAGGAGAAACAAACTCAAGCACCTCATCCATTTCTTGGATTGGGTCAAAGCAATTGTATTTCACAGATCAAAATGCCAATCTAGCTTTTGTTTTGTTCTACCATAGAGTATTACCTTGTTTATGTCAGGAATATCATGGGAATTGTACAACCTCCTATGAATTCTTGATGAAGTGATACTTCTCGCCATCATTGTTCATTTCTCGGTCTTCGTGTTATTGTAATCGGAATACCGACAAGTGAATCGTGATGTGTGAAATCAATACTCCTGGCAACTCTATTGTTTGGTAGTTAATGGGCAATAATCTCATTCTTAGTGTGTTGGTTATTGAATCACTATTCCAAGATTAATCGTTCTACCTAGTCCTTATTTCTGGTGCACCCTTCAATCAATGAGTTAGGATTGTGTCAATCCCTCTCTCTTTTGATCATATCATTTTGCCCTGAAGAGCAAGATTGTTCTCGAGCTTCATAACATATCGGTGGTTCGTGATTTTCCGATTATCTTCTCGGAAGTATCACTAGGTTGTCCCCTGACTATTATCTTGAACTTGTGATCAAGTTGATTTCTTGTAAACCACCCCTTCTCCAAGAATCTGTGTTGGATACCCCTGAGCTAGTTGGTTAAGCTAAACAACACCTTGGAGAGTTGGAAGATAAAAGCTTTATCTGACTTAGTTCATTCCAAAGGGATAACTCTTTGTATATGTGTGTTGAAGAAAGATGATATCTTCATCGATTGATTTCCGTGACCAATTGCTGGATCTAATGTCTTGTACAAACTTTGATTTGAGTGAGGGCTATTGTCAAATCAACTCAGAACCAACGATAATCATAATATTGTCTTACTCGTGGTTGACCCCTCGAGCATGCACCATTATATCTTTGGGTCTAACCAGTGCTATCACCTTGTTCACATAATGGTGGAATTCCAGTGATATGGAAATCGCGATGAGTTGTTGTTGAGCCCATCAGCAGCATTTTATCTCCTCCATGATTCATGTTGAACATTAAGCTAGTGTTGGAAACTTTTGAAAGCATTTCTTCATGCTAGCTCATGAAGCATATGTTTGGATGAAAGAAGTGACTTCCTCTAATTCATGTGCATTCGAAGCAAGTTGCCGCCGTGAATTCGAGAAAGTTTGTTTTGCTCCCTCTGGAATCATCCCAAATCAGTCAAGCATGTGCGAAGTATTCTGTGGTTTGGTAGACTAATCATCTCCATTCCATATGTATTCCCTAGCACACCAAGCCACTGACTGATTTGTTCAAGGAAGAGAAGTATATGCTTGGGATCTAATCTGTGGACTTGCGGAAAGACTTCGTTATTTCAATGATGGTTCCCAATCAGAACTCGGTAGTGTTTTATTATAAGACTACTATGTGGTCATGCTTGTCTTGGACAGCGTGTTCACATGTGTGTAGCAGAACGAGCTCATGTTTTAGAGCTTACTACCGTAGTCCATTTCCTGAGAATCTCACAACGTCATCTTGTCGGGTTGTGTTGCAAACTTTCTTTTCCAGACATGTTGTCTGAAATATACTGTTACCAACCAGATCTGAATCTCAGGCAGATATGATGGTTGGAATTCTTCCAAGATCTATCATTGTAGTATCTTTGTTGAGAAATTTGTCCATCTTCTCCATGAGGATTTCATGCGACTTATTCTAGAAGTTGTTCCTTAGGGATTCTTGTGCTCTCAATTTATTCAATTGTACTATAACCATTGTAATAGTGGAATCACTCTCGAGTATTGAGTTTCTCCCAAATTACTAGAATCATTCCCAGCATTTGCATTTTATTCCCAGCTTGCACCTGCCATTGTGCCAATTTCCCATGGGCTGCCCCTCTCACTAATTGTTGTTCAGGATCAACTTCAAAAGTGGTCCTACCATGGGTCCCATCTATTTCCGATGATAAGCAAAAATCATCCATTGCATTGTCTTCAACAAGGTAGTCCACATCATTTGTTCTAGACTAAGTATGCCATTTCTTTGAACTTCGTCAAACGATTGTTGCTGAATTGCCTTAGGTTGGTATAGAGAGTTTCGATGATCCATGTATCAAAAGTAATTATTTTGCCACTTAAGGGAATAATTCTACGAGTCACCTCCACTAAGGTGCCCCGTTATGGAATCATGGTAATTATTTCATCCCTATCCTAAAATCATGCGCCATCTTCTTCAACGTGAAATTTTTGCCCATCCAACTGAACCTTCTCATCTCTACCTCTTTCATTTGCTCCTCATGTGTGTTTTATGCCTCAACTCAAGAGATGTTCTTTGCTCCCACTCCATGAGTTGATCTTGAATGCTCGATCTTCGAGGAGATCATTTTCTGTAGAGTTTTCCTTTGTCGTCATCGTGTTGGACAAAGATTTTGAAAGCAAAGACATCAAGATCAATTTGAAGCAATGAATAAACATCTTCGAGAAGGGAAATTGGATCACGAAGATCCTGTTAGCTTTGTGTCCCCTCTATCTTCTTACCCTATGTAGCGACCCGACCTCAAACGGTCAAGTCTCTGTGCTTCAGTGTCATCCCTAGATCAGTAATGCTGACACACACAGTACTCGAAGGATTTATAACAGAGTAGCAATCACACACTTGTTACATCGAATGTCTCAAAAGAGAACTTATTACAATAAATATGGCTTAAGGCCATCTAATACGATAACAGTGGAAGGCTTGGAAGATAAAGTGAGTCCATCAACTCCAATTGCATAGCTGAGCTGCACGGCAACGACCTAACGAACCTTAGTCCTCATCTGAAAAGTCTGCAACATAATACGTTGCAGCTCGGAAATGGGTCAGCACATGGAATATGTTGGCAATATAACACAGTAGAGCAAGTACAGAATAATGCTATCACTA
This sequence comes from Aegilops umbellulata, assembly GCA_032464435.1. Lineage (NCBI taxonomy): Eukaryota > Viridiplantae > Streptophyta > Magnoliopsida > Poales > Poaceae > Aegilops > Aegilops umbellulata. The sequence continues at coordinate 65,115,775 of CP136060.1, read as the reverse complement.
CATGCATATTTGGCTGGTGGAAAGCTCTATGGTTATAGTTTTTGTGAAAAGCCAATTTTTTCCTACAACAAAGTAATAAGTTTTATTTTAACTATCACGGTAGTTGAAACATCATTGAGAAGGTTCCTCCAACTCAACCCCAATTAAAAGTAATTATCAACCCAACAATGTTAAATTAGAGTGATGAGATACTTAGGATGATCCAAGTACTAGATACTCAAGATGTCCATAACCGCGGACACGGCTAACCATGATTAGACTGTACACTCTGCACAGGTTTGCACACTTTTCCCCACACGACTCGATCACCTCCGTTGGATTTCTCGCACTACATGGTGTTGGAGAAACGGATGACCGAGACACAGTCTTTCAGAAACATTAACCCTTTACTCCGGGCAGACCATACCAACCTACATCCCTCTACCTGCTGATCCACCTCTTCAAGAGCTCATGCAACTTACTCAACTATGCTAGAGCCCATAATAGCATGTAGCTGCACACGGAAGTTTCTAGCATGAAAATATCTCAGTTCCCTTTGAGCCTGGGTGGCGGACTTTAGGATGATCACACGGGTAGTCAGGGATATCCTAGGACAACACTGGATCCTCCAGGTGCCCGACAAGCAATCCACCCAGATGTGTATTAAAGTTGCCACCTTAAGTTTTACCATTAATTAATCATCTCACATCTGTCATGGATTCACTCACCCAAACCATGTCTACGAGCATAGCATAGCAATATAAGCAATACGTAGAAGTAACTCCCAAGGGTTTGAATATAATAGGGCAATAGGTTCTACCTCATCAACTACTTCCCAATACCCACAAATTAATCATGTCCTAATCATGCAGTGTTTGGGGATTGTAACTAATCCATAAAAACTGGGTATGAAAAGAGTATGATCAATGTGTTACTTGCCTTGTTGACGATCTGCAAAACCTAGAGATTCGTAGTAGCACGCTTCGCATTCCGGGAATTCTATCGCAAACAAACAATAGCATACATAATCAATCAAGCAAAGAAGCACGGGTAAATATCAAATAAGAAGATTTAACCCAAAAGTTCAACTTAAGCACTCCGGTTTGCAAAAAGAATCAAATCAAACGGAGCAACGAAACTCAAACTACGAAAGAAACAAGATTCGTTTACTAATCTGGACTAAAGTTAAATTTTACAGTACCAAAATCTTGTTCAAGTTGATCAAACAGAAAGAAGGTTTCGAGACGAAGATCTAGGCGCTTGAATCCCCTGATTCCGATAAATGAGCGAAAAGATAAACTGAAACAAAAATCGGATCAAAAATCGCGATCGAAAAAATAATCGGGAAAAACCCGAGAAAAAGAAAAACTGAAGAACAGGCTAACGAACGAACGTTCGTTGTCTGTAACTAACGAGCGAAAACCGTTCATTAAAACAAATGTACGGGCGAACGTCCGCTAAATAACTAAACCGAGAAAAAACCGGTCTATAAAAAACGAACTAGGTTTTTCTAAAAAAACGGATCAGTTTTTTAAAGAAAACCGGCGGCGGCGGCTACCTCGTCGGGTCCGGCGGGGCTCGGGGCTTGGGGCTCCAGCGGGGTTGGCTGGCATCAGCGGCGATGGCGGAGGGTGGCGACGCGGCAAGCGGCGGCGGCGGCGGCTGCTGCTGCGGGCGGCGGGCGGTGGGCGGGACGGGGTGGTGGCGGTGGGGTAGGGCGGTATATAAAGGGGGAGGGGCGGGGATGGCTTGGGGAAGGTGCTCCGGGGCGGCGGCGAACTCCCGGACTCCGGCGGAGTCCGATGTGGGCACGGGCGCGCGGGGAAGTCGGTGGCGGCAGTGTGGGCCGGCATGGCTCGGTTGGGCTTCGGCCCAGTCGGGCGCCGAAGTATTTTTTTTAATAATTTTGCCGAAACTTAAATAAATCCTAGAAAATAAAATAAAATAAAAATCTAAAAATGCCAAAAAAATCACCGTCTAAATAAAATATTTAGAACGAGATGAACATTACTCTTGGCCCTAAAATGCAACTTTGAAAAACGTGCAATTTGTCTAATTCAAATAAAATAGCAATAAACTCCGAATAAAATCCAATATTTGATTTTAATATTTCCCTCCAATATTTCAATTATTTTGGAGAAGTCATATTATCTCCTCTCATATATTTTAATATGAAATATTTTCAGAGAGAAAAATAATTAAAACCGAAATCCTCGTTTCAATATTTGATAACATTCAAATATGAAAACAGGGAAATCCCCAACTCTCTCCAAGGGTCCTCGAGTTGCTTAGGATTTCGAACATCGCGAAATGAAATGCAGCAAAATATGATATGCAGGAATGATCTATGTGTAACATTCCAAATTGAAAATTTGGGATGTTACAAACCTAACCCCCCTTAAGATGAATATCGCCCTCGAGATTCGGGTTGGCTAGAAAATAGGTGTGGGTGGTCTTTGCGAAGATCATCCTCTTTTTCCCAGGTGGCTTCATCCTCGGTATGGTGGCTCCACTGAACTTTGCAAAACTTGATAACCTTGCTGCGGGTGACTCGGCTGGCAAATTCAAGAATCCTGACTGGCTTTTCCTCATAGGTCAGATCACTGTCCAACTGAATCGCCTCCAAGGGCACTGTATCTCGTAACAGTATATCGGCCATTTCAGCATGACACTTCTTCAACTGTGAAACATGAAACACATCATGAAATCCTGACAGTCCTTCAAGTAACTCCAACTTGTAGGCAACATCTCCCATACGTTCCAAAATTCGATACGATCCTACAAATCTCGGGGCTAACTTTCCCTTGACTCCAAAACGTTTCACTCCTCGCAGAGGTGACACTCACAGATATGCTCTGCATCCAATTTCATAGGTTACCTCCTTGCGTTTCGAATCTGCATAACTCTTCTACCTGGACTGAGCTACCTTTAGTCTATCGCGAATCAACTTAACCTTCTCTTCAGACTCCTTGATCAAGTTTGGTCCAAACAACTGTCGATCTCCAACTTCATCCCACGTCAACGGTGTTCTGCACCTTCGTCCATACAGGGCTTCGAATGGTGCCATCTTCAAACTGGCTTGATAGCTATTGTTGTATGAGAACTCCGCGTAGGGCAAATTGTCATCCCAACTAGATCCATAATCTAGCGCACAAGCTCTCAACATATCCTCCAGAATCTGGTTGACTCTCCCGGTCTGCCCATCCGTCTGCGGGTGGAATGTTGTACTAAACTCCAATCTCATTCCCAAAGTCTGGTGCAGCTGATGCCAAAACTTTAAAGTAAACTGTGTTCCTCTATCTGATACGATGGTCCTCGAAACTCCATGCAAACATACGATCCTGGTCATATATATCTTGGCCAACTTTGCACTTGTATAGGTGGTTTTCACTGGGATAAAGTGAGCCACTTTGGTCAATGATCAACTACTACCCATATAGAATCATATCCTGATTTGGTCCTGGGCAATCCGGTGATAAAATCCATGCCAAGTTTATGCCACTTCCATTCAGGTATCGACATAGGCTGTAACAATCCTGCTGGCTTTTAATGCTCAACCTTCACTCTCTGACATACATCACATACGGCTACATACTCGGCAATATCCTTCTTCATACCAGTCCACCAGAAATGTTCCTTCAAATCCAAATACATCTTGGTGTTCCCGGCGTGTATTGAGTATGGTGAGTCATGATCCTCCTGAAGTATTAACTTCCTGATCTCTATGTTATTGGGCACATAAACACGGTCCTCAAACCATAAGGTGCCGTGCTCATCCTCACGAAAACCTTTGGCCTTTCCTTTGCTCATTCTTTCTTTTATCTCAGCAATCTCTTTGTCATCCTTCTGAGCTTCTCGAATCTTTCCTAACAATGTAGACTCTACCTCCATTGTTGCAACAAAACCTCTAGGAACAATCTCCAATTGAAGTTCCCTGAGATCCTCTGCTAACTCCTTTGTCAATCCCGTGCTTACTAGGGTATTAGCATAACTCTTCCGACTCAAAGCGTCTGCTACGACATTAGTCTTGCTTGGATGATAATGAAGCTTCATGTCATAATCCTTTATAAGCTCCAACCATCTCCTCTGCCTAAGGTTCAACTCCTTCTGTGTGAAAATGTATTTCAAACTCTTATGATCCGTGTACACATCACAACGGTTTCCAATAAGGTAATGTCTCCAAGTCTTCAATGCATGCACTACGGCAGCCAACTCCAAGTCATGCATGGCATAATTCAATTTGTGCGGTTTTAGTTGTCGTGAGACATATGAAACAACTCTTCTGTCCTGCATAAGCACACTTCCAAGTCCTAGGCGAGAGGCGTCGCAATACACTTGGAAATCCTTGCATATATCCGGCAGAATCAGCACTTGGGCTGTAGTCAAACGTTTCTTTAACTCCTGAAAACTTGCCTCACATTCTTCCGTCCATTTAAATTTGGTATCCTTCTTGAGTAACTCCGTCATTGGCTTCAAAATCTTGGAAAAATTCTCAATGAATCTCCGGTAGTATCCTGCGAGTCCAAGAAAACTGCGGATCTCGCTAGCTGAAGTGGGTGCCAACCATTCAGTGACTGACTGAACCTTGGTGGGATCTACTGCTATACCTTCTCCTGATATAACATGTCCAAGGAATCCGACTTCCTTCAACCAAAACTCACATTTGCTGAACTTGGCATACAAGTGGTGTTCTCTGAGTTTCTTGAGAACTAAACGTAAATGCTCCTTTGCTCCTCCTCATTCTTTGAGTACACCATTATATCATCAATGAACACCACAACAAACTTATCCAATTGTTCCATGAACACCTTGTTCATCATGCTCATGAAGTAAGCAGGGGCGTTAGTCAGTCCAAATGACAGACCGTATATTCATACAACCCGTACCGTGTGGTGAATGTTGTCTTTGGTATATCCTTCTCTCGAATCTTCAACTGGTGATATCCTGATCGCAGATCGATCTTTGAAAACACCTTAGCTCCTTGCAACTGGTCAAACAAATCATTGATCATCGGCAGTGGGTATTTGTTCTTGATCGTCACCTCATTCAACGCACGATAATCAACAACCATTCTTAGAGACTTATCCTTCTTCTCAACCAAAAGCACTGGTGCTCCCCATGGGGATGAGCTCCGTCGAATGTAACCTTTCTCCAATAACTCCTTGATCTGCTTCTTAATCTCCTCCAGATCATTTGCGGGCATCCGGTATGGTCGCTTCGATATAGGCTCGGTGCCTGGCAACAGTTCTATCAAAAACTCGATGTCTCGATCCGGTGGCATGCCTGGTAACTCCTCTGGAAAAACATCCGGGTAATCCTTCACTACAGGCACTTCCTCTTGAACAACTCCCATGAGGGTATTCACTTGGCTCCTCCTAGGCGCATGCCTAGATACATACTTAATCCTTTTTCCCTCAGGGGTGGTGAGATAAATTGACTTACTAGCACAGTCAGTGCTTCCTCCATACTTTGACATCCAGTCCATGCCTAACATCACATCCAATCCTTGTGACTCCAAAATTATTAGGTCTGACGAGAAAACATGGCTACCAATGGTTGAGGGTATCTGATCGCACCATCGGCTAGCCATATACTCTGCTCCAGGTGAACTCACTAACAGAGGGGTCCTAAGGGTTTGGGTTGGTAGTTTAACCTTATCCACGAATCCCCTTGATATATATGAATGTGGTGCACCGGTGTCAAAAAGAACAAGGGCGGTAAAAGAGTTAACCAAAAACTTACCGATAACCGCGTCTGGCTGCTCTTCAACCTCCTCCACGTTAACGTGGTTCACTTGTCCTTTGTTGAATGGATTGCGCTTCTTCCCAGTTCTCCCATTACCGTTTCCATTCTTCGCTTTAGGGCACTCCGTGGCATAGTGTCGAGTCTTCCTGCACTTGAAGCAAGTAATGTGACTTAGGTCTCTCTTGGCGGGTGTGGCTGGATTGGAGCAGTTCTGATTGTTGTTTGTTCAGTTCCCAGTCCCATTCTTAGAACCATTGTGGTTATGCGAACTTCCTCCGGTGTGGTTATGACCTCCATGGTTATGAACAAGTCCTCCCGAGTTCGGGGTTAGGCGAGGTTTCTGCTGAGCTCCTGAGTTGTATCTTCCTTGCCCATACCTCCTCTTACGGCTCTCAATCTGCTGTTGCTTCCCTTCAATCATAAGAGCCTTATCTACCAACTCCTAGTAGTTGTTGAACGTTGCCACCATCAACTGCATGCTCATCTCATTGTTCAGCCCTTCCATAAACTTCTCCTACTTTGCGGCATCTGTGGCCACATCGTGAGGGGCATAGCGAGATAACTTGCTAAACTCATCCACGTACTGAGCCACAGTACGGTTCCCCTGGCGTAAGTTGCGAAACTCACGCTTCTTCATATTCATAGCTCCAGTTGAGACATGGGCCGTGCGGAAAGCTTGCTGAAACTGATCCCAAGTGACGTTGGCTATGGGGAAAGTGGCCGTATAGTTCTCCCACCATGAGGCTGCTGGTCCATCCAATTGATGTGCGGCAAAGCGCACCTTCTCAGCATCTATGCAACCTACGATGGTCAACTCCCTTCCAATACGGCATAGCCAATCATCTGCAACTATAGGCTCAGTGCTACTGGAAAACACCGGCGGCTGCAACCTCAGAAAGCGAGCTAAGTTATCAACTGGAGGCGGGTTGTTGTTGTTGTTGTTGCCTCGGTTCTGGACTAACAATTGCATCAAGGCATTCTGCTGCTGGTTCAACTGAGTGAGTTCTGGCGGGAAGGCAAATCCGGTGTCACGTCTCGAAGGCATCTGGCGGGTTTATAGGGGAGAGATTAGAATAGAAAAGGGGCCTAGTGAGAAAGCACTACCCATATGCACATGAGACAAACACAATCGTTTCACTCAATCAATCAAGCAAGGGCATACAAACGGTCTAAAACTATCGTAAAAGTGCTCAACTACTACTATTTACATGGGGAAATAATACTAATCATTTGGTGGTCATCTAGAAATTTTGATCGGTGGAAGACTCCATGATGTCTGCTCCAGCTTCGTCTTCAAAGTAATCTTCGCTGGGGTCGGAGTCGGTGTCGTCGATGATGATGTAGTTCTCCGGGCAAGTGGAATCGTCGTCCTCTCCTCCCGGCGCGGGGTCTCCCATGAATACTCCGATCTTCTTTATCAAGTCGTCATGCTTCTCCAATAGTGTTGCAATTTCCTCCTCATATCCATCACATGTAGACTTAAGTTCTTCTTCCAGCTTGATGATCCTTGTCTTCGCCTTCTTCAAATCTATCATATCTGCGCACATCTGGTTCTCCTGGCGTCAAATGTGTTGGTTTAACTCCTGGATGAAAGCTACAATGGATCTGTCCTTCTTGGTGCTGATCATCTCCCATTTCTCATCTCGACGCCCACATATCTGATAGATAGTGTCCTTAAGATCCTTGTTGTAGACTTATCCAATGCGTCCCATGGTAACGTGGGCTACCATGCTCTTGCCTGGGCTCCAGGTGGGTGCTTCAAAAGAAAACTCAATGGGCTTAGTGGTTGGCAAGAACATCCTTCCTGGTACTTGAACTTGAATCGTCCAGCGCTCCTCTTTTGGTAAAGTGGCGTTGTAAGTCCCGGTGAAGCTTGGTATTCCGATGTTCAGGTACCTAGTGACTTCCTTCAAGTGGCGTCCAAAGGGAGTGTCTTCATCCGGTTGTGCAAACTTGTTCCTTGAATCTGCCATCCTAAGAGTAGAAAATGGAGAGGAGTCAGAAATGAGTAGAGAAGAGTGGCCTATGGGTTATCTTATTGGTCGTGTCCTACACTCAGCGTGTGCTCTGATACCATCTTGTAGCGACCCAACCTCAAACGGTCAAGTCTCTGTGCTTCAGTGTCATCCCTGGACCGGTAATGCTGACACACACAGTACTCGAAGGATTTATAACAAAGTAGCAATCACACACTTATTACATCGAATGTCTCAAAAGAGAACTTATTACAATAAATATGGCTTAAGGCCATCTAATACGATAACAGCGGAAGGCTTGGAAGATAAAGTGAGTCCATCAACTCCAACGGCATAGCTGAGATGCACGACAACAACCTAACGAATCTTACTTCTCGTCTGAAAAGTCTGCAACATAATACGTTGCAGCCTGGAAATGGGTCGGCACATGGAATATGCTGGCAATATAACACACTAGAGCAAGTACAGAATAATGCTATCACTACATGCATATTTGGCTGGTGGAAAGCTCTATGGTTATAGTTTTTGCGAAAAGCCAATTGTCGGTGTCAAAACCGGCGGATCTCGGGTAGGGGGTCCCGAACTGTGCGTCAAGGTCGGATGGTAACAGGAGACAAGGGACACTTTATTTTACCCAGGTTCAGGCCCTCTCGATGGAGGTAAAACCCTACTCCTGCTAGATTAATATTGATGATATAGGTAGTACAAGAGTAGATCTACCACGAGATCAAGGAGGCTAAACCCTAGAAGCTAGCCTATGGTATGATTGTGTATGATGATGGTTGTCCTACGGACTACAACCCTCCGGTTTATATAGACACCGGATAGGGTTAGGGTTACACAGAGTCGGTTACATTGGTAGGAGATCTCGAATATCCGCACACCTAGCTTGCCTTCTACGCCAAGAAAAGATCCTTCCGGACACGGGACGAAGTCTTCAACTTGGTATCTTCATAGTCCTGGAGTCCGGCTGAAGGTATAGTTTGGCCATCCGAACACCCCCTAATCCAGGACTCCCTCAGTAGCCCCTGAACCAGGCTTCAATGATGACGAGTCCGGTGCGCAGATTGTCTTCGGCATTGCAAGGCGGGTTCCTCCTCCAAGTTCTTCAAAAAAGATTGTAAACACCAAGTATAGTGTCAGGCTCTGCAAAACAAGTTTCCACATACTGCCATATAGAGAATAATATAACACAAATCAAATCTGCTGACGTATCCCGCAGTGCGTCATAACACTGCGGCCAAGCCTTCTACATAAATTGTTTTCATTGTTCCACCTCAGCTCGTTTAGCGAGGCGGTTTCCTTGGCACGTCTTGTCGAAGCAGAGATCATGTGCCCCCCTTTAGCGGGATTCTCATTAATACGGACGTGGGTAACCCAACTGTGCATGTTAGCACGTCTTGCCTTAATTAAAGGCTAGTCCAAGACGGTTACGGGGAGGGCGCTTGATATTCTGCCCCTTATAAAGAGGCCAAGACCCTATTCCCCCTTCTTTTACTCTCAAAACGAGTTCGCCCGTCGCCTCGAGTTCCAACACCCTAAGCTTCCAGATTTCGAGCGCACCGGATCTTCAACAATGTACGGCTCCGACCTTCAAGGTCGATGGATGCCCTCCTCCGTCACAGAGGAGGATGTGTCGAGGTTGAGGGAAGCTAGGTTCCTGACCAGCGAGATTCCGCACAGGTTGCCTGTTCAAGGACAGGTGATCCCCAGCCCTTAGCCTGGCGAGAGCGTCGTGTTTACATCTCACTTCCTTCGGGGTTTAGGCTTCCCAATGGATCCCTTCGTGAGGGGGCTGATGTTTTATTATGGGCTGGAATTCCACAACCTAGCTCCGGAGTCCATCCTCCATATCTCCTCGTTCATAGTTGTGTGCGAAGCGTTCCTCCGTGTTACCCCTCACTTCGGGTTGTGGCTCAATACCTTCAAAGTAGAACCGAAGATAATCGAAGGGCGCCACGCAGAGTGCGGAGGCGCTGTTATAAAAAGAAATGCCGACGCTCCATGGCCCAAGGGCGCTTTTCAAGAGGAGCTCGGCTTATGGCAACAGGAGTGGTTCTACGTCACCCCTCCTCGGGGCACCACGTGGGTGGCGCCTCCAGCCTTTCGCTCGGGTCCCCCACCACGGTTAGCATCGTGGATTAACACGGGGTTAGATCGGGGCCTGCCCAAAGACGTTACTCTGCTGCAGGGCCGCATTAAGGATCTCTTGAAGGAAGATCTCGACCTGGTCAAGGTGACACAAGTCATGTTGATTTGCCGGACACTGCCCGGCCAGCGTCGCCCCCTTCGTTTGTGGGAATTCAATCCGGAGGGACCACGAGCCCTCCAGAATTTTATGGGCGCGACGCCTATGGAGATGTACAAATTGTTCTTCGGATCACAAGAAGTGAGTCCGGATCTGACCGAGGATGCTGGTTTAAGCCGCAATCGCCCGGATACTCAAGTAGGTGACCTTGCGACCGGACCTTCTATCCGCATAATTAACTTGCTTTTAACAGTGCTCCTCCTTTTATGCAGGAGTAGATAGCGAAGGCGAAGCTGATCAGGTGTCCGGCTCCCCTTCCCGAGACCAGACTGGATCCCGTGCTAGTCAGGATGCTGGAGGAAGTACCTTTGGAGGGGAATAAGGGGGAGGACAAGGAAACCGTGGCCTCTTCGAAAGAGGCCCTCCCGAAGGGGGGAATCGATAATCCCTCTCCTAAGGGAAAGAAAAGGGCCGCCTCTGATGACCCGGAGACCGTAGTCTCGAAGCGGGGGAAAGAATCTTTGTCGGAGGACCGAACGCCGGGGAGCCCCTCGGCCGAACTAAACCCTAAAAAGGACGAGCTCTCCAGCGAGCCGTGAGTAGAGAAAGAGTTTTTCTTTTAAGAGAAATCCTCGATTTATCTCTGAGAAGTTTTAACTGAAACCTTAGTTTGTAGTTCGGACCTCAGCCCTTCTCAGCAGAACTCATCCTCGGGGGATCTTCTTCCGGAGATGATGGAGAGCGGAACGCCTCCCCCCTCGGTATCGCCTAGCAAGGCGGGCGATGCCGAAGTGTCATCGCGGGGGATTTCTCCGGATCCGCAAAGGGCGGATGGTGCTGCCCCCCAAGGTTCTCCGTGTCCGGCCTTTGAGGAAGGCCATGGGACGAGTCCGGCACCATCTGGTGTTCGGTCCGAGGAGCTAAACACTCTGCTGGGGCGAGCCTCTGTCTCAGAGGAGCACCGTGCATTAATGAGCACGGTGATTGAAAAGATTTCATCCGCAGAAAGCGGGTTGTACGAGGCTGTCAAGAGTTTAGTAGCAGGCCTTGAGGTATGTTTTGAATAACGTATATTTGAATTAATTGCGCATAAATAAAATGTGCCCTGTGTAGATAGTAGCCCCTGAGACTCTGTGGGTCGTAAAGATGTACGGCGCGCAGAGGATGTTAATCCCATGTCCTTTAAGTGGCACCTTTATGTGTAGGTGGCTGATTGTCCGGAGTCAAGCCGGACTCGAGAATTTGCCGAACTGAAGCGACAACTTGATGAGGCAGAGGCCGACATCGTGCTTGTTAACAAGCGGCTTGATGATGCTCAAGGTACTTAAAAAGGTTGGGCGATTGGTAGTAAGAGGAGCTTTATGTCAATATCTTACCGTGTGTATGCTTGATGCAGATGGTGCGGCCGCCGTGGAAGGTCTTAGGGCCGAACTCGCCCGAGCGAAGGAACAAGCTAGAAAAAGCGATGCGGCTGCCGTAAAAGCCCTTGAAGAGCTGAAAGCCGAACAGGTGCCCATTGCCGAAGCAAGGATGAGATGGCTGGTTTGGCCGTAAAATTAAAGAGCGCTACTGACCGTTGTAAGCTTCTTGAAGAAGAAGATCGGGCGAAGCAAACGAGCTTGGAGAAGGTTGTTGCTGACGCCAAGGACGCCCGCTCTATAATGAGAGTGGCGAAGGAAGAGCTGCGTCAGGCCGGACAGATTGCGGATGGAAAGCCCTTCTCGCTACGGAGAAAATTTTGTGATCCGAAGTTTGCCCCGTTAAACCGGATGTGGAGTATAGAGGACACCTATTTGGATTTGGCGGCTAGTGCCACTGATGCGACCGAACACTTTCGAGATAAAAAGGATCATGAAGTGGAGAAGCTCTTTTGGTCGCAATTCGTCAATCCAGAGCGTCCGCTGGCAGTGGACGATCGCCTGGCTCAATGGGCCGAGCTGAATAGGTTGTCCGGACTCGCCATGAAGTACGTCATGGATCGTCTGTGTCCGGGGAGAACGAAGCCGAAGAATTATTTCAGCTTGGTGCAGCAATTGCTGGACGTGGTGCCACGTGTTGATGCTACGAAGAGGTCAGCGTGCGTTGAGGGCGCTCGGCTGAATCTTGCCCGTGTCAAGACATACTGGGCAGATATGGAGCCCACCATTGTTGCGTCCCGGGATTCGGATGAAAGCCGAATACCTGCCGAGCATTCTTTTGAGGAAGTCCTCGAAGGCGCTCGCGTAATAGAGACGCAGTGCTCGAAGGATGCTATATTGTGATAGCATATGTAATCATAAATCAGTATTTTGATAAATTTTAGTGGCATTTTTTAGACTTGTGCCTTCAAGTATTAAGAACACCTCCTGTGCGGCCGTTTTAATATATAAATTCTGAAAGATTGCAGTCGTTGGCTTCAGCCCCCACGCACATAGTGCGGGGGTACGCGCAGAAGACGCATTTTCGCACTTAACCCAACGTCTTGGTCCTACAAAGGAGGTGATAGCGCAGCGGGCTAGGCAACCGGACTATAATGCTTTAACACTTTCACTTAGCCATAGGAGCTTGACAGTGGGACTCTTTAGGTAGACCTTTAGTGGCGACTGCGCTTTGCCCGAGTTCAGAGCGCGTACGTGCCTGACCGGGAAACGGCCCTTCGTAAAAACGGAGGGATTCGACAAATCCCTATGAGTCATCGAGTGGCGACCAGTCTCACGCTACATCATGACAGTCGGTTTTCGGCTTTCTCTACTGAGGTGCTCACCCGGCCGAACCGGGGCACAATCGCAGTAGTTCTCCTGGTGCTACCTTAGCCGATAGAGCGGAACGTAAGGTATACGAACTCAGGAGCCGGGCAACCCAACATGTGACCAAAATCATGATTCCGAGCTGATGCATATAGTGCCAAAACTCGCAACGCCGAACACTCCCGAAGGTGTTCGGTCTTTGTGATTGTGTGTGAAACAACACCCTTAAACAAAATAAAAGAGCCCTTAATGTCCAGGTACGAGCAAGATTTCTGGCGTGGCCACATGCCAAAACGCCAGCCTCCTCCTTGGTTATAGCGGAAAAGAAAAAACCAGGGGATGTATAACAGCAAGAGACAGTAAAAAAGGTTTACGCAGGGTCTTAATCTAAAAAGAATCCTTTAGAACGGGTCCCTACTGCACGTCTGCGCCTGTGTCTCCGTTGTGCCGTGTCCTGGACGGGCGCCGCACGATGTTCATCTGTAAAAGGGAGGAACTAAATTGAAAAATGGGTCGTGCGGAACGAAAAAAGTAATAAACAAAATACAAAGGAAAGGATATATAAGGTAGAGTTTCATTGTCTCTGCATATAGCCCCTGGTATGGGGGTATATGGCGTACCAAGCCCGCATTTAATGATCAACTTGTGCCGAACTCGTTGAGTTCGGGTCCGTAGACTGTAATGAATTAGAAAAAGGTTCTTTGGCCGGCGAGGCCACTTTATTGTGCGGCTGTTTAAGCGGCCGCGCAATCCTCCGTTTGGAGGAGGCCTATATTAGTGCATACCCTTTAAAGAGATGATGCCTCGAGGACCGGGCATCTTTAGCGTGAGGGATGCATAATGCGGTATTACGTTAAAGCGAGCGAAAGCTCCGCGTCCCATTAGTGCTTGATAGCGACTTGAAAACGGGACTACATGGAAGGTCAGCTTTTCGCGACGAAAGTTATTGGCGGAGCCAAAGATGACTGTGAGCCGGAGAAAGCCCATGCAATGGGTGTCCGGGCCTGGTGCTACCCCTTGAAAGGAGGTTTTGCTGTGGCGGATTCTTGCTGGGTTTATGCCCATGCTGCAGATTGTATCCTGATATATCAGGTTTAGTCCACTGCCACCGTCCATAAGGACATTGGTAAACCGGAATCCATTGATTATTGGATCCAGTATCAGGTCAGTCCGGCCTGCGTTTTTGATATTTCTAGAATAATCTAGCTGATAAAAAATGATTGGCTTTAGTGACCAATGGCGGGACTCCTGAGGGGTAGGTTTGACTGTGCGTACCTTTATGGGTGCCACACATTTTGTTACAATGAAGTGAGTTCACTGTCTTGACTTCTTGAGGGAAGTTCTTTTGTTTCCTGGTGTTCTGCCTTTGGGGTTCGTCCTCTTCTTCACTTGGTGTATTGAGCCCTTTGTGTTCGGCGTTAAGCTGTCCGGATTGTTTAAAAACCCAATAGTCTCTGTGGGTGTGATTGGCAGGCTTCCCAGGAGTACTGTGTATCTGACATATTCTGTCCATGATTCTGTTTAAGCTGGACGGATCATCCCTATTATCTTGGAGGGGTGGTTTTGTATGATTTTGCCGTGAGCTTTTGAATCCGGCATTGACTGCCGTGCTCTTCGGATTTTTGCCTTCGATTCGGCGGCGGTCCTTATTTCGCCGCGGTTTTCCATTTCCATCTCTGATTTCTGATGTACTTGGGTCGCTGGGGCTGCATCGTGCCAACCAGCTGTCCTCTCCTGCGCAAAAGCGGGTCATGAGGCTTGTGAGTGCGGCCATTGTTCTTGGCTTTTCCTGGCCGAGGTGTCTGGCGAGCCATTCGTCTCGGACATTATGCCTGAAAGCCGCTAGGGCTTCGACGTCCGGACAATCCACTATTTGATTCTTTTTAGTGAGGAATCTGTTCCAGAACTGCCGAGCTGATTCTCCGGGCTACTGAGTTATGTGACTGAGATCGTCTGCATCCGGGGGACGGACATAGGTCCCTTGAAAATTTGCTCGGAAAGCATCCTCAAGCTCTTCCCAGCTTCCAATTGTGTTTTCAGGAAGGCTTTTAAGCCAGTGCCTGGCTGGCCCTTTAAGCTCAAGGGGTAAATATTTTTTGGCGTGGAGATCGTCTCCTCTAGCCATATGTATGTGGAGGATTAATCTTAGATCCAGACTCCCGGGTCTGTTGTTCCATCGTATGCCTCTATGTTGACGGGTTTAAATCCCTCTGGAAATTCGTATTCCAGTACCTCATCGGTGAAACATAGGGGGTGTGAGGCGCCCCTGTATTTGGGTGTGCCGGATTCTGATGGTGGAATTTTTGCATTGCTTGTGAAAGTTTGCTTTCTTCGCCCGTAAATGGACCTGGCTGGGCTCTTGTGCGATTCTTTGATTGGGTCGCATGCCGCATTAAGTGCGGCGCCACTTGCCTTTTTGTATTGGCCGTGGGGTCGTCTATCCGACCGTGCGGCCTCCTGGTCAAATTCGGGCAGTAGTTTTTTTGTCGGATAGCTTTTTGTGCGGCGGCTGTCGCCGTATTTGTCTGCGGTATTGATTACTTTGCTCCATCTTGTTTTGAGTGCATCTTCCGCCGTCTTCAGCTTCCGCTTCTGCTTTTTCAGGCTACGTGCCGTGGCAACGAGCCTTTCGTGGAGATTCTTCTGCACCATGGTTTTGTCCGGTGTGAGATCGTCCGGAGTTCTGTTATGGCCGGGAGAGGGTTGTCCATCCTCTCTATCCGTGTTGCCCTGTTCGGATGGCTGTTCTGAGGCAAACTCGTCTTCTACCGGCTCGTCCTGCTCTAGGGCTGGGTTTTGATCGAGGCGGGTTTTGGCTCGGCGTTTTCGTCGCCGTTTTGACTGCTTTTCGGAGGTTTTACCTCTTTTTTCGCCCCCTTTTTCCTCGTTGTCATTTCCTTTAGGGGTATCCACCATGAATACATCGTTAGGTGGGGTGGGGGCCTAGGGCCCTATAGGTGCTGGTTCCAATTCGTCTCCGCCTTCGTCGTCTATACCGTCGAAGTCTTCGGATCCGAAGTTGAGCATGTCGGTTAAATCATCGAAAGTGGCTATTAAGTGGGTGGTGGGTGGGCTTTGAATTTCTTCGTCGTCCGGATCCCAACCTCGCAGGCCATAGTCCAGCCTGGGCTCTCCTGATAAAGAGAGAGACTTGAGAGAATTCAGAATATCACCAAAAGGTGAGCACTGAAAGATGTCCGCGGCGGTGAACTCCATCACAGGCGCCCACTCAGGTTCGATCGGCGGGGGCGCGGAAGGCTCGGAGTTTGGAGAAGAGTCCGGCTCCTTAGAGTCCTGGGCCGTGCGGAGTACGGGGCTGGTGTTCGGCTCGATCGCCTTTGAGATCGCAGCCCCCGAAGTGACGTCCAGCCGTTCATCCTCAGAGAACGCAGCGGGCTCCGAGTCAAAGATCGGGGCCGGAGCATGTGCGACCTCCAGGGTGCTATTCGGAGGTAGAGCTATATCATGCCCCTCGGAATAGCGTGGCGCGCTTGGCTGCGGCTCGAACCCGTCGAAGATCAAGTCTCCGCGGATATCAGCCGTGTAGTTTAAGCTTCCAAACCAGACTTGATGGCCAGGGGCGTAGCTTTCGATCTGCTCCAGATGACCAAGCGAATTGGCCCGCAGAGCGAAGCCGCCGAAGACGAAGATCTGTCTGGGGAGGAAAGTCTCACCCTGGACCTCATTGTTGTTGATGATCAAAGGAGCCATCGGGCCTAAAAGCGACGACACAGAGGAACTCTCAATGAAAGCACCAATGTCAGTGTCAAAACCGGCGGATCTCGGGTAGGGGGTCCCGAACTGTGCGTCAAGGTCGGATGGTAACAGGAGACAAGGGACACTTTATTTTACCCAGGTTCGGGCCCTCTCGATGGAGGTAAAACCCTACTCCTGCTAGATTAATATTGATGATATAGGTAGTACAAGAGTAGATCTACCACGAGATCAAGGAGGCTAAACCCTAGAAGCTAGCCTATGGTATGATTGTGTATGATGATGGTTGTCCTACGGACTACAACCCTCTGGTTTATATAGACACTGGATAGGGTTAGGGTTACACAGAGTCGGTTACATTGGTAGGAGATCTCGAATATCCGCACACCTAGCTTGCCTTCTACGCCAAGAAAAGATCCTTCCGAACACGGGACGAAGTCTTCAACTTGGTATCTTCATAGTCCTGGAGTCCGGCTGAAGGTATAGTTCGGCCATCCGAACACCCCCTAATCCAGGACTCCCTCACCAATTTTTTCCTACAACAAAGGAGTAAGTTTTATTTTAACTATCATGGTAGTTGAAACATCATTGAGAAGGTTCCTCCAACTCAATCCCAATTAAAAGTAATTATCAACCCAACAATGTTAAATTAGAGTGATGAGATACTTAGGATAATCCAAGTACTAGATACTCAAGGTGTCCATAACTGGGGACACGGCTAACCATGATTAGATTGTACACTCTGCAGAGGTTTGCGCACTTTTCCCCACACGACTTGATCGCCTCCGTTGGATTTCTCGCACTACATGGTGTTTGAGAAATGGACGACGGAGACACAGTCTTTCAGAAACATTAACTCTTTACTCCGGGTAGACCATACCAACCTACATCCCTCTACCTGTTGATCCACCTCTTCAAGAGCTCATGCAACTTACTCAACTATGCTAGAGCCCATAATAGCATGTGGCTGCACACGGAAGTTTCTAGCATGAAAATATCTCAGTTCCCTTTGAGCCTGGGTGGCGGACCTTAGGATGATCACACGGGTACTCCGGGATATCCTAGGACAACACTGGATTCTCCAGGTGCCCGACAAGCAACCCACCCAGATGTGTATTAAAGTTGCCACCTTAAGTTGTACCATTAATTAATCATCTCACATCTGTCATGGATTCACTCACCCAAACCACGTCTACGAGCATAGCATAGCAATATAAGCAATACGTAGAAGCAACTCCCAAGGGTTTGAATATAACAGGGCAATAGGTTCTACCTCATCAACTACTTCCCAATACCCACAAATTAATCATGTCCTAATCATGCAGTGTTTGAGGATTGGAACTAATGCATAAAAACTGGTTATGAAAAGAGTATGATCAATGTGTTACTTGCCTTGCTCACGATCCGCAAAACCTAGAGACTCGTAGTCGCATGCTTCGCACTCCGGGAATTCTTTCGCTGTAGGATCTCGGGTTCCGGCAGACCCTTAAGGTTTGAACTCTAGGGTGCGCGCGGAGATTATGTCCTCTACCTCTCTGTCTCGCGAGGATCTAAACTACGGAGC
Source organism: Aegilops umbellulata (assembly GCA_032464435.1). Taxonomy (NCBI): domain Eukaryota; kingdom Viridiplantae; phylum Streptophyta; class Magnoliopsida; order Poales; family Poaceae; genus Aegilops; species Aegilops umbellulata. The sequence continues at coordinate 65,097,823 of CP136060.1, read as the reverse complement.
GAACAGCACAAGAGACATAGGGTTTATACTAGTTCGGGCCACCATTGTGGTGTAATACCCTACTCTAGTTTGTGGTGGATGGATTGCCTCTTGGGCTGATGAGGACGAATAGTACAGGGAAGAACGGCCTCGTGAGGGTCTGTTCTTGACTAGGGGATGAACTGCTGGGGGAGTTCGATCGCCCTTCTCACTCTCTGGGTGTGTTGCTACGTTCTAGCTGGTTTCTTCCCCCTCTACCCTGGGGGTGGCTAGTCCTATTTATAGGCAAAGGCCCTAGGCCTCTTCCCAAATATTTGAGCGGGAAGGGCGCCAACAATTGGCCAATTCAAAGGGGAACATCTGGTACACTTATCCTGACTAAAGTTGGTCTTCGCCTGCCAAAGGCCCTGTGGTGACGCCGTTCTGGGCTCCATGGTGACCTCCTTCCCACCGTTGGACTGGTCTTGGCCTTGTTGCACCGAAATGGGTGCCTTTGCTTGATCCCCTCGCCTGCGCTTGCCCCCTTTGCACCAAAGAGGAAAGGGGAACGCTGCGCGGGCTGGCGCCCGCCTGGCACCCTTGGTCGTCACGGCTTGCGTCATGGGTGCCTCGCGAGGTACCCTGCCTTGATCTCTCCGCCTCCTCGCGAGCCATCCTGATGAGGCCGCGCCTGAGGAAACGCAGTGTCGTCCGCCCCGCGAGGGTCTTGGGTCTTGTGCTGATGAAGATGGGCCGTGCTGGGCCCCCATTTGAGCCACGCCGCAGGCCGCAGGCAGGCAAGTCTGGGGACCCTCATTCCCAGAACGCCGACAATAGCCCCCGGGCCCAAGGCGCGCCCGGACTTGGCCGCACCGAGAGGCGAAAGGGCAAGGGCGAAGCGCCACGGGCCCTAACAGCCTGCGGCCTTGGGCGCCGCGTGGCGGTTTCACAGGACGTGGGCGTCTCCGCTTCCCCACGACGCCAAGGCAACTATGTGACTTGACTAGTCCCTGCATGCGTAGATACGGGTCATTATTACCTACGATCGTGGTGCTCGACGGTTGGCCTCTTCCGGCTATAAGTGCGAGGCCGCATAAGCTCCGCCAGTCCGCCCCATCCTGCTTCTCTTCTTCTTCCTCTCCTTTGTCGCCCGTCGCCCGCATGGCTCCGAAGAGGTTCTCAGCCGCGGAGAAGGGGAAGGCTAGTCGGGCGGGGCCCGACTCCCCTCCGGCCAAGCGTGGCCGGGGTCGTCCCCGCAAGCATCTCGCGATCCCCGTTGTGGCTCCCCGTGGCCAGAGGGATGGTTCTCCGCGTGACGGTGAGCGCTCGGCTGCCAAGGGGAGGCAGGTTGTGGCTGCGCGGCCCCCCAGGCCGCGCTTTCGCTCGGCGGAGGTGTTGCCGGAGTTCGTCGTGTGGTCGGCGGACCCGACCAACACCTGGATCCAGCTCCCTCGCTTCTTCATCAGTGAGCTGCGGCCAGCGCCCGGTGTGGCTTCTGGCTTCAGGCTGACGGTTGCTGCAGCAGGGCCTCCTGGGTTTCGCTCGAGGTCTCCCCTTCTGGGAATGGGGCCCTGACCCGCGGCTGGCAAACGTTTGCCCGCGTGCGCGGCCTGGGCCAGCGGTGCACCCTGCACTTCAAGTTCGACGGCGACGGCACCCTCTATGTGAGGGTGTTTGGGGAAGATGGTCGCCGCGCAGGATGCTGCCCCGAGGGCGACGACCGTGGCCAGGGGCCTCGCTCTGATGACAACGGAGGAGACAGCGCCTACTCCGATGGCGGCGCCCGATGCTCCCCAAGCTCCACCAACTCTTCTTCAGGCGGCTCCTCCAGCGGAGGCCGCAGCCAGCCCCCTCGTCGTCGCGTTTGCTTGGGGGTGGCTGCTCATCCGCCCGTCGCCATGCCCCGGTGAAGCGCGAGAGGGAGTCCGCCTGAGCTTCGGAGGCATCCCGTGTCGCCTCTGCAGGCCAATGCGAGGCGGGACGCGCCGGGCTCGCCCTTTCCTTTTCCTTTTGCTCCCTGTGTTAAGACAAAACAGCTGCATGGAGCCCCATGGGGGCGTGTTGAGAATCATTGCCGTGGTAGCCATTACCTTGACTTTGTTGTTGCACTGCTCAACTATTTGCCCTCGCGTAGGTAGTTTGCGGCCCCAGCCGGGGGGCGACCGACCCAGGCCCTGTGTGTATGTCGCGGTGCCCGAGGGGCACGGACTAGAGGGGTGCTCCTGAGGAGAGCCCGGGCCGTGAAACCTTTAAGCGGCTAGAACAGAAACGCTCGCGAGGGTGTTCGAGTTCCATCCCTCGCGAGGCCTTTTATGAGAAAATAAAAAACGAGGAGCGAAAATCGACGAACCACAAACCAACAACGGCGCTAGTTTCGATAAAACTTCAAAGGCAAGTAAACACGTCAAATGCGGAAAGCAAATGAAAAAGCCGCGTCCGGCACCTAGTCTAGTCTTCGACGTCTTCTCACCAGCGCGGAGCTAAGTGCTGCCACTGGGCGTGGGAGGGAGCCCCAGGGCCTGAGGCCGGCGCTCCTGAGACTCCGGGGCGTGTACAGCCCCACTCATTATTACGTGAGAGTGTCACGGGGCGGCAAGCTTCACAGGCATTGGCCTTCTTCATAGGCTCCGGGCCTTTCTCCTTAGAGGTAATAAGCTTCACAGGCACTCGCCTTCTTCACAGGCTCTGGACCTTCTCCGAAAAAGAGATGAGCTTCACAGGCGTTCGCCTTCTTCACAGGCTCTGGGCCTTCTCCAAAAAGAGATGAGCTTCACAGGCGTTCGCCTTCTTCACAGGCTCTGGGCCTTCTCCAAAAAGAGATGAGCTTCATAGGCGTTCGCCTTCTTCACATGCTCTGGGCCTTTTAGGGGTAGAACCTCCGGAGGTGCTGGATGTTCCATGCGTTCTGGATTGGCTCCCCCTGTTGAGTCTCCAAGCGCATGGAGCCTGGCCTGGAAACATGAACAACCTTGAACGGGCCCTCCCACATGGGGGAGAGCTTGTGCAGCCCTTCCCTGGAGAGGACCCGCCTGAGTACGAGGTCTCCTACCTCGAGGGTCCTGGGGCGGATGTTGCGGCAGTGATATCGTCGTAGTGCCTGTTGGTACCTTGCCGCTCGCAGCGCGGCTTCCCGGCGGCGTTCCTCCCCCAGGACGAGGTCCATCCCCCGCATGGCGTCCTGCTGCGCCTCGTCGAACGCCAGGACCCGTGCGGAGCGACGCCTGACCTCATGAGGAAGGACTGCTTCAGCTCCATAGACCAGGAAGAACGGGGTCTCCCCGGTTGGTTTGGTCGCGGTGGTGCGGATGGACCACAGCACGGATTGGAGCTCGTCGTACCAACCCCTGCCGCGGGCCTCCAGCTTCTTCCTGAACGTTCTGGTCTTGAGGCCTCTCAAGACCTCCGCGTTGGCTCGTTCGGCCTGCCCATTGCTTCGCGGGTGTGCCACCGAAGCGTAGCATATCTGCGTCCCAAGGTTAGCACAGTATGTTTTGAAGAGATTACTGGTGAACTACGAACCGTTGTCTGTGATGATGCGGTTCGGCACCCCGAACCGGCTTACGATACCCCTGATGAACTTGACCGCGGAGCCTGCGGGGATGGTATGGACAGCCTCCACCTCTGCCCACTTGGTGAACTTGTCAATGGCGACGTAGAGGTAACGGTAGCCCCCTGGCGCCCAAGGGAACGGGCCCAGGATATCCAACCCCCAAACTGCGAATGGCCACGAGAGGGGTATAGTCTGCAGGCCTCCCGCTGGCTGATGGATCTGTCTGGAATGGAACTGGCAGGCCTCACAAGCCTTCACCAATTCAATTGCGTCGTTGAGCGCGGTGGGCCAATAGAACCCACTGCAGAATGCCTTGCCGGCGAGGGTCCGTGATGATGAGTGGTGTCCGCAGTCTCCGCCGTGTATGTCCTTCAGTAGTTCCTTTCCTTGCTCCCTGGAGATGCAGCGCAGAGATACGTCGTTTGGTCACTTCCGGTAAAGTTCCCCATCTCTGATGCAGTATGCCGTGGCCTGCCGCACCACACATTCTGCTTCCTCTTCCCTTTTCGGTAGGGCCCCTTGTGTTAGATAACTCCGGAGTTCTGTGATCCAGGACTCCTCCTGAGGTTCCATCGTCAAGAGCAGGCGTGCCCCTGAGGTCGGCCCACAACCCGGGGCTCCCGAAGCTGGCGGCTGGGGGAGCTCCTCTCGCGGCTGAGCCGTGTTTGATAACGTTGGCTGTGCTGAAGGTTTGAAGAGCCGCTCCTCGAAGACGCCGGGTTCCTGCGGCAACCGCCTGGATGCCCGTCCTGCTATGCCATCAGCTTCCTGATTGGTGCCACGGGGCACGTGCTTCAGCTCCAGTCCCCAGAACTGCTTTTCCATCCTGCGGACCTCTGCTACGTAGGCCCCCATATGCTCGTCCTTCGGCTCGTACACCTTGTTGGAGAAATTGACTAGGAGCTGCGAGTCGCCCTTGACGGTAAGGCGCTTCACCCCCAGGGCCACTGCGGCCTTCAGCCCGGCTATCAGTCCATCATACTCTGCTATGTTGTTGGAGACCTTTTCTCCTTGCTGGAAGTAGAGCTGCACGGCATAGTAGAGCTTATCCTGAGTGGGTGATATCAGCACCGCGCCAGCCCCCGTGCCGTGCCTGGAGAACGCCCCATCGAAGTACATAACCCAGCCTTCCGGCGCCTCACTTCCTGGGGAGAGGGACCGATCCTCGTCGTCCTTGAGGCCTGGTGCCTCCGCCCATTCCGCCACGAAATCCGCCAATGCTGCTCCTTTGATGACCTTGGTTGTGCTGAATTCGAGCTGAAACGCCTGTAGCTCTATATTCCACTCGGCGGCCCTTCCGGCCGAGTTAGGGCTCCTGAGCACTCTCTCCAGGGGTACGATGAGACGACCATGATGGGGTGAGCCTGGAAGTAGTGACGCAGCTTGCGCGAGGCTACCAGTAACGCGAGGAGGAGCTTCTGAGGCATTGGGTACCGTGCCCTCGCGTCCCTTAGCAACGTGCTAACAAAGTAGACCGGGTGCTCAACAAGGCTGAGAGCATCTTGGGTCGCGGCGCCCTCGGGAGGTAAGGGCACCTCATGAGATGACGTGGCCTCAGGAGGTGAGCCATCTGGGTGTGCGGCCTCCCCTGTATCCGGTGCGTTCTTCGGTAGCTGACCCTCTTCATATGTGGCTGTGGCTCCCACGAGCTTTCCTTGTCCCCGTTTCGTCTTGTCTCGGTCTGCCGCCGCGGTCTTGACCTGGCGCTCCTCCCTAACCGCAACCAGGCCTGCGCTGGCGGAGTAGGGAGTGGAGGCGAGGTAAAGCAGCAGGGGCTCTTGAGGGCGTGGAGCCACCATGACTGGGGGCTGGTCAGGTACCTCTTGAGATCTTGAAACGCATTATCTGCCTCTTTAGTCCATTCAAAGGGCCCCTTTTTCTTCATCAGCTGAAAGAAAGGCAGCGCTCGCTTCCCCAATTTGGAGATGAAGCGCCCTAGCGCGGTCACACGCCCAGTGAGCTTCTGCATTTCCCTGAGGGTCTTTGGCGGACTCATGTCCTCGACCGCCTTGACCTTCTCTGGGTTAGCCTCAATGCCACGGTGGGACACGAGGAAGCCCAAGAGCTTGCCCGAGGGGACCCCAAACACACATTTCTCTGGGTTGAGTCGCAGGTTTACCGCGTCGAGGCTCGCGAAGGTCTCCTCCAGGTCTTGTATCAGGGTTTTGGCCTCCCGAGATTTCACCACAATGTCATCAATGTAGGCCTCGACATTCTTCCCGAGTTGCGGGCCCAAGGTGATGTGCATCAGCCGCTGAAAGGTCGCCCCTGCGTTACGCAGTCCAAATGGCATGCATGTATAGAAGTATACCCCGCACGGGGTCAAGAAGGCGGTCTTCTCAACATCTTCTACCGCCATCTTGATCTGGTGATATCCGGAGAAGGCGTCCAAGAAGCACAGCAGGTCGCACTCGGCGGTGGAATCGACGATCTGGTCGATGCGGGGGAGCGGAAATGGATCTTGCGGGCATGCCTTGTTGAGATTGGTGAAGTCGACACACATGCGTTCCTTCCCTCCTTTCTTGGGCACAACAACAGGGTTGGCCAACCAATCCGGGTATCGGACCTCGCGAATGACCCTAGCGGCTTCTAACTTGCGGGTCTCTTGGACGATGAAGGCCTGCTTTTCTGTGGACTACCGCCTGGCCTTCTGCTTCATGGGGCGCACATTTGGGCACACATTGAGGTGATGCTCGATGACGCTCCTGGGGACCCCTGCCAACTGATCGGGCTCCCAGGCAAACACCTTCTTACTTGCGCGCAGGAACCTGACCAAGGCCTCCTCCTGCTCAGGCTCAAGGTTGGCGCCTATGGTGAAAGTGGCACTAGAGGACCCGTCCTCGTCGACGGGTATCTGCTTGGTTTCTGCCTTGTCCTGGGTGAACAACTGCTTTTTCTTGGTGGGCGCAGCCCCCTTGGGCTCAGGGGTCCCCGCGTCAGCGGGCTGCGCCGATGCCGCCGTCTTGAAGTGAGCTTGAGTACTCGCAGGGCGTCTCCGGTGTCTCCGTGCACGGTGAGGGTACCGTTGCTCCCGGGCATCTTCATGAGGTTGTACGTAGGGTGCGTGGCGGCCATGAACTGAGCCAGTGCCGGGTAGCCGAGGATGGCGTTGTAAGGGAGGCCGATGGGGGCGATGTCGAAGTCGACCATTTCCGTGCGGAAGTTGTCGTAGGTGCCGAAGGTTACTGGGAGCCGGATCTGTCCCAAGGAGTCGGACGATCTGCCCCCAACGCCCGAGAAAGGTCGGCTGGGTTGCAGCCGCTCCCGGGGTATGCAGAGAAGGTTGAAGGTCTCGACCGAAAGCACACTAAGGCCCGCGCCGCCGTCGACGAGGGTTTTGGTGACGGCCACCTGGCAGATGGTGGGGGTGCACAACAGGGGGAGTGCGCCCGAGACGGCCAAGTTAGCGGGGTGGTCCTCCGAGCTGAAGGTCAGTCCGACCTCGCGCGCCGCTCGGCCCAGGGGAGCCCCCTGCCGTGCGGAAACGGCGTCGATCTGGCGGGCGATTGGCTTGACATGGCGGCTCGTGGGCGGCACCTGCGAGCCGCCCAGGAGGGCCGCAACGACCGGATGCGTCGATGTCGCGGTGCGGTCGCCCTGTCGCATAGGCGGATGCTGGGGTGGCGCTTGCCGCTCGTTTCCCGCCAGGCCGGTGGTGATGCTGACGGCGGGCGACGGAGAACGACGAGGACGCCCACCGACGGGGGCCATCTGGGCGACGCGGGAAGCGATGGCGGCCCAGCGCTTGGCGCGGGCCCGACGAGCGTCAGACATGGATGCGACTGTCGGAGGCGAGCGGAGCGGTGGAAGACAGATTCTGGCGCACCCCTACCTGGCGTGCCAAATGTCGGATCTCGGGTTCCGGCAGACCCTTAAGGTTCGAACTCTGGGGTGCGCGCGGAGATTATGCCCTCTACCTCTCCGTCTCGCAAGGATCTAAACTACGGAGCGAACAGCACAAGAGACACATGGTTTATACTAGTTCGGGCCACCATTGTGGTGTAATACCCTACTCTAGTTTGTGGTGGATGGATTGCCTCTTGGGATGATGAGGACGAACAGTACATGGAAGAACAGCCTCGCGAGGGTCTGTTCTTGACTAGGGGATGAACTGCTGGGGGAGTTCGATCGCCCTTCTCACTCTCTGGGTGTGTTGCTACGTTCTAGCTGGTTTCTTCCCCCTCTACCCTGGGGGTGGCTAGTCCTATTTATAGGCAAAGGCCCTGGGCCTCTTCCCAAATATTTGAGCGGGAAGGGCGCCAACAATTGGCCAATTCGAAGGGGAACATCTAGTAGACTTATCCTGACTAAAGTTGGTCTTCGCTTGCCAAAGGCCCTGTGGTGACGTCGTTCTGGGCTCCATGGTGACCTCCTTCCCACCGTCGGACTGGTCTTGCCCTTGTTGCACCGAAATGGGTGCCTTTGCTTGATCCCCTCGCCTGCGCTTGCCCCCTTTGCACCAAAGAGGAAACGGGAACGCTGCGCGGGCTGGCGCCCGCCTGGCACCCTTGGTCGTCACGGCTTGCGTCATGGGCGCCTCGCGAGGTACCCTGCCTTGATCTCTCCGCCTCCTCGCGAGCCGTCCTGAGGAGGCCGCGCCTGAGGAAACGCCGTGTCGTCCGCCCCGCGAGGCTTGGCCCCTCGCGAGGGTCTTGGGTCTTGTGCTGATGAAGACGGGCCGCGCTGGGCCCCCATCTGAGCCATGCCCGCAGGCCGCAGGCAGGCAAGTCTGGGGACCCCCGTTCCCAGAACGCCGACAATCGCAAACAAAAAATAGGATACATAAGCAATCAAGCATAGACGCACGGGTAAATCTAAAATAAGAAGATCTAACCCGAAAGTTCAACTTAAGAACTCCGGTTTGCAAAAAGAATCAAATCAAACGGAGCAACGAAACTCAAACTGCGAAAGAAACAAGATTCGTTTACTAATCTGGACTAAAGTCAAATTTTACAGTACCAAAATCTTGTTCAAGTTCATTAAACAGAAAGAGGGTTTCAAGACGAAGATCTAGGCGCTTGAATCGCCTGATTCCGTTTAACGAGCGGAAAGATAAACTGAAACGAAAATCAGATCAGAAATCGCGATCGAAAAAAATAATCGCGAAAAACCTGAGAAAAACAAAAACTGACGAACAGGCTAATGAACAAACGTTCGTTGTCTGTAACTAATGAGTGGAAACCGTTCGTTAAAACGAACATACGGACGAACGTCCGCTAAATAACTAAACCGAGAAAAAAACGGTCTATAAAAAACCGAACTAGGGTTTTCTAAAAAAACGGATCAGTTTTCTAAAGAAAACCGGCGGCGGCGGCTACCTCGTCGGGCGGTGGGCCGTGGGCGGGACGGGGTGGTGGCGGCGGGGTGGGGCGGTATATAAAGGGGGAAGGGGCGGGGACGGCTTGGGGAAGGGGCTCCGGGGCGGCGGCGAACTCCCGGACTCCGGCGGAGTCCGGTGCGGGCACGGGCACGCGGGGGAAGGCGGTGGCGGCGGGGTGGGCCGCCACGGCTCGGTTGGGCTTCGGCCCAGTCGGGCGCCGAATTATTTTTTAATAATTTTGCCGAAACTTAAATAAATCCTAGAAAATAAAATAAAAATCTAAAAATGCCAAAACAAAATTTCACCGTCTAAATAAAATATTTAGAACGAGACGAACATTTTATTGGCCCTAAAATGCAACTTTGAAAAACGTGCAATTTGTCTAATTCAAATAAAATAGCAATAAACTCTGAATAAAATCCAATATTTTATTTTAATATTTCCCTCCAATATTTCAATTATTTTGGAGAAGTCATATTATCTCCTCTCATATATTTTAATATGAAATATTTTCACAGAGAAAAATAATTAAAACCAAAATCCTCGTTTCAATATTTGATAGAATTCAAATATGAAAACAGGGAAATCCCCAACTCTCTCCGAGGGTCCTTGAGTTGCTTAGGATTTCGAGGATCGCGAAACGAAATGCAGCAAAATAAGATATGCAGGAATGATCTATGTGTAACATTTCAAATTGAAAACTTGGGATGTTACACCCTACGTCTTGAATCTCGGGACGAGATTCTTGTTTAGTGGGGGTGAGTTGTCACCGCCCTAGAATTTGATTGCAATTAGTTGCATCAGCATCCTTGCAGCATGTTTAAATTCTCTTTAAACTTGAAATGGGAATTAACAAGCCCTAGCACCCCCTGTTAATAATAGGTTCAAGTGAAAATTGTCTCAATGAACCCAAAATGCCCTTCACAAAATGTTCATCATCTTTGGATTGGTCTTGAACCTCCGCCAAAAATAGTGCACATTTTTCTAGGTCATTTGGAGTCACCGAATTGAATCATAAGCATTTGCATTTGGACATTTAAATGCTATAAATATTTTCAAATGTCCAAATAATTCTGAAAGTATTTGGGGTTCTTGAGAATAATTCAAATAGTGCCCACAATTATTTTCAGGATTTTTACAAGTGTTCTGGTATTTTAAATAAACTAGAAAACAAACAACAGAAAAAATAAAAGGAAAACTAGGAAACTGGAGAGAGAGAGAGAGAGAGAACTGACATGGACTTACTTGGCGTAGCCACCTGGCAGCCCAGCTTCGGCCCAGCCCACCTGGCCGAAGCGGTTGTCTTCAACCTCTACCAGTAGGCAGAGGCAAGACAGCACGCGCGCGCGCGCCTGAGGGCGCCGCGCCTCCTCCCGGCTTGCTTCAGGCCCTCGAGGCTCTCTCCCAGCGCCATGGAGATGACCACGGACCCCCCCCCCCCCTCACTCTCCGATTCTCTCTCCCGTTCGCTCCTATGCTTTCCCTCCCCATGGTCGAGCATGGCCACCGCCACCATCGCCGTCGTTGTCCACCGCTGCCACCGTCCACCACTTGCCTCGTCGACGTGTCCGGAAGAACCGCAGCACCTCCCTTGTCCTCATCGCCGATCCATGCATTGTCGGACGCCTGCGAACGCCGCCACGGCCTCGTCTTCAACCTCGGGCATCCGAGATCGTCTTCGCCGCCCTGCTCAGCTCCGGCCTCCCTGAGCTTGCTGACCTGCTCTTCGTCTCTGCCGTGAGCTCCTCCCCTGAACCCCCCTCTTCCCCGTCTCGCTTGCATGTCGTAGTCGTCGTCTCGCCAGAGACTGAACTGCGCCGTTGCCCGAACTTCTCGCCGTCGTGGCAACAGTCACCACAACTCCCCAACCGAGCACACCCACGTGCTCACCGCGCCGCGCAGGTGCCGTAGGAGCCAAGCGCGCCACCCCACGGCCACCGCAGCCCCGTTCTTGAGTGTGCCTGAACTCCAGCAGCCACCGAGGTCGACGCCGCGCTCATCTCCGGCCGCCCGCGGAGCCCCTCCGCCGTCCTTTTGGTCGCCGAAGGGTGAAATCCAAGCCCCCGCCATGCCTGCTGTCACCGGTGACGAGCCGCTGGTGTATCAGGCCCGGTTGACCAGGGGTTTGACCTCCCCTGGGTGTATGACATGCGGGCCCCGCCCAACTAATTAACCTAGTTTAGGTTTAAACTTAATTAGTTTAATCTAGGTTAGTGCTAATTAAACTAGGTTAGTTTAGTTAGCCACTGACACGCGGGCCCCACTGGTCAGTTTGTCCTGGGCTGACCCGTTGACTCGATGACGTCACCCTGACACAGTGCTGACGCAGTAAATCCTTTTTTGGAATTAGTTTAATTCTAACTAATCAGAAAATCAAGAAAAAGGTTTAAACTTCAAAAAATCATAGAAAATAATCTATAACTCGGAATGAAAAGATTTATATATGAAAAATTATTAGAAAAATCTAAATAATTTGTTTATGGCATTTCCATGCATGTGAGTACAACTCCTAGCTGCTTAATTGGACAGATCAAATAAATGGCATTTGAATATTCACATATGGAGTTAAATTTGAATCTTTGATTCAAACCAACTTCATTTAATCTGGTTGCTAGTTGCATTAGTTCATATCACATCATATTGCCATGTCATGATCATGCATCATATTGTTGCTTTGCATTGATTGTGTTCTTTCTCTGTTGTCGGTGTTTGTTCCCAATCAATAGACGACGTTCCGACGATATGATCGATGACACTGATGAAGAGTTTTACTATCTTCAGAAGTGCCAGGCAAGCAGAACCCCCATGTTCATTCTGATACAATCCCACTCTCTCGCTCCTGCTCTCTTTTACTTCATTAGGACAACAATGATTCAATGGTTACATGTTGCGGTAGTTGAACCCCTTTCCTCTGCATGACCTGTCATTGCCACAATAAATAGATGAAACCCACTAGCATGAGTAGGAGTTGTTTGAGCCCTGATGTGCCTACTCATTCATGCTTATTTGTCATGCCTGCTACTGCTTAGAGTTGAGTCAGGTCCGATTCATCGGGGATGAATTGGAATGGTGATGAACACGTCCTACTATGTGTGAGCTAAGTGTGTGAACACGATTTGGTAAACGTATCGATGAGAGGCCATGTAGGAGTACATGGTGGGTTGTTTCATTGGAACCGTCCTTAGAAACTGAGATCTGTGTATGTGATTTAAGATCAGCTACTACCACGCGTTGGGCCTGAAACCAATGGACACTCTCGACTTATTAACCGCCCTTGTCCTCTATCCTGGAGTTGCAAGTAGTTTCTGGTGTTTGTAGTATGCTGGAGGCCGTGCATAGCGTTGACCCAAGGGGTGGGCTGTGATGCGGTAAGCACGTGGCACGGTGTACCAGGACGCCCGTCTGGTGCCTCGGGAACCCTGCACACATCGTTCGGGGCCATAGTGGAAACCTCAATAGGCGATAAACCTGGACTAGGGACTTGTGTGGTTAGTTAGGTCGTGGATGACACCCTCGCCAGGCTTCCGCTTGAAGGTTGCCGCGATACATGACATGTACATGGCGGTAAATGGCGAGAGCATGTGTGAAGAAGTACACCCCTGCAGGGTTAACATCATCTATCCGAATAGCCGCGTCCCCGGTAAAGGACTACTTGGTTGCCTATACAGTTCATAGACAAGTGAAAGTGGATACTCTAAAATGTGCAAGATAAGCGTGAGTGCTATGGATGGCATTCTCGTAGGGAGACGGGAGCGGATCCATAGTGGTGTATTGATATGGTGAATATGTGGACTCGTGTGCGCCACCTCAAAAGAGTTACCAGCAGTCGTAGTACAGGATAGCCAATGAGTCAAAGTTGGCTTGCTGCAGTCAAACTCCACCACCCCTTTGTTGATACTGATGCATATGTAGATAGTTCTGATGTAAGTCTTGCTGGGTACATTTGTACTTACGTTTGCTTAATTTATGTTTTTGCAGAGAGACTTCAGTCTCACTACTAGTTCTGCGTGGACTTTGACGTTTAGCTTGTTACCTTAGCTACGATCTTGTACCCTTGGGAGGGTCATGTAGATAGTCAGGCTTCTCAGTCTTTTTCATTTGTAGTTGTCTGTACTCAGACATGTTATGCTTTCGTTTCCTGTATGCTCTGTATGTTGGGTCATGTGACCCATGTTTGTAATATCTGACTCCTCGGAGCCTATTGAATAAATACTTTGAGTCGTATAGTTTTGTTGTGATGGCATGTTGTATTTGCACATATCGAGCATATTGTGTGTATGATTTTGAAATGCTTGGTATGTGTGGGATCAGACAACCTAGTTGTTTATTCTTGGTAGCCTCTCTTATGGGGAAATGTCTCATAGTGCTTCAACTGAGCCATGGTAGCTTGCTACTGCTCCGGAACACTTAGGCTGGCTGGCATTTGTCCTTGTTCGTTCCTTTGTATGTCCCTTCGGGGAAACGTCACATGTTGTTCCTTTAAGTCCTTGTAGCTTGCTACGACTTGGGTTCATACGTTGATGATCGACACGTTCATTGATGGGTCATGTATGCCTGTCCATATAAGTTTGTGCCACCTTGGGTTTATGACTAGTCATGTCGGCCCGGATTCTCTTTCATATGGATGCTAGCGACACTATCATATACGTGATCCAAAAGACGCAAACGGTCCCGGGCCAGGTAAGGTGGCACCCGTGGAATACCGTGCGTGAGACCGCAAAGTGATATGATGTGTTACATGCTAGATTGATGTGACTTAGGATCGGGGTCCTGACAGATCTATTGTACTTCTTTTCAATAAGTAAGAGCATCGAACCCAACGAGGAGTAGATGGACTTGTTCAATATATTTCAACAAGGATTGACTGCAGAAATTGTTTGATGGTTTGTTTAACAACAAGAATAAATGCAAGAACAAGAATTATTGGGGATATAACTATTTGTGTAAGCCGCCCAGGAGGGGCCGGGTTACGCAAAGAGGATTCATCATATGAAGCCCAAGATCAAGCTTGAAGATGGCGGTTCAATAAAGGGCCTAAAGCCCACAGGTGACTTAAGGCCCGTAGTGATAAACCGCCATAATGGCATGGCTTGTATTATAAGGCAGGACTAACTAATCACTGAGCCGGACGCTATTTATGAGCCGGCCGGGACTCTATGGGCCGTAGGGCGTCAACCCGTGTATATAAGGGGACGACCCACCGGCGGCTTAGGGCGGGTAATATCCAATCGAGAGCCAGGCATAGCGTATCTCGCTCCCTGGTCATCGAAACCCTAGCAATACCAACCCAACTAGACGTAGGCTTTACCTTCATCATAAGGGGCCGAACTAGTATAAAAACTCTCTCGTGTCCCTTGTCCCATTAACCCCTTCGAGCTTCCTAGTTGCGATGGCTCCACGTTTAAGTCCTTGCAAGAGGACATCTTCCGTGACAATTCCACAACAGTTGGCGCCCACCATGGGGCTAGCGCACGGTGGAGTTGAGTTCTTGAAGGGCAACTACGAAGGGCTCAAGGGATACGCTGTGGGATGATACGTCTCCAACGTATCTATAATTTTTTGTTGCTCCATGCTATATTATCTACTGTTTTGGACTATATTGGGCTTTATTTTCCACTTTTATATTATTTTTGGGACAAACCTATTAACCGGAGGCCCAGCCCAGAGTTGTTGTTTTTGCCTATCTCAGTGTTTCGGAGAAACAGAATATCAAACGGAGTCCAAACGGAATGAAACCTTCGGGAACGTGGTTTTCTCATCAGATAAAACTCAGGAGACTTGGACCCTCCATCAAGAAAGCCACGAGGCGGTCACGAGGGTGGAGGGCGCCCCCCTAGGGTGCGCCCCCTGCCTCGTGGGCCCCTCTAAGCTCCACCGACTTACTCCTTCCTCCTATATATACCTACATACCCCCAAACGATCAGAAACGGAGCCAAAAACCTAATTCCACCGCCGCAACCTTCTGTATCCACGAGATCCCATCTTGGGGCCAGTTCCGGAGCTCCGCCGGAGGGGGCCATCATCACGGAGGGCTTCTACATCATCACCATAGCCCCCCCCCGGATGAAGTGTGAGTAGTTTACCTCAGACCTTCGGGTCCATAGTTAGTAGCTAGATGGCTTCTTCTCTCTTTTCGGATCTCAATACAATGTTCTCCCCCTCTCTCGTGGAGATCTATTTGATGTAATCTTATTTTTGCAGTGTGTTTGTTGAGACCGATGAATTGTGGGTTTATGATCAAGTCTATCTATGAATAATATTTTAATCTTCTCTGAATTCTTTTATGTATGATTGGTTATCTTTGCAAGTCTCTTCGAATTATCAATTTGGTTTGGCCTACTAGATTGTTCTTTCTTGCAATGGGAGAAATGCTTAGCTTTGGGTTCAATCTTGCGGTGTCCTTTCCTAGTGATAGTAGGGGCAGCAAGGCACGTATTGTATTGTTGCCATCGAGGATAACAAGATGGGGTTTTTATCATATTGCATGAAACTATCCCTCTACATCATGTCATGTTGCTTAAGGCGTTACTCTGTTTTTAACTTAATACTCTAGATGCATGCTGGATAGCGGTCGATGAGTGGAGTAATGGTAGTAGATGCAGGCAGGAGTCGGTCTACTTGTCTCAGACGTGATGCCTATATAGATGATCATGCCTAGATATTCTCATAACTATGCTCAATTCGGTCAATTGCTCAACAGTAATTTGTTCACCCACCGTAGAATACTTATGCTCTTGAGAGAAGTCATTAGTGAAACCTATGGCCCCCGGGTCTATTCTCATCATATCAATCTCCATCACTTTATTATTGCTTTGCTTTTTTACTTTGCCTTTTACTTTTTACCTTGCATCTCTATACCAAAAATACCAAAAATATTATCTATCTTCTCTATTAGATCTCACTCCCATAAGTGACCGTGAAGGGATTGACAACCCCTAATCGCGTTGGTTGCGTTGAGCTATTTGTTTTGTGTAGGTACGAGGGACTCACGCGTGGCCTCCTACTGGATTGATACCTTGGTTCTCAAAAACT
Organism: Aegilops umbellulata; assembly: GCA_032464435.1. Classification (NCBI taxonomy): domain Eukaryota; kingdom Viridiplantae; phylum Streptophyta; class Magnoliopsida; order Poales; family Poaceae; genus Aegilops; species Aegilops umbellulata. Next base: position 65,081,963 of record CP136060.1, on the reverse strand, counting down.
GAGGTAAATACTTACGCTACTTTGCTGCATCATCCCTTCCTCTTCGGGGAAATCCAACGCAGTGCTCAAGAGGTAGCAAGAAGAATTTCTGGCGCCGTTGCCGGGGAGGCTTACGCAAGGTCAAGTCAAGATTTGATTTCCCGTCAACGAGCCATTTCTGGCGCCGTTGCCGGGGAGTCTGCGCAAAAGTCAACATACCAAGTACCCATCACAATCTCTATCTCTCGCATTACATTAGTTGCCATTTGCCTCTCGTTTTCCTTTCCCCCACTTCATCCTTGTCATTTTATTGTCCCTCTCTTTTCCGTTTGCCTTTTTCTCGCTCGCCATTTTGTTTGCTCGTGTTACCATGTGCCTTCTATTTGCTTGCATCTTTGCTTGCTAAAAATCTATTGATATGGATCCACTTAAAGTGTTCTACTTGGATCATCTTCGATCCTTATGCGCTCGTGCTGAGACCCCAACTAGCCTAGTTGATGGGAAATCTTTAGATGAGCATGCTCATTTTGTGCGTCATCGTTTGTCTGAAAAAGGGAAGCTCTTATGGTATCACATAAATAGTTTGCTATGCTATGCTTGGAATCTTTGTGAAATGTGTGATTTTACTTGTTGCTCTAAGAACCCTAAAAACACCATCCCTACCTATGTGAGTTCAATGATAATGAAATCTTATCTTCTTATGCAAAGGGTGTTTATAGTTACTATGATATCGAACAAATTGAAGAATTTGTCGTTTTTAAGGGTGCTCATGAAGTTGCTTCTTTGAATGAAAAGTATGATTTTACTCTCAACAAATCTGAAAATTTTGTCATACTTAATTATTGCAATGAAAACCTTGCTCATAATGTCTATGTCCAAGGATTTATTGAAAGAATGACCGTTGCCTTGGAAGAAAATGATGATATGCATGAATCTATAGATAATGATGATTCCGATGATTTGGTTGAAATATCCCTTGATGAACATGATGCTTGCTATTCTTGTGGCCACGACGCCAACATTTATGAAAACGAATTTGCTATAGTTCCTTATGTTAAAAATGAGATTGTTGCTGTTGCACCCATGCTTGATAACTCCCTCGATGAAAAGCATGATTTCAATGATTTTACTATAAATTCTCTCGATGTAAATTGTGCTAATAATATGCAAAACCCTAAGCTTGGGGATGCTAGTTTTGCTATGTCTACTACTTGTTGCAATGATCATGATTGGGGTGATTCTTTTTATGATCTTGAAAATTTATTTAATCCCCATGATGAATATGAGATTGATAATATTGTTTGCAATAATATTGAAAGTGGGTTTGGAAGATTGTCAACTTTAGATCCCACATATTTGGATAATATTCAGTCTTATGAAATTTTTAAAAGTGGGTTTGGAGAGGTCATGACTTTAGTTAATGTTCATCCCACTATTTCGGAAGAGTGTCAACTTTGCATGCATGTGGATCGTGTTTAGAATATACTTTGTAATAGCTATTTTGTTGAATTTGCCTATGATCCTACATGTAATTATTATGAGAGAGGAAAATATGGTTGTAGAAACTTTCATGCTACTAAATTACTTCTCGTTATGTTGAGATTGCTATTGTCTCTTTCCGCTTCCTTGCATATGCTAGTTTTTGCTTGTCTTGATTTGTTTGCCTATAAGATGCCTATGCATAGGAAGTATGTTAGACTTAGATGTGGTTGTCACATGTTTTATGATGCTCTCTTTGTGCTTCAATTCTTGTCTTTTATGTGAGCATCATTGACATCTCAATGCCTAGCTAAAAAGGCTTTAAAGAAAAGCGCCTGTTGGGAGACAACCCAATATATTTCCTTTCTGTAGTTGAATAAATCATCCATATACCTTATGTTTAGATGTGGTTTTGTGTTTTAATTAGTGTTTGTGCCAAGTTATACCTATAGGATCTTCTTGGATGATAGTTATTTGATCTTGCTGTAATTTCCAGAATCTTTTTGTTCACAAAAACAATTGTTAAAAATCATCAGAACGTGATAAACTACTGATTCCAATTGCTGCAGATCAATAAACAAATTTTCTAGGTCTTCCTATTTTGGTAGATTTTTTGGAGTTCAGAAGTTTGCGTTAGTTACATATTACTACAGACTGTTCTGTTTTTGACAGATTCTGTTTTTCGTGTGTTGTTTGCTTATTTTGATGAATCTATGGCTAGTAAAATAGTTTATAATCCATAGAGAAGTTGTAATACAGTAGGTTTAACACCAATATAAATAAATAATCAGTTAATTACAGTACCTTGAAGTGGTATTTTGTTTTCTTTCGCTAACGGAGCTCACGAGATTTCTGTTGAGTTTTGTGTTGTGAAGTTTTCAAGTTTTGGGTGAAATCTTTTGATGGATTATGGAACAAGGAGTGGCAAGCGCCTAAGCTTGGGGATGCCCATGGCACCCCCAAGATAATCCAAGGACACCAAAAATTCAAAGCTTGGGGATGCCCCGGAAGGCATCCCCTCTTTTGTCTACTTCCATCGGTAATTTTACTTGAAGCTATATTTTTATTCACCACATGATATGTGTTTTGCTTGGAGCGTCTTGTATTATTTGTGTCTTTGTTTGTTAGTGTACCACAATCATCCTTGCTATACACACCTTTTGAGAGAGCCATACATGAATTGGAATTTGATAGAATACTTTATGTGCTTCACTTATATCTTTTGAGCTTTATAGTTTTGCTCTAGTGCTTCATTTAGATCTTTTAGAGCACGGTGGTGGATTTTGTTTTATAGAAACTATTGATCTCTCATGCTTCACTTAGATTATTTTGAGAGTCTTAAATAGCATGGTAATTTTCTTAATAATAATAATATGCTTGGTATTCAAGATTTGTAAAACTTTCTTTTGAGTGCGTTGAATACTAAGAAAAGTTTGATGCTTGATAATTGTTTTGAGATGTGGAGGTGATAATATCAAAGTCATGCTAGTTGAGTAGTTGTGAATTTGAGAAATGCTTGAGTTGAAGTTTGCAAGTCCCGTAGCATGCACGTATGGTAAACGTTATGTAACAAATTTGAAACATGAGGTGTTATTTGATTGTCCTCCTTATGAGTGGCGGTCGGGGACGAGCGATGGTCTTTTCCTACCAATCTATCCCCCTAGGAGCATGCGCGTAATGCTTTGGTTTTTGATGGCTTGTCGATTTTTGCAATAAGTATATGAGTTCTTTATGACTAATGTTGAGTTCATGGATTATACGCACTCTCACCCTTCCATAATTGCTAGCCTCTTCGGTACCGTGCATTGCCCTTCCTCACATTGAGAGTTGGTGCAAACTTTGCCGGTGCATCCAAACCCCGTGATATGATACACTCTTTCACACATAAACCTCCTTATATCTTCCTCAAAGCAGCCACCATACCTACCTATTATGGCATTTCCATAGCCATTCCGAGATATATTGACATGCAACTTTCCACCATTCCGTTCATCATGACACATCCATCATTGTCATATTGCTTAGCATGATCATGTAGTTGACATAGTATTCGTGGCAAAGCCACCGTTCATAATTCTTTCATACATGTCACTCTTGATTCATTGCATATCCCGGTACACCGCCAGAGGCATTCATATAGAGTCATACTTTGTTCTAGTATCGATTTGTAATCATTGAGTTGTACATAAATAGAAGTGTGATGATCATCATTTAATAGTGTATTGTCCGAAATAAAAAAAAGGCCAAAAAAATAAGGCCCAAAAAAAGAGAAAAATATATAAAATAAAAAGGGGCAATACTACTATCCTTTTTCCACGCTTGTGCTTCAAAGTAGCACCATAATCTTCGTAATAGAGAGTATCTTGTTTTGTCATTTTCATATACTAGTGGGAAATTTTCATTATAGAACTTGGCTTGTATATTCCAACGATGGGATTCCTCAAATGCCTTAGGTCTTCATGAGCAAGCAAGTTGGATGCACACCCACTTAGTTTCTTTTGTTGAGCTTTCATACATTTATAGCTCTAGTGCATCTGTTGCATGGCAATCCCTACTCCTTGCATTAACATCAATCGGTGGGCATCTCCATAGCCCATTGATTATACTCGTTGATGTGAGAGTTTCTCCTTTTTTGTGTTCTCCACATAACCCCCATCATCATATTCTATTCCACCCATAGTGCTATATCCATGGCTCGCGCTCATGTATTGCGTGAAGGTTTATAAGTTTGAGATTATTAAAGTATGAAACAATTGCTTGGCTTGTCATCGGGGTTGTGCATGATGAGAGCATTCTTGTGTGACGAAAATGGAGCATGACTAAACTATATGATTTTGTAGGGATGAACTTTCTTTGGCCATGTTATTTTGAGAAGACATAATTGCTTAGTTAGCATGCTTGAAGTATTATTATTTTTACGTCAATATGAACTTTTTTCTTGAATCTTACGGATCTGAATATTCATACCACAATTGAGAAGATCTACATTGAAATTATGCCAAGTAGCACTCCGCATCAATAATTCTCTTTTTATCATTTACCTACTCGAGGACGAGCATGAATTAAGCTTGGGGATGCCTGATACGTCTCCAACGTATCTATAACTTTTATTGCTCCATGCTATATTATCTACTGTTTTGGACTATATTGGGATTTATTTTCCACTTTTATATTATTTTTGGGACAAACCTATTAACCGAAGGCCCAGCATAGAATTGTTGTTTTTTTGCCTATTTCAGTGTTTCGGAGAAACAGAATATCAAACGGAGTTCAAACGGAATGAAACCTTCGGGAACATGATTTTCTCGTCACATAATACCCAGGAGACTTGGACCCTCCGTCAAGAAAGCCACGAGGCGGTCACGAGGGTGGAGGGCACCCCCCTAGGGTGCACCCCCTGCCTCATGGTCCCCTCGAAGCTCCATCGACGTACTCCTTCCTCCTATATATACCTACATACCCCCAAACGATCAGAAACGGAGCCAAAAACCTAATTCCACCGCCGCAACCTTCTGTATCCACGAGATGCCATCTTGGGGCCAGTTCCGGAGCTCCGCCGGAGGGGGCCATCATCATGGAGGGCTTCTACATCATCACCATAGCCCCTCCGATGAAGTGTGAGTAGTTTACCTCAGACCTTCGGGTCCATAGTTAGTAGCTAGATGGCTTCTTCTCTCTTTTTGGATCTCAATACAATGTTCTCCCTCTCTCTCGTGGAGATCTATTCGATGTAATCTTCTTTTTGCAGTGTGTTTGTTGAGACCGATGAATTGTGGGTTTATGATCAAGTCTATCTATGAATAATATTTTAATCTTCTCTAAATTCTTTTATGTATGATTGGTTATCTTTGCAAGTCTCTTTGAATTATCAATTTGGTTTGGCTTACTAGATTGGTCTTTCTTGCAATGGGAGAAGTGCTTAGCTTTGGGTTCAATCACTACTAGGAAAAGGCATGCTAGTGGCGCACCAGTTTTGCCTTCTAATGGCGCACTACTGGTGCGCCACTGGCATCACGCCATTAGAATTAAATTCGAATGGCGCACCACGTAGTGCGCCATTAGTATAGCCTACAGTGCGCCATTAGAATGCCTCCCAGGGGGCCATATGTACCCATGTGCTTTGGCATTCTAATGGCGCACCAGTGGGTGATGCGCCATTAGTGTGATTATCACAGTGCGCCATTAGTGTCTTGTGTGGTGCGCCACTAGTATGAATATTAGGGATTTTTTTCATTTCTGATATTTTCACAGGTTACAAAATATATTATTGTACAGAATTTAGACAACAGCACACAGCAACAGCAGATTCATCAAATACAATAGAAGATTAGTCTCCGAATACAATTCATCATATTAGTCTCCGAATTCAAAAGACCGAACAAAGATAGAACATTACAAGTCTCGAGACCGCGAGTAGCGAGTTTGTCTTCACATTACAAGTCGATATCGATCATCTAAACTACCATCACATAGAAGAGAGCTGCGATCATCACGATGAGCATCATCGCGATGAAACTGGTCTTCATCCGGTTCCTCCAACGCTCCCTCCTCTCTCCCGCTAGATAGCGGGCGTATCTAGATTCCGCCTCCGCCCTAGTGGTGTACCCTTTGTAATTGTTACCGCTGAAACGGTGAACCTGTCTCCGACACTCCTCCCAGTCGTTGTAGACTCCGGGAACCTTACCCTTGTACACGACATACGACGGCATCTCTATGCACAAGCGAAACAACAGACAATACATAAGCAATATATAAGTATGCAACAAAAGGATCGGAAGAGAAAAGCAAGACATTAATAGCACGATTCATGGTCCTACTAATAAATAGCATTGATTATATCTAAGTTGAACGACTGTCCAAACCAAATAGACATACAAGTTCATTAAAGTTTAATTACAACATGAGCCAATCAATGTTTCAGAACTACACATAGCATCACTATTGTCGACTCGACTCATGGGACCGGAGCGTGGATGAAGCCGCCGTCTGTCATGATGGTCATGAAATCGCGGGCGTTGTCAGCCTGCATTTGTAGCGTTCCGTCTATCTCACGGTTGGACAGTTGATATCTGAGGTAGAACTGCCCCGAGGTATGAAGGACATCTTGATGGATGATGTCCGCAAACTCCGACTGGATGCAAAAGAATTCTTGTCTGATGTCCGCGTCCTGGATTGCCGACGAGCTTGCGGACCAATCTTTGAGATTATCTGGTAGCGGAAGGTGATGATGGTCCTGTACGATCGCCCGCATGTGATGGAGGGCGTAGTAGGCATCCTTCTGACCGCCAGGCGGCTGCTTGACGCAGGAGAACGTCGTATTGTGGGCGAACACGTGCCTGCCGTACCTACGAACTGGCCTGGTGAAGGTGCCTCCAGATTTGGTGTAGCCGAGGAGAACATTATCAAGAAGTTTCTTGATATTTGTGTAGTCCATCTTGGAGTCACGGTTCGGGTCGAAATACGTGGCCGTGGAATATTTTGGGCTTAAGAGGATGAGTGTGCAATGTGTGTCACCGCACAGAACACGGAATGTTAGAAAAAGAAAAGAACGATCGAAATCTAAGAAATCATATGTTACAGGGCGGTTAAGGGATGACTTACTTGGGAAAGTAAGCCACGAGAAAGTTATCCTTATCTGGGTTTGCCAGAATGACGCCTTCGAGGTGTGAACTCGTGATTTGGCGGTCCCCAGCGCTGCCCAAGAGCTTGGCACGCATGTAGAAGGGGTCGAATATCACGATGTCCGGGGTCTTGTCTCTAATGATCCGCATCTCCATACTCAGCGAAAACAGCCGAATGAAGGTGTAGTGCAGCAGATGAAGGTTAAACATAGCAAAGATGTCATCAAACCGTAGGACGATCGTACCCCCGATGTCTCCATCCACAAAGCCCTTGCCCTCTGGCACCTTGGCCACGAAAATCGGGTATGCCACATCATTCTCTCTGAGACACCGCTTCTCCAAAGAAAGAACACTATCGTGCAGACTCCGCATAGCACCGGTTGCAGCATTGAGCATATTTGTCGGTAGCATCGCCCTACCCGCAACATGCACCATCCTCGATATATCCTTAGGTGAAGGTGGCCCGTCTTGAGTACGGATCATACTCGGTGCCGGCTGGCTCACACCCTTGTTACTCTTTCTTTTCTGTCCCTTCTTCTTGATCTGTTGTAATGGGACCGAGTTCTGCTCACAGACCGCCTTCTTGAGTGTGTTGGGGCTGATAATATTTGGCACCTCAGCTATCTGAGGCTCGGTGAAGTCGGCAGCTGGAGGCGTCTCCTGAGAACTGAACACCAGACGATGCCTGTTGTAACTGGGTTTCTCCGTCGTACCAGCTAGACCGCGGTCGTCTTGGTTGGGTTCTTGAGAAAGAGGCCTGCAGAATTCGTCATCTTACCCATGTTCGGCAAAGTACTTATCGACGTTGTTGTCGTCGTCAAGATCCTGTGCCATATGCATGTTCGGATCCTGTGCCATAGGGATGTCTGGCATGTCCAGTAGCGTTGCGGCGGTCTTGCCATGGCTTGGCGCTGAGACCCCAATGGTCTTGCCATGGCTTGGTGCCGGCACGACTGGCGGTGTTGTCTTTGGGGTGGTGTCCCCCGCCCCCAAACGAATTTGGCTCTTCGGCCAAAGCAGGGGCCATCTTAGGCAGGCGCTGTGGGTCATTAGATCATCTTCGTCGGCCCTAGTGGGTTGAATCAGAGGTAACAACTCGCCGCAGCCTGGCAGCACCCGAACCAATTAAACCCTATACACGGTGGGTGGCATCGGTTTACCATGGAACACTGGGTTGCCCGGTTGAATGATTTTGCCCTTGGCGACATCGACCAACTCGTCGTTCACGAAGTGCAGGAGAGTGCACAGAACGTCGGCGGCGCCCTGCGAAAACATGTAGGGCGTCAGGGATGCCCAGTCAAAGGCAAGGAGATGAAGTCCTCGGCCGAGAGGCTTAATTAGTTACCATGATGATGGCGTCGAGCTCGGCTAATGTCGAGGCACCGCCAACGGCGGGCGTGCAACTGACGGAGGGGCCGCTTGCTGGAGAGATGCCGGCTGGCGTACACCCAGGTGCATTAAGCTTCAATGTCGGCCGTGCCGGCGTCGGAGACACCAATACCGCCGCCGCCGGAGATACCAATGGCGCCACCTGCGCGTTGTGCGAGTTGCTGGCCGTGAAGCTGGGAATCGGGGGCGGCCCCTGTTGGCCACCCGCAATCCACGTCGTTATCCCATGAATCAAGGTAGGCATAATGTCGGTCAGCGTCGATCCCAGTTGTTGTTGCACTTGCTCTTGGACAATCTCCGGAATCCGCGCCACTTGTGCCTTAAGTGCTTCAACCTCGCGCGACTGGCTTTCCAAGCTGGTCTTTTTCTCCTTTCGCCCACCAGCGGTATAGTATGACAACCATTTTGTGGACAAGCCTTTGCCGGCCACACGACCAGCTGACGACGGCTTAGTGAGCTTGTCCTTGTTTTTCATTAAGTTCAACGACCTATTTAGAGTGCTGTCCCAAGCAGGGGTGCTCTGAGACGACCCCACGCTACTGCTTTCAGTCTCCTTCGCCAGAACAAGCTCAAGCGCCCTGGTCTTCGGATCCGTGGTAAGCTCCTTTGTTATCTGTTCCTCCTTGTACCGGGCCGTGACATAGTTCCTGGTCTGCTTGTCACTGTTGTATTTCTCGAAGCGGGGCGGTAGGCCTTGCTCGGCATGCTCCGCGTCCTCCTTGTCCCATATAGGCTCCGCCACTCTGTAACCGCCGGGACCAAGTTTGTGTTCCCCTAAGTTCAACTCCCGCATTTCTTTCCCCCACTGACTTGATTCGGAGGTTGCACTGCTCTCGCACTTGATCTTGAACTCCTTGTAGTCCTCTTCGCTGATCGAAGGATTTTTCGCCTTGATCTTCTCATAACTATCACCTTTCTCAATCATTCTCTTCACCGCACTTCTCCAAGTAGACAGGGCCGTGCTCATCCTCGTGAGGGCGGCACTGTTCACTTTATTCCCTAAGAGGCGTGTGTTTTCAAATTCAGCGGGGAACTTGCATCGTTCGTGCAGCTTCGTGAAGAGGAGGTTGCGCAAATTCCCTCGGTCCTTATGCCTAAGGTTCTCGGTGTTGATCGAGACGGTGCTCCGGAGAATGCACCCGAGCTGAACCGAGTACCCCTTGACTATATGTTTGGGCTCCGTTGGATTCCCGTCGGAGTCCACTTGAGTAAATTCCTCCTTGACGGTGCGGAGCGCGTTCAGGCGTCGGTCCTTCCGTTGCTTCTTCGGTTGGCTGCCATCTGTGCGTGCGCCGCCATCATCAGTGGTGGCATCCTCGGCGGCACCATCAGTGGTGTCATCCCCGACGCCACTAGGGGTTGTGTAGTCAGGATCGGTGTCTTCCGCGGCGTCCTCATAGCGGTGAGGTTGTTCCTCCATCTCTTGGGACAGCTCCCAGAAGTGCTTGCCGCCCGAACCGCCGGCCTCATCGTTGTGGGCCATGTTTCGCTCTAAATAGGAAAAAAGTTTGGTCAAAAAGTTGGTTATTGTCAAGGAACAAGATCATGGTCTCATCATTTAGGGTTTGTCGACACCGAGGCATCCTAAAAGCTAAGCTTTTATCATTTAGGGTTTGTCGACGCCGAGGCACCCTAAAAGCCTAAGCGTACATCATTTAGGTTCTCATCGACACCGAGGCACCCTATAGAAGCAAATGGGTTTGTCGACGCCGAGGCGCCCTAAATGCTGAGTTAAGTTTTCATCATTTAGGGTTTATCGATGCCGAGGCACCCTAGGTTGGGCCTAATCACTTGGCACTAATCACTTGGCTCTATTGCCACCTATGTAGCAAGAATGGCGGGGCAGTTGATCCTACTTAACTAAGTACTAACATACCCCGGCCCATGCATTAGTAGCAAGTACCCCATATGTACTATTTTTAGCAAAGTCATGCTAAAATTCACGGAAAATTTCAGCATGACCTTTGCTGAAAATAGGACATATGGAGTACCCGAATTTGCCGGAACGGAAGTTAATCGACATTCCGGCAAACTCAAGGGCCTCTCGGGGTACCTGCAATATCATTATCCTCGCGTAATGAAGTCGCTAATGGGTCTTTTCAGAAGATCACAAGTAGCATCATCACAAGTATACATACTACTGTCCAAGCAAATTAACTGAATAGTATTGTGTCAAGTTCAGTTTGAAAATTCAGTTACTGCTTGAGTGATTTGACACCAAAAATTACTCCCAAAAATTACAATGACTATATATATTCACTGTACAAGCTGTCAAGTTCTATTTCAGCTCAAGTTTCATTACAACACAAACACTGTAATTCATCTTCTCATAGAAAAATTAATAATCAAAATCAAATTACAATAGGGGTCCCAGGTTTGACCCCATGATACGTGCTATCCTGGGATTATTCCTCTTCTGAACAAACCATCATGCATCATTTTCTAACCAAGGCATAGCTCAGGAAAATTCAGAAATAAAATGCATCAGCTCGAAGAAATAATGCGATTGACACGTCAAAACTATGACAGAAATGTAAAACTTGATGGCAACTACGTCATGGTACCATGGTACAGAATGTTGCAAAAGGACAAATAGTTATCTACTGATACACTTTGACACGGCAAACACTTAATCTAATAATTTCATAAACTAACAATGTTTATCCTTATGTTAAGTATTTTATTACTGTATTTTCATACGAAATTTAGCAAGTTTTAACTATTGTACTTGTATTATATTTTACTACTGTATTTTCATATGAAGTATTTTAATTATCATACTTGTATATCAAATTGTTAGTTCAGGTGTGGCATTGATGCGGTGCCCACATTATATTATAGAACAGTGTCACATGTGGTACAAGCATCAAACATCTAGTGTTGAAAAAAAGATTAATGAATGTCACCCTACTGAACCTGAACTTAATAGTCACCATAGGAGCTATACTAATCCAGTTGTTGACTGGTCAATTCAACTGATATTGATTCCTCACAAGAATTTACCATGTGCCTCCTAAACAACCTAATCCAACACAGGGACATGTGACTCCCAACAAAGATTGCCCATTTAAGTAGAGTTTTCTTGTACAAGGGCATTGAACTTGCCCATGTGCCTTTCCTCAATAAATTTGATGACTTTCAACGAGACATGAGGAGATGGGCCATTTTTGTACAACATTATAACAGGCAGAGCTTTCAACTGAATTTGTCCTTTATAATTAAAAGCACAACTATGACAAAAATACCAGGTCATCGGTGATTTGGATCACGACGAGTACGACTCTATCAACCCCGTTCACTTGAACGCTTCCGCTTAGCGATCTACAAGGGTATGTAGATGCACTCTCTTTCCCCTCATTGCTGGTTTCTCCATAGATAGATCTTGGTGACACGTAGGAAAATTTTAAATTTCTGCTACGTTCCCCATCAGTCTTACGACGAGTAAGTGATACGTTAGGGTTACGATTTCTACACTCAACTTTGCCGTTGGTGTTGATGGGAATCCGCAACCTTGTTACTTCCGCTATTTGGATTGAGGTAATAGTATTTACGTTACTTTATACATGTGATTTACCTCTGTTATAAATCCTTGAGTACTGTGTGTGTCAGCATACCGATCCAAGGATGACACTTAAGCACAGAGACTTGATCCATTCGGGTCGGGTCGCTACAAATATGTACTGAAAATGGATAGGCATGGCATATTCACATACACGATGTGTAAACTAAGCTAATGGTAGTTCAACAAAGTAGAAGCAATGCAAAGCATCAGTTGCAAGATATGTGCAAGCAATGTAACCTTGGAAAGTTAGAGCAAGTACCTTGATGGGTGAATAAGATAGGGAATCTTCCTCTGACTCCTCCACTAGGGAGCTACATTGACTTAGGTCTCCCTCTAGCTCAGAATCACTGTTAGGATCATATTCTGAGCATGAATCTGTAGGTGGAGAGTGTTTGCATTGCATTGCATCCAAACTTGATTTCGGTCCCTTAATGCCAAGTTTGACAGCCATGGCACTGTTCTGCTTTATTCTTTTCATGAGCGCAAGCTCATAATCACTATGATGATGTTCAGAATTTGAGATTCATGAAAACATAAAAAGTAGTCAGATTATCTATGGAATGCATTGCAGTTTCAACTCAGAGAGTGTCTCCCTATAAACCCTTGCATATGCAAAGTTCACCTCCCCAACCGTGCTGACCAGACCACACACAGAGATACACACCCGAGCTGCGAACATGCATTTTCGAAAATAATTTAGGAACATTTAGCTGACCAATTAAACAACTCTGTTTTAATAATATCAGATTCGTATTTGAACAACTAAGCTTGTTTAGCTTGATGGGTGGAGCAGTGTTATTATGACATGAAGCACGTATTCTGATAGTAGAGTGATCATAAAAGGAGGAAACTCTAAGCATATATTTTTTAGCAAAAGAGGGTTTCCCCTCTGATTTCTATTAAAGAAACCACCACGGAACCAACATGATCAGTTAAACCCTAAGCATGATCAATTAAACTGTATTATGGCTATGCCATGGCAGATTTGAAGCTGCAAACCGGAGAAATGATATTTAGCATCCATTATTTGCTTCAAACTAAGAACTAAATTCTAAAGCTGAAAAGAAAGTAGAGTAACCAAGTTAAGATCTATTTTCTGGTTGAGATCAAAAAGTTGAGGAGATATGAAGTACCACCTCTCTTGCGGCCGCGTGTAGGCATCAGGGGTGCGATGGCTGTCGGTGGCGTTGAAGCAAATCTGCGATGGTAGACAGGTGCATCGGGGGATAAGTACCGTTGCGGTGGAAGAGAAGGTCGTGTGAGCGGCCCCGACAAAGAGGACGATGGCGCCGATGAAGCGAGAGGGCGCGATGCAAGGCTATTGGTCCGTCACCATGGATGAGAAACGTCCATCTCTAGCAGTGGACGATGCGGTCTTGGTAGGTGCTCCGGCATGGTGGAGGACGGTGGCGATGGATGTGGTGGAGGACGCCGGCGATGGATGGGGTGGCGGACGGAGGCAGGTGTGGGAATGGGATGTTCTAGCGCGGACGGTGTATGAATGGGAAAATGGAGGGAGAGGTACGTGGAACCATGTTTTTGGGACGCGCCTGTCTGAAATATGGGAAAGTTACGAACTTATCCCCCGTTTCAAATTTGGACGTCTCGTCGGTTGGGGATAGGACGGTAATCTCGCATCTCCCAAATATTTGCCGGTAACTATTTCGGGCGAGGAGAGGGTGTTTTGCCGCCCACGATTGGCGCCCATGGTGTAAGAACGGGGCTGACAGGTAGGGCGGTTGTGTCATGTCTGATGGAAGTTACACATCTGCCCCTATTTAAAATATTAGCCTACATCTATTTCGGACGAGGAGAGTTTGTTTTGCCGCCCACGGTTGGCGCCCACGGTGTATGAATGGGGAATGGAGGGAGAACCAGAGGTCTTTCGGACGAGCTTGAATCAAATGAGTTTTGCCGCCCATGTTTGACGCCCACCGTGTCAGAATGGGCTCAGAGGCGGTCGTGTCGCGTCTAATTGAAGTTACTAACCTACCCCTATTTAGAGCAGTGGAAATCGGGCCGATGGATTGTCCGTGTAATGGGTAGACAGTAATTTCCATCTCCCAAACACTTGGCTCTGGGCAGCCGATGTGGGAGTGGACATTTTGCTGTTTCTTTCGAATCTTGGGACAATAAGCATCAACGTTTACCCTGGCAACAAAATTCGAATCCATTTTGTATTCCTATATGAATCTTTATAAATTATTCTATGTGTTTTTATATATCTTCAAAAGGACGTCAAAGATGTATTCCACTGTCATATATGAATATGGTTTACAAATGCCGATACTCAAATTCAGAAACTAGAATCCAGTTTAAGGTGAATTCGATATTTTGGAACACTTCATGTCCAACTCAAATGTCACACGCAGCATAATGTGTACTCCCATTTAGATATGTACACAAGCGATTTATCAAGATTCAAATACTGAGTCAATCAACCAAGAATGTACGGAACTAACAGACATATAAACACTTATAGAGTATATGGATCAATAATATCAACTAACATACATAAGCCAGGCTGCTGTACTTTTTTTGGCTACAACAACATCCTTTTTTTAGCCAGCATCTTGGCCCTTTCCGATGCGTGCCACTTATGGTCCATCTATACTACTATTGCTGAATGCACATTCAGCCCGATTGGCATATTTGTAGGTCTGGCACAGCAATCCAAATGAAACGTCTCCGAGTCTTATCAATTAATACAGACTTGTGCTCAAATAAAATTACAAACAAAAAAACAATTATTACATGATCCCTAAAACAAATGGTTTGATTGATTACATGAACAGACAACACAAAGGTTATTCAACTATGGAAAGAACATTTCACCTATGATTTACCAAGTAGGAATTTAATTTCCTTTTTTTCCTTCAGGACCTTAACAATCTGGTCAGTCTCAGCTTGCTTTGTTTTGAAATCCACCAAATATTTAATGGTTGTGTTGAGTACTGCTTTTGATTGTGCTATTTGCTTCCTCAACATGTCAACTTCATCTCTAAGTGCAGAAGCAGAATCTCTTTCTACCACTAGTTTAGCCTCTAGAGCATCAGCAGTTGGCAATTCATAATGCACGATTGGGCCGGTGCCACTGCTGTGGATGATGCAACGTCCTTGGGGACCTCGCTCTTTGATCTTGGGCTAACCTGTTTTGCCATTAAAGTTCCAATTGGATTCAGAAAAGTTGAAGTTAGCAAAACATCTCAACTGGGAGTTATAACAGCAAACTAGTTAAACAAACAAGGAATTAAAGAGCTTCAATTGGATGCTGAAAAGTAGTTATTAACATCATTGTAACCCGCTGTTGCAGCAGCAAAGCAGTTAAACAAACAAGTAGATATTTAAGTTAAGGAAAACATGTAATTCTTAACAGTAAGTATGAAACACATAGATAGGCGCAGTCTACAATATGATTAACAGGCTGTGCCATTATGTATTCAGTAGCAAACTAAATTAAGCCAAGCAACGTAATTGAGCAATTTTGCAATAAGTGGCTAACTAAAATTCTGAGAAGCAGGTAACTGAACTTATGCTAGTTCTTTGTATAGGCACACTGCAACTTCTTTTTCGCTTACAAGGTTGTACGAAGGAGTCCATGGCATCAATTGCTTGGATACGCAGTCCCAATACTTCTTTCTTCCCACACTGCATGGGTAAGTCGAATGGTCAATCTGGTAAGATGGTGCGTCCTTGATATGTTATATGAGGACGTGTAGTCAGACTAGTTGTAGACAAACACATCACACTGGCTTTTACTGTATATTTCATGCGATTACTTTTGGCATATCAAGATCTAAGCAATCTATAATAGGATGAAAAGACTGGCATCCTTCACATTATTGGTGAACCCAGTTCATAGAAACAAGCAATTCAACCATTCTGTGGGTAAATCAAAAGCGCCACTGGAATATTTTTCACTATCCAATCATACACGCAAAAAGGGGCGACGCCACCATAGGGGCCGGTATGGGCGGCCACCTTAGGTGGCTGGAAAGTGTGCACCTAGTTTGAGTCGTCCAGGTTGGCCCATGCTAGTTTTGTTCGTCCCAATGCACGAGCAGGCAATGTGAAAAATGAAGAAAAATGTTTCAATTTGGATGGGCCAATAACATAAGTGAAAGGCAGGCCCTATAGCAGGCTCGCGGCCCAAACGAGCGCCTCCCATATTGATCGACGGCAGGAAAAACCCCAATTCATTCGCTCCAGCCTCCAGTCTGGTTCGCTCCTAACCTAGCCGCAGCTGGACAGACCGACACAGCACTTCCTCGTGCCCTCATTGGAGGGCGGTCGCCGGGCTTCAAGAAAACGGAAGGACAAGAAGATGAAGATCCAACCCTGGGTGTAGCATGCGTTGGAGGTAGTGGCGGCAGCACGGGCATGGCATCGAGCTTGCGCAAAAGGACAGTCGCAGCTTGCAAGAGCAGCATGCACAACAAGCAAGTACATCACATCCCTGATTATATCTAATTTAACTCTTCAATTTCTGGCCAATAGTTAAACCTGACGGTGTTGTAAAACTGCTTGTATGTAGGGAATCTATGAGAAAATGAAACCAATTTCTACTTATTTTATAACTCCCCCAATCAATACTGAACTGACTGAACCTGATGTATCTAATCAAGTTTCCGGTGCAAACATACAAGCTCATGTTGTTCTTGAGCCTGAAGTGTCTAATGAACAGACTGCTAGTGAAGGATTTGATGCAAACATTTTACATGCTCCTGGTGATGAACATATAGTGTCTAATGAGGGATCTAATGCAAGCATTTTGCAAGCTCATTGAAGGATTTAGTGTATAATGATGATCTACTATGTTGAGAGAGACAGAGATTTGCAGGCATTGATGACAAGCAAATTATAGTGCATTTTCATAGCTTGAGGAAACGTCGAGGCCATCTACCAGAAAGTCCCCGTATCATGACAACATAGCATAAATACTTTTCTAATCTGTTGTTTGAAACTATTGGCATACTTGTGCAGGATAGATATATTGATATGCAGTTTGCGCACTGGTTATACGTGCAATTACACTTCGATATTTTCAGCCAGAGAACGAATAATTCAAGCAGGTACAGACCATGTTTGTAGTCCTTGTACACCATGTTGCATTTTGTGTTTTTTGGTGCTTGCATCATTTAGTGTTTATAATCTAAGCTACTTTGGATCATTAGCTGGTTTTCAAAGTGCATGTAGCTTCACATTTCTCAAGTTATGTTGATTTCCGGAGTGCAAGTGCCTTCGTATTTTTTAAGTTAAATGTTCGCCCCTGGTAACTTGAATTCGTGGATCAGCCACTGCACACAAATCATACACGAATGTCAGTATGAATTAAATGAAATGCAGGGACTTACGCTAGCTCGTTGTACAGACTCACTGCAGCTCTGCTTGCGCTTGGGATGTTCCATGTACAAGTCCATGTTACCACTTGCTTGGATGTGCAGGCCTTGTGCTCCTTGCACCCCTCTCTGCATTTTTGACATGGCGAATGGTTGATCAAATAAGAGGAATCGACCTTGATGTTGTACCAGAGGACAGATACTTACAAGATTATACGGGTGTACAGGATGTGTACCAGATCCCGTAGCGCCGTCATGCTTCGCTAAAATATGGATTTTCTTGTTTCAGATGATATCCCCAGAAGAAATAAGTGTTAAGGTCAGAGTTGCATAGGCGTGTAAGCTAAGAGAGCAGTGAAAGGATATCCAAACATCGTCGGAACAGTGCACAATCGAGTGATGTGTGGATACCTAGTGCGGGCCGGCGTTTGGGCATGCTTTCCTAGCTAGAGTGCGGGTCACTTCAGAGCCGTTGAGGGTGATGCGCTGGCGTTGGCTGGCCGTGCACGGATGCAGATCTTGAGTGACAGCAGAGCGCTACGATGCGGTGTACGAGACCGTTGGTGAAGCCCCAACAGCCTCGGGGGGCGGAGGTGCGACGATGTGCTCGGTGAAGTAGCCCCGGTGAGTTGGGAGACGGCGTCGGTGAAGCGCACCTGATGCGGTGGAACTCAGTGTCTATGAGGCACGTCGGTTGCGGCGGCCGACGTTGTCGGTGGACCACCCGGTGAGGCGGACGAGGGCGTAGATGAGATAGCTCCGGTGCGGTGGTGAAGCACGACCGTCGTCTTCGTCGTCGTCCGGCACAGAGGTGGGGAACGGTGGGGAAAGAGACGAGACGAGGGGCGATTCGAGGGTTGGCGGCGAATTAGGGATTTGAGCAATCTGGGCACGGAAGGGGACGATGGAGAAGAGAGATTTTGCAGGGCTGGAATTGGGGCCGCCAGATATTGCAATCAGAAACGTGCAAGCGTGAAATTATATTGTCGTCATCCTTTTGGGGGGGGAGGGGGTGGGTGGCTGGGTGCTACGCGTCCGTTCGACACACGCGACCACCCCGACAGGACTATGCTTCGGTGCCTTAAGGCACCTGCCTTTGTGTCCATGACATATGGGCCCAATAGGTGGATGGCCCACATGTTAGTGACCCAAAGGCAGTTGCCTTTAAGGCACCGAAGCAGCGTCCACCCCGACACGACCCTGGTTTGCCTGGTGCGCCTACATTTAAGAATGCAAACGAATCTTCTTTCATTTGCAAACGAATCTGTATGTATTACCATGCCCGTGTTTTCCTTGCAATAATTAGTCATTCGAAACGAGATACTCCATCCGTTCACTTTTGTAAGTCGTTTCAGACAACTTAAAATGAACTGTTTTGTACATTATCTGAAATGTCTTCAAGGTCTTATAAAAGTGAACAGAGGGAGTACTATAGATTAATTAATGAGGAGTTATTTGAAAAAAATTGAAACGGTGCCCACGCTAACGTGGATTAGACTATGTGTCACATAATTAGTTATTTGAATTAGAGTGTGTGTCACGTAGTTAGTTATTTGAATTAGAGTGTGTGTCACGTAGTGATCTCCAATTCTAACGTGGATTTCGCATTTCACTGTATCCACGCTACTTTTTTAATACAAATTCATATGTATATTATGAACACCATGGTAGTGAGAAAACTTTTGGATGGATTCAAACATATGACCTACAAAATAGCACAACAAATTGAGTCAATGTCAACTTCTCGAAACTTAGTATGGCACAAATTCGAAATAATTACCCGTATGCCTGGTCCTCAGTTCAAATCTTACAATGTACACCGAATTGAAACATCGATATTAAGTCACATACTATGTACATTCAAATGTTGTTTTAGCCCCCCCCCCCCTCTCCGCACAAACGCTACATACTTCCTGTATCGGTCAATCTTCCTCTCCTAACCACCTTAGGAAGCTATTTGTTTCCAACACACGTTCATTCTTTCTCTCCATGTTTCGATCTCTAAGTCTCTCAACTACACAACCCCTTTTTCCACTCTGTTACCAAATGTATTTACCTCACACACCCACCATTGCACCCCATGCCAAACTCTCTCTATCTCCCCTCTCCCTCTCACCCTCTCGCACTAAATACATGCATTGCCTATCTAGCCCCCAACCTCTTGTGCATGCGCACGCACGCACGTTGTATATCTAGGTCACTCCCTCGATACTGTCTCGCTCTTTCTTCGGCACGGCGGGCCACACTCGCTCAATCTCACTCTCTTTATCTGAGTCTCGTTTAACCTCGTTTTCTTTCACACACACAAATGATATATCTCCCTGTTCGGGCCTCGATCGACACACTCTATACTCTCTCACGCAGATTGTCTATCTAGGTCAGTCCATCCAAGCCGCCACCACTCTTTTGACCTCATGGTGGGCCACGCTCACTCAATCTCTCTCTCTCTCTTTCTCTCTCTCCGTATGTTTCGATTGACCTCGCTCTTTCTCGGACAAAAATGATATATCACCATGTTTGAGCCCAATTCGACCTATTCACATTGTATACTCTCTCACGCACATCGTCTATCTAGGTCACTCTCTCCAACCTGTCTCACTCTTTCGATCGCACGCCGACCCTATGTGATCGGTTGACCTTGCTTCCTCCCACGCACAAAATATATCTACACGTCTCTGACTGGATCATCTCTCAAGCTCTATCTTACAGCCCTCACCCTTGCCAAAAAGCTCAACCGGACAATATCTCTCCAGAGCATATATATATTTGTTCAATGAATGTCGGACCACACTCACTTTGTCTCTCTATCTATATGTCTCTCGATTGACCTCGCTTTCTCACACCGTATCTTCCACGCTTTGAAGCTACTACCTCTCCATCCCTCACAAAGTCGGGGCTATTTACATTGCGAGGGGCACTCCAACCTTGGATTAATTTGTGTAGGCATTTATTCCGGTCGGTTTAGATTATATTTTTGTAGCATTCGGCCCACAACTACTCCAAACACCATTGCAACCCACGCAACTACCCTAGTTGATTTCCCTCTGGCTCGGTCATCGCTCTCTCGCACGTCCTTTCTCGCCTTCAACGTCACACCATGGTATTATTGAAAAAACTATGTTGTTCTCTTTAATTATTATAAATAAGCTACAAAGCTACACACCGATAGTCCACTTGGAATGGAACAAATTTTGACCCACAAATTAAAGTGGTACAAACTACACATCGAGGGGCCCACATGTCATGAAACAAATTTGGAACCATATACAAATTAAAAAATAAAGGACAAGGATCGAACATGCGACCGGGCCTTCAAGCCGCACGTCAAGAGTAGGCAACATACGTAGAATAGCAATGTTTGTTGTACCCCCTTTGTTCACATAATGTTTTTATATTACCACAGCCTAATTAATGGATAACGTGTAATATTATTTTTAGTACTATTCGCCTTCACTTACTGGTGGGTTCCATGTGTGCTCTCTCACTCTCTCCTCCCCTTCTGCGTTTAGACACACCGGCAAACAGGAAGAACTCGCGGGCGATGTTGCCGTTGACCATATCTGGACGCGTTCACAAGTCACGGCACCAGTTTCACGTACTAGCAGCACTAGTCAGTGTGTACGTGCAATGCACCTTAATTTAGAAGTATATTAAGTGCATGCGGATATTAACTACTAGGATATTATTCGCGTGTTGTCATGTGATTAGCACTATTTTTGGCATGAAATTAACTGCACGCTAAACGTATTGAGCACTCGACATTGAAGCAGTCTAGGTCATTGGATGACAAGGAATACATGTGGCTTGATAACGTTTTATATTTAATTTGATACGGCTCTAGTAGAACATTCAATCGATCAAACCATACATTTCGTTCAGTCTGACTTCGACTTTAAATTATACGACGATCGATATAAAATAAACGAAAATGATAAACGTTCGGATTTTAAGCATGGCAATCCGAACGTTTTTCATGGCAAATTTAGATTACGCGGCGGCGGCGGGGGCGTCTCGCGGTGGGAAGCGGCTCCTCTGCCGTGCTCTGTGTGTCGTCGGGCCACTGACCGACTGCGACGGCGGCGTCTTGCACCGTTGTTGGCGTACTCCTGAACGTTGGCCTAGCTTCAAGGAAGGCCAAAATGTTCTGGACTTCGGAGCGGGTCGACTAGCGGGAGGAGGCGACTGGTGTTGGTGCAAGGAAGCGGTCGACGATGGCCATCCATGCCGCTGAGGGGGGCACTGGCACCATCGCGGGGACAGGCGCTGTCAACGGCGCGGCAGAGACATTCGTGTGCACGGACACCGGCACGGGCGCGCACGTCAGTGCACGCGCAGGCGCATGCGCTGGCAGGTGCACGGGCGCTGAAAGTCGGTGGAGACCTCGTGGAACCCCGTGGGATCAAGCTCGGCGACAATGTGCGGATCCCAGCCCATCAATGCCACGGGGATGGGCGCTGGCGCAGTTGGGGCGACGGGAGCCGGAACGGGAGCGGGGACAGGCGCGGCGTCTTCCCGCAAGGCCAGTTCAAGCTCGTCCCAAAGCGCCTTATGTTCTTGAGACTCCGGCTGGGTGTCTTCCTCAGGAAACTGGAACACTAAGGGCAGACCATCGTGATGCGGCATGGCGTACATTTAGGTCAGGCTAGTTGGAGGTAGACGACAGGAGAATCGGAGAGAAAGAGAGAGGATTGTAGCGATACCGGGTAGTGCAGGGTTGATTTTAAACCGCGGCGCCGGCGACATTAAAAGCGGGAGCAGTTGGGACGACGGTGGGCGGCGGAGCCTGGTCAAAGGGCTCCCCTCCCGGTGAGCCTGCACAGCGGTCTACTGGCACGCCTCCCTGATAGCCGGCGCAGCAATCTGCTCGCACGCCTCCCTTTGACTCACACGCTTGCTCAGATGGCACCTGTCGATGAGAAGCGGAGACTCGTGGAGGCACGTAAACGCCCACGGTTTCAATAGTGAAAGTGTTCGCCTTAACGTGACATGTCTTTGTTCCAAAATACCTTGGTTCTTCATTTGTGCAACTTGTCATAAGCAGCTTTGTCTCAAGTTGAAGAAAAAACTTACGAAGTAATATTTGTGCCATATCACGTGACCATGCTTAGTTTCAAGAATTTATGCTCACTTTTGGATTTTCTGAAATTTAAGATCCAGGATTCGAAGCAATATCATAACCTGCATCATGCAATAAATTTTCAAGCCGTACATCTGTCCTGTTGTATTTCTTAAGAAAGGATTTGGTCAAACATTTTGCTTAGTTAGACTTTAGACAAGTTATATATGCAGAGTAAAAGGATAATCCTGGTGTAGTAGTAAGTTGACGGGTGACCTTGACGAGCGGCGACCGAGGGAATTGAGCCGTGCTCGGCACGGTAGGTAACGTTGTCTAGTTACTAAAGCATCCCTCCGTTGTTCATCGGTAGTCATTATGGACCGGGGACATGAGGGGAATTTCCTAGGGCTGTAATTCTGGCCGCCAGATATTTCGACTTGAAACGCTGAGGCTCGACTGGTTGGGGTTGCCTAATGTGCGTACCACGCACGCCACCGAAGGACACGAGCCCGGGTTTTTTAGGATCAACATGAGCCAAGGTCTGGCTGGTACGCCGTTGGGTCCTACCATTCGAGAATACGGAAGGAACCTTTTAAATTGCCGAACGAATCTATGTGTATTACAATACCCGTATTTTCCTTGCAAATACTAATCTCAACGTGGTAATTGATTTATGACGAGTTGTTGAATTAGAGTGAGTTTGTGATATAGTGATCTCAACGTGGATTTCACATTTCATGGTATCCCTAGTAAGTTTTCCAATGCAAATTCAAATTTAAAAGATGAACAATATGGAGGTGAGAAAAGTTTGTATGTATCAAGCATATGACCACACACACACAGAGAGACACACACACGCACGAACACAACAACAATCCAATAAGTATAGTGCATCTATTTTTCCAAACCATGCATGTATGACACGAATTCAAAAATACTCCTTCTATTCCTAAATATTAGTCTTTTAGAGAGTTCAACAAGTGACTACATAGGGAGCAAAATGAGTGAATCTAGACTCTAAAATATGTCTATATACATCTGTATGTGCCAGTCCATTCGAAGCCTCTAAAAAGACTAATATTTAGGAACGAAGGGAGTAAAATGTAAGACATCCATGGTCCTCAGTTCAATATTCAAAATGAACATGAAACTGAAACATGAATATTAAGTCTAGTACTATAGTACATGCAAATGTTGTGTTTAGGCGGAGCTATGATTGTCGGGGGTCAAGCCCTCGACCTTAGATAAAATTGTGGAGCTCTGTTTAGGGTTGTTTAGATTATATTTGTCCCCACTCTCCCAGCCACTGATTGGTTGTGCACCCCCCACCCCTCCTCCCCGGGAGAATATCATGTGCCCCCATACCTTAGATGCTATATGCCGATACGGGTTGCTTGGAGCTTGTAGATCTGAGATATAGCAGCTCACATGATGTGTCTTGATATTTCTGCAGGAAACCTTGATGAGTTTGAGAATTGCACACAATTTGTACAAAAACTACTTAGATGCCCTTTGATCCCATATCCAACGACCTCGAAGCTCGTATCACCGTAGCATCTAAGATGAAGGAGGACATCATATTCTCCTGGATGTAAGAATATCATGTGCTACCACACCTTAGATGCTTTGGTGATACAAACTCTTCGGAGGCGTTGGATTTGTGACCCAACACCTCCTCGGTGGTTCGAATGGTTTTTTGCAGAAAAGCCCCAAAAGAGTTCGGCCACTGCTTACAAGCACAAAGACTGCTCAGATGCCATTGGATCTCAGATCAAACGACCTCCAAGCTCGTATCACCGTAGCATCCAAGCTGCGATAGCACCTTATGTTTTCTCGCACGGAAGAGTATGAGGTGCTCCCGCACCGTAGATTCTATGGTGATATGAGTTCACTGAGATCTAACGGCCCACAATAGGAGGTTTGAATGGTTTTGCAATACACGGCTGATAGAGTTTGGGAAATGCGCAGAAAGTACAAGTACTACGCATGTGCCATTTGATCACTGATCATACGACCTAGATGCTCATATCACCGTAGCTGGTAATTAAGCTACGGGGAGCACCTAATATGAGCACGGAGGAGCCGTTGGATCGAAGATGCAGCGGCACACACGAGGCCTAAATGTTTTATTTGCAAAGAAACCTTTGGAGAGTTTGGAAATTGCGTATAATTACAAAGACTACTCCCAAGCCATTAGATCTCACTTCCAACGGTGTAAAAACTCGTATCACCATAGTATCTAAGCTGTGGGGTGGATGTGATATTCTATGCCGCTGTCATTTTTGTTCGTAAACTTGCAAAATACGTGTAACTCGTGCCGTTACTTGTCTAACCGCGCAAAGTGTTTGTTCAAAAAAACCATCCTACACTGAAGTATCAGAAGAACACACGGGGGTCCCACTTGTCATTAATCAAATTTGGACCTAAAACTAACAAATCTGAAAGACGAGATTCGAACTGGCAACCTGGACTACAAAGCGTAAGTCGATAGCCTGAAAAAACGAACCATTGTTGGCTTTGTCCCATAACTTGATTTTATTTATACAGTACTTGCGTTGAGTAGAGTAGAGGGAGTGCCTCGTCAACACGTGCATGACCGTTGTCTCACTTACTGGTGGGTCCCAGGTATGCAATCTCAATTTCTCTTCTCTCCATCGTCTAACCTTTGCACGGGCACACACGAAGAGTGGCGCTAGCTTGCCGTGGTGTTATTACAACTAAAAAAAGCTTGGAAAATAGAAGAATCGCCTAGAACAAGAGACGTTGTGGCTGGTCGAGACGGAGCTAACCACATCTATCCTCCGTGCCACATTTGCATGATGAAGCTGTGTGGCTAGTGGGGTGTTTTCGACCGACTGGCTGGGTCCCGAGGTCGAACCTTAGGTACTACGTCTGATACAGTATATTTTTACACGCACATTTTTCCTCCGTGCCGAGACGTGGCACACCCTACCGCGTAGTTTCGAGGTCCTCCCGGGTGGTGCACGCATATATTCTTCCTGACGTGGGACGCCCTACCGCGTGTTTTCTGGGTCCTCCTCGGTCGTAGCGACGAAGCAAGTAAATGAGTCGTCAAATCATGAAAGACCACCTTTCCCGCCGAGTACATCAGTGAAGCACGGTGGCTAGCTAGTTGGGATAGTTCGACCAATTAGCTAGGCCGCCGCCACATTTGTTTTTTCACCCCTTTTTTTATCTACTTGCCGACAAGTAAATTTAAATATCCACCGCGGCGTTGCTCTGGTGTTTGGGTGTGGCAGGATTTTTAATTTTTTGATTGACGGGAGCAGGCGCGGCAGGATTTTTAATTTTTTGATTGACGGGAGCAGGCGCGGCAACAATTAGTCACGATGACTCCGCCTGTAAAAACCCACTGCTCCCTGATGTGAGAAGTCGTCGACTGGTGCTTTACCGTGGTGAAAACCAAAAGATTCCCCGCTCCCTCCGCCTTCCCATAGATTGCATTGCCTTTCAGCCGTTTTGCTTTCTTTGCTTCCTCTCCCCATTGCTTCTACCTGGTGCCACGGCGGCGCAGCAGATCACGGAGTCCGAGGTGACGCGCCTGACACAGGAGCTCCATGCCAAGGATGCGGAGCCCAGGGCCAAGGACGTGGAGCTCCGCGAGCTCAAGGGGGAGAGGAGTGACATGCTCCTCCGTTATGTGCGGGAGTTCACGGAGCTTCAAAAGCGGCAGGCGTCCACTACAAAGATGCTCGAGGCGTCGGCGGCGTTGCTGCAGAAAGCGAGAGATACGATAGGCCGTCAGGGGAGCCGGCTGGAGCGCGAGCGGACTGATCGTGACGAGGTCCAGGATCGCCTCAGCCACTTGGTGAACCAAGTTGCCACGCACGTGTTGCGGCTGCGCGATGCCTACCGTCGTGCCAGCGCGACGATGCCGGCCATCGGGCTAAACCCGTTCGACCACCCGGTTGACTTCAACGAGCTGCGGCTTCCGTACCTGGTCTCCTTCTTCACCTATATCTCTGAGGAGCTGAGCCGTCTCCGCGTGATGGTGGGGGCTGAGCTGGACAAGGAGGGGTTGCGGGCTGCCGTCGCCGTTGCCGGGCGAATCCTTTCAGGGCTCCGACACCGAAATCCATTCGTGCCATTGGGCGCCATCTTTGACGAGCTGGCTCCCGCCGACCGGGAGCGGGCTCTGTGGGCGGTTGCACCCTACATCACCAACGTCGTGCGCCTCGAGAAGCAGGGGGGCTTCGATGGTGTTTAGGTGCCCTCTGCATGGGCATGTCCATGTCTCGGCGCAACATGACCGTTGGATCAAACTCAGACGGTGTAGATCAGTCACTGTAACACAAAGCGTGTGGGTGTGTTTGGTTGAATTCTCATCTCAATATAGTTGTTTCCTCTTCATGTATTTTTGTCAACCTACTAGTGTGGACTCATGCACCCTTCATGCACTCTGCCAAACACCCAAAAGTGGGTCGAGAAGGGAACTTTTGCTCCCATCCCATGCACCCTTCATACACCCTGCCTAACACTATTCGTGCTTCATATGGTTCATGTTTCGTGGAGTAGTGTAGCACCGTACTCTCCGTGCGCTGTGGACCTAGTTCTGTTAACATTGATCTCACCGTTCATTCTCGACCGGATAGTCGAAAAAGCGGTACTATGTTACATATAGGAGTAGTTGACATGCGCACAACATCATTTGTTATCGTCATATCTTACTACACTAGCAACAAGATTGTGTAGTACTGAAGTATGAACCACTGCACATGCCTAGTAGTAGGAGCACTGTGTATGTTCAAGTGGTTGCCGTGTTTCGCACTCCTCCGTCGCAAGAGTGGAAACGCTTGCTGTAATCATTTTTTCTTCTGAAAAACAGTGGACATGCTCTACCGTGCAGATCCTCCTGCAGCCATGCACTAAATTACTCACTTTCACCGACGTGTGGGACAGCCAGCATCGGGGTCCACCAACCATGCACTAAATTACTCCGTAGTAGAGTGAAAGTAGACTACCCCGATCGAAGCGCCGCAGTAATGCTCAATGAGCCGTCAAATCACAAAACCCCCTCCTTTCCAGCAATAAGTTGGACGGATGAAGCAACCATCATTTCACTCTTCTCTCTCAGCTTCATCTCTACCCAACCCTCGCTTCTGCCTCATCTTGTTACTCATTTCTTCAAGAAAACCCCGACCTGCTTCTGCCATTGTTCTTGTCTCCCAAAGAAGGAAAGGTGAGCGCATCAATGGTGTTGATTATGGCCAAGGCCTGGTCTTGCAACTCCGAGACTGATCCTATAACTCCCTCTCTTTTCTTCTTTTATTTCTATTTGACAGTTTCTTGATGGACGCTGGAGCACCGGCCGAAGTGATGTCTATGGCTCCGGCCAAAACAGTCGAGGCTCATGGTACGAAGAAGCGCAAGCACCCCGCCGAGACTACCGCAGACAAGCTCAAAGCCATCGCCCTGTCCAAGCCCCCCCTCTCCGGGATCCCTCATTAAGCAAGTCCAGGTAATATCTCTTCTTGACGATCTTTTTCTCGATCTTGATCGTGTTTTTTCATCTAACACGCAGTACTAGTAGTACAACTTTCTGGGTGATCTTGCATGTGATTTTTGTGTGCCAAATGACGGTTCCAAATTCCTCTTTTGACCAAAACATGCGAGAGGTTGACACTGATTTCCTATAGATTACTTTCAACTACTCCCTCCGTCCCAAATTTCTTGTCTTAGATTTGTCTAGATACGGATGTATCTAATACTAAAATGTGACTTGATACATCCGTATCTAGACAAATCTAAGACAAGAATTTTGGGACGGAGGGAGTACTTTATGAACATCAATGCTACCTTTTAAGAGGGTATATTTGCCTCACTAACTTGTGTTATGGATATTGCATGTAATCCCTCTGCTCTCATGCCTTTGAAGACATGTTCTAGTGTCTCTGTTCACTCATTTCTGTGCGTATATGTAGTCATATATGGAGTATAATATCGAAAATCATCTTATATTTCTGAACGGAGGTAGTAATAAAATATGGTTTCTTTTTGAATTAGAACCAGGTCCGCGGTGGAGATGAAGTTCTCAAAGTCATGCCTTGTGAACTGGAAGACCTGATGATGAGTTCTACTACTGAACTATCCAGCTGATGTGTCCTTGTCGCCACGTGTCATGAACTAGTGTTTTCCTGTAGCATTGTTGTCAGGCATGTTCTCGAGGTTGTACTTGACCACAACAATTTCCTGGCTATGCCTTCGATTATGAAGGGTGTGGTTCTTGTAAAGCTTCCCAACAAATCCGATGCGGCATGTCTTCATCATCATGTTTATGAGTGGAAAGACCACTCTGTTAGGTTCTCCAAGGTTGACAAGATGGTGATGGTGCATGTAGACATCTCACACGAAGTCCATGGCCTAGTCAGTTATGCGGGGTTCATCCCGTAGGTCGGTGGCAAGAAATAGTCTGCAGAGTTTAGTTAGTGCAACTTTGCTTGTCTGTAGTAAGTACTATTGTTCAGTACTTGATTTCTGTTTGTGAACCCTTTATTGTTTATTAGTACTGCCGCTTTTGGTGTGTGGTCAGTCCTGAGAACGGTCTATGTTAATGTCTGTCCACTCAATTCAGTCTGTATATTTTGAAGTATCCATATCATATTTTTTGTGAGGACGGTCTATCAATTATGGTTACACTCTAATATATGTATGCATTTGCAGGGTTTATGCACCCACCAGGATTTCCAGTCCCATGGATGTTCGGTCCATACGATTTGTCAAGACCTTTGGACTGTCCTGCTTGTGGGAGTAGGCGGGGCCCCTGCATGCCACACTTAGTTGGACGATCAATCTTCTGTTTAGTACTTCAACATAGTGATTTCCTAGTAAGGATTCACTCGTGTCACATCAAGTAAATCTTATTGATTTACTGTCTAAATCTTATTGATTTAATGTCATGTTTTCTTTCTTTTCCTGCAATTTTACGATGCAGGTTTTGCCATGTGCATTCATCACAGAATAAACCGTTTGGTTTGCTCTACGATGGCTATTTTTGCAGGTTTCACTTCTTATTTCATGTCAGTAACGAAGGCACCGTCCATCACTTATATTACTGGAAAAAATTGGATCAGTCTGTTGTCTGAGTACAAACTGAATCCCTATGATGAACTGTAGTTTGGTTTAACAAAAACGCCACAATTAGTCCTTCTCGCGTTTAAAAGAAATGAAGAAAAAGACTGGATCACGTTCACGGATCCTAGTCAAGTCAGAAAGCTGATCATAGCAGACCAGACACGATCGCCACTGTCTTGCACAGATCGAGCACCGGCAGTTGCTCTAGCACTGACAGCGGCAGCAGCTCAGTCTGATCCAGCTGAGGATTGGGCACTGACCGCGTCAGCGGATCAGTCTGATCTACCGGAGGATCGGGCATCGACACCGGCACCTGCTCCGACACCGACACCAGCTCTACAAGGAGCACCATCTCTGGTAGTAGCAGCGGCTTCGGCACCTGCACCAACACTTGCACTTGCATCTGCTCCGGCCCGTGCAGTTGCACCAGCAACAGACTGGGCTGCATTTCGCACTTCATATACCAAAGTCCTTACAAAAACCGACATGTCCACCTTCTTGGTAAGCATCGGCCGCCCAAGTGCTTCGTTCTTTTTTCTTTCCATGTTGTTTCACATGATTCACTGTGTTGATCTAACTGTTTGGGTATGTCTTCTTGTTTGCAAGCAGAGAATTCCTAGAGCAACAAGGGAGTCGTTCAACAATCCGGGCGATCGTGGCCAAGTTTCTCTTACCATGCGCAACCTTGGTGTGAATGAACCTGCTCAATATACCGTAAGTACAAAGGATGGTCGCATGGTGATTGATGCTAAAGGATGGTCAAGGTTCAAATCTAAATCATATCTTGCGGTAGGGGATGATGTCAAAATCGAACTTTCTCGGCAAGGAGAACTGGTCCAAATCAACTTTGAAATTAACAGCACGCAACTGCCGAACTAATCTATCCTCCGAGAGATTTTGATGTAATAATCTGGCATGGTGAAACAAGTGTCCTGTGTGTATAAGTAGTACGACAGTATTATTTATCACATGGTATATCGTTGATAGAATTGCAACTCTGATTGCTGGTTAGGAACTGTCGTTTGATTTCATTCCAACAGCTGTCGTGCTTTATTCAATTTTGTGTATTCGCCTTGCGACAGCATCTAAAACCAGCGTCGTACCGATCGCTTGCAATATGAAAAGTGCTGAGGTAGAACACATGGGCCCCCAAACATGCAGGGTCGGCCTGCAGCCCAAAGTCCAGAACCGTGAGCCTATCTGAGTATTATATTCTCAGCTGAACCCTCATAAAAAAAGTTGAACCCCCATAATGCACGTGCGTTGTAGAGGGAGTATATTTCTCGGCAAGGTGAGCCTATGATATAAAAGATTTCTATATTTGTTTACAGAGGGAGTATCTCTCTGTTAAAAAATATATTTATGTGTAACTAGTTACTCCTGTCTTTCTACTTCCTTTCGCTGATATGTGGGGCAACCGGCAACGGGGTCCACGTGCCATATGCACAAATTAGAGTGCGCAACTTCACAGTAGACACACCCCAGTCGTAGCGCCACAGTAATGCCCAATGAGCCGTCAAATCACAACCCCCCTTTCCAGCTTTAGCAGTAAGCTGGACGGACGAAGCGGCAATATTTCACTGGGCCTGAATCCCCTTCTCCCTCGTCTGCTTGTTCAGAGAAAACCCCTCTCGGCGATTGCATAGGGTTTTCTCATGGAGAACCAGGTACGAATTCTTCATCCATCCCCAATAAACCCAAGTCCCTTGGTCGCAGGTAATCCTAGGATGGCAGCCGCCGCCGTTGATGCATTTTTCTTCCTACTGAATCTAGTGTGTTTCATTTGCAGTGCCCAAAGTGCGAGTACCCTACAGGTTTCTGCTCCCTCGGCGAGACGCCACACTTGTTCCTTCTCATCCTAACACAGCATTTTGAAACACGCACAGTATGTTCCTAGAATCCTCTTTTCTATCCGGGAGGGTGGGGTTTTTTTAACATGTTGTGTTCTCATATTATTTTTCCTGGAGTGTATTATTTGCTCTGCCAGAACACATGTACTCAAGATGCTCGGCCTTGCCATAACTGAATACACTAGTTTAATGGTCACAGTGAAGACAAGCCATGGATATAAGTTCCGAGTTGGGTTCATGAACCAAGAAGATCGCTTCTTTTTTATGGCCGAACTTGGATAAACTTTCTCAAGTGTTACAGACTGAAAGTTGGCGCATGAATGTTGATGGAAATAGCAGAACCTGGTCTCATCTTCACTGCAATCTTCCACCCCGACGTCGTTCCAATTGTTCATCCATGTTAGTTTTGTATCTGGTTATTGCTTGTTGCCTCGATTACTTCTTAATCCACCTATTCTGTCTAACTAATCACAATTTAACTTTACAAGGAGCAACGAATCTCTCACAAGGATGCTACTTCTAACTAATATTTTCTTATAATTGGTGGCACGTGTAGGTTTTTTCAGAGTTAAGCAGTCTGCTCGTTTGTTACTCTGTAATAACTCGACTGTTACTAATGGCACTGAAGTTGACTGGATCGACATCCACAAGTTCCTACACTTTATTGATCGTCTTGAGGTCCTTGTGGGGCGTTTCAATGGTGGAAGGCCACGTGGGATATGTGTGCCACTGCTGCACTCGTTGAACAGGTCCAACTGTGTCGAGAAACTTATGGTATGAGCTGTTTTCTGTTATATATGTTGTTCATAAACTATTGCTTATACACAGTTTTACAGCTGTGATCTTCTTGAAACAGGAGCTACCAAGTTCTATTGTTCCTATACAGATGCCTGACCACGGTCGGTTCAGACTTGCGCTTGGTCACAACATGATGTTTATGTCGACCTACTCAATTCCCCTTGGAGGTGAAAAGATACTTATTCATGGGTGGTCTCAAATACTGAAGGCCCGTCCATCTTGGAGAATCGGACAGAAGATTATGTTCATGCTTTTCCATGGCTCTAAAGCAAATATCCTGTTTATTGACCATGTTGCGAGATGAAGTCGCTTTCAGAAGGTTGTGGATGCGCGGGGTGGCGCCTGGGCCTTGTCCTGGGGCTTGGCGGCCTCACCCTTGGTTAACTGTAGGCAAAGTAGCATTGTTTCGAGGCGTGCTTTGTATGGTTGAACCTGTATAAGTACTCATACTGCTTTCAGCTTTGGTTGTTAAGTGCCCCTGTTGGTTTCAGTTAAGATTGTTAAGTACTCCTGCTGCTTTTACAGTCTGTCGTGTTTCTTAAGTCCTGTCTTCCTCCAGCCACCAAAACCAAACCAGCGCCGGCGGGGCCGCCTGCTTCCACCTCCCACGGCTGGCTGCGCCTCAGCGCACGCATCACCGCCCCACCGTCTCCTAAATCATTAACACCGACGTCCTCCGCGCGCTTTGGTGCGCTGGCCGCGACGCCACCCTCTCGTGTTGTCAACATGGTCAACAAACAACAGGAATCGGCAGAAGTACGTGGAGAAGATGACAGTAGGGGCCCACCACGTCAGCGTATGGAAAAATAAAATGCTTCCTCCTAGTGTTTTTCTGACATCTGGGACCCACGACATTGTGAGCGTATATAGTCAATAGACAAGAGAACAGCACAAGATCGGCTGACACCTGGGACGTAGCTACTCGAGCAGTATTTTTTTGTTTGGTATTGTTGAGACGGAGCAGGGTTTGAACTGGGTTGTGGCCCGTCTAGCCCAGGCTTATATTTTATGTTCACCATGTGACCAGCCCAGATATTTATTCTTTGTGAAAATGAACCCAGTTTATTTTTTCTGAAGAATACCCAATCCAGGCCTACTGTTTTTTCTATGCCCTTTTGGGCTGCAACTCTTTCAAGACGCCTGCAAATCTTGAAAGTAATATGAAATGGGATGTAAATATAAAAACAGATGACAAATTGGCAATTACTTTATAATTTTTGAATTTTATCACATTTTCAGATTCCTATTTCACTGGGCATTAACCTAATTTAAATATATCTTCAAAGTAATTTTAATCTGGCTAGACATTTCGGTATTAAAAATAGTTTGGAACCCACAGAAATATGCGAAATTGGCCCTGGCCAACCAAAAAAACGACTGCAATAAATTGCATAAGAAGTTGCCATGAGCTATATATAAATTATTAAAAAAAGAGGGAGTGGTCTGACTTGTGGGCCTGTTTAGTTGACGCGTATGCAAGATTTTTTTTAGTTATTATATACGTCAACAAACGATTCTAGCAGACGTAACCGTTGGATGTCAATCCAACGGCCGTCGTGTTTCTTCAATCTCTGATCTTCTTGCTCCAGCTGCCAAAGCAGCCCCGGCGGGACCGCCTACTCCCGCCTCCCGTGGCCGGCTATGCTGCCGCGCAGGCCTCAGCACCCCCTACCACTCCCACCGCTGGCCAGGGCATCCCTGTACTCACCCACACCCCCTGTTATTCTGCGGCGACGGCAGCCTCACACCGCAGCCGAACCGGTGAACGCTCGTACTCCTCTCCGCATGCGCATCAACTGCCGCGTCTTCCCCGGCTCCGTGTCGTCCCCTTCCTATGCCTCGCCGCCATCCACCCACGTGGTGCTCTCGGCGCGGCGTGGTCAATGTGGTCAACGACCGACTTCCATCGGAAGAGTACTGTACGTGGAGAGGCTGACAGCTGGGTCCACGGCAGCCGCAAGGAAGTGCCTCCTTATTACGCGGAAAATAATTATTCCTCCACCTGACAGAGGGGACCCACCGAACGGGCCACCGGTATTTTGCGAAAAAAATCGTTTCCCCCTGACTGCTGGGACCCACCGGGCGGGCCACCGTATTTCGCAAAAAAAAACGTTCCCCCCGCTGTCAGCTCGGACCCACCGGAAGTGCCTCCTTATTACACACAAAAAAATGAATACTCCCCCGGCTAGCTGGGCCCACCTTCGTGGGAGGCTGACTTGTGGGCCTACTAAGTTGACGGGGACGAAGGGCTTTGTCAACTTAGTCAATATGACGATTCTAGCTCCAGTGACCGTACGATGTCCATCCAACGGCCGTAGTGCTTCTTCAACCTCTGGTCTTCTTGCTCCAGCTGCCCAAAGCAGCGCCGGTCGTGTCGCATGCTCTTGCCTCCCGTGGCCGGCTGTGCTGTCGCGGAGGCCTCACCGCCCCCTACTATTCCCACCGCTGGCCAGGCCCTGCGGCGACGGCAGCCTCACACCGCAGCCGAACCAGTGAACCCTCGTATTCCTCTTCCACTGTCGCGTCTTCCCTGGCTCCGCGTCGTCCCCTTCCTAGGCCTCGCCGTCGTCCACCGCCGTGGTGCTCTCGGCGCGGCGTGGTCAATGTGGTCAACGACCGACTTCCATCGGAAGATTACTGTGCGTGGAGACGCTGACAGCTGGGTCCACGGTCGCAGCAAGGAAGTGCCTCCTTATTACGCGTAAAATAATTATTCCTCCAGCTGACAGCGGGGACCCACCGGACGGCCACCGTATTTCACGAAAAAAACGTTTGCCCCTGACTGCTGGGACCCACCAGCTACATCTTCGCACGCGAGGAAGTGCCTAACAGTCGGGCCCCACCTGGTCGAGCGTACGTAGCGTTGTCATTCTGGTCGCGAACGTGTACGTACATATATACTGGTGGATGTAGAGGCGCACACGTGTCGTAGTAGAGGCGCCCAGAGTGCAAGAAAGAAAATACGGCCACGTATGTGTACATACGGGCGGGGTCTCGAACGCCTGCTCGCGCATACGCACGGTGAGGGCTCGTTGACATGGCTGGGTCAGAATGGAGAAACAGCGTCGCCGTCGTGTTCATGGAGAGGCAACGGAATGCATCGTCTTCATGGGGAGGCAACAGAATGCTCGTGTTCATCGGGAGGCAACGGAACGCGTGGGAGCCAACCGGCTGGGTCGGAACGGAATGCGTGGTCGTGTTCATCGGGAGGGCTTGGACGGAAGAGGCGATGGAAACGAGGCCTGGCGTACCGCACAACGGAGGAAATAGACCTCCAACGGTCGAAACGGGGGTCCTGTTGATCGGGAGGGGTGTGGCGTACCGCACAACGGAGGAAACGGTCCTCCTACGGTAGAAACGGGGGTCCTGTTGATCAGGAGGGGTGTGGCGTACCGCAGAACGGAGGAAACAGACTTGTGTTGGAGCGCTACGGCCGAAACGCTGTTCATCGGGAGGGGTATGGCGTACCGCAAAACGGGACTCCACGGGATACTGTTCATCTCTGCCGTCGACCCCCTCCAGCCTCCACGAGGTACTGTTCATCCACCGTCGACCTCCTCCATCCTCCACGGGCTCCTGTTCATCCAGCCTCCACCGCGCGCTACTCCACCGGCTACTGTTCAACCACCCCTCCACCGTCTACTGTTCATCCAGCCCTCCACACCACGGGGTCCTGTTCAACCACCCCTCCACGGGCACCCCTCCACCGTCTACTGTTCATCCTGCCCTCCACGGGGTGGTCCTGTTCATCCAGCCCTCCACGGGGTCCTGTTCATCCAGCCCCAACCGGCTCGATCGATCGGGGTCCTGTTCATCCAGAGACAACACCACGGGGTCCTGTTCATCCACCCCCACCGGGAACTGTTCATCCAAACGCTCACTGTTCATCCAGAGGCAACATCGATCGGCTTCAGTTAGCAGCAGTAGCGAAGGAATTGCTCGATCGGGTTCAGTTAACAGCCATCGATCGATCGCTCGGGTTCAGTAACGCGTAGCCTGCAGTGCAATCGCTCGGGTTCAGTTAGAGCCCAACGCCTCGCTCGGGTTCAGTTAGAGCCAACGCCTCGCACACACACGCGTACGTGTACGAGAGAAACTCGCATCGCTCGGCCCCCCGACCTCCCACCGTAACCGGGAACTCCCCGAAATTCCCCCCCCCCCTCGCTTCTACCACGGTTTTTTCCGTCATGGACGTCCCAAAGAATGTCATGTAGCAGCGTCTCCGGCCCGCCCAGGACGAAAAGCCCATTTTATGTCATGATTTTTTGTCATAGAAGTAGGAGCCCACCACATCTATGATGATACCTGGTTTTTTCACAATTATCGTCATAGAAGTGTCATATGTATGACAGAAAAAAATTCGTTCGTCCCAAAATGTCACGGATGTGTCTTTTTTTGTAGTGTATTTATACAAAGATTCATCATGACATAATGGAGGGTTTCCCGAAATCACGGAGGTGATGTCATATTTTTATTATGGCGGGTTATGAAGATGTTCAAGACTGAGGTCAAAAAGGATAAAAGGAAGACTCGCCAGACGGAGAGACTGAAAATTGACATGAAGAAGTTCAAATCAACCTGGGGCCTAATGTTGGGGATATAACCCCGCGGTTATAACCCGCCCGGTCAGGTCCAGATTAGGCCGCTGGCGACTCAAGATGACATGCCTCTGACAGGCCCGGATGGTCAAGACAGAAGGCTAAGGAGGCAACTTATAAGATGGGCCAGATTGAGTCCAAGGTCGGAAGACGCTGCGTGGCCCAGAAGTATAAGCCGCTCAATGGCGACTTGCCATGGAGGGCAAGACGACTCAGATTAAGCCTTGTACATGTATCGTAACCCGACCCGGACTCTTGTAAGGTGGTGGCCTCGACCTATATATAAAGGCGAGTCCCAGCATAGAATAGATAGGTTACAATCCATTGATAGCTAGGTCAAGCAAATTCGCTCCCCTTGTAATCAATACTCAAGCAATACAACACAAAGCAGAACATAGGCTTTTACCTCGATCGATAGGGGCCGAACCTGGGTAAACTCGTGTCTCTCGTCCCGTTCAACCCCGACAAGCTAATCACCGTAGCGATGGCCTCGCACCTAAGTTCTTTCACTAGGGCATCTGCCGTGACAAAACCATGACAGAAGCCGAGAAACCTACTCCGGCCACACGTCGGTTCACGAGCGGGCCAGCATTAAACATAATGTCGGGCAAGCTCCTCCCGTCCGCCCGCTATTTAAAGGAGGCCAGACACCGGGAAAGAATCGCACCACTCCGTCGCTCCCCATATCCTCCTTCCACCATTTTATCCACCCATTTGATGGCATCCGACGAGCACGAAGAGCAGTTCTCCAGCATAAAAGTTGTCTGGGTAGCCCGCCGAGCCCTTTGGATATGAGCGAGGCAGCTCGCTGCTCCATCTCTCTCGCCTAGCCCAACGGAGCAAGTTGTCGCCCCAATCCGGTATGTGGCTAGGTAACTAGCCGCTCCAAGGCATGAGCACGACGGCACGTGCATCATCGCTTTCGTGGACGACACTGCGTCGTACGACACCTCCCGTGCCTGCGACCGCGCACTGTCAGCGCGCGTGTAATCACTCCCTGCCAGGAGAGAAAGAAGTTGGCTGCGCGAATATCGATGAGTCGATGGCCAGCATGTTCGCGTATGCTGCCAACATCGAGGGAAAGTAGAACAAGGGAGGCCGCCGCATCTTGGGTCCAAGAAGGCCACCGCCGGCATGTCACCGACTTGTATAGCCGGTGACTTGGCCGGTTCTTCAGCACAGACCATCGTAAACCCCCGCTTCGGATCCACGGAAGCATGGCTGCCCCCTTCCCCTCCGACTGAAGCACCCTCTTTGGCAGTCCGATGAGCAGTGCAAATGGACATAGGGAAGATACGGGGGAAGAATATACCTCCGGGGCTCCCGGCAGTCGAGTGAGCGGCCTGTCGGACATGAGGAAGACAAAGGGATCCGCCACGGTCGACT
Source organism: Aegilops umbellulata (assembly GCA_032464435.1). NCBI lineage: Eukaryota > Viridiplantae > Streptophyta > Magnoliopsida > Poales > Poaceae > Aegilops > Aegilops umbellulata. The sequence continues at coordinate 65,043,814 of CP136060.1, read as the reverse complement.
GTAGACTGGTGTAGTGTATCCGTGTCGTTGGAGTGGAGCTCCGCGCGATCGTACGTGCACATAGTTTTACTTTTTTTAGTTAAAATATGTCTAAAATGTAAACGTTTTCGTCTAGTTTGTATTAAATCCGCAGTCTTTGCATGAATTTTATCCGGTTTGTTGAGAAAGTGTTTGAAATGTATGTGGGTGTTGGATGGCGACCTCCCACATCCGCGTTCGTGGACTGGTCCCCCTATCCGCGGACAGATGCGGGAGGAAATTTGCGGGTTGCCCATGGGGATGCCGAAACCATCATGTAACACTTGAGCTAATCTTAGAGGCAAGACTAGAAATCTATTTTATCGTTTATTATTCCATGCGTCCATACGAGTTTTCCTCTGAGCCACTTGGATATACAGACTTAAGAACCATTGCAATTATAGTGCATAACATAAACATTAATTGTAAACATGGAAATAAATAATAATTGTTTATCATTGCCGCTAGCGAATGTTTTCTTCATTGTGGACCAAGAGTCATGCCTGAATCGTAAGCTTCATATGTTCTACGCAATAAAATCGATGAATTGTAAGCTTCATCCGTTCTTCGTAATAAAATCGATGTAGCCATAAGTAATGTGGAAATTAACCCTACACCTCACCTATGAGAACAATGAGGAGATGCTTACCGTCATGGAGACAAGGGTGGCGATTTGGCCATGCCGGAGACGAGGCAGAGGTAGAGACGAGAGGCGCAGGTAGCTGGCGAAGGGGAGGAGGACGTCCTAGTGTTGAAGATCTTGGTATGTGCTACTGTCGGTACCGCAGGTCTAAGTCGCCATTGCCGCCGGTACCGAGAAGTGAGGTTAGATTTGTCCTCCCGCTAGAGGTGAGTGAGTAAAATGGGGGTGTGACTATATCGCGCCAACATCACCAACATATTTTAATCTCCCACCATCTCCACGCCCGCTCCCCCGTGTACAACGCCCCTGCTCTCGCCTCAGCCTGGCTCCTCATAAACAGACGATTCAAGCGTTTCACGCTAGCCAGGATATGGGGTGTTTTAAGTATCATTTGAGCATGGGCATAGCCTCGCGTTAGCAATGAAATTGGCTATTTCTTAGATCTTCAATCTAAAGCAATGTACCTATGATGATTGCGAGTGTAAATAAAGTTAGATTTTCTTGTAATTCTTGAAATTATGGGTTACTTCTTAATTTCTTGGACCATGGAACTAAAGAGTGTGTCTGTGATGGTTGCGAGTATGAATAACATTTTTTTAATGTATGTATGTTACTACACAACAGCAAGAGGGTACATAGTTTGGTGTAACTAGTAGTAGGCGCCCAGCCTGCTGGTCCACTTCTCTATGCACAAATATTCCCAGCCTCTGCGGCTCCAATTTGCAAAAGCTACTCGAGAATTGACCCAACCCACCCGGCCTTCTCCTACCAACCAAGCAGCTCCAAACACCAAGAAATCCACAGAAACCGAGATCTCTCTCTCTCTCTCTCTCTCTCTCTCTCTCTCTCCGACCCGACGGATCCCGGGTTGTTGTTGTAGCTGGGCAATGGCGACCGACGCGATCCTGGAGACCATCAAGCCTCGGCGGAGCCCGTGGCTGGAGGACCTCCCGGTGACGAATGGGGGCGCAGCGAAGGGCGGCAAGGTCGACCTGTCCGGGATGCGCCGGCGCGTGTCGTCGTCCTTGTCACTGAGCCTCCAGCCGCTGTCCTCGTCGTCGTCCGCGGCGTTCCGGCGCGCGCGGTCGATGCCGTCGATCAAGGCGCTGGCGGCGGCGGGCGCGGTGCGGCAGTGGTGGGAGTGGGGGCTCGGGTGGGTGATGACCCGGAAGCCCTCCTTCGCGCGTGGCCTCAAGATGAGCGAGGACGAGGCTGCCCTGCTCGGGTGCCACTGCCGCGGCACGCTCCGGCACGTCTTCTACAAGGCACGCGCCGAGGTGCGCCGCCTCCTCGGCCGCGACGGCCGCCCGCTCGGAGGCGTCGCCGCGCAGGACTTCAGGTACGACTCCGTCAGCTACGCCCAGAACTTCGACAACGGCGACGTCGACGCCAGATGCTAGGTGCTGCGCCGGCGGACGCCTGGATTCGGACGCCGCCATTCGTGCCGAAAGTGAAGGTATACATGGCTCGATCGATGGCTACGAACTAATATATCTTCTTGGACGCGGCAATAAACCGAATTGTTTGTAAGATACTAGCAGCATATAGCACGGCGTGTGTGTGTGTTTTGTCTGAACGATCGCAGATGATCCAGCAGCGGGTGATGCTTGCTGTTCAGGGACCAGATGTATATTTCTTCCACTCTTCTTTCTTGTGTTTTTGCGAGTCTTTTATTGGATACATCCGTCCCTACAATGTAATCGAGCCCGTGGATCAGGATGAGGATCCTGAGCTGGCTAAATGTACATGTTGCTGTAACACATTGCAAAAGCAAATCAATAAGCATTTGTGGAACCTGAATCAAAGTACTCAGTCAGTCAAACAAACTTTGGTGTTTTGTTTTTTTCTTCCCGTGAGATTCAGATCTGGTTCTTGTTTTGGTTCGGGGTCCCTTTCGTTCCAGCTGTGCACGGCGCGACGCGGGAGCAACTGCTCATTGCCCGCCCGAGGTCATCGTCGTCGTCCTCCCCCGGTCGGTGCCGGAGTTGTTCCCCTTTGGGTTTGGCGCGAACTGATCAGGGAGATGATAACAACTTCGCGCCCAACGGGGGAGGTGCGGGTAGGTGTCGTACGTCTATGTTCGTCTTCTCCTCGCGATCGACGATGTATTGTATGGTAGGACCAGCGGAATGATGAGCGGTGACTGAGGGAGGGTGAGCTACTACGCGATGTCTACACGGTGAAGGTGGGCACATGCACATGCGTGCGGCGGTTGTTGCGGAGGGGCCTTCCGATTCCGGTGGGGAGACACGGGCCGTGTCGGCGGCGACCGCGATAGTACTCGTTTGTTTTTTTCGGAATTGATATATCCCAAACGTCAGATTTCTGGCCTCTCAGCCCGAACGTGCTCAGCGCCGTTGGATGTCATGCACAAATCTTAAAGCAATCAGGAGCGCCACGTCACCTTTTTTGTCTCCGTCGAAAGAAATAAGGCATCATCGTGAACGTTTTTGTGTCCGTCGAAAGAAAAAAGGCATCATCACGAACGACCGCACCTCTCCCCCTTATCCCTTTCTTCATTCCCCAACGACACTCACTCACCATTTCTCATACAGATGGAGAGAGAGGTCATGGACAGGCGGGGAGGCGGCCGGCAATGAGGGGGCCGACGTTAGAGAGGAGGTGTGCGGCGGCGGAGACAAGGGGCGGGAAGAACCTGTTATTCGAACTAAACCTGGGCATTCGTCGGGCTGGGCTTTGTAAAGCCTGACAACAAAATCTCAAGCCCGAGACCGGCCGCCTAGCTCGAATCACATGAACACTGTTTTTTTAAAATTAAAATAATGGTTTTTGGGATATTTAAAACATATATCATACCTATATTTTGCATAAAGTAATAATTTATACCTTGTTTGGGCCTATTTTTGGGCTTTCGGGCGGAAAAGCTGAGACCGAGCCTGAAAGCACAAGTGCTCCCACGGTGATTTTGGTAATTAATGTCAACATATGTCTTATTGGAATAATATTTTCATCTAGTATATTTTAGATAAGTTCAACATTGGAGTGGCATGACAAGAGGATGTGGAACCCCTTCAAGATGCTAAGGATAAACATTGGCAAAAACTTAAGACTCTACATTTTCATTTTAGTGGTCCAAGACCAGATTGAGTCCATAGGAAAAGTCAATACCATTAAAAGGGGATCAGGTGTTGCTTAATGCCTTGCTTGTTCAATGTGCTTAGTGATATACTCCAAAGCCCTAAACCACTTTCTCATTTCCATATATGTCCTAAACCTAAAGTCAAATTCGGCCCCACCGATTTGATCCATCTGTCACCACCGAGTTCACTTGACATAGCCACTGCCAGAAACCCTAATCAGTTCGGTCCCATCGATGGGATCTCGGTCTCACCAAGATGGGCTTGCAAACTCTCTGTTGCCTATTGCAATTATTTCGGTCTCACCGAGATATGCAGTCGGTCCCACCGAGTTTGCTTGACCAACTCTCTGTTTGCTTATTACCAAAATCGGTCTCACCGAGTTTGTGTAATCGGTCAAACCGAGTTGAGGTTTTACCCTAACCCTAGCACATCGGTCCCACCGAGTTGATCATGTCGGTCCCACCGAAATCTCTAACGTTCACATTCTGAACCATATCGGTCTGACCGAGTTTCACTATTCGGTCCCATCGAGTTTGGTAAATTATGTGAAACGGTTAGATTTTGTGTGGAGGCTATATATACCCCTCCACCCATCCTCCATTCGCGGACAGAGCCATCAGAACATGCATACACTTCCAGCATTCATTTTCTGAGAGAGAACCACCTATTCATGTGTTGAGACGAAGACATTCCAATCCAACCACAAGAATCTTGATCTCTAGCCTTCCCCAAGTTGCTTTCCACTCAAATCATCTTTCCACCATATCCAAATCTGTCTGAGAGAGTTGAGTGTTGGGGAGACTATCATTCGAAGCACAAGAGCAAGGAGTTTATTATCAACACACCACCTGTCGTGGGTTTGTCACGGCAGATGTCCTCATGAAAGGACTTAGTCGTGGAGCCATCGCAACGGGTTAGCTTAAAGGGGTTAAAGCGGACAAGGGACGCAAGAGAGTTTTATACTAGTTCGGCCCCTTACGATGAAGGTAAAAGCCTACGTCTAGTTGTGATGGAATTGATGGGGTTTCGATGACTAGGGAGCGAATACGCTTTGCCTGAGTCCCGAGTTGTCTGTCGTCCTGAACCGCCGCTGGGTCGTCCCCTTATATACATGGGTTGACGCCCGTCGGTTTACAGAGTCCCAAGGCCGGCTCATAAACGTGTCCGGCCCGGTATCTGCTCTTTCTACCTTATAGTACAAGTTACATTGTCAATATCGGTTTATGTCTACAAGCCTTAAACCAACTTTGGGCCTGGGCCTTCTTGAAGCGTCTTCGTCTGTCTTCATGGGCTTCAGATATGATAACTACTGATGAAGTTAACCCGGCCTCTCCTGGCCGGTTTACGCCCAGTAGTAATATCCCCAACATTAGGCCCTAAATTGATTTGAACTGGTTCATGTCAATCCTCAGTACTTAAGAAAACTTCGTCTTCAACATCTTCACATAATTTTGTAAACCGCCGTGACGTCATCTTCCCGGATCGTGGTAAACCGCCGTGACATCATCTGTTATTAAAAATTGTGTATAACCCATCTTCATTAATGGGCCACCGACAATCGAGGCGACAGCTCCGCCTTATTTCCAAATTTCTGGCTTCTCGATTTTCGCGCCTGACACTTATCCCTTGCCTTTATAAATAGGGCCGAGGGGTCATTTTCACTTTCCCCCCTCGTGCCTCTTCGCATCATCGTCTTCCTCGCGCTGCTCAACCTCTGGAGCTTCGCCGCCACCGTCGACCGTCGCCTCTGCTTCAACTCTGGCCGCTGCATCACCCTGAACGCACCAGAGAACTGCGGCGCTTCTTCGCTCTCTCGTCAACACTGGTATGCTCTCTGTTCTTCCACCATAGATCTGTTCTAGGATTTCGGTGTTCTTCGGTGTTCGCCAGTGTTCATTGCTTGTATAATAGGGTTTTGATCCAGACCTTGATATTCATCTTGTTCAATGATAGCCGTAGCCCTTCTTTTCCATCTAATGCACTTTGTTAAAATAGAAGATCCCATCTGAACCTTCATCCATTGCTTCGGTACTACTTATTAGGTCTGAATATATTTTACTTTTCTGATATGCAGCAGATCCAAAATTATAATACCAACTTGTGAAATCTGTTTTCCTTCACTTATACATCTGTAGACTTGTATCTTCAATGTCAGACTAGGTGGTTTAACTTTTCAAAAAATGATGACCCGGTATATACCATTAGTCCCCTTGTTGAACCGCCAATGTACTTCAACTTATAGCCTTTGTTTAGTAAATTCCGGTTTATGATTAACCAACTCCGGTTTATCAACATGCTTACATCCTTGTACTGCCGCATAGTTGTCCACTGTAAATCTTAAACCGGTAATTATCATGTTGTAGATCATTCATTGCCATGGCCAAACAAGTGTATGAATGCAATTGGGTTCCTTCTCGAGTGACTGAAGAACAGTTAGACAACCTTGTCAGAACGGGCGCTTTGACTAAGAAAGATGTCACTCACTGGAGGGTCCCTGGCCCGGAATGTCCTCCTGCACCCAATGACGGAGAGGTTGTTGTATTTGCTGATCACTTAGGCCGGGGTTTCAACCCTCCTGGTTCAAAAATTTTCCGGGATGTACTGGCCAGCTTTCAACTGCGCCCACGAGACATCAGTCCTAACTTTGTGACCAACATCTGCCACTTCCAAGTTTTTTGTGAGGTTTACCTCCAGGAGGAACCTACAGTAGAACTGTTCAGGGATTTCTTTCACCTAAACCGTCGCACAGAATTCAAAGACGGACCCAACACAGAATTGGGTGGAATGGCGATTCAGAAAAGAAAAGAAGTCACCTTCCCTCATCCCAGTCTCCACAGTCACCCCAAAGAGTGGAACCAGACCTGGTTTTATTGCAAGGACACATCTCCAGCTGACGAAAACCCCCTACCGGGTTACCGTCCTGATCGTCTGAGCAACACACATCCTCTTCCTCAAAGGCTGACCGCCAAAGAAAGGGCCAAATTTTCTCCTCAACTATCAAAGCTTAGAGCCTTTATAGCAAACGGTTTGACAGGAGTTGATCTTGCGCGCAGCTGGATAAGCTGGAGCGTTTTGCCTTTAAGCCAGCGCCCCGGTTTGATGTGTGAGTATATAGGGAATTTGAAGGATGCTCAACGGCACATTGACATTCAGCTTACAGATGATGAAGTCACTGAAGCTGTAAAAAAGATGTTGAACGAACCGGAGGATGTCTGTGCTCAAACCGGACTTCTCCCTTTCTGCACCATCAACAAACCGCCAGCTGTAAGAATCATATAATCTGTTCATCTAAAATCGCTTCTGTCCCAATATTCTCTGAAAGTGTTATTATTTTCTTGACAGCGCGATGATCCGTTCTGGAACAAGAAACCCCCGCAAGACAAACCGGTGAAGCCAACCCGTCAAAAAACCAAAGTTGTGAAAAAATCTGCCAAGAGAAGGATCACTGCATCTTCCGATCCACCAGCTGACGATGATGTGGGTAATCCGGAACTAGAGGTTGAACTTGACTCACTTGGTTCATTTTTCATACGTCTTATTGATGATGATTATTGTCAGGACGACGCTGAAGTCAGTCACGCCGATGCTGTAGAGGTAATCGTTCTTTCCTTTGATTCAAACCCTTTGCCATCACCAAAAACCCTTCGAGCAAACCGGAAAGTTAAATTTTCTCATCCTCTTGCTTACTTGGATCCGAACTTTCTTGTGAAGACACAACAACACGAGGCTCGCCGCACAACCCGGCATAGCGGCCAGGTAGTTACCTCCGTCGGTTTACCGAACAGTCCGGTTTGGAAACGCCGATCAGAGGTCTCTTATTCCCTTGACACTTCACGCCCCAAAGCGGGTTGTTTTCGTCAACCTCTTAATCCATCTGATTCAAATTATCAGGGCACTTCTCATTCATCCTCTGGCGAGTCGTCAGCCATAAAACTTCCACCGCTTAAAACCGTGCTTGGGTGAGCCATACTCTTACTTATATCCTTGATATGTTACTTAATATATACTGCACTGATCCTTATCTTTATTTTTCTCAGGGCCAAGCCCAGACCCAACAAGAAGGCTCGTCTGAATAAACCGACAGAGGAAGACACGGATGCTGAACCGGAGAAAACTCCAGATCCTGAAGAGGCCAATATTGATGATATGTTGAATGATCCACCACCTCAAGATCATGACCTCATTGCTGAGCAGGCAGAAGTTGATGCCACCGGCCATGCCGACCAGCCAACAAGCCCTATCCGGACTGACAAGCCAGTCAGTCCAGTAAAAAATACTGACAAACCGGCAACTCCAGTACGAGCTGCTGAGGAGAAGAATGATGACGTTCTGATTACTGGCATTGGCCATACAGATCCAGGAAATCCTGTCGCTTTGTCCAGACATACCGCCAAAGAGGAATTCTCTGCAATTGGCAAAGGCAAATGGAATGCCGATCTGTCCACTTACACCCATCTGAACGCTCAAGACCTTCATTCCGGCTACCTGAACCGTCTATATACCAGTCGTGACTATGAAGCCGGCTTGGTAAATATGATGAAAGAGCGATATGAGATAACTCCACAAATGTTTTTCCCTTACATTTAATTTCAGTTTATCAACTCCAGTAGCCCCCAAGTGACGGTTTAAGATATCAACCTAAACCGGGACTTAGTAAAAAAATACGCCTTGCGACAATGCATCTGAACTTCACTGAAGTAGCCCCCAAGTGCCGGTTTAACTTTATAAAGATGAACCGGGACTATGTAGAAGAAAACTCATGTATCAACATTATTTGAGCAAATATCCATTAGCCCCCAAGTGCCAAGTTGAATACTTGTATTATGCTTGGGACTTTGTAGAAAATGTATGATGAAGAGCAAATATGCATTAGCCCCCAAGTATTAAGGGCATAACTTGTTATGTGCTTGGTACTTCAAGTATGTACTGTCACCTCATCATATAACTGTCTCTTTGTAGGCTGAGCCGAGCAAGAAAGAGAGCCAAACCGCTGATCTGCAGGAGAACCTTAAATCGCAACAAGCTGAAACCTCCAAGGCGAAGGAATAATTGACCAGCGCTCTAGGCGCTATGGAGAAACTGAAAGAAGGCTTCAACAAGGAGCGGACAGATTGGGAGAGTGAGAAATCCAATTTGATCAAAAGGGTTGAGAAAGCAGAAGCCGCTCTTAAACCGGTGGTTGATGAACTGACCAGCATAAAGCGGCGGGTTCATGCCATGACTGCAGTTGTGTTTGGTAAGCATCCTTGACTCCTGATTTTAACATATCCTTTCATGTATTTGTCGGTTTACCAATCTTTACAATGATACAAGAACTCGTATTAGCCACTTGCGATCTGTTGTTCATAAGAAGTTAAAAGCGGCCTACACTCTGGTAGAGCAGCTGTATACCGGTGCACAGCGGATCATCTACACTGCTTCCCACAACAATCCGCCTCCCACTTTGATCAAGGATACCATAGATAAGTTATCTATGCTTCCTGCCCGGGTAGACGAGCTAAAAAAGTCTGCCGCTAGAACGGGCGCTTTGGCCGCACTGATCCGGGCAAAAGCATGGGTGCCTGACTTTGATCCTGTTGAAGCGGCCCAGGGCTATCCTAGTTTGAAGGAAGACAGAACAAAATTTAGTGAAGATGATCTTCGAATCATAAAATGGGAAGTGCGCCCACTGGCTTGTCAACTAGTTGAAGAAGTGAATCTTTCACACTATCAGGCAAACTATGATGACAAGAACAAACGGGTTGCTGCGCCGATTCCTGAAGCTCAAAATCTTATCCCGCCAATCCATAAGCACACTTATGCCCCTGACATTGAACCGTCCATGCTGATAAGTGATGAAGCTGTATTCCAAGCCCTGACTGGGATCGACTGGGCAACTGTTGATTTCCATCCACTGGGTAGAGAAGAGGAAGCTGAACCGGCGCGAGATGATCCGCAACCTTCAGGCCAAGCTGGTGATCAATCATGAACCAGAGGCCGGTTTAGTCTTCTACATGCTGCGGCATGTATTTGAGAAAACAATTATCCTTTTGGGCACTGGAACGCCTTGTAATAGGCTAGTTAAAATACTTGGTTTGGAGTGCCTTCGTGAATATTTATCTGTGACTGATGCTTGCTTACTTCTACGTGCGTAAGATATGATATTCATAATCCATAGCCATTTACTCAAGCTGTTCCTGCAGATAGACACTCAAAGCGCCCTAGCGGTTTACCCCTGGGCGGATCATGATATCCAATATATATATGACCAAGGTTGTAAAAGATAACCAAACACAGAAATATATGTAATACCTGTGACTTGTTATGCATAGGGTTGGCTAACCAACGTTGTAGTGAGGGTCATAACCCAACTCTTGGAGGAGAAGTAACTCCTGTTATATGATGCCGGTTTATAATAAAAACCGTTCCGGGTTATGATGAACACCGGTTTACTCCATACTGAGACTTTGATTCAAAACCAGACCGGGCTGATAGTCTCTGGATTATGATTTGATCGTATACTGTCAATTTGTAATTGGCAGTTTAACCGAGTTGATGACACCAGTTTAAAAAACATCATAAATCTTATCAAAAAGAGAGAAAAACTCAATCAAAGGCAAATAAAACCGTTGTAGTCGAGGCTTTTAACGGGCTGCTAGGCCCCAAATTCGAGGCTTTTCATGGGCTGCCAGGCCACTGAGTTAAACCATTTTTGCAAAGCCTTTTAAGATGGTCCGCAATCCTTAACCAATCATCGTTTTAACTTGACAAGTTCAGGGTCTGTATTTTAGAGTAACTTGTCAAAGTTCGAAGGGTCATACCAGGTTTACCTGGGCGGCGTGACTTACTTAAAGAGGCAGGTTAACCCGGGGTTTTAGGTGTATACACCAGGCTTCCAAGCCATGGCTTGATAGCCCAATTACAAGCATCGATTCTAAGTTCATTGCGATAGCAAAGAATCCCCAAGTAACATTTTGAGCAGTGCTCAGTGGGTGCCTATGTTTGAGTTGTTGTTTTTACAACACTCTCTTTGGCCCCGGTTTGATTTGGCCACTGTGGTTCAAATACAACCAAGCCCCCAAGTGATGTTGTGGCATTACGCCGATCAAGAGGTGTAGCTAACGTTCGAATATGACCAAGCCCCCAAGTAATGTGATATAAAGCTTTAACAAGCTAAATCAAGGGGTAAACTGGACCCCGTTTTAGAAACAGAAGCTCCATGTAACCACACATGATGGAAGAAAAAACGGATACCCCGCTTTAACTGAGGTTCCAGTTTATTGTATTGATCATAATATATACATTGTCATAATATGTACATAAGCAGAGCCTATAGCTCAAGTATAGTAGGGCCGAAGATGAGCAATGTTCCATGGCCGGTTGGTATCCTCCTCCGATTTACGTGAGTCTTTGCGCTCTCGAACATCGATTAGGTAGTACGACCTGTTGTGCAGATTCTTGATGACCATAAAAGGTCCTTCCCAAGGGGGGGATAACTTGTGCATATCTGTCTGATCCTGGATGAGCCGAAGCACCAAATCTCCTTCTTGAAAGGTTCTGGTTCTAACTTGGCGGCTATGATAGCGATGCAGATCTTGCTGATAAATCGTCGAACGGGCTGCCGCTATGTCACGCTCCTCATCTAACAGGGCAAGAGCCTCTTGCCGTGCCTTATCGTTGTCATCTTCAACATATGCCGCTACACGAGGTGAGTCATGACGTATGTCACTAGGAAGAACCGCCTCCGCTCCATAAACCATGAAGAACGGCATGTATCCTGTCGACCTATTGGGTGTGGTGTTGATGCTCCATAACACAGAAGGTAGCTCCTCAACCCAACAACCCGACGTCCGTTGCAAAGGAACCATAAGCCGGGGTTTGATGCCTCTCAAGATCTCTTGATTGGCCCTATCCGCTTGACCATTGGACTGTGGGTGAGCCACTAATGACACGTCAAGCCGGATGCGCTCACGTTGACAGAACTCCTTCATGGCACCCTTTGACAGATTGGTACCATTGTCTGTTATAATGCTGTGTGGAAAACCAAACCGGAAGATCACCTTTTTGATGAATTGAACCGCCATGGCCGCATCACACTTACTGACTGGCTCTGCCTCCCCCACTTTGTGAACTTGTCAACCGCCACCAAAAGGTGGGTCTTCTTGTACTTGGACCTCTTGAAAGGCCCAACCATATCCAGCCCCCAAATCGCAAACGGCTAAGTGATTGGAATCATCCTCAATTCTTGAGCCGGTACATGAGCGCGCCTTGAGAATTTCTGACAGCCATCACATCGTCTGACCAAGTCCTCGGCATCAGCATGAGCTGTCAACCAATAGAAACCGTGACGAAACGCCTTGGCCACCAAAGATTTTGAACCGACGTGGTGACCACAATCTCCTTCGTGGATCTCACGCAAAATTTCACAGCCTTCTTCAGGAGACACACAACGTTGAAACAACCCTGTGACACTGCAATGATGCAACTCTCCATTGATAATGGTCATGGACTTGGACCGCTGGATTATCTGTCTGGCCAAAGTCTCATCCTCTGGTAACTCGCCCTGGTTCATATACGCCAGGTAAGGAACCGTCCAATCCGGGATAACATGAAGAGCCGCCACCAACTGAGCTTCCGGATCAGGAATAACCAAATCCTCTTCACCAGGGAGCTTGACGGACGGATTATGCAGAATGTCCAAGAAGACGTTAGGCGAAACTGGTTTATGTTGGGTGTCCGCATTCTGGGAACGGGGGTCCCCAGACTTGCCTGCCTGCGGCCTGCGGCATGGCTCAAAGGGGGCCCAGCACAGCCCATCTTCTTCAACACAGACCCAAGACCCTCGTGAGGGGCCAAGCCTCGCGGGGCGGACGACACGGAGCTTCCTCAGGCACGGCCTCATCAGGCTGGCTCGCGAGGAGGCGGAGACATCAAGGCGGGGTACCTCACGAGGTGCCCATGACGCAAGCCATGACGACCAAGGGCGCCAGGCGGGCGCGAGCCCGCGCAGTGCCCTCCTTTCCTCTTTGGTGCAAAGGGGGCAAGCGCAGGCGAGAGCATCAAGCAAAGGCACCCGTTTTGGTGCAACGAGACCAAGACCAGTCCAACAGAAGGAAGGAAGTCATGGTGGAGCCCAAGCCAGCGTCACCACCAGAGCCTTTTGCAGGCGAGGACCAACTTTAGTCAGGATAAGTGTACCAGATGTTCCCCTTCAAAATGGCCAATTGTTGGCGCCCTTCCCGCTCAATATTTGGGAAGAGGCCCAGGGCCTTTGCCTATAAATAGGACTAGCCACACCCAGAGTAGAGGGATGGATCGATCGGCAATCAGATCGGAGAAAGAGAGAGAGAGAGAGAGAGAGAGAGAGAGAGAGAGAGAGAAGGGCGACTGAACTCCTCCTAAGTAGTTCATCGCCCCGGACAAGAACAGACCCTCGCGAGGCTGTTCTTCCTTGTATTGTCCATCATCATCAGCCCAAGAGGCAATCCACCACACCACCACACTGGAGTAGGGTATTACACCACATCGGTGGCCCGAACCAGTATAAACCCTGTGTCTCTTGTGTTGTTCTTCTCGTAGCTTAGATCCTTGCGAGGCGGAGGGGTACAGGTAGGTAGGAGGCGTAATCTCCGTGCGCACCCCAGAGTTCGAACCTCAAGGGTCTGCCGGAACCCGAATCCGACATTTGGCGCGCCAGGTAGGGGTGCGCCGGAATTCGTCTTCCACCGCCCGTTTCTCCTCCGACCATCACATTCATGTCTGACGCTAGTCGGGCCCGTGCCGAGCGCCGAGCCGCTCTCGCTTCCCGCGTCGCCCAGACGGCCCCTGTCGGCGGGCGTCCTCGCCGTTCCCTGTCGCCTGCCATCAACGCCGCCACCAGCCTGGCGGGGAACGAGCAGCAAGCATCGTCTCAGCATTCGTCCGTGCGGCAAGACGGCCGCACCGCTACTCCCTCGCTCACCCCAGCTGGTTCTTCATCCCGCGCGCTCCGCGCACCCATGGAGGCTCGAGCTGCGCTCATCGCAGCAAACGAGCTCCTGCGCTACCTTCCCGTCGACGACGTCTACGAAGAGTGGCTCGACCGCATTGCCGAGCTCGTCCGCGCCGCGGGGGGCTCTCCTGCGCCGTCCGTTTCGCTGCACCGCACCCCTCCCCGTGCGGGCGATGAAGCTCCGGGGGCGCCCCAGCTGCCTCCTCACCAAGAAGACGCCCTGGCTGCAAGGCGCATGGCCCCTGGGCGGAACCCACTCCGCTAGGCGCCAACGCGGCAAGAGCAGAGCTTCCAAGAAGTCCCTCGCCCTCAAGAAGCCGCCTGGGCGCTCCCTGCTCCAGCATGTCGCAGCCATGCTCCTGCTCCCGCACATCGAGACCCCGCGCTGCTCCCAGCTGCAGCGCGTGGGGACCTGCAAGACCAAGCTCTCCGTCACCCAAGGCCTCCCGTGGCCACGACGGGCTGCCATGCGTTCACCACCGAGCTGCACAACGTCGCATGGCCCGACAAGTTCAAGCCAGACCTGCCTCCTCGTTACGATGGCACGGCCGACCCTGCGGAGTTCCTCCAGCTCTATGAGCTGGGCATCGAAGCTGCCAACTGAGATGAGAAGGTCATGGCGAACTGGTTTCCCATGGCGCTCAAGGACGGGGCCCGCACCTGGCTCCTGAACCTGGCCCCAGGCACGATCTCCTCTTGGAACGAGATGCGCTCCCGCTTCATCGCCAACTTCCAAGGTACTCGCGACCGGCCACCCTCCATGAGCGACATGCGCCGCATCAAGCAACAGCCCGGAGAGACCCTGCAAAAGTACATCCAGCGCTTCAACAACGCACGCCTCAAGATTCCCAAGGTGTCCGAGGAGGCCATCATCTCAGCCTTCTCCGACGGCGTGCGCGACGTCAAGATGAAGGAGGAGCTGGCGATGCATGAAGACCTGTGCACTTCCTTGGAGCTGTTCAACTTGGCGACCAAGTGCACCAGGGCAGAGGAAGGGCGTCTCTCCCTCCTCGAGCTGCCTGCCGCAGACCCAGAAGAGAAGAAGTCCAAGGCCAAGGATGTGAAGCGCAAGGGGGCTGCCGTGCTCGCGGCAGAACCGGACACCAAGCGGGGCAGAGATCAGCCCGAATCTTCCAAGGGCAGTCGGTACTGTGTGTACCACGACCTCCACACCCACAACACCAACAAATGTCAAGAGCTCCGAGCCGTGCGGGAAGGAAGGATCGGCCGTCGCCCCGATCGTGCCGATCGGGGCTACGGTCGAGGAGGAGGAAGGAACGCAGGACGCTGGGAAGACCGCGGCCCACGCCAAGGGTGGCGTGATCGACCTCGCGAGGACCGCTGGCAAGACCCGCCTCGCGAGGGAGACTGGAGGGATCCGCCTCGTGAGGATCGCCTGCAAGGCAACGCAGGCCTCCCTCTGCTGCCGCCGCAGCTAAGGAGAAACGAGGACTGCCACCAGGACGAGGGGGCTGGGGGCTTCCAGGAGCCACGCGCAATCGCCTGCATCCTGGGCGGAGCTCAAGCCCCAGCCTCTCAGCACATCTTCAAGCAGTTCGCCCGCGAAGTGAATGCAGTCCTCCCCAAGCTCGAAGCCACATGCCCTCTCAGGTGGTCATCGTGCGCCATCACGTTCGGCTCAGCGGATCAGCTCAAGTGTGCGGGCACAGCCGGAGTCCTCCCGATGCTTTGTTCCCCAATCATCAGCAACGTGGTGGTCACCAGGACCCTCATCGATGGCGGGGCAGGGCTCAACGTCCTGTCCGTGGAAACATTCAACAATCTCCAAGTGCCTTACAACCAGCTTCAGCCAACCAAGCCTTTCTCCGGAGTCACTGACGGCTCCACGGTCCCGATCGGGCAGGTCCGCCTCCCTGTCACCTTCAGAGCACGCGACAACTACCGCATCGAGCTCATCGACTTTGACATCGCTCACATTCGCCTGCCGTACAACGCCATCCTTGGGTACCCGGCGCTGGCCAAGTTCATGGCCGTGACTCACCACGGCTACAACATCCTCAAGATGCCAGGGAGTGGCGGAGTCATCACGGTGCCCTGTGAAGAGAAGGACGCGGTGTGTTCCCTGGAACGAGCTTTTTAGGCCGCATCACTGGAAGACCCGGATCGCTGAAGCAGGAGGCTCCCCGAGACCACCCCCAAGAAGAAGAAGACATCGTCTGACCCGGTCCCTCAGGAGGCAGGCCCCTCAGGGCCCGTGCCTGCCCAGGGGGAACCTCCTTCAATCGCATAGGAAAGCGCGCCCGACGCCCTCCTCAGGCAGGGCTCGTGGGCTCTCCCTTGGAGGGCCACCGACCTGGCTAAGGTCACGAGGGAGGCGCTTGGACACCACATGGAGGCGTGTTTCGAAGCACGTTTCCCTCAATAAGGAGTAAGGCAAGGGGGGCCAGACCCTCAGGAGTTCGTCAGCAAGGCCATTCAAGAGCTACAGGAGTCAAGAGTCATGAGAGGCGGCCGCCGCCTACCAGCCGTGGCTCCCCATCCAGGCGAGGATGGTGGGCTGCGCGTCTGCATGGACGTACCAGGGCTCAACCGAGTCGCCTCACTGGAGCGCCTCTGGCCCTCGTGAGTGGGGCGCTGCGAAGGTCCACCCCACAGCTACGTTCGCATGCCTTACGGCTTGCCGAAGGCGGCTGCCACGTACCAGCGCCTCATAAGGGGCATCATGGAAGCTCAAGAGGCCAGGCGTTCCGCAGCCCTGGCGGAGATGGAGATGGTCCGCGAGGAGCCACCAGCGCCTCCGGAGCCTCCCGAGGCCCCAGGGCCTGGGGGCTCGTGAGGATCGGCTTCCGCAGCCCACCGAGTCTGCTACACCAACACTGCTGCATCCTCAACATCATCAGGTGACATCTTTCAAGTTTCATTTCCAGCTGGGAGCGCCCCCCAGGGCTGCATTATTCCCAGGCCGTGTGGGTCCGTCCCTGCGGCATGTATCCCTTTTATTTCGTGTCGTTAGCTTACTTTGTCGGGGGTGCCCCTCGGGTTGCATCATCCCCAAGTCGCTCGGGTCAGACCCAGCGGCATGTATCCCTTTCGCGTTTATTTCCGGCTATGCATTCAACCCACCATGCTTGATTATTTGATCCCGGTCCATGGCACCTCTTCTTCTCCATGCCGACCACTTGCGCGTTAAAGGGGGGGGGGGTACCTGAGCATCGCGACTCAGGGCTCTTATCGGCTCTCCAGCCCTCACCCTCTGGCCTTGTCCGCGGCATCGCGCCCTGGCATACCAGCGACGGCTGAGACCAGCTCGAGGGCCGGGACCCGAGGACGTAGAGTGCAGGCATCTAACCCAATTTGCAGGAACACATCACAAGATAAGGCCCAGTGCCAGGCGCAACCCGCCTAGAGGTAGGCCCCCGTGAGTCCCGCGCTGGCTCACGGGTGTCCAGATACACCTCACCAGGCCCTACCGTGCCAGCCACGTGTCAGGGCGGGGCTGTACACAGCCCGGGGGCTCCTCCCGGAGGGGAGCCCCCTCCCACGTACTAGTGGAAGCACCATGCTCCGCGCTGGCTGACGACACTGCCGAGGAGCGGCTATGCCCGTACACATACGGAAGCGCTATGCTCCGCGCTGGTGATAAACAACTGAGGGTGGCCCCCGGGCCGCGTCAACCTCAGGGAGCCCAGAGCTCAGTGTCTAGCCTCATCGCAACGCCTCCCCCCGGGAGTGCCGCGCGAGGGGGCTGGGCACGGGGGCTGCGCCTAGGTCACGCCCAGACGCACGCCACCCAGTCAGGCCCCCTCGGGCCTGTTTCATCGCCCGTCTCTCCCTGAGCGGAGCCAAGGTACGAAGGCCGTTTGAGCGTCAAGGGGGACTCCTGAGCATCGCGACTTAGGAGCCTAACTGGTCACATAGCCCCTCACTCCTTAGTTCCGAAAGACTAACGCTGGGTGAGGTATGCGCGGGGCCGGGTTCTGCAGACGTAGAACGGTAGATCCACCCACATCCCACCTCCCTACTTGCTATTCGTGCGCCAAGGGGGCCTCCTGAGCATCGCGACTTAGGAGCCTAACTTGTCACGTAGCCCCTCACTCCTTAGTCTCGTCCTGGTTTCCGGTCGGGGCTAATGCTGGGTGAGGTACGCGCGGGGCCGGGCTCTGCCGGCGTAGAACATAAGCAAGTAGGAAGGAAAAGCGTAAATTCCAAAGGCAGCCTCCTTTACTCTCAATCGCGCGAACCGCTTGCATGTTAAAGGGGGGGGTGCCTGAGCATCGCGACTCAGGGCTCCTACTGGCCCTCCAGCCCTCACCCTCTGGCCTTGTTCACGGCATCGCGCCCTGGCATACCAGCGACGGCTGAGACCAGCTCGAGGGCCAGGACCCGAGGACGTAGAGTAGAAAGGGGAGCAAAGACGAGAGAGGAGCGCCATCTTAAAATTTCAAGGAGTTCAAAAGCAAATATTACAGTCCACACTGTTATCTCAATGCCAGACGCAAGTTTAAATGCCTCCCCAAGGCATGGTGCATGTGCAGGAATTGAAAGCAGGACAGGAGCCACAACGGAATCACTTGACGGCGGTGAAGCAACGCGGAGTGGGTTCGCCTCATGGAGCAGCAAGGTCAGCAGCGCCTCACTTCGGCTTGGTGCTGAAGGCCCGGAACTTCCCCAGCAGAGCCTCCACGCGACCCTTCACGGCCTCGGCAGCGACAGCGGCACGCTCGCCGCTTGCTGGCTCTAGCAGGCTGTCGAGGTCGACGTTGGGATTGCGAAGGTAGATGTGGGTGAAGACCCGCGTCAGTGCTGCAGAAGACAGGACACGCTCCTCGGCCTCGGCCGTGGGGCCAAGGCCAAGGGCGACATCTTCAAGAGCGCGAACCAGGAAGGGAAGCAGCTTGGCGGGGCCGTCCTCGGCGCCTGCCAGCGGACTCTCCAGGCCGCTCTCGTAAAGCGTCTTCAGCGAGGAGCGAGCCTTCTTCTCCATCTCCGCGAAGGCCACACGGTCCTCGGCAAGAACCCGAGCCTTGTCATCCAGCTCGACCTTCCTCGCCCCCAACTCCTGCTCCAGCACGCCTAGGCGGTCGCGGCGTTTCTTGAGCTTGGCCTCCCAGCCCTCGACAGCCGCCTCGCGAGCCTTCACGCCTTCTTCTTGCTCTTGGCGAAGGCGGGCCTCTTTCACGAGCTGGTCTTGCAGGCCTTGCAGCTCGTCCTCCAGCACCTTGCAGCGACCACGGACGTCGGCCACCTCCCCCAGGGCTGCGTCACGAGCAGCCTTCGCCTCAAGGGCGGCCTGCGTCTCCTCATCGCAAGCCGTCGAGGCCTGGACCAGCGCCGCCTGAGCCGAGGCATCGGAGCGAATCCATCCTGAAGCCAGCTCCAAGCGCCCGACCACCAAGCTAGGGTCGGCGCCAAGAAGATCCTGCTGGAGCCGGTCCAGCTCGGCAGCAACACGATCCAGAACGGTAGGAGGAGTCGAAGAGACGGCAGTCGGTGGAGTAGGAGGAGAAGGCGGCAGCACGACCACGGCATCCTGAGGTGGAGCCTGCTGCGCCCCGACGACTGTGGTGACGGCGGCAGGCAAAGGCACCTCGGGAGTCACTTGGGCCATGGGGGCTGAGCTCGCCCCGGCTAGCTCAGCCAGGCCTCGCGAGGACGACCGGGTAGGAGAGGCCCGTGCGTTGCGGTCACCTTCCTTCGCGGGCAGAGGCGCTGCCCCGGAAGGAACCTCAAGAGCCCCCTTCGGCTTCTTTGCTGCAGGTGCCAGCCTATCCAAGAGACGCAGACGTCAAGCCTCAGTAGCAGAACAAGAAACAAAGACAAGAGTCAAGCGCTTACGGGTCGTCGTCGGTGAGCTCAGGAAGCCTCCGGCCAAATTTGAAGCCCGAAAGCCGGCTGGAGGGGTCAACCTCGGAAGCGGAAGGCGCGTCTGCGGACCGCCCCGGGGTCAGGGCAGACCCACGGGAGATCAGCCCGGTCCTGTCCTTCTTCGGGATCGAGGGCGAGCTCCCGCCGCCCAGCACATCATCATCCTCGTCGTCGTAGCTCGGAGAGAGGCGGAGAGTGCGGGACCTGCGCCGGGAGAGGGGATCCCTCGACTCTCCGTCGGTCGCCTCGGAGTCAGGCCCTTCTCCCGCTCCCCTCCGTCCTTCTCTTCGCTGGAGTCGTCGGAGGACACGTCCACCGGCTCCCCGGGAGCTTCTGTGGGCACGGGCCCGTCCCCGTTGAAGACAGGCATGGACTCCACCACCTGCTCCCAGTCGTCGCGGAGGAACAAGGGCGTAGGAGCGCCCTCCAACCTCGCCACATCGACCCCGACCAGAGATTGGAGGACCGCAGCCAGATCTTCGCCGGCCAAGGCCGCGGGGCTCGGATGAGGCCTCCACATCGGAAGTGGGTACTGCCGAAGCGGAGCCAGCTGGTGCTCCAGGAATTCCCTCAGCAGCGACGCGTCGGTCAGCTTCGCCATCGCCGTGTTAGCCGGCCTCAGATCCGCGTCCATCTTCTCCAACACTGGCTTCGTGCGGGGGTCCACGAGCTCCGCTCGACCCCAATCGCTGGAGCTCGTGGGTTGCTCCATGGGCAAGATCAGCCGAGGGTGGATGCGCCCAGCATCTGCCCAGACCCACTTGCTCCTGAAGCCCTCAATCCTTTTCCCGGGGCTCGAAATGGCAATGGCGCCACCGTACGCGACGAAGCTCGCGCACGCGGAAGAAGGACCGCGAGAGGTCCGGAGGGAGAAGTAGTGGCGCAGCAAGGCCACAGAGGGCTGCACCCCTACGTGAGCCTTGCAGTAATAGGCGAAGATTGCCAGGAGAAGGATGGAGTTGGGATGGAGATGCAGAGCCTGTAGCTTATAATGGCGGAGGACAAAGAGGAAGAACTTGGAGAAGGGAGGCACCAGGCCAACAGCAATGGAGCTTCCAAAGAGCGGATAAAAGGTGCCCCCCGGCCCTCAGGGGTGGCGGAGCCAGCCTTGAACACCTTCGCCCCGTCGATGCCCTGCGCCGTCGCCATCTGGCGCAACCGGGCGAGGCTCGCCTCCGACACGTTTGGCGACTCCAAGACAGACGAGTACCAAGCTCCGGCCGGTGACTGACGAGGCGCCATGGCTTCCTAGGTCACGCGGTCGAAGTAGATCTGGACATTTGGAGGAAGGAAGGAGAGGCGCAAGAAAGGGGATCTGAGCAGCAACCGGAGAAAGCGAAAAAAGCAAAGCCTGGGCAGATGCCGCTCCTTTATCAACTCGCGCGGTTGTGGAGACGCCCACGTCCAATCAACCGCCATGCGCCTGTAACGCCCCGAGACCGATGCTCGAGAAGACTTCCATATATTCCGGGTTTCGCTGTGTGTTTCATTTGTGCCTGCCCTTTTATTTTTGCATTGCATCATGTCATCATGCCATCAATTTCTCAAATCAACTAAAACTCAAACAAATTGCATGGGTCTTTGATCCATTTAAATCGAGGGAATTCACTCGTGATTTCTCTTTATAACATATTAAAGCCTCTCAATATTATTAGGGAGCTATAATAAAAATTATTCCATTTATTTGGAATTAACCATAACCCACTTGCAAAATAATCCCAATGCCTTTGTTATCATAACTCCCGACCTCTAACCTTGTCTTTTATTCTTTCATCCTTTTTCCCGAGCTCTACCAAAATTCTCAACATTTTTGGCTACATCAAACCTAGTCCTAGTTCAAACCCATTTTGAATTAAATTCAAATGAGTTTGAATTTTATTCCTGCAATCTTGCCACTCCATTTTTTTCTTGGAACGAGCATATTTTTGTGAGCCCGGAAAAATTGTCTATGTGTCCAACTTCTTCCTCTAACCCCTCTTTCTTTTCTTTTTTAATCTCTGTTTTTTTTCTTTTCTTTATTAGAGAGAGAGAGAGAAGGAGCCCAGCAGCCTGGGCCTCCCAACCTCCCGCACCAGCCCATTTAGGCCCAACCTCTCGCGCAGGCCCATCCGGCCCTGCCGACAGAACCCTAGCCTCGCCTCGCCTGATCCCCATCTCTCCCTCTCGTCCCTCCCTGCGCCGCCAGTCACACACACGCACGCATCGAGCCAGGGAGAGGAGCTCCCTTCTGCCCGCACACCCCTGGCCAGCCGTGCCCCTCCATGGCGCTGCCTCCTCTGCTCGATCGCCACCGCAGTACCGCCCCGACCTCCGCGACCAGCGCCTCCACTACCTCCCGGTCGCCTCCGTCCCGCCTCCGGTCAGATCCGGCGCCCCCATGGACGGGTCCGCCCGTCCCCGTCTATTCCTGGCCGCCGTTTCCCATCCCCTCGCGCCGCCTCGCCGCTCCAGTGCCGCAGGAGAACCAACTACCGCCAACATCGCCGGAGATGGGCCCCGACGCCCAGATCCGCTCGCCTTCACTGCCTCGGCGCTGTCCCTGTCGCCGTCCTCTTCATCGGTTCCTGACGAGGACGGCGCCCCTCCAGTTCGTTTCGAGCGCCACCACCAGCAGTTTCAGGCGTCCCCGTTGCCGAGCCCCTCGCCGCCCTTCTACACCTCGTCTCCGGCCCTGCACGTCGGAGCCACGCCTCCCGGTGCCCGCAGTTGCGTCGCCGGTCTTCCTCCTCGACGTTGTCGCCTCGAGCCTCCACATGCCTCGCGAGACCGCCGTGCCAAGTTCCCGCCGCTGTCGCTGCAAGTCCCACTCGGAGCCAGCCTCCTGCATCGCGCCAAGTCCCAGCATCGCGCCCCTGTTGCTGTTGACGCCAAGTCCAATGGTCACCGAGCGTGGAATTTGCCAAGTACCACCAAGTTCCTGATGGATGCGCCAAGTCCCCAGCGAGACCTGTTTTCGTCAAGTTTGACTACACGGCTATGACCTCGGAGTTGGACCGCAAGCACCAAGTACCCCACCGGCAAGACCATACGGACGCTCGAACGACTACAGACCGAAATGTCAAGTACCTCGTCGATACGTGTACGACTACTGTCGTCGAAGTTTGCGAGTACGACTACTTCCTACGACGACCTTGTACCACTACCGTCGCAATATCGCGTGTACAACTACCGTCGCGAGAATGTCTACTTCCTTTACGAACTTGATCCGTTTCGAAAATGCACGCTTCAAAGGTATAACCGCGAGACGACGCCCGTGAACGAATGCATGTGTTGTATGAGATGCGCGTGGTTGCATTGTGTTTGAGTTGTCATTGCACGTTTCTCCTAGTTTGCCATGCCACTAACTCATGGGAACCCGGTTGCCGGGATCACCCCACCATCTTGCATGACACGCTCACGACGCGCTTCTTTTTGCACCGGTATCTCCATGAGCTACCGGAACCGATATGTTGCCGTGGCATCATTTTCGGATTCGTTGCCGTGGCACCCTTTTCTTCCACCACGGTGACAAATGCTTCATAATGCTCTTGTCAACATTTTCATAAAATTGCTTAAAACTTGCACATGTCATCCGCATCATGATAACAACAATTAAAATGCTTAAAATGTTGTTTGTTTAAATTTGCTTAAATGCCATGCTAAAATGATTTATTTCATAACTAAATAACCGTAGCTCCAAATTTATTAAACTTTATATGTAAACGGGGTGGAAAAATGCCTAGTTTAACAAGTTGCACTTCATTTTGCTGTTTAACAACTCTAAAATTGTGTTTAGGGCAGGACAGCACCAAACCTAATATATGCATATGAGGATTTCCCGGAATTGTTGTTTGTTGTTCCGGCCTCATTTAAACTTGCCTAGATACGTAATATTCATGTGCTTCATCCCCTTGCCAAGTTAGTCAACATTTAATATTGTTGAGTACATAAACGAGATTGAACTAAATAACTTGTCGTGGTGTTTCGTCAATATGCAACTCGTTGCATATTGAGCTCCACTTAAGTTGTAGTGTTGTTTGTTGCACTTTGCCATGCCATGCATATTTAAACCAGACATGCATCATACTCGATTGTGCATCATGCCATGTTTATGTGATGGTTGTTTACTATGTTGTTTGTTTGTTTCCGGGTTGCTTCTCTCGTTAGCTTCGATTTCGTTTCGGAGTTGTGAGGATTCGCTCGAGTACATCCGTTTGTCTTCTTCATGGACTCGTTCTTCTTCCTTGCGGGATCTCAGGCAAGATGACCATACCCTCGAAATCACTTCTATCTTTTCTTGCTAGATGCTCGCTCTTTTGCTATGCCTATGCTGCGATACCTACCACTTGCTTATCATGCCTCCCATATTGTTAAACCAAGCCTCTAACCCACCTTGTCCTAGCAAACCGTTGTTTGGCTATGTACCGCTTTTGCTCAGCCCCTCTTATAGCGTTGTTAGTTGCAGGTGAAGACGAAGTTTGTTCCTTGTTGGAACATGGAGATGTTGTTCCTTATTGGAACATGTTTACTTGTTGGGATATCACAATATACCTTTTATATTATTAATGCATCTATATACTTGGTAAAGGGTGGAAGGCTCGGCCTTATGCCTGGTGTTTTGTTCCACTCTTGCCGCCTAGTTTCCGTCATATCGGTATTATGTTCCCGGATTTTGCGTTCCTTACACGGTTGGGTGATTTATGGGACCCCCTTGACAGTTCGCTTTGAATAAGACTCCTCCAGCAAGGCCCAACCTTGGTTTTACCATTTGCCACCTAAGCCTTTTTCCCTTGGGTTCTGCAGACTCAAGGGTCATCTTTATTTTAACCCCCCCGGGCCAATGCTCCTCTGAGTGCTGGTCCGAACCGAGTAGACTGCGGGGCCACCTTGGGGAAACTTGAGGATTGGTTTTACTCGTAGGATGTCTCGTCCGGACGTGCCCTGAGAAAGAGGTATGTGCAGCTCCTATCGGGATTTGTCGGCACATTCGGGCGGCTTTGCTGGTCTTGTTTTACCATTGTCGAAATGTCTTGTAGCCAGGATTCCGAGACTGATCGGGTCTTCCTGGTAGAAGGAATATCCTTCGTTGACCGTGAGAGCTTATAATGGGCTAAGTTGGGACACCCCTGCAGGGTATTATCTTTCGAAAGCCGTGCCCACGGTTATGAGGCAGATGGGAATTTGTTAATGTCCGGTTGTAGAAAACCCGAAGTTGATCTTAATTAAAATACATCAACCGCGTGTGTAACCGTGATGGTCTCTTCTCGGCGGAGTCCGGGAGGTGAACACGGTGTTGGAGTTATGCTTGACGTAGGTTGTTCTAGGATCACTTCTTGATCATAGTTCATCGACCGTGCTTTGCCTTCTCTTCTCGCTCTCATTTGCGTATGTTAGCCACCATATATGCTAGTCGCTTGCTGCAGCTCCACCTCATACCTTTTACCCTACCTATAAGCTTAAATAGTCTTGATCTCGCGGGTGTGAGATTGCTGAGTCCCCGTGACTCACAGATACTTCCAAAACCAGTTTGCAGGTGCCGATGAAGCCGTGCAGGTGACGCACCCGAGCTCAAGGAGGAGCTCGATGAAGATCTTGTTCATTGTGTCGTTTCGTTTCAGTTGATCAGTAGTGGAGCCCAGTTGGGACGATCGGGGATCTGTGTAGCATTTGGGGTAGTCTTCTTTTATTCTGGTTCCGTAGTCGGACCTTGATTGTATCTGTATGATGTAATGCTTTACTCATGTATTATGTGAAGTGGCGATTGTAAGCCAACTATGTATCTCTTTCCCTTATGTATTACATGGGTTGTGTGAAGATTACCTCACTTGCGACATTGCTTTCAATGCGGTTATGCCTCTAAGTCGTGCTTCGACACGTGGGAGATATAGCCGCATCGAGGGCGTTACAAGTTGGTATCAGAGCCTTCCCCGACCTTAGGAGCCCCCACTGATTGATCATTTTTAGCGGCCGAGTTGTGTCTAGAAAAATGTTTTGAGTCATTCAGGAATTATGTATCGGAGAGTTTAGGAATTCTTTTTACTTCCCAGTCTCCTCATCGCTCTCGTAAGGCATCCTGACGTAGAGTTTTGACTCTTCTCTTCTCAAATTTCACTAAAAGATCTTTTTAGGATCACGCGGGTATCTTAGAATCGTTCCGATGGTTTTGTGATGACAACATTGTCTTGGTGCCTCATGTCAGCAGGGGTTTAGTGGAAGTGTCCCAGGGAGTTGAGCTCTGAGGTGTTGTCGTCATAATTTTATCGTTGCAGTTCTGGAATACCTGAGTTTAGTACGCCGACATCGAAAATCTCTTTTGTACAGTTGTTGGTGAGATAACCCTGATAGCCCAGTACTGAGGCGAGTGTAGGAGTATTGCCATAAATCGTATAACGGATGCTTTTCGAAGGTTGAGGTAAACGATTTCCGAAGGTTTCTTGGTTATGTGTTGAAGGATGGATACAGCTGGATCTAGGTATTGTTAGTTTGGGTGATATATTTTGTGTCCCCTGTATCCCCAACACCTGATTGCATAACCAGAAAGTTTCGGGAGTTTATAAGTGGGAATTCAAGTATCACGTAGGATATCTTTCCAACAGACACATGATACGATATGGGATCTATCATATGTTTGTTTTCGGCTTATTCTGCAAGCCAATCCTTTGTTTTGTTTTAAGTTGTGGTATTCGAGTTGCTTCAAAGTCAAGTGTTGATTCCATACCTTTTCCAAGTGGTGTTCTCATATTTCTATGGGAATACTAATCCTTCTTGATCATCGAGGTTGTCATGGTAATTCTTTTTCCAACCGGTGTGCTTTTTCTCCAAGTAAATCCGATCATTTTCAACATCCGCAAGATCAACTCTAAAGTATTCTCAACAGTGTTTGTTTCATTCGTCCCAAGTTGTCTTTCTTTATCCCGCCCTCCCACCCTTTCTTTTTCTTCAAGGACTCAGATTTCTTAATCAAGTATCCTTTTGTTGATGTGAAGTCTCTTCATTCTTTTCTTTCTATGTTCTTATCCGGTGATTATCATGAAGATGGTCAGGAGTTTCAAGTTCATCATTCGTCATTCTTTTCTTCTCCGGTGGTTCCAATTCAAGCTTTATCGATCATAGCTTTTCCTCGTTTGTAATGTTTTCTCGTACCGATGCACCTCTTAATCATTCACCTCTCGCTATTCATTTGTTCCGGAGTGATGAAGATATCTTAGAAGATTCAAGTTTCCATTCTCAATTCACTCAAGTCCTTTTGAGGATGTTATCTCATTCAAGCCATTTAAATCAAATGGTGTGTTGTCCCTTTCAAGTAATCGTTCAACGGTGTATCTTTTGAGTGGGTCCTAACCCACAGGTCTTTTCCCAGGATCTTACCTGACTCTTCTATTTTTCCCGGAGTTATTCTCAAATTCTTTTCCAATTTTGACGTAAGAACGAATTATCATCAGTCAAATGTCTTTCTCCAAGATCTTTCAAATTCTTTTCATCGTTGGCTCAACCTTTATATTCTTCATTCTGGAGTGCCTTAATAATTCATGGTGGTTCTCGTCGTCATTCTCGGATTTTGAAGACCGAAGAGGAGTTCCTCTTAAATCCTTACCCATTCTTGCAAAGATGCGTAGTTCTAGCTTGATGCCATCCTCTCATAATTGTTTTGATTGTGAGAATTCCTTTCACCCATCCGAAGCATTTCAGAAGATTTTTTCAGTTTGATTCTCCGGAGCCCATCATCTCAGAATTATTCATTCAAGCTTTCAGCTATTGTTTTCCAAATCTTACCGGTGCATCATTCAAGTATTCTATAATCAGCTCGTGATCTATTCGTTCATTTGTATCTAAATCCTCTCAAGTATCTTTGTTCATTTTCCAATTCTTCTCGGTGATTTGTGCCTTTACTACTTTCATTTTCAATTCTTACGGTGGTTCGTTCAAGAGTTCTCTTCCTTCGTTATCATATAGATTCATTCGTTCTTTCCAATCCTACTGGTGGTTAGTTGAAGACTTTTCTCAAGTTTGCGCCATATCTATCTTAATCCTTTCTACGAGAATAAGTAGTATGACAAATCCATTGCTTGTCATCAATTTAATTGGCGAAGGATGAGCATAATGTAATTCTTATTCTTGTTTCATCGAGTAAATTTAATTCCTTATTCCGGAGACTCATCAAAATTCTTGATCTCATTTGTTCATTTTTCTTTCCGGAGCTCCAGGTTATTTCAATTATATCATTTCAAAGCTCCATCTAAATCATTGCAAGGTTTCACCTTGTGTTTTCAACTTCTCTCTCTTTCTATCATCCTTGTTTTACCGGAGTTCTTCATGGAAGGTTCACATGATGGTTTATCAAGGTCCCTTTTCATTATTCAATTGTTCTTCAAGATTTTCTCGGAGTTAAGATCCGCCAAGCTATACTCTAAAATAAACATGGTGTTCAACACATGTCTTGTTTTGAGGATTCAATCATTCATCATCTTGCATTTCAAAGTGCAATTCGCTCTACCTTATCATTTGAGGTGGTGTTATGTCATTCTTGACAATTTCACTTCGTGTTTCATGATTCACAAGTTGTTAAGAATGAGATATTTAAACCCATCATATTTCTCTTCGTTCAGGAAATCCTTTGCAACCCATCAATCTCTTCATTAGAGTTATCTTGGGTTATATTTCACCTAAAGCTTTCCCTAAGGAATGTTGCTAGTATGGTGCTTATCAATGATCCAAGTTTTCTCCTATCCTCTTGGTGAAAGCAGTTTTTCATCGCTTTGGTGCTCTCGCTCAAATCAATGGCTTCCTTTAGTTGCCGGTTGTCACCTCATAATTTTGGGAAGTTTTCCATAAGCCCACTGCAAGCTTATTCTTTTCGTTGTTGATTCTCCAACAACTCCGTTCAATTCTTCTTTGCAAGGATGCTTTTCAAGTTCATTTGTGGCAGAAGATGTCATTTTCTTCTCCATTATGTTATTCCAATTGTCTATCTTCTATTTTTTCTTCCGGAGGCATTGTGATGTTGCTCCCTTCACTCTTCTTCTCGAATGGTGAGGATCATGTTCTTTGCTTTTGCTTATCCATTCAACCGGAGTGTCGTGTCCTTCATTCAAGTTCTATCATCTTATCAAGTTTATCCTCTCTTCTCAACCGGAGTGCTGTTTGGAATCTTTCTTACCCCTCGTTGCCATTCTTTCAATAGTTCCGGAGGCAGTGTGTTGTTGATCTCTTCAAGTATCCTCTCATCTTGTCAAGTTCATGTTCAATCCCTTCCAGTTTCAGTCGGAGTGCTGCCCAAATTATGTCATTCTTGTTCCTTCTCTATCTAGTTTTAACCGGAGTGGTTTC
Organism: Aegilops umbellulata; assembly: GCA_032464435.1. Lineage (NCBI taxonomy): Eukaryota > Viridiplantae > Streptophyta > Magnoliopsida > Poales > Poaceae > Aegilops > Aegilops umbellulata. Next base: position 65,014,950 of record CP136060.1, on the reverse strand, counting down.
AATGTCTATCTTGTCACGTAAACTCTTCTTTCTCGTCGTATTCCGTGTTCCTTGTTCCTCTTGCTGAACGGAGTGTTTTAGATTTTGTTCACCTCCGTCTTGTCTTTTCTTCAAGCTTTGCAACCTCTCAAGGTTCTTTGGTTTCACTCGTTTGTCAAAGAAGCAACTTAGCCTTACCTCTTCTCTTCCTCTTCCGCTTTTTCTCCGGTGCCATCCTAGATCTCGGGACGAGATCCTCTCGTAGTGGTGGAGTGTTGTAACGCCCCGAGACCGATGCTCGATAATACTTCCATATATTCCGGGATTCGCTGTGTGTTTCATTTGTGCCTGCCCTTTTATTTTTGCATTGCATCATGTCATCATGCCATCAATTTCTCAAATCAACTAAAACTCAAACAAATTGCATGGGTCTTTGATCCATTTAAATCGAGGGAATTCACTCGTGATTTCTCTTTATAACATATTAAAGCCTCTCAATATTATTAGGGAGCTATAATAAAAATTATTCCATTTATTTGGAATTAACCATAACCCACTTGCAAAATAATCCCAATGCCTTTGTTATCATAACTCCCGACCTCTAACCTTGTCTTTTATTCTTTCATCCTTTTTCCCGAGCTCTACCAAAATTATCAACATTTTTGGCTACATCAAACCTAGTCCTAGTTCAAACCCATTTTGAATTAAATTCAAATGAGTTTGAATTTTATTCCTGCAATCTTGCCACTCCATTTTTTTTCTTGGAACGAGCATATTTTTGTGAGCCCGGAAAAATTGCCTGCGTGTCCAACTTCTTCCTCTAACCCCTCTTTCTTTTCATTCTTAATCTCTGTTTTTTTCTTTTCTTTATTAGAGAGAGAGAGAGAGAAGGAGCCCAGCAGCCTGGGCCTCCCAACCTCCCGCACCAGCCCATTTAGGCCCAACCTCCCGCGCAGGCCCATCCGGCCCTGTCGACCGAACCCTAGCCTCGCCTCGCCCGATCCCCATCTCTCCCTCTCGTCCCTCCCTGCGCCGCCACTCACACACACACGCGCATCGAGCCAGGGAGAGGAGCTCCCTTCTGCCCGCACCCCCCTGGCCAGTCGTGCCCCTCCATGGCGCTGCCTCCTCTGCTCGATCGCCACCGCAGTACCGCCCCGACCTCCGCGACCAGCGCCTCCACTACCTCCCGGTCGCCTCCGTCCCGCCTCCGGTCAGATCCGGCGCCCCCGTGGCCGGATCCGCCTGTCCCCGTCTGTTCCTGGCCGCCGTTTCCCATCCCCTCGTGCCGCCTCGCTGCTCCAGTGCCGCAGGAGAACCAACTACCGCCAACATCGCCGGAGATGGGCCCCGACGCCCAGATCCGCTCGCCTTCACTGCCTCGGGGCCGTCCCTGTCGCCGTCGTCTTCATCGGTTCCTGACGAGGACGGCGCCCCTCCAGTTCGTCTCGAGCGCCACCACCAGTAGTTTCAGGCGTCCCCGTCGCCGAGCCCCTCGCCGCCTTTCTGCACCTCGTCTCCGGCCCTGCACGTCGGAGCCACGCCTCCCGGTGCCCGCAGCTGCGTCGCCGGTCTTCCTCCTCGACGCTGTCGCCTCGAGCCTCCACATGCCTCGCGAGACCGCCGTGCCAAGTTCCCGCCGCAGTCGCTGCAAGTCCCACTCGGAGCCAACCTCCTGCATCGCGCCAAGTCCCAGCATCGCGCCCCTGTTGCTGTTGACGCCAAGTCCAATGGTCACCGAGCGTGGAATTTGCCAAGTACCACCAAGTTCCTGATGGATGCGCCAAGTCCCCAGCGAGACCTGTTTTCGTCAAGTTTGACTACACGGCTATGACCTCGGAGTTGGACCGCAAGCACCAAGTACCCCACCGGCAAGACCATACGAACGCTCGAACGACTACAGACCGAAATGTCAAGTACCTCGTCGATACGTGTACGACTACCGTCGCCGAAGTTTGCGAGTACGACTACTTCCTACGACGACCTTCTACCACTACCGTCGCAATATCGCATGTACAACTACCGTCGCGAGAACGTCTACTTCCTTTACGAACTTGATCCGTTTCGAAAATGCACGCTTCAAAGGTATAACCCCGAGACGACGCCCGTGAACGAATGCATGTGTTGTATGAGATGCGCGTGGTTGCATTGTGTTTGAGTTGTCATTGCACGTTTCTCCTAGTTTGCCATGCCACTAACTCATGGGAATCCGGTTGCCGGGATCACCCCACCATCTTGCATGACACGCTCACGACGCGCTTCTTTTTGCACCGGTATCTCCATGAGCTACCGGAACCGATATGTTGCCGTGGCATCATTTTCGGATTCGTTGCCGTGGCACCCTTTTCTTCCACCACGGTGACAAATGCTTCATAATGCTCTTGTCAACATTTTCATAAAATTGCTTAAAACTTGCACATGTCATCCGCATCATGATAACAACAATTAAAATGCTTAAAATGTTGTTTGTTTAAATTTGCTTAAATGCCATGCTAAAATGATTTATTTCATAACTAAATAACCGTAGCTCCAAATTTATTAAACTTTATATGTAAATGGGGTGGAAAAATGCCTAGTTTAACATGTTGCACTTCATTTTGCTGTTTAACAACTGTAAAATTGTGTTTAGGGCAGGACAGCACCAAACCTAATATATGCATATGAGGATTTCCCGGAATTGTTGTTTGTTGTTCCGGCCTCATTTAAACTTGCCTAGATACGTAATATTCATGTGCTTCATCCCCTTGCCAAGTTAGTCAACATTTAATATTGTTGAGTACATAAACGAGATTGAACTAAATAACTTGTCGTGGTGTTTCGTCAATATGCAACTCGTTGCATATTGAGCTCCACTTAAGTTGTAGTGTTGTTTGTTGCACTTTGCCATGCCATGCATATTTAAACCAGACATGCATCATACTCGATTGTGCATCATGCCATGTTTATGTGATGGTTGTTTACTATGTTGTTTGTTTGTTTCCGGGTTGCTTCTCTCGTTAGCTTCGGTTTCGTTCCGGAGTTGTGAGGATTCGCTCGAGTACATCCGTTTGTCTTCTTCATGGACTCGTTCTTCTTCCTTGCGGGATCTCAGGCAAGATGACCATACCCTCGAAATCACTTCTATCTTTTCTTGCTAGATGCTCGCTCTTTTGCTATGCCTATGCTGCGATACCTACCACTTGCTTATCATGCCTCCCATATTGTTAAACCAAGCCTCTAACCCACCTTGTCCTAGCAAACCGTTGTTTGGCTATGTACCGCTTTTGCTCAGCCCCTCTTATAGCGTTGTTAGTTGCAGGTGAAGACGAAGTTTGTTCCTTGTTGGAACATGGAGATGTTGTTCCTTATTGGAACATGTTTACTTGTTGGGATATCACAATATACCTTTTATATTATTAATGCATCTATATACTTGGTAAAGGGTGGAAGGCTCGGCCTTATGCCTGGTGTTTTGTTCCACTCTTGCCGCCTAGTTTCCGTCATATCGGTATTATGTTCCCGGATTTTGCGTTCCTTACACGGTTGGGTGATTTATGGGACCCCCTTGACAGTTCGCTTTGAATAAGACTCCTCCAACAGTTCGCCGGAAAAGTCTTATTCAAAGCGAACTGTCAAGGGGGTCCCATAAATCACCCGACCGCGTTAGGGACGCAAAATCCGGGAACATAACACCGATATGACGGAAACTAGGGCGGCAAGAGTGGAACAAAACACCAGGCATAAGGCCGAGCCTTCCATCCTTCACCAAGTATATAGATGCATTAATTAAATAATATATATTGTGATATCCCAACAAGTAAACATGTTCCAACAAGGAACAACGTCTCCATGTTCCAACAAGGAACAAACTCCATCTTCACCTGCAACTAACAACGCTATAAGAGGGGCTGAGCAAAGCGGTAACATAGCCAAACAATGGTTTGCTAGGACAAGGTGGGTTAGAGGCTTGGTTTAACAATATGGGAGGCATGATAAGCAAGTGGTAGGTATCGCAGCATAGGCATAGCAAAAGAGCGAGCAACTAGCAAGCAAAGATAGAAGTGATTCCGAGGGTATGGTCATCTTGCCTGAGATCCCGCAAGGAAGAAGAACGATTCCATGAAGAAGACAAACGGACGAAGTTGAACGAATCCTCACAACTCAGGAACGAAACCGAAGCTCACGAGAGAAGCAACCCGGAAACAAACAAGGAACATAGTAAAACAACCATCACATAAACATGGCATGATGCACGGTCAAGTATGATGCATGTCCGATTTAATGAGCATGGCATGGCAAAGTGCAACAAACAATACTACACATTAAGTGGAGCTCAATATGCAACGAGTTGCATATTGACGAGACACCACAACAATTATTTAGTTTTCTCTCGGTTATGAACCCAACAATATTAAATGTTCTTAACATGGCAAGGGGTGAAGCATAATTAAACTAAATATTTAGGCAAGTTTAAATGAGTCCGGAACAACAAAATAACAAGTCCGGAAACTCCTCATATGCATATGTTAGGTTTGATACTGTTCTGTCCTAAAGTATATTTTAGAATTGTTAAACATGCAAGGTAATGCTACCATGTTAATCTATGCATTTTCCCACCCCATTTACATATATAGTTTATTTAAAATCGAGTTACGGTTAATTAGTTATGAATTAAATCATTTTAACATGGCATTTAAGCAAATTAATGCAACCATCATTTTAAACATTTTAAACATGGATGAGAGTTGCATATTATGAAACTACACAAAATTCTAAGCACTTTTCATATTTGGAGTTTTTATATGTGATGCACAGGTTGTGATTTATTAAATGCATGAAGACTAGGGACTTTCTGTAAAACAGTAAAACACTGGATAAAAGCTAAAATCACAGATCTGTAAACAAAACAGATCGGGCCAAAATTTGCTGGGGAGCTGGGCTTGGGGTGGCTCACCATGGGCTAAGCCCAGCTGGTGGGGAGGAGGCCAGGCAGGCCAGATCTGGCGCGCTGGGCCTTGCGCGAGATGCGGCCCGGGCATGGTCGCGGTCAACGAACGAGGAGCGGGACGAGGCGCTGGATGAGCGAGGCGACTGGTCAACGTGGGCATGACCCGTTGTGCTCTATCGTTCGAAGCAGGGGATGCAGCGGCGGCTTGGAGCGGCTCGATGCAGGAGCAAGGCAGCGGCGACTTGGCGCTGCGGTGGGGATCCGGCGGACCCAGTCGACGACGTGGCCGGAGGCAGGCGGGGAGCTGAGGCCATGGCGGCGGCGTCCTGGTTCAGAGAGAGAGAGAGATAGTGAGACAAGAGGGGGAAGGAGAGGAAAAAGGAAGGGCGGAGGGGAGCAGAGGGGCGGCCTGGTGCTCCGGTGGCTTGCGGTCGCCGGCTGTGGGGCTGGCCTGCTGCTGCTGCTTGGGTGGCCGGCGTCCACCGGTGAGGCAGAGGTGCGGGGACGAGGAGGCACAACCTCGTGCGTTACCTCGCGCACGCGGGCATGGAGAAGGAGCTCGAGCTCCTGGTCGAGGAGGGCCGGCAAGAGTCGTTGCAGGGCCGGAGGAGCTGAGGAGGGGCACAAGGAGACAGCGACCTGCTGGCTTCGGTCGACGCGGACGAGGAGAAGGTAGGGCCTCGGGCGCGGGATCGGCGAGCGGCGCTGGTTCCTCGGCCAGGAGGAGGGCGGAATCGAAGGGAGCCATGGGAGGGCTCTGGTTGGGGGAGGATAGATGGGGATTGGGTTTGGATCGGGCAAGATGGAGGCTGGCTGGTTGGTTGGTGCTGAAAAACGAGGGAGGAAGGAGACGTCGCTGGTTGGGCAGGTGGATCAGGGAGATTCCGATGAGGATTTGGGAGATAAGTGCGGCGGCGGCGGCAGGGACAAGCCCCTAGTTTTTAGGGTTGGGTCCATAAATATATAGCACAGGATTTTTTGTTAGGGGCTATATCGACCCTACGATCGCAATCGGACGATTGCAGATAAATAGGTTAGGAAGTCTAATTAAGAAAACGGAGATGTTTTATAGATGTTAGGGGATGATCCGGACACAACGGTAACGACAGTCCGGTTCGGGTCCGGGACAACTTTCGGACGCGCGCGCAAGGAGGTCCGCGGGCTGACGAGAGAGGTTAGGTTGGGTCTGGCGGATTGTGAAGAGCGGATTGGTCTGAGAGAAGAAGAGAGAGATGCAGCCCGGCACGGTTTCCGGAGACCAAAAACGTCCGACGTTAGACCGGCTATAATGCCGCTATATTTATTTGTTGGGGCGTCAAACGGACTCCGAATGCGATGAAACTTGCCAGGCGGTCTACTGACACCAAAACAACACCGCACGCCAACTTTCACCCCATTCCGAGAACATTTTCCGGCCACTTATAAAATACTATTTCGGACATGCCGCGGGCGCGTGCAAGTGTGGTTGGTCTCAGAACGGACAAGGGAGAGAACTCGGAGAACCCGGACGGATGCAAGTTTCGAAAACATGATGATGCAATGCGGATGATGACATGGCAAGATGCGACACGCAAGCAAATGACAAAGCAACAACAACGAATAACGGGAGGACAACTGGCGCATCGGTCTCGGGGCGTTACAGGCGTGGCTCAAAGGGGGCCCAGCACGGCCCATCTTCTTCAACACAGACCCAAGACCCTCGCGAGGGGCCAAGCCTCGCGGGGCGGACGACACGGAGCTTCCTCAGTCACGGCCTCGTCAGGCTGGCTCGCGAGGAGGCGGAGAGATCAAGGCGGGGTACCTCACGAGGTGCCCATGATGCAAGCCATGACGACCAAGGGCGCCAGGCGGGCGCCAGCCCGCACAGTGTCCTCCTTTCCTCTTTGGTGCAAAGGGGGCAAGCGCAGGCGAGAGCATCAAGCAAAGGCACCCGTTTAGGTGCAACAAGACCAAGACCAGTCCAACGGAAGGAAGGAAGTCATGGTGGAGCCCAAGCCAGCGTCACCACCAGAGCCTTTGGCAGGCGAGGACCAACTTTAGTCAGGATAAGTGTACCAGATGTTCCCCTTCAAAATGGCCAATTGTTGGCGCCCTTCCCGCTCAATATTTGGGAAGAGGCCCAGGGCCTTTGCCTATAAATAGGACTAGCCACCACCAGAGTAGAGGGACGGATCGATTGGCAATCAGATCGGAGAAAGAGAGAGAGAGAGAGAGAGAGAGAGAGAGAGAGAGAGAGAGAGAGAGAGAGAGAGAGAGAGAGAAGGGCGACTGAACTCCTCCTAAGTAGTTCATCGCCTCGGCCAAGAACAGACCCTCGCGAGGCTGTTCTTCCTTGTATTGTTCATCATCATCATCCCAAGAGGCAATCCACCACACCACCGCACTGGAGTAGGGTATTACACCACATCGGTGGCCCGAACCAGTATAAACCCTGTGTCTCTTGTGTTGTTCTTATCGTAGCTTAGATCCTTGCGAGGCGGAGGGGTACAGGTAGGTAGGAGGCGTAATCTCCGCGCGCACCCCAAAGTTCGAACCTCAAGGGTCTGTCGGAACCCGAAATCCGACATTGGGAACCCAGGCTGCTTAAAGCGTCCGTCGCCTCGTTCTTCCGCCGGTCCACATGATCCACCTGATAACCTTTAAAGTGACCTGCAACAATATCCACCTCACGATGATATGCTGACATGAGTGGGTCTTTGGAATCCCAAGTGCCAGATACTTAACTCGGCTGAGGTTCATCTCCTTATCCATCCGAAGACCATGGAGTAAGGCCTCATATTCAGCTGCATTGTTAGTGCAAGGGAACATTAAACGGAGAACATAACAAAACTTATCACCTCGCGGGGAAGTTAATACGACTCCAGCCCCCGAGCCCTCCAATTGCCTGGACCCATCAAAATGAATAGTCCAATAAGTGTGATCCGGCTTCTCTTCTGGTGCTTGTAGTTCCGTCCAATCATTGATGGAATCCACAAGTGCCCGAGATTTGATCGCCATTCGGGGTATGTATTTCAACCCGTGAGGCCCGAGCTCGATAGTCCACTTGGCAATCCGGCCAGTTGCTTCCCTGTTCTGGATGATATCTCCCAAAGGAGCAGAGCTGACCACCGTGATGGGATGACCTTGGAAATATTGCTTGAGCTTCCGGCTTGCCATGAAAACCCCGTATACCAACTTCTACCAGTGCAGGTACCTCTGCTTGGACTCAATAAGTACCTCGTTGATATAATAAACCGGACACTGAACCGTATATTCCTTTCCTGCCTCCTTGCGCTCCACCACAATAGCCACAGTAACCGCCCAAGCGTTAGCTGCCACATATAGCAACAATGGCTCCTTGTCAGCCGGAGCAGCAAGAACCGGCGGGTTAGCCAGCTGCCGCTTTAAGTCTTCAAACACTTCATTTGCAACGTCACTCCAGACAAAGTCATCTGTTTTCTTCAGCATCTGATACAAAGGAATGGCCTTCTTGCAAAGACGGCTTATAAACCGGCTCAAGGCGGCAATCCGGCCTGCTAAGCGTTGAACATCATTGATACACTTCGGTTTTGCCAAGGAGGTGATAGCCTTGATCTTTTCCGGATTAGCTTCAATGCCCCTGTTAGACACCAAAAAGCCCAAGAGCTTTCCTGCCGGTACACCAAAAACGCATATGGCCGGATTAAGCATCATCTTGTAAACCCGCAGTTATCAAATGTTTCCTTCAAGTCATCAATCAGTGTCTCCTTCTTCCTTGATTTGACCACAATATCATCCACATAGGCATGAACATTACGACTGATTTGTTTATGAAGACAATTCTGCACACGCCGTTGATAAGTCGCCTGGGCACTCTTGAGCCCAAAGGGCATGGACACATAGCAGAAGGCTCCAAAGGGAGTTATGAAGGCCGTCTTCTCCTGGTCCTTAACTGCCATTTTAATCTGATGATAACCAGAATATGCATCCAAAAAGCTCAAACGCTCGCAACCCACCGTAGCATCAATTATTTGATCAATACGGGGGAGGGCAAAAGGATCTGCTGGACAAGCTTTGTTGAGATCTGTGTAGTCCACACACATACGCCAAGTGCCGTTCTTCTTAAGGACCAACACCGGATTAGCCAACCACTCAAGATGGAATACTTCAACGATGAATCCAGCCGCCAAGAGCCTGGCCACTTCTTCTCCAATAGCCTTACGTCTTTCTTCATTGAACCAGTGGAGAAACTGTTTGACCGGTTTATACCTAGGATCAACATTAAGAGTGTGCTCATCGAGTTCTCTCGGTACACCTGGCATGTCATAAGGCTTCCACGCAAAGATGTCCTGATTCTCACGGATGAACTCAATGAGCGCGCTTTCCTATTTCGGATCCAAGTTAGCACTGATGCTGAACTGCTTGGACGAATCGTCAGGTACGAAGTCAACAAGCTTAGTCTCATCAGCCGATTTAAACTTCAGGGCCAGATCATACTCTGTAGTTGGCTTCTTCAATGAAGTCATATCTGCCGGATCAACATTATCTTTGTAAAACTTTAACTCTTCTATGGCACAAACTAATTTGTTATAGTTCCTTTGTGACCCATAGCAATCTTCACACTCCATAGCAATCTTGCGGCTCCCATGGACGGTTATAGTTCCCTTGTGACCCGGCATCTTGAGCTGCAGATAAACATAGCAAGGTCGTGCCATAAATTTAGCATAAGCCGGCCGTTCAAATAGGGCGTGATACGGACTTCTGATTTTCACCACTTCAAAGGTCAAAGTTTCTGATCTCGAGTCATGCTCATCCCCAAAAGCCACCTCTAGAGCTATCTTACCAACAGGATATGCCGATTTACGAGGCACCACACCATGGAACACCGTATTGGATGGTTTAAGATTTTTATCTGTTAACCCCATGCGACGGAAAGTTTCATAATAAAGGATATTGATACTGCTTCCTCCATCCATGAGTACCTTGGTGAACTTATAACCTCCCACCTGAGGTGCCACCACCAATGCCAGATGACCCGGATTGTCAACCCGGGGTGGATGATCTTCTCTACTCCACACAATCGGCTGCTCAGACCAGCGCAGATAACGGGGTACCGCCGGTTTAACGGAGTTCACTGCCCTCTTATGAAGCTTTTGGTCACGCTTGTCTAAGCTAGTGGTGAAGACATGATATTGCCCACTGTTTAACTGCTTCGGGTTGCTCTGGTAACCCGACTGCTGCTGCTGCTGATTGCCTTGATTATTGTAGCCACCTTGGTTACCTTGGCTACCTTGATTGTTATGTCCACCCTGATTACCATGGAAGCCTGAACCGGAATTTCCTCCACCATAACCCGACCCATGAGATCCGTGGCCCGAACCGCCACCCGACCCATTATCATACCGGAAAGAGTTAGAATTTTTGAACTCTTGCATGATGTAGCAATCTTTCCAGAGGTGTGTGGATGGAATCTCCTTCGTCCCATGTTTTAGGCACGACTGGTTCAACAAATAAGACATACGGTCCGGGTTAGGGCTCAGTGCTCCACCGCGTTGGGGCGGTTTACCCTTACGTCGCTGGCCCTTGTCCTGCGCGCTGGTATTAGCCACAAAATCCAAGCTGTGATCCGCTTTACATTTGCCGCCATTTCCATGACCCGCCGGGTTGTGGTGTTGTCCCTTGGCGTTGCCGCTCTTTTTTCCCTTCCCTGTCTTATCATCATCAGACTCGGGATCCTTGGTACTATCAGAGTCGGCATACTTCACTAAAGCGGCCATGAGGGTTCCCATGTCATTGCAATGGCGTTTCAGCCGTCCCAACTTCAACTTCAGAGGTTCAAACCGGCAATCGCCTTCCAAGGTTAGAACTGCGGTATCAGCATTGATGCGGTCCGATGAATGCAAAATTTCCGAAACCCGGCGCACCCACTGGGTTGTTGACTCTCCTTCCTCCTGGACACAGGCAGCTAGGTGCACAATCGACATAGGCTGCTTGCATGTATCCTTAAAGTTCTGGATAAACCGGGCTCTCAACTCGGCCCATGATCTGATAGTGTTAGCCGGTAGACTCTTTAACCAGGTACGGGCCGTCCCTTCTAGCATCATGGTGAAGTACTTCGCACACGCCGCATCATCCACATCTAGCATCTCCATGGCCATCTCATAGCTTTCAACCCATATCTCTGGAGATAAATCGGCGGTGTAATTTGGCACCTTGCGCGGGCCCTTGAAATCCTTCGGCAGGCGCACATTGTGTAGTGCTGGGACAAGACACGGCACTCCCAAAGAACTAGAAGTAACCCCTGGTTCCACTGATGTGGTTGGACTGACCGGAGTAAGATGACGGGCTTCATGCTGCGCCGCTAACTCGGCCTCTTTGCGTGCTCGAGCTCGGTCCACCACTTCCTGAGCATCGCCCACCGGGTTGTTGCCGCGGGGCGGATCACGGTTCCGCGCGTTGCTTGACACTGCCGGTTCATCCATACACCTGCTATAACTCCGGCTTGGATGGGAGTGGAATGAATCCGATCACGACTATATGAGTAAGCCTCCTGTTGGACCAAGGCTGTCTGAAGAAGCTCCTTAACCAGGCGCGTCTCAACCGCCGTCGGAGAATCACCTTCGATCGGGATGGCCGCCAGCCGTGAAGCGGCAACAACAAGGTTGTCCATCGGGGTAGAGTAATGACCTGGTGGTGCTGGGACAGGCTGTGTTACAATGTTGTTCTGACGAGGTGGATCCATCAAACGTGGCTGAACCGCCCCCCTGCTCCAGGCGCCTCCGCCCGGTTCGCTACCGGCGGATTACTGGTCCCCGCTCATGGGGTGTTAAATAGGTTTCTAGCATCATAAACCGGAGGCAGGCGAGACCGGTGCCTCCTCTTCAGGACTTCGTGTGATGCATTCTGATCTAGCATAAGCCGATAAGCCTGTGCATCCAAAGAGGCCCGCTCCGCGGCCATCATGGTATCCTCAGCGGCTAAGTCGGCTTTAGCCTGAGTAATCTGATCCTTAACTTTTGCGATTTCCGCATTGTGTGTATCTTGATCCGCCGGGTTAGCCTCCGCCATCAGCGTTGCCAATGCATCAAATAGATCAGATAAAACCTGAGCCGGCGGTCGCACAAGGCCTCCTGCCCCGGCTGCCGTCGCTGCTGCTGACCCGGAAATCATCGCTGCTGCGGTTGAAGAGTGGAGCGCCAGCTGCGTACCGGCCATGAAGATTGCAACCCGGTTTGGCAGATCAGAGGGGTCTGGAATACTGTCGCCATCGGAACAACCCCCAATCCGGCCATCTTGTAGCTGATATAATGACTCGGTCTCTCCGGTGGATGACTCGTTGCCGGAATAAACGACGGTCTCACCACCAAATTCTGATCTGCCCTCATATTACCCTCCATGGATGACTCCCACGAAGGCACGCTTCATGACAGGCTTGACCCGGGCAGTTCTCGCTCGCTGAGCCGTTTCGATGAGATCGGTGCAGATGTCCGGCTCAGGGCCCGGTTCGCCGATCTTGCCAATGAAAACGTGTATGCCACCAAAGGGGACCCGGTACCCGTACTCAATTGAGCCGGCCTCGGGGCCCCAGCCTGCATCGTCGATGTAGAGCTTGCCACGATGACTCTTGGTCATCCGGCCCACAGCGTAACCCTTGAGTCCTTCGAAGTTGCCCTCCAAGAACTTGAAACCATCATGCGATAGCCCCACAGTGGGCGCCAACTGACGTGGGTTTGTCACGACAGATGTCCTCATGAAAGGACTTAGTCGTGGAGCCATTGCAACGGGTTAGCTTAAAGGGGTTAAAGTGGACAAGGGACGCAAGAGAGTTTTATACTAGTTTGGCCCCTTACGATGAAGGTAAAAGCCTACGTCTAGTTGTGATGGAATTGATGGGGTTTCGATGACTAGGGAGCGAATACGCTTTGCCTGAGTCCCGAGTTGTTGTCTGTCGTCCTGAACCGCCGCCGGGTCGTCCCCTAATATACATGGGTTAACGCCCGTCGGTTTACAGAGTCCCAAGGCCGGCTCATAAACGTGTCCGGCCCAGTATCTGCTCTTTCTACCTTACAGTACAAGTTACATTGTCAATACCGGTTTATGTCTACAAGCCTTAAACGGACTTCGGGCCTGGGCCTTCTTGAAGCGTCTTCGTCTGTCTTCATGGGCTTCAGATATGATAACTACTAATGAAGTTAACCCGGCCTCTCCTGGTCGGTTTACGCCCAGTAGTAATATCCCCAACACCATCTATTACATTTTGGAGAGTGGTGTCTCCTAGATTGGTTAGGTGTCACTTGGGAGCCTCCGTCAAGATTCTAGAGTTGAACCAAGGAGTTTGTAAGGGCAAGGAGATCGCCTACTTCGTAAAGATCTACCCAAGTGAGGCAAGTCCTTCGTGGGCGATGGCCATGGTGGGATAGACAAGGTTGTTTCTTCGTGGACCCTTCGTGGGTGGAGCCCTCCGTGGAATTGCGCAACCGTTACCCTTCATGGGTTGAAGTCTCCACCAACGTGGATGTACGATAGCACCACCTACCGGAATCACGCCAAAAATCTCCATGTCTCCAATTGCGTTTGCACACTCCAATCCCATCCCTTTTTTATCTTGCAACTTGCATGCTTTACTTTTCGCTGCTCATATACTCTTGCCATGTTTGCTTGAAATGTATTGTGAATGTTTCAACTTGTGCTAAACCTCCACCTTAACTTTAAGAAATTAAAAACTGCCACTTTTCTTTGTTGAGGGTCTAATCCCCCCTCTAGACACCTCTTCTCGATCCTTTCAATTGGTATCAGAGCATTGGTCTCCATTGCTTTGGTTTAATCACCATTGGAAGAAGATGGATGAGTCTACGTTGGGGAGTTTTAGACATAAAGTGCCTATACTTGATGGAGAGTTCTTTCATGCTTGAGCTTTTCAATGAATATCACTTGAACAAGTACATTACTAGCCCTTGTGTGCCCCTTGTTGATCCTTTGCATCCTACCCCCGATGAGTCTCTTGACATGATCCGCAACCTTAGAAATGTCAATCTTATTACTAGAGGTTTGTCTATAAATTTGATTATTTGCTTGCCTACTCTTGATTGTGCTTACACCATATGGAGATTTCTTGAGGAACGGTTTCCAAACTATTCCTTGAAAAATCTAGATGGGGTTCTTCAAAAGTCAATTGCCTTAAGTAAGATGAATTCCAATGATCCTAAGTTTGGTGATTGTCTATTTGAGCTTCGTGACCTTATGCATGCCAAAGAAGATATGGAATCATTAAAAACATCATTTCCGAAGTCATTAGAATTCATAAAGATGAACATTGTCATGATCATATATCTAATGAATCACTCTCTCTAGGAAATGATCAATTACAATACGATGCTGAACATGGATACTATGATGAGGATGATGATAGTGACCTTGATCTCAATGAGTCTATGAGACACTTTGGTCTTTATGGCTAATCTTCGCGGCTACATGGCTGGAGGAAAGGAATGGGTTCTTGATAGTGGATGTGCCAATCACATGACCGGAGACAAGGATATGTTTCATGAGCTTGCTGAAAACGACGACCCTTGAAAGTATGTCACTTTTGGTGATAACTCAAAGGGTAAGGTGGTTGGACTTGGTAAAGTGGCCATCTCACATGACAGCTCCATCCAAAATGTTATGCTCGTTGAATCTCTTGCTACAATTTACTTTCCGTATCTAGACTAGGTGATTTTGGATTCAATGTCCTATTTACTTGTAACACCCCGGATGTAACTTGCCATATTTGTAACTCCAACTCTTGCCATTTTCGGCAATGTGATATGATATTTCCCTCCGTGGTTGGGTTTCCCTTCATTTTGCATTTTGTCCTTGTCATGCATTTCATATCATGTCATCATGTGCATCGCATTCGCATACGTGTTCGTTTCATGAATCCGAGCATTTTCCCCGTTGTCCGTTTTGCAATCCGGCGCTCCTATGTTCCCCGTCGTCCCCTTTGACCTTTTTCCCTGAGCGGGTATTAAGCTTTCTCGGAATGGACCGAGGTTTGTCAAGCGGCCTTGGTATAGCACCGATAGACCGCTCGTCAAGTTTCGGGTCATTCGAAGGTCGTTTGATACTCCAACGGTTAACCGGGTAACCGTGAAAGCCTCTTTTGGGTTGCACCCCAAAACCCCTTCAAATCAGCCCAATAACCCATCTAAGTCACTCCCATGTCCATCGTCGTTCGATCACGATCGTGTGGGCGAAAACCGTGCTCAATTTGGAGCCTCCTAGCCCCTCCTACCTATAAATATGTGCCACTCCCGGATTTTCACGCAGTCCAACCCTAGCCCCGCTCCCTCTCCGCCGGCGTCCAGCCCGAGCCGGACACGTCCGCCGCCTCCGCCCCGGCGAATCCGCCGCCGCCACATGGCGCGTCGCCGCCCGCCGCCGCCGAAGCCCGCGGGGCCCAGATCCGGCCCCCGCGGCCCGGAGCCGCTCCGCCGCCCGCCCGCGCCTCGCCTCCCCACCTCCCGCGTCCGGCCGCAGCCCGCGCCCGCGCCCGCCGCCGTTCTGCGCCGGCGCCGGCCGCCGCGCCGCCGTCCCGCGGTCGCCGCCTCCGCCGCGCCTCCCGTGCGCCTCCAGCGCGCCCCTCCGCCGCCGACCCAGCTCGTCGCCGGCCGGATCCGGCCAGATCCGGGCCGGGGCCGCCTCCCCGCGCCTCCCCGTGCATCCTCCGCGCCGTCCCAAGCTCCGGCCGCCGCGGACCTCGCCCGCGTTGACTTTTTCACCGAGGTCGATTTTCCCTGTCCCGAAATCTGTTGCATAATCATGCCATGTTCATCGCATCATAACTTGCTACATACTGCTTCGTTTTGTCCGTGTAATATGTAAAATTGTTTGTCTCGATGAGTACATCATTTCATTTCATTGCATCATGTTCATTTGAGCTCATCTTCATGACCTAAATGCTGTTAGAAGAGGGCTATGTGATGTTAGTTTCAGATCTGTTTCAGAACATGCACTTTTGTCATTTTTGCCATGATTGATGTGTGCATCCTATGAACTGGAGTCCTACATGTGTTTTGTAATATACCATGCCATCTTTACAGGGGTGTATGCCATGTATTTTTGTTATCTTTGTGGTGACTAGCACAAGCATGCAAACTAGGGATCATTCCCAACTGTTATTTTTATGCCATGTGTTCATGTTGTTTCAGAGAGATCTATGCCTCTTTTGAGCATGATTAGTAAGGGTGTTTTGAACATATGGATTTTCTCTATCCATCCATGCCTTTTTTTGTAATTATGGAGTGCCATAGCTTGAGTCAATCGAGCTCTACTTTTGCTATAAAATATTACTGGCAGATCATTTACATGTTATTCGATTTTGCCAAGCTTGTTGCAATTGATCCTTGCATGATATGATGTTGTTCTTGCCATGATTAGCTTCTATGCCATGTCTTCTTGGTGGGTGTATGCTTAGTTTATCATGATATGCTCTGTAGTGAGTGCATCGAGCTCGTTAACATGCCTACTTGTTATCTGTTTTTGACATGTCCAGTTTTCTGCTGTCTGAAAACTGTAACGAAACTTGCTTAATTGACATGGGTGCTATTATATTTTCTGGTCCTTTTTGGCTAATGGTCAGTAAGGGACTTTTGTTCAATGCTTTGAGTAGATTCATGCCATGCCATATTTTGCTATGTCCTGTTCCTGTAGCATGTTGTTTCCTTGCTCTAAACATGTCATCCTGATGTTAATTTCTGGCATGATAGTATTTTCACTAAGTCTGTGAGCCTGTTATCTTTTGCACTTTTGCCATGCTTGTTTGAACCTGTTATGGTGTGATTTAGCCGTAGCTCATTGTTCATCTTTTGTCAAGCATCTTGATTAGTTCAATGCCATATGATTTTCGGATATGTTTGGGTGCAGTAGCTTAATTTCTTGTTGCATGCTAAGTGGCATCATGCTGTTAAACGCAGAAATATGTCATTCTTGTTTTGCTTGCCATTTGCAAACCGTGCATCCGATTCCGGTGATCTTTATATCGATTTCAACCGAAATTACCTCACCTTTCCAGTGGCATACTTGGTTTGCCAAGATTATGTCTTGTTCATCTTTTCCTTCCGGAGCACGCATATGCATCGCATACCACATCTCGCATATCATGCCATGTTTTGCATCATGTTGCTTGCGCATTGCATCGTGGTTGATAGTTATTCATTTGCTTGTGTTCTTGCCTTGGGTAGAGCCGGGAGACGAGTACGTGAACGAGGAACCTGTTGAGAACGCTTACGAGGATCAAGCTTTCGACAACTCTGAGAACCTTGCAGGCAAGATGACCATACCTTCGAAATCACTTCTATCTTTGCTTGCTAGATGCTCGCTCTTTTGCTATGCCTATGCTGCGATACCTACCACTTGCTATATCATGCCACCCATATTGCCATGTCAAACCTCTAACCATCCTGTCCTAGCAAACCGTTGATTGGCTATGTTACCGCTTTGTTCATCCCCTCTTATAGCGTTGCTAGTTGCAGGTGAAGATGAAGTTTGTTCCATGTTGGAACATGGATATGTTTTGATATCACAATATCTCTTATTTTAATTAATGCATCTATATACTTGGTAAAGGGTGGAAGGCTCGGCCTTATGCCTGGTGATTTTTTCCACTCTTGCCACCCTAGTTTCCGTCATACCGGTGTTATGTTCCTTGATTTCGCGTTCCTTACACGGTTGGGTGATTTATGGGACCCCCTTGACTGTTCTCTTTGAATAAGACTCCTCCAACAAGGCCCAACTTTGGTTTTACCATTTGACCACCTACCACCATATTTTTCCCTTGGGTTTTCGCGAGCCCGAGGGTCATCTTTATTTTAGCCCCCCCGGGCCGGTGCTCCTCCGAGTGTTGGTCCGAACCGAGCCGCCTGCGGGACCACCTCGGGGAAACTCGATGGCTGGTTTTACTCGTAGCCTGTCTCATCCGGATGTGCCCTGAGACCGAGATATGTGCAGCTCCTATCAGGATTTGTCGGCACAATCGGGCGGCTTTGCTAGACTTGTTTTATTACTGTCGAAATGTCTTGTAGTCCGGGATTCCAAGACTAATCGGGTCTTCCCGGTAGAAGGAATATCCTTCGTTGACCGTGAGAGCTTATAATGGGCTAAGTTGGGACACCCCTGCAGGGTATTATCTTTCGAAAGCCGTGCCCGCGGTTATGAGGCAGATGGGAATTTGTTAATGTCCGGTTGTAGAAATCCCGAAGTTGACCTTAATTAAAACACATCAACCGCGTGTGTAACCGTGATGGTCTCTTCTCGGCGGAGTCCGGGAAGTGAACACGGTGTTGGAGTTATGTTTGACGTAGGTTGACCTAGGATCACTTCTTGATCACTTCTAGCTTCACGACCGTGCTTTGCTTCTCTTCTCGCTCTCTTTTGCATTGTTAGCCACCATATATGCTAGTCGCTTGCTGCAGCTCCACCTCACAACCCCATCCTACCTTTAAGCTTAAATAGTCTTGATCTCGCGGGTGTGAGATTGCTGAGTCCCCGTGACTCACAGATTCTACCAAAACAGTTGCAGGTGCCTACGATGCCAGTGCAGATGACGCAACCGAGCTCAAGTGGGAGTTCGACGAGGAACGTGGTCGTTACTATGTGTCTTTTCCTGATGATCAGTAGTGGAGCCCAGTTGGGACGATCAGGGATCTGTGTAGCATTTGGGGTAGTCTTCTTTCATTTTGGTTCCGTAGTCGGACCTTGAGTGTAATCTAAATGATGGATGTTTATTTATGTATTGTGTGAAGTGGCGACTGTAAGCCAACTATGTATCTCTTTCCCTTATGTATTACTTGGGTTGTGTGAAGATTACCTCACTTGCGACATTGCTTTCAATGCGGTTATGCCTCTAAGTTGTGCCTCGACACGTAGGAGATATAGCCGCGTCGAGGGCGTTACATTACTAAAGTAGATTGTCAAGTGTTTCGAAGATATAATCATAAAATGGTCTTTACCTGTATACGTAGAGGTGATCTATACATTGTTGATTTCACTAAAAAGGCTCAACCTAGAACTTGCTTAATTGCTAAATCTTCTAAAGGTTGGTTGTGGCATAGAAGGTTAGGTCATGTGGGCACGCGAAATCTTGATAAGCTTATTAAAGCTGATCATATCCTTGGAGTGAAAGACGTTATATTTGATAAGGATACATTGTGCAGTGCTTCCCAAGCAGGAAAATAGGTTGGAGGAAGCCACCCCATGAAGAACATCATGACCATGAGAAGACCTCTCGAGCTACTTCATATGGCTCTTCAGTCCAAACGCCTATAAAAGTCTCGGTGGAAACTCGTTTGGTTTAGTCATAGTTGATGATTTTTCAAGATTTACGTGGGTGTTCTTTCTTGATGATAAATCGCAGGTCCAAAAGATCTTCAAAAACTTTGCTAGGAAGGCCCAAAATCAGTTTGAAGTGAAGATCAAGAAGGTTCACAGCGACAACGGAACGGAGTTCAAGAACGCAAATGTGGACACCTTTCTTGACGAAGAAGGGATTTCACATGAGTTCTCGGCTACATACACACCTCAACAAAATGGAGTTGTTGAGAGGAAGAACCGGACTCTTATTGAGATGGCGAGAATGATGCTTGATGAGTACAAGACGCTAAAACACTTTTGGGCGGAAGCGGTTGAGAGAACATGTCATGCAACAAATCGTCTATATCTTCACAAGCCACTCGGCAAGACGGCATATGAGCTTCTCATCGGTAACAAACCCCAAGTTGGATACTTTTGAGTATTCGGCTCAAATTGCTATATTCTTGATAAGCATCATCGTTCTAAATTTTTTCCTAAATCCCATGAGGGTTTCCTACTCGGTTATGGCTCAAACTCTCACACTTACCGTGCCTACAACAATTTCACCCGAAAGGTTGAACACGGTAGATGTGAAGTTTGATGAATCTAACGGCTTGCGAGTAGAGCAATTGCCAATTGATGTAGGAGACAAAGACCCTTCGGAGGCAATCCAAGACTTGTCTATTGGCAAGATTCGTCCAACGGAGGTGAAGGAGAGTACCTTGTCCGTCCAAGCGAAAGCTTCTACCTCACGACAAGGTGAACCAAGAGTTGACTCGGAGGCATCCACAAGTGGGACACGCCAATATGAAGAAAACGAGGAAGTACACCAAGATGAACCTCATCAACCTCCTTCTCTACCTCCACAAGAGAACAATAACACCAACAACAAAGAAGTCCAAGAGGAAGAACAAGATGATGAAGAAGATGTTCCACCCCGACCCAAACAAAATCTCTCATGAGTTAGAGCAAGAGTTTCAAGAGACCATCCCGTCGAACAAATCTTTGATGATATTCAAACCGGGAGAATCACCAGCTCTAAAACTCGTCTGGCTATTTTTTGTGAACATTACTCATTCATCTCTAGCATTGAACCTATGAAGGTTGAAGAAGCACTAGAAGATCCGGATTGGATAAATGCTATGCACGAAGAGCTACACAACTTTGAGAGGAACCAAGTGTGGACATTGGTAGAGAAGCCCGACAACAACCACAACATCATTGGTACCAAATGGGTGTTTCAGAATAAGCAAGATGAAGATGGACAAGTTGTATGCAACAAGGCATGTCTCGTCGCCCAAGGATATACTCAAGTCGAAAGTATGGGCTATGGTGAAACATATGCCCCCGTTGCTAGAGTTGAGTCCATACGCATCCTACTTGCTTATGCCAATCATCATGATATCACATTATATCAAATGGACATTAAAAGTGCTTTTCTAAATGGTGAAATTTAAGAGGAAGTTTATGTTAAACAACCTCCCGGCTTTGTCAATCCTAAGAAACCCGACCATGTTTACAAACTTCACAAAGCTCTTTATGGTCTTAAACAAGCTCTTAGAGCGTGGTATAAATGCTTGACCAAGTTCCTTATTGAGAAAGGCTTTGAGATTGGAAAAATTGATTCTGCTCTTTTTACTAAAAGGGTTAATGGAGAATTATTTTGTGCCAAATTTATGTTCATGATATCATATTTGGTTCGACTAACCCTCATTTTATTGAAAAGTTTGGAAAGCTAATGTCGAAGAAGTTTGAGATGTCTATGATGTGTGAACTCAAGTTCTTTCTTGGTTTGCAAATCAAACAAACTAAGGAAGGTACCTTTGTGTCTCAGACAAAGTATACCAAGGACTTATTCAAGAAGATCAACATGCAAGAAAGCAAAGGTATGAAAACACCCATGCCTACTAGTGGACATCTTGACTTGACTAAGGATGGCAAACCGGTTGACCAAAAGGTTTACCGCTCTATGATTGGTTCATTGTTATATTTATGTGCCTCCCATCCCGATATTATGCTAAGTGTGTGCATGTGTGAAAGATATCAAGCGACCCCCAAAGAATGTCATCTTAAGGATGTGAAAAGGATAGTGAGATACTTAATTCATACACCAAATTTTAGCATTTGGTATCCTAAGAGGTCTTCTTTTGATCTTGTTGGCTACTCTGACTCGGACTATGCCGGTGACAAGGTTGATAGAAAGTCCACTTTGGGTACATGTCAATTTATTGGTAGATCTCTTGTGTCTTGGTCCTCTAAGAAACAAAACTCGGTATCCTTATCCACCGCCGAAGTAGAATACGTTGCTGCCGGTTCATGTTGTGCTCAATTATTTTGGATGACCCAAACTCTTAAATATTATGGGATACAAGTGAAACATGTTCCATTGCTTTGTGACAATGAAAGTGCTATTAAGATTTCTCACAATCCCGTGTAACATTCTCGAACTAAGCATATTGAAGTCCATCATCATTTCATTCGAGATCATGTTGCTAAAGGAGACATTGATCTTAAGCATGTTTGTACCGATAAGCAATTGCGGATATATTCACCAAACCGCTTGATGAGAAAGTATTTTTCCGTTTGAGAGGTGAATTGAACATCATTGATGCTTCAAACTTGGAGTAGAAACTCCTTTTGGATATATGCATGTGGGGACCCCGACTCATGAGTCGAGATCACCGAATGCACGTGTACAGTGATCCCAGAGATCAATGCTCACTGAACACATAGAAGCTGAATAACAAGAGTCTTACATCCATACAAACCGTCTTACACAAATTATGACCATTATGGTCAAGTCTTACATAGATAAAGCCTTAAGGGCTGAACATCAAATGAAACTCAAGCAGCGGAAATCTTTGTCGATAAGTGGAACCCATGCCATCTGCCTTAACCCTACAGGCATTCTGACTGGGAAACGTCCTAGTTCGCATGTTCGTCTCCAAAGAATTCTTCTTAGAACTCCTGTTCTTCCATGCCTGGCCAATTAAATAACCAGTGGCAAGCCAATGAGTACTTTGAATGTACTCGCAAGCAACCCATGTTTTGGTTCAAGGTACAACAATGCATGATATAGGTAAATTTTTGCGGAAAGCTAGTTTTGAGTGCAATGACATGTTCAACATCTTGTAAGACATGCATCAGGAGAATTCAAGTAACCATGAGGACAGGCTACAGATATCAACATAAATAGAGTGGGCACCAACCCAACTCAATCATGTCAAGTCCTTGACTTGACCCAAGTAGTTCTTCCCATTTACCAAACACACACACTGGTTTGCAAACAGGTGGACGTAGCCCAAGAGCGGTTACCCAACTGTCCTTGACCGTGGACACGGCTATTCGAATAGTTTTACACTCTGCAGAGGTTGCACACTTTACCCACAAGATCCGGGGAGCTTCCGTGTCATCCACGACCCGCGGTACCTCAAGTACCCGGGTAAGCACCCGATCACTATCTTTCCCTAGATGACACTAACAAAGAGTCCACTCGTTGTTCCGTATCCTCACAATGTACGTCATACGAGACTTGCTCTAGATCGTAACATCCGGGAGGGGACACAACGGTGTATCCGGTGCCCTGTAAAAACAGTCATGGCCGCCCTACCTGGCACGACCCCGTTCCGGGAGAGAGCACCAACTCCCCCGTCACTAGTAATGCGGGCTCCAAGCTAGTATCGGCCTAGGTAATCAATAATGCCCTTTCCCATATAAGGGTAGAGTGGTTGCGCATGTAAGGTTGGAATAACGGTCGCAACTTAAACCAATCCGTTTTTGAAAACAACACACACCCTTGCCTCAGTACACCACTTCGTCATCAAGTGGCTACCCAACTCATCATCTCCCTCGGGCATAAATGGCACCCGACGGGGTTTTCGATAAGTCCTTTGAAAATACTTTGCCTCCATCACCATGCATATTCCCGTCCCTTTTTGCGTAGCAACTACTTTAGCATTCTATCTACTCCCACCAGCATAACCCTCATAAGAAGGTAGGGTCATGCATAATGCAAGTATCAACAAGGAAGTAACAGAGGCAGCCCATCAAGGTGGTTGCCACCTCATCATGATTCTGTTGCAACAACAATATGGTGCTATATGACATGCATAAAAAAAAGGTTTCATAGACATGGTCAAAGGGCTGCTTGCCTTGATTGGCTTGTTCTTCGAGGTCTTCAAATCCTTCTCCTCCTTCCTCTTCAGCTACTTCGTCAAATACGGGATCTAAACGTCGCAGGAAAATAACGGAAAAATAAGACAATGATAAAAACAGAAAAATCAAAGTGCTCAGAAAAATGTCAACTTATTTTTGTAAAATACTAGGAGGAAAACTAGGAAGGGGAAAATTCCTAGTTTTGGATTTGGTGTAACAGAATAGGAGAAATGGATTTACAAAGGCATACTTAAATGCTTAAAACCACATTTAAATATTTTTAGTGAAGAAAAGGTTGCTGGATTTGAATGAAAGTTGCACCATTAAATAGGTTGCAATATTCTAGGAATTTAGGAATTGGAATTGTTGCATTTGGACTATTATTTAATCCTGTAGAATTTTTGGAATAGCGTCAGAAAAAGAAAAAGAAAAAGAAAAAGTGGCGTTGTGCCACTGGGCCAGAGAGGCCACGGGCAGCAGGCCGAGAGGGGAAATCAGCCCGCGCGAGGCCACCACGTCGAAGGCGTAAAGGCGGGGTACGCCTTCTGCCGACGGGCGAACCGGTGCGCGCACGCGTGCGTTTGAACCTGACGGGTGGATCCCACTCGTCAGGGCGTGAGGCTGACGGGCAGGTCCCACGGCCGTCGTCGTCTACCTCCGTCCAGAGGCAACGGCGAGCTCGCCGGCGGCAATATAGGGCACGAGGAGATGCATGGGTGGTACCGTTGGACTCGGGAGGTTGTCGCCGTTCGGGTGGTGGTGGAGACGGTCGCCGGAGCAGCCTGGTTCGCCGGCGACGAGGTCACGTGGCGGAGGTACCTCGGGCGTCGATGGCTCCGGCCGTTCCCGACTGCAAAAAGAGTGGGGAAAGGGTCAGCGTGGCCGCGCGGTTCCAGATCGAGAGAAAACGGGGGCGGAGGAGGCCTGTACCGCGCGAACGCCGACGAGCCGAGGCGACGGGGCTCGAGCTCGATCTCGAGCTCGAGCGGCTCTGGAGACCAATAGGTGGCGTGGGAGGTGGATTAAGAGTGTGGGGGAGTGACAGGGAGTGAGAGAGAGGCTCGGGGTCGCCTTTTATAGGCTGGCCGAGGTCCACCGTGGGCGCGGCCTACGGGTTCCCGCGGGATCGGCTCGGGTGGCCGTTAGAGAGGGAATGGGGGGCTCGGGGGTGTTCGTGGGAGTGGTGTAGGGTGCCAGGGAGAGAGAGGAGGAGCGGGACGAGCTGCACGCGGGCCACGGGAGTGGCGCGAGCATTGGCCGAGCGGGGCGGCGCACTAGCGCGAGCTGCAGGAGAGAGAGGAGGGCGCGGGAGCAAGTGGGCGGCCTGCTGGCGTGGAGCGGACGTCGAGGGGCATCGACTGGCGCGCGGGGGAGGCTCGAGGTGGTCGGGAGACGCGGCGTCAACGGTCGGGTGCTCTGGCAGGCGCTCCAGAGCGCGACTTTGGCCGGCATCCGCGGCTTTCCCGCGTCCGCGCGCGTCCACTTGTGTCTGGAGGCTGCAGGGGGCATGGGCAAAAGCTGGAACGAGCCTTGGATGCTCTGGAAAGCTGAGGGGAGAGAAGGAGGCTGAGAGAGAGAGGGGGAAATCTGTTGTCCAAAGAAGAAAAATGGGGTTCTCCCCCCCTTCATCATTGCTTCCTCAGGCAGCAAAGCACACAGGTGCTAGAGGGGGACTAGGAGGTGCCGTGGTAAAAAGTTGAGCCTACGGAGATTAGTGGAAGAGGCAAAAAATGGGATTTTTGCAAAGTGGCAGAAGGTGTTTGATGCTGGTTTGGGCAAGTAGATGGCTTACATTTGCCATGATACTCCACAGGGTGAAATGACACATATATTTAGGGCCTTCCACCAATTTGGAGTTTATTTGGGCAAAGTTGCCAATGCAACTTTTGTAAACCCTAGAAATTAGCAGAAATGGACTTGTGTAGATCTAGTTGAGAAAATCACTTTCCTTGATGCACCACTTGGTGTAGTGGCCTCATTTGGTCATGTGAACATGCTCACAAAAGTTGGGGTCACGGAAAGAAAGTTGGTAGTACAAACTTGTTCAAATATGGTTCTTGTCAGAGAGGGTTTTGGGGCATTTTGGGGACCCAAAATGACTTTAATTGGAATGAGGCTTTGCAAGGTGATCACAACATGCATTTGTGACTTGCTGGATTTTCCTTGGATTTTTATGAAAATATTTCCTGTAGAAATACTTCAAATCCTTGAAATGGGCAGAAATAGTTTTGGGAGGTTTTGTCCAATATTTTGATCATAACCATATGTTGAAACTCATATATATGGAAAATATACGTCCATTCAGTCTCCCTAATTTTTCTCAAATATTTTTAAGGCTTTTAAATAATTTTAACCTATTTAAGACCATTTCTGGCCTTAAGAAAAATCCTTTAAATAAAGTAGGAAAATAACTTTCAAAGATATATTTTTGTGGTTTCTGGGTATCCTATATCTAATAGGTGTCAAATATATCTTTGGAAATATTTTTACTGCCCTTAATTAAGTATTTGCAGTGCAAACCTCAATCCAGGGGTTTTTGGAAAACTAATTTTTGAAAATACTTTTTGGCCAAATTATTTTTGTAAGAAAATACTATATTGCTCTATACACATGGCATGATCATTGGGCAGAAGTTTGGGACAAGGAGATGAAGTATAGAAGGTGGAGTAGCTGACTTTAAAGAGCACTTGAAAGACCACACAGAGAAAACCAACTTCAAAATAAAAGCCAAATAATGCAAAAGTTTTTGTTGGTCCAAATCTTCATGCTTTATTAATGCAAATGACATGTTACAAAATGCAGGGTGTGACAATGCAAGGCATGAGCCTTTGACTAATCCTTGATATTTCTCTTATGATGATGATCATATGTCTTGGATCTATACTTGTACCCTTGCATGCTGTCTAACCCTTGTAGGTACTTGGATGAATCTAAATCTAGGAGATTGCAACTCAATCACATCTTGAGCAATCTCTATATCACCAAGTCTCTACAAACCACACCACAGCTTGACGGTGGGCCTCACCCTCCATTTTAAGCTAATGGAGGGCAGTCTCCTCTCCGTCAAGGTCTTCGGGTGAACGTCTTCCACCCTCGACCAAGATACATCACATCAGGGGCCGGGAAGTCGACGCGGACTCGCGTACCGCTGATTCCGCAGCCCCTCATGTGCAACCTCAGTGTCTCGGGCGGATCCAACTCCATCACACTCGCAAATGGAGTCGGGAGACGAAGGCGACGACGAGGCGGCCGACGCAGCCTGACGAAGAACTCGCAAGGGTCGTCCCCGATATGGTCCGCCACCGGGAGAGGATCTGCTGGCGGAGTAGAGGCCGGCGAGCTGCCTCGTCCGCCTCTTCCCTGACCGCCTCGACCTCGCCCGCGGCCTCGTCCCCTCCCTCTTCCCCTTGCGGCTGGCTCTGCCGCCACAGGTGCGGAGGGAGGGGGAACACGTTGCCTAGCGGCAACCCTCGTCGCTACCGTCGAAGGACCAGGGTTCCCTTTCTCCATGGCGGATGGAAGAAAGAGGAGCAGAAGCTGAAGAAGGAAGAAGATGAGAGAATGCGGGCTCCGTCCCCCCCGTCCCGCTCCTTATAAAGGAGCGGGGTGGGGGCTCGGCCGCCCCACTCAGCCAATCGAGACGCAGAAGGCGCAGGGAACTGGGCCCGACCTGCTGCCTCGACCCATGGTGACCCGGTTTCCCGCCTCCACCGTTCGCCACTCCAAGCGCATGGAAGCCGCGTGGCGGGAGGGCAGAGTTGAGGCGACGGATGAGGCGACCTCTCCCCACCCCGTGATCGTGGGGGGGGGGGGTGGACGCCTCGAAGACCACGCCTCCACGCCTCCCTCCGTTTATGAGGAAGATACGAACCACCAGGGGGCGGACATTTCACCTTTTTGATTAAGGGAACCACCCACGACCTCCCCCACGACGCCGCAATCGATGCGTGCCGTTCTGGAGGGCGTGGTGGGTGCGGATCAAGGTACAACGCGACCCAGGCCGTGCGTGCCCGTGCCCTGTTTTGGGCCTGCCCAACAGCGCTTGGCATCGTGTGTGGCCCAGGCTCGGGGGCTCCTGTCGGTGCACTAAAGTAGGGGTACTCTAGTATCCCGAACTTGTGCACGGGCAGTCGCAGCACCCCGCGGCAAGGCCCGCCAGGTGATCACCAAGGCTCTCTATGGTTCCTTTGAAGCCATTCGAGAACAAAATATTTAAGTCAAGAAGACAAGTCCCCGGCAAGAGGAGCTTGCCGGGAAGGCCATTCAAGGTACGAGACCCTGGCAAGAGGAGCTTGCCGGGAAGCCCAACAAGAGCATCTCAAAGAACCTGCCGCGGCACGCCATGCGTCCCGGCAGGACCCGGCGAGCGACAAGTTCCCGGGCGTGACAAGGCAACGGTCGCGGCAAGGCACTTGCCGCGGCAGGCAGTCACTCTGTACCCGCGCTCTAGCTCACCCACCTACGTGTCGCTCCGGGACCCTTCCCATCGTACGTGGCGGGAGGCTGTGCAGCCAGGGGTACACTATGGCATGCAGCGCTGACAGGATTGCCATCGTGGCGAGCGATAGCGCCCCTGACGGTCCCTTTTCTGCACCGTCTGGGCGACGTAGACGGGCATTTAATGCCTTTGTCCCCTGCCGTCAGGGTTAGGTATGATACACTGTGTAGGTAGCTGTACCTACCGCAGCATATTTACACTTTTACCCTTACCTACGTTGCCACCTGTTGGAGACCCCTTGAACATATAAAAGGAGGCCCATGCACAACGTAGGGGGGATCGATCCTCAGAGAAGGGCTCGGTCTCGTTAGCTGCTCGAGTGTACTGTAGCACTCGGCGCCCCCGAGCAAGAACTCAATACAATCCACAAAGCAGCAGTAGGAGTGTTATCTCTCCGGAGAGCTCCGAAGCTGGGTAAAAAAACCCCGCGTGCCTCGCCTCGATCCGCTCTTCGCGCGGCCTCCGTCCCCATAGGTGCTCGGGGAGCCCAGGAAAACCCCGGCATTCCTGTCGGTGTACTAAAGTAGGGGTACTCTAGTATCCTGAACTTGTGCACGGGCAGTCGCAGCACCCCGCGGCAAGGCCCGCCAGGTGATCACCAAGGCTCTCTATGGTTCCTTTGAAGCCATTCGAGAACAAAATATTTAAGTCAAGAAGACAAGTCCCGGCAAGAGGAGCTTCCGGAAGGCCATTCAAGGTACGAGACCCCGGCAAGAGGAGCTTGCCGGGAAGCCCAACAAGAGCATCTCAAAGAACTTGCCGCAGCACGCCACGCGTCCCGGCAGGACCCGGCGAGTGACAAGTTCCCGGGCGCGACAAGGCAACGGCCGCGGCAAGGCAACGGCCGCGGCAAGGCACTTGCCGCGGCAGGCAGTCACTCTGTACCCGCGCTCCAGCTCACCCACCTACGTGTCGCTCCGGGACCCTTCCCAGCGTACGTGGCTGGAGGCTGTGCAGCCAGGGGTACACTGTGGCATGCAGCGCTGACAGGATCGCCATCGTGGCGAGCGATAGCGCCCCTGACGGTCCCTTTTCTGCACCGTCTGGGCGATGTAGACAGGCATTTAATGCCTTTGTCCCCTGCCGTCAGGGTTAGGTATGATACACTATGTAGGTAGCTGTACCTACCGCAGCATATTTACACTTTTACCCTTACCTACGTTGCCACCTGTTGGAGACCCCTTGAACATATAAAAGGAGGCCCATGCACAACGTAGGGGGGGATCGATCCTCAGAGAAGCGCTCGGGGAGCCCAGGAAAACCCCGGCATAGTACTGCAAGATTCACCGCACCAAAGGCCATGACCTCCAGAGATGCAAGAAGGTCGAGCAGCTCGTTGAGCTGCAAAAGGCCGAGTATGAGCGACGCGACAAGGAGAAGGCCCAAGGAGGTGCTGGAGGATCTGGTACGAAGCGCACTGGACGGGGGGGGGGACGCCGTGGCAACACCAAGCAGCGTCTCGTACCTTGAATGGCCTTCCCGGCAAGCTCCTCTTGCCGTGGACTTGTCTTCTTGACTTAAATATTTTGTTCTCGAATGGCTTCAAAGGAACCATAGAGAGCCTTGGTGATCACCTGGCGGGCCTTGCCGCGGGGTGCTGCGACTGCCCGTGCACAAGTTCGGGATACTAGAGTACCCCTACTTTAGTACACCGACAGGAGCCCCCGGGCCTGAGCCACACATGATGCCGAGCGCTGTTGGGCCAGGCCCAAAACAGGGCACGGGCACGCACGGCCTGGGTCGCGTTGTACCTTGCTCCGCACCCACCACGCCCTCCCGAACGGCACGCGTCGATTGCGGCGTCGTGGGGGAGGTCGTGGGTGGTTCCCTTACTTAGAAAGGCGAAACGTCCGCCCCCTGGTGGTTCGTATCTTCCTCATAAACGGAGGGAGGCGTGGAGGCGTGGTCTTCGAGGCGTCCACCCCCCCACGATCACGGGGTGGGGAGTGGTCGCCTCATCCGTCACCTCAACTCTGCCCTCCCGCCGCGCGGCGTCCATGCGCTTGGCGTGGCGAACGGTGGAGGCGGGAAACCGGGTCGCCACGGGTCGATGCAGCAGGTCGAGCCCAGTTCCCTGCGCCTTCTGCCTCTCGATTGGCTGAGCGGGGCGGCCGAGCCTCCACCCCGCTCCTTTATAAGGAGCGGGACGGGGGGGACGGAAGCCCGCATTCTCGCATCTTCTTCCTTCTTCAGCTTCTGCTCCTCTTTCTTCCATCCGCCATGGAGAAAGGGAACCCTGGTCCTTCGACGGTAGCGACGAGGGTTGCCGCTAGGCAACGCGTTCCCCCTCCCTCCGCACCTGTGGCGGCAGAGCCAGCCGCAAGGGGAAGAGGGAGGGGACGAGGCCGCGGGCGAGGTCGAGGGTGAGGTCGAGGCGGTCGGGGAAGATGCGGACGAGGCAGCTCGCCGGCCTCGCCTCCACCAGCAGATCCTCTCCCGGTGGCGGACCATATCGGGGACGACCCTTGCGAGTTCTTCATCAGGCTGTGTCGGCCGCCTCGTCGTCGCCTTCGTCTCCCGACTCCATTTGTGAGTGTGATGGAGTTGGATCCGCCCGAGACACTGAGGTTGCACATGAGGGGCTGCGGAATCAGCGGTACGCGAGTCCGCGTCGACTTCCCGGCCCCTGATGTGATGTATCTTGGTCGAGGGTGGAAGACGTTCACCCGCATCCACAGCTTGACGGAGGGCCTCACCCTCCATTTTAAGCTGATGGAGGGCGGTCTCCTCTCCGTCAAGGTCTTCGGGTGCTTCGGGACTCGGGCACGGTGCTGCGTGGAGAGCTCCTCCGATAGCGAAGGCTCCTCCTCGAGCGGGAGTGACGAGGAGGACAGCGACAGCGGCGACGAGGGTAACGAGCGGCGGGATGACGGGTCCGACTAGGTGTCGGGCGCCGCTCCGCACCAGCGACCCCATCATCCACGTCGCTGGTTCCTGGGGCTTCTCGGGGAGGCTGCGGAAGAGGAAGAGGGCAGGCGGCAAGGCCGTCAACTCGGAGTACGAGGGCACGACGCCCTCGACAGCGTGCTGACGTCCTCCCGCCTCGTCTTCAAGCTTCTGCCTCCGGCGCCGCCATCACCATGTTGCCGCGATGCCCTTTTGGTGTCTTCTGGCACCCGTAGTTCATCTAGGCGCCCCTTTTGCCCTTTTCACCTCCTTGACCTGTTTCCTGAAGATAGGGACAAGAGAGGGATTACGGGCACCTTATCTCTTTTTAGTTTGTAAGCCCTCGGGCCTTAGTTGCGTTTAAAACTTGTAATCCCATTACTCATGTTCTTCATCCTCTTCTGAACTGTACCTGAGTGGAATGCTTTTTAATGAAAAGGGGATGCTTGCTGGGTCACTTGTCTCGCGGGTGGAACCAACGTCAAGGAGCGAATCCTTTATATCTTTTAAGATAGACACTTTCTTTCCCTGCAGCAGGCCCTGCCTTCTTCCCACGTCGCTCGCCCTTTCTCACGCTCTTGGCGGAGGCAGGGAGGAGGCGGGATCAGGCTCCTCGCTTCGTCCCTTAGTTGCCGCGACTACGACCTTACCTGGCCCTGGGGTCGGGACCTAGGGCCTAGAGTTAAGGGAGCATGGTAACTTTCAGGAAGAAACGAGGTTTCGCATACCTCAATCCATAAGAGAATGCATGATAAGGGATGAAAAACTTATCTGAGATAGCAGCCCCCGGCAACTTTGGTTCGCCGTGGGCTAATCCTTGCACTTGCAGCCCCTGGCATTACTGGCTTGCCGGGGTCTTGCAGCCCCCGGCAACACTGGCTTGCCGGGGTCCAGATGTTGGTCCGTCCTCCTTCTCCTTTTCGTCCTCAAGTGGTCCGGCAAGGATATGGTGAGTCCTGCGAACCAGGGGAACGAAATGACAGCAAAGGGATGCACACTCGACCTCTAAGTTAGGGGTTAGCCACTACTAAGCACTATCAACCCTAACCAAGGACGAGACTCGACTCAGCATGCATGCTAAAACTCAGGGCGCCAGCGCTTTATCTTCGCTCAGGGTCTGCGCCTCGCTTTGTACAAAGGATTACATGCAACAGCGGCAAGACTTGTACAAAATGGTGGTTGCCGAACAGGGTCCGACAACCGCGCCTTACGGGTAAAACTTACGAAGATGCTCGATGTTCCAGGAGTTGCTCACCGGAAAGCCATCCTCGGTCTCAAGGCGGACAGCGCCAGGCCTCGTGACTCGTTTCACCCGGTAAGGGCCTTCCCACTTCGGCGTCAACTTGTTGGAATTCTTGGCGAAATGAATGCGGCGAAGAACTAGGTCGCCTTCCTCGAGACTTCTGGCTTTAACTTTGCGGCTATGGTAGCGGCGCAAAGCTTGCTGGTATCGAGCAGCTCGTACAGCAGCCTGAAGACGGTCTTCCTCAAGGAGTAGCGCGTCATCTTGCCGCAGCTGCTCTTGCTCAAGCTCATCATAAGCGAGCACTCGAGGTGACCCGTATACGAGTTCCGTGGGGGTAACTGCCTCTGCTCCATAGACTAGAGCGAAAGGTGTCTGGCCAGTGGCTCGATTTGGCGTCGTCCTGATCGACCAAAGAACCACCGGCAGCTCCTCGATCCAGTTTCTTCCGCACTTGTGCAGCCTGTCGAAAGTCCGGGTCTTGAGTCCATGCAGCACTTCAGCATTTGCCCTCTCTGCTTGACCGTTGCTCCTGGGGTGAGCAACAGAAGCGAAGCAGACCTTGGCGCCAAGGTCTCGGACATACTGCATGAAGTTGCGACTCGTGAATTGTGTACCGTTGTCGGTGATGATCCTGTTAGGGATTCTGAAGCGGCAAACAATCGACCTGAAGAACTTGACTGCTGACTGTGCTGTCACCTTCCTCACTGGCTCCACTTCTGGCCACTTTGTGAACTTGTCGATTGCGACGTACAAGTACTCAAAGCCCCCGACTGCTCGGGGGAAAGGGCCGAGGATGTCGAGCCCCCAGACCGAAAATGGCCAGGATAAAGGGATTGTCTGGAGAGCTTGAGCT
Source organism: Aegilops umbellulata (assembly GCA_032464435.1). Classification (NCBI taxonomy): domain Eukaryota; kingdom Viridiplantae; phylum Streptophyta; class Magnoliopsida; order Poales; family Poaceae; genus Aegilops; species Aegilops umbellulata. Next base: position 64,982,120 of record CP136060.1, on the reverse strand, counting down.
GGTTGGTGTATCTGCTTGGAATGGAACTGGCACGCTTCACACTTGGTTACTTGTGCAGTTGCATCCAGGAGGGCTGTCGGCCAAAAGAAACCTTGCCGGAACGCTTTGCCGGCAAGTGCTCTGGCGCCAATGTGATGACCACATATGCCTCCATGCACCTCTGCCAACAGCTTCTGTCCATCTTCCCGGGGAATACACTTCAATTTCACTCCGTTGAGCCTTCTTCTGTACAGTGCGTTGTCACCGAACTGGTACATACTAGACTGCCGGGCTACTCTTTCCGCTTCTTCTGGCTCTTCGGGAAGTTCTCCTGTCTGGAGGAAACGGACGATCTGTTGTGCCCATGCTGGAGCCTGCGGCTCGACAACAAGGACTAAAGGCATATCTGCTGCTGCGGGAACATCCGCTTCTACGGCGAGAACCCGTGGCTCAGCCGGAGCTTGATGATCCCCAGCAAGTTTGCCGGAGCGAAACTTGTCGGGAGTGTCTACTTCAACGAAACAAACCTTGGGGCTTGTCGGAGCAGACTGCTCCTCAGCACTCTTGGCGTTGATCTTGGGGACCCTCTTGGCGGCGGCTTCGGGAAGCTCAGCCGGAAGATAGTCGCCAGAAATCAACTTCCTCTTCTTCCTGTCGGTGTACTAAAGTAGGGGTACTCTAGTATCCCGAACTTGTGCACGGGCAGTCGCAGCACCCCGCGGCAAGGCCCGCCAGGTGATCACCAAGGCTCTCTATGGTTCCTTTGAAGCCATTTGAGAACAAAATATTTAAGTCAAGAAGACAAGTCCCCGGCAAGAGGAGCTTGTCGGGAAGGCCATTCAAGGTACGAGACCCCGGCAAGAGGAGCTTGCCGGGAAGCCCAACAAGAGCATCTCAAAGAACCTGCCGCGGCACGCCACGCGTCCCTGCAGGACCCGGCGAGCGACAAGTTCCCGCGCGCGACAAGGCAACGGCCGCGGCAAGGCACTTGCCGCGGCAGGCAGTCACTCTGTACCCGCGCTCCAGCTCACCCACCTACGTGTCACTCCGGGACCCTTCCCAGCGTACGTGGCGGGAGGCTGTGCAGCCAGGGGTACATTATGGCATGCAGCGCTGACAGGATCACCATCGTGGTGAGCGATAGCGCCCCTGACAGTCCCTTTTCTGCACCGTCTGGGCGACGTAGACGGGCATTTAATGCCTTTGTCCCCTGCCGTCAGGGTTAGGTATGATACACTGTGTAGGTAGCTGTACCTACCGCAGCATATTTACACTTTTACCCTTACCTACGTTGCCACCTGTTGGAGACCCCTTGAACGTATAAAAGGAGGCCCATGCACAACGTAGGGGGGTCGATCCTCAGAGAAGCGCTCGGTCTCGTTAGCTGCTCGAGTGTACTGTAGCACTCGGCGCTCCCGAGCAAGAACTCAATACAATCCACAAAGCTGCAGTAGGAGTGTTATCTCTCCGGAGAGCTCCGAAGCTGGGTAAAAAAACCCCGCGTGCCTCGCCTTGATCCGCTCTTCGCGCGGCCTCCGCCCCCCGCCGAACCGAGAAGGGGCTCCGTCCCCATAGGTGCTCGGGGAACCCAGGAAAACCCCGGCATCTCTGGCGCGCCAGGTAGGGGGCGTCGAGGTCGTGTGAACCTGATTTGGCGTTCACGCGAGCTGAATCTTCATCGACTTCATCGACATGCCGCCGAAGTAGAAGGCTTCGGAGGCGGTTGCGCCGTCCTCGTCGAATCCACCGCCGCCGCAGCAAACGGCCGGCGGGGAGAACGCCGGCGGTGGAACGGGCGCCGACGAGGGAGCCCACGTTGCCAACAAGTCCAAGGACAAGACCGCGCTGCCCGCTGGCGGCGTAGTCGGCTCCCCCGACGATCGGGCGTCCATAGACGCACCTTGCCCATCTCAAGAGGCGCAGGACCGGCAGCGTCGTGGTACTCACGGTACCATACGCTCGCTAGACCCAAATCGAGTTAGCGGATCCCGGGACGCTCAAGGCCAACATGCGCGCCGACGTGCTGGCGCGAGCGAGGCACGGTCGCCCGGACGGAATACTGCTCCTTCCAACATCGTTGGGAGCCCGAGCATATCCCGCTCCTCGCGCCACCGCTACCCGCCACCCCAGCAGAAGCTCTAGCGCGAGCTCAACTGCTCCTAGACTTCCCTCCAGCGCCAGACAAGATCGACGACTGGAGGGCCACCATTCAGAGTCTCATCGGCTTCGCCAACGGCGACACTCCGCGGCCAGCGACCACATCGCAGCCGCGGCAGGCCAGCCAAGTGCGAGCCGATGGCGACAAAACCGGTGGGGGTGCAACCACCGTGCACTCTCCGCCCCGAAGGCCAAAATCGCCGACTCGCCGGGTCCGCCACGACAGCGACTCCACTGCTTCCTCAGATCCGCGAACTCGTCGCGATCAGCGCCATGTTCTTCACGAACGGCAGCAAGAAGACGCCCGCACCCGCATCGAGCGCCGGAGAGAAACGCGGCGTCAATCAGACCGACGCGCTGGCCCCACTGTCGATATGCAAGCGCCAGGGGAACCAGGCGACCTACCGTACGCGGTAGGTTGCCCTGCGTTTACCCGTGAGCTGCGGCAAGTCTAGTGGCCCAGCACGAAGAATTTCAAGCCAGACGTACCAGAGAAGTACGACGGCAGGCTGCATCCGTCGAAGTTCCTCAGCATCTACACCATTGCGGTGCAGGCTGCCGGGGGGCGGGACGACAAGATCCTCGCCAATTACTTCCCTCTGGTGCTCAAGCCCAACGTCAGGTCCTGTCTCATGCACTTGCCGGAAAACTCCATATCTTCCTGGGCAGACCTATGCCATCAGTTTGTTGGCGCCTTTACACGTGGCCACAAACCCCATGGCCAGGAGAGTGATCTTCACCTGCTTGCCCAGAAGGAAGGGGAGCCTCTGCGTACGTACATCCAGAGATTCAGCCAAGTGCAACGCAACATCCCAGACGTCCACCCTGCCGCGGTCATCAGTGCGTTCCATCAGAACGTGCGCAACCGCAGGATGCGGGAGGAGATGGCGATGTGCAAGATCAGAGACGTCAGCGAGCTGTATGTCCTGGCCGACAGATGTGCACGTGCTGAGGAAGGGAGGAAACTCCCCGGAGAGAACGTAGGAACCTCAGGATCTGACAGTGACGATGTCGCCCCAGCAAGCAAAAACAGGCGGCAGAACAACAGGAAGAGAAAAGGCAAAGACGTGCTAGTTGTTGAGCAATCCGGCAACGAAGGTGGCGCCAAGACAGCCAAGACTGATGGCTCCGGCAAGGAGGTTGCCGCATGCGCCAGCTGCCAGGCTGTGGCGGCCGCCGACAAGCAGGATGGCACCAACAAGCAGTACTGCAAGATTCACCGCACCAAAGGCCATGACCTCCAGAGCTGCAAGAAGGTCGAGCAGCTCGTTGAGCTGCAAAAGGCCTAGGACGAGCGACGCGACAAGGAGAAGGCCCAAGGAGGTGCTGGAGGATCTGGTACGAAGCGCACTGGCCGGGGGGGACGCCGCGGCAACACCAAGCAGCGGCAAGGCAACAGACCTCCCCGCGGCCGCGACAAGGATGAAGACGACGACGACGACGACGACGACGAAGACATGGATGACGCCGAGACCAGCGAGCAGGAGTTCCAGAAAGCCACAGAAGTTTTGTGCGTTGACGGCGGTGCTTCTCTGCATACTTCACACCGCCAACTCAAGCAGTGGGTGCGGGAAGTTAATGCAGCAGAACCACCCATCGAGTCACGCAAGCTTCTGAAATGGTTCAGCACGCCTATCATCTTTGATATTGAGGACCACCCTGATCGCACAACTGTTGTCGGGTGTTTGCCGATATTGGTCTCACCAACTATCCGCAACCTCAAGGTCACTAAGATGCTAGTTGACGGCGGAGCCGGCTTGAGCCTGATCTCCTCCGTTGTACTTCGGAGACTCCAAGTCCCTGACAGCGAGCTCGAAGAGACCGGCACATTTCAAGGAATCAACCCGGGAAGGAGCAAGCCGAAGGGGAAGATCACGCTGCCGGTGACATTTGGCAGTGAGTTGAACTTCAGGACTGAGAGGATCACTTTCGACGTTGCCGATTTCCCATTGCCTTACAATGGGATTCTCGGCCGTCCAGCGCTCGCCAAGTTCATGGTGGCCTCTCACTACGCGTACAACATGCTGAAGATGCCAGGCCCGATAAGTGCCATCTCTGTACATGGAGACAAGAAAGACGCTCTCATCTGTGCCGACAAGATCTACCGGGAAGCAGCAGCTGTCGCGGATCGCGAGACACTTGCCGCTGAAGTTCCCGGGGGGAAGAAGAAGACCAAGTCCGGCAAGAGCTCTGATGCCCACTCCGGCAAGCGCACCTCTTCGGAGTGCTGCGCTACCGTCGAGGACGCACCATCGAGCTCCACCAGCAAGTGTAAGAAGACAATGGCAGCTCCGCCAGCAACCAAGAAGGTGTCCGCCAAGGAGGACGGCACTGGTGGTACCTTCACCATCAGTGCCACTCTCGACCCTAAATAGGAAAGCGCGCTCGTTGCTTTCCTGCGGGCGAATGTCGACGTGTTTGCGTGGCAACCGTCTGACATCCCCGGCGTTCCCAGGAAGGTAATCGAGCAGCACCTCGCCGTCTGTCCTCACGCGCGACCCGTCAAGCAGGGAGTCAGGAAACAAGCGGTGCAGCGCCAAGAGTTCATCGCCAAAGAGATCAAGAAGTTGGAAGCAGCATGCCTCGTTAGAGGAGTGCTCCATCCTACGTGGTTGGCCAATCCTGTAGTCCTGCGCAAGGCGAACGGGAAATGGAGACTTTGCATCGACTTCACCGATGTCAACAAAGCTTGTCCCAAAGACCCATTTCCCTTGCCGCACATTGACCAGATTGTCGACTCCACAGCCGGATGCGATTTGCTTTCGTTTCTTGACACATACTCAGGATACCATCAGATCTTCATGGCAGAAGAGGATGAGGAGAAAACCGCGTTCATCACTCCATGTGGCACGTACTGTTTTGTACGGATGCCTTTCGGTTTGAAAAATGCTGGTTCAACATTTGCAAGGGTCGTCCATACTGCTTTTGAGCCGCAAATACACAGAAATGTGGAAGCCTACATGGATGATATAGTGGTCAAAAGCAGGGACAAGTCAACTCTGATTCAAGATCTAGACGAAACTTTTCCTAATCTGCGTAAGATTAGCCTCAAGCTCAACCCCGAGAAGTGCGTGTTTGGAGTCCCTTCCGGCAAGCTTCTCGGGTTCTTTGTGTCCCAGCGGGGGATTGAAGCCAATCCCGACAAGATCAAGGCCATTGAGCAGATCGAAGCACCGAAGCGCGTCAAGGATGTACGAAAACTTGCCGGCTGTTTGGCGGCTCTCAGCAGGTTTATCTTTAAGTCTGCTGAACGCGCCCTGCCATTTTTCAAAATCTTGAAAAAGGCAGGTCCAATGAAATGGACTCCGGAAGCGGAGGCTGCGCTGCAGGACTTGAAGAGATACCTGTCCTCCACTCCAATACTTGTCGCACCTAAACCACAAGAGAAGTTGCTGCTATATCTGGCGGTGACCAATCAAGTGGTTAGTGCTGCGTTATTAGCGGAGAGAGAGGCAGATGATGAGCCAGCAACCGCGACAAGCGCGTCCAGCGACAAGCAAGGGGATTCCCCGACGATCTCTGGTCCCGACGAAGATAGATCTGCGCAGATGTGCGAAGGGATACAGAAGAAAATGGTGCAGCGCCCATACTACTTCATAAGTTCCCTTCTGCAGGGGGCTAGGTCGAGGTACCCTGGTGTGCAGAAATTGCTTTTCGGCCTCCTTATGGCCTCGAGAAAGCTGCGCCATTACTTCCAAGCACATGAGATCACAGTTGTCACTCGCTTTCCGCTGAAGAGGATACTGCAGAATCCAGAAGCAACAAGCAGGATTGTTGAGTGGGCATTGGAACTGTCGAGCTTTGGCCTCAAGTTTGAGAGCACTTCAACTATTCAAAGCAGAGCATTGGCAGAATTCATAGCAGAGTGGACGCCAACACCTGATGAAGAAACCCCAGAGACGAGCATCCCCGTCAAGGAAGCAAACAAAGAGTGGCTGATGTACTTTGATGGCGCGTTCTCGCTACAAGGCGCCGGTGCTGGCGTGCTGCTTATCGCACCAACCGGAGAGCACCTCAAGTACGTGGTCCAGATGCACTTTCCCAAGGAGCAAGCAACAAACAATACTGCAGAGTATGAAGGGTTGCTCGCCGGTCTCAGGATCGCGGCAGACCTTGGGATCAAGCAGCTCATTGTCAGGGGTGACTCGCAGCTTGTCGTCCGCCAAGTAAACAAGGATTATCAGAGTCCGTTGATGGAAGCTTACGTTGATGAAGTGAGGAAGCTGGAAGAGCGCTTTGTCGGCCTACAGATGGAACATGTTCCTAGAGCTCAGAACGACATCGCTGACGGCCTGTCAAAGTGCGCGGCATTCAAGTTACCTGTGGAACCAGGAATCTTTGTGCTCAAGCTGACTCAGCCATCCGTGACTCCACCAACTGGACAGAGCAGGAAGAGGAAGTTGATTTCTGGCGACTATCTTCCGGCTGAGCTTCCCGAAGCCGCCGCCAAGAGGGTCCCCAAGATCAACGCCAAGAGTGCTGAGGAGCAGTCTGCTCCGACAAGCCCCAAGGTTTGTTTCGTTGAAGCAGACGCTCCCGACAAGTTTTGCTCCAGCAAACTTGCCGGGGATCATCAAGCTCCGGCTGAGCCACGGGTTCTCGCCGTAGAAGCGGATGTTCCCGCAGCAGCAGATATGCCTTTAGTCCTTGTTGTCGAGCCGCAGGCTCCAGCATGGGCACAGCAGATCGTCCGTTTCCTCCAGTCAGGGGAACTTCCCGAAGAGCCAGAAGAAGCAGAAAGAGTAGCCCGGCAGTCTAGTATGTACCAGTTCGTTGACAACGCACTGTACAGAAGAAGGCTCAACGGAGTGAAATTGAAGTGTATTCCCCGGGAAGATGGACAGAAGCTGTTGGCAGAGGTGCATGGAGGCATATGTGGTCATCACATTGGCGCCAGAGCACTTGCCGGCAAAGCGTTCCGGCAAGGTTTCTTTTGGCCGACAGCCCTCCAGGATGCAACTGCACAAGTAACCAAGTGTGAAGCGTGCCAGTTCCATTCCAAGCAGATACACCAACCAGCTCAAGCTCTCCAGACAATCCCTTTATCCTGGCCATTTTCGGTCTGGGGGCTCGACATCCTCGGCCCTTTCCCCCGAGCAGTCGGGGGCTTTGAGTACTTGTACGTCGCAATCGACAAGTTCACAAAGTGGCCAAAAGTGGAGCCAGTGAGGAAGGTGACAGCTCAGTCAGCAATCAAGTTCTTCAGGTCGATTGTTTGCCGCTTCGGAACCCCTAACAGGATCATCACCGACAACGGTACACAATTCACGAGTTGCAACTTCATGCAGTACGTCCGAGACCTTGGCGCCAAGGTCTGCTTCGCTTCTGTTGCTCACCCCAGGAGCAACGGTCAAGCAGAGAGGGCAAATGCTGAAGTGCTGCGTGGACTCAAGACCCAGACTTTCGACAGGCTACACAAGTGCGGAAGAAACCGGATCGAGGAGTTGCCGGTGGTTCTTTGGTCGATCAGGACGACGCCAAATCGAGCCACTGGCCAGACACCTTTCGCTCTAGTCTATGGAGCAGAGGCAGCTGCCCCCACGGAACTCGTATATGGGTCACCTCGAGTGCTCGCTTATGATGAGCTTGAGCAAGAGCAGCTGCGGCAAGATGACGCGCTGCTCCTTGAGGAAGACCGTCTTCAGGCTGCTGTACGAGCTGCTCGATACCAGCAAATTTGCGCCGCTACCATAGCCGCAAAGTTAAAGCCAGAAGTCTCGAGGAAGGCGACCTAGTTCTTCGCCGCATTCATTTCGCCAAGAATTCCAACAAGTTGACGCCGAAGTGGGAAGGCCCTTACCGGGTGAAACGAGTCACGAGGCCTGGCGCTGTCCGCCTTGAGACCGAGGATGGCTTTCCGGTGAGCAACTCCTGGAACATCGAGCATCTTCGTAAGTTTTACCCGTAAGGCGCGGTTGTCGGACCCTGTTCGGCAACCACCATTTTGTACAAGTCTTGCCGCTGTTGCATGTAATCCTTTGTACAAAGCGAGGCGCAGACCCTGAGTGAAGATAAAGCGCTGGCGCCCTGAGTTTTAGCATGCATGCTGAGTCGAGTCTCGTCCTTGGTTAGGGTTGATAGTGCTTAGTAGTGGCTAACCCCTAACTTAGAGGTCGAGTGTGCATCCCTTTGCTGTCATTTCGTTCCCCTGGTTCACAGGACTCACCATATCCTTGCCGGACCACTTGAGGACGAAAAGGAGAAGGAGGACGGACCAACATCTGGACCCCGGCAAGCCAGTGTTGCCGGGGGCTGCAAGACCCCGGCAAGCCAGTAATGCCGGGGGCTGCAAGTGCAAGGATTAGCGCACGGCGAACCAAAGTTGCCGGGGGCTGCTATCTCAGATAAGTTTTTCATCCCTTATCATGCATTCTCTTATGGATTGAGGTATGCGAAACCTCGTTTCTTCCTGAAAGTTACCATGCTCCCTTAACTCTAGGCCCTAGGTCCCGACCCCAGGGCCAGGTAAGGTCGTAGTCGCGGCAACTAAGGGACGAAGCGAGGAGCCTGATCCCGCCTCCTCCCTGCCTCCGCCAAGAGCGTGAGAAAGGGCGAGCGACGTGGGAAGAAGGCAGGGCCTGCTGCAGGGAAAGAAAGTGTCTATCTTAAAAGATATAAAGGATTCGCTCCTTGACGTTGGTTCCACCCGCAAGACAAGTGACCCGGCAAGCATCCCCTTTTCATTAAAAAGCATTCCACTCAGGTACAGTTCAGAAGAGGATGAAGAACATGAGTAATGGGATTACAAGTTTTAAACGCAACTAAGGCCCGAGGGCGTACAAACTAAAAAGAGATAAGGTGCCCGTAATCCCTCTCTTGTCCCTATCTTCAGGAAACAGGTCAAGGAGGCGAAAGGGGCAAAAGGGGCGCCTAGATGAACTACGGGTGCCAGAAGACACCAAAAGGGCGTCGCGGCAGCATGGTGATGGCGGCGCCGGAGGCAGAAGCTTCAAGACGAGGCGGCAGGACGTTAGCACGCTCTCGAGGGCGTCATGCCCTCGTACTCCGAGTTGACGGCCTTGCCCCCTGCCCTCTTCCTCTTCCGCAGCCTCCCCGAGAAGCCCCAGGAACCAGCGACGCGGATGATGGGGTCGCCGGTGCCTCGCGGAGCGGCGCCCGACACCTAGTCGAACCCGTCATCCCGCCGCCCGTTACCCTCGTCGCCGCTGTCGCTGTCCTCCTCGTCACTCCCGCTCGAGGAGGAGCCTTCGCTATCGGAGGAGCTCTCCATGCAGCACCGTGCCCGAGTCCCGAAGCACCCGAAGACCTTGACGGAGAGGAGACCGCCCTCCATCCGCTTAAAATGGAGGGTGAGGCCCGCCGTCAAGCTGTGGATGCGGGTGAACATCTTCCACCCTCGACCAAGATACATCACATCAGGGGCCGGGAAGTCGACGCGGACTCGCGTACCACTGATTCCGCAGCCCCTCACGTGCAACCTCAGTGTCTCGGGCGGATCCAACTCCATCACACTCGCAAATGGAGTCGGGAGACGAAGGTGGCGACGAGGCGGCCGACGCAGCCTGACGAAGAACTCGCAAGGGTCTTCCCCGATATGGTCCGCCACCGAGAGAGGATCTGCTGGCGGAGGCGAGGCCGGCGAGCTGCCTCGTCCGCCTCTTCCCCGACCGCCTCGACCTCGCCCTTGACCTCGCCCGCGGCCTCGTCCCCTCCCTCTTCCCCTTGCGGCTGGCTCTGCCGCCACAGGTGCGGAGGGAGGGGGAACGCGTTGCCTAGCGGCAACCCTCGTCGCTACCGTTGAAGGACTAGGGTTCCCTTTCTCCATGGCAGATGGAAGAAAGAGGAGCAGAAGCTGAAGAAGGAAGAAGATGAGAGAATATGGGCTTCCGTCCCCCCCATCCCGCTCCTTATAAAGGAGCGGGGTGGGGGCTCGGCCGCCCCGCTCAGCCAATCGAGACGCAGAAGGCGCAGGGAACTGGGCCCGACCTGCTGCCTCGACCCGCGGTGACCCGGTTTCCCGCCTCCACCGTTCGCCACTCCAAGTGCATGGAAGCCGCGTGGCGGGAGGGCAGAGTTGAGGCGACGGATGAGGCGACCTCTCCCCACCCCGTGATCGTGGGGGGTGGACGCCTCGAAGACCATGCCTCCACGCCTCCCTCCGTTTATGAGGAAGATACGAACCACCAGGGGGCGGACGTTTCGCCTTTCTGAGTAAGGGAACCACCCACGACCTCCCCGACGACGCCGCAATCGACGCGTGCCGTTCAGGAGGGCGTGGTGGGTGCGGAGCAAGGTACAACGAGACCCAGGCCGTGCGTGCCCATGCCCTGTTTTGGGCCTGGCCCAACAGCGCTCGGCATCGTGTGTGGCCCAGGCCCGGGGGCTCCTATCGGTGTACTAAAGTAGGGGTACTCTAGTATCCCGAACTTGTGCACGGGCAATCGCAGCACCCCCGCGGCAAGGCCCGCCAGGTGATCACCAAGGCTCTCTATGGTTCCTTTGAAGCCATTCGAGAACAAAATATTTAAGTCAAGAAGACAAGTCCCCGGCAAGAGGAGCTTGCCGGGAAGGCCATTCAAGGTATGAGACCCCGGCAAGAGGAGCTTGCCGGGAAGCCCAACAAGAGCATCTCAAAGAACCTGCCGCGGCACGCCACGCGTCCCGGCAGGACCCGGCGAGCGACAAGTTCCCGGGCGCGACAAGGCAACGCCTTGCCGCGGCAGGCAGTCACTATGTACCCGCGCTCCAGCTCACCCACCTACGTGTTGCTCCGGGACCCTTCCCAGCGTACGTGGCGGGAGGCTGTGCAGCCAGGGGTACACTGTGGCATGCAGCGCCGACAGGATCGCCATCGTGGCGAGCGATAGGGCCCCTGACGGTCCCTTTTCTGCACCATCTGGGCGACGTAGACGGGCATTTAATGCCTTTGTCCCCTGCCGTCAGGGTGAGGTATGATACACTGTGTAGGTAGCTGTACCTACCGCAGCATATTTACACTTTTACCCTTACCTACGTTGCCACCTGTTGGAGACCCCTTGAACATATAAAAGGAGGCCCATGCACAATGTAGGGGGGGATCGATCCTCAGAGAAGCGCTCGGTCTCGTTAGCTGCTCGAGTGTACTGTAGCACTCGGCGCTCCCGAGCAAGAACTCAATACAATCCACAAAGCAGCAGTAGGAGTGTTATCTCTCCGGAGAGCTCCGAAGCTAGGTAAAAAAAACCCGCGTGCTCCGCCTCGATCCGCTCTTCGTGCGGCCTCCGCCCCCCGCCGAACCAAGAAGGGGCTCCGTCCCCATAGGTGCTCGGGGAGCCCAGGAAAACCCCGGCAGTGGTTGAAGACAAGGAAGCATGAATCCTTTCAACATATCCTTTGACAATTTCTATATATCAAATTTCAATTGGTATCAAACTTCATGCTTGTCATTTTGGATAGACAAGTGCTCTTCCTTGCAAGACTAACCCGTGTAGGTAGATGAACTCAAACTACAAGTGGTGCTCCCGACTCATTGATGAGCTACATCAACCTTGAGCATCCTACACAAGTTCAACTACATGACCAAGATCAACACCACCACCCAAGGTATGTCATTCCATCTTAGAGAAGCTTTTACCCCAAGTCATGGGTGAAAGCGGCTCAACAAGATGTGAATACATCAAAATGCTTAAACAAAAAATGACAACCCCATTTTGAGCTTAAACAATGAGTATGACCTACGATCAAGTGTTCTCACTTGACTCCTCAGTCAATATACTCTAACATAGGTGACTTTGTCGCCGACCAATTCTAGATGAAGTTCTGTAGTGTTTTTTTGTGTTCTTGCATTTGTCTCTTGCATGTTTATTCCCCTTTTTAAAAAGAAACTTCATCTAGATTTCTTTTCTTTTCTCTGTAATGTTCTGCATTCCCTGCATCCAATTCATTGCAAACCTTTGAGTTAATTTCTTGCAAACCTTTGTGAGATCTTATTTGCCTAAGTGAGATGAGATGAAAATTGTTTTCTCTCCGTGTTGAATTCGGCCTCACCGGTTTGTTTCCTTCGGCTAAACCGAAACAACTTGGTGCCACTGAAGCAAAAGACTCGGTGTTACCGATTTCAATACTGAGAAAACACTTTGCCATTTGCATCCTGCATATTTGTTCCAGCTCCACCCGATGATTCTTGTCCTCTACCAGCATCTTAAATTACATGTTGCTTTGTAATGTGACTCAAGGACCAAACCTACTTGACTCATGCTCCAGAAGATCCCTTCTTGGAAACTGATGTCAAAGGGGAGAGAGAGCACATCAAAGTTCATCACATAAGAGAGAATGCACACCTTAAGCTTCTCTAGATGCTTATTATCCATAGAGGAGAGAAGTCACATGTCTTCAAGAGGGGAAAGACATGTTAGTATGTGTTATTATTGTTGTTATGATTGTTTTGCTCTGATTTTCTTTTACCCTATCTTCTCCCATTATCCAATGTAAGATTCAGGGGGAGAAAGACATTTAAGGGGAAGGAAATCTTCAAGTTCATTGCATATCTTTACTCCTTGGGGACATGTCTATATCCAATAGAGTACTAAGTACTCACTCACTACATGCCATCCCAATCTTGGTACTCTTGTGGTTTAACCTTGTTTACTTGCTTTGTCTGGTAGGTGTTCGTGTGTTATCTAACCTTGTTTACTTAGGTTCATCTCTTCCAAAGCCAGCTCAAGGACACAAGGTAAGTATATGCATCACATTCATGTGCATGATGATTTCTTGCTACTGTACATATTGTTTGCAAGAAGGAATCATGAACATGGAGGTACATTTCCTACAGTCACATCATTTGCTCTGATGCATATAACCAAGAAACATGTAACTCATTGCTTGCTATGACATGCTTATGCATTCACATGCTCTTATATTCTATATTCACATGATTGCATACATGTAGGGGGAGCCTATACATGTTACATGTCCTTCCAAAGCTTTACTTGTTATTCTTCATATCTTTATCTAAAGCTTTGATGTATGTTGTCATCAATTACCAAAAAGGGGGAGATTGAAGCACAACTGCTCCCTGGGTGATTTTGGTAATTAGTGTCAACATATCTCTGGTTGGACTAATATTTTCATCTAGTATATTTCAGATAAGTTCAACATTGGAGTGGCAGGACAAGAGGATGTGGAACCCCTCCAAGATGCTAAGGACAAACATTGGCAAAAGCTCAAGACTCTACATTTTCATTTTAGTGGTCCAAGACCACATTGAGTCCATAGGAAAAGCCAATACCATTAAAAGGGGATCAGGTGTTGCTTAATGGCTTGCTTGCTCAAAGTGCTTAGTGATATGCTCCAAAGCCCTCAACTACTTTCTCATTTCCACATATGTCCTAAACCTAAAGTCAAACTCGGACCCACTGATTTTATCCATCCGGCGCCACAGAGTTCACTTGACATAGCCACTGCCAAAAACCCTAATCAGTTCCATCTCACCGATGGGATCTTTCTCTCACCGAGATGGGCTTGCAAACTCTCTATTTCTTATTGCAATTATTTCAGTCTCATCGAGATATGCAGTCGGTCCCACCGAGTTTGCTTGACCAACTCTCTGTTTGCTTATTACCAAGATCGGTCAAACCGAGTTGAGGTTTTACCCTAACCCAAGCACATCGATCCCACCGAGTTGATCATGTCGGTCCCACCGAAATCTCTAATGTTCACATTTTGAACCATATCGGTCTGACCGAGTTTCACTCTTTGGTCCCACCGAGTTTGGTAAATTGTGTGTAACAGTTAGATTTTGTGTCGAGGCTATATATACCCCTTCACCCATTCTCCATTCATAGAGAGAGCCATCGGAATATGCCTACACTTCCAGCATTCATTTTCTGAGAGAGAACCACCTACTCATGTGTTGAGACCAAGACATTCCAATCCAACCACAAGAATCTTGATCTCTAGCCTTCCCCAAGTTGCTTTCCACTCAAATCATATTTCCACCATATCCAAATCTATGAGAGAGAGAGAGTTGAGTGTTGGGGAGACTATCATTTGAGGCACAAGAGCAAGGAGTTCATTATTAACACACCAACCATTACCTTTTGGAGAGTGGTGTCTCCTAGATTGGTTAGGTGTCACTTGGGAGCCTCCGTCAAGATTGTGGAGTTGAACCAAGGAGTTTGTAAGGGCAAGGAGACCGCCAACTTCATGAAGATCTACCCAAGTGAGGCAAGTCCTTCATGGGCGATGGCCATGGTGGGATAGACAAGGTTGCTTCTTCATGGACCCTTCGTGGTCTCCCGCAACCGTTACCCTTCGTGGGTTGAAGTTTCCACCAACGTGGATGTACGATAGAACTACCTATCGGAACCACGCTGATAACCCACAAGTATAGGGGATCGTTTGTAGCCTTTTCGATAAATAAGAGTTTCGAACCCAACGAGGAGCTAAAGGCAGAACCAATATTCCCTCAAGTTCTATCGACCACCGATACAAGTCTACGCACACTTGATGTTTGCTTTACCGGAAACAAGTATGAAACTATTTTGTAGGTGTGATGCTAGAACTACTTTGCAAGTATAAAACTAGAAGTACTTTGCAAGATAATAAAATTTAGGTGTGTAGTAAAAGGGTTTGTGTCAACAAGAAATTATTTGTGCATAGGCAATCGATAACAAGTACCAGTAATCATTCTTGGAATTTTATATGAGGGGGAGGCATGAGCTAACATAATTTCTCTACTTGGATAATATGCACTTATTATTGGACCCCTAGCAAGCATCTACAACTACTAAAGATCATTAAGGTCGTGAAACCCAACCATAGCATTAAGTATCAAGTCCTCTTTACTCCCATATGTCATACCCCACTTACTCGGGTTTAAGTTTCTGTCACTCTCGCAACCCACCATAAGTGAACCATGAACATATTGCAACACCCTACAGCGGGGGCCCCTCACATTTGTGCGAGAATGGAGGGCACCGTAGGACAGCACCGTAAATAAAATATGCAATCATACCAACCAAGATCACGATTAACCCCACAGGACAAAATGGATCTACTCAAACATCATAGGATAACCATAGATTATTGGGAAATAATATATGGAGTTGAGAACCATGTTTAAGTAGAGATTACAGCGGGGGGAAGAGGTGTTACACTGCTGCATAGAGGGGGAGAAAGTTGGTGTTGATGGTAGCAAGATTGTTGATGTAGATCGTCATCCCGGTCGTTGCCCGGTGGCACTCCGGCGCCACCGGAAGCGAGGGGGAGAGAGCCCCCCTCCTTCTTCTTCTTCCTTTACCTTACCCTAGATGGGAGGAGAGTTCCCCCTACGGTCCTTGGTCTCCATGGTGACAGAGGGGCGGGAGCCCCTCCGAGATTGCATCTCCCTCTCTGTTCTCTTCTATTTTGCGTTCCCAGATCTGGCCGAAAACCATTCTTATATTCCCGGAGATCTGTAACTCCGATTGCGCTGAGATTTTAACACGATTTTTTCTGGATATAATGTTCCTAGCGCCCGAAGTAGAGCTCCAACCGACGTTCGAGGAGGGCACAACCCACCACCACGCGCCAGGGGCCTCTGGCGCGCCCTGGTGTCTTGTGGGCTGTGTGGGCCTCCGTTTGCAATGATTCCAACTCCCAAAAATCAAATATATTCCAAAACAATTCTCCGTGAAATTTTATTGCATTTGGACTTCATTTGATATGGATACTCTATGATACAAAAAACATGCAGAAAACAGGAATTGGCACTGGGCACTAGATCAATAAGTTAGTCCAACAAATCATATAAAAAGTTGCCAAAAGTATGTAAAAGTTGTATAATATTGGCAAGAAACAATCAAAAATTATAGATACGACGGAGACATATCAGCATCCCGAAGCTTAATTCCTGCTCATCCTCGAGTAGGTAAATGATAAAAAAGATAATTTTTGATGTGGAATGCTACCTAGCATAAACTTGATCAATATCTAATCATGGCATGAATATTAAGACATAAGTGATTTAAAGCAATAGTCTATAATTTGACAAAAAGATATCAATACTCAGGCATCCCAACAAACAATCATGTCTTTCAAAATATCAACGCTAAAGAAAGCTATCCCTACAAAATCATATAGTCTTGTCATGCTCTGTCTTCTTAACACAAAGTATTTATCATGCACAACCCCGATGACAAACCGAGCAATTAGTTCATACTTTTTAATGCACTTCAGCTTTTTCAACCCTCACGCAACACATGAGCGCAAGCCATGGATATAACACTACGGGTGGGATAGAGTATGCTGATAGGGGTAAATATAAAGAAGACAAAAAAGTAAGAAAGTCTCACACTGACGCGGCTAACCAACGGGCTATGGAGATGCCCATCAATTGATATCAACGTGAGTAGTAGGGATTGCCATGCAACGAATGCACTAAGAGCAATAAGTGTATGAAAGCTCAATATGAAAACTAAGTGGGTGTGCATTCATGTCTACTACACAACCTTCTTCTTGTAGACGTTGTTGGGCCTCCAAGTGCAGAGGTTTGTAGGACATTAGCAAATTTCTCTCAAGTGGATGACCTAAGGTTTATCAATCCATGGGAGGCGTAGGATGAAGATGGTCTCTCTCAAACAACCCTGCAACCAAATAACAAAGAGTCTCTTGTGTCCCCAACACACCCAATACAATGGTAAATTGTATAGGTGCACTAGTTCGCCGAAGAGATGGTGATACAAGTGCAATATGGATGGTAGATATAGGTTTTTGTAATCTGAAAATATAAAAACAGCAAGGTAACTAATGATAAAAGTGAGCGTAAATGGTATTGCAATGCGTTGAAACAAGGCCTAGGGTTCATACTTTCACTAGTGCAAGTTCTCTCAACAATAATAACATAATTGGATCATATAACTACCCTCAACATGCAACAAAGAGTCACTCCAAAGTCACTAATAGCGGGGAACATAAGAAGAGATTATGGTAGGGTATGAAACCACCTCAAAATTATCCTTTCTGATCGATCTATTCAAGAATCCGTAATAAAATAACACAAAGTTATTCTTTCTGTTCGATCTATCATAGAGTTCGTACTAGAATAACATCTTAAGACACAAATCAACCAAAACCCTAATGTCACCTAGATACTCCAATGTCACCTCAAGTATCCGTGGGTATGATTATACAATATGCGTCACACAATCTCAGATTCATCTATTCAACCAACACAAAGAACTTCAAAGAGTGCCCCAAAGTTTCTACCGGAGAGTCAAGACGAAAATGTGTGCCAACCGCTATGCATAAGTTCACGACGTCACGAAACACGCAAGTTGATCACCAAAACATACATCAAGTAGATCACGTGAATATCCCATTGTCACCACAGATAAGCACATGCAAGGCATACATCAAGTGTTCTCAAATCCTTAAAGACTCAATCCGATAAGATAACTTCAAAGGGAAAACTCAATCCATTACAAGAGAGTAGAGGGGGAGAAACATCATAAGATCCACTATAATAGCAAAGCTCACGATACATCAAGATCGTGCCAAATCAAGAACACAAGAGAGAGAGATCAAACACATAGCTATTGTTACATACATACCCTCGTCCCCGAGGGTGAACTACTCCCTCCTCGTCAAGGAGAGCGCCGGGATGATGAAGATGGCCTCTGGTGAGGGATCCCCCCTCTAGCAGGGTGCCGGAACAGGGTCCCGATTGGTTTTTGGTGGCTACAGAGGCTTGCGGCGGCGGAACTCTCGATCTAGGTTATTTTCTGGAGGTTTCTGTATTTATAGGAATTTTTGGCGTAGGTCTCACGTCAGGGGGGTCTCCGAGCCGTCCACGAGATAGGGGACGCACCCAGGGGGTAGGGCGTGCCCCCACCCTCGTAGGCAGCCCGGGACTCTTCTGGCCCAACTCTTTTACTCCGTGGGCTTCTTTCGGTCCATAAAAAATCATCAAAAATTGGCACGTCAATTGGACTCCGTTTGGTATTCCTTTTCTGTAAAACTCAAAAACAAGGAAAAATAGAAACAGGCACTGGGCTCTAGGTTAATAGGTTAGTCCCAAAAATCATATAAAATAACATATAAATGCATATAAAACATCCTAGATGTATAATATAATAGCATGGAACAATCAAAAATTATAGATAAGTTGGAGACGTATCAAGCATCCCAAGCTTAATTCCTACTCGTCCTTGAGTAGGTAAATGATAAAAACAAAAAATTTGATGTGGAATGCTATACCTAACATATTTTTCAATGTAATCTTCTTTATTGTGGCAAGAATATTCAGATCCATAAGATTCAAAACAAAATTTTAATATTGACATGAAAACAATAATACTTCAAGCATACTAACAAAGCAATCATGTCTTCTCAAAATAACATGGCCAAAACAAGCTATCCCTACAAAATCATATAGTCTCACTATGCTCTACCTTCATCACACAAAATATTTAAATCATGCGCAACCCCGATGACAAGCCAAACAATTGTTTCATACTTTTGATGTTCTCAAACTTTTTCAATCTTCACGCAATACATGAGCGTGAGCCATGGACATGGCACTATAGGTGTAATAGAACAGTGGTTGTGGAGAAAACAAAAAGGAGGAGACAGTCTCACATCAACTAGGCGTATCAACGGGCTATGGAGATGCCCATCAATAGATATCAATGCGAGTGAGTAGGGATTGCCATGCAACATATGCACTGGAGCTATAAGTGTATGAAAGCTCAAAAAGAAACTAAGTGTGTGTGCATCCAACTCGCTTGCTCACGAAGAGCTAGGGCATTTTGAGGAAGCCCATCATTGGAATATACAAGCCAAGTTCTATAATGAAAGATTCCCACTAGTATATGAAAGTGACAACATAGGAGACTCTCTATCATGAAGATCATGGTGCTACTTTGAAGCACAAGTGTGGTAAAAGGATGGTAGCATTGCCCCTTCTCTCTTTTTCTCTTTTTTGGGCCTTCTTTTTTTTATGGCCTCTTTTTCTCTTTTTTTTATTTTTCGTCCGAAGTCTCATCCCGACTTGTGGGGGAATCATAGTCTCCATCATCCTTTCCTCACTGGGACAATTCTCTAATAATGATGACCATCACACTTTTATTTACTTACAACTCAAGAATTACAACTCGATACTTAGAACAAATATGAATCTTTGTGAATGCCTCCGGCGGTGTACCGGGATATGCAATGAATCTAGAGTGACAAGTATGAATGATGAATGGTGGCCTTGACACAACTAAGATGTCAACTACATGATTATGCAAAGCAATTTGACAATGATGGAGTGTGTCATAATAAATGGAATGGTGGAAAGTTGCATGGCAATATATCTCGGAGTGGCTATGGAAATGCCATAATAGGTAGGTATGGTGGCTGTTTGGAGGAAGGTAATGGTGGGTGTTATGGTACCGGCGAAAGTTGCGCGGTATTAGAGAGGCTAGCAATGGTGGAAGGGTGCGAGTGCGTATAATCCATGGACTCAACATTAGTCATAAAGAACTCACATACTTATTGCAAAAATCTATTAGTTATCGAAACGAAGTACTACGCGCATGCTCCTAGGGGGATAGATTGGTAGGAAAAGACCACTGCTCGTCCCCGACCGCCACTCATAAGGAAGACAATCAATAAATAAATCATGCTCCGACTTCATCACATAACGGTTCACCATACGTGCATGCTACGGGAATCACAAACTTTAACACAAGTATTTCTCAAATTCATAACTACTCAACTAGCATGACTCTAATATCACCATCTTCATATCTCAAAACAATCATAAAGAATCAAACTTCTCATAGTATTCAATGCATTTTATATGAAAGTTTTTATTATATCCCTCTTGGATGCCCATCAATTAGGACTAAATTCATAACCAAAGCAAATTACCATGCTGTTCTAAAGACTCTCAAAATAATATAAGTGAAGCATGAGAGTTCATATATTTCTTGAAAATAAAACCACCGTCGTGCTCTAAAAAGATATAAGTGAAGCACTAGAGCAAATGTCAAACTACTCCAAAAGATATAAGTGAAGATCAATGAGTAGTCGAATAATTATGTAACTATGTGAAGACTCTCTAACATTTAAGAATTTCAGATCTTGGTATATTATTCAAACAGCAAGCAAAACAAAATAAAATAAAATGGCGCTCCAAGCAAAACACATATCATGTGGTGAATAAAAATATAGCTCCAAGTAAAGTTACCGATGAACGAAGACGAAAGAGGGGATGCCATCCGGGGTATCCCCAAGCTTAGGCTCTTGGTTGTCCTTGAATATTACCTTGGGGTGCCTTGGGAAGATAATTATGTAACTATGTGAAGACTCTCTAACATTTAAGAATTTCAGATCTTGGTATATTATTCAAACAACAAGCAAAACAAAATAAAATAAAATGACGCTCCAAGCAAAACACATATCATGTGGTGAATAAAAATATAGCTCCAAGTAAAGTTACCGGTGAACAAAGACGAAAGAGGGGATGCCATCCGGGGAATCCCCAAGCTTAGGCTCTTGGTTGTCCTTGAATATTACCTTGGGGTGCCTTGGGCATCCCCAAGCTTAGGTTCTTGCCACTCCTTATTCCATAGTTCATCGAAGCTTTACCCAAAAATTCAAAACTTCACAACAGAAAACTCGTAAGCTCCGTTAGTATAAGAAAATAAATCGCCACTTAGGTACTGTTGTGAACTCATTCTAAATTCATATTGGTGTAATATCTACTGTATTACAAATTCTCTATGGTTCATACCCTCCGATACTACTCATAGATTCATCAAAATAAGCAAACAATACAATGAAAACAGAATCTGTCAAAAACAGAACAGTCTGTAGTAATCTGTATCATTCGAATACTTCTGTAACTCCATAAATTTCTAAAATAAATTGGTGGACCTGAGGAATTTGTCTATTAATCATCTGCAAAAAGAATCAACCTAAAATAACTCTCCAGTAAAAAATGGCAGCTAATCTCGTGAGCGCAAAAGTTTCTGTTTTTTACAGCAAGATAGCAAAGACTTCACCCAAGTGTTCCCAAAGGTTCTACTTGGCACAAACACTAATTAAAACATAAAACCACTTCTAACCAGAGGCTAGATGAATTATTTATTACTAAACATGAGCAAAAAGCAAAGAACAAAAATAAAATTGGGTTGCCTCCCAACAAGCGCTATTGTTTAACGCCCCTAGCTAGGCATGATGATTTCAATGATGCTCACATAAAAGATAAGAATTGAAACATAAAGAGATCATCATGAAGAATATGACTAGCACATTTAAGTCTAACCCACTTCCTATGCATAGGGATTTTGTGATCAAACAATTTATGGGAACAATAATCAACAAGCATAGGAAGGCAAAACAAGCATAACTTTAAAACTTTAAGCACATAGAGAGGAAACTTGATATTATTGCAATATGTAGAAGCATATGATCCTCTCTCATAATAATTTTCAGTAGCATCATGAATGAATTCAACCATATAACCAACACATAAAGCATTCTTTTCATGATCTACTTGCATAGAAATTTTGCTACTCTCCACATAAGCAAATTTATTCTCATCAATAGTAGTGGGAGAAAACTCAACAAAATAACTATCATGTGAAGCATAATCCAATTGAAAATTAAAGTCATGATAACAAGTTTCATGGTTATCTTTATTCTTTATAGCATACATGTCATCATAATAATCATCGTAAATAGGAGGCATGCTTTCATCATAATAAAATTGCTCATCAAAACTTGGGGACTAAACATATCATCTTCATCAAACATAGCATCCCCAAGCTTGTGGCTTTACATATCATTATCATCATGGCTATTCAAAGAATTCATACTAACAACATTGCAATCATGCTCATCATTCACCTGTTTTATGTAATTCTTCTTCTAGTACTTGGGCACAATTTTCCTTCCCATCATTTTCATGAAAGGCATTAAAAGGATGAAGCATATGAGGCAACCTTAATTCCATTTTTTTGTAGTTTTCTTTTATAAACTATACTAGTGATAAAACAAGAAAGTAAAAAGATTCGATTGCAAGATCTAAATATATACCTTCAAGCACTAACCTCCCCGGCAACATCGCAAGAAACTGCTTGATCTCTACTACACAACCTTCTTCTTGTAGACGTTGTTGGGCCTCCAAGTGCAGAGGTTTGTAGGACAGTAGCAAATTTCGCTCAAGTGGATGACCTAAGGTTTATCAATCTGTGGGAGGCGTAGGATGAAGATGGTCTCTCTCAAACAACCCTGCAACCAAATAACAAAGAGTCTCTTGTGTCCCCAACACACCCAATACAATGGTAAATTGTATAGTTGCACTAGTTCGGCGAAGAGATGGTGATACAAGTGCAATATGGATGGTAGATATAGGTTTTT
The DNA here is from genome assembly GCA_032464435.1 of Aegilops umbellulata. Lineage (NCBI taxonomy): Eukaryota > Viridiplantae > Streptophyta > Magnoliopsida > Poales > Poaceae > Aegilops > Aegilops umbellulata. The sequence continues at coordinate 64,959,653 of CP136060.1, read as the reverse complement.
GTAATCTGAAAATATAAAAACAGCAAGGTAACTAATGATAAAAGTGAGCGTAAATGGTATTGCAATGCGTTGAAACAAGGCCTAGGGTTCATACTTTCACTAGTGCAAGTTCTCTCAACAATAATAACATAATTGGATCATATAACTATCCCTCAACATGCAACAAAGAGTCACTCCAAAGTCACTAATAGGGAACAAACTAAGAGATTATGGTAGGTTACGAAACCACCTCAAAGTTATCCTTTCTGATCGATCTATTCAAGAGTCCGTAGTAAAATAACACGAAGTTATTATTTCCATTAGATCTATCATAGAGTTCGTACTAGAATAACACCTTAAGACACAAATCAACAAAAACCCTGATGTCACCTAGATACTGAAGGAAATATTCCCTAGAGGCAATAATAAAGTTATTATTTATTTCCTTATATCATGATAAATGTTTATTATTCATGCTAGAATTGTATTAACTGGAAACATAATACATGTGTGAATACATAGACAAACAGAGTGTCACTAGTATGCCTCTACTTGACTAGCTCGTTGATCAAAGATGGTTAAGTTTCCTAGCCATAGACATCAGTTGTCATTTGATTAACGTGATCACATCATTAGGAGAATGATGTGATTGACATGACCCATTCCGTTAGCTTAGCACTCGATCGTTTAGTATGTTGCTATTGCTTTCTTCATGACTTATACATGTTCCTATGACTATGAGATTATGCAACTCCTGTTTGCCGGAGGAACACTTTGTGTGCTACCAAACGTCACAACGTAACTGGGTGATTATAAAGGAGCTCTACAGGTGTCTCCAAAGTTACATGTTGGGTTGGCGTATTTCAAGATTAGGATTTGTCACTCCGATTGTCGGAGAGGTATCTCTGGGCCCTCTCGGTAATGCACATCACATAAGCCTTGCAAGCATTGCAACTAATGAGTTAGTTGCAAGATGATGTATTACGGAACGAGTAAAGAGACTTGCCGGTAATGAGATTGAACTAGGTATTGAGATACCGATGATCGAATCTTGGGCAAGTAACATACCGATGACAAAGGGAACAACGTATGTTGTTATGCGGTCTGACTGATAAAGATCTTCGTAGAATATGTAGGAACCAATATGGGCATCCAGGTCCCGCTATTGGTTATTGACCGGAGACGTGTCTCAGTCATGTCTACATTGTTCTCGAACCGTAGGGTCCGCACGCTTAAGGTTTCGATGACAGTTATATTATGAGTTTATGAGTTTTGATGTACCAAAGGAGTTCGGAGTCCCGAATGAGATCGGGGACATGACGAGGAGTCTCGAAATGGTCGAGACGTAAAGATCGATATATTGGACGACTATATTCGGACATCGGAAAGGTTCCGAGTGATTCGGGTATTTTCGGAGGTACCAGGGAGTTACGGGAATACAAGGAAGAAGTAATGGGCCTTGATGGGCCTTAGTGGGACGGACCAGGAGGTGGCGCGCGCCCCTCCCAAGCCCAGTCCGAATTGGACAAGGGGCTTGGGGCGCGGCCCCTCTCTCCCTTCCTTCCCCTCTTCCCCCCTTTCCCCCCTTCTCCTAGTTGGACTAGGAAAGGAGGAAACCTACTCCAACTAGGAGTAGGAATCCAACTCCCTGGCGTGCCCCTCCTAGGGCCGGCCTCCTCCCCCTTGCTCCTTTATATACGGGGGCAGGGGGCACCCCATGACACAGAAGTTGATCTTCGTGTTCGTTCCTTAGCCGTGTGCGGTGCCCCCCTCCACGATATTACACCTCGGTCATATTGTAGCGGTGCTTAGGTGAAGCCCTGCGACGGTTGAACATCAAGATCGTCACCACGCCGTCGTGCTGACGGAACTCCTCCCCGAAGCTTTTCGGGATCGGAGCCCGGGGTGCGTCATCGAGCTGTACGTGTGTCAAGAACTCGGAGGTGCCGGAGTAACGGTGCTTGGATCGGTTGGACCGGGAACACGTACGACTACTTCCTCTATGTTGCGTCAACGCTTCCGCTTCGGTCTACGAGGGTACGTAGAGAACACTCTCCCCTCTCGTTGCTATGCATCACCATGATCTTGCGTGTGCGTAGGATTTTTTTTGAAATTACTACGTTCCCCAACAGTGGCATCCGAGCCTAGGTTTTTATGGTTTGATGTTATATGCACGAGTAGAACACAAGTGAGTTGTGGGCGATATAAGTCATACTGCCTACCAGCATGTCATACTTTGGTTCGGCGGTATTGTTGGATGAAGCGGCCCGGACCGACATTACGCGTACGCTTACGCGAGACTGGTTCTACCGCTGTGCTTTGCACACAGGTGGCTGGCGGGTGTCAGTTTCTCCAACTTTAGTTGAACCGAGTGTGGCTACGCCCGGTCCTTGCGAAGTGTAAAACGGCATCAACTTGACAAACTATCGTTATGGTTTTGATGCGTAGGTGAGATTGGTTCTTGCTTAAGCCCGTAACAGCCACGTAAAACTTGCAACAAACAAAGTAGAGGACGTCTAACTTGTTTTTGCAGGGCATGTTGTGATGTGATATGGTCAAGGCATGATGCTAAATTTTATTGTATGAGATGATCATGTTTTTGTAACTGAGTTATCGGCAACTGGCAGGAGCCATATGGTTGTCGCTTTATTGTATGCAATGCAATCGCCCTGTAATGCTTTACTTTATCACTAAGCGGTACCGGTAGTCGTAGAAGCATAAGATTGGCGAGACGACAACGATTCTACGATGGAGATCAAGGTGTCGCGCCGGTGACAATGGTGATCATGACGGTGCTTAGGAGATGGAGATCACAAGCACAAGATGATGATGGCCATATCATATCACTTATATTGATTGCATGTGATGTTTATCTTTTTATGCATCTTATCTTGCTTTGATTGACGGTAGCATTATAAGATGATCTCTCACTAAATTATCAAGACGTGTTCTCCCTGAGTATGCACCGTTGCCAAAGTTCGTCGTGCCCAGACACCACGTGATGATCAGGTGTGATAAGCCCTACGTCCATCTACAACGGGTGCAAGCCAGTTTTGCACACGCAGAATACTCGGGTTATACTTGACGAGCCAAGCATATACAGATATGGCCTCGGAACACAGAGACCGAAAGGTCGAGCGTGAATCATATAGTAGATATGATCAACATAAAGATGTTCACCATTGAAAACTAATCCATTTCACGTGATGATCGGACATGGTTTAGTTGATATGGATCACGTGATCACTTGGAGGATTAGAGGGATGTCTATCTAAGTGGGAGTTCTTTAGTAATATGATTAATTGAACTTTAATTTATCATGAACTTAGTCCTGGTAGTATTAGCATATCTATGTTGTAGATCAATAGCTCGCGTTGTTGCTTTCATATGTTAATTTTGTTATGTTCCTAGAGAAAGTTGTGTTGAAAGATGTTAGTAGCAATGATGCGGATTGGACCCGTGATCTGAGGTTTATCCTCATTGCTGCACAGAAGAATTATGTCCTTGATGCACCGCTAGGTGATAGACCTATTGCAGGAGCAGATGCAGATGTTATGAATGTTTGGCTAGCTCAGTATGATGACTACTTGATAGTTTAGTGCACCATGCTTAATAGCTTAGAATCGGGACTTCAAAGACGTTTGGAACGTCATGGACCATATGAGATGTTCCAGGAGTTGAAGTTAATATTTCAAGCAAATACCCGAGTTGAGAGATATGAAGTCTCAAACAAATTCTATAGCTAAAAGATGGAGGAGAATCGCTCAACTAGTGAGCATGTGCTCAGATTGTCTGGGTACTACAATCACTTGAATCAAGTGGGAGTTAATCTTCTAGATAAGATAGTGATTGACAGAATTCTTTAGTCACCATCACCAAGTTAGTAGAATTTTGTGATGAACTATAATATGCAAGGGATAACGGAAACGATTCCCAAGCTCTTCGTGATGCTAAAATCGACGAAGGTAGAAATCAAGAAAAACATCAAGTGTTGATGGTTAACAAGATCACTAGTTTCAAGAAAAGGGCAAAGGGAAAGAAGGGGAACTTCAAGAAGAACGGCAAGCAAGTTGCTGCTCAAGTGAATAGCCCAAGTCTGGACCTAAGCCTGAGACTAAGTGCTTCTACTGCAAAGGGACTGGTCACTGGAAGCAAAACTGCCCCAAGTATTTGGCGGATAAGAAAGGATGGCAAAGTAAACAAAGGTATACTTGATATACATGTTATTGATGTGTACTTTACTAGTGTTTATAGCAACCCCTAAGTATTTGATACTAGTTCAGTTGCTATGATTAGGAACTTGAAATGGGAGTTGCAGAATAAACAGATACTAGTTAAGGGTGAAGTGACGATGTGTGTTGGAAGTAGTTCCAAGATTGATATGATCATCATCGCACACTCACTATACTTTCGGGATTAGTGTTGAACCTAAATAAGTGTTATTTGGTGTTTGCGTTGAGCATAAATATGATTTGATCATGTTTATTGCAATACGGTTATTCATTTAAGTTAGAGAACAATTGTTGTTATGCTTACATGAATAGAACCTTCGATGGTCATACACCCAATGAAAATAGTTCGTTGGATCTCGATCGTAATGATACACATATTCATAATATTGAAGCCAAAAGATGCAAAGTTAATAATGATAGTGCTACTTATTTGTGGCACTACCGTTTAGGTCATATTGGTGTAAAGCACATGAAGAAACTCCATGCTGATGGGATTTTGGAATCACTTGATTATGAATCATTTGATGCTTGCGTACCATGCCTTATGGGCAAGATGACTAAAACTCTGTTCTCCGGAACAATGGAGCGAGAAACTGACTTGTTGGAAATAATACATACTGATGTATGCGATCCGATGAGTGTTAAGGCTCGCGGCAGGTATCATTATTTTCTGACCTTCACAGATGATTTGAGCAGATATGGGTATATCTACTTGATGAAACACTAGTCTAAAACATTTGAAAAGTTCAAGGAATTTCAGAGTGAAGTGGAGAATCATCGTAACAAAAATAAAAGTTTCTACGATATGATCGCAGAGGTAAAATATTTGAGTTACGAGTTTGGCCTTCAATTAAAAACAATGTGGAATAGTTTCACAAACTCATGCCACCTGGAACACCACAGCATAATGGTGTGTCCGAACGTCATAACCGTACTTTATTGGATATAGTGCAATCTATGATGTTTATTACCGAATTACCACTATCGTTTTGGGGTTATGCATTAGAGACAGCTGCATTCACGTTAAATAGGGCACCATCTAAATTCGTTGAGACGACACTATATGAACTGTGGTTTAGCAAGAAACCAAAGTTGTCGTTTCTTAAAGTTTGGGGTTATGATGCTTATGTGAAAAAGTTTCATCCTGATAAGCTCAAACCCAAATCGGAGAAATGTGTCTTCATAGGATACCCAAAGGAGACAGTTGGGTACACCTTCTATCACAGATCCGAAGGCAAGACATTCATTGCTGAGAATGGATACTTTCTAGAGAAGGAGTTTCTCTCGAAAGAAGTGAGTGGGAGGAAAGTAGAACTTGATAAGGCAATTGTACCTTCTCCCTTATTGGAAAGTAGTTCATCACAGAAATCTGTTCCTGTGACTACTACACCAATTAGTGAGGAAGCTAATGATGATAGTCATGTAACTTTAGATCAAGTTACTACCGAATCTCGTAGGTAAACCAGAGTGAGATCCGCACCAAAGTGGTACGGTAATCCTGTTCTGGAGGTCATGTTACTAGACCATGACGAACTTGCGAACTATGAGGAAGCGATGATGAGCCCAGATTCCGCGAAATGGTTTGAGGCCATGAAATCTGAGATATGATCCATGTATGAGAACAAAGTATGGACTTTGATGGATTTGCCCGATGATCGGCAAGCCATAGAAAATAAATGGATCTTCAGGAGGAAGATGGACGCTGATAGTAGTGTTACTATCTACAAAGCTAGAACTGTCGCAAAAGGTTTTCGACAAGTTCAAGGTGTTGACTACGATGAGAGTTTCTCACTCGTATCTATGCTTAAGTCTATCCGAATCATGTTAGCAATTGCCGCATTTTATGAAATCTGGCAAATGGATAAACAAAACTGCATTCCTCAATGGATTTATTAAAGAAGAGTTGTATACGATGCAACTAGAAGGTTTTGTCGATCCTAAAGGTGTTAACAAAATATGCAAGCTCCAGCGATCCATCTACGGACTGGTGCAAGCATCTTGGAGTTGGAATATACGCTTTTGATAAGATGATCAAAGCATATAGTTTTATACAGACTTTCGGTGAAGCCTGTATTTACAAGAAAGTGAGTGGGAGCACTACAACATTTCTGATAAGTATATGTAAATGACATATTGTTGATCAGAAATAATGTAGAATTATTCTACAAAGCATAAAGGAGTATTTGAAAGGAGTTTTTTGAAGAAGGACCTCGGTGAAGCTGCTTACATATTGAGCATCATGATCTATAGAGATAGATCAAGACGCTTGATAAGTTTTTTCAATGAGTACATACCTTGACAAGATTTTGAAGTAGTTCAAAATGGAACAGTCAAAGAAAGAGTTCTAGCCTGTGTTACAAGGTGTGAAATTGAGTAAGACTCAAAACCCGACCACGACAGAAGATAGAAAGAGAATGAAAGTCATCCCTATGCCTTGGCCATAGGTTCTATAAAGTATGCCATGCTGTGTACCAGATCTATTGTATACCTTACACTGATTTTGGCAAGGGAGTACAATACTGATCTAGGAGTAGATCACTGGACAGCGGTCAAAATTATCCTTAGTGGAATAAGGATATGTTTCTCGATTATGGACGTGACAAAAAGTTTCGTCGTGAAGGGTTACGTCGATGCAAATTTTGACACTGATCTAGATGACTCTAAGTCTCAATCTTGATACATATTGAAAGTGGGAGCAATTAGCTAGAGTAGCCCCGTGCAGAGCATTGTTGACATAGAAATTTGCAAAATACATACGGATATGAATATGGCAGACCCGTTGACTAAGCTTCTCTCACAAGCAAAACATGATCACACCTTAGTACTCTTTGGGTGTTAATCACATAGAGATGTGAAATAGAATACTGACTCTAGTAAACCCTTTGAGTGTTGGTCACATGATGATATGAACTATGGGTGTTAATCACATCATGATGTGAACTATTGATGTTAAATCACATGACGATGTGATCTAGATTATTGACTCTAGTGCAAGTGGGAGACTGAAGGAAATATGCCCTAGAGGCAATAATAAAGTTATTATTTATTTTCTTATATCATGATAAATGTTTATTATTCATGCTAGAATTGTATTAACCGGAAACATAATACATGTGTGAATACATAGACAAACAGAGTGTCACTAGTATGCCTCTACTTGACTAGCTCGTTGATCAAAGATGGTTAAGTTTCCTAGCCATAGACATGAGTTTTCATTTGATTAACGTGATCACATCATTAGGAGAATGATGTGATTGACATGACCCATTCCATTAGCTTAGCACTCGATCGTTTAGTATGTTGCTATTGCTTTCTTCATGACTTATACATGTTCCTATGACTATGAGATTATGCAACTCCCGTTTGCCGGAGGAACACTTTGTGTGCTACCAAACGTCACAACGTAACTGGGTGATTATAAAGGAGCTCTACAGGTGTCTCCAAAGGTACATGTTGGGTTGGCGTATTTCGAGATTAGGATTTGTCACTTCGATTGTCGGAGAGGTATCTCTGGGCCCTCTCGGTAATGCACATCACATAAGCCTTGCAAGCATTGCAACTAATGAGTTAGTTGCGAGATGATGTATTATGGAACGAGTAAAGAGACTTGCCGGTAACGAGATTGAACTAGGTATTGAGATACCGACGATCGGATCTCGGGCAAGTAACATACCGATGACAAAGGGAACAACGTATGTTGTTATGTGGTCTGACCGATAAAGATCTTCGTAGAATATGTAGGAACCAATATGGGCATCCAGGTCCCGCTATTGGTTATTGACCGGAGACGTGTCTCGGTCATGTCTAAATTATTCTCGAACCATAGGGTCCGCACGCTTAAGGTTTCGATGATAGTTATATTATGAGTTTATGAGTTTTGATGTACCGAAGGAGTTCGGAGTCCCGAATGAGATCGGGGACATGAGGAGGAGTCTCAAAATGGTCGAGACATAAAGATCGATATATTGGACGACTATATTCGGACATCGGAAAGGTTCCGAGTGATTCGGGTATTTTCGGAGGTACCGGGGAGTTACGGGAATACGAGGAAGAACCAATGGGCCTTGATGGGCCTTAGTGGGAAGGACCAGGAGGTGGCGCGCGCCCCTCCCAAGCCCAGTCCGAATTGGACAAGGGGTTTGGGGTGCGGCCCCTCTCTCCCTTCCTTCCCCTCTTCCCCCATTTGCCCCCTTCTCCTAGTTGGACTAGGAAAGGAGGAAACCTACTCCAACTAGAGTGCTGACGGAACTCCTCCCTGAAGCTTTGCTGGATCGGAGCCCGGGGTGCGTCATCGAGCTATACGTGTGTCAAGAACTCAGAGGTGCCGGAGTAACGGTGCTTGGATTGGTTGGACCAGGAAGACGTACGACTACTTCCTCTACGTTGCGTCAACGCTTCCGCTTCGGTCTACGAGGGTACGTAGACAACACTCTCCCCTCTCGTTGCTATGCATCACCATGATCTTGCGTGTGCGTAGGAATTTTTTTGAAATTACTACATTCCCCAACAGATACTCCAATGTCACCTCAAGTATCAGTGGGTATGATTATACGATATGCATCACGCAATCTCATATTCATCTATTCAACCAACACAAAAAACTTCAAAGAGTGCCCCAAAGTTTCTACCGGAGAGTCAAGACGAAAACGTGTGCCAAACCCTATGCATAAGTTCACGAGGTCACGGAACACGCAAGTTGATCACCAAAACATACATCAAGTAGATCATGTGAATATCCCATTGTCACCACAGATAAGCACATGCAAGGCATACATCAAGTGTTCTCAAATCCTTAAAGACTCAATCCGATAAGATAACTTCAAAGGGAAAACTCAATCCATTACAAGAGAGTAGAGGGGGAGAAACATCATAAGATCCACTATAATAGAAAAGCTCGCGATACATCAAGATCGAGCCAAATCAAGAACACGAGAGAGAGAGAGAGAGAGAGAGAGAGAGAGAGAGATCAAACACATAGCTACTGGTACATAGCCTCAGCCCTGAGGGTGAACTACTCCCTCCTCATCATGGAGAGCGTCGGGATGATGAAGATGGCCACTTGTGAAGGATCCCCCCTCCGGCAGGGTGCCGGAACAGGGTCTCGATTGGTTTTTGGTGGCTATAGAGGCTTGCGGCGGCGGAACTCCTGATCTAGGTTATTTTCTGGAGGTTTCTGTATTTATAGGAATTTTTGGCGTAGGTCTTACGTCAGGGGGGGTCTCCGAGCCATCCACGAGATAGGGGGCGTGCGCACAGGGGTAGGGCGCGCCCCCCACCCTCATAGGTGACCCAGGACTCTTCTGGCCCAACTCTTTTACTCCGGGGGCTTCTTTTGGAACATAAAAAATCATCAAAAATTGGCACGTCAATTGGACTCCGTTTGGTATTCCTTTTATGTAAAACTCAAAAACAAGGAAAAAACAGAAACTGGCACTGGGCTCTAGGTTAATTTAGCGACCAGACCTCAAACCGTCTGATCTCTGTGCTTCAGTGTCATCCCTGGATCAGTAATGCTGACACGCACAGTACTTGAAGGATTTATAACAGAGTAGCAATCACACACTTATTACATCGAATGTCTCAAAAGAGAACTTATTGCAAAATAGTATGGCTTAAGGCCATCTAATAACGATAACAGCGGAAGACTTGGAAGATAAGTGAGTCCATCAACTCCAACGACATCACTGAGTATAGAACCACGACCTAAGGCACCTTACTCATCGTCTGAAAAGTCTGCAACATGAACGTTGCAGCCCGAAAACGGGTCAGCACATGGAATATGCTGGCAATGTAACACATAGATAGTAATGAACAGAAATAGGCTATACTACATGCATATATGGCTGGTGGAAAGCTCTATGGTTATAGTTTCGCGTAAAGCCAGTTTTTCCCTACTGCAAAGGAATAAATTTTGTTTAACTATCATGGTGGTTGTTAAACATTGAGAGCGTAGACACCCTGTCAATCCCAATTAAACATCATCATTAAAACCCAACAAATTAATTAAAGTCACATGATGAGATTCACATGATAATCCAAGTACTAGATACTCAAAATTGTCCATAACCGGGGACACGGCTAACCATGATTAGTTTATACACTCTGCAGAGGTTTGCGCACTTTTCCCCACAAGACTCGATCTCCTCCGTTGAATTTCTAGAACTACATGGTGTTTGAGAAACGGATGACCGAGACATTGTCTTTCAGAAGCGCTAGCACCTTATGATCGGGTAGACCGTTACACCTACTTTCCCCTACATCTTCTAGTCTACCACTGTAAGAGTTCGCACAACTTAATCAACTATGCTAGAGCCCATAGTAGCTTGTGGTTGCACATGGAAGTTTCTAGCATGAATAATCTTATGATCCTTTGAGCCTGGGTGGCGGTCCATAAAGAAAAACAGGCAATCGCTGGAATACCCAGGTGCCTCAATCCACCCAGATGTGTATTCAAGTTGCCAACTTAAGTTAACCATTAATTAAACAATCTCACATGTGTCATGAATACTCTCAAACCCAATCCACGTCTACGAGCATAGCATGGCATAAGCAAACGTAGAAGTAACTCCCAAAGGTTTGATAATAAAGCAGGTAATAGGTACTACCTCATCTACTTCCCAAAACCCACATATATTAATCAGATCCTATTCATACAAATGCGTGAGGATTGATCTAATGCAAAAAGACTGGGTATGAAAGAGGTATGATCAAAGTGTTACTTGCCTTGCTGATGATCCGTGAAACCTAGAGATTCGAAGTAGCAAGCGGCGCACTTCGGGTACTCTATCGCAAACAAACAAGCACACAATAAGCACCCACCTAATGCACAGGTAAAACTCAAATAAGAGATCTAACCAGAAAGTTCAACTTAAGAACTCCGGTTTGCAAAAAGAATCAAATCGAACGTAACAACGAAAGTCAAACGGCGAAAGAAACAAGCTTCGATTACTAATCTGGACCTAAGTCAAATTTTACAGAAGCAAAAACTTATTCGAGTTGGTTAAACGGAAAGATGGTTTCAATGCGAAACTCTAGGCGCTTGAATCGCCCGATTCCGATAAACGAGCGAAAAGTTATACTAAAACAAAAATCGGATCAGAAATCGCGATCAGAAATAATCGCGGAAAATCCGAGAAAAAAACTGACGAACAGATAAACGAACGAAAGTTCGTTAACTGAAACTAAATGGTGAACTCGTCCGTTAAAACGAACGAACGAGCGAACGCTCGCTAAATAAGTGAACCAATAAAACCTATCTAACAAAAAAACCTAGGGTTTTAAAAAACAGATCGGTTTTCTTCAGAAAACCGGCGGCGGACGGCGCGGCTTCCTCGTCGGACTCCGGCGGGACTCGGGGCTCCGGCGGGGTGGGTGGCGTCGGCGTCGGCGGCGGCACACGGCGGCGGCGGCGGCGGGCTGCTGCGGGAGGGGGGGCGGATCGAGGTGGCGAGCTGAGGCGGCGGCGGCGCGGGGTATTTATGAGAGGGGGCGCGGCGCGGCTTGGATAAGGGGCGCCGGGTCGGGGTCGGCCTCGGCAGGCGTGCCCCGGCCGGACTCGGCGGCGGCGACGGCGCGGACTCCCGCGGGGAAGGCGGCGGCGGCGCGGGCCTCGCCTGGCTCGGCTGGGCCTTCGGCCTAGTTGGGCGTGCGATACTTTTTTTAAAACAAATTCCGCAGAAACTAAGAAAAATTCTAGAAAATAAAATAAAATTTTAAAAATGCCAAAATAAATTTGCACCGCCTAAATAAAATATTTAGAACAAGATGAACATTTTCTTGGCCCTAAAATGCAGTTTTGAAAAATGTGCAATGTTTCCTAAATTCAAATAAACTAGCCAAAAACTCCAAAATAAAATCTTATTTGATTTTTTTATTAAATCTTCAATATTTCTTTATTTTTGGAATGTCATTTTATTCCCTCTCTCATATTTTTATAATAGAAATAACTGAAGATAGAATAAATAAAATCAAATGATCCTATTTTCAAAATTTGAGAAAACTCAAATATGAAAATAACGAAATACCCAACTCTCTCCGTGGGTCCTTGAGTTGCGTAAAATTTCTGGATCAGGACAAAAGCAAATAAAATATGATATGCTGTGATGATCTAATGTATAACATTCCAAATTGAAAATTTGGGATGTTACAGACCTACCCCCCTTAAGATGAATCTCGCCCTCGAGATTCGGGTTGGCTAGAAAATAGGTGAGGGTGGTCCTTCAGAAGATCTTCCTCTCGCTCCCAGGTGGCTTCATCCTCGGTGTGGTGGCTCCACTGCACTTTGCAAAACTTGATAACCTTGTTGTGGGTGACTCGGCTGGCATACTCGAGAATCTTGACTAGTTTCTCCTCATAGGTCAAATCGCTATCCAACTGAATCTCTTCCAGCGGCACGGTATCTCTTAGCGGTATATCCGCCATCTCTGCGTGGCACTTCTTCAACTGGGAAACGTGGAACACGTTGTGAACTCCCGACAATCCCTCAGACAATTCCAATTTATAAGCAACTTCTCCCATGCGTTCCAAAACTTTGTATGGTCCCACAAAACATGGCGCTAGCTTTCCCTTAACTCCAAAGCACTTAACTCCTCGAAGTGGAGATACACGAAGATAAACTCTATCTCCGGCTTCGTAAACTGTCTCCTTGCGTTTAGAATCTACATAGCTCTTCTGCCTGGATTGGGCTACCTTGAGCCTATCGCGAATCAACTTCACCTTCCGTTCAGACTCCTTAATCAAATCTGGTCCAAACAACTGGCGGTCTCCAACTTCATCCCACGACAATGGTGTTCTGCACCTTCTTCCGTACAAGGCTTCAAAAGGGGCCATCTTCAAACTGGATTGATAACTGTTGTTCTAAGAGAACTCCGCAGATGGCAAGTTGTCATCCCAACTAGATCCATAATCTAGCGCACAAGCTCTCAGCATATCCTCCAAAATCTGATTGACTCTCTTGGTCTGTCCATCGGTCTGCGGATGAAAAGCTGTAGTGAACTCTAGTATGGTACCCAAAGTTTCGTGCAACTGATTCCAGAACTTTGAGGTAAATTGGGTTCCTCTATCTGATACAATGCTCCTCCGACCTCCATGCAGACATACAATCCTGGTCATGTATATCTTTGCCAACTTAGCACTGGTGTAAGTGGTCTTCACTGGGATGAAATGAGCTACATTCATCAAGCGATCGACTACAACCCATATCGAGTCATAGCCTGAATGGGTCCTGGGTAATCCCATGATAAAATCCATGCCTAGCTTATCCCACTTCCATTCGGGTATCGGCAATGGCTGTAGCAATCCTGCTGGCTTCTGATGCTCTCCCTTCACTCTCTGACATACATCACAAACTGCTACATACTCCGCAATATCCTTCTTCATTCCGGCCCACCAAAAAGTGTCTTTCAAATCCAAATACATCTTGGTATTTCCTGGGTGAATCGAGTACGGCGAATCATGGGCCTCTTGCAAAATTAGCTTCCTGATCTCCGGGTCATTAGGCACATAAACGCGGTCCTCAAACCATAAGGTATCGTGTTCATCCTCACGAAATCCTTTAACTTTTCCCTTGCTCACCTTCTCCTTTATGGTAGCAATCTCCTTGTCGGTCTTCTGAGCTTCTCTGATCTTATCCATCAGAGTAGACTGAATCTCCAAGGCTGCTACATAGCCTCTCGGAACTATCTCCAAACATAGCTCATGAAGATCCTCGGCTAACTCCTTTGGTAACTCTCCGGTCATTAGTGTGTTGACATGGCTCTTGCGGCTCAATGCGTCAGCTACTACGTTAGCCTTTCCGGGATGATAATGTAATCTCATATCATAATCCTTGATGAGCTCCAACCATCTCCTTTGCCTGAGATTCAACTCCTTCTGCGTGAAGATGTACTTCAAACTCTTGTGATCCATGTACACCTCACAATGGTTTCCGATGAGAAAGTGTCTCCACGTCTTCAAAGCGTGCATTACGGCTGCTAACTCCAAGTCGCGTGTAGCATAATTCAACTCATGGGGCTTAAGCTGTCGTGAGGCATATGAAACAACTCTTCCCTCCTGCATAAGAACTGCTCCAAGTCCTCGACGTGAAGCGTCGCAATATACCTCATAATCCTTGCGCTGATCTGGCAAAATCAACAATGGTGAGGTAACCAAACGTTTCTTCAACTCCTGGAAACTGGCCTCACATTGCTCAGTCCATTTGAACTTGGTATCCTTCTTCAACAACTATGTCATAGGTTTTGCAATCTTCGAGAAATTTTCAATAAATCTCCGGTAGTATCCTGCGAGTCCAAGAAAACTCCAGATCTCTCCAACTCTTGTTGGGGCTTTCCAATTTGTCACAGTGAAAACTTTGGCGGGATCTATAGCTATTGCTTCTCCGGATATAACATGTCCGAGGAATCCAACTTCCTTCAACCAAAACTCACATTTGCTGAACTTGGCGTATAACTGATGTTCTCTGAGCTTACCAAGTACCAAACGCAAATGTTCTTTATGTTCTTCTTCATTCTTCGAGTAAACCAGAATATCATCAATGAACACTACGACGAACTTATCCAAAAACTCCATAAACACTTTGTTCATCATGTTCATAAAATAGGCAGGTGCGTTAGTCAGACCAAATGACATAACGATATACTCATACAGCCCATACCTTGTGGTAAAAGTTGTCTTAGGTATGTCATGCTCTCGAATCTTCAACTGGTGGTATCCTGATCGCAAATTGTTCTTAGAAAATAACTTAGCTCCTTGCAATTGGTCAAACAAACCATTGATCATCGGCAGTGGGTACTTATTCTTGATCGTCACTTCATTCAATCCTCGATAATCAACAACCATCCTTAACGATCCATCCTTCTTTTCCACTAGAAGTACTGGTGATCCCCAAGGTGATGAACTTGGGTGAATATATCCCTTATCCAGTAACTCCTTAATCTGCTTCTTAATCTCCTCCAAATCCTTTGCAGGCATTCTATACGGTCTCTTAGATATTGGTGTTGTGCCTGGCAAAAGCTCAATGAAAAACTCAATGTCTCTATCCGGTGGCATGCCTGACAACTCTTCTGGAAATACATCCGGAAAATCCTTTACCACCGGTACCTCCTCCTGTACAACTCATGATAATGAATTTACTTGAGTCCTATTCGGCACATGCCGTGATACATACTTGATCCTTCTTCCCTCTGGGGTGGTAAGAAAAATCGACTTACTGGCGTAATCGATGTTTCCTCCATACATCGATAGCCAATCCATACCCAGAATTACATCCAAACCTTGCGATTCCGAAATGATCAAATCCAAGGAAAACACATGCCTACCTATACTCAAAGGCACTTGAAAACATCCTCTACTGGCCATATACTCCGCTCCTGGTGAGCTTACTAACATAAGTGTTCTAAGAACCTTGGTGGGCAGTTTATAGTTATCCACAAATCCCCTTGATATGTATGAATGCGATGCACCAGTATAAAAAAGAACGATTGCAGTAAATGACTTGACCAAAAACTTACCTATTACTGCATCTGGCTGGGCTTCAACCTCCTCCATGTTAACGTGGTTCACCTGTCCCCTGTTGAAAGGGTTCGGCTTCTTCCCAGAGCTTCCATTGCCATTTCCATTCTGGGCTTCAGGACATTCATTGGCATAATGTCCGGTCTTCTAACACTTATAACAAGTGACTTGGCTCAGGTCTCTCTTGGCTAGGGTTGATGGGTTGGTACGGTTCTGACCGTTTCTTCCCCCATTCCCATTACCATTTTGGGGGCCATTATGATTATGCGAACTCCCTCCTCCATGGGTATGCTGAAAATGTCCTCTCGATTTCGGGGTAAAACGTGGCTTCTGCTGAGCTCCTGAATTGTATTTCCCTTGTCCATACTTCCTCTTACGGTTCTCAATCTGCTGCTGCTTCCCTTCAATCATAAGAGCACGATCTACCAACTCCTGGTAGTTGTTGAAAGTTGCTACCATCAACTGCATGCTCAACTCATCTTTCAGTCCTTCCAGAAACTTCTCCTGCTTAGCTGCATCCGTAGCAACGTCATCCGGCGCATAACATGCTAACTTACTTAAGTCATCCATGTATTGTCCAACAGTCTGTCCTCCTTGGCGCAAGTTGCGAAACTCACGCTTCTTCATGGCCATAGCTCCTGCTGAAACATGGGCAGTAAGGAAAGCTTGCTGAAACTGATCCCATGTGACAGTGTCGATAGGATAAGTGGTTGTGAAATTCTCCCACCATGATGTTGCGGGTCCTTCAAGCTGATGTGTGGCAAAACGCACCTTTTACGCATATGTGCATCCTGATGTGGTCAATTCCCTCCCTGTCTTGCGGAGCCAATCATCTACCACTATCGGCTCGGTGCTACTAGAGAACACCGGCGGATTCAGTCTAAGGAAACGGGTTAAGTGATCAACACGTGGTGGTGGTGGTGGTGGTGGTGGGTTGTTGTTGCTGTTGTTCCCCCGATTCTGATTCTGGACTAGCAACTGCATCAATGCATTGTACTGCTGGATCAACTGAGTGAGCTCCGGTGGGAAAGAAAATCCATT
The DNA here is from genome assembly GCA_032464435.1 of Aegilops umbellulata. Classification (NCBI taxonomy): domain Eukaryota; kingdom Viridiplantae; phylum Streptophyta; class Magnoliopsida; order Poales; family Poaceae; genus Aegilops; species Aegilops umbellulata. The sequence continues at coordinate 64,942,893 of CP136060.1, read as the reverse complement.
GTCACGTCTCGGAGGCATCTGAGGGTTTAGAAAAGATGAGAATATAGAATAGATTGAGGTCTAGAGAGAAAACACTACCCATATGCACATGAGGCAAATGCAAACAAAATCACTTCATTCAATTCAAACAAGGGCATACAATCGATCTAGAACTATCGCTACAGAAGTGCTCGGACTATGCTATATACATGGTGGAATACTACTACTGTTATGGTGGTCTACTAGAAAAACTGCTCCTATGAAGACTCCATGATATCCGCTCCAGCTTCATCAACATAGTCATCATTGCTGTCGTCTGGGTCCGAGTTGGTGTCGTCGATGATGATGTAGTTCTCGGGGCAAGTGGAATCGTCATCTTCTCCTCCTGGCGCGGGGTCTCCCATGAAAACTCCTAGCTTCCTAGTCAGGTCGTCATTCTTATCCACTAATACTTCGATTTCCTCCATATAATCTTCGAGTGTATCCTTGAGTTCTTCCTCCAGCTCCGTGATTCCTGTCATCGCCTTCTTCAGATCTATCATGCCTGTGCACATCTCGTTCTCCTGACGTCGAATGTGCTGGTTTAACTCCTGGATAAAAGTTGCGATTGATCTATCCTTCCTGGTGCTGATCATCCCCATTGCTCATCTCGGCGCCCACTAATCTGGTAGATAGTATCCTTGAGATCATTGTGGTAAACTTCTCTAATACGTCCCATGGTGATGTGGGCTGCCATGCTCTTTCCTAGACTCCAGGTTGGTGCATCAAAGGAAAACTCTATGGGCTCGGTGACTGGCGCGAACGTCCTTCCTGGAACTTGAACTTGAATCATCCAGCGCTCCTCCTCGGGTAAAGTGGCGTTGTAGGTCCCGGTGGAGCTTGGTACTCCGATGTTCGGGTACTTAGTGACTTCCTTCAGGTGTCGTCCAAAGGGTGTATCTTCATCCGGTTGCGCGAACTTGTCCCTTGCATCCGCCATCCTAAAAGAGTAGAAAAGATGAGAAGTCAGAAATGAGAAGAGAGTAGTGATCTAGGTCTTTATCTTAGTGGTCGTGTCCTACAGTCAGCGTGTTCTTTGATACCATCTTGTAGCGACCAGACCTCAAACAGTCTGATCTCTGTGCTTCAGTGTCATCCCTGGATCAATAATGCTGACACGCACAGTACTTGAAGGATTTATAATAGAGTAGCAATCACACACTTATTACATCGTATGTCTCAAAAGAGAACTTATTACAAAATAATATGGCTTAAGGCCATCTAATAACGATAACAGCGGAAGACTTGGAAGATAAGTGAGTCCATCAACTCCAATGGCATCACTGAGTATAGAACCACGACCTAAGGCACCTTACTCGTCGTCTGAAAAGTCTACAACATGAACGTTGCAGCCCGAAAATGGGTCAGCACATGGAATATGCTGGCAATGTAACACATAGAGAGTAATGAACAGAAGTAGGTTATACTACATGCATATATGGCTGGTGGAAAGCTCTATGGTCACAGTTTTGCGTAAAGCCAGTTTTTCCCTACTACAAAGGAATAAATTTTATTTAACTATCATGGTGGTTGTTAAACATTGAGAGCGTAGACACCCTCTCAATCCCAATTAAACATCATCATTAAAACCCAACAAAATTAATTAAAGTCACATGATGAGATTCACATGATGATCCAAGTACTAGATACTCAAAATTGTCCATAACCGGGGACACGGCTAACCATGATTAGTTTATACACTCTGTAGAGGTTTGCGTATTTTTCCGCACAAGACTTGATCTCCTCCGTTGAATTTCTCGCACTACATGGTGTTTGAGAAACGGATGACCGAGACATAGTCTTTCAGAAGTGCTAGCACCTTACAATCGGGTAGACCGTTACACCTACTTTCCCCTACATCTGCTAGTCTACCACTGTAAGAGTTCGCACGACTTAATCACCTATGCTAGAGCCCATAGTAGCTTGTGGCTGCACACGGAAGTTTCTAGCATGAATAATCTTATGATCCCTTTGAGCCTGGGTGGCGGTCCATAAAGAAAAACAGGCAATCGCTGGAATACCCAGGTGCCTCAATCCACCCAGATGTGTATTAAAGGTGCCACCTTAAGTTAACCATTAATTAAACAATCTCACATGTGTCATGAATACTCTCAAACCCAATCCACGTCTATGAGCATAGCATGGCATAAGCAAACGTAGAAGTAACTCCCAAAGGTTTGATAATAAAGCAGGTAATAGGTACTACCTCATCTACTTCCCAAAACCCGCATATATTAATCAGATCCTATTCATGCAAATGTGTGAGGATTAATGTAATGCAAAAAAACTGGGTATGAAAGAGGTATGATCAAAGTGTTACTTGCCTTGCTGATGATCCGTGAAACCTAGAGATTCGAAGTAGCAAGCGGCGCACTCCGAGTACTCTATCGCAAACAAACAAGCACACAATAAGCACTCATCTAATGCACAGGTAAAACTCAAACAAGAGATCTAACCAGAAAGTTCAACTTAAGAACTCCGGTTTGCAAAAAGAATCAAATCGAACGAAACAACAAAAGTCAAACGGAGAAAGAAACAAGCCTCGATTACTAATCTGGACCTAAGTCAAATTTTACAGAAGCAAAAACTTGTTTGAGTTGGTTAAACGGAAACAGGGTTTCGAGACGAAACTCTAGGCGCTTGAATTGCCTGATTCCGATAAACGAGCGAAAATTTATACTAAAACGAAAATCGGATTAGAAATCGTGATCAGAAATAATCGCGGAAAGTCCGAGAAAAAAACTGATGAACAGATTAACGAACGAACGTTCGTTAACTGAAACTAAATGGTGAACTCGTCCGTTAAAACGAACGAATGAGCGAACGCTCGCTAAATAAGTGAACCGATAAAACCGATCTAACAAAAATAAAAAAATAAAACCTAGGGTTTTCAAAAATACAGATCGGTTTTCTTCAGAAAACCGGTGGCGGATGGCGTGGCTACCTCGTTGGACTCCGGCAGGACTCGGGGCTCCGGTGGGGTGGGGTGGCGTCGGCGGCGGCGGCGGGCTGCTGCGGCGCGGCAAGCGGCGGCTGCACACGGCGGCGGCGGCGGCGGGTGCTGTGGGAGGCGGGGCGGAACAAGGTGGCGGGGTGAGGCGGCGGCACGGGGTATTTATGAGAGGGGGGCGGCGCGGCTTGGGGAAGGGGGCGCCGGGTCGGGGTCGGCCTCGGGAGGCGTGCCCTGGCCAGCCTCGGCGGCGGCGGTGGTGCGGACTCCCGCGGGGAAGGCGGCGGCGGCACGGGCCTGGCCTGGCTCGGCTGGGCCTTCGGCCCAGTCGGGCGCGCGGTACTTATTTTTTAAAACAAATTCTGCCGAAACTAAGAAAAATTCTAGAAAATAAAATAAAATTCTAAAAATGCCAAAATAAATTTTCACCGCCTAAATAAAATATTTAGATCAAGATGAACATTTTCTTGGCCCTAAAATGCAGTCTTGGAAAACGTGCATTTTTCCTAAATTCAAATAAACTAGCCAATAATCCAAAATAAAATCTCATTTGATTTTTTATTCAATCTTCAATATTTCTTTATTTTGGGAAAGTCATTTTATTCCCTCTCTCATATTTCTATAATAGAAATAATTGAAGATAGAATAAATAAAATCAAATGATCCTATTTTCAAAATTTGAGAAAACTCAAATATGAAAATAACGAAATCCCCAACTCTTTCCGTGGGTCCTTGAGTTGCGTAGAATTTCTGGATCAGGACAAAAGCAAATAAAATGTGATATGCAGTGATGATCTAATGTATAAATTCCAAATTGAAAATTTGGGATGTTACAGTTAATAGGTTAGTCCCAAAAATTATATAAAATAGCATATAAAACATCCTAGATGTATAATATAAAAGCATAGAACAATGAACAATTATAGATACGTTGGAGACGTATTATGCATCTAATCCTATAATGAAAAATTCCCACTAGTATATGAAAGTGACAACATAGGAGACTCTCCATATGAAAAACATGGTGCTACTTTGAAGCAGAAGTATGGTAAAGGATACTAACAATGCCCCTTCTCTCTTTATTTATTTTTTCTTTCTTTTTTTCTTTTTTTTTCTTTTCTTTTTTCCTTTTCTTTTTCTCTCATTATCCGGAGTCTCATCCCGACTTGTGGGGCAATCATAGTCTCCATCATCCTTTCCTCACTGGGGCACTGCTCTAAAAATGAATAATGATGATCATCACACTTCTATTTACTTATAACTCAGAAAGGAATAAAAATTACAACTCAATACCTATGAAAAAGTATGACTCTATATGAATGCCTTTGGCAATGCACCAGGATATGCAATTATCTAGCGTAACATGTATGAGAAATGATGAACGGTGGTTGAGCCACAAATACTATGACAACTATATGATCATGCAAAGCAATATGACAATGAATGCTCAAGTCATCAAACGGAAGCGGTGGAAGTTGCATGGCAATAATATATATCTGGGAATGGCCATGGAAAAGCCATAATAGGTAGGTATGGTGGCTGTTTTGAGGAAGATATAATAAGGCTTATGTGTGATAGAGCATATCATATCACGGGGTTTGGATGCACCGACGAAGTTTGCACCGAGTCTCAATGTGAGAAAGGGAAATGCACGGTACCGTAGAGGCTAGCAAATTGCGGAAGGGTAAGAGTGCGTATAATCCATGGTCTCACATTAGTCATAAAGGACTCATATACTTATTGCAAAAGTTTATTAGCCCTCGAAGCAAAGTACTACTACACATGCCCCTAGGGGATAGATTGGTAGGAAAAGACCATCGCTCGTCCCTGACCGCCACTCATAAGGAAGACAATCAATAATAAATCATGCTCCAACATCATAGCATAACGAGAGACTATACGTGCATGCTTCGAGAATCACAAACCTTAACACCAATATTCTTACTAACCACAACCGTTTACTAGTACCTCCCACATATTCCATCTCTATATCACAAAACTATTGCAACGAATCAAACATATCATATTCAGTGGTCCATAAGTTTTATGTAGCATTTTATGACTAACCATGCAATTGACCGATTCCTGTTGACTCTCTAAATAGATATAAGTGAAGCATGAGAGTTTAATTCTTTCTACAAAAGACCATGCTCTAATTAATATAAGTGAAGCAAAAGAGCATTCTACAAACAACAGTTTTCTATGTGAAGAGAAACAGGCAATCCAAACTTCAAAGGATATAAGTGAAGCACATGAAGCATTCTATAAAGCCACACTCAAAAGATATAAGTGAAGTGCAATGAGCATTCTATAAATCAACCATGGACTATCTCATACTAGCATGGTGCATAAAAGAAAAATGAAAAATAAATACAAAAGATGCTCCAAGATTTGCACATATCACATGAATGAAACGAAGATGAAAACATACCGATACTTGTTGAAGAAAGATGGGATGCCTTCCGGGCATCCCCAAGCTTAGATGCTTGAGTCTCCTTGAATATTTACTTGGGGTGCCTTGGGAATCCCCAAGCTTGAGCTCTTTCCTCTCCTCCTTCTCCTCATATCGATACCTCCTCGATCTTTGATCACTTCATCCACACAAAACTCAATAGAAACTTTTAGTGGCGGGGTTAGTGAATATGGCAGTCAAATCCCATCATGTACTGCTATAACATTATTGTATAATTATAAACAAACATTACCCATTGTATGTTATCACAATTCTATGGCCCCAACTCAAGGAGGCTTCAACAAGAATTTAAACATAGGCAAGTAATGATGCTATAAGAACAATCTGTGAAAACATGACAGTCTGTAAAGATTTGAACATCCAACATACTTCTGTAACTCTAAAAATTCTGAAAAGTTAGGAAAAATTAACAATTTGTATAGAAAGATAGTACAAAAAGTTTCAAAACCGTTTGACGTTCCAGTAAAAAATGTAAAATCGTGCACTACAGCCAAAGTTTTTGTTTTGCACCGCACAAACCAACAAGCAATCTAAACATCCTAAAGGCAAACCTTGGCACATTATTTTTATAATACAATGGAATTTTACAAGGTGATAATTATTATTTTTTGAAAATTTTCTGTAATTAAGATTCACAAAGTTTCCGTGAGCATGAACAAAGTTCAAGGAGCTCCCCCACTTCAACAATGCTTGTCTCTCTCACTCCCACTTTCCTTTTTGAGAAGTTTTGTGTTCCCCTCTATCTTTTTTTTTTGAACTTTACAAAAGCACTCAACAGAAATAAATGACTCTCTAAAACTTTCGGGTTGTCTCCCTGGCAGCGCTTTCTTTAAAGCCATTAAGCTAGGCATAAAGTGCTCAAGTAATGAATCCACCCGGATCCCAAGGTATATCAAAGCCAATTTGAATCAACGATGATTTAGCATTTAGTAGTGAGCACAAAGCAACATATATCATGCAATGACAAAGTATAACTCTCTTCCTATGCATTAGTATGTCATATAAGAACAATTCATGCACATCAAGTAAAGGCCAATACATAGCATAAGCAGTTTCTTGCAATTTTATCGTGTTGGAAACATAGAGAGGTGGAGACATAGTTCCTGTCTCATAATAATTGCAAGTAGGAGCAAAAAGCACATGCATATATATTCATCAAAATCATCATGTGCAACGGTAAAAGGCAACCCATCAATATAATCCTTAACAAGAGCAACTTCTCCGATATAGTGTAGTTGGGAGAATTCAAAAAGATAATAGGACTATCATGTGCGGGTGCAATAGCAACAATGTCATTATTAACATAAGGACTATAGCAAGTTCATCTCCATAAGCATAATTCATATTGGCACCTTGGCCACAAGCATAACAAGCATCAAGTTCAGCAAAAAGGGATATTTCAAATGAATCAACGAGATCATATCAATTATCATAGCATTCATCCTTCGGTAAGAACGAAGGGGCATTAAATAATGTATGAGTTGAAGAGTTACTCTCATTAGAAGGTGGGCACGGGTAGTTAATCTGCTCTTCCTCTGTTTGTTCTTCGCTCTCCTCATCATCTTTTTCATCCAATGAGCTTGCGGTTTCATGAATTCCTTCTTCCATAGACTCCTGCAAAATATTAGTCTCTTTTGGACAGCGGAGTTATTCTCAATAAATACATCAATGTCATAATTGTATTTATAATTATCATAGCAACATTTAAGGATAGCAAAACTTTCAGGACTGTAAACTGAATCATCAAAATCTTCAAACTTTTTAAACAAAGATTCAATTTCACAAGCACCCTTAAAAGCAACAAATTCTTCAACTCATTCCACATTGTAGTAATCATATATACCATTAACATAAGAAGCTAATGTTTCATTATCATTAAATTTGCATTAAAAGGGAAGATGTGGAGCATTCATCCTAGAGCAACACGTATAATCATATCTAGAGCATAGATTCCAAGCATACCGCATCAATATATGAATTTGATCCCATAAAAATTTCCCTTTATGAGTCAAGCGATAATCCCTAAACTATTCACGTTGATCCAACGTTACTCCCATTATATAGTTGAATGGGGTTTTCTCAGGATTATCAAAGTAGTGCATAATATCTTTCACATATCGAGCATTGAGGGTTTTAGGAGGTTCCCCATCTCCATGAGTAGCAGGTACAACTAAATTTTTTTTGGTGTTTCGTGTTCCATATCCATAACTAAAGATAGAGAACAACTTATAACATGAAATAAAAACTACTTGGTGATAAAGCAAACAAGCACACAAGAGAATATTCACCCCACGCTATTTCTCCTCAGCAACGGCGCTAGAAAAAGGTCTTGATAGCCCACAAGTATAGGGGATCGTTTGTAGCCTTTTTTGATAAATAAGAGTGCCGAACCCAACGAGGAGCTAAAGGCAGAACAAATATTCCCTCAAGTTCAATCGACCACTAATACAACTCTACGCACACTTGACGTTTGCTTTACTGGAAACAAGTATGAAACTATTTTGTAGGTGTGATGCTAGAACTACTTTGCAAGAATAAACCTAGAAGTACTTTGCAAGATAATAAATCTAGGTGTTTAGTAAAAGGTTTTATGTCAATAAGAAGTTATTTGTCCCTAGGCAATCGATAACAAGTACCGGTAATCATTCTTGCAATTTTATATGAGAGAGGCATGAGCTAACATACTTTCTCTACTTGGATCATATGCACTTATGATTGGACCCCTAGCAAGCATCCGCAACTACTAAAGATCATTAAGGTCGTGAAACCCAACCATATCATTAAGTATCAAATCCTCTTTACTCCCATACGTCATACCCCACTTACTCGGGTTTAAGCTTCTGTCACTCTCGCAACCCACCATAAGCGAACCATGAACATATTTTAACACCCTACAGCGGGGGCCCCCCACGTTTGCGCGAGAATGATGGGCACCGTAGGACAGCACCATAAATAAAATATACAATCATACCAACCAAGATCACGATTAACCCACAGGACAAAACGGATCTACTCAAACATCATAGGATAACCATAGATCATTGGGAAATAATATATGTAGTTGAGCACCATGTTTAAGTAGAGATTACAGCAGGGGGAAGAGGTGTTACACCGCTGCATAGAGGGGGAGAAAGTTGGTGTTGACGGTAGCAAGATTGTTGATGTAGATCATCATCCCGATCGTTGCCCCGGTGGCACTCCGGCGCCATGAAGCTAGGGGGAGAAAGCCCTCTCCTTCTTCTTCTTCTTCCTTGGCCTCCCCCCTAGATGGGAAGAGAGTTCCCCCTTTGGTCCTTGGTCTCCATGGCGGCGGAGGGGCGGGAGCCCCTCCAAGATTGGATCTCCATCTCTATTATCTTCTGTTTTGCGTTCCCAGATCTGGCCGAAAACTGTTTCTTATATTCCCGGAGATCCGTAACTCCGATTGTGTTGAGATTTTAACATGATTTTTTGGATATAAGCTTCCTTGCGTCCGAATTAGAGCTCCAACCTATGTTCGAGGAGGGCACAACCCACCACCACGCACCAGGGGCCTCTGGCGCGCCCTGGTGTCTTGTGGGCTGAGTGGGCCTCCGTTTGCGGTGATTCCAACTCCCGAAAATCACATATATTCCAAAATAATTCTCTGTGGAATTTTATTGCATTTGGTATTCTTTGATATGGATACTCTGCGATACAAAAAACATGTAGAAAACATGAATTGGCACTGGGCACTGGATCAACAGGTTAGTCCAATAAATCTTGTAAAAAGTTGCCAAAAGTATGTAAAAGTTGTATAATGTTGGCATGAAACAATCAAAAATTATAGATACGATGGAGACGTATCACACGCAAAAAATCTTCGTGTCTCCGATTGCGTTTGCACACTCCAATCCCATCCCTTTACTTTCTTGCAACTTGCATGCTTTACTTTCCGCTGCTCATATACTCTTGACATGCTTGCTTGAAATGTATTGTGAATATTTAAACTTGTTCTAAAACTCCACCTTAACTTGAAGAAATTAAAAACTACCACTTTTCTTTGTTGAGGCTCTAATACCCCCTCTCGACACCTCTTCTCGATCCTTTCAGAGCCCGGCTTGGATATCGGGATTTCGGGCCGGGTTGTCCATGCCCGGGCCTAATTCGAACCCTTAATGATGGTGGGAGAAGGCACTACTTGGCGACAATCCTGGTGGGTGGCGTTGTGTCGACAGCGGCAAAGAGAGCGTCGCGTGCGTTGTGGTTGCTAGTCGTCGAGCCGACGTGCCAGGGGTGAATTCGTGGGCGCCCTGCATAGATTCTGAAGCCAGAGGTGGCGTTTGTGCATGGGCACGTCGTCAGGAGATCGATGGACTGGCAGGGTCGCCCACTCCCCCTGCCATCCAAATGAATCAGTGGTCGTCCACCAGAGGCCGGTGCCACGGCCGTGGGATCCGTGGCGGGGGTCGCCTCTAGGATCTAGCCGAGGGAGAGACCGGAGCTGGACGAGGAGCGTTGCGTGTAGATGATGCCCATGGCAACGACGTCTAGCACCACGCATTGCCGCTCCCCAATGGTCAAAAACAAGAGCTCCCTCGCCTCCCACTGGGGTGCTTGAGCTCAACCAGTACGGCGAGGCACTGCCCAAAGTAGTGGTGCTAGCTTCATCCCATCTAGGTAACACTTCTCTCAATTTGTGTGCTTCATTTTTTCAGTGTACCGCTTCAATTGTCATGCCATGACCCAGGGGATGCACAATAGTTTTCTGTGTGATTTACTCTGTTGATGTAAAAATATAGATTTTGCCCTGATGTGTTGTCGTGGAACTAAAAAGAATGTTTGTGTTGCCATGTAAATTTTTTATGTGTTGCAATGTTTTTTTGTTAATTTAAAAGATACGTTTTGTCATGGCAACTAGAAACTTATGTTCGCCATGTAATTCTGGTTGTTATGAAACATATGTGTTTTCTCATGGCAACTAGAAGCTTATAATTGCCATGTAATTATGTTCTGTATTTGCCATGGCAACTAAATGCCTATTGAAGAAAATATGCCCTAGAGGCAATAATAAAGTTGTTATTTTATATTTCCTTATATCATGATAAATGTTTATTATTCATGCTAGAATTGTATTAACTCAAAACTTGATACATGTGTGGATACTTAGACAGAACACACTGTCCCTAGTAAGCCTCTACTAGACTAGCTCGTTAATCAAAGATGGTTAAGTCTCCTAACCATAGACATGTGTTGTCATTTGATGAACGGGATCACATCATTAGGAGAATGATGTGATGGACAAGACCCATACGTTAGATTAGCATAATGATTGTTAAGTTTTATTGTCATTGCTTTCTTCATGACTTATACATATTCCTCTGGCTATGAGATTATGCAACTCCCGAATACTGGAGGAACACCTTGTGTGCTATCAAACTTCACAACGTAACTGGCTGATTATAAAGATCCTCTACAGGTGTTTCCGAAGGTGTTTGTTGGGTTGGCATAGATCGAGATTAGGATTTGTCACTCCGAGTATCGGAGAGGTATCTTTGGGCCCTCTAGGTAATGCACATCATGATAGGCCTTGCAAGCAATATGACTAATGAGTTAGTTATGGGATGATGCATTACGGAACGAGTAAAGAGACTTGCCGGTAACGAGATTGAACTAGGTATGATGGTACCGACGATCGAATCTCGGGCAAGTAACATACCGATGACAAAGGGAATAACGTATGTTGTCATTGCGGTTTGACCGATAAAGATATTGATAGAATATGTAGGAACCAATATGAGAATCCAGGTTTGCTGTTTGTTATTGATCGGAGATGTGTCTCGGTCATGTCTACATAGTTCTCGAACCCGTAGGGTCCGCACGCTTAACATTCGATGACGATTTGTATTATGAGTTATGTGTTTTGGTGACCAAAGATTGTTCGGAGTCCCGGATGAGATCACGGACATGACGAGGAGTCTCTAAATGGTCAAGAGGTAAAGATTGATACTCCCTCCGTTCCTTGATATAAGGTGTATAGATTTTTGAGAAAAAGTCCGAAATATAAGGTGTATTGCGTTGCACCACTCGTTTGGATAAATTCTTTTTAGGGATTTGATTACATTTCCTTATATCATGTAAGCTCCTCTATTTTCTCATGTCAATTAGTCATCTGTAATCTCACTCAAAACTTGTGAAATTTTCCCTTCACGTGCGTTCTTTAATTTCCGTGCCAAAAACTATACATCCTATATCTAGGAACGGAGGGAGTATATTGGAAGATGGTATTCAGACACCGGAATGGTTTCGTAGTGGTTCGGGTATTTTTCGGAGTACCGAGGGGTTACCGAAACCCCCCGGGGAAGTATTGGGCCTACATGGGCCATAGGGGTGAGAGAGGAGAGCTCGCAAGGGGTGGCGCGCGCCCCCCTCCAAGGGAGTCCGAATTGGACAAGGAGGAGGGGGCGCGGCCCCCTTTCCTTCTCCCTCTCCCTTTCCTTCCCTTTTCCCCCTCCGAAAGAAAGGAAAGGGGGCGACTAGGATTGGGGGTCCTAGTCAATTTCCCCCCACTTGGGCGCACCCTAGGGCCAGCCTCCTCCCCTCCTCCTTTATATACGGGGGTAGGGGGCACCCCAAAGCACAACAGTTGTTTCTTAGTCGTGTGCGGTGCCGCCTCCACAATTTACTCCCCCGGTCATAGCGTCATAGTGCTATTGCGAAGCCCTGTGCGGATCATATCACCCGTCACGTCGTCGTGCTGACGAAACTCTCCCTCGACCCTCTACTGGATCAAGAGTTCGAGGGACGCCATCGAGCTGAACGTGTGCTGAACTCGGAGGTGTCGTACGTTCGGTACTTGATAGGTTGGATCGCGAAGACGTTCGACTATATCAACCGCGTTAACCTAACGCTTCTGCTTTCGCTCTACGAGGGTACGTGGACACACTCTCCCCCTCTCATTGCTATGCATCTCCTAGATAGATCTTGCATAATCGTAGGAATTTTTTTGAAATTGCATGCTATGTTCCCCTACACCTATGTCATCATTTTATTCTGTTGTTATTAAATAGATGTGTTTTTGTCATGGCAACTAGAAGCTTATGTTTGCCATGTAATTCTGTTATGTGTTTGCCATGGCAAGTAGATGCTTATGTTGCCATGACCACAACATTCATTGAGCCTTTTTTCCCATGCACTGATCGACATACTGGCGGGGATGCATTGATCGACAATCTTTTTCGCCATTGCAACATTCTTCGGGAGTGGGCGACCCCTGCCATGGCAATTTTACATTTTTGTGAAATTAGCATGCATGTTGTCCTGGGCTTTTACAATTCTCTTTGTTTTCTGAGTTAGATGTATTACTCATGTTTTGATCTGGTATATATTGAGTACAACATGGCATTTTTTTAGAAAAATATTGCACATGACAATTCAGTAGAACTTGGTATTGACTACAACATGGCAAATTATTGAACATTAGTAGATGTCCCATACGAGTTCACTGAATTATTTGTTTATTGCAAATGTTTATCTGGAACATGGAAGATTTTGATCCCTCCCCTACACCTCATCTTGAGCTCGACCACCACAGCTTCACACTCTACAAGGGCCGGCTTTGATCCCTCCCCTGCAGGTAGCATCCTGCTCAACCCTTTCTTTGCTACCTACTCAACCCCTTTTCTTTTCTTTTCAGTTAATTATCTTCAAAATTGCCATGTATTCACCCAGTATAGGCGCAATAGAGTTTTGTAACTATATAGTATCACTTTTAGCCGCAATCAAAGCTGACTGAACTTAGTTGATCTTACCATGCGCATCTTAGTTTATGTAACACATTATTTTGCCATATTATTTTAAAAAATATGGCATTTTTTCTGAAATGTTAGTTGATTTGTTCCATGGCTTTTAAGTAAGAGCAAATGCTGCTCTTCGTCTGATATGGCAATTTTTAGAAGGCTTATATAGCAAATTTCAGAACTTCTATAATGAGATTTCTTAGTTAAAATTGTATTCTTTCTATCACATGGCAATTTTTTGAAAATTCAGATGGCAATTTTCTCTCAAATGACATGGCAAATTTGAGAACAGTTTTGTTTACTCACGGATATTCCATGTGTCCTGTATACTCAAATCCCTAGAACTACTAGCCATGACAATTTTACTTTTCAGTTGTCGTGGCAAAATTCTACTTTTTATTGCAAGAACAATTAAGTTTTGGCCGTTTTTGATTGCGATGTGTAGCATGGTAAATTTTATAATTTTTTTGCCGTGCATAGTAACATGAGCATAAAATAAATTTGTTCTAAGACATGGCATACTTAGTTTACAAAAAAGATCACATGGTCCCGGACCTCATCCTCCGACATAAACTAGTTGTCCACTGTTGGTGACTCGTTCAACATGAGCATAAACTAAGTTGCCATGATTTTGTAGTTAGCAACAATCAAAACCGACCAAAACTAGGTGTTCTAGGGATGAGTAAAATTTTGCCATGTGTCCTTTGTTTCTAAGTTTCTCCATGAACCCATGGCAAAATGTTACTATGCATCAGATTATTGTGGCACAACACGATGGCAAATGATCATGTGTTTTTTTTCTTTTTTTTTCATGACATTTTCATTGTTCATAGAACGACACATTTATTTGAGCAGTCCATGCCAAAAAAAATTGTTTGTATGTACCACTCCAAAATTACTAGTAGGCTTAAACTTTCTTTTGTTATCATTTATGGGCATACGATAAGTTATAGTTTACAGTGTGCACCTACAAGTTCTAGATCTACAACTTTTTGCGGATTGGTATTATGGCAAATTTCTACAAAAACAATATGTCTCATACATCAGAGAAAAATTCGAAACATCTTTTTTTTTTGGAAAATACACACAATAAATGTATGAAAAAAAATGATATTCATAACATTTTTACCTTTTAAGAAGATGGCAAGTTTACTCCGTGGCATGGTAAATTTACTTGTATAGCCATGACAATTTTACTTTACTATCGTGCCAAATTTTTTTGCCATGGCAAATTTACCTTTTTATTGCCATGGCAGATATACTTTATTAGCGCTGCAAGTTTTTATTTCTTATTTTTTCCATGAGAATTTTAGTTTTATTGTCATGGTAAATATATTTATACATGCATGGCAATTTTTACATAACACACATGGTAATTTTTACTTTTCACTAAATCATGAACCATCGCAAACTCTTTCTCCATATCATGCAACACTTCCTCATGCTCTATCACAATTTACTAAAAAATCATTTTGTGTATTTTTTTAATTTTATCTAACATGGAAAAATTAGTTTATGGACCATGGCAAGTGTAATTCAACTACCATGGCAATTTTATTTTTGTGGCCTGGCAAAAAAATAAGTGGCAACTTTCCTTGTACAAAGCATGACAATTTTAATAACAATTCCATGTCATGGATTTTTTTAAATATTCCCCTACAAGTTCTAGTTCTTTGAGCATATCATTGCAAAAACGGTGTGCATTTGGACGAATGGGGAAAATTTTAAATTTGTGTCTCGTACATCATATCAAAATTTGAAACATTTTTTCGAATAGTCACACGATAATGGATGAAAAATTCATCATAACATTTTGAATTTTAAAAACATGGCTAATTTTACTTTCTATCATGGTAACTTTTTACTTTATTGGCATGGCAAAATTGAGTTTTTTTTCACGGCAAATTTGCCTTTATTTGACATGGCAAATATACATATATTACCATGGCAAAAACTTTACTTTTATTTCCATGTTATTTTTCACTCTTCTATTTGTCATGGCAAAATCACAAATATTGCCATGCCAAAATCACCAAAATTACCATGAGTTTTTAGTAACGTTGTAGACATTGGCAATTTCTTGTATACAACATGGCACTAAATTTGGTATCCTTTAATGGCAACAATTACCATATTTGTCAATTGATATTTTCTATTTTTCTTTATTAAATAGTTTTGGACAATATTTTACATTTTTGTTTACTTTTTGTGCAAAAGGAAATTGTGTTGGGTTAGGAGGCATAGAGAAAGGCCTAGCTGACCTGGAGGCTACATGAAGTCCAAAGTTGGGCCAGAGGAGGATTTCGCTCCAAAATAAAATTGGGCCAAAGGATAGCGCAAGGATGGGGTTTACATCGAACGAAAGCGTTCGTGGGGTTGGTCCCTCGTACAAAATGCTACCTTTGATCTAGGGAGCTCATAGACCGAATGTTTGTTCGTTATCAGTGTTCTTTTTTTAGCAAATGGATGGTACTCGAATGAAGGAAAGACCTCGTGTGGCCCTACCCGGGTAGAGCTTGGCCCACATGAGACAGTCCTTCGGGGTCTTTCCCATGACCCTCCTATTGGGATCAACTAACGCGGAGCTATCTCTCGCAATAAGCGCGGGAGCTATATCTCGCTCAATGCGAGTTGGAAGAACGTCTCCCTTGAAGGATTTCCTGCAAGCTACACTGTTGGGCCAACCCATATTCGTTGTTGCTCGATGTTGGTATTTGGTTTCTTCACTGGGTTTTTTCATCGGGTTTTTTCTGGTGTTTTCTTTCCTTTCTTTTTCTCCCTTTTCTTCGTGTTTTGTTTCTTTCTCGGTTTTCTATGATTTTGTCCTTCGTTTCCTATTTAATTTTTTCTTGGTTTTTATTGATTTTCTTCGTTTGTCTTTCCTGTTTCACTGGTTTCATTCTTTTGCCATGCTTTTAATTGGTTTTCTTTGTTTTGTTATTTCTTTTGTCGGTTTTCATTGGGCTTTTTTCTCCTTCCATCTAGAAGAGAAATGTATTTTTATAAATATTTAATACTATTTCCAATTACATGAAACATTTTCGTATACATCAAAAAATATTTTTGTACAGGTTGAACCTTTTCATATACATGATTAACATTTTTTTAAAATTTTAATTTGGTGTCATCCTTTTATATACACATTCAACATTTTTCGTATACAGCAGGAACATTTTGCATATACAAGTTGAACATTTTCAATCTATACGCATTATACATTTTTTGTAACTATATTTATTTTTATGTCTAACTTTTTCCATATATATTATAATTTTTTTGTAACACTTTTAAAATATATAATAACATATTTTTAACATATGTTTTTATGTCAACTTTTTTCCATACACATTTGCCTTTTTTGTACACAAGAAACATTTTTTATATACACATTTATCATTTTTCCAAATACATGATTAACATTTCAGAGAACATATAGTTTTGTGCCTACATTTTACGGACATGTTGTTCTATTTTTGCATACATCGGGAACTATTTTTGTACACAAGGATCACGCATTAACATTCTTCAAATATATTATTAACTTTTTCTAAAACATAGATTTTTTATTTCTACATTTCGCATTAATATTATACATTTTTTTAATACATCAGCAACATTTCTTATACACATATTTAATATTTTCAAATAAATAATTTGTTCTGAATACATGTTAAACATTTTGAAATAAAAATTGAACAAATTCTTAATGGAACGAAACATTTTACACTTTGTATATTTTTTTTCCAAAGTCACAATCATATTTTGAATTGCATGGACATTTTTTTAAATGTCACAAACCTTTTTTAATGGTAGGAACTTTTTTAATTATCAAAACATGTTCTTGCATTGTTTGAATATTTCAGAAAAAATGTCGCGAAAATAATTTTTGAAATGTCTGAACACTTGTTTAAGCGTCACAAACATTCTTTTTAATGGTACGAGTATCCTTTAAAATTACATGAACATTTTTTACATTTGATAAAAAACACGGTACCACAAATATTTTATTTGAAACCTATGAACATTTTTTTAAATGCGATGGACATTATCTGTCAGGACCCCGATCCTAAGCCACATCGATCTAGCATGTAACACATCATATCACTTTGCGGCCTCACGCACGGTATTCCCACGGGTGCCACCTTACCTGGCCCGGGACCGTTTGCGCCTTTTGGCTCACGTATATGATAGTGTCGCTAGCATCCATATGACAGAGAACCCGGGCCGACATGGCTAGTCGTGAACCCAAGGCGGCACTAACCCATGAGGACATGCATACATGAATCACATCGAGCATGTCGGTCAACAACGTATAAATCCGGGCTGTAGCGCTGGGCTAACAGGACTCCGGTAACCCGGGCTGTAGCAGGCTAGGCAGGACTCCGGATAACACCGCGTGACATTTCCCCGAAGGGACAGACACAGGAACGACGTGAATCACATGCCGGCCAGTCAAGTGTTCCAAGCAGTAGTGCTGGGCTAGCAGGACTCCGGTGAACCGGGCTGTAGCGGACTACTATCGCTCAGAAGCACTAGACTACATTTCCCCATATGATAGGCTGCCAAGGATAAACAACTAGATAGTCGGATCCCACTCATACCAAGCATTTCAATCATACACACAATATGCCCGATATGAGTAAATACAACATGGCATCACAACAAGACTCTACGACTCAAGTATTTATTCATTAGGCTCCGAGGAGCGAGATATTACAAACATGGGTCTCATGACCCAACATACAGAGCATACAAGCAACAAGCACATGCGGAAGCTTAACTTGTCTGAGTACAGACAACTACAAATGAAAAAGGCTGAGAAGCCTGACTATCTACCAGATCCTGCCGAGGGCACAAGATCGTAGCTGAGGTAACAAGCTAAACGTCGAGGTCCAAGCGGTACTACTAGCGAGACCGAAGTCTCTCTGCAAAACATAAAATAGGCAAACGTGAGTACAAATGTACTCAGCAAGACTTACATCAGAACTAACTACATATGCATCAGTATCAAAAGGGGGTGGTGGAGTTTGACTGCAGCAAGCCAGCTTTGACTCGGTGGCTATCCTGAACTACGACTGCAAGTAACTCTTTTGAGGTGGCGCACACGAGTCCACATATTCACCATATCAATACACCACTATGGATCCGCTCCCGTCTCCCTACGGGGACGCCATCCATAGCACTCACGCTTATCTTGCGCATTTTAGAGTATCCACTTTCACTTGTCTATGAACTGTACAAGGGGTCCAAGTTTCCATATCCGAGGAATCCGGCTATTCGAATAGATAATGATAACCCTGCAGGGGTGTACTTCTTCACACACGCTCTCGCCACTTATCGCCCTGTACACGTCATGTACCTCGGCAACCTTCAAGCGGAAACCGGGCGAGGGAGTCGGCCACGACCTGACTAATCACACAAGTCTCTCGTCCAGGTTTATCGCCTATTCGGGTTCCATCCGCAAGGAGATCCGGCCGGGGTGTCGCTCACGGCCCCAAACGATGTGAGCAGGGTTCCCAAGCCCACCAACCGGGTGCCACTTGGTACACCGTGCCACTGTGCCTAGTCTGTCCCAAGCCCACCTGTACCGGGTGCCACTTGGTAGACTACTAACACTACCTACAAACACCAGAAACTAGTTGCAACTCCTGGACAGAGATCAAGTTGATTAATAAGTCGAGAGGGGTCGAGTTACCGGAACCCAATGTGTGGTAGTAACTGTTCATGGATCACAAACACAGAACTCAGTTCCTGAGGACGGCTGCAATGAGACAACCCACCATGTACTCCTACATGGCCTCTCACCGCTACCTTTACCAAATCGTGTTCACACACTTAGCTCTCAACCGTAGGACATGTTCACCACATTCCAATTCATTCCCGATGAATCAGACCCGACTCAACTCTAAGCAGTAGCAGGCATGACAACAAGCATGAATGAGTAGGCACATCATGGCTCAAACAACTCCTACTCATGCTAGTGGGTTTCATCTATTTACTGTGGCAATGACAGGTCATGCAGAGGAAAAGGGGTTCAACTACCGCAGCAAGTAACACATGAATCGTTGTTGTCCTAATGCAATAAAAGAGAGCAGGAGCGAGAGAGTGGGATTGTATCGGAATGAACAAGGGGTTTTTGCTTGCCTGGCACTTCTGAAGATAGTATAGTTCTTCATCGGTGTCATCGAACTCACCGTCGGAACGTCGTCTACCGAGAGGGGACAAATACCGACAAACAAGGGAGAACACAATTAATGCAATGCACAATATGATGCATGATCATGACATGGCAAGATGCTGTGATTTGGGCTAATGCAACAGGAAGTCATTTTAATTGAAGTGGAATTCAAAACTACATCAAATTCCAACTCCAAACCTATTATGAAATTTGCCCTAATCACGTTTCATCCTAAACAGTGGGGTTAACTTGCTCAAACATGCATGAAAATGGCATAAACAGATTCTTTGGATTTTTCTGATCATTTTTCATATATAACTTATTTCCATTGGAGTTACAGATTATTTTCTATGAATTTTAGAAGTTTAGATCATTTTCTGGAATTTCCTGAATTATTTTAAATACAGAAATTATTTACTACGTCAGCATGTCGTCTGTGTGACGTCATCAGGTCAACAGCGTCAGCCCAGGTCAAACCTGACGCTGGGGTCCACATGTCAGTCTCTAACTGAACTAACCTAGCTTAGTTAATATACTAACCTAACTTAATTAGCCGAGTGGAGTCATTAGCACTAACCTAAACATGATTAGCACCTAAGCTAATGGTGCCACGTCAGCTGCCGGCGTTTAACCGCCGGCGACCACAGACCGCGGCGGTGGCCGCGTCGGGTTTGCTCTACGGGCCACCATTCGACGCGCAGGAGGGCGCGTTTGAAAGAGGGAAGCGAGACGCAACCGCGGGTGGCCGTGGTTCGAGCGGGGGTGGACGGAGTCAACGGCGACGACCAAAATGGCGGCGGCCGGAGTTCGGCAAAGACGGGTTCGGCGCTACGGTGCACGGCGGATGGAGCTAGTGGTGGCTACGGGCTCCTGGTGCTGCGTTGAGCACAACGGTGAACTTGGCTTCGAGCCACTGTGGCTCTAGCCACGACGGCGCCCTGGCCGGCGGCGAGGAGCTTTCGGGTGCGGTGGCCAGCGGGGTTAGAGGAAGAAATCGAGTGGGAGGAGAGAGGGGTTGGGAGCAGAAGCTCACAGTGATCACGTAGGAAAGGTCAGCGAGCTCGGGGAGGCGCCGGAGCGAGCGGGGCGGCGAGGCGGATCCCCGGCGCCCGAGGTTGAAGACGAGGGCAAGGCGGCGTTGTGGGGCGTCTGGCGGAGCGTGGCTCGGAGGGGAGGAAGAGGGGGTCGAGGCGGAGCTTCTGAGCGCTTCGGCGAGGCGAGGCAGTGGCAGCGGCCGCGGCGAACGGCGTCGGTGGCGGCGGCTGCGCTCGGGCATGAGAGGGAGAGAGAGCAGAGGATGGAGAGAGCTCGGGAGAGAGTGAGAGGCGGTCGAGGGGGTTGCGTGGCGTCGTCCAGACGCATCGAGGAGGAGCCAGGCAGGCAGGGAGGGAGGAGGTGGCCGTGGCGTGTGCCGGCGCGCGTCGGGCACGCGCTGTGCATCCGACTGGCGGGAGGAAGAAGACCTCCCTGCCCTTGGTGGGCTGGGCCGACCAGATGGGCTGCCAGGTGAGCGTCAGGTAAGTGCTTTCTCCCTCTCTCTTTTCTATTGTTTCAGTTTTCTATTTTATTTCTCTGTTTTGAATTAGTAAAAATACTAATTCATTTTGTAAAATCCTGAAAATAATGGTGGGCACTTTTGAAACTATTTCCAACAGCCCTCAAATGTTTTCAAGATTATTTGGACATTTAAAATATTTTATAGAATTTAAATGTCCAAATTCAAATACTTAGGATTTAATTCAAAAATCCAGAATGTCCTAGAAAAGTGTGCACCATTTTTGCCAGGGGTTTTAGCCCAAACCAGAAATGATGAACATTTTGTGAAGGCATTTTGGGTTCATTGAAACCAATTTTAGTAAGCCCTAGTTAGTTTCAGGGGAGGTGCTGGGGTTCTGTCATCCCCATTTCAAGATTAATTGAAATTGAAAAAGATGCATGGATGCAATGCCACTAATTACAAGAAGATTTCTAGGGCTGTGACAACTCACCCCCACTAAACAAGAATCTCGCCCCGAGATTCAAGACGTGAGGTAAGAAGACAAAGGGGACACTAAGCATCACAAACTTCATGATCCAACCGTCTCCTCGAGGTTGTTGATTAATTGCTTCAAATTGATTTTGACATCCATGCTTTCGAAAACTTCATCCAACACGACGATGACAGAAGAAACTCTGCAGGAATCGATCTCCTCAAAGGTCGAGCACTTAGGATCACTCACGGGGTGAGATGTTGAAATATCTCGAGTTGAGACGCCAAACACATCGGAAAGGGGTGGAAGAACAAGCGACGGGGTTTGATTTGGTGGCTACAATTCCACACTTGGAAAGATGGTGGGTGGTTTCAGAGTAGCGAGGAGATAATTACCACGATTCCATATAGGGGCACCCTAGAGGAGGTGACTCAAAGAACTATTCCCTTAAGTGGCAAAAAGAATTACTTTTGATACTAAGATCATTAAAATTCTTTATACCAGCCTAAGGCAATCACAATCGATCATTGGAAGGGGTTCGAAGAATGGCATACTCCGACTAGGATGAATGATGTGGACTACCTTGTTGAAGACAACGCAATGGATGATTGCTTATCATCGGAGGAGAAGGGAACCCATGGTAGGTCCACTTTTGAAGATGATACTAAACAGTGGTTACTGAGGTGCAAGCTGGAAACAAAATGCAAATGCTGGGAATGATTCTGGTAACTGGGAATAACTCAATAAGAGTGATTCCACCGTTTGAAAGGTTATAGCTTATCGGGGAAACCAAGAGCACAAGAATCCCTAAGGAAAAACTTATAGAATAAGCCGCATGAAATCCTCGTGGAGAAGATGGACAAATTGCCCAATCAAGATACTATAGTGATAGATCCTCCGGCTGGGTGCGTCGGCCAGAACATCAACCTTGTCGGGACCTACATCATAGATCTTGGAGAAGTTCCAACCATCATATCTGCCTGAGATTCAGATCTGGTTGCTAACAGGATATTTCAGACAACATGTCTGGAAAAGAAAGTTTGCAACACAAACCGACGAGATGACGTTGCAAGATTCTCGAGAAATGAACTACGATAGCATGCTCCAAAACATGAGCAGGGTTGCTAAATACATGCGAACATGCTGTCCTAGACAAGCATGACTACATAGTAGTCTTATAATAAAACACTACCGAGTTCTGGTTGGGAACCAACATCGAGGATATCGAAGTCCTTGTGCACTTATCGATGAACTTCTTATCCTTGATCAAGTCAATCAGTGGCTTGGTGTGCTAGGGATACATATGGAATGAAGGTTGCGAGCCTGTCAAACCATAGCATACTTCGCACATGCATGACTGACTTGGGATGGTTCCAAGGAAACAAAACAATCTTTCTCAAACTCGCGGCGGCAACTTGCACCAAATGCACATGAACCAGAGAAAGTCACTTCTTTCATCCAAGCATAAGCTTCATGACGAAACACGAAGGCATTGCTTACAAAGTTTTCAACACTAGGTTGATGTT
Organism: Aegilops umbellulata; assembly: GCA_032464435.1. Lineage (NCBI taxonomy): Eukaryota > Viridiplantae > Streptophyta > Magnoliopsida > Poales > Poaceae > Aegilops > Aegilops umbellulata. The sequence continues at coordinate 64,920,021 of CP136060.1, read as the reverse complement.
CAACATGAATCATGGGGGAGACAAAATGCTGCTGATGGGCTCAACGGCAACTCATCGGAATTTCCATATCACTGGACTTCCACCATCATGTGAACACGGTGATAGCATTTATTAGACCAAAAGATGTAATGGTGTATGCTCGAGGAATCAACCACGAGTAAGACAACATTACGAACATCGTTGGTTCTGATTTGACTTGACGATAGCCCATACTCAAGTCAAAGTTTTGACAAGGCAGTAGATCCAACAACTGATCACAAAAGATATTCCCTAGTGATGAACTAAGTTAGACAAGCTATTATCTTCCAACTCTCCAGTTTGTTGTTTAGCTTAACCAACTAGCTCAGGGTATCCAACACAGATTCCTGGAGAAAGGGTGGTTTACAAGAAAACCAACTTGATCACGGACTCAACATAGCGGTCAGGTGACAACCTGGTGATACTTCCGAGAAGATATTCGGAATAGCACGAACCATCAATATGATACTAAGCTCAAGATCAATCTTGCTTTTCAGGGCAAGACGATAGGATCAAAAGAGCAAGGGTTTGGCAAAATCCCAACTCGTTGATCGAAGAGTGCACCAGGAAATGAGGACTAGATAGCACAATCAACCTTAGGATGATGATTTAATAACCAACACGCTAAGAATGAGAACATTACCCATTTACTACCAAGCAACGAGTTGCTCAGAGTATTGATTTCACACATCATGAATCACTTGTCGGCATTCCGGTTGCAACAACACAAAACCGAGGAATGAACAATGATGGCAAGAAGTATTACTGCGTCAAAATTCATAAGAGGTGGTGCAATTCTCATGACACTCTTGACATAAAGATGGTAACACTCCAGGGTAGAACAGAGCAAAAGCTGGATTGGCATTTTGACCTGCGGAATACAACTGCTTTGACCCAATCCTAGATATGGATGAGGTACTGGAGTTTGTTTCTCCTAGTCATTCTCGGATAGAATGGCTTGACGGACCACAAGAGTAATAGGCATAGATAAACGAATGCACGACTACTCCTGACTATCAATTAACAGACGAGGGCCAGGAAATAGCCAAAGAGGGACAACTCAAAGGAACATATAACTTTCTGAGTTGTGGATGCATAGATTAGTATATCGAGCAAAGCTCAACATTTCTTCCGGATAACCCATGCAGAAGAGGAAGAATTGGCAGAGTCACAATATAAATGGAGTACTCCTCAAGAGCACCCTGGTTGTGATCTTTTGGTTCAACAAACTTCTGCCATAAATGGTTCATAGTATTTGGAAGAAGGGAATACCACGGACCTCGAGGACTAATGCAAAGGTTATTAATATCCTAAAGGAACTAGCAAACACTATCAACATGAATGAGTAGAGTGAATCTCGGGTTCAAGAACCCACGAATAAAATACCTACTAACTAATAACATCACGGGATGCTTTCGAGAACGATGGCCAGAATCATCACACTGAGGACACAAAACATGGCTAGGTTACTAGGTGACTCCCTAAAACACCTAGGGTCATAATAATAGCTCTGACATATATGTCGAGGCAACAGAGTACCTCAACTGACCGGTTAGTGTGGTTAGACTGGCCCAAAAGGACATCGAAAACGGAGAGAAAGGATTTGCAAATGCATCAGATTAGATAGAAACCTGGGATGACTCGGACAACATAACGGCTGTAAATGCTCAAAATGATTCGAGACATCCTGCAAAAATGGTGGCATAGCCACTCAACATCACAATATCAAGGTTCTGAGGCCAACTATGAACATATGGAGGTAGTAGAAACAGAACTGGGGCTTGAACTCAACAATCCTAGGCAACTACGGTTTAGTAACACGTCATCCTGAGAGATAGAAGAGAAGCCTAGTTCTTAATCCCCGTAGAAAAGAAGAGGTTGACTCAGATCAGAAGGCCATGAGGTATAAGGAGTAAAAAGAGCCTTACGTTCCCTTCCACAATCAATTCCCTTATATAACTAAAGCATTTCTAGACACAACTTCGACCAGTTTGGCTTGGTAATCCTACAGGCAGTCAGGCTCTGATACCAACGCTGTCAGGACCCCGATCCTAAGCCACATCGATCTAGCATGTAACACATCATATCACTTTGCGGCCTCACGCACGGTATTCCCACGGGTGCCACCTTACCTGGCCCGGGACCGTTTGCGCCTTTTGGCTCACGTATATGATAGTGTCGCTAGCATCCATATGACAGAGAACCCGGGCCGACATGGCTAGTCGTGAACCCAAGGCAGCACTAACCCATGAGGACAGGCATACATGAATCACATCGAGCATGTCGGTCAACAACGTATAAATCCGGGCTGTAGCACTGGGCTAACAGGACTCCGGTAACCCGGGCTGTAGCAGGCTAGGCAGGACTCCGGATAACACCGCGTGACATTTCCCCGAAGGGACAGACACAGGAACGACGTGAATCACATGCCGGCCAGTCAAGTGTTCCAAGCAGTAGTGCTGGGCTAGCAGGACTCCGGTGAACCGGGCTGTAGCGGACTACTATCGCTCAGAAGCACTAGACTACATTTCCCCATATGATAGGCTGCCAAGGATAAACAACTAGATAGTCGGATCCCACTCATACCAAGCATTTCAATCATACACACAATATGCCCGATATGAGTAAATACAACATGGCATCACAACAAGACTCTACGACTCAAGTATTTATTCATTAGGCTCCGAGGAGCGAGATATTACAAACATGGGTCTCATGACCCAACATACAGAGCATACAAGCAACAAGCACATGCGGAAGCTTAACTTGTCTGAGTACAGACAACTACAAATGAAAAAGGCTGAGAAGCCTGACTATCTACCAGATCCTGCCGAGGGCACAAGATCGTAGCTGAGGTAACAAGCTAAACGTCGAGGTCCAAGCGGTACTACTAGCGAGACCGAAGTCTCTCTGCAAAACATAAAATAGGCAAACGTGAGTACAAATGTACTCAGCAAGACTTACATCAGAACTAACTACATATGCATCAGTATCAAAAGGGGGTGGTGGAGTTTGACTGCAGCAAGCCAGCTTTGACTCGGTGGCTATCCTGAACTACGACTGCAAGTAACTCTTTTGAGGTGGCGCACACGAGTCCACATATTCACCATATCAATACACCACTATGGATCCGCTCCCGTCTCCCTACGGGGACGCCATCCATAGCACTCACGCTTATCTTGCGCATTTTAGAGTATCCACTTTCACTTGTCTATGAACTGTACAAGGGGTCCAAGTTTCCATATCCGAGGAATCCGGCTATTCGAATAGATAATGATAACCCTGCAGGGGTGTACTTCTTCACACACGCTCTCGCCACTTATCGCCCTGTACACGTCATGTACCTCGGCAACCTTCAAGCGGAAACCGGGCGAGGGAGTCGGCCACGACCTGACTAATCACACAAGTCTCTCGTCCAGGTTTATCGCCTATTCGGGTTCCATCCGCAAGGAGATCCGGCCGGGGTGTCGCTCACGGCCCCAAACGATGTGAGCAGGGTTCCCAAGCCCACCAACCGGGTGCCACTTGGTACACCGTGCCACTGTGCCTAGTCTGTCCCAAGCCCACCTGTACCGGGTGCCACTTGGTAGACTACTAACACTACCTACAAACACCAGAAACTAGTTGCAACTCCTGGACAGAGATCAAGTTGATTAATAAGTCGAGAGGGGTCGAGTTACCGGAACCCAATGTGTGGTAGTAACTGTTCATGGATCACAAACACAGAACTCAGTTCCTGAGGACGGCTGCAATGAGACAACCCACCATGTACTCCTACATGGCCTCTCACCGCTACCTTTACCAAATCGTGTTCACACACTTAGCTCTCAACCGTAGGACATGTTCACCACATTCCAATTCATTCCCGATGAATCAGACCCGACTCAACTCTAAGCAGTAGCAGGCATGACAACAAGCATGAATGAGTAGGCACATCATGGCTCAAACAACTCCTACTCATGCTAGTGGGTTTCATCTATTTACTGTGGCAATGACAGGTCATGCAGAGGAAAAGGGGTTCAACTACCGCAGCAAGTAACACATGAATCGTTGTTGTCCTAATGCAATAAAAGAGAGCAGGAGCGAGAGAGTGGGATTGTATCGGAATGAACAAGGGGTTTTTGCTTGCCTGGCACTTCTGAAGATAGTATAGTTCTTCATCGGTGTCATCGAACTCACCGTCGGAACGTCGTCTACCGAGAGGGGACAAATACCGACAAACAAGGGAGAACACAATTAATGCAATGCACAATATGATGCATGATCATGACATGGCAAGATGCTGTGATTTGGGCTAATGCAACAGGAAGTCATTTTAATTGAAGTGGAATTCAAAACTACATCAAATTCCAACTCCAAACCTATTATGAAATTTGCCCTAATCACGTTTCATCCTAAACAGTGGGGTTAACTTGCTCAAACATGCATGAAAATGGCATAAACAGATTCTTTGGATTTTTCTGATCATTTTTCATATATAACTTATTTCCATTGGAGTTACAGATTATTTTCTATGAATTTTAGAAGTTTAGATCATTTTCTGGAATTTCCTGAATTATTTTAAATACAGAAATTATTTACTACGTCAGCATGTCGTCTGTGTGACGTCATCAGGTCAACAGCGTCAGCCCAGGTCAAACCTGACGCTGGGGTCCACATGTCAGTCTCTAACTGAACTAACCTAGCTTAGTTAATATACTAACCTAACTTAATTAGCCGAGTGGAGTCATTAGCACTAACCTAAACATGATTAGCACCTAAGCTAATGGTGCCACGTCAGCTGCCGGCGTTTAACCGCCGGCGACCACAGACCGCGGCGGTGGCCGCGTCGGGTTTGCTCTACGGGCCACCATTCGACGCGCAGGAGGGCGCGTTTGAAAGAGGGAAGCGAGACGCAACTGCGGGTGGCCGTGGTTCGAGCGGGGGTGGACGGAGTCAACGGCGACGACCAAAATGGCGGCGGCCGGAGTTCGGCAAAGACGGGTTCGGCGCTACGGTGCACGGCGGATGGAGCTAGTGGTGGCTACGGGCTCCTGGTGCTGCGTTGAGCACAACGGTGAACTTGGCTTCGAGCCACTGTGGCTCTAGCCACGACAGCGCCCTGGCCGGCGGCGAGGAGCTTTCGGGTGCGGTGGCCAGCGGGGTTAGAGGAAGAAATCGAGTGGGAGGAGAGAGGGGTTGGGAGCAGAAGCTCACAGTGATCACGTAGGAAAGGTCAGCGAGCTCGGGGAGGCGCCGGAGCGAGCGGGGCGGCGAGGCGGATCCCCGGCGCCCGAGGTTGAAGACGAGGGCAAGGCGGCGTTGTGGGGCGTCTGGCGGAGCGTGGCTCGGAGGGGAGGAAGAGGGGGTCGAGGCGGAGCTTCTGAGCGCTTCGGCGAGGCGAGGCAGTGGCAGCGGCCGCGGCGAACGGCGTCGGTGGCGGCGGCTGCGCTCGGGCATGAGAGGGAGAGAGAGCAGAGGATGGAGAGAGCTCAGGAGAGAGTGAGAGGCGGTCGAGGGGGTTGCGTGGCGTCGTCCAGACGCATCGAGGAGGAGCCAGGCAGGCAGGGAGGGAGGAGGTGGCCGTGGCGTGTGCCGGCGCGCGTCGGGCACGCGCTGTGCATCCGACTGGCGGGAGGAAGAAGACCTCCCTGCCCTTGGTGGGCTGGGCCGACCAGATGGGCTGCCAGGTGAGCGTCAGGTAAGTGCTTTCTCCCTCTCTCTTTTCTATTGTTTCAGTTTTCTATTTTATTTCTCTGTTTTGAATTAGTAAAAATACTAATTCATTTTGTAAAATCCTGAAAATAATGGTGGGCACTTTTGAAACTATTTCCAACAGCCCTCAAATGTTTTCAAGATTATTTGGACATTTAAAATATTTTATAGAATTTAAATGTCCAAATTCAAATACTTAGGATTTAATTCAAAAATCCAGAATGTCCTAGAAAAGTGTGCACCATTTTTGCCAGGGGTTTTAGCCCAAACCAGAAATGATGAACATTTTGTGAAGGCATTTTGGGTTCATTGAAACCAATTTTAGTAAGCCCTAGTTAGTTTCAGGGGAGGTGCTGGGGTTCTGTCATCCCCATTTCAAGATTAATTGAAATTGAAAAAGATGCATGGATGCAATGCCACTAATTACAAGAAGATTTCTAGGGCTGTGACATTATCAGTATTTTCTAATGTTGTACGAACAGTTTTTTATAGCAAGTACACATTTAAAAATATGCGATGAATATTTTAAATTTTGAGTAAAGAAAATTTTGAAGTATAAATAAAAGTAAAAAAATGCATACGTAAGTTCCTACCGGGCCAGCCCATTTAGAGGGTTCCTGCAGATGATACATGCTTCTTTATCGCCGCGGGCAAGACAGAGTCGCACCCTTGAAGTAATGCGCCTTGGTATAACCCTCCACTTATGTGGGCCCGGCTAAGCAATATTGTGCACTCTGCTAGGGGAAAGAGGAGGCTCACGGAGCTCTTTTTTTCCTGAGCCACTTACATTCTTGCCCATAGTTGAAACCTACCCGTGGGTTTTGCCCTTACTTTTTGACTCTTGGTTTTTTCCTTATATTTGTCTCACAGGTCGCTCAAATGCCCTTCCATCATGGCTCCGTGTGGTGAACGCCGTTTAGCCATGTTTAACCGAGAGGGCCATCATTTTGGACACTTTTGCCTCTAGTGGCGGGGGTGAGGACCGTACGGTATAAAAAAAATTGGCTATCACTTATAGGTGGGACCATATCAGCGAGGAATACAAGTATATTTGTACATCTATATGTCTATTAGTGATTAGCGGGCAAGTTGAAGGGCAAACACAAAGGTATCTTATGTTATTTGTTTCTAAACAAGAGTAAAAAGGAGTGTAAAAACCACTCACCAACGGTGCATGCCAAGGCCATCACACACTAGATCGCATAAGATGAGCGATGTTGCGCCGAGGAGCACAAGGTAACCAATGAGGTGGCCTTGGCCGACAACGAGGAGGAGCAGGAACGCTACTACATGGCCATTTTGTCAGACAAGGATAACTAGGATTTGGTTCAATTATGTTTGTTGTGTGTTGTTATCTATAGTTTCTATTTCTTTGAGCAAGTTTTTAGTTTTATTAGTCAGCTAGGAGGAGTCTTATGTACTTAAATCAATCCAATCAATCCAACTCTATTATGTAGTAACGTTTCAATATCTTGTTTAAATCTCTTGAAATTGATCCTATCTATCCAACTATGCAATGTATTCAAACCTCGAGAACGATAATTATTGCAAATGAAAAATGACAATCACATTCATGTTAAACTGAACATCACTAAATTCATTCAGAATGATCACATTTAGTAAACTGATAACTCCTACTAACTGCATTACATTGCTACTGCTTCTCAACCTGAATACAATACAATGGCAGACATAACCCTCCTACCGCAAACATAATGGCACACAAGTCAAAAAACATGAAAATGACAAACACTAACATCCTATCTCTACACATCATCCGATCCTTGTTAATCTATGAGATCATCTTCATCTGCACTATGTCCTATCCTTATGAGCCTGCTCCTACGCCTCCTTCTCTTTATTTATTTTTTAGCATCATGTTCCACCTTTCCAACTCACAAATCTCAATCCTTGCCCTCCAATCCCATTATGGGTCAGTTCACTTCAAATATGCATAAGCTCTAGAATCATCTACATGTCAACAACACATTACTCCGTTATGAACTTCATGTTGAAGTGACGGTGCTAATATACCTCACATTGGCACCTAAAAAACATTATGCCTAGGTCACTCTTGTCTTTTGGCCACACAATGAGCAGGGTCAAGCATGTGACTACACTTCTGTGTACTCCGCTCAACTCTATTGAACTGGGCATCGAACTTGTAATATGGTAGCCCATTGTCAAATTTTGGCAACTCATCCTCCTAAAAAATCAAATCTTTCCTCTTTAGTTGTGAGTACCCATTCATATATGAGTAAGAAAATTTGAGGATTGAGAACTTTTGGAAGGTAGTCTTTGTCGGTGTACGAAAGTAGGGGCACTCCTTTTTACCCCTTTACTTGTGCACGGGCAGTCGGAGCCGCGCCCACGACCACACTAAGTAGGGCAGAAGAGGGAAGCCGGAGCACAAGGAAACTAAAGCAACGCCAAGACCAGAGACACGAAGAGCCAGAGGGCGAGGCGGACTCCCCCGGCAAGACCCTTGCTAGGGCGGCCTCCGCGGCCCCGGCAAGAGCCTTGCCGGGGCAACTTGCCCAACGCCAGCGGAGCAAGCCACCCTTGAGCCCGAGGGTTCCAACACCACCAACAACCACATTGGAACCAAGGCTCGGGAGGCACCTCTGTGGTGGCATGCAGATCTTTGTCAAGATCATAAACACACTAGATCAGATGAAGACCAGAAGACGATGATCCTTAGAAGGATTCTAGACGAGGAAATCCACGAGGCCCGCGTCTGCCAAGGCTCTACCGCCGTTCTCATGCAGCTGCCAGCCCGACCAGATGGGCAGACACCTGCGTGGCAACAGGCAGCTTCCAGGCTAGCTCAGCAAGCACCTACGTGGTGGCATGCAAATCTTCGTGAAGACCCTACCACCACGCCATCTCAGCAGCCTGCTAGCTTACATGTGTTGCATGCATCGCTGGCCTGGACGCGTGTCGGAGCAAGGCGAAGCGGCGATGGATGGGACGGGCCCCGTTGCTATCCCCAGTAAAGGAACGGGACACCTAAGGGGGCGCATTAAATGCGTCTTGTCCCGTAATGACAGGCGATAAGCTTGTGTACTGTACACATTTCCACCTCCTGTGTGCCACTGTGGCAACCCCTTTTGCCTATAAAAGGAGGCCCGAGGCGACCAGGAGAGGGATTCGGATCTTTTGGGCTAGACACGCACCGTAGCTAGTTCAACAACTCAAGAACACTCAAATACATACACCAAAGCAGGACTAGGGTTTTACGCATCCTCGCGGCCCGAACCTGGGTAAACGATCTTTGTGCTGGCTCCTAGACCTGCTCTTTGCACAACCCCGCGCCCACCAACCGTAGAAGGAATCCCAGTGGTCGCATAGGTGTCGTTCCCACCAACATCTTTGGCGTGCCAGGTAGGGGAGCGCAGTTGTGAGAATCTGGTCTGGCAGTTAGTCTAGCAGTTCTTGATCACCATGGCTCCCAAGAAGAAGACGATCATGGCGATCGGTTCGTCGGGAGCCGAACGGCCCGTACCAGTGTGGGCGTGTGGCGAGGCGGTCGCGGACGAAAGCAAAGGCGTGGTCCGCGAACACCCGCATCGCTCCGGCAGTCAAAGCCGGGCGAGCGGCATCGTTCGTGCACGAGACGACGGTCCGCATGCCGCCAAATCCAAAGACAGAGCCTCCCCCTCCCCCCCCGCAGGCGGCGCGGGGCCCTCCAGGGGTGGCATCGTGCCGCCTACGGGCGGCGCGGCGACCTCCAAGATGCCTACGCCGGCGCCCACGATGCGCTCCTCCCAGGTTGCGCGCGATGAGCAGCGTCACCACGCCGGTGACCCTGGGCGCCGCCGCGGAAGAGTCCTGCGCTTCATGCATGGGACATAGAAGGCTAGCATGCACGTCGAGACGATAGCGAAAATGGCGCACAGCCGCCAGGCCATGATAGATCTCCTTCTAACGTGGTTAGAAGTCGAAGCGCGTCACGGTCCACGCAGCTTTCGCCGCCACCCACGCCGACCGAAGCCTTGGCGCACACGCAGTTGCTCCTCGACTTTCCCCTGCTGCGGAAAAGCTCGACGAGTGGAGAGCCACCATCCGGAGCCTCGTTGGTGTTGCCAACAAAGATGAGCCACGACCAGCGGGGCCCTCTGGTCGGCGCTCCGTTGAGCCACCGCATGCCAGTGATGGAAGGACCGGAGGTGCTACGGCCACGGTGCACTCTCCTCCGCCACGCCAGCCACCGCGGGTGCTGGTCTGTCGTGATGATGCTTGTGACAACATTTCCATAGCGTCGTCCAACCCACGGACCCACCGCGATCAGCGCCAAGTTCTTCGGGAGCGAGCCCATGAAGACGCTCAAACCACCATAGAGCGTCGGCGCGATGCGCGCCACCAGTCAGATAGGCGGGCGGGCCCCACTATGGACCACCCAGCGCCAGGGGTTTCTGGCGGCCTACCCTACGAGGTGGGTTGCCCAGCCTTTACGCGTGAGCTGCGGCAATTCTAGTGGCCCTCCCACCGCACGTTCAAGCCCGACGTCGGCGAGAAGTACAACGGCAAGACCCATCCGTCGGAGTTCCTCAGCATCTACACCATCGCCATGCAAGTTGCTGGGGCTCGCGACGACAAGGTGCTTGCCAATTACTTCCCGTTGGCACTTAAACCCAATGTCATGTCATGGTTGATGCACTTGCCAGTAGATTCCATTTCTTCCTGGTCGGATTTGTGCCATGAGTTTGTTGGTGCCTTTATGGGGGGCCACCAAGCTCATGGCTAGGAAAGCGATTTTCATATCATCCCCCAGAAAGAAGGTGAAACCCTGCGCAAGTACATACAGAGATTCAGCCGGGTGCAGTATAATGATACGTCTCCAACGTATCTATAGTTTTGATTGTTCCCTGCTATTATATTATCCATCTAGGATGTTTTATATGCATTTATATGTTATTTTATATGATTTTTGGGACTAACCTATTAACCTAGAGCCATTGCCAGTTTCTGTTTTTCCTTGTTTTTGAGTATCACAGAAAAGGAAAACCAAACGGAGTCCAATTGACCTGAAACTTGATGGAGCTTATTTTTGGCCCAGAAGAAGCCCACGGAGCATCGGAGTTGGGCCAGAAGAGTCCATGGCTGCCCACGAGGGTGGGGGGCGCGCCCACCCCCTGGGCGTGCCTCCCTACCTCGTGGACAGCCCGGGGACCCCCCTGACTTGTTCCCGACTCCAACACCTCTTATATAACCCCAAACTTCCAGAAAGAAATCTAGATCGGGAGTTCCGTCGCCGCAAGCCTCTGTAGCCACCAAAAACCAATCTAGACCCGTTCTGGCACCCTATCGGAGGGGGGATCCCTCACCGGTGGCCATCTTCATCATCCCGGTGCTCTCCATGACAAGGAGGGAGTAATTCACCCTCGGGGCTGAGGCTATGTACCAGTAGCTATGTGTTTGATCTCTCTCTCTCTCTCGTGTTCTTGATTCGGCACGATCTTGACGTATCACGAGCTTTGCTATTATAGTTGGATCTTATGATTTTTCTCCCCCTCTACTCTCTTGTAATGGATTGAGTTTTCCCTTTGAAGTTATCTTATCGGATTGAGTCTTTAAGGATTTGAGAACACTTGATGTATGTCTTGCATGTGCTTATCTATGGTGACAATGGGATATTCACGTGATCTACTTGATGTATGTTTTGGTGATCAACTTGCGGGTTCCGTGACCACGTGAACTTATGCATAGGGGTTGGCACACGTTTTCATCTTGACTCTCCGGTAGAAACTTTGGGGCACTCTTTGAAGTACTTTGTGTTGGTTGAATAGATGAATCTGAGACTGTGTGATGCATATCGTATAATCATACCCATGGATACTTGAGGTGACATTGGAGTATCTAGGTGACATTAGGGTTTTGGTTGACTTGTGTCTTAAGGTGTTATTCTAGTACAAACTCTTGAATAGATCGATCCGAAAGAATAACTTTGAGGTGGTTTCATACCCTATAATAATCTCTTTGTTTGTTCTCCGCTATTAGTGACTTTGGAGTGACTCTTTGTTGCATGTTGAGGGATAGTTATATGATCCAATTATGTTATTATTGTTGAGAGAACTTGCACTAGTGAAAGTATGAACCCTAGGCCTTGTTTCAATGCATTGCAATACCGTTTTGCTCACTTTTATCATTAGTTACTTTGCTGTTTTTATAATTTCAGATTACAAAAGCCTCTATCTACCATCCATATTGCCCTTGTATCACCATCTCTTCGCCGAACTAGTGCACCTATACAATTTACCATTGTATTAGGTGTGTTGGGGACACAAGAGACTCTTTGTTATTTGGTTGCAGGGTTGCTTGAGAGAGACTATCTTCATCCTACGCCTCCCACGGATTGATAAGCCTTAGGTCATCCACTTGAGGGGAATTTACTACTGTCCTACAAACCTCTGCACTTGCAGGCCCAACAATGTCTACCAGAGGAAGGTTGTGTAGTAGACATCAAGCTAGTTTCTGGCACCGTTGCCGGGGAGGTGAGTGCTTGAAGGTATATCTTTAGATTTTGCAATCGAATCTTTTTGTTTCTTGTTTTATCACTAGTTTAGTCTATAAAAAAACTACAAAAAATGGAATTAATGGTACCTCATATGCTTCATCTTTTTAATATCTTTCATGAAAATAAGGAGTCCGATAATTGTGCTCAATTGCTAGAGGAAGAATGCATTAAAATGTTTGGCACTAAACCTTTGAATGATGAGCATGATTGTAATGTTGTTAGTATGAATTCTTTGAATATCCATAGTACTAATGATGATTGCACTAGTCATGATGAAAATGTCTCTTATAAACATGTCAACTTTTGTGGAATACATAGAGCTTGCAAGTACACACCAAATAGGGAAGATAGATTTTGCAAGAGGCATAAGTATTTGGAAACTAAATGGTTGCAAGAAAGGCTAGATGATTGTGCTGAAAGATTCAATATTTATCGCCATCCTTGTGAACTTTGCAATGAACATGGTCATTTAAAGCTCCAATGCTATTTGTTTCATGATCAAATCGTGTCAAAAATTGTGATAATTTGATTACCCTTGAGCATCATAAAGAGCTTAGTCTTCTTTTGGGGTATGAAGAAATGAAATGTATAACTGAGGGTATTCCAAAATTTAATCTTGATAGATTTCTTGAGTTTGATCTAGAAGAAATTTTTATGTATTGTGCGGTGAATTGCATTGAAAATCCTTATATTGACAATTACATAAAGAAAAGAAAACAAATAGAAGATGAATAGAATAATAATGAAAGGGAAGAGACTTCCCAATATCCTCCTATTATTTCTTATGATGAATCAGGTAACGAGGAGGAGCTTTCTATTTCGCCAATCTCATTAATAAGGAGCTCAAAAGAGAGGGTTAAACCCACACATGATGTGAAGAATAAAAAGAGAAGACAGAGAAGTAAAGGTAAAAAGGTATCCCTCCCAAATGATATTGCTCCTATTACTCATTGTGATGATGATAATTGCTATACTATTGGTGCTATCCATACTATTAATGATGAGAGTGATTATGCTTATGATATGAAAAGGCCCAAGCTTGGGGATGCTATTTTTGATGAGAATGACATGTTTGAGAATATATTTGCTGCAATTAATATTTGTCCCAAGCTTGGGGATGCTATGTTTAATGAAGATGATATTTTTAGCCTCCCAAGTTTTGATGAGCAAATTTATTATGATGATAGCAAGCCTCCTACTTATGATGATTATATTGATGGAAGTGGGTTTGGAAGAGTGTCAACTTTAGGAAGTAATGATCTCACTATTTTGGAGGATGTTGAATCTTATAATATTTATGAAAGTGGATTTCGAGAGGTCATGACTTTATTTAGTGATGTATCCACTATTTCGGAAGAGGTTTCAATCGATTATGATGAGAACAAAGTTGCTACTTATGATGATTATTGTGATAAAACTTATGCTATAAAGAGTAGTGATGATTACATTTATAAAACTTGTCATGATTATGATTACCCTTTCTCTGAACATTACTCTTTTAATGAGGAAACAATTTATAGTATTCAAGTCTCTTATGATACTCCCACTATTCCGAATGAGAAGAATTTTGCTTATGTGGAGAGTAGTAAAAATACTATACTTGTAGATCATGAAAAGAATGCTTTAGGTGCTGGTTATATTGTTGAATTAATTCATGATGCTACTGAAAATTATTATGAGGGAGGAATATATGCTTGTAGGAATTGCAATAATATCAAGTTTCCTCTCTATGTGCTTAAAATTTTAAGTTATGCTTGTTTTGCCTTCCTATGCTAGTTGATTATTGTTCCCATAAGTTGTTTGCTCACAAAATCCCTATGCATAGGAAGTTGATTAGACTTAAATGTGCTAGTCATATTCTTCATGATGCTCTCTTTATGTTTCAATTCCTATCTTTATGTGAGCATCATTGAAATCATCATGCCTAGCTAGGGGCGTTAAACGATAGCGCTTGTTGGGAGGCAACCCAATGTTATTTTAGTTTCTTTATTTTTGGTTCTATTTAGTAATAAATAATCCATCTAGCTTCTGTTTAGATGTGGTTTTATGTTTTAGTTAGTGTTTGTGCCAAGTAGAACCTTTGGGAAGACTTGGGTGAAGTCTTTATGATCATGCTGTAAAAAACAGAAACTTTAGCGCTCACGAGATTAGCTAAAGCTTTTTAATGAAGAGTTATATTTATTTGATTATTCTTGAATATGATTAATAGACAAATTCCTCAGGTCCACCAATTTATTTTAGAATTTTTGGAGTTCCATAAGATTGCGTTAGTTACAGATTACTACAAACTGTTCTGTTTTTGACAGATTCTGTTTTTCGTGTGTTGTTTGCTTATTTTGATGAATCTATGGCTAGTAAAATAGTTTATACACCATAGAGAAGTTGGAATACAGTAGGTTTAACACCAATATAGATAAAGAAGGAGTTCATTACATTAAGTTGAAGTGGTGTTTTGTTTTCTTTCGCTAACGGAGCTTACGAGTTTTCTGTTGAGTTTTGTGTTGTGAAGTTTTCAAGTTTTGGGTAAAGATTCGATGGAATATGTAATAAGGAGTGGCAAGAGCATAAGCTTGGGGATACCCAAGGCACCCCAAGGTAATATTAAAGGATAACCAAGAGCCTAAGCTTGGGGATGCCCCGGAAGGCATCCCCTCTTTCGTCTTCGTTCATCGGTAACTTTACTTGGGGCTATATTTTTATTCACCACATGATATGTGTTTTGCTTGGAGCGTCATGTCATTTTATTTTGTTTTGCTTGCTGTTAGAATAAAGTACCAAGATCTGAAATCCTTAAATGTTAGAGAGTCTTCACATAGTTGCATAATTATTCAACTACTCATTGATCTTCACTAATATCTTTTGGAGTAGTTTGTTGTTTGCTCTAGTGCTTCACTTATATATTTTAGAGCACTGTGGTGGATTTGTTTTATAGAAACTATTGATCTCTCATGCTTCACTTAGATTATTCTGAGAGTCTTAAATAGCATGGTAATTTGCTTAATAATAATAATATGCTTGGTATTCAAGATTTGTAAAGCTTTCTTTTGAGTGCGTTGAATATTAAGAAAAATTTGATACTTGATAATTGTTTTGAGATATGGAGGTGATAATATCAAAGTCGTGCTAGTTGAGTAGTTGTGAATTTGAGAAATGCTTGTGTTGAAGTTTGCAAGTCCCGTAGCATGAACGTATGGTAAACGTTATGTAACAAATTTGAAACATGAGGTGTTCTTTGATTGTCTTCCTTATGAGTGGCAGTCGGGGACGAGCGATGGTCTTTTCCTACCAATCTATCCCCCTAGGAGCATGCGCGTAGTGCTTTGGTTTTTGATGGTTTGTAGATTTTTGCAATAAGTATGTGAGTTCTTTATGACTAATGTTGACTCCATGGATTATACGCACTCTCACCCTTCCATCACTGCTAGCCTCTTCGGTACCGTGCATTGCCCTTTCTCACATTGAGAGTTGGTGCAAACTTCGCCGGTGCATCCAAACCCCGTGATATGATATGCTCTTTCACACATAAACCTCCTTATATCTTCCTCAAAACAGCCACCATACCTACCTATTATGGCATTTCCATAGCCATTCCGAGATATATTGCCATGCAACTTTCCACTATACCGTTCATCATGACACATTCATCATTGTCATATTGCTTAACATGATCATGTAGTTGACATAGTATTTGTGGCAAAGCCACCGTTCATAATTCTTTCATACATGTCACTCGTGATTCATTTCATATCCCGGTACACTGACGGAGGCATTCATATAGAGTCATACTATGTTCTAGTATCGAGTTGTAATCATTGAGTTGTAAATAAATAGAAGTGTGATGATCATAATTTAATAGAGCATTGTCCCAAAAAAGGCCAAAATAAAAAAAAGAAGGCCCAAAAAAATGAAATAAAAAGGGGCAATGCCACTATCCTTTTTCCACACTTGTGCTTCAAAGTAGCACCATAATCTTCATGATAGAGAGTCTCTTGTTTTGTCATTTTCATATACTAGTGGGAATTTTTCATTATAGAACTTGGCTTGTATATTCCAACGATGGACTTCCTAAAATGCCCTAGGTCTTCATGAGCAAGCAAGTTGGATGCACACCCACTTAGTTTCTTTTGTTGAGCTTTCATACATTTATAGCTCTAGTGCATCCGTTGCAT
Organism: Aegilops umbellulata; assembly: GCA_032464435.1. Classification (NCBI taxonomy): domain Eukaryota; kingdom Viridiplantae; phylum Streptophyta; class Magnoliopsida; order Poales; family Poaceae; genus Aegilops; species Aegilops umbellulata. Next base: position 64,903,623 of record CP136060.1, on the reverse strand, counting down.
GGCAATCCCTACTCCTTGCATGAACATCAATCGATGGGCATCCCCATAGCCCATTGATTAGCCTCATTGATGTGAGACCTTATCCTTTTTGTCTTCTCCACATAACCCCCATCATCATATTCTATTCCACCCGTTGTGCTATATCCATGGCTCGCGCTCATGTATTGCGTGAAGGTTTATAAGTTTGAGATCACTAAAGTATGAAACAATCGCTTGGCTTGTCATCGAGGTTGTGCATGATGAGAGCATTCTTGTGTGACGAAAATGGAGCATGACTAAACTATATGATTTTGTAGGGATGAACTTTCTTTGGCCATGTTATTTTGAGAAGACATAATTGCTTAGTTAGTATGCTTGAAGTATTATTACTTTTATGTCAATATGAACTTTTATCTTGAATCTTTCGGATCTGAATATTCATACCACAATTAAGAAGAATTACATAGAAATTATACCAACTAGCATTCCACATCAAAAATTATCCTTTTTATCATTTACCTACTCGAGGACGAGCATGAATTAAGTTGGGGATGCTTCATACGTCTCCAACGTATCTATAATTTTTGATTGCTCCATGATATATTATCTACTGTTTTGAACAATGTTGGGCTTTATTATCCACTTTTATATTATTTTTGGGACTAACCTATTAACCGGAGGCCCAACCCAGAATTGCTGTTTTTTGCCTATTTCAGTGTTTCGAAGAAAAGGAATATCAAACGGAGTCGAAACGGAATGAAATCAACTGGAGAAGTTATTTTTGGAAGGAAAGCTACCGGAAAAACTTGGAGTGCACGCCAGGGGAGTCCCGGGCTGCCCACGAGGGTGGGGGGCTTGCCCACTGTCGGGGGATATCGGCCTCCACGAGCACCTATGGGGACGGAGCCCCTTGTCGGTTCGGCGGGGGCGGAGGTTGCACAAAGAGCAGATCGAGGCGACACACACACACAACGATTTTACCCAGCTTCGGGCCGCATGGATGCGTAAAACCCTACTGCTGCTTGTCTGGTTGATTAGAGTTCTTGCTCTGGAGCGCAAGAAGCTACAGTAAGTTGGAGCTGGACGTAGACGAGGGTCTACTGGGCGTCCTTCTTCGGGTCTCCTAGCGTTCGATCTCTCTAGGGTTCCCTTGGGGTCTGGATCCCCCTCTACGTGCGCATGGGCCTCCTTTTATATGCTAAGGGGTTTCCCACAGGTAGCGACGTAGGTGAGGGTAAAAATGGCAAGGAACTGTGCGAACAGAGGTCGCACAGTGCTATCGCACCTAACTCTGACGACGGGGGACAAAGGCATTAAATGCCCGTCTGGATCGCCTGAATAGTGCCGAGGCGGACCGTTAGGAGCGCCCGCTTGCCACGGGGGCGACTCTGCCAACGTCGCATGCCACCGCGCGTCTCAGGTTGCGCGGCGCCCTGCCACGTGCCTCCGGGGAAGCCCCAGAGCGACGCGTGGGCAGGTGAGCTGGAGCGCAGGCCTGAGGTGGTGGTTTGCCGCGGCAAGTGGCTTGCCGCGGTAGTTGCCTTGCCGCACCTGAGAGCTTGCCGCTCGTCAGGCCTTGCCAGGGCGCGCGGCGCGCCGCGGCGGGCTTCTCTTGGGGTGCCTTGGCCTGGCCGTCCCAGCGAGCTCCTCCCGCCGGGGCCTTGGTGCTTCGGCTTAGTCGTCCCGGCAAGCTCCTCTTGCCGGGGCCTTGTCGCCTTGGCCCGGCAAGCTCCTCTTGCCGGACCTCGCCTTCTCGCCTCGGCAAGCTCCTCTTGCCGGGGCCTGGTCTTCTAGGCTCGATCACTTGGCCTTCGTCCGGCCCGAAAAGGGCCGTGGAGACTCTTGTCGCTCCCTTGGCAAGCCTTGCCGCGGGACGCTACTACTGCCCGTGCACAAGTTCGGGGTACTAAGGTACCCCTACTTTAGTACACCGACAGGAGCCCCCGGGTCTGGGCCATACACGGTGCCGAGCGTTGTTGGGCCAGGCCCTAACAATGCACGGGCACGCGTGGCCTGGGTTGCGCTGCTCCTTAACTCCGTGCTCGTCGCGCCCTCCCCAAGTGGCGCGCGCTTATCGCGGCGTCGTGGGGGCGAGGCGTGCGAGGCGTGCGTGACGTTGGTGGCGTGCGCGGGGCTAAGGCCCGCAGGCATGCGTCACGTCGGGCACGACTCCTTTATTTGGAAAGGCGGAACGTCCGCCCCCACTCCTTCCCCCCTTTATAAGCGGAGGGGAACAGGGGCAGCTCGCCATTCCGCCGGTTGCTGTTCCTCGAAAATCTCCGCCACTTCCTCCTTGCTAGAGAAAGTAGCGATTCGCCCTCGTAGCCCCCAGCGCCGCCAACGCCGACAACTCCCCCTCCCCGTTTCTGCCATGGCCCCGAAGAGCGACAAGGCAAAGGGGAAGGCCGTGAAGTCGGCCGAGGCGCTGCGGCTGGAAGCGCTTCGGAAGGAGACGGCGACAGTCCCCCCCCCCCAGCTTGATGCGCCGGGGCTGAAGAACGGATACCGCCTCTTCTGGTCGACGGCGACGCGAGCGCATCCGCGCACGCGAGTTCTTCCCGCCGTCGCACAGAAGCTGTACCCGACCGGGTACCCTTTCTTCGCCGTGTTCTTCCTCTGCGGGCTCTGCCCGCCTTTTTCTGAGTTCTTCTGCGACATCATGCACACCTACAACCTCCACCTCCTTGATTTCACCCCCAACGCCGTTCTGACAATGGCGGTTTTCGCACACCTTTGCGAGAACTTTGTCGGAGTCCGCCCCAACGTAGCCCTCTTCCGCCACTTCTTTACTCCTCGGGTGGAGAAAGGAGAGCCGCTGTCCGGCGGAGTCGCCTGGGTCTCCATGACCGGCAAGAAAGAGGTCTACTTGGAGGGGGAACTCCGTGGCAGATGGGAGGAGTGGAGGGCCGAGTGGTGCCTGATCGTCGAGGAGAATCCACCGCCGTTCACCGCCGTGCGCCGTACTCCAGTGGTGCGCGGCCGTGACTGGAGCGACCTGGCTCCGGATGACGCCAAGCTGAAGATTGTCGTCACCCGAATCCCGCGCCTCAAGTTTGCCGGACTCACCGTCGGCGCCGTCGGCGCGGATTTCCTTCGCCGGCGTATCGCCCCCCTGCAGGAGAGGGGGAAACCGGCTTGGGAATTCCAAAACGCAGCGGACATCATGAGGCTGCGCCCGGGCCTTAACTACAACTTCACCATACTGGAGCTCGACGGAGTGTTGAAGGAGCTGTTCAAGCACGACTCTGAGCACCCAGAATGGTTCAGGTTGCCGCCGGGCGTCGTCCCCCTGTGCAACAACTCGGCGCTCAGCCGCATCCTCGCGATGATGCCGCTGTGCGACTCGCACGGGATCGACGCGACCTGGCAGGAGCCGGCGGATGACGTCTTCTTCGACAACTTGGAGGAGGTGCCGGTCGACCCCGACGAGAAGAGGGGCCTCACGCGGGACACCACCCCCGAGGAGCTGGCCTACATCGCCTCCAAGATGGAGGAGGAGGCGGCCGCCGCGGCCGCGGGCGAGTCTGGCTTCACCCTGGCCGAGGCAGACGCGGCGGAGGCGGAGAGCCTCGCCGGCCAAATGGAGTTCGCCGGCGCGGAGGAACCGGCCGAGCACGGTGGCGCGGGCGAGCCCGCCCAGGACGAGGGCGGCTTGCCGGAGGCTGACGCGCCCTCCTCACAGCTCCCGGGCAGCTCGTCGCAGGCGGAGCCCCCTGCCTAGCCGAGGAGGCGTCTCCGCAGGGCCGGAGAGGTGGTGCGGCAGGCCGACCAGCAACCGCAGCCCCGGGTGACGCGCGCCTCTGAAGCAGCGGGAGCGGGGTCCTCACGGGCCACGGCTTCTGCTCCTGCCGCTCCACGTTCCGCGACGGCAACGGGGGCAGGGTCGTCCACCGCCCCCGCCAAGCGGTCCCGGGAACCCACTCCCCTGTCTCCTCGCGCCTGGAGCAAGCCGGTTTTTGATTATTCCGCGCTCAGCTCCTATGACGAAGAGGAGGACGGAGAGTAAGTTCCTGGTAGAGCTTGTATCTTCTTGATTTCTGTCGCTTCGTCTTGTTTCGCAGCCCATTCATCCTCCCCCGAGACCGTTCCCTTTTCAGGACCCTGGCCCAGAGGAGGGCGAAGAGGGCCAAGATCCCGCTGGTCGTCCTTGAGGGCGAATCTCCCCCGGCAACTGGGGAGGTGCCGGAGACGACCTTGCCGGACCTGGCAGCGGGCCCGTAGGGCAGCCCACAGCGCAGCCCCCAGGGTGAGGGCACGGCTAGTTCTTGCCGTTTGGCGCGCGCGCGAGCTTCCCTTCTCTTTGTTGACATGTGGCTGTTGTTGTTGTCGTTGGGTAGGAGCAGAGCAGCCCCAGCAGGCGACCCCGGGGGGCACTCCTGCCGCGCCGTCCGCGTCGACCACCCCGCCTAGGGAGAGATCTCCGGCAAGGGAGGAGCCCCCGGCAAGGAAGACCTCTCCGGCAAGGGAGGGATCTCCGGCGAGGGACGCGGCCAGCGATCCCCCGGCAGCGGAGGCCGCGGCCACGGACCCTGCCACCGGTAAGCCCCCCTGCACGGAAAACTTCCCCTGGCTATCTTTCCTGATGAGCTTTTTTGTCGGCTGTTCAGCTGACTCTTCTCCCCTCTTCTGGCCATCAGACCCGCCCACCGCGGACCCGATGGAGACCGAGGTCGTCGTCGGGGAGGGCGCACGCGGCGACGCCGTCGACGTCGTCGTCATCGAAGAGGAGGACGGCGCCGACGACCCCGCAGGCGGCGGGGAGGCCGAAGCTGCCAAGGCCGCCGCGGCGGCAGACGGCGAGGGGACTGGCGACCGTGCCGACGGCCCCGGGGAGGCAGGGGCGTCAAGCACTCCGCCGTCCGGCGATCCCGCTGCTGCCACCGCGTCGGGCCCCGAGGAGCCCCCGGCAGGTGCCTACCTGCGGGCCGGCGATGGCGTCTTCATCAGGCTCCCCTGGGAGCCTAGCTCCAGGGCGCCGGTCGAGGGGGAGGCCTTGGACGGAGAAGTGCTCGCCTCCGTCGGGCTGACAGTGGTCGACGCGCCGAGCACCAGCAGCGGCGAGCCCGAGGAGGAGCGGCTGCTCCGGAAGCTTGTGTCGCTCTACCGCGCCCGGCAGGCCAAGGTGGAGCGCCAGGAGGCACTCGTCGCAAAGGCCGGCGCGGACATGGCGAAGCGTGCCGGGGAGCTCCGGGAGCTCAACCAGGAGGCTCTCCGGTCTTTGGCGGAGGAGCGGAGGCTGCTCGACGAGGCGCGGACGGCCTTCCTCCTCGAGAAGGCAGAGGCTGAAGAGCAGCAGAGGCTTGCCGCTGCGGGGCTATCCGCGCGGGAAAGCGAACTGGTGCAGCAGAGGGCCAGCCTCGCCAGCCACGAGGAGGAGGTTGCCGCGCGCGAGCAGGCGCTCGGCGGGGCCCTGCAGAAAGCGCAGGACGCTGCCGTGGCCGCCGAGGTCGCCAAGGGGGAGCTGGAGGCGAGGGTGGCGCAGCTCGTCAGCGACCTCAAGGCGAGCGGCGAGGAGCTTGCCGCGCTCAAACAGGAGCGCGAGAAGGACGCTCACACCCTTGGCGAGCTGCAGGGCCGCTTCGCCGAGAAGATCCAGGAGCTCGACGCCGCCAAGGACTCCAAGGCTGTCCTCGAGCTGAAGCTGGACACCCTGGCCAAGGCGCTGGAGAGCGCCAAGGAGCAGGAAGCGACCTTGCGGAAGGAGGTTGCTGGCAACGAGGAGCTGTTGAAGCGTGCCGCCGTTACCCAGAACACCCTCCAGGAGACGGTGGAGCGGTGGACCGAAGGCCTCGTCGACATCGCCACCACCATCGACCAGGAGCTGAAGCTGCTGGGGATGGAGGGCCACGAGTACCCCTTCGGCGAGAACGTCCCGCCGAGCGCCAAGCTCACTTCCTTCTTCAAGGGCTTGGTGGGGGTACTCAAGCATCTCCGGGAAAAGATCCCGGAGCAGCTGGCCGAGGAGACGCGGGAAGCTGTCTCCGGGGCCCTCGAGAGGGTGCTGGTGAAGATCGTCTTCCGCAACCCCACCATCAGGCTTACCAACGTCCTCAGGCACCTGCCGGAAGACGCCGACCTGACGGAGATCAGGGCCCTCGTCACCCCCATTGTGGAAAGGGTGGCCGGGATCAGGCGGGTCGAGGGCGACCGCGCGGATTAGGCCGCCCACCTCTTTCTTTTCTTCCCTTGTCGCTGCTGAGCATGCCATAGAAACAGCTGGTTAGAACAGCGGCAAGTCATTTTGTAATATAACTTTTATCTTAGGCAGTTCATTGCGCTGTTATCTCCCTCGTTCGACCTTGTGCTTCGTACGTTCGCGCCCTACGCTTCTAGGAACTTGTCGGCGCAAGTCTCCGCCTTGCCACGGGTGCCGAGTGCGGAACATCAGCAACCCGCTGACGGAGCCTCCACCGGCAAGAAACCTTGCTGCGGCTGGCGCAACTCACTTAAATGTTGAGCAGGCTCAGGGCGAGGTAAGCGTGGCGACTGCAGTCGCGGCACACTCAAGCTGCCGAGCGAGCTCGAAACAAGTAAGGACGCCACTCGGGATGTAGCACACTTAAGTCGTTGAGCGGACTCGAAACGAAATAAGGGCGCAACCAGCCACGAGCCGGCCCCTCCGCGCACAGGTTTCCCATACGAAGCTCGGCCGTTCGAGGAAGATAACTTAAGGATAAAAAGGAGCTTAATTGCTCAAACTTTGGCAACTTAGCTTCTCTGTCGTTTGCAGTCCGGCAAGGCGCAGCTTCCCCGGGCGACACCCAGCCCATCCTGTCATCCCTCCTTCTCGAGGTAAGGGAATAACGAGGGCTCGGGGCGTCACGGCCTGCCATCGCTCGCCGGAGTCGAGTGCTGCACAATCGTGTCAAATGATGCATGCGCCAAGCGGAGAGGCGCGAAATCGACAAGATGTGCGGGGCACATAAGCTATGCTCGGGATCTGCACCCGTCTCTGTACCAAGGATTACATGCAACTGCGGCAAGACTTGGACAAAGAGAGGGTGGCTGACGGAACGGGTTCCGACGGCCGCGCTGGCAAGGTTCCTCCCACGGTCGGCGTCGACTCGTTTGGATCTTGGCGGCCTGGGCTCGCCGAAGAACGAGGTCGCCTTTCCCACAACTTCCGGCGCTAACTTCTGTGGCTACGGGAGCGGCGCAGAGTTTGCTGGAGGCGAGAAACTCGCTCAGCGGCCGGAAGGCGGTCCTCCTCAAGGAGCAGCTGCTCTTGCCCGGACTCTGCGTGAGTGGGTACTCGAGGAGGGCCATGCACGGGTCCGTGAGGAGGAATGCCTCCGCTCCACGGGGTGGAGCGGAAGGGTACCTGGCCATACCTGAGCTTGCCTGTGGTCGCCAAATCTGGTTCGCACAACCTCGACGCACCCCCTACCTGGCGCGCCAAAGATGTCGGGGGATATCGGCCTCCACGAGCACCTATGGGGACGGAGCCCCTTGTCGGTTCGGCGGGGGCGGAGGTTGCACAAAGAGCAGATCGAGGCGACACACACACACACAACGATTTTACCCAGCTTCGGGCCGCATGGATGCGTAAAACCATACTGCTGCTTGTCTGGTTGATTAGAGTTCTTGCTCTGGAGCGCAAGAAGCTACAGTAAGTTGGAGCTGGACGTAGACGAGGGTCTACTGGGCGTCCTTCTTCGGGTCTTCTAGCGTTCGATCTCTCTAGGGTTCCCTTGGGGTCTGGATCCCCCTCTACGTGCGCATGGGCCTCCTTTTATATGCTAAGGGGTTTCCCACAGGTAGCGACGTAGGTGAGGGTAAAAATGGCAAGGAACTGTGCGAACAGAGGTCGCACAGTGCTATCGCACCTAACTCTGGCGGCGGGGGACAAAGGCATTAAATGCCCGTCTAGATCGCCTGAACAGTGCCGAGGCGGACCGTTAGGAGCGCCTCCGCTTGCCACGGGGGCGACTCTGCCAACGTCGCATGCCACCGCGCGTCTCAGGTTGCGCGGCGCCCCGCCACGTGCCTCCGGGGAAGCCCCAGAGCGACGCGTGGGCAGGTGAGCTGGAGCGCAGGCCTGAGGTGGTGGTTTGCCGCGGAAAGTGGCTTGCCGCGGTAGTTGCCTTGCCGCACCTGAGAGCTTGCCGCTCGTCAGGCCTTGCCGGGGCGCGCGGCGCGCCGCGGCGGGCTTCTCTTGGGGTGCCTTGGCCTGGCCGTCCCGGCGAGCTCCTCCCGCCGGGGCCTTGGTGCTTCGGCTTAGTCGTCCCGGCAAGCTCCTCTTGCCGGGGCCTTGTCGCCTTGGCCCGGCAAGCTCCTCTTGCCGGACCTCGCCTTCTCGCCTCGGCAAGCTCCTCTTGCCGGGGCCTGGTCTTCTAGGCTCGATCACTTGGCCTTCGTCCGGCCCGAAAAGGGCCGTGGAGACTCTTGTCGCTCCCCTGGCAAGCCTTGCCGCGGGACGCTACTACTGCCCGTGCACAAGTTCGGGGTACTAAGGCACCCCTACTTTAGTACACCGACACCCACCCCCTAGGGCGCGCCCCCTACCTCGTGGACAGCCCGGAGGTCCACCGACGTACTTCTTTCACCCATATATACCCACGTACCCTAAAAACTTCGGAAAACAGAATAGATCGGGAGTTCCGCTGTCGCAAGCCTCTGTAGCCACCAAAAGTCAATCGGGACCTTGTTCCGGCACCCTGCTGGAGGGGGGAACCCTCACCGGTGGCCATCTTCATCATCCCGGCGCTCTCCATGACGAGGAGGGAGTAGTTCACCCTCGGAGCTGAGGGTATGTACCAGTTGCTATGTTTTTGATCTCTCTCTCTCTCTCGTGTTCTTGATTTGGCACGATCTTGATGTATCGCGAGCTTTGCTATTATAGTTGGATCTTATGTTGCTTCTCCCCCTCTACTCTCTTGTAATGGATTGAGTTTTCCCTTTGAAGTTATCTTATCGGATTGAGTCTTTAATGATTTGAGAACACTTGATGTATGTCTTGCCGTGTGTATCTGTGGTGACAATGGGATATCACGTGATTCACTTGATGTATGTTTTGGTGATCAACTTGCAGGTTCCGCCCATGAGCCTATGCATAGGGGTTGGCACATGTTTTCATCTTGATTCTCCGGTAGAAACTTTGGGGCACTCTTTGAGGTTCTATGTGTTGGTTGAATAGATGAATCTAAGATTATGTGATGCATATCATATAATCATACCCACGGATACTTGAGGTGATATTGGGGTATCTAGGTGACATTAGGGTGTTGGTTGATTTGTGTCTTAAGGTGTTATTCTAGTATGAACTCTAGGGATGTTTGTGACACTTATAGGAATAGCCCAACGGATTGATTGGAAAGAATAACTTTGAGGTGGTTTCGTACCCTACCATAATCTCTTCGTTTGTTCTCCACTATTAGTGACTTTGGAGTGACTCTTTGTTGCATGTTGAGGGATAGTTATATGATCCAACTATGTTATTATTGTTGAGAGAACTTGCACTAGTGAAAGTATGAACCCTAGGCATTGTTTCCTAGCATTGCAATACCGTTTATGCTCACTTTTATCATTAGTTACCTTGCTGTTTATATATTTTCAGATTACAAAAACCTATATCTACTATCCATATTGCACTTGTATCGCCATCTCTTCGCCGGACTAGTGCACCTATACAATTTACCATTGTATTGGGTGTGTTGGGGACACAAGAGACTCTTTGTTATTTGGTTGCAGGGTTGTTTGAAAGAGACCATCTTCATCCTACGCCTCCCACGGATTGATAAGCCTAAGGTCATCCACTTGAAGGAAATTTGCTACTGTCCTACAAACCTCTGCACCTGGAGGCCTAACAACGTCTACAAGAAGAAGGTTGCATAGTAGACATCAGTACACCGCCGGAGGCACACATATAGAGTCTTATTTTGTTCTAGTATCGAGTTGTTGTCGGTGTACTAAGTAGGGGTACCTTAGTACCCCGAACTTGTGCACGGGCAGTCGTAGCACCCCACGGCAAGGCCTGCCAGGCGATCGCCAAGACCCTCAATGGTCCCCTCTTGGGCCATTCAAGAACAAAGTATTTGAGGCAAGGCCCCGGCAAGAGGAGCTTGCCGGGAAGGCCACCCGAAGAGAGCAAGGCCCTGGCAAGAGGAGTTTGCCGGGACTGCCGCTCGAAGCACAAGACCCCGGCAAGAGGAGCTTGCGGGGAAGGCCATCCACGGCACGACAAGGACCCTGCCACGGCGCGCCCCGCGCCCCGGCAAGGCCCGGTGAGCAACAAGCTCCCGGGCGCGACAAGACATCCACCGCGGCAAGGCACTTGCCGCGGCAAGTTACCACCTCGTGCCTGCGCTCCAGCTCACCCACCAACGTGTCGCTCTGGGGGGCATCCCAGGCGCACGTGGCGGGAGGCTGAGCAGCGAGGGGCATGCGGTGGCGAAGCGAAGCTGACAGAGTAGCCATCGTGGCAAACGGTGGCGCTCCTGACGGTCCACTCCCCTGCTCCGTCTGGGCGACGCGGACGGGCATTTAATGCCCTTGTCCCCCGCCGTCAGAGTTAGGTATGATAGCACTGTACAGCCACTGTGCAGGCAGCTGTACTCACTACAGCGTTCTACCATTTTTGCCCTCACCTACGCTGCCACCTGTGGGTAACCCCTTGAGCATATAAAAGGAGGAGCCATGCGCACGTAGAGGGGGGAGACCAATCTTTACGCTCGACCTCGCCAGCGGCCCGCGTGTACTGTAGCACCGCGCGCTCCCGAGCAAGAACACAATACAATCCACCAAGCAGCAGTAGGGTTTTACGCATCTTTGCGGCCCGAAGCTGGGTAAAATCCCCTTGTGTGCACCGCCTCGATCTGCTCTTTGTGCAACCTCCGCCCCCCCCCCCCGAACCAATAAGGGGCTCGGTCCCCATAGGTGTTCGAGGAAGCCGATTCCCCCCGACATCTTTGGCATGCCAGGTAGGGGGCGTCGAAGTTGTGCGAACCTGATCCGGCGTCTGCACCAGCTAGATCTCCTTCATCCTCAGCGACATGCCACCGAAGAAGAAGGCTCTGGAGGTGGCCGGTCCGTCCGCGTCGAACCCGCCGCCCTTGGAGCAAACGGGTGGCGGGGACGGCACCGGCGGCGGAACGGGCGTCGTCGAGCCAGCTCACGGTGCCACGGCGTCCGAACATGCACCGCGCCCCTCTCAGGAAGCACGGGACCAGCAACGTCTTGGCGCCCACAGTACCATACGCTCTCTGGACCCAAATCGAGCCGGTGGATCCCAGGGCGCTCAAGGCCAGCACTCGCACCAACGCGCTGGCGCGAGCGTGGCGCGGCTGCCTGGCCTCGGTATTGCTCCTTCTAACGTAGTTAGAAGTTCGAGCACATCCCGCTCCACGCGCCGTTCGCCGCCGCTGCCCGCCACTCCAGCAGAAGCTCTGGCCCGAGCCCAACTGCTCCTAGACTACCCTCCAACGGCGGACAAGCTCGAAGACTGGAGGGCCACGATACAGAGCCTCATCGGTTTCGCTAACGGCGACACCCCGCGGCAGCACAGCGCGTCGCAGCCGCGGCGGGACGGCCAGGCGAGGACCGATGGCGCCAGGACCGGCGGGGGTGCGACCACCGTCCACTCCCCGCCCCGGAGGCCAAGATCGCCGACTTGCCGGAATCACCACGACAACGACTCCACCGCGTCGTCAAATCCGCGAACTCGTCGCGATCAACGCCAAGTTCTTCACGAGCGAGAGGAAGAGGACGCTCGTACTCGCATCGAGCGTCGGAGAGAAGCGCGGCGTCAATCAGACCACCGCGCTGGGCCCTCTGTCGACATGCATGCACCAGGGGAACCAGGCGACCTGCCGTACGCGGTGGGATGCCCTGTGTTCACCCGTGAGCTGCAGCAAGTCCAGTGGCCCAGCACAAAGAATTTCAAGCCAGACGTGCCAGAGAAGTACGACGGCAAGTCGCATCCGTCGGAGTTCCTTAGCATCTACACCATTGCGGTGCAGGCTGCCGGGGGGCGAGACGACAAGATCCTTGCCAACTACTTCCCGCTGGTGCTCAAGTCCAACGTCAGATCCTGGCTCATGCACTTGCCGGACAACTCCATAACCTCCTGGACAGACTTGTGCCATCAGTTTGTTGGCACCTTCACGGGCGGCCACAAACCCCATGGCCAAGCGAGCGACCTTCACCTGCTCGTCCAGAGGGAGGGAGAACCTCTGCGCAAGTTCATCCAGAGATTCAGCCGTGTACACTACAACATCCCAGACATCCACCCCGCCGCGGTCATCAGCGCGTTCCATCAGAACGTGCGTAACCGCAGGATGCGGGAGGAGATGGCGATGTGCAAGATCAAGGACGTCAGCAAGCTATACGCCCTGGCCGACAAGTGTGCCCATGCTGAGGAAGGGAGGAAACTCCCCGGAGAGAGCGCTGGAGCGGGAGGATCTGACAGTGAGGATACCGCCCCGGCGAAGAAGGGCCGGCGGCGGAGCAACAGGAAGAAGAAGAGCCAAGAGGTACTCGTTGTTGAGCAGTCCGGCGATGAAGGCGCCGCCAAGAAGGCCCAGGCTGGCAGCTCTGGCAAGGAGATTGCCGGATGCGTCCACTACCAGGCCATGGCGGCCGCCGACAAACGGGACGGCACCAGCAAACAATACTGCAAGATCCACCGCACCAAGGGCCATGACCTCCAGAGCTGCAAGCAGGTCGAGCGGCTCGTCGAGCTGCAAAAGGCCGAGTACGAGCGGCGCGACAAGGAGAGAGCCCGAGGAGGTGGCGGAGGACCAGGCACGAAGCACCCCGGCCAAGGAGGACGCCGTGACAAGGACAAGCAGCGGCAAGTGGAGCGACCTCCCCGCGGCCGTGACAAGAACGAAGACGACGACGAAGACGAAGACATGGATGACGTCGAGACCAGTGAGCAGGAGTTTCAGAAAGCCACAGAGGTCTTGTGCGTAGGCGGTGGCGCCACCCTGCATACTTCTCACCGCCAGCTCAAGCAGTGGGCGCGGTAAGTCAATGCAGCGGAGCCACCCGTCGAGTCGCGCAAGCCTCTGAAATGGTCCAGCATGCCTATCATCTTTGATATTGAGGACCACCCTGATCGCACTACTGCGATCGGGTGCTTGCCGATGTTGGTTTCGCCAACAATCCGCAACCTCAAGGTCACCAAGATGCTGGTTGACGGCGGGGCCATCTTGAACCTGATCTCCTCCGCTGTGCTCCGAAAACTCCAAGTCCCCGACAACGAGCTCGAAGAAACCGGCACGTTCCAAGGAATCAACCCGGGAAGGAGCAAACCGAAGGGGAAGATAACGTTGCCAGTAACATTTGGCAGCGATCTGAACTTCAGGACAGAGAGGATCACCTTTGACGTCGCCGATTTTCCATTGCCATACAATGGAATTCTCGGTCGTCCAGCGCTCGCCAAGTTCATGGCGGCCTCTCACTACGCCTACAACATGCTCAAGATGTCAGGCCCGATAAGCGTCATCTCTATCCCTAGCGACAAGAAGGATGCCCTTATCTGTGCCGACAAGATCTACCGGGAAGCAGCAGCCGCAGCGGATCACAAGCCGCTTGCCGCTGAAGCTCCCGGAGGAAAGAAGAGGACCAAGCCCGGCAAGTGCTCTGGCGCCCACTCCGGCAAGCGCACCTCTCCGGAGTGCTGCGCTACCGTCGAGGACGCGCCATCGAGCTCCACCGGCAAGAGTAAGAAGACAATGGCGGCTCCGCCAACGACCAAGAAGGTGCCCGCCAAGGAGGACGGCACTGGTGGTACCTTCACCATCAGTGCCACGCTCGACCCCAAATAGGAAAGCGCGCTAGTTACTTTCCTGCGGGCGAATGTCGATGTGTTTGCCTGGCAGCCATCTGACATCCCCGGCGTTCCCAGGAAAGTGATTGAGCACCACCTCGCCGTTTGTCCTCACGCACGGCCCATCAAGCAGAGAGTCAGGAAGCAAGCAGTGGAGCACCAAGAGTTCATCGCAGAAGAGATCAAGAAGTTGGAAGCGGCAGGCCTCGTCAGAAGTGTGCTCCATCCGACGTGGTTGGCCAATCCTGTTGTCGTGCGCAAAGCAAATGGGAAATGGAGGCTTTGCATCGACTTCACTGATGTTAACAAAGCTTGTCCCAAAGATCACTTTCCCTTGCCGCGCATTGACCAGATTGTTGACTCCACGGCCGGATGTGACCTGCTTTCATTTCTTGACGCCTACTCTGGATATCATCAGATCTTCATGGCTGAAGAAGATGAAGAGAAGACCGCGTTCATCACTCCATGTGGCACGTACTGTTTCGTACGGATGCCTTTCGGACTGAAGAATGCCGGTTCGACATTTGCAAGGGTTGTCCACACCGCTTTTGAGCCACAAATCCACAGGAATGTGGAGGCCTACATGGATGATATAGTGGTCAAGAGCAGAGATAGGGCAACCCTGATTCGAGACTTAGAAGAGACCTTTGCGAATCTGCGCAGGATCAGCCTCAAGCTCAACCCCGAGAAGTGCGTGTTCGGAGTTCCTTCCGGCAAGCTTCTCGGGTTCTTCGTGTCTCAGCGAGGGATAGAAGCCAACCCAGACAAGATCAAGGCCATCGAGCAGATTGAGGCACCAAACCGTGTCAAGGACGTGCGAAGGCTTACCGGCTGGGTCGCGGCTCTCAGCAGGTTTATCTCTAGGTCTGCAGAGCGCGCCCTGCCATTTTTCAAAATTTTGAAAAAGGCGGGTCCAGTAAAATGGACTCCGGAAGCGGAGGGTCCAGTAAAATGGACTCCGGAAGCGGAGGCTGCGCTGCAGAACCTGAAGAAATACCTGTCCTCCGCTCCGATACTTGTCGCGCCTAAACCACAAGAGAAGCTGCTGCTGTACCTAGCGGCAACTAATCAAGTGGTTAGTGTTGCGTTAGTAGCGGAGAGGGAGGCCGATGATGAGCCAGCGACCGCGGCAAGCACGTCCAGCGACAAGCAGGGGGCTTCCCTGACAAGCTCTGGCCCCGACGAGGATGAATCTGCGCAGGAGCAAGTGGAGGTGCGGAAGAAGAAAATGGTGCAGCGCCCAGTGTACTTTGTCAGCTCCCTCTTGCAGGGGGCCAGGTCAAGGTACTCTGGTGTGCAGAAATTGCTTTTCGGCCTCCTCATGGCCTCGAGAAAGCTGCGCCATTACTTCCAAGCACACGAGATTATAGTTGTCACCCGCTTTCCGCTGAAGAGGATACTGCAAAATCCAGAAGCAACGGGCAGGATTGTCGAGTGGGCACTAGAACTGTCGAGCTTTGGTCTCCAGTTCGAGAGCACCTCGACTATCCAAAGCAGAGCTTTGGCGGAGTTCATAGCGGAGTGGACACCAACACCGGACGAAGATATCCCAGAGACGAGCATCCCCGCCAAAGAAGCAGGCAAAGAGTGGCTGATGTACTTTGATGGTGCCTTCTCGCTACAAGGTGCCGGCGCTGGCGCGTTACTTGTCGCGCCCACCGGAGAGCACCTCAAGTACGTAGTCCAGATGCACTTCCCCAAGGAACAAGCAACCAACAATACTGCAGAGTATGAAGGTTTGCTTGCCGGTCTCAGGATCACGGCAGAACTTGGGATCAAGAAGCTCATTGTCAGGGGTGACTCACAGCTCGTCATCCGCCAAGTGAACAAGGATTACCAGAGTCCGTTGAGGGAAGCGTACGTTGATGAAGTGAGGAAGCTGGAAGAGCACTTTGACGGCCTGCAGATGGAACACGTTCCAAGAGCTGAGAATGACATCGCTGACGGCCTGTCAAAGTGCGCAGCATTTAAGTTACCTGTGGAACCAGGGACCTTTGTGCTCAAGCTAACTCAGCCATCCGTAACGCCATCAACCAGACAGATCAAGAAGAGGAAGTTGGTCTCCGGCGACTATCTTCCGGCAGAGCTCCCCGGAGCCGCCGCCAAGAAGGTCCCCAGGATCGACGCCAAGAGCGCTGAGGAACCGTCTGCTCCGGAAAACCCCAGGGTTTACTCCATAGAAGCAGGCGCTCCCAACAAGCTTTGTTTCGGCAAGCTTGCCGGGGAACTTCAAGCTCCGGCCGAGCCCCAGATCCTCGCCGTAGAAGCAGACGTTCCCGCAGCGGCAGAAGTGCCTTCAGTCCTTGTTGTCGAGCCGCAGGCTCCAGCATGGGCGCGGCAGACTGTCCATTTCCTCCAGTACGGAGAACTTCCCGAAGAACAAGAAGAAGCGGAAAGAGTAGCCCGGCGCTCGAGTATGTACCAGTTCGTCGACAACACACTATACAGAAGAGGGCGCAATGGTGTGAAATGGAAGTGTATTCCCCGGGAAGATGGACAGCAGCTGTTGGCAGAGATACATGGAGGCATATGTGGTCACCACATTGGCGCAAGAGCACTTGCCGGCAAAGCGTTCCGGCAAGGCTTCTTCTGGCCGACAACCCTCCAGGATGCAACTGCACAAGTAACCAAGTGTGAAGCGTGCCAGTTCCATTCCAAGCAGATACACCAGCCAGCTCAAGCTCTCCAGACGATCCCTTTATCCTGGCCATTTTCGGTCTGGGGGCTCGATATCCTCGGACCTTTCCCCCGAGATGTCGGGGGATTTGAGTACTTGTACGTCGCAATCGACAAGTTCACAAAGTGGCCGGAAGTGGAACCAGTGAGGAAGGTGACAGCACAGTCAGCCATCAAGTTCTTCAGGTCGATTGTCTGCCGCTTCGGGATCCCCAACAGGATCATCACCGACAACGGTACGCAATTCACGAGCCGCGCCTTCATGCAATACGTCCAAGATCTCGGCGCCAAGGTCTGCTTCGCTTCTGTTGCTCATCCCAGGAGCAACGGTCAAGCTGAAAGGGCCAACGCCGAAGTACTGCGCGGGCTCAAGACCAGAACTTTTGACAGGTTGCACAAGTGCAGAAGAAACTGGATCGAGGAGCTGCCGGTGGCTCTTTGGTCGATCAGAACGACGCCAAATCGAGCCACTGGCCAGACACCATTCTCTCTAGTCTATGGAGCAGAAGCAGTTACCCCCACGGAACTCGTATACGGGTCACCTCGAGTGCTCGCTTATGCTGAGCTTGAGCAAGAGCGGCTGCGTGAATATGACGCGCTGCTCCTTGAGGAAGATCGTCTTCAGGCTGCTGTGCGAGCCTCTCGCTACCAGCAAGCTTTGCGCCGCTATCATAGCCGCAAAGTTAAAGCCAGAAGCTTCGAGGAAGGCGACCTTGTTCTTCGGCGCGCCCCGTCCGCCAAGAATCATAACAAGTTGATGCCGAAGTGGGAAGGCCCTTACCGGGTGAGACGAGTCACGGGGCCTGGCGCTGTCCGCCTCGAGACCGAAGATGGCACTCCGGTGAGCAACTCCTGGAATATTGAGCATCTTCGTAAGTTTTACCCGTAAGGCGCGGTTGTCGGGGCCCGCCCGGCAACCAACCTTTTGTACAAGTCTTGCTGCAGTTGCATGTAATCCTTTGTACAAAGCCAGGCGCAGACCCTGAGCAGCAGAAATGAAGCGCTGGCGCCCTAAGTTTTAGCATGCATGCTGAGTCGAGTCTCGTCTTGAAGGAAATATGCCCTAGAGGCAATAATAAAGTTATTATTTATTTCCTTATATCATGATAAATGTTTATTATTCATGCTAGAATTGTATTAATTGGAAACATAATACATGTGTGAATACATAGACAAACAGAGTGTCACTAGTATGCCTCTACTTGACTAGCTCATTAATCAAAGATGGTTATGTTTCCTAGCCATGAACAAAGAGTTGTTATTTGATTAACGAGATCACATCATTGGTTGAATGATCTGATTGACATGACCCATTCCATTAGCATAGCACCCGATCGTTTAGTATGTTGCTATTGCTTTGATCCATGACTTATACATGTTCCTTTAACTATGAGATTATGCAACTCCCGTTTACCGTAGGAACACTTTGTGTGCTACCAAACGTCACAACGTAACTGGGTGATTATAAAGGTGCTCTACAGGTGTCTCCGAAGGTACATATTGGGTTGGCATATTTCAAGATGAGGATTTGTCACTCCGATTGTCGGAGAGGTATCTTAGGGCCTTCTCGGTAATGCACATCACATAAAGCCTTGCAAGCATTGCAACCAATGAGTTAGTTGCGAGATGATGTATTACGGAACGAGTAAAGAGACTTGCCAGTAACGAGATTGAACTAGGTATTGGATACCGACGATCGAATCTCGGGCAAGTAACATATCGATGACAAAGGGAACAACGTATGTTGTTATGCGGTCTGACCGATAAAGATCTTCGTAGAATATGTAGGAGCCAATATGGGCATCGAGGTCCCGCTATTGGTTATTGACCAGAGACGTGTCTCGGTCATGTCTACATTGTTCTCGAACCGTAGGGTCCGCACGCTTAACGTTACGATGAAAGTTATTATGAGTTTATACATTTTGATGTACCGAAGGAGTTTGGAGTCCCGGATGTGATCACGGACATGACGAGGAGTCTCGAAATGGTCGAGACGTAAAGAATGATATATTGGAAGCCTATGTTTGGACATCGGATGCATTCCAGGTGAAATCAGGATTTTACCGGAATACCGGGAGGGTTACTGGAACCCCCCGGGGGCATAATGGGCCAACATGGGCCTTGGAGGAGAGGTGAGAGGGCTGCCCTCATGGGCTGCGCGCCTCAACCCTTCCCCTAGTCCTATTAGGACTAGGAGAGGTGGGCGCCCCCTCTCTCTCTCTCCCCCTTGGAGAATCCTAGTCCAACTAGGATTGGGGGGGGAATCCTACTCCCAGAGGGAGTAGGACTCTCTGGCGCGCCAGGCTTGGCCGGCCAGCCCCTCCTCCTTGGCTCCTTTATATACGGGGGCAGGGAGCACCCCGGAGACACACAATTGATCAACGTGATTGTTCCTTAGCCGTGTGCGGTGCCCCCCTCCACCATATTCCACCTCGGTCATATCGTTGCAGTGCTTAGGCGAAGCCCTGCGCCGGTAACACATCAAGATCGTCACCACGCCGTCGTGCTGACGGAACTCTTCCTCGACGCTTTGCTGGATCAGAGCCCGGGGATCGTCATCGAGCTGAACGTGTGCTAAGAACTCGGAGGTGCCGGAGTAACGGTGCTGTGATCGGTTGGATCGCGAGGAGAACGTACGACTACTTCCTCTATGTTGTGTCAACGCTTCCGCTTCGGTCTACGAGGGTACGTAGACAACACTCTCCCCTCTCATTGCTATGCATCACCATGATCTTGCGTGTGCGTAGGAAATTTTTTGAAATTACTACGTTCCCCAACAGTGGCATCCGAGCCTAGGTTTTTATGGTTTGATGTTATTTGCACGAGTAGAACACAAGTGAGTTGTGGACGATACAAGTCATACTGCCTACCAGCATGTCATACTTTGGTTCAACGGTATTGTTGGACGAGACGATCCGGACCAACCTTACGTGTACTCTTACGCGAGACCGGTTCCCTCGACGTGCTTTGCACATAGATGGCTTGCGGAAGACTGTCTCTCCAACTTTAGTTGAACCGAGTGTGGCTACGCCCGGTCCTTGAGAAGGTTAAAACGGAGTCTATTTGACAAACTATCGTTGTGGTTTTGATGCGTAGGTAAGATGAGTTCTTGCTTAAGCCCGTAGCAGCCACGTAAAACTTGCAACAACAAAGTAGAGGACGTCTAACTTGTTTTTGCAGGGCATGTTGTGATGTGATATGGTCAAGACATGATGCTAAATTTTATTGTATGAGATGATCATGTTTTGTAACCGAGTTATCGGCAACTGGCAGGAGCCATATGGTTGTCGCTTTATTGTATGCAATGCAATCGCGATGTAATGCTTTACTTTATTACTAAGCGGTAGTGATAGTCGTGGAAGCATAAGATTGACGAGACGACAACGATGCTACGATGGAGATCAAGGTGTCGCGCCGGTGACGATGGTGATCATGACGGTGCTTCGAAGATGGAGATCACAAGCACGAGATGATGATGGCCATATCATATCACTTATATTGATTGCATGTGATGTTTATCTTTTTATGCATCTTATCTTGCTTTGATTGACGGTAGCATTATAAGATGATCTCTCACTAAATTATCAAGAAGTGTTCTCCCTGAGTATGCACCGTTGCGAAAGTTCTTCGTGCTGAGACACCACGTGATGATCGGGTGTGATAGGCTCTACGTTCAAATACAACGGGTGCAAAACAGTTGCACACGCGGAATACTCAGGTTATACTTGACGAGCCTAGCATATAACAGATATGGCCTCGGAACACGGAGACCGAAAGGTCGAGCGTGAATCATATAGTAGATATGATCAACATAGTGATGTTCACCATTGAAACTACTCCATCTCACGTGATGATCGGACATGGTTTAGTTGATTTGGATCACGTGATCACTTAGAGGATTAGAGGGATGTCTATCTAAGTGGGAGTTCTTAAGTAATATGATTAATTGAACTTTAATTTATCATGAACTTAGTCCTGGTAGTATTAGCATATCTATGTTGTAGATCAATAGCTCGCGTTATTGCTTCCCTGTGTTTATTTTGATATGTTCCTAGAGAAAATTGTGTTGAAAAATGTTAGTATCAATGATGTGGATTGGATCCGTGATCTGAGGTTTATCCTCATTGCTGCACAGAAGAATTACGTCCTTGATGCACCGCTAGGTGACGGACCTATTGCAGGAGCAGATGCAGACGTTATGAACGTTTTGCTAGCTCAATATGATGACTACTTAATAGTTTAGTGCACCATGCTTAACGGCTTAGAATCGGGACTTCAAAGACGTTTTGAACGTCATGGACCATATGAGATGTTCCAGGAGTTGAAGTTAATATTTCAAGCAAATACCCGAGTTGAGAGATATGAAGTCTCCAACAAGTTCTATAGCTAAAAGATGGAGGAGAATCGCTCAACTAGTGAGCATGTGCTCAGATTGTCTGGGTACTACAATCGCTTGAATCAAGTGGGAGTTAATCTTCCAGATAAGATAGTGATTGACAGAATTCTCTAG
The DNA here is from genome assembly GCA_032464435.1 of Aegilops umbellulata. Lineage (NCBI taxonomy): Eukaryota > Viridiplantae > Streptophyta > Magnoliopsida > Poales > Poaceae > Aegilops > Aegilops umbellulata. The sequence continues at coordinate 64,882,687 of CP136060.1, read as the reverse complement.
TCACCATCACCAAGTTAGTAGAACTTCATGATGAACTATAATATGCAAGGGATAACGGAAAATATTCCCAAGCTCTTCGCGATGCTAAAATCGGCGAAGGTAGAAATCAAAGAAAAACATCAAGTGTTGATAGTTGACAAGATCACTAGTTTCAAGAAAAGGGCAAAAGGAAAGAAGGGGAACTTCAAGAAGAACGGCAAGCAAGTTGCTGCTCAAGTGAAAAAGCCCAAGTCTGGTCCTAAGCCTGAGACTAAGTGCTTCTACTGCAAAGGGACTGGTCACTGGAAGCGGAACTACCCCAAGTGATTGGCGGATAAGAAGGATGGCAAATTGAACATAAGTATATTTGATATACATGTTATTAATGTGTATTTTACTAGTGTTCATAGCAACCCCTCGGTATTTGGTACTAGTTCAGTTGCTAAGATTAGTAACTCGAAACGGGAGTTGCAGAATGAACAGAGACTAGTTAAGGGTGAAGTGACGATGTATGTTGGAAGTAGTTCCAAGATTGATATGATCATCATCGCACACTCACTATACTTTCGGGATTAGTGTTGAACTTAAATAAGCGTTATTTGGTGTTTGCGTTGAGCATAAATATGATTTGATCATGTTTATTGCAATACGGTTATTCATTTAAGTTAGAGAACAATTGTTGTTCTGCTTACATGAATAGAACCTTCAATGGTCATACACCCAATGAAAATAGTTCGTTGGATCTCGATCGTAGTGATACACATATTCATAATATTGAAGCCAAAAGATGCAAAGTTAATAATGATAGTGCAAATTATTGTGGCACTGCCGTTTAGGTCATATTGGTGTAAAGCGCATGAAGAAACTCCATGCTGATGGAATTTTGGAATCACTTGATTATGAATCACTTGATGTTTGCGAACCATGCCTCTTGGGCAAGATGACTAAAACGCCGTTCTCCGGAACAATGGAGCAAGCAACAGATTTGTTGGAAATAATACATACTGATGTATGCGATCCGATGAGTACTGATGCTCGCGGCAAGTATCATTATTTTCTGACCTTCACAGATGATTTGAGCAGATATGGGTATATCTGCTTAATGAAATAAGAAGTCTAAAACATTTGAAAAGTTCATATAATTTCAGAGTGAAGTGGAAAATCATCGTAACAAGAAAATAAAGTTTCTATGATCTGATCGTGGAGAAGAGTATTTGAGTTACGAGTTTGGTCGTTAGTTAAAGCAATGTGGAATAGTTTCACAAACTCATGCCACCTGGAACACCACAGCATAATGGTGTGTCCGAACGTCATAACCATACTTTATTGGATACAGTACAATCTATGATGTTTCTTACCGATTTACCAATATCGTTTTGGGATCATGCATTAGAGACAACTGCATTCACGTTAAAAAGGGCACCATCTAAGTCCGTTGAGACGACACAATATGAACTATGGTTTGGCAAGAAACCAAAGTTGTCGTTTCTTAAAGTTTGGGGTTATGATGCTTATTTGAAAAAGTTTCATCCTGATAAGCTCAAACCCAAATCGGAGAAATGTGTCTTCATAGGTACCCAAAGGAGACTATTGGGTACACCTTCTATCACAGATCCGAAGGCAAGATATTCGTTGTTGAGAATGGATCCTTTCTAGAGAAGGAGTTTCTCTCGAAAGAAGTGAGTAGGAGGAAAGTAGAAAACTTGATAAGGTAATTGTACCTTCTCCCTTATTGGAAAGTAGTTCATCACAGAAATCTGTTCTTGTGACTACTACACCAATTAGTGAGGAAGCTAATGATGATGATCATGTAACTTCAGATCAAGTTACTACCGAATCTCGTAGGTAAATCAGAGTGAGATCCGCACCAGAGTGGTACGGTAATCCTGTTCTGGAAGTCATGTTACTAGACCATGACGAACTTGCGAACTATGAGGAAGCGATGATGAGCCCAGATTCCGCGAAATGGTTAGAGGCCATGAAATCTGAGATATGATCCATGTATGAGAACAAAGTATGGACTTTGATGGATTTGCCCGATGATCGGCAAGCCATAGAATATAAATGGATCTTCAAGAGGAAGACGGACGCTGATAGTAGCGTTACTATCTACAAAGCTAGAATTGTCGCAAAAGGTTTTCGACAAGTTCAAGGTGTTGACTACGATGAGAGTTTCTCACTCGTATCTATGCTTAAGTCTGTCCGATCATGTTAGCAATTGCCGCATTTTTTTAAATCTGGCAAATGGATAAACAAAACTGCATTGGATTTATTAAAGAAAAGTTGTATATGATGCAACCAGAAGGTTTTGTCAATCCTAAAGGTGCTAACAAAATATGCAAGCTCCAGCGATCCATCTATGGACTGGTGCAAGCATCTTGGAGTTGGAATATACGCTTTGATAAGTTGATCAAAGCACATTGTTTTATACAGACTTGCGGTGAAGCCTGTATTTACAAGAAAGTGAGTGGGAGCACTACAGCATTTCTGATAAGTATATGTAAATGACATATTATTGATCGGAAATAATGTAGAATTATTCTGTGAAGCATAAAGGAGTATCTGAAAGGAGTTTTTCAAAGGAAGACCTCGGGGAAGCTACTTACATATCGAGCATCAAGATCTATAGAGATAGATCGAGACGCTTGATAAGTTTTTTCAATGAGTACATACCTTGACAAGATTTTGAAGTAGTTCAAAATGGAACAGTCAAAGAAAGAGTTCTTGCCTGTGTCACAAGGTGTGAAGTTGAGTAAGACTCAATGCCCGACCACCGCAGAAGATAGAAAGATAATGAAAGTCATTCCCTATGCTTTGGCCATAGGTTCTATAAAGTATGCCATGCTGTGTACCAGACCTATTGTATACCCTACCCTGAGATTGGCACGGGAGTACAATAGTGATCTAGGAGTAGATCACTAGACGGCGGTCAAAATTATCCTTAGTGGAATAACGATATGTTTCTCGATTATGGAGGTGACAAAAAGGTTCGTCGTAAAAGGTTACGTCGATGCAAGTTTTGACACTAATCTAGATGACTCTAAGTCTCAATCTAGATACATATTGAAAGTGGGAGCAATTAGCTAAAGTAGCTCCGTGCAGAGCATTGTAGACATAGAAAATTGCAAAATACATAACGGATTTGAATGTGGCAGACCCGTTGACTAAATTTCTCTCACAAGCAAAACATGATCACACCTTAGTACTCTTTGGGTGTTAATTACATAGCGATGTAAACTAGATTACTGAATCTAGTAAACCCTTTGGGTGTCGGTCACATAGCGATGTGAACTATGGGTGTTAATCACATGATGATGTGAACTATTGATGTTAATCACATGGTGATGTGATCTAGATTATTGACTCTAGTGCAAGTGGGAGACTGAAGGAAATATGCCCTAGAGGCAATAATAAAGTTATTATTTATTTCCTTATATCATGATAAATGTTTATTATTCATGCTAGAATTGTATTAATTGGAAACATAATACATGTGTGAATACATAGACAAACAGAGTGTCACTAGTATGCCTCTACTTGACTAGCTCATTAATCAAAGATGGTTATGTTTCCTAGCCATGAACAAAGAGTTGTTATTTGATTAACGAGATCACATCATTGGTTGAATGATCTGATTGACATGACCCATTCCATTAGCATAGCACCCGATCGTTTAGTATGTTGCTATTGCTTTGATCCATGACTTATACATGTTCCTTTAACTATGAGATTATGCAACTCCCGTTTACCGTAGGAACACTTTGTGTGCTACCAAACGTCACAACGTAACTGGGTGATTATAAAGGTGCTCTACAGGTGTCTCCGAAGGTACATATTGGGTTGGCATATTTCAAGATGAGGATTTGTCACTCCGATTGTCAGAGAGGTATCTCAGGGCCTTCTCGGTAATGCACATCACATAAAGCCTTGCAAGCATTGCAACCAATGAGTTAGTTGCGAGATGATGTATTACGGAACGAGTAAAGAGACTTGCCAGTAACGAGATTGAACTAGGTATTGGATATCGACGATCGAATCTCGGGCAAGTAACATACCGATGACAAAGGGAACAACGTATGTTGTTATGCGGTCTGACCGATAAAGATCTTCGTAGAATATGTAGGAGCCAATATGGGCATCTAGGTCCCGCTATTGGTTATTGACCGGAGACGTGTCTCGGTCATGTCTACATTGTTCATGAACCGTAGGGTCCGCACGCTTAACGTTACGATGAAAGTTATTATGAGTTTATACATTTTGATGTACCGAAGGAGTTCGGAGTCCCGGATGTGATCACGGACATGACGAGGAGTCTCGAAATGGTCGATACGTAAAGAATGATATATTGGAAGCCTATGTTTGGACATCGGATGCATTCCAGGTGAAATCAGGATTTTACCGGAATACCGGGAGGGTTACCGGAACCCCCCGGGGGCATAATGGGCCAACATGGGCCTTGGAGGAGAGGTGAGAGGGCTGCCCTCATGGGCTGCGCGCCTCCCCCCCTTCCCCTAGTCCTATTAGGACTAGGAGAGGTGGGCGCCCCCTCTCTCTGTCCCCCCCCTTGGAGAATCCTAGTCCAACTAGGATTGGGGGGGGGGGAATCCTACTCCGAGAGGGAGTAGGACTCTCTGGCGCGCCAGGCTTGGCCGGCCAGCCCCTCCCCCTTGGCTCCTTTATATACGGGGGCAGGGAGCACCCCGGAGACACACAATTGATCAACGTGATCGTTCCTTAGCCGTGTGCGGTGCCCCCCTCCACCATATTCCACCTCGGTCATATCGTTGCAGTGCTTAGGCGAAGCCCTGCGCCGGTAACACATCAAGATCGTCACCACGCCGTCGTGCTGACGGAACTCTTCCTCGACGCTTTGCTGGATCGGAGCCCGGGGATCGTCATCGAGTTGAACGTGTGCTAAGAACTCGGAGGTGCCGGAGTAACGGTGTTGTGATCGGTTGGATCGCGAGGAGAACGTACGACTACTTCCTCTATGTTGTGTCAACGCTTCCGCTTCGGTCTACGAGGGTACGTAGACAACACTCTCCCCTCTCGTTGCTATGCATCACCATGATCTTGCGTGTGAGTAGGAATTTTTTTGAAATTACTACGTTCCCCAACACGTCCTTGGTTAGGGTTGATAGTGCCTAACAGCTGCTAACCCCTAGCTTAGAGGTCGAGTCTGCGTCCTTTTTCCTGTTCTTTCGATCCCTTTGTTTCGCAGGGGTTTGTACATCCTGGCCAGACCACTTAAAGGCGAAGAAAAGAAGAAGGGCGGGCCAGCATCTGGTCCCCGGCAAGCCAGTATTACCGGGGGCTCCAAGTACGAAGATTCATCCGCGGCAAGCCAAAGCTGCCGGGGGCTGCAATCCCAGATAAGTTTTCGCATCCCTTGTCATGCATTCTCTCATGAACTGTGGAATACGAAACCCCTTTTTCCCCCTAAAAGCTGCCGTGCTCCCTCGACGACAGGCCCCAGAGCGCGTTCCTGGGGCCCGTCTTGGTAGTAGTCACGGCGGCAAAGGGGCGAAGCGGGGGGCCGGATCCCGCCTTCTCCCCGCCTCCGCCAAAGGCGTGAGGAGGGCCGAGCGGCGCGGGAAGACGGCAGGGCCTGTTGCCGGGCGAAGAAATGTCTATCCTAACGATACAAAGGGTTCGCTCCTTGGTGTGGGTTCCACCCACGGGACAAATGGCCCGGCAAACTCCCCCTTTTCATCAAAAACATTCCGCTCAGGTACAGTTCAGAGAGAATGAAAAACATGAAAAGATGGGATTACAAGCTTTAAATGCAACTAAGGCCCGAAGGCTTACAGATTGAAAAAAGATGAGGTGCCCGTAATCCCTTTCTTGTCTCTCTCCTCAGGAGGTAGGACAAGGAGGCGAAAAGGGCAAAAGGCGCGCCTAGGCGAGCTACGGGTGGCAGAAGACACCAAGAGAACGCCCCGGGGGCTCCGGAGGCTGGATGGTGGCAGTGGCGCCGGAGATGGAGCTCGAAGATGAGGCAGCGGGACGTCAACACGATGTCGGGGGCACCTAGCCCTCGTACTCCGAGTTGACGGCCTTGCCGCCAGTCCTCCTCCTCTTCCGCAGCCTCGCCACTCCAGCCGCCCGGGAAGACGGCCCCGAGAAGCTCAAGGAGCCGGCGACCCGGATGATGGGGTCGCCGGTGCCACACGGAGCTGCGACCGGTGCCTAGTCGAACCCATCATCCCGACGACCGCTGCCCTCGTCGTCGCTGTCGCTCCCCTCCTCATCGCTCTCGCTCGAGGAGGAGCTTTCGCTGTAGGAGGAGCTATCCACGCAGCACCTGGCCCGGGTCCCGAAGTCCCCGAAGGCCTTGATGGAGAGGAGATCGCCCTCCATCAACTTGAAATGGAGGGTGAACCCCTCCGTCAAGGTGTGGATACGGGCGAATGTCTTCCACCCTCGGCCAAGATACACCACACCGGGGGCTGGGAACTCGACGTGGACCCGCGTTCCGCTGATCCCGCAGCCCTTCATGCGCAACCTTAGCGTTTCGGGTTAATCCATCTCCATCACGCTCGCGAAAGGAGCCGGAAGGCGGAGGCGGCGACGAGGCGCCCGGCGCAGCCTGACGAAGAACTCGCAAGGATCGTCCCCGAGATGGACCGCCGTGGGAAGAAGGGCCGCTGGCGGAGGCGAGGCCGGCGCGTCGCCCCGCCCGCCTCTTCCCTAAGCACCGCGGCCTCGTCCACGCCCTCGTCCACAACCTCGCCCCCTCCCCCTTCCCCTTGTGGCTGGCTCCGCCACCGCGGGTGCAAGGGGAGGAGGGGTGCGCTGCCTGGCGGCAACCCTCGCCGCCACCGATGAAGGACCCGAATTCCCTTTCTCCATGGCTAATGGAGAGAGGGGGTCAGAGGAGGAAGAGATGGAGGAGTGTGGGTTCCCATCGCCGCCCCCCCTCTTGCTCCTTATAAAGGAACAGGGTGGGGACTCGACCGCCCCGCTCGACCAATCAGGGCGCAGGGAGGCCAGGCGACCGGGACCGGCCTGCTGCCTCGACCCGCGACGGCCCGGTTTCCCGTCTCCACCGTCCGCAACTCCAGGTGCATGGAGGCCATGTGGCTGACGTGCAGGGCCGAGGCGACGGGTGAGGCGGCCTCTCCCCCACCCCGTGATCGTGGGGAACGGGCGCCTCGGAAACCGTGCCTCGGCCCCATCCAGCAAAGGAGCCATGCCTCCACACCTCCCTCTACTTATGAAGATGGCACGAACCGTCCCCATTTATTGCGACGTGACGCATGCCTGCAGGGCTCGGCCCCGCGCATGCCACCCACGTCACGCACGCCTCTCCCCCACGATGCCGCATTCGACGCGTGCCGTTCGGGGAGGACGTGGTGGGCGCAGAAAAAGATGTACCGTGACCCAGGCCACGCGTGCCCGTGCACTGTTTTGGGCCTGGCCCAACAGCGCTCGGCACCGTGTATGGCCCAGGCCCGGGGGCTCCTGTCAGTGTACTAAAGTAGGGGTACCTTAGTACCCCGAACTTGTGCACGGGCAGTTGTAGCACCCCGCGGCAAGGCCTGCCAGGCGATCGCCAAGACCCTCAATGGTCCCCTCTTGGGCCATTCAAGAACAAAGTATTTGAGCCAAGGCCCCGGCAAGAGGAGCTTGCCGGGAAGGCCACCCGAAGAGAGCAAGGCCCTGGCAAGAGGAGTTTGCCGGGACTGCCGCTCGAAGCACAAGACCCCGGCAAGAGGAGCTTGCCGGGAAGGCCATCCACGGCACGACAAGGACCCTGCCACGGCGCGCCCCGCACCCCGGCAAGGCCCGGTGAGCAACAAGCTCCCGGGCGCGACAAGACATCCACCGCGGCAAGGCGCTTGCCGCGGCAAGTTACCACCTCGTGCCTGCGCTCCAGCTCACCCACCAACGTGTCGCTCTGGGGGGGCATCCCAGGCGCACGTGGCAGGAGGCTGAGCAGCGAGGGGCATGCGGTGGCGAAGTGAAGCTGACAGAGTAGCCATCGTGGCAAACGGTGGCGCTCCTGACGGTCCACTCCCCTGCTCCGTCTGGGCGACGCGGACGGGCATTTAATGCCCTTGTCCCCCGCCGTCAGAGTTAGGTATGATAGCACTGTACAGCCACTGTGCAGGCAGCTGTACCCACTACATCATTCTACCATTTTTGCCCTCACCTACGCTGCCACCTGTGGGTAACCCCTTGAGCATATAAAAGGAGGCCCCATGCGCACGTAGAGGGGGGAGACCAATCTTTACGCTCGACCTCGCCGGCGGCCTGCGTGTACTGTAGCACCGCGCGCTCCCGAGCAAGAACACAATACAATCCACCAAGCAGCAGTAGGGTTTTACGCATCTTTGCGGCCCGAAGCTGGGTAAAATCCCCCTGTGTGCACCGCCTCGATCTGCTCTTTGTGCAACCTCCGCCCCCCGCCGAACCAGTAAGGGGCTCGGTCCCCATAGGTGTTCGAGGAAGCCAATTCCCCCCGACAGTTGTAATCATTGAGTTGTAAATAAATAGAAGTGTGATGATCATCACTAATAGAGCATTGTCCCAAAAAAAGGGAAAGGCCAAATAAAAAAGGAAAGGCCCAAAAAAAGAAAAAAAAGAGAGAAAAAAAGAGAAATAAAAAGGGACAATGCTACTATCCTTTTTCCACACTTGTGCTTCAAGATAGCATCATGACCTTTATGATAGAGAGTCTCTTGTTTTGTCACTTCCATATACTAGTGGGAATTTTTTATTATAGAACTTGGCTTGTATATTCCAACAATGGGCTTCCTAAAATGCCCTAGGTCTTCGTGAGCAAGCAAGTCGGATGCACACCCACTTAGTTTATTTTGTTGAGCTTTCATACATTTATAGCTCTAGTGCATCCGTTGGATGGCAATCCCTACTCCTTGCATTGACATAAATTGATGGGCATCTCCCTAGCCCGTTGATTAGCCGTGTCAATGTGAGACTTTCTCCTCTTTTGTCTTCTCCGCACAACCCCCATCATTATAATCTATTCCACTCATAGTGCTATGTCCATGGCTCACGCTCATGGATTGCGTGAAAGTTGAAAAAGTTTGAGATTACTAAAGTATGAAACAATTGCTTGGCTTGTCATCGGGGTTGTGCATGATGAGAGCATTTTTGTGTGACGAAAATGAAGCCTAGCCAAACTATATGATTTTGTAGGGATAAGCTTTCTTTGGCCATGTTATTTTGAGAAGACATAATTGCTTGGTTAGTATGCTTGAAGTATTATTATTTTTATGTCAATACTAAACTTTTGTCTTGAATCTTATGGATCTGAATATTCTTGCCACAATAAAGAAGATTACATTGAAAATTATGTTAGGTAGCATTCCACATCAAAAAATTTGTTATTATCATTTACCTACTCGGGGACGAGCAGGAATTAAGCTTGGGGATGCTTGATACGTCTCCAACATATCTATAATTTTTTTATTGTTCCATGCTATTATATTATCCATCTAAGATGTTTTATATGCATTTATATGTTATTTTATATGGTTTTTGGGACTAACCTATTAACCTAGAGCCCAGTGCTAGTTTCTGTTTTTTCCTTGTTTTTGAGTACCGCAGAAAAGGAAAACCAAACAGAGTCCAATTGACCTGAAACTTTACAGAGCTTATTTTTGGACCAGAAGAAACCCACGGAGCATCGGAGTTGGGACAGAAGAGTCCCGGGCTGCCCACGAGGGTGGGGGCGCGCCCACCCCCCTGAGCGCGCCTCCCTACCTTGTGGACAGCCCGGGGACCCCCTGACTTGTTCCTGACTCCAACACCTCTTATATAACCCCAAACTTCCAGAAAGAAATCTAGATCTGGAGTTCCGCCGCCGCAAGCCTTTGTAGCCACCGAAATCCAATCTAGACTCGTTCCGACACCCTGCAAGAGGGGGATCCCTCACCGGTGGCCATCTTCATCATCCCGGCGCTCTCCATGACGAGGAGGGAGTAGTTCACCCTCGGGGCTGAGGGTATGTACCAATAGCTATGTGTTTGATCTCTCTCTCTCTCTCATGTTCTTGATTCGGCACGATCTTGATGTATCGCGAGCTTTGCTATTATAGTTGGATATTATGATTTTTCTCCCCCTTTACTCTCTTGTAATGGATTGAGTTTTCCCTTTGAAGTTATCTTATCGGATTGAGTCTTTAAGGATTTGACAACACTTGATGTATGTCTTGCATGTGCTTATCTGTGGTGACAATGGGATATTAACGTGATCTACTTGATGTATGTTTTGGTGATCAACTTGCCGGTTCTGTGACCTCGTGAACTTATGTATAGGGGTTGGCACACGTTTTCATCTTGACTCTCTGGTAGAAACTTTGGGGCACTCTTTGAAGTACTTTGTGTTGGTTGAATAGAAGAATCTAAGATTGTGTGATGCATATGGTATAATCATACCCACGGATACTTGAGGTGACATTGGAGTATCTAGGTGACATTAGGGTTTTGGTTGATTTGTGTCTTAAGGTGTTATTCTAGTATGAACTCTTGAATAGATCGATCCGAAAGAATAACTTTGAGGTGGTTTCGTACCCTACAATAATCTCTTCGTTTGTTCTCCGCTATTAGTGACTTTGGAGTGACTCTTTGTTGCATGTTGAGGGATAGTTATATGATCCAATTATGTTATTATTGTTGAGAGAACTTGTACTAGTGAAAGTACGAACCCTAGGCCTTGTTTCAACGCATTGCAATACCGTTTTTGCTCACTTTTATCATTAGTTACCTTGCTGTTTTTGAAGGAAATATGCCCTAGAGGCAATAATAAAGTTATTATTTATTTCCTTATATCATGATAAATGTTTATTATTCATGCTAGAATTGTATTAACTGGAAACATAATACATGTGTGAATACATAAACAAGCAGAATGTCACTAGTATGCCTCTACTTGACTAGCTCATTAATCAAAGATGGTTATGTTTCCTAGCCATGAACAAAGAGTTGTTATTTGATTAACGAGATCACATCATTAGTTGAATGATCTGATTGACATGACCCATTCCATTAGCATAGCACCCGATCGTTTAGTATGTTGCTATTGCTTTTATCCATGACTTATACATGTTCCTTTAACTATGAGAATATGCAACTCCCGTTTACCATAGGAACACTTTGTGTGCTACCAAACGTCACAACGTAACTGGGTGATTATAAAGGTGCTCTACAGGTGTCTCCGAAGGTACATGTTGGGTTGGCATATTTCGAGATTAGGATTTGTCACTCCGATTGTCGGAGAGGTATCTCAGGGCCTTCTCGGTAATACACATCACATAAGCCTTGCAAGCATTGCAACCAATGAGTTAGTTGCGAGATGATGTATTACGGAACGAGAAAAGAGACTTGCCGGTAACGAGATTGAACTAGGTATTGGATACCGACGATCGAATCTCGGGCAAGTAACATACCGATGACAAAGGGAACAAACGTATGTTGTTATGCGGTCTGACCGATAAAAGATCTTCGTAGAATATGTAGGAGCCAATATGGGCATCCAGGTCCCGCTGTTGGTTATTGACCGGAAACGTGTCTCGGTCATGTCTACATTGTTCTCGAACCGTAGGGTCCGCACGCTTAAGGTTACGATGACAGTTATTATGAGTTTATGCATTTTGATGTACCGAAGGAGTTCGGAGTCCCGGATGTGATCACGGACATGACGAGGAGTCTCGAAATGGTCGAGACGTAAAGAATGATATATTGGAAGCCTATGTTTGGACATCGGATGCATTCCAGGTAAAATCAGGATTTTACCGGAATACCGGGAGGGTTACCGGAACCCCCCGGGAGCATAATGGGCCAACATGGGCCTTGGAGGAGAAGTGAGAGGGCAGCCCTAGGGGATGCGCGCCTCCCCCCTTCCCCTAGTCCTATTAGGACTAGGAGAGGTGGGCGCCCCCCTCTCCTTCTCTCTCCCCCTTGGAGAATCCTAGTCCAACTAGGATTGGGGGGGGGGAATCCTACTCCCAGAGGGAGTAGGACTCTCCTGGCGCGCCTAGCTTGGCCGGCCAGCCCCTCCCCCTTGGCTCCTTTATATACGGGGGCAGGGGGCACCCCAAAGACACACAAGTTGATCTACGGATCGTTCCTTAGCCGTGTGCGGTGCCCCCTTCCACCAAATTCCACCTCGATCATATTGTTGCAGTGCTTAGGCGAAGCCCTGCGCCGGTAACACATCAAGATCGTCACCATGCCGTCGTGCTGACGGAACTCTTCCTCGACGCTTTGCTGGATCGGAGCCCGGGGATCGTCATCGAGCTGTACGTGTGCTAAAACTCGGAGGTGCCGGAGTAACGGTGCTGGGATCGGTTGGATCGCGAGGAGAACGTACGACTACTTCCTCTACGTTGTGTCAACGCTTCCGCTTCGGTCTACGAGGGTATGTAGACAAACACTCTCCCCGCTCGTTGCTATGCATCACCATGATCTTGCGTGTGCGTAGGAAAATTTTTGAAATTACTACGTTCCCCAACAGTGGCATCCGAGCCTAGGTTTTATGGTTTGATGTTATTTGCACGAGTAGAACACAAGTTAGTTGTGGACGATACAAGTCATACTGCCTACCAGCATGTCATACTTTGGTTCAGCGGTATTGTTGGACGAGACGATCCGGACCAACCTTACGCGTACGCTTACGCGAGACCGGTTCCCTCGACGTACTTTGCACATAGATGGCTTGCGGAAGACTGTCTCTCCAACTTTAGTTGAACCGAGTGTGGCTACGCACGGTCCTTGAGAAGGTTAAAACGGAGTCTATTTGACAAACTATCGTTGTGGTTTTGATGCGTAGGTAAGATGAGTTCTTGCTTAAAGCCCGTAGCAGCCACGTAAAACTTGCAACAACAAAGTAGAGGACGTCTAACTTGTTTTTGCAGGGCATGTTGTGATGTGATATGGTCAAGACGTGATGCTAAATTTTATTGTATGAGATGATCATGTTTTGTAACCGAGTTATCGGCAACTGGCAGGAGCCATATGGTTGTCGCTTTATTGTATGCAATGCAATCGCGATGTAATGCTTTACTTTATTGCTAAACGGTAGTGATAGTCGTAGAAGCATAAGATTAGCAAGACGACAACGATGCTGCGATGAAGATCAAGGTGTCGCGCCGGTGACGATGGTGATCATGACGGTGCTTCGAAGATGGAGATCACAAGCACAAGATGATGATGGCCATATCATATCACTTATATTGATTGCATGTGATGTTTATCCTTTTTATGCATCTTATCTTGCTTTGATTGACGGTAGCATTATAAGATGATCTCTCACTAAATTATCAAGAAGTGTTCTCCCTGAGTATGCACCGTTGCGAAAGTTCTTCGTGCTGAGACACCACGTGATGATCGGGTGTGATAGGCTCTACGTTCAAATACAACGGGTGCAAAACAGTTGCACACGCGGAATACTCAGGTTTAACTTGACGAGCCTAGCATATACAGATATGGCCTCGGAACACAGAGACCGAAAGGTCGAGCGTGAATCATATAGTAGATATGATCAACATAAATGATGTTCACCATTGAAACTACTCCATCTCACGTGATGATCGGACATGGTTTAGTTGATTTGGATCACGTGATCACTTAGAGGATTAGAGAGATGTCTATCTAAGTGGGAGTTCTTAAGTAATATGATTAATTGAACTTTAATTTATCATGAACTTAGTACCTGATAGTATCTTGCTTGTCTATGTTGTGTAGATAGATGGCTCGTGCTGTTGTTCCGTTGAATTTTAATGCGTTCCTTGAGAAAGCAAAGTTGAAAGATGATGGTAGCAATTACACGGACTGGGTCCGTAACTTGAGGATTATCCTCATTGCTACACAGAAGAATTACGTCCTGGAAGCACCGCTGGGTGCCAGGCCTGGTGCAAGAGCTACGCCAGATGTTTTGAACGTCTGGCAAAGCAAAGCTGATGACTACTCTATAGTTCAGTGTGCCATGCTTTACGGCTTAGAACCGGGACTTCAACGACGTTTTGAACACCATGGAGCATATGAGATGTTCCAGGAGTTGAAGTTAATATTTCAAGCAAATGCCCGGATTGAGAGATATGAAGTCTCCAATAAGTTCTATAGCTATAAAATGGAGGAGAATGGTTCTGTCAGTGAGCATATACTCAGAATGTCTGGGTATAACAATCACTTGATTCAACTGGGAGTTAATCTTCCGGATGATTGCGTCATTGACAGAATTCTCCAATCACTGCCACCAAGCTACAAGAGCTTCGTGATGAACTATAATATGCAAGGGATGACCAAAACTATGCCCGAGCTCTTCGCGATGCTAAAAGCCGCGGAGGTAGAAATCAAAAAGGAGCATCAAGTGTTGATGGTTAACAAAACCACTAGTTTCAAGAAAAAGGGCAAAGGGAAGGAAAAGGGGAACTTCAAAAAGAACAGCAAGCAAGTTGCTACTCAAGAGAAGAAACCCAAGTCTGGACCTAAGCCTGAAACTGAGTGCTTCTATTGCAAGCAGACTGGTCACTGGAAGCGGAACTGCCCCAAGTATTTGGCGGATAAGAAGGATGGCAAAGTTAACAAAGGTATATATGATATACATGTTATTGATGTGTACCTTACTAATTCTCGCAGTAGCACCTGGGTATTTGATACTGGTTCTGTTGCTAATATTTGCAACTCAAAACAGGGGCTACGGATTAAGCGAAGATTGACTAAGGACGAGGTGACGATGCGCGTGGGAAATGGTTCCAAAGTCGATGTGATCGCGGTCGGCACGCTACCTCTACATCTACCTTCGGGATTAATATTAGATCTAAATAATTGTTATTTAGTATCAGCGTTGAGCATGAACATTATATCTGGATCTTGTTTGATGCGAGACGGTTATTCATTTAAATCAGAGAATAATGGTTGTTCTATTTATATGAGTAATATCTTTTATGGTCATGCGCCATTAAAGAGTGGTTTGTTCTTACTTAATCTCGATAGTAGTAACACACATGTTCACAATGTGGAAGCCAAAAGATGCAGAGTTGATAATGATAGTGCAACTTATTTGTGGCACTGCCGTTTAGGTCATATCGGTGTAAAGCGCATGAAGAAACTCCATACTGATGGACTTTTGGAGTCACTTGATTATGAATCACTTGGCACTTGCGAACCGTGCCTTATGGGCAAGATGACTAAAACACCGTTCTCCGGTACTGTGGAGAGAGCAACAGATTTATTGGAAATCATACATACTGATGTATGTGGTCCAATGAATGTTGAGGCTCGTGGCGGATATCGTTATTTTCTCACCTTCACTGATGATTTGAGCAGATATGGGTATATCTACTTAATGAAACACAAGTCTGAAACATTTGAAAAGTTCAAAGAGTTTCAGAGTGAAGTGGAAAATCATCGTAACAAGAAAATAAAGTTTCTACGATCTGATCGTGGAGGAGAATATTTGAGTTACGAGTTTGGTCTACATTTGAAACAATGCGGAATAGTTTCGCAACTCACGCCACCCGGAACACCACAACGTAATGGTGTGTCCGAACGTCGTAATCGTACTCTACTGGATATGGTGCGATCTATGATGTCTCTTACCGATTTACCGCTATCTTTTTGGGGTTATGCTCTAGAGACGGCCGCATTCACGTTAAATAGGGCACCATCAAAATCCGTTGAGACGACGCCTTATGAACTGTGGTTTGGCAAGAAACCAAAGTTGTCGTTTCTTAAAGTTTGGGGCTGCGATGCTTATGTGAAAAAGCTTCAACCTGATAAGCTCGAACCCAAATCGGAGAAATGTGTCTTCATAGGATACCCAAAAGAGACTATTGGGTATACCTTCTATCACAGATCCGAAGGCAAAATTTTTGTTGCTAAAGTCGGAAATTTTCTAGAGAAGGAGTTTCTCTCGAAAGAAGTGAGTGGGAGGAAAGTAGAACTTGATTAGATAACAGTATCTGCTCCCTTATTGAGAAGTAGTACATCACAGAAATCTGTTTCTGTGACACCTACATCAAATAGGGAGGAAGCTAATGATAATGATCATGAAACTTCAGATCAAGTTTCTGCTGAACTTCGTAGATCAGCCAGAGTAAGATCCGCACCAGAGTGGTACGGTAATCCTATTTTGGAAGTCATGTTACTAGACCATGGTGAACCTACGAACTATGAAGAAGCGATGGTGAGCCCAGATTCCGCAAAGTGGCTTGAGGCCATGAAATCTGAGATGGGATCCATGTATGAAAACAAAGTGTGGACTTTGGTTGACTTGCCCGATGATCGGCAAGCAATTGAGAATAAATGGATTTTTAAGAAGAAGACTGACGCTGATGGTAATGTTACTGTCTATAAAGCTCGACTTGTTGCAAAAGGTTTTCGACAAGTTCAAGGAATTGACTACGATGAGACTTTCTCACCCGTAGCGATGCTTAAGTCTGTCCGAATCATGTTAGCAATTGCCACATTTTATGATTATGAAATTTGGCAAATGGATGTCAAAACTGCATTCCTGAATGGATTTCTGGAAGAAGAGTTGTATATGATGCAACCAGAAGGTTTTGTCGATCCAAAGGGAGCTAACAAAGTGTGCAAGCTCCAGCGATCCATTTATGGACTGGTGCAAGCTTCTCGGAGTTGGAATAAACGCTTTGATAGTGTGATCAAAGCATATGGATTTATACAGACTTTTGGAGAAGCCTGTATTTACAAGAAAGTGAGTGGGAGCTCTGTAGCATTTCTGATATTATATGTGGATGACATATTGCTGATCGGAAATAATATAGAATTTCTGGATAGCATAAAGGGATACTTGAATAAGAGTTTTTCAATGAAAGACCTCGGTGAAGCTGCTTATATATTGGGCATTAAGATCTATAGAGATAGATCAAAACGCTTAATAGGACTTTCACAAAGCACATACCTTGACAAAGTTTTGAAAAAGTTCAAAATGGATCAGGCAAAGAAAGGGTTCTTGCCTGTGGCACAAGGTGTGAAGTTGAGTAAGACTCAATGCCCGACCACCGCAGAAGATAGAGAGGAAATGAAAAATGTTCCCTATGCTTCAGCCATAGGCTCTATCATGTATGCAATGCTGTGTACCAGACCTGATGTGTGCCTTGCTGTGAGTTTAGCAGGAAGGTACCAAAGTAATCCAGGAGTGGATCACTGGACAGCGGTCAAGAACATCCTTAAGTACTTAAGAAGGACTAAGGATATGATTCTCATTTATGGAGGTGACAAAGAGCTCGTCGTAAACGGTTATGTCGATGCAAGCTTTGACACTGATCCGGACGATTCTAAATTGCAAACCGGATACGTATTTACATTAAACGGTGGAGCTGTCAGTTGGTGCAGTTCTAAACAAAGCGTCGTGGCGGGATCTACATGTGAAGCTGAGTACATAGCCGCTTCGGAAGCAGCTAATGAAGGAGTCTGGATGAAAGAGTTCATATCCGATCTAGGTGTTGTACCTAGCGTATCGGGTCCAATGAAAATCTTTTGTGACAATACTGGTGCAATTGCCTTGGCAAAGGAATCCAGATTTCACAAAAGAACCAAACACATCAAGAGACGCTTCAACTCCATCCGGGATTTGGTCCAGGTGGGAGACATAGAGATATGCAAGATACATACGGAGCTGAATATTGCAGACCCGTTGACTAAGCCTCTTCCACGAGCAAAACATGATCAGCACCGAGACTCCATGGGTGTTAGAATCATTACTTTGTAATCTAGATTATTGACTCTAGTGCAAGTGGGAGACTGAAGGAAATATGCCCTAGAGGCAATAATAAAGTTATTATTTATTTCCTTATATCATGATAAATGTTTATTATTCATGCTAGAATTGTATTAACTGGAAACATAATACATGTGTGAATACATAAACAAGCAGAATGTCACTAGTATGCCTCTACTTGACTAGCTCATTAATCAAAGATGGTTATGTTTCCTAGCCATGAACAAAGAGTTGTTATTTGATTAACGAGATCACATCATTAGTTGAATGATCTGATTGACATGACCCATTCCATTAGCATAGCACCCGATCGTTTAGTATGTTGCTATTGCTTTTATCCATGACTTATACATGTTCCTTTAACTATGAGAATATGCAACTCCCGTTTACCATAGGAACACTTTGTGTGCTACCAAACGTCACAACGTAACTGGGTGATTATAAAGGTGCTCTACAGGTGTCTCCGAAGGTACATGTTGGGTTGGCATATTTCGAGATTAGGATTTGTCACTCCGATTGTCGGAGAGGTATCTCAGGGCCTTCTCGGTAATACACATCACATAAGCCTTGCAAGCATTGCAACCAATGAGTTAGTTGCGAGATGATGTATTACGGAACGAGAAAAGAGACTTGCCGGTAACGAGATTGAACTAGGTATTGGATACCGACGATCGAATCTCGGGCAAGTAACATACCGATGACAAAGGGAACAAACGTATGTTGTTATGCGGTCTGACCGATAAAAGATCTTCGTAGAATATGTAGGAGCCAATATGGGCATCCAGGTCCCGCTGTTGGTTATTGACCGGAAACGTGTCTCGGTCATGTCTACATTGTTCTCGAACCGTAGGGTCCGCACGCTTAAGGTTACGATGACAGTTATTATGAGTTTATGCATTTTGATGTACCGAAGGAGTTCGGAGTCCCGGATGTGATCACGGACATGACGAGGAGTCTCGAAATGGTCGAGACGTAAAGAATGATATATTGGAAGCCTATGTTTGGACATCGGATGCATTCCAGGTAAAATCAGGATTTTACCGGAATACCGGGAGGGTTACCGGAACCCCCCGGGAGCATAATGGGCCAACATGGGCCTTGGAGGAGAAGTGAGAGGGCAGCCCTAGGGGCTGCGCGCCTCCCCCCTTCCCCTAGTCCTATTAGGACTAGGAGAGGTGGGCGCCCCCCTCTCCTTCTCTCTCCCCCTTGGAGAATCCTAGTCCAACTAGGATTGGGGGGGGGGGGAATCCTACTCCCAGAGGGAGTAGGACTCTCCTGGCGCGCCTAGCTTGGCCGGCCAGCCCCTCCCCCTTGGCTCCTTTATATACGGGGGCAGGGGGCACCCCAAAGACACACAAGTTGATCTACGGATCGTTCCTTAGCCGTGTGCGGTGCCCCCTTCCACCAAATTCCACCTCGATCATATTGTTGCAGTGCTTAGGCGAAGCCCTGCGCCGGTAACACATCAAGATCGTCACCACGCCGTCGTGCTGACGGAACTCTTCCTCGACGCTTTGCTGGATCGGAGCCCGGGGATCGTCATCGAGCTGTACGTGTGCTAAAACTCGGAGGTGCCGGAGTAACGGTGCTGGGATCGGTTGGATCGCGAGGAGAACGTACGACTACTTCCTCTACGTTGTGTCAACGCTTCCGCTTCGGTCTACGAGGGTATGTAGACAAACACTCTCCCCGCTCGTTGCTATGCATCACCATGATCTTGCGTGTGCGTAGGAATTTTTTTGAAATTACTACGTTCCCCAACAGTTTTTATAACTTCATATTACAAAAACCTCTATCTACCATCCATATTGCACTTGTATCACCATCTCTTCGCCGAGCTAGTGCACCTATACAATTTACCATTGTATTAGGTGTGTTGGGGACACAAGAGACTCTTTGTTATTTGGTTGCAGGGTTGCTTGAGAGAGACTATCTTCATCCTATGCCTCCCATGGATTGATAAACCTTAGGTCATCCACTTGAGGGAAATTTTCTACTGTCCTACAAACCTCTGCACTTGGAGGCCCAACAACGTCTAGAAGAGGAAGGTTGTGTAGTAGACATCATATAACATCCCCGGTGTTCATCTTGCCGCCGTGATCAGTGCATTCCACCAGAATGTGCACAACCTCAAGATGTGTGAAGAGCTGGCGATGAACAAGGTCAAAGACGTAGCCGAACTTTATGTCCTGGCCGATAGGTGCGCTCGGGCTGAAGAAGGGAGGAAGTACCCCGGCGAGGACGCCGATGCAAAAACCGACTCCACAGACGATGCCACAACCACCCCGACAAAGAAGGGCCGGCGCCGCAACAGGAAACGCAAGGGCAAGACTGTGCTTGTCGTCGAGGGATCCGAGGACACCGGCACTGCCAAGAAGGCCAAGGCAGACGACCCGGGCAAGGAAATTGCCGGGTGCACCGCTTGCTGGGCCTTGGTAGCTGCCGACAAGCCAGGAGGCTCCGACAAGCAGTACTGCAAGATCCACGCCACCAAGGGCCATGACCTCCAGAACTGCTGACAAGTTGAGCTGCTTGCTGAAAAGCAAAAAGCTGAGTATGAGAAGCGAGACAAGGAGAAGGGCCAGGATGGTGCCAAAGGATCCACCAAGAAACATGGCGACCAAGGGGGTCGCCGCGGCAAGGATAGCCAGCAAGAGAGGCCGCTCGGGGCCGGGACAAGAAGCAGGAAGACGACGGTCATGACAAGGACGACGAGTCAGGCGAGCAGGAGTTTCAAAAAGCTACGGAGGCTATGTGCGTCGACCGTGGCGCCTCGCTGCACACTTCTCACTGCCAGCTCAAGCAGTGGGCACGTGAGAACACAACAGCGGAGCCATCATTCGATGCTCAAAAGCCACTGAAGTGGTCCAGCACACCTATCATTTTTTACGCCGAGGACTACCCTTATCACACAACTGCGGCCGGGTGCTTGCCGTTGTTGGTTTCGCCAACGATACGCAACCTCAAGGTGACAAAAATGCTAGTTGACAGCGAGGCCGTCTAAATTTGATCTCGCCTGTTGCGATCAAAAGGCTACAGATTCCTGATGGAGACCTCGAAGAGACGGGCTCGTTTCAAGGGGTCAACCCGGGAAGGAGCCAGCCAAAGGGTAAGGTCATGCTGCCCGTGACGTTTGGAGGCGAGTTGAACTACAGGATGGAGAGGATTGTTTTTATGTAGCCGAGATCCCCTTGCCCTACGACGGGATTCTCGGCCGCCCGGCACTAGCTAAGTTCATGGCGGCGTCACATTACGCCTACAACATGCTGAAGATGCTTGAGCCGATGACCATCATCACCGTCCCCTGCGACAAGAAAGATGCGCTGATCTACGCTGACCAACTCTACCGGCAGGCAGTTGCAGCGACTGCCGCCAAGGCACTTGCTCCTGCCGCCGAAGCCCTAGGAGGGAAGAAGACCGGCAAGGCCTCTCACGCCCACTCCGGCAAGCGCACCTCTTCGGAGTGTTGTGCTCCCGTCGAGGACGTGCCAGAGAGCTCCGCGGGCAAGAGCAAGAAATCCAGAGCTGCGCCACCAGAGACCAAGAGGGTGTCCGTCAAGGAGGATGGCACGGGAGGGGCTTTCACCATAAGCTCCTCCCTTGACAGCAAATAGGAAAGCGCGCTCGTCACCTTCCTGTGGGCGAATGTCGATGTGTTTGCATGGCAAGCATCCGACATGCCCGGCGTTCCCAGGGAGGTGATTGAGCAACATCTTGTTGTCTGTCCTCACGCGCGACTCGTCAAGAAGAAGGTCAGAAAGCAAGCTTTGGAGCGGTAGGAGTTCATCACGGTGGAAATCAGGAAGTTAGAAGCGGCAGGCTTGGTGAGGGGAGTACTCCATCCGACGTGGTTGGCAAATCCAGTGGTGGTGCGCAAGGCAAATGGGAAGTGGAGGCTGTGTATTGATTACAAAGACATCAATAAGGCTTGTCCAAAAGACCCTTTCCCGTTGTCGTGCATTGACCAGATTGTTGACTCCACGGCCGGGTGGTGCGACTTGTTATCGTTGCTCGACGCCTACTCAGGATACCACCAGATCTTCATGACAAGAGAAGATGAGGAAAAGACAACATTCATCACCCCATGTGCTACATTTTGCTTTTTGTGAATGCCTTTCGGGTTGAAGAGTGCTGGCTCAACATTTGCAAGGGTAGTCCAAATTGGTTTTGAGCCCCAGCTACATAGAAATATGGAAGCTTATATGGATGACATAGTGGTCAAAACCAAGGACAAGGCGACACTCGTGCAAGATTTAGAAGAGACGTTTACAAACTTGCGCAAGATCAACCTCAAGTTGAACCCTGAGAAGTGTGTCTTCGGTGTTCTGTTTGACAAACTTCTCGGGTTCTTTGTGTCACAGCACAGGATCGAGGCGAATCCAGATAAGATCAAGGCCATTGAGCAAATTGAGGCACCTAAGCGGATCAAGGATGTGCGCCGGCTCACTGGCTGCGTTGCCGCCATGAGCAGGTTCATTTCCAAGTCTGCCGAGCGTGCCCTCCCCTTCTTCAAAATCTTGAAGAAGGCGGGCCCAATGGAGTGGACCCCAGAGGCCGAAGCAGCGCTGCAGTATTTTAAGAAATACCTCTCCTTACACCGATACTGGTTGCACCTAAACCACAAGAGCCATTGCTGCTGTATCTAGCGGCAACGAATCAAGTGGTCAGCATCGCGCTAGTGGCATAGAGGGAGGTCGACGAAGAGGCAGTAGCAACGGCAGGATTGGCGGATGGCGAGCCAGAGCTCCCCCCGGCAGGGCCTGGTGCCGGCAAGGCAAGGGCCCCGGCAGAGCCTGACGCCATCAGGACAGGGTCCGCACAACCAAATGAAGTGGTGCCGAAGAAGAAAATGATGCAACACCCAGTTTACTTTGTCAGCTCCCTCTTGTAGGGGGCTAGGTTAAGGTACTCCGGTGTGTAGAAATTGCTCTTCGGCCTCCTTATGGCCTCGAGGAAGCTGCGTCATTACTTCCAAGCCCACGAAATCACCGTCGTCACCCGCCTACCATTGCAACAGATACTGCATAACCCAGACGCGACCGGGAGGATCGTGGACTAGGCCTTGGAACTGTCGAGCTTTGGTTTGAAGTTCGAAAGTACTTCGACAATCCAGAGCAGAGTCTTGGCATAGTTCATTGTGGAGTGGACCTCAACGCACGATGATGAGATCCAGGAGACCACTCTCCCCGGCAAGGAAACAAGTCACAACTGGATTATATACTTTGACAGGGCTTTCTCGCTGCAAGGCGTCAGTGCTGGTGTGCTACTCGTGGCACCCACCGGAGAGCACCTCGAGTATGTAGTCCAGATGCACTTTCCCAGAGAGATGTCGATGAACAACACTACTGAGTACGAGGGGTTGCTTGCCGGTCTTAGGATCGCGGCAGACCTCGGAATCAAGAAGCTCATCATCAGGGGTGATTCGCAGCTTGTCATCAAGCAAGTTAACAAAGACTATCAAAGCCCATTGATGGAGGCCTACATGAATGAGCTAAGGAAGCTGGAGGATCGTTTTGACGGTATACAAGTGGAGCATGTTTCCTGAGTGGAGAACGACACCGCCGATTACCTGTCAAAGCGCGCTGCACTCAAACTACCTGTGGAGCCAGGTACTTTTGTGCATCGGTTAACTCAAAGATCCGTTGAACCATCAACAGAGTAGAACAAGCGCAAGAAATCAGGCCCTGGCAAGTACTTTTCCACCGAGCTCCCAGCAGCGGCTGGCAAGGACGTTGCCGCGGACACCGAGCCTGCCATGGGGCCACAGACTCCGGCAGGGCGTCAAGCCCTGGCCATAGAGACAGTCGCTCCCATGGCAAAGGAAATGCCTTTAGTCCTTGTCGTCGAGCCCCGGGCTCCGGCATGGGCACAACATACCGCCCAGTTCCTCCAAACCGGGGAACTCCCTGCGGAGCAGGAAGAAGCGGAGAAAGTAGCCCGTTGGTCTGCCATGTATCAGTTTGTCGACGACGTCCTGTACAGAAAAGACCGAACGGTGTGAAATTGAAGTGCATTTCCTGGGAGGAAGGACTGGAGCTGTTGGCAGAGGTACACTGAGGCATATGTGGTTCCCACATAGGTTCGAGGGCCCTTGCCGGCAAGGCATTCCGGCAAGGTTTCTTCTGGCCCATTGCCCTCCAGGATGCAGCGGCACTAGTCACCAAGTGTGGAGCGTGTTAGTTACATTCGAAGAAGCTTCATCAACCAGCTCAAGCCCTTCAAACAATTCCTCTCTCCTAGACAATTTCGGTCTGGGGGCTCGACATACTGGGCCCTTTCCTCCGCGCTGTCGGGGTTTGAGTACTTGTACGTTGCAATCGACAAGTTCACAAAGTGGCCGGAGGTGGAAGCAGTGAGGAAGGTGACAGCGCAGTCAGCCGTCAAGTTCTTCAAGGGGCTAGTCTGCCGTTTTGGTGTGCCGAACAGAGTCCTCACCGACAACGGCACGCAGTTCACAAGCCACACCTTCATGCAATACATCCAAGACCTCGGCATCAAGGTCTATTTCACTTCCGTGGCGCACCCACGGAGCAACAGCCAGGCGGAGAGGGCAAATGCTGAAGTACTGCGAGGCCTGAGGACAAAGACTTTTGACAGGCTGCACAAGAGCGGAAGGCGCTGGATTGATGAGCTGCCGACAGTTCTTTGGTCGATCAGAACGACGCCAAATCGAGCTACCAGCCAGACACCCTTTGCCCTGGTAGACGGGGCAGAAGCAGTTCTCCCCACGGAACTCACATACGGGTCACCTCGAGTGCTCTCTTATGACGAGCTTGAGCAAGAGCAATTGCTGCAAGATGACGCAAAGCTCCTTGAGGAAGATTGTCTTCAGGCAACTGTGAGAGCAGCGCGCTACCAGCAAGCCTTGCGCCGCTACCATAGCCGCAAGGTTCATGCCCGAAGCTTTGAGGAAGGCGACCTTGTTCTTCGGCGTGTTCAATCGGCCAAGAATTCCAACAAGTTGAGGCCGAAGTGGGAAGGCCCTGATCGGGTAATACGATTCACCAAGCCCCGCACAGTCCGCCTGGAGACTGAAGATGCTATTCCAGTGAGCAACTCCTGGAACATTGAACATCTTCGCAAGTTTTACCCATAAGGCGCGGTTGCCGGGCCCCCCGGCAAACCACCTTTTGTACAAGCCTTGCCGGCAAGGCATGTAACCCTCTGTACAAAGCCATGTGCAGACCCTGAGCATAAATAAATGAAGCGCTCGCACCCTAAGTTTTAGCATGCATGTTAGGTCAAGTCTCTCCCTTGGTTAGGGTTGATAGTGCTTAGCGGCGACTAACCCCTAGCATAGAGGTTGAGTGTGCGTCTCTATGTTCCTTTCCGTCCTCTTTGGTTTGCAGGGTACACGGACGTTTCCGCTGAGCTGTTTGGAAGAAAGAGAACAAGCCGGCACCCCGGCCCCAGCAACCCAAGGTTGCCGGGGGCTGCAGACACAAGAATCCAACCACGGCAAGCCAAGGCTGCCGGGGGCTGCAGATCCAGATAAGTCTTTTATCCCCTATTGTGCATTCTCGTATGGAGTTGAGACATATGAAACCTCGTTTTATTCCTAGGCCACCGTACTCCCCCTTTTTCCTGTACCCGAGAACTATTCCCTGGGTCGTAACTGGGTCGTAGTCGCGGTGGCAGGGAAATAAACGAAGGGCCTAACTCTACTTCGCCCCTGCCTCTGCCAAGAGCGTTAGAATGGTCGAATGAAGTAAGGGGACGGCAAGGCCTATTGCCAGGCGACAATGTTTATCTTCAAAATAATAAGGATTCACTCCTTGGCATGGGCCTCGCTCATGCACAAAGAACCCGGCAAGCACCCTTTTTTCATTAAAAATGTCCCGTATAGGTACAATTCATATGGAATGAAAAACATGAGCAAGGGGATTACAAGTTCTAAATTTAACAAATGCCCGCAGGCTTACAAACTAAAAAGAGATAAGATGCCCGTAATGCCTTTCTTGTCCCTCTTCTCAGAAGATGGAACAAGATAGCAGGAGGGCAAAAGGAAAGCCTAGGCGAGGTACGAGCAGCAGAAGACATCGGGAGAGGGGCCAAAAGATGAGGCAGCGGGCCGACAATACGTGATGAAGGCGTCGGTGCCCGCGTACTCCGACTTGACGGCCCGCCACCCGCCTTCTTCGCCTTCTCCGGACTTCCTACGCCAGCCACCCAGGGAGGCGACGAGGAACGCACTGATGGAGAGCTTGACGAGGAAGGCCCTCGGCAGGGCGCGTTGCCGAGGGAGGGGCGACGCGGTCAGTCGGAGTCGAGGTCGGCGTCCCCCCGCTCGACCCCCTTGTCATTGCTGTCGCTGTCCTCCTCGTCACTCCCGCTTGAGGAGGAGTCTTCATCATCGGAGGAGCTCTCCACACAACACTTTAGGCGAGTTCCAAGGTCCCCAAAGACGTTGACGGAGAGCAGGACATTCTCCATTAATTTGAAGTAGAGAACGAGCCCTGCCGTCAGGCTGTGGACACGAGTGAAAGTCTTCCATCCACGATGAAGGTACATAACGTGAGGAGCGGGAAAGTCGATGTAGACCCGCGTGCCGCCATTCCCGCAGCCCCTCATATGCAACCTGAGGGTCTGTGGCGGGTCGAGCTCCATCTCCCGAGCGAATGGAGTGGGGAGACGAAGACGACGACGCGGTGGCTGGCGCAGCCTGATGAAGAACTCACGGGACTGGTCCCCGACGTGGCCCTCCATTGGGGGATGCATCGCCGGCGGAGGCAAGGCCGGTGCACCGCCCCATCCCCCTCTTCCCCGAGCGCCACATCGACCTCGGCCTCGCCCCCTCCCCCGTCCACTCGTGGCCGCCTCCGCCGCCGCAAGCTCTTGGGAAGGAGGGATGCGCTGTCGAGCAGAGACCCTCGCCACCACCGTCGAAGGGTCGACGCCTCCTCTCGCCATGGCAGTTGGAAGGAAGGAAACGAGGTGGAAGGAGATGGATGATGATAGAATGCGGGATTCCATCCCCTCCCCCTCTTATAAAGGGGCAGGATTGGGGCTCGGCCGCCCTACTCAACCAATCCGGTCGTCGGGGACGCAGGGAATCAGGGTCGACCCGCTGCTCCAATCAGCGACGACCCGATTTCCCGCCTCCACCGCCTGCCACCTTAGGGGTGTAGGGGACACGTGGCGAGCAAGCAGAAATCGAGGGGACAGGTGAGGCGACTGTTCTCCACCCCGTGATCATGGGGCGCGGACGCCTTGAAGACCATGACCCGAGTCCACTTAGTAAATGAGTCGCGCCTCTGTGTTTCCCTCTTTTTATGGGGAGGGTGCAAGCCGCCTCTTTACTGCGATGTGACGCATGAGGGCAGCGGCCGCACCACGCACGACCCTCCATGACGCGCATTCAGCGCGGTCGTGGGGAAGCCCAAGCAAGCGACGAAATTACTGCAGTAAAAATCCCGCGCCGCCTGCCCGCACACCATTCCCGGCCCGACCCAACAACGCGTTACGCTTATGTGTGGCCCAGGCCCGGGGGCTCCTGTCGGTGTACAAAAGTAGGGGTACTCCTTTTTACCCCTTTACTTGTGCTCGGGCAGTTAGAGTCGTGCCCACGGCCACACTAAGTAGGGCAGAAGAGGGAAGCCGGAGCACAAGGCAACCAAAGCAAGGCCAAGACTAGAGACACGAAGAGCCAGAGGGCGAGGCGGACTCCCCCGGCAAGACCCTTGCCGGGGAGGCCTCCGCGGCCCCGGCAAGAGCCTTGCCGGGGAAACTTGCCCAACGCCAGCTGAGCAAGCCACCCTTGAGCCCGAGGGTTCCAACACCACCAACAACCACATAGGAACCAAGGCTCGGGAAGCACCTCTGTGGTGGCATGCAGATCTTTGTCAAGATCATAAACACACAAGATCAGATAAGGACCAGAAGACGACGATCCTTGGCGGGATCCTAGCCGAGGAAATCCACGAGACCCTCGGCAAGACCCTTGCCGGGGACGACCACGATGCCATGGCAAGACCCTTGCCAGGGCCCTGGCAAGGCCCTTGCCGAAGACACCTATGGGGCCGCAGCCAGGCCCACGTCTGCCAAGGCTCCACAGCCGTTCTCATGCAGCTGCCAGCCCGACCAGCTGGGCAGACACCTGCGTGACAACAAGCATCTTCCAGGCCAGCTCAGCAAGCACCTATGTGGTGGCATGCAAATCTTCGTGAAGACCCTACCACCACGTGATACGTCTCCAACGTATCTATAATTTTTTATTGTTCCATGCTATTATATTATCTGTTTTGGATGTTTATGGGCTTTATTAAACACTTTTATATTATTTTTGGCACTAACTTATTAACCCAGATCCCAGTGCCAGTTTCTGTCTTTCCCTTCTTTCAGTGTTTGGCAGAAAAGAAATATCAAACGGAGTCCAAACGGAATGAAACCTCCGGGAGAGTTATTTTTGGAATGGAAGCAACCCAGAAGACTTGGGGTGTACGTAAGGGAAGCAACGAGGAAGGCACGAGGCAGGGGGGCGCGCCCACCCCCCTGGGCGCGCCCTCCACCCTCGTGGGCCCCTCGTGGCTACCCTGACTTATTTCTTCCTCCTATATATACCAATATACCCTAAAACCTTCGAGGAACAGAATAGATCGGGAGTTCCGCCGCCGCAAGCCTCTGTAGCCGCCAAAAACCAATCGAGACCCTATTCTGGCACCCTGCCGGAGGGGGGGAACCCTCACCGGTGGCCATCTTCATCATCCCGGCACTCTCCATGACGAGGAGGGAGTAGTTCACCCTCGGGGCTGAGGGTATGTACCACAAGCTATGTGTTTGATCTCTCTCTCTCTCCCGTGTTCTTGATTTGGCACGATCTTGATGTATCGCGAGCTTTGCTATTGTAGCTGGATCTTATGATGTTTCTCCCCCTCTACTCTCTTGTAATGGATTGAGTTTTCCCTTTGAAGTTATCTTATCAGATTGATTCTTTAATGATTTGAGAACCCTTGATGTATGTCTTGTGTGGGATACTCATGGTGACAATGGGGTATTCTATTGATCCACTTGATGTATGTCTTGGTGATCAACTTGCGGGTTCCGCCCATGAACCTATGCATAGGGGTTGGCACACGTTTTCGTCTTGATTCTCCGGTAGAAACTTTGGGGCACTCTTTGAGGTTCTATGTGTTGGTTGAATAGATGAATCTGAGATTGTGTGATGCATATCGTATAATCATACCCACGGATACTTGAGGTGACATTGGAGTATCTAGGTGACATTAGGGTTTTGGTTGATGTGTGTCTTAAGGTGTTATTTTACTACAAACTCTAGGGCTGTTTGTGACACTATAGGAATAGCCCAATGGATTGATCAGAAAGAATAACTTTGAGGTGGTTTCGTACCCTACCATAATCTCTTCGTTTGTTCTCCACTATTAGTGACTTTGGAGTGACTCTTTGTCGCATGTTGAGGGATAGTTATATGATCCAATTATGTTAGTATTGTTGAGAGAACTTGCACTAGTGAAAGTATGAACCCTAGGCCTTGTTTCAACGCATTGCAATACCATTTATGCTCACGTTTATCGCTTGTTACCTTGCTGTTTTTATATTTTCATATTACAAAAACCCATATCTATCATCCATATTGCACTTGTATCACCATCTCTTCGCCGAACTAGTGCACCTATACAATTTACCATTGTATTGGGTGTGTTGGGGACACAAGAGACTCTTTGTTATTTGGTTGTAGGGTTGTTTGATAGAGACCATCTTCATCCTACGCCTCCCACGGATTGATAAACCTTAGGTCATCCACTGGAGGGAAATTTTCTACTATCCTACAAACCTCTGCGCTTGGAGGCCCAACAACGTCTACAAGAAGAAGGTTGTGTAGTAGACATCAAGCAGTTTCTGGCACCGCTGCCGGGGAGGTGAGTGATTGAAGGTATATCTTTAGATATTGCAATCGAATCTTTTTGTTTCTTGTTTTATCACTAGTTTATTCTACAAAAGAAAACTACAAAAAAATGGAATTGATTTTGCCTCGTACGCTTCATCTTTTTAATATCTTTCGTGAGTATGATGGAAAGGAAAATTGTGCCAAAGTGTTAGAAGAAGAATGCATTAAAATGTTTGGCACTAAATCTTTGTATGATGAGCAAGATTGCAATGTTGTTAGTATGAATTCTATGAATATCCATGATGCTAATGATATGCAAAGCCACAATCTTGGGGAAGCTATGTTTGATGAAGATGATATTTTTTGTCCCCCAAGTTTCGATGAGCGAATTTATTATGATGAAAGTATGTCTCCTATCTATGATGATTATTGTGATGACACGTATGCTTTAAATAATAATGATAACCATGAAACTTTTCATCTTGATCTTAATTTTCAATCATATGATAGTTATTTTGTTGAGTTTGCTCCCACTACTATTGATGAGAACAAATTTGCTTACGTGGAGAGTTGTAAAATTTCTATGCAAGTAGATCATGAAAAGAATGCTTTAGGTGCTGGTTATATTGTTGAATTCATTCATGATGCTACTGAAAATTATTATGAGGGAGGAATATATGCTTGTGGGAATGGCAATAATACCAAGTCTCCTCTCTATGTGCTTAAAGTTTTGAAGTTATGCTTGTTTTTCCTTCCTATGCTAGTTGATTATTGTTCCCATAAGTTGTTTGCTCACAAAATCCCAATGAATAGTAAGTGGGCTAGACTTAAATGTGCTAGCCATATTCTTCATGATGCTCTCTTTATGTTTCAATTCCTATCTTTTATGTGAGCATCATTGAAATCATCATGCCTAGCTAGGGGCGTTAAACGATAGCGCTTGTTGGGAGGCAACCCAATTTTATTTTAGCTTCTTGATTTTTGGTTCTGTTTAGTAATAAATAATACATCTAGCTTCTTTTTAGATCTATTTTTGTGTTTTAATTAGTGTTTGTGCCAAGTAGAACCTTTGGGAAGACTTGGGTGAAGTCTTTATGATCATACTGTAAAAAATAGAAACTTTAGTGCTCACGAGATTAGCTTCAAATTTTTACTGGAGAGTGATATTTAGTTGATTCTTTCTGGATATGATTACTATACAAATTCCTCAGGTCAAACAATTTATTTTAGAATTTTTGGAGTTACAGAAGTATACGTTTGATACAGATTACTACAGACTGTTCTGTTTTTGACAGATTCTGTTTTTCGTGTGTTGTTTGCTTATTTTAATGAATATATGGCTAGTAAAATAGTTTATAAAACATAGAGAAGTTGTAATATAGTAGATTTAACACCAATACAAATAAATAATGAGTTCATTACAGTACCTTGAAGTGGTGTTTTGTTTTCTTTCGCTAACGGAGCTCACGAGATTTTCTGTTAAGTTTTGTGTTGTGAAGTTTTCAAGTTTTGGGTAGAGATTCGATGGACTGTGGAATAAAGAGTGGAAACATCCTAAGATTGGGGATGCCCAAGGAACCCCAAGGTAATATTCACGGACAACCAAGAGCCTAAGCTTGGGGATGCCCCGGATGGCATCCCCTCCTTCGTCTTCGTTCATCGGTAACTTTACTTGGAGCTATATTTTTATTCACCACATAATATGTGTTTTGCTTGGAGCGTCATTTTATTTTCTTTAGCTTTTATTTATGATATTTAGAATAATGTGTTGCATCTATGTTTTCAATAAAAATGTCAAGGATAGCCTTTACCATGCTTATTTTGCAAGTATACATGTTGCTGTTTCAAAACAGAAAGTTTACCGCTGTTGCAAAAATTCCCTAGAAAAGTAAGAATGTGATAAAATGTTGAAACCTTTTGCATAATAAGCTATGAGAAATTTACTACAGTGGGAATTTTCTTTCATAATTTTTGTAGTTAGGGAAGTATTGATACTCTTGCATTATTTACAGACTGTACTGTTTTGGCAGATTGCTGTTATGTTTGCATTGTTTGCATATGTTTGCCTATTTAATGATTCTATTTGAGGATAGGAGTATTAAATATGCAGAGACATTTAGTATGCAATGTTGAATAATAATTTTTGTGATTTGCTACAGTAGAAAATGATAAGGTTTTTGCATTGGTTTATACTAACTTATCTCACGAGTTCTTGTTGAGTTTGGTGTGGATGAAGCTTTCGACATTTAGGAAACCGTGATATGACAGGAATTAAGGAGATACAAAATCTCAAGCTTGGGGATTCCCAAGGTACCCCAAGATAATATATCAAGAAGTCTCAAGCATCTAAGCTTGGGTATGCCCCGGTAGGGATCCACCTTTCTTCTTCAACAATTATCGGTTAGTATCGGTTGAGCCTAAGTTTTTGCTTCTTCACATGATGAGTGCTATCCTTGAAATGTTGTTTTACTTTGTTTTCCTTGCTGTATGAATAAAATACCAAGATCTGAAATTCTTAAATGAGGGAGAGTCTTCACATAGTTTCATAATTATTTGACTACTCATTGATCTTCACTTATATCTTTCGGAGTAGTTTGTTGTTTGCTCTAGTGCTTAACTTATATCTTTTAGAGCATGGTGGTAGTTTTTTTTTGAAGAAATAGATGAACTCTCATGCTTCAATTATATTACTTTGAGAGTCCTAAATAGTATGGTAATTTGCTTGGGTTATGAAACTAGTCCTAATATGATGGGCATCCAAGACGGGTATAGTAAAAACTTTCATATAAAGTGCATTGAATACTAAGAGAAGTTTGATACTTGATGATTGTTTTGAGATATGGAGATAGTGATATTAAAGTTGTGCTAGGTTAGTAGTTGTGAATTTGAGAAATACTTGTGTTGAAGTTTGCATGTCCCGTAGCATGCATGTATGGTAAACGTTGTGCGGACAAATTTGAAACATGAGGTGTTCTTTGATTGTCATCCTTATGAGTGGCGGTCGGGGACGAAAGATGGTCTTTTCGTACCAATCTATCCCCTAGGAGCATGCGCGTAATGCTTGGTTTTTGATGGCTTGTATGTGAGTTCTTCATGACTAATGTTGAGTCCATGGATTATACGCACTCTCACCCTTCCATCATTGCTAGCCTCTTCGGTATTGTGCATTGCCCTTTCTCACCTTGAGAGTTGGTGCAAACTTTGTCGGTGCATCCAAACCCCATGATACGATACGCTCTATCACACATAAACCTCCTTATATCTTCCTCAAAACAGCCACCATACCTACCTATTATGGCATTTCCATAGCCATTCCGAGATATATTGCCATGCAATTTTCCACCGTTTTGTTTATCATGACACGTTCATCATTGTCATATTGCTTTGCATGATCATGTAGTTGACATAGTATTTTTGGCAAAGCCACCATTCATAATTATTTCATACATGTCACTCTTGGTTCATTGCATATCCCGGTACACCGCCGGAGGCATTCATATAGAGTCATAGTTTGTTCTAGTATCGAGTTGTAATCATTGAGTTGTAAATAAATAGCAATGTGATGATCATCATTTTCTAGAGCATTGTCCCAAGTGAGAAAAAAATAAAAAAAGAAGGGCCATAAAAAAAGAAGGCCCAGAAAAATGAGAGAAAAAGAGAGAAGGTACAATGTTACTATCCTTTTTACCACACTTTTGCTTCAAAGTAGCACCATAATCTTCATCATAGATAGTCTCTGGTTTTGTCACTTTCACATACTAGTGGGAACTTTTCATTATATAACTTGTCTTTTATATTCCAAAGATGGGCTTCCTCAAATGCCCTAGGTCTTCGTGAGCAACAAAGTTGGATGCACACCCACTTAGTTTCTTTTGTTGAGCTTTCATATATTTATAGCTCTAGTGCATCTGTTGCATGGCAATCCCTACTCCTTGCATTAACATCAATCAATGGGCATCTCCATAGCTCATTGATTAGCCTCGTTGATGTGAGACTTTCTCCCTTTTTGTCTTCTCCACATAACCCCCATCATTATATTCTATTCCACCCATAGTGCTATATCCATGGCTCGCGCTCATGTATTGCGTGAAGATTGAAAAAGTTTGAAGTTACTAAAGTATGAAACAATTGCTTAGATTGTCGTCGGGGTTGTGCATGATGAGAGCATTCTTGTGTGACGAAAATGGAGCATGACTAAACTATATGATTTTGTAGGGATGAACTTTCTTTGGCCATTTTATTTTGAGAGGACATAATTGGTTAGTTAGTATGCTCGAAGTATTATTATTTTCATGTCAATATTAAACTTTTGTCTTGAATCTTATGGATCTGAATATTCTTGCCACAATAAAGAGAATTACATGGATAAATATGTTAGGTAGCATTCCACATCAAAAATTCTGTTTTTATCATTTACCTACTCGAGGACGAGCAGGAATTAAGCTTGGGGATGCTGATACGTCTCCAACGTATCTATAATTTTTGATTGTTCCATGCTATTATATTATCTGTTTTGGATGTTTATGGGCTTTATTAAACACTTTTATATTATTTTGGGACTAACCTATTAACCCACAGCCCAGTGCCAGTTTCTGTTTTTCCCTTGTTTCAGTGTTTCGCAGAAAAGGAATATCAAACGGAGTCCAAACGGAATGAAACCTTCGGGAGAGTTATTTTTGGAAAGGAAGCAATCCAGAAGACTTGGGGTGTACGTAAGGGAAGCAACAAGGAAGGCACGAGGCAGGGGGGCACGCCCTCCACCCTCGTGGGCCCCTCATGGCTCCCCTGACGTATTTCTTCCTCCTATATATACCAATATACCCTAAAACCTTCGGGGAACAGAATAGATCGGGAGTGCCGCCACCGCAAGCCTCTGTAGCCGCCAAAAACCAATCGGGACCCTGTTCCGGCACCCTGCCAGAGGGGGGAACCCTCACCGGTGGCCATCATCATCATCCCGGCGCTCTCCATGACGAGGAGGGAGTAGTTCACCCTCGGGGCTGAGGGTATGTACCACTAGCTATGTGTTTGATCTCTCTCTCTCTCTCTCTCTCGTGTTCTTGGTTTGGCATGATCTTGATGTATCACGAGCTTTGCTATTGTAGTTGGATATTATGATGTTTCTCCCCCTCTACTCTCTTGTAATGGATTGAGTTTTCCCTTTGAAGTTATCTTATCAGCTTGAGTCTTTAATGATTTGAGAACACTTGATGTATGGCTTGCATGGGATACTCGTGGTGAAAATGGGGTATTCTATTGATCCACTTGATGTATGCTTTTGTGATCAACTTGCGGGTTCCGCCCATGAACCTATGCATAGGGGTTGGCACACGTTTCCGTCTTGATTCTCTGGTAGAAACTTTGGGGGACTCTTTGAGGTTCTATGTGTTGGTTGAATTGATGAATCTGAGATTGTGTGATGCATATCGTATAATCATACCCACGGATACTTGAGGTGACATTGGAGTATCTAGGTGACATTAGGGTTTTGGTTGATGTGTGTCTTAAGGTGTTATTATAGGAATATCCCAATGGATTGATCGGAAAGAATAACTTTGAGGTGGTTTCGTACCCTACCATAATCTCTTTGTTTGTTCTCCGCTATTAGTGACTTTGGAGTGACTCTTTGTTGCATGTTGAGGATAGTTATATGGTCCAATTATGTTATTATTGTTGAGAGAACTTGCACTAGTGAAAGTATGAACCCTAGGCCTTGTTTCAATGCATTCCAATACCATTTATGCTCACGTTTATCGCTTGTTACCTTGCTGTTTTTATATTTTTCAGATTACAAAAACCCATATCTATCATCCATATTGCACTTGTATCACCATCTCTTCGCCGAACTAGTGCACCTATACAATTTACCATTGTATTGGGTGTGTTGGGGACACAAGAGACTCTTTGTTATTTGGTTGCAGGGTTGTTTGAGAGACACCATCTTCATCATACGCCTCCCACGGATTGATAAACCTTAGGTCATCCACTTGAGGGAAATTTTCTACTGTCCTACAAACCTGTGCATTTGGAGGCCCAACAACGTCTACAAGAAGAAGGTTGTGTAGTAGACATCACCACGCCATCTCAGCAGCCTACCAACTTACATGGCGCTGCATGCATCATTGGCCTGGACGCGTGTCGGAGCAAGGCAAAGCAGCGATGGATGGGACAAGCCCCATTGCTATCCCCAGTAAAGGAACGGGACACCTAAGGGGGTACATTAAATGCATCTTGTCCCGTAATGACAGGCGATAAGCTTGTGTACTGTGCACCTTTCCACCTCCTGTGTGCCACTGTGGCAACCCCTTTTGCCTATAAAAGGAGGCCCGAGGTGACCAGGAGAGGGATTCGGATCTTTTGGGCTAGACACGCACCATAGCTAGTTCAAGAACTCAAGAACACTCAAATACATACACCAAAGTAGTACTAGGGTTTTACGCATCCTCGCAGCCCGAACCTGGGTAAACGATCTTTGTGCTGGCTCCTAGATCTGCTCTTTGCACAACCCCGCGCCCGCCAACCGTAGAAGGGATCCCAGTGGTCCCATAGGTGTCGTTCCCACCGCCAGTCTTCAACTCCCAATAGTAAACATGCTTCATCTTCCATTGTCGCTCCTCGAGCTTCTATTCGTTAGCACCGCGCGTATCACAATAGAGTAGAGAGACAACAAGGAGAGAGATGTCAGCGTTGTCAGCCTACTATTTGGTCACGGCTCGCTAACAATGGGCCACATAAGAACCTGTACACAACAATAATGAACTTTTGTTTTTGAGGATACGACAACAGAGAACTGACATCATATTTGAACGTTAACACAAGTTTATGCACTCAAACTATGTATTTTACAAGTTTTAGCTATACTATTAATGGGGAGTTGGTGGTCGTATGTCCGTTGGTGAAGCCTCCCCTCCTCCACGTCTTGTATTAACTAAATCGAATCAAATCTTTTTGCAGTGTCCTCATTAGTCGGTGTAAAGTGGTATCATTAAATCAATCAAATCAAATCATTCTAGTTGTATGTCGGACATGATCAATCAAATCAAATCAAATCTTGTGCATTAACTCAATCAAATCAATTCAAATCACTTGCATTAAAATACGAAGGTTTTAAGATACATGTCAGACATGATTAATGTTGAACCATTAGAAGATACATGCCCCGTTACAACACATTCAGGCTCGGCATAAAACCTGATACCTGAAGCCTGAACCCGAAAAACTTAAACCCGAGCACATTCTCAGGTAGCAATTTTGAAAACCTGAATTATATTTAGAAAATTCAGGTTTACACTCACGGAATCCGAACTACCCGAAGTAATAGGAGCCAAGTATTTTCTTTTCTTCCAAAGGCCCAAATGGCCAGCCTAGCCAAAATCCCTTAGGGCATCTCCAAGGTGGACCCGCAAAATGCTCGCATCCGTCCGGACCGCGCTGTCCAGGCCGCCGAAGCCATCCAACGTGGGCTTGTCTTGGTCCGCGGTGCGGTCCGAGCGTGTTTTCTTTCACAAAACGGAGACAAATATGGGGTAGCTTTGCAGGAGTCTGCACACCAGACATGTAGGACTCCGACACTCCTGGCCCCGCCCAACGCCTTTCTCAGACTCTGCGCCTCTATCCTCCCCATTTTATCTTCTTCCTTCTTTCTCTCTTGTCATCGCCGCTGCTCCACCACCCCGGCCGCCACGCCACACCCCTTCTGAAACTCTATGTCTCCGTCAACTTCAACGTACCAACACGGCTCCTGTTGGGAAACGTAGCATGCAATTTCAAAAACATTCCTACGCTCATGCAAGATCTATCTAGGAGATACATAGCAACGAGAGGGGGAGAGTGTGTCCACGTACCCTCGTAGACCGAAAGCAGAAGCATTTGACAATGCGGTTGATGTAGTCGAACTTCTTCTCGTTCCGACCAATCAAGCACCGAACGTACGACACCTCCGAGTTCTCCTAAGCTAACGAGTGAGTCATGTCCATCATGTCATTTTCCTAATGATGTGATCCCATTCATCAAATGACAACACATGTCTATGATTAGGGAACTTAACCATCTTTGATTAACGAGCTAGTCTAGTAGAGGCTTACTAGGGACATGGTGTTTCATCTATGTATCCACACATGTATGAAGTTTCCAGTTAGTACAATTCTAGCATGAATAATAAATATTTATCATGATATAAGGAAATATAAAATAACAACTTTATTATTGCCTGTAGGGCATATTTCCTTCAGCTCCACCCAGCTTCTCCTCCGTCGTCGTTCAACTGCTATCCTTCGACTGCCCCGCCAGGTACCATCTGCTACTACTACACTCACCATGTCTAGTAACTGTTCAAGAATCACCAGAGCTAGAAATAGTTTTGCCTTCTTCTTTCTAGCAATGGATTCCGACTTGGAGTACATATATGAGCAGTATGTTGAGTCGTCTGACGGCTCATCGGACGAGAAGGAGTACTCCGATGAGATAGTGATGATGCAGTTATTACTTGAAGACGTGGAGTGTGTGGAGGAGCATGTTCTCAATTTCAAGGGCTTGATCAAGGGTCATCGAGTACTCAACTGCAATAGGGCACGCAACCATTTGACACTGATGGCCGACTACTTTGCCCCTGACACATTCTTCGTTGACCATTTTCGCCGGCGTTTTTAGATGTGCAAGACTATCTTCGATCGTTTGTACCATGGCGTCCAGTCCTATAATGACTACTTCATCCTGAAGAAGGACGATGTGGGAGCGATTGGGTTCTCTGTTTACGAGAAGTGCACGGTCGCAATCTGGATGCTTGGATATGGCACGGCTGCTGATTCGTGGGACAAGTACCTATGGATGTCCGAGAGGACATGCGGAGATGCCATGGTCAGGTTTGCAACTGCCATGGTCGAGGTGTTTGGATCTCAATACCTGAGAGAACCAACTATGGCAGACACCGAGAGGCTCTTGGCAATCTCAAAAGCAAGAGGGTGGCCAGGTTTGCTTGGATCTCTTGATTGCATGCATTGGAAGTGGAAGAACTGCCTGAAGGCTTTAAAGGGCAATATCAGGGTCATGTTGAGAAGCCCACCATAATTCTTGAAGGAGTTGCATCACAAGATCTTTTGATTTGGCACGCTTTCTTTGGCATGCCCGAATCTCACAATGACATCAATGTGCTGCAGCGATCACCATTGTTTGTGAACTGATTGAAGGAAAAGCTCCTCCTTGCCACTATACTATCAATTGACATGAGTACAACATGGGCTATTATCTGGCTGACGGTATCTATCCTCCGTGGGCTACCTTTGTCAGCACCATCTCTAACCTACTTGGCCAGAAAAGGCTCACTTTGCACATAGACAAGAAGCAGTTAGAAAGGATGTCGAGAGGGCATTTGGAGTTCTGCAGGCCCGTTTTGCAGCTGTTTGTGGACCTGCTAAACAATGGGATCCGGAGACCTTGTGGGAGGTGATGACATGTTGTGTGATCAAGCACAACATGATCATCGAAGATGAGGGTGACGTTGTTGCTGCAGTTCTAGAATATGAGAACATGGGTGATCCTATCCAACTTTAAGACCAGAATCCGACCACATTTGAAGAGTTTATTCAAATGCATAACAAATCCAGCATCAACCAACTCACAAGCAGCTGAAAGAAGATCTGATTCAACATTGGTGTATGGTTGAAGGGGAAAATAATGACGGGATGTAATATTGGAACCTTTTAAATTTGAACTACTGCTGCATGGAGCTATTTGCTTGTCCATACCCTATGTATGCGGTCATTTGATCGTGCGGACTTAAAAAAATGATGAAGTTCGGATGTATGTGGCTATGGTTGGATGGCTGATGACCCACAAGTATAGGGGATAAATTGTAGCTCTTTTCGATAAGTAAGAGTGTCGAACCCAACGAGGAGCAGAAGGAAATGACAAGTGATTTTCAGCAAGGTAATGTCTGCAAGTGCTGAAATTATAAGCAACAGAGTAGTTTGATAGCAAGATAATTTGTAACGAGCAAGTAACGATAATAGTAACAAAAGTGCAGCAAGGTAGCCCAATCCTTTTGAGGCAAAGGACGGGCCAAAATGGTCTCTTATAGTAAGCAAAGCGTTCTTCAGGGTACACGGGAATTTCATCTACTCACTTTCACCATGTTGATTTGATTTGTGTTCGCTACTTTGATAATTTGATATGTGGGTGGACCGGTGCTTAGGTGATGTCCTTACTTGAACAAACCTCCTACTTATGATTAACCCTCTCGCAAGCATCCGCAACTACAAGAGAAGTATTAAGAATAAATTCTAACCGTAGCATTAAACGTTTGGATCCAATCAGCCCCTTACGGAATAGCGCATAAACTAGGGTTTAAGCTTCTATCACTCTCGCAACCCATCATCTAATAACTACTCCACAATGCATTCCCTTAGGCCCAAATATGGTGAAGTGTCATGTAGTCGACGTTCAGATGACACCACTAAGGGAATCACAACATACATACTATCATATATCGAACACATATCAAGTTCACATGATTACTTGCAATATGATTTCTCCCATGACCTCAAGAACAAAAGTAACCACTCATAAATGATAATCATGCTCAAGATCAGAGGGGTATTAAATAGCATATTGGATCTGAACATATAATCTTCCACCAAATAAACCATATAGTAATCAACTAGATGTAATCAACACTACCAGTCACCCATATGCACCAATCTATAGTTCCGGTAACAAGATTGAACACAAGAGATGAACTAGGGTTTGAGATGAGATAGTACTGTTGAAGATGTTGATGAAGATTTCCCTCCCCAAGATGGGAGATTTGTTGATGATAATGATGATGATGATTTCCCCCACCGGGAGGGAAGTTCCCCCGGCGGAATCGCTCTGCTGGAGGGCAAAAGTGCTCCTGCCCAAGTTCCGCCTCGAGACGGCGGTGCTCCGTCCCAAAAGTCCTCTCCTTATTTTTTCTAGGTAAAAATGACCTATGGAACATATGAACACCGCTGCACTACCCGCCATTCTGTAGGCTTTGCGCGCGCTGAGCTTCCTCATCCGTTGGATTTTTTAACCGTTCCTTGATTTTACCTGCTGGCGTTTGGTCAGCCGTTGGTCCTTCTATACATCATTAGCAGCTTCACATGTCAATGCCAGGTGGGGCTCGTTACCTATGGGGTCAAGAGAATCATGTGAGGTTGCCTTGGTTTTGCGTGAGTGAATTGGGGGGATTGATTTCACCGCGGTGGGAGGATAGGAACATGCGGTCCGCGTCCTCCTCCCCACCAATCCCCCATTCTCCTCAAACCCCGCACACCCACGTCGGGCCGCCGCTGTTTCTCCATAGCCCTCTCTTCTCGGTCTGCTCGAGGAGAGGAGGAATAACACCCCCCGCATCTCATCCAAAGAGGTCGGCCACGAGGAGGTTCACCAGTCCGTTTCTTCGTCCTCGTCCCTAGGCGTCTGTTGCTGGAGAGAAGGACGCCAAGGCCCAGCAGTTTGTGAGGGACGACGGACCCGGCGGACCAGCGGGCTCTAGCTTTCTCTCCCTTCTTCATCTGGACAGAGAATGGTGAGATCCTACGTACTACATCATGTTGATTTTGTCTTCTTGTTCATGGATAGGATTTGCAGTGTAATTTGGTAGTTATTCTTTTGCTGGGACTCTCCTGCAAAGACTCTGCTCAGATGCAAA
This sequence comes from Aegilops umbellulata, assembly GCA_032464435.1. NCBI lineage: Eukaryota > Viridiplantae > Streptophyta > Magnoliopsida > Poales > Poaceae > Aegilops > Aegilops umbellulata. Next base: position 64,841,483 of record CP136060.1, on the reverse strand, counting down.
GTCAGGCAACTCACCGGACAGAGCTAGGATGGAGGCAACTATGAGGAAGATGAAGGCCAAGAGCGGCGCCGCCGCCTGGGAGAGGAGGGCGGTGTTGTCGAGGATGATACTTCTCCTCTGCGCATGCAGCTTCGTCCTTGGCATGCTCTTCATCGACCGGTGAGCCCTCTCCTCTCCCCCTAGATTCGTTTTCGGTTGACCCTCTTCCTAGCAGAGTCCTTGCTCTCCCCGCTTTCCTTTTCTTGGATTCGTTTGAAAGCTCGCCGATGGAGTGCTCTGCTTGCCGTAGGCCTAGCTGATACGTGTTCTATGGGGATGGTTTGGTCAGGTTTAGATCAATGCCGGTTTTAAGGAGCCGGGTGGTGGCGTAGCTGCGGTGACAAGAAGAGAATCTACAGATCGTTTCTGAAGATTCTGTTGCCAAGATGGTATGCAAGGGCGTCTGACTAATCAATCAACCTTATTAGCCAGCTGCTCTCCTACTTATTTTCTGGTACATTAAAAAACTATTACATGTTTGAAAACTTTGACATCATTAATTTTATCAATGTAGAAATGACTATAAACACCCACTGATACTTCGATGGACAACATCCATTTTTTGGCTCCTGGTTTATATCAGAAAAAGAACAAACAAGGTTTTGAAGATAATATAAAATCATTTTATTTTTTGCAAGAGCGAGTTACGGAGTGAAAATGGATATTTTAATAAGAAGATAATCCTGATGTTCTCCATTTTCCTCTTTGGTTTGTAATTTTGTGAACATCCTTTGATGGGGAAGTGGCAAAGACTCATGAGGCCATACAATACGTCGACTTGAATATTGAAAAATAATCTGAATTTGTTTGCATTTTTGCATTATATATTTATTGGGGGACTAATTGGAATATATCATAATTGTGTCTACATATTTAGACAAGTCGATCGCCATGCTGCAGATGGAGCTGGCAGCGCGGCGCAGCAAGCATGAGCTGCTTGAGAGTGCGGATGGCAAGGCAGTAAAGGAAAAAGGCTCTTGTGGTGATCGAGATCAATACCGCCTTCAGCAGCAAGAAGCGCCATGATTCTGTCAGGGAGATATGGACGCGTCAAGGTTCATTACTTTGCAACGTTGTCTCCCTTCTTTTGGATATTTTGGCCTAGTTGTTGCTTTCTGCATTTCTTGTTCTTAGTTAGACCGATGCAGAGGAATGTGTATTTAATCAACTAGGGTTATGACGTGCAGATAGCAAGGAAATAACAGAGTAATGTGCAAGTACGAAATCAAGGGACCAAATTGGATAATATATCGTCCCGGTAAATAGAATCAACTAAATGTGATTTTTTATCATCATAACAACTAGAATAATCACATAGGTTTATTTAACATCATAGCTGCCTTGGGTCATGTAGTTTGTTTGTTGCCTGCATAGTTTCTACTAAGAGTTGAGCTATTTAGATTGGGGTGGATAATTTAGTTTTCTGACATTTATTTTTATTTCACCACATATATGTCGTCGTTCTTTATCAGATGAGAAACTCAAGAAATTGGAAGAGGGAAAGGGAGTCGTCATTTGATTTATGATTGGGCATAGGTAAGGTTACTGCCGCTAAGGTTCAATATTTAATAACTTGTTTGTTGAAAAGAAAATCATAAGATGAGGTCCCGTAAAAGACAAATCATAACATAGAACACATATATTGTAAATATCTCCATGGAAATCTTACATATTTTAGACAAGAAAAGGATCTGGTAAAGCCTCAATGTAATAAATAGGTGCAGATGGGGTTTCCCTAATTCCCTATATTTAAACAAGACACCACTTGTCTAATTGCTACAGAGTTAGAAAGTAATTGGACAGTAAGTAGATAAGGACATAAATCTGCTATGAGTCAAGTGTGCATGAACTGCAAAGGGAAGATTGAACAACTTCTGAGCTGTTATCTGGAACCATAAGTATGCAAGTTTTACAAAATAGTTTGGATGAAAAAGCAAAACAATACAAGGAGCCTGTGTAGATGCACATATTTTTGATGAATAACACTCATTTTAGTGTTATATATGTAAGCTTGTATGTCAGTAAGTGTGTAAATTTAGTCTAACACTCGCTTTTCTTTTTCGTTAGATCAAAAGCCATGGATTTGTTGGGTGATAGCTTGATTCTAAGGCATTTATAGATTTACCACAGTTCCAAAAATTTACTGGCATTTTGTATTATATTTATTCAAGTCGCTGATTGATTCTTGACCATCACTTGATCAACTATATTGATTTCCTAAAACAAAGCCACTTTGCAAATTATCTTATGACTGATGCAGGGTTTAAAATGTGAGTATGATGTGCGTGGAGAGATTGCCATCCATGCTCAGGTATTTCAAGTGACCAACAAGTGTTATTTCAGTAATTTGAAATCTCATGTATTCAGAGTTTAGCCAACTCTTAGTCATGTTCTTTAATAATCACGAGGTCTAATAAAATTTTAGTACGATGCATTATTTTTCTGAATTTTGACAAGCAAGTGCATCTTTGGTTGAGCCGATCGGATCGGATTCGATGCGTACATTGGTCTTGATGGATTGCTGACCGCTTCATCTGGTGTTTGCTCTGTCGGTTGAGGTGCATGTTGTTTTGAGAGATTGAAGCAAGCAGAAAGCTGATGGAGGGTCTTAGGGATGACGAAAGCATCAGTGATGACTTCAGGCCAGAGAGGTATCGTGACTGCAAATCGCTTTCCTGTTTCTGCATTTCTTATTGTATATGTAACTTTGTCAGTATTCAGATCGTATAGCCTATGGGGAGCAGTTGAAAACATAATTTGTTGATGCTTAAAATTTGGAGTGATATGTTTGATACATCTGCACTATTGACACGGTCTTGTTTAATGAATAACAAGGTAGACAAGTAGAATTGTAACTTTAGAGCCCTACAAATTGTCTTTGCAAATTTTGATCCTCGTTTATAGAACTAATTTGTGGTGTGCCTGTATTTTATCTTTAGTTGTAGGTTTCTTGGAAGCTTTATTGTGGACTGTGTTACTTGCCAAACAAGTTCTAAGCACAAGTCAGATCCTTTCATGGCTTCCCTTATAACATGATATACAAGGAAGTTTATTGCTTAGTGTAATTAGACAAGTGCTTGGATTATTCTGTAGTGTAAATAATGTGATTTTCCATCTACTTTATGTTATTCGATGAGCTCACCTTAGGCCTTAGCCATACAAAGTAATGTGTGAAGATATATATTCCTTAATTTGATCTCACCTTCCCTGCTTAAACATATGTCATTGCTCGATTTGATTATTGTATTAATGTCTCTTAAGTTTGCTGGAACGCTTGATGTTTCCTTTGAATTTAGAAGAAGAGGTTCCAGCCATAAGATTCTTAAGTTCGTTGGCTCTGCGGCCGCATCATGGCAAGACGGCCACAAGGCAGTTGTTGCTTCCAGGCGCACAAAGGCCACCGATCGGATCAGCATGAAGAAACCCGTTCAGATCGCCTCCGCAAGCCTCGCCTCAGCAACAGATCAACCTCTGCACCTACATCCACTTCGATAGGCCGTCAGTCAAAGCAGGTCCATTTTACCCTTCTTCATGCAGATGAGTCAGATCAAGTTTATTTCAAATTCCAATCTAGACCAGTAGTTACACTTTTTTGCCTCTGCGTGTCTGCTTCTTCTAGCAGAGTTGCATTTCTCCGATTTTCACAGCTTCAAATAACTACCTACAAATTGCGTACGTGATTCATCATCGTTCAGTTGCCCTATACCCTATGTGAATTATATTCTGAAGTACAAGTTGACAACAACCTGCTAGCTGTGCATACTTTTCTAGCTGGTACACAGTAAAAAGAAAGGGCATGATTAAACCAAATAACAACATGGCATTTCCTTGCAGAAAATGCATGATGTTATCAACATCAATTATGATAGCAGATCTTCTGAATCACTTCCTTAGCTTAACAACTTAAGCTCACTCCAGCAACACAGGAAATACAAACCAACTGTTATCAACATCGGTGATGGTATTGATAAGTGCAACCTGCTAATTTTCTTTTTTTTAACCTCCTACTTATATTCACCTTTTAGGCATCTTACTGTCCATAACTACATAGGCCCTTCACATCATCGCAAGAAAGCCAGCAAAGACAAGCAAAAGAAGCACACATCCGTTGGTACAAAACCATCTACCTGTGCCACTGTAATACCATTAGGCCTTATTTAATTTGTCTTCCTATAGATGCTAATATTTCATAAACCTCCTACTAATTATAAACATCAGCACCTGCAATTTAGCCCATAATCCCTATGTGCAAACAATGTTTTCATTTGATCTTCTAATACCAGTACATACTTATGCTTACACCAGCCATTTTAAAAATCATTCATAGGGGAACCCTCTTGGAAGCTTTGATGATCATTGCACATGGGGTAACAAAGTGAAGCTTTACAAAGATCAAGTCAGAAAATTGAAGCGTCTCATCGCTGCGGAAAAATTACACATTTTCCACATGAGCCTTCAAGTACCTATGGAAGTATACCATGCAAGCATTATGCCACAATGACACTCTACTTATTCATATGTTCACACCTTCTGAAAACCATTTAGACTAAGAAGATGACTAAATAAGCTTTACAACTGTCTATGTATGTGTTTCTGTAAAACGATCTACCTCCCTCTACTATCTATGATAAATTCACATTGCATTATGTTTGTAACTACATCCCCTACCTATTCACTACTAACATTGCTACTAACTGGCTTCTTGCACCATTGCTGCAACCGGGTCATTAGTATACCAGAAGATGGGCACCGGAGGTGGGCCTGGGTGAGCACAACCCACCAGGGCGCGCCTGGGCTCCCTGGCGCGCCCAGGTGGGTTGTTCCCACCTGGTGGGCCCCCTCTGGTACTTATTAGCTCCAATATTCCTCAAATATTTCATAAAAAATCTCCGTGAAGTTTCAACTTGTTTGGAGTTGTGCAGAATAGGTAACCTGATGTAGCTTTTCCAGGTCCAGATTTCTAGCTGCCAGAATTCTCCCTCTTTGTGTGTACCTTGCAAATTATGAGAGAAAAGGCATTAGAATTACTCCAAAAAGCATTATTATGGATAAAAACATCATAAATAATAGTAGGAAAACATGATGTAAAATGGACGTATCAACTCCCCCAAGCTTAGACCTTGCTTGTTCTCAAGCGAAGACCGAAATCGAGAAACATGTCCACATGCTTAGAGAGAGAGGTGTCGATAAAAACAAAATACGGACATAGAAGCATCATGTAGATTATTATAACATCAACAAATATAAACATAAGAACTTTATCATAGACTTCCCATGAATAAGTGACAATTCATCACACAATTGAAGTATAAAGCATAAACTCTATTAGAAACCAACAAACTATGTTTTCAGTCAACTTTGCAACTACAATTCATCATCTTTTCAGGAAGGGTCACGTATCGGAGCCTTTAGGAAAGTCCACATACTCAACCATCATATAGTATTTTTATGATTGCTAACACTCACTGCATACACATGAGCAAAACGTTTCAACCAGACACATAGAAAGATAGGGGCTTATAGTTTCGCCTCCCAACGTATTCACCGCAAGGGTGATGTCAACAATAATAACTCATGCCACCCATATTCAACTGGACATATGTGCCTAGATCTTTCCTCACCACATGATGCTTGCCAAAGGAGAAAATAAAAGGGAATAGAGGGAAAAACTTTAACTCTTACATAGAAGTAAATACATAAGAGTAAAAGATAGGCCCTTCACAGAGGGAAGCAGAGGTTGCCATACGCTTATTTGTTTATATGCTCAACCGCTTAGTGCAAAAGAACGTCATGTTGTATTTCCCCTTGTGATGGCAACCTTCATTATGCGGTCTATCACTTTTATTCTTCACCCTCACAAGTTCGTACAACGCTCAATTTTCTCTTACAATAAATGATCTCACACTTTTAGAAGCAATTTTTATTGCCCTATTGCACCGATGACAACTTACTTGAGGGATCTTTCTCAATCCCTAGATAGGTATGGTGGACTCTTGAAAATAAGATTTGGATTTAAGGGTTTTTGGATGCATAAATAGTATCTCTACTTAGTGCGGAATTTTTGGCTAGCAAAGATAGGGGCAAGCACCACATGTTAAAGGATCTATGACAATATAGCTTCTCTGTGAATATGAACAAACATAAATCATTGTGTTGTCTTCCTTGTCCAACGTCAACAATTTTGGCATATAATATTTTGATGGGGGCTCACAATCACAAAAGATTTTTAGGATAGTGTATTTATATGTGAATCTTCTCTTCCCTCATTAATTCTTTCATGATTTGCATCATTGACCAATGTTATGTTTGTCAATCTCTAATAAAATTTTCTACTTATACATTTCCTTATGTGGTGTCATCACCTACCATAAGATTAGCATATGATTTTTTTATTTCCTTTCTTTTAATTGCAACATGAAAGTAAAGAAAGCAAAACTCAAACTAAACTTTATTATATATCTTGCACACGATTACAAGGATAGATTACTAAGCAAACTCTTGAAAAGAAAGGATTGAACTAAACTTTTATTCATCTAAGGCAAAAGATAATTATGGATCAAATTAAAATAAGTAAAGGTAAAAGATAGTGGGGATGATGCGATAACCGGGGCACCTCCCCCAAGCTTGGCGGAAGCCAAGGGGAGTGCCCATACCCGATAATCAGTTTTCTTTTGGTGATGAAGAAGAGGGTGGTGGTGATGAAGAAGTAGAGGGTTTGCCCTTCTTTTCCTCCAGCTTACTCCAGAGGATAAAGTTATCTACCCTCAACTCATCATTCTCCATCTCGAGTTTTATTATCTCGAGTTTTGAAACGGGGAGGAACTGATTCATCTTCATCCTATTCGGAAGTCCAGCTATAGTGCTCCACATCCCCATAAGACTTGGGGTTTGCGATGAAATCATCAACATAGCTCTCACCCTCAGAGTCTTGGGTAGACATATTTTCATATCTATCAGGGAAACAACAAGAAAAGAAAACAGAAGATTTCTCCGCGATACGGTGGCCAATAGGTTCGGTGGGTGTATAAAGATTTTTTATCTTGGGAAACAAGCAAACGGAAGAAAAACGGAGTCCGGAAGGTGCCCCAGGTGGGCACAACCCACCTGGGCATGCCTGGCTGTCAGGCGCGCCCTGGTGTCTTGTGCCCACCAGGGTACGCTTCCTAGAAGTTTCTTATTTTCCTAATTTTCTTAATATTCCAAAACTGACAAAAAATATTTTTGCGGATTTTTCGGAGTCCGTTTACTTACCGTATAACGTACCTCCTTATTTTCAAGATTTTGGAGTGTTCCGGAAGGACTCTTTTATGTGTTCTCTTGGTGTCAAAGTTTGGATAATACTACTTTCAACATTAATGGGCGTACCTGAGATATAATGTTTTATTCGTTGCCCATTGACAACCTTCGGGTTAGTACCTTTGGCATTATTTATTTTGATAGCTCTAGACCGATAAACCTCCTCGATAACATAGGGTCCTTCCCATTTGGAGAGGAGTTTTCCTACAAAGAACCTAAAATGAGAGTTGTACAAAAGAACATATTCTCCGACTTTGAACACACGCTTTTGGATTCTTTTATCATGCCATCTTTTAACTTTTTCTTTAAATAATTTGGCATTTTCATAAGCTTGGGTTCTCCATTCATCTAAAGAGCTAATATCAAATAACCTATTTTCACTGGCAAGTTCGAAATCATAGTTGAGTTATTTGATTGCCCAATATGCTTTATTTCTAACTCAAGAGGCAAATGACAAGCTTTTCCATAAACCATTTTATAAGGAAACATACCCATAGGATTCTTGTATGCTGTTCTATAAGCCCAAAGTGCATCATCTAACTTCTTAGACAAATTCTTCCGGGACCTATTGACAGTCTTTTGTAAAATTAATTTTATTTCTCTATTGCTAAGTTCAACTTGACCACTAGACTGAGGATGATAAGGTGATGCAATTCTATGTTTAACATCATACTTGGCAAACATTTTACGAAAGCACCAGGAATAAAGTGTGAACCACCATCAGTTATTAAATATCTAGGGACTCCAAACCTTGGGAAAATAACTTCCTTAAGAATTTTAATAGAGGTGTTGTGATCAGCACTACTAGTTGGAATAGCTTCTACCCATTTAGTAACATAATCAACAGCAACCAAAATATGTGTATACCCATTAGAGGAAGGAAAATGTCCCATGTAATCGAATCCCCAAACATCAAATGGTTCAACAACAAGTGAATAATTCATAGGCATTTCTTGATGCTTGCAGATATTACCTATTCTTTGACATTCATCACAAGATAAGACGAACTTACGGGCATCCTTGAAGAGAGTAGACCAATAAAATCCAGATTGCAATACCTTGTGAGCAGTTCTATCTCCAGGATGATACCCTTCATAAGCTTTGGAGTGACATTTTCGTAGGATTTGTCCCTGTTCATGCGCAGGTACACAACTTCTAATAATACTATCTACTCCTTCTTTATGAAGATGTGGGTCATCCTAAAAGTAATGTCTTAAATCATAGAAGAATTTTTTTTCTTTTGTTGGTATGTAAAGCTAGGTGGTAAATATTTAGCAACAATGTAATTAGCATAATCAGCATATCAAGGAGTATTATTAGAAACATTTATTGCAGCTAACTGCTCATCAGGGAAACTATCATCAATAGGTAGTGGGTCATCAAGCACATTTTCAAGCCTAGACAAGTTATCAGTTATGGGGTTCTCAGCTCCTTTCCTATCGGTAATATGTAAATCAAATTCTTGTAGTAAGAGAACTCATCGAATAAGTCTAGGTTTAGCATCTTTCTTTTCCATAAGATATTTTATAGCAGCATGGTTGGTGTGGACGATAACTTTAGAGTCAACAATGTAAGATCTAAATTTATCACAAGCAAACACCATTGCTAGAAATTCTTTTCGGTAGTTAATTCTATTGTGCACTGTCTAGAGTTTTACTAGCATAATGAATAAAATTTAGTTTCTTATCAACTCTTTGTCCTAGAACAACACCAACAACTTAATCACTAGCATCACACATAATTTCAAATTGCAAGTTCCAATCAGGTGGTTGAACAATAGGTGGAGAAATTAAGGATTTCTTGAGTGTTTCAAAGGCTTCTAAACAATCATCATCAAAAACAAAAGGAGCATCGTTTTGCAAAAGATTTGTAAGAGGCCTAGAAATTTTAGTGAAGTCTTTGATAAACTCCTATAGAAACCAGTATGACCTAGGAAACTACGAATACCTTTGATATCTTTAGGACATGGCATTTTCTCAATTACACCAACCTTAGCTTTGTCCACTTCAATACCTCTTTTAGAAATTTTATGGCCCAAAACAATACCTTCATTAACCATAAAGTGGCACTTCTCCCAATTCAAGACGAGATTTGTTTGCTCACATCTCTGCAAAACTTGATCAAGATTGCTTAAACAATCATCAAAAGACTTCCCATAAATAGAGAAGTCATCCATGAAAACCTCAACAATCTTTTCACAAAAGTCACAGAATATAGCAGTCATACATCTTTGAAAGGTAGCAGGTGCATTTCATAAACCGAAAGGCACGCGTCTATAAGCATAGGTTCCAAAGAGACAAGTGAAAGTGGTCTTTTCTTAATCAGGTTGAGAAACATGTATTTGTGAAAAACCAGAATATCCATCAAGGAAGTAAAAGTGTGTGTGCTTAGATAATCTTCCTAACATTTGATCAATAAAAGGCAGAGGGTAATGATCTTCTCTAGTTGCTTTGTTTAATTTTGTAAAATAAATTACCAATCCATAGCCCGTAACAATTCTTTGTGGAATAAGTTCATTCTTATCATTAGGAACAACAGTAATACCTCCTTTATTAGGAACACAATGAACATGACTTACCCATCTACTATCATCTATATGATAGATTATACATGCTTCCAGAAGTTTTAATATTTCCGTTCTTACCACTTCTTTCATTTTTGGATTTAAACGACTTTGGTGATCAACAATGGGTTTAGCATCAGGCTCCATATTAATCTTGTGCTGACATAGAGTGGGACTAATGCCCTAAAAAATCATCAAGAGTATATCCAATAGCAGCTTAATGCTTCCTTAGAACTTTCAATAATCTTTCTTCTTCATGTTCTGAAAGGTTGGCACTAATAATAATAGGATATATCTTCTTTTCATCAAGATAAGCATATTTCAAAGTGTCTGGCAATTGTTTTAATTCAAACACACGATCACCTTTAGGTGGAGGAGGACCTCATAGAGTTTCAATAGGCAAATTTTGTTTAAGCAGAGGACATTGTTCAAAGAAGATATTGTCTATCATATGTAAATCATTTTCATGGTCTAGCAAATATTGTTCTAAAGGATCAGTAGGAGGCACAACAATAGAAGCAAGACAAATTATTTCATCCTTACTAGGCAATTATTTTTCATGAAGCTTTCTACTAAACTTGAAAAAATCAAACTCATGAGACTCATCACCGAAGCTAACACCGACAGTTTGTTTCTCACAATCTATTTTAGCATTAACGGTGTTCAAGAAAGGTCTACCAAAGATAATGGGACAGAAGTCATCTTGTGGGGAACCAAGAACAAGAAAATTTGTAGGGTATTTTATTTTCCCACACAAGACTTCGACATCTTTAACAATCCCAAGTGGTGTGATGGTGTCTATATTAGCAAGTTTAATAGTAGCATCTATTTCTTCTATTTCAGCAGGTGCTATGTCATTCATAATTTCTTGATAAAGGGTAAAGGGAATAGCACTTATGCTAGCACCTATGTCACATAAACCATGATAACAATGATCTCCTATTTTAACTGAGACAACAGGCAAGCCAACATCGTGCCTATGTTTATCCTCTTTATCAGGTTTGGCAATTCTAGTAGCTAAATTACAGAAGTAAATAACATGCCCAGCTATATTTTATTCCAGGAGATCCTTAACCATAGCAACACTAGGCTCTACTTTAATTTGTTCATCAGGTTTAGGTGTTCTAATATAACTTTTATTGACCACAGTTGAAACTTTAGCATGTTCCTTTATCCTAACAGGGAAAGGTGGCTTCTAATATAAGCAGTAGGAACAACTGGATCAACATTATAAATTATAGTTTCCTCTTCAGCTAGTACCGGTTCTTTAGTTTCTTCTTTAATAGGTGGGTGATATTTAAACGACTTCTCTTTAGGGAGATCAACATGAGTAGCAAATGATTCACAAAAGGAGGCTACTATCTCATAATCAAGTCCATATTTAGTGCTAATTTTTTGAAAAGCATCGGTATTCATAAAAGATTTAACACAATCATACTTAAGCTTAGTACATGACTCTTTACCTTCATCGAGTTCCCAATCTTTAGAGTTGTGTTTAATTCTTTCCAAAAAGATCCCACCGGAATTCAATAGTCTTCTTCATAAAAGAACCAACACAAGAAGTATCAAGCATGGATCGATCATTATGAGAAAGCCAAGCATAAAAATACTGGATAATAATTTCTCTTGAGATCTCATGATTGGGGAATGAATATAACATTGACTTAAGACTCACCCAAGCTAGAGCGACACTTTCTCCTTCACGAGGCCAAAAATTATACTCCCTCCATTCCTAAATATAGGGTGTATAGTTTTTGGCACAGAAATTAAAGAACGCATGTGGAGGAAAAAATTCAGAAGTTTTGGGTGAGATTACACATGACTAATTGACATGAGAAAATAGAGGAGCTTGCATTATATAAGGAAATGTAATCAAATCCCTAAAAAAATATCCAAATGAGTGGTGCAACGCAATGCATCTTATATTTTGGACTTTTTCTCAAAAACTTATACACCTTATATCAAGGAACGGAGGGAGTATATGTAATTTCGATCACGATGAACTAGATGCATAGGATAATTTTTTTTGGTGGAACTCCAATTTCAATCGATTCCAATCCCAAGATCCAATATCATCGCATAGCCTATACCATGCCAATGATTTTCCCTTCAAAGATAAAGGGAACACCTTCTTCTTGACTTCATCCCTGGGTAAACCTGCAAGCTTAAACAATCCACAAATTTGTTCCACATATATCAAGTGCATATAAGGATGTTCGGTTCCATCTCCTGCATAAGGATTAGCTAGCTGTTGTTCTATCATACCCGAAGGAATTTAATATTCAATATTTTCAGTAGGTGCAGTAGGTTGAGGGGTAGCTAATTGTGGTTCCGGTCGAGGTGAAGATACCCCGAACAAACACCTCCAAGGATTGTTTTCCATAGTAACAAGTGACAGTAAATTTCAGCACACTATATAAATGTTTCCTTACCAAATTCCACTTACCAAAGGCGCTTCACTCCCCGGCAACAACGCCAGAAAATAGCCTTGATGACCCACAAGTATAGGGGGTCAATTGTAGCTCTTTTCGATAAGTAAGAGTGTCGACCCAACAAGGAGCAGAAGGAAATGACAATTGGTTTTCAGCAAGGTAATGTCTGCAAGTGCTGAAATTGTAAGTAACAGAGTAGTTTGATAGCAAGATAATTTGTAACGAGCAAGTAACGATAATAGTTACAACAGTGCATCAAGGTAGCCCAATCCTTTTGAGGCAAAGGACAGGCCAAAATGGTCTCTCATAGTAAGCAAAGCGTTCTTGAGGGTACACATGAATTTCATCTAGTCACTTTCACCATGTTGATTCGATTTGTGTTCGCTACTTTGATAATTTGACATGTGGGTGGACCACTGCTTAGGTGCTGTTCTTACTTGAAAAAACCTCCTACTTATGATTAACCCTCTCGCAAGCATCCGCCACTACGAGAAAAGTATTAAGAATAAATTCCAACCATAGCATTAAACTTTTGGATCCAATCAGTCCCTTACGGAATAGCGCATAAACTAGGGTTTAAGATTCTGTCACTCTCGCAACCCATCATCTAATAACTACTCCACAATGCATTCCCTTAGGCCCAAATATGGTTAAGTGTCATGTAGTCGACGTTCACATGACACCACTAAGGGAATCACACCATACATACTATCAAAATATCGAACACATATCAAGTTCACATGATTACTGTTGAGGAACATAGTATTTCAAAAAAATTGCCTACGATCATGCAAGATCTATATAGGGCAAGCATAGCAACGAGCAGGGAGAGTGTATCCACGTACCCTTGTAGACCGAAAGCGGAAGCGTTAAGTAACGCGGTTGATGTAGTCGAACGTCTTCGCGATTCAACCAATCAAGTATCGAACACACGGCACCTCCGCGATCTCCACACGTTCAGCTCGATGACATCCCTCGAACTCTAGATCTAGCTGAGGCCGAGAGAGAGTTTCGTCAGCACGATGACGTGTTGACGGTGATGATGAAGTTACCGACGCAGGGCTTCGCCTAAGCACTACGACAATATGATCGAGGTGGAAATCTGTGGAGGGGGGAACCACACACGGCTAAGATCAACATGTGTGTCTATGGGGTGCCCCCTCCCCCGTATATGAAGGAGTGGAGGAGGGGGAGGGCCGGCCTCCTAGGGTGCGCCCCAAGGGGGATTCCTACTCCTACTAGGAGTAGGTTTCCCCCCTTTCCTAGTCCAACTAGGAGGGGGAAGGAAGGGAAGAGGGAGAGAAGGAAAGCCCCCCCCAAAAACCCTACCCCAATTCGGATTAGGCCTAGGGGGCGCGCGCCACACCTGGCCGCCTCCTCCTCTCTTCCACTATGGCCCATCAAGGCCCATTAACTCCCCAGGGGGTTCCAGTAACCCCCCAGTACTCCGGAAAATGCCCGAACTCATCCAAACTATTCTGGTATCCAAACATAACCTTCCAATATATCAATATTCATGTCTAGACCATGTCGAGACTCCTCTTCATGTCCGTGATCACCTTCGGGACTCCAAACAACCTTCGGTACATCAAAACACATAAACTCATAATACCGATCGTCATCGAACGTTAAGCGTGCGGACCCTACGGGTTCGAGAACTATGTAGACATGAACGAGACTTATCTCCGGTCAATAACCAATAGCAAAACCTGGATGCTCATATTGGTTCCTACATATTCTACGAAGATCTTTATCGGTCAAACCGCATAACAATATACGTTGTTCCCTTTGTCATCGGTATGTTATTTGCCCGAGATTCGATCGTCGATATCATCATGCCTAGTTCAATCTCGTTACTGGCAAGTCTCTTTACTCGTTCGATAATGCATCATCCCGTAACTAACTCATTAGGCACATTGCTTGCAAGGCTTATAGTGATGTGCATTATCGAGAGCGCCCAAAGATACCTCTCCAACAATCGTAGTGAAAAATTCTAATCTCGATCTATGCCAACTCAACAAACACCATCGGAGACACATCTAGAGCATCTTTCTAATCACCCAGTTACATTGTGAAGTTTGATAGCACACTAAGTGTTCCTCCGGTATTCGGGAGCTGCATAATCTCATAGTCATAGTAACATGTATAAGCTATGAAGAAGGCAATAGCAATAAACCAAACGACCATAGTGCTAAGCTAACGGATGGGTCAAGTCAATCACTTCATTCTCTAATGATGTGATCCCGTTCATCAAATGACAACTCATGTCTATGGCTAGGAAACTTAACCATCTTTGATTAACGAGCTAGTCAAGTAGAGGCATACTAGTGACACTCTATTTGTCTATGTATTCGCACATGTACTAAGTTTCCGGTTAATACAGTTCTACCATGAATAATAAAATTTTATCATGATATAAGGAAATATAAATAAGAACTTGATTATTGCCTCTAGGGCATATTTCCTTCAGTCTCCCACTTGCACTAGAGTCAATAATCTAGATTACATAGTAATGATTCTAACACCCAGGGAGTCTTGGTGCTGATCATGTTTTGCTCGTGAGAGAGGCTTAGTCAACGGGTCTACAACATTCAGATTCGTATGTATCTTGCAAATTTTTATCTCTCCCTCCTTGACTTGATCGTGGATGGAATTGAAGCGTCTCTTGATGTGCTTGGTTCTCTTGTGAAATCTGGATTCCTTTGCCAGAGCAATTGCATCAGTATTGTCACAAAAGATTTTCATTGGACCCGATGCACTAGGTATGACACCTAGATCGGATATGAACTCCTTCATCCAGACTCCTTCATTTGCTGCTTCCAAAGCAGCTATGTACTCCGCTTCACACGTAGATCCCGCCACGACGCTCTGCTTGGAACTGCACCAACTGAGAGCTCCACCATTCAATAAAAATACGTATCCAGTTTGTGACTTAGAGTCATCCGGATCAGTGTCAAAGCTTGCATCGACGTAACCATTTACGACGAGCTCTTTGTCACCTCCATAAACGGGAAACATATCCTTAGTCCTTTTCAGGTATTTCAGGATGTTCTGGACCGCTGTCCAGTGATCCACTCCTGGATTACTTTGGTACCTCCCAGCTAAACTAATAGCAAGGCACACATTAGGTCTGGTACAATGCATTGCATACATGATAGAACCTATGGTTGAAGCATAGGGAATGACTTTCATTTTCTCTCTATCTTCTGCAATGGTCGGGCATTGAGTCTGACTCAACTTCACACCTTGTAACACAGGCAAGAACCCTTTCTTTGCTTGATCCATTTTGAACTTCTTCAAAACTTTATCAAGGTATGTGCTTTGTGAAAGTCCATTTAAGCGTCTTGATCTATCTCTATAGATCTTGATGCCTAATATATAAGCAGCTTCACCGAGGTCTTTCATTGAAAAATTCTTATTCAAGTATCCTTTTATGCTATTCAGAAATTCAGTATCATTTCCGATCAACAATATGTCATCCACATATAACATCAAAAATGCTACACAGCTCCCACTCACTTTCTTGTAAATACAAGCTTCTCCAAAAGTCTGTATAAACCAATATGCTTTGATCACACTATCAAAGTGTATATTCCAACTCTGAGAGGCTTGCACTAGTCCATAAATGGATCGCTGGAGCTTGCACACTTTGTTAGCACCTTTTGGATTGACAAAACCTTCTGGTTGCATCATATACAACTCTTCTTTCAGATATCCATTAAGGAATGTAGTTTTGACATCCATTTGCCAAATTTCATAATCATAAAATGCGGCAATTGCTAACACGATTCAGATGGACTTAAGCATCGCTATGGGTGAGAAGGCTCATCATAGCCAACTCCTTGAACTTGTCGAAAACCTTTCGCAACAAGTCGAGCTTTGTAGACAGTAATATTACTGTCAGCGTCAGTCTTCTTATTGAAGATCCATTTATTCCCTATGGCTTACCGATCATCGGGCAAGTCAAGCAAAGTCCATACTTTGTTCTCATACATGGATCCCATCTCAGATTCCATGGCCTCAAGCCATTTCGCGGAATCTGGGCTCATCATTGCTTCCTCATAATTCGTAGGTTCGTCATGGTCAAGTAACATGACCTCCAGAACATGATTACCGTACTACTCCGGTGCGGATCTTACTCTGGTTTGACCTACGAGGTTTTGTAGTAACTTGATCAGAAGTTTCATGATCATCCTTACTAGCTTCCTCACTTACTGGTGTAGGAATCACTGGAACTGATTTGTGTGATGAACTACTTTCCAATAAGGGAGCAAGTACACTTACTTCATCAAGTTCTACTTTCCTCCCACTCACTTCTTTCGAGAGAAACTCCTTCTCTAGAAAGGATCCATTCTTAGCAACGAATATCTTGCCTCCGGATCTGTGATAGAAGGTGTACCCAACAGTCTCCTTTGGGTATCCTATGAAGACACATTTCTCCGATTTAGGTTTGAGATTATCAGGTTGAAGCTTTTTCACATAAGCATGGCAGCCCCAAACTTTAAGAAACGACGACTTGGGTTTCTTGCAAAACCACAGTTCATATGGTGCCATCTCAACGGATTTAGATGGTGCCATATTTAATGTGAATGCATCCGTCTCTAAAGCATAACCCCAAAACGATAGCGGTAAATCAGTAAGAGACATCATAGATCGCACCATATCTAATAAAGTATGATTACGACTTTTGGACACACCATTACGATGTGGTGTTCCGGGTGGCTTGAGTTGCAAAACTATTCCTCATTATCTCAAATGAAGACCAAAGTCGTACTCAAATATTCTCCTCCACGATTCGATCATAGAAACTTTATTTTCTTTTTACGATGATTTTCCACTTCACTCTGAAATTCTTTAAACTTTTCAAATGTTTCGGACTTATGTTTCATCAAGTAGATATACCCATATCTGCTTAAATCATCTGTAAAGGTTAGAAAATAACGATACCTGCCGCGAGCATCAACACTCATCGGACCGCATACATCAGTATGTATTATTTCCAACAAGTCTGTTGCTCGCTCCATTGTTTCGGAGAACGGAGTCTTAGTCATCTTGTCCATGAGGCATGCTTCGCAAGCATCAAGTGATTCCAAAAGCCCATCAGCATGGAGTTTCTTTATGCGCTTTACACCAATATGACCTAAACGGCAGTGCCACAAATAAGTTGCACTATCATTATTAAACTTATATCTTTTGGCTTCAATACTATGAATATGTGTATCACTACTATCGAGATTCAATAAAAATAGACCACTCATCAAGGGTGCTTGACCATAAAAGATATTACTCATATAAATAGAACAACCATTATTCTCTGATTTAAATGAATAACCGTCTCGCATCAAACAAGATCCAGATATAATGTTCATGCTTAACGCTGGCACCAAATAACAATTATTTAGGTCTAAAACTAATCCCGAAGGTAGATGTAGAGGTAGCATGCCGACAGCGATCACATCGACTTTGGAACCATTTCCCACGCGCATCGTCACCTCGTCCTTAGCCAATCTTCGCTTAATCCGTAGCCCCTATTTCGAGTTTCAAATATTAGCAACAGATTTAGTATCAAATACCCAGGCGCCACTGCGAGCATTAGTAAGGTACACATCAATAACATGTATACCAAATATACCTTTCACTTTCCCATCGTTTTTTTCGGCCAAATACTTGGGGCAGTTCCGCTTCCAGTGACTAGTCCCTTTACAGTAGAAGCACTGAGTCTTAGGCTTAGGTCTAGACTTGGGCTTCTTCACTTGAGCAGCAACTTGCTTGACGTTCTTCTTGAAGTTCCCCTTCTTCCCTTTGCCCTTCTTCTTGAAACTAGTGGTTTTGTTGACCACCAACACTTGATGCTCCTTCTTGATTTCTACCTCCACAGCCTTTAGCATTGCGAAGAGCTTGGGAATCATCTTATCCATCCCTTGTATATTATAGTTCATTACGAAGCTTTTGTAGCTTTGTGGCAGTGATTGAAGAACTCTGTCAATGACACTATCAACTGGAAGATTAACTCCCAGCTGAGTCAAGTGATTCTGGTACCCAGACATTTTGAGTATATGCTCACTGACAGAACTATTCTCCTCCATTTTGCAGCTATAAAACTTATTGGAGACTTCATATCTCTCAATCCGGGCATTTGCTTGAAATATTAACTTCAACTCCTGGAACATCTCATATGCTCCATGACGTTCAAAACATCGTTGAAGTCCTGGTTCTAAGCGGTAAAGCATGGCACACTGAACTATCGAGTAGTCATCGGCTTTGCTCTACCAGACGTTCATAACATCTGGCGTTGCTCCTGCAGCGGGTTTGGCACCCAGCGGTGCTTCCAGGATGTAATTCTTCTGTGCGGCAATGAGGATAACCCTCAAGTTACGGACCCAGTCCGTGTAGTTGCTACCATCATCTTTCAACTGAGCTTTCTCTAGGAACGCATTAAAATTTAATGGAACAATAGCACGGGCCATTTATCTACAACAACATAGACATGCAAAATACTATCACGTACTAAGTTCATGATAAATTAAAGTTCAATTAATCATATTACTTAAGAACTCCCACTTAGATAGATATCCCTCTAATCATCTAAGTGATCACGTGATCCATATCAACTAAACCATGTCCGATCATCACGTGAGATGAAGTAGTTTTCAATGAAGAACATCACTATGTTGATCATATATACTATATGATTCACGCTCGACCTTTCGGTCTCAGTATTCCGAGGCCATATCTGCATATGCCGGGCTCGTCAAGTTTAACACGAGTATTCTTCGTGTGCAAAACTGGCTTGCACCCATTGTATGTGAACGTACAGCTTTTCACACCTGATCATCACGTGGTGTCTTGGCCCGACGAACTGTAGCAACGGTGCATACTCAGGGAGAACACTTGTACCTTGAAATTTAGTGAGAGATCATCTTATAATGCTACCGCCGTACTAAGCAAAATAAGATGCATAAAGGATAAACATCACATGCAATCAATATAAGTGATATGATACGGCCATTATCATCTTGTGCCTTTGATCTCCATCTCCAAAGCACTGCCATGATCACCATCATCACCAGCTTGACACCTCGATCTCTATCAAAGCATCGTTGTCGTCTCGCCAACTATTGCTTCCACGACTATTGCTACCGCTTAGTGATAAAGTAAAGCAATTACATGGCGATTGCATTTCATACAATAAAGCGACAACCATATGGCTCCTGCTAGTTGCCGATAACTGTGTTACAAAACATGATCATCTCATACAACAATTTATATAATCACGTCCTGACCATATCACATCACAACATGCCCTGCAAAAACAAGTTAGACGTCCTCTACTTTGTTGTTGCAAGTTTTACGTGGCTGCTACGGGCTTAGCAAGAACCGTTCTTACCTACGCATCAAAACCACAAGATGTTTCGTCAAGTTTGTTATTTTAACCTTCAACAAGGACCGGGCATAGTCACACTCGATTCAACTAAAGTTGGAGAAACAGACACCCACTAGCCATCTGTGTGCGAAGCACGGCGGTAGAACCAGTCTCATGAACACGATCATGTAATGTCGGTCTGGGCCGCTGTCGGTGTCAAAACCGGCGGATCTCGAGTAGGGGGTCCCGAACTGTGCGTCTAGGCGGATGGTAACAGGAGACAAGGGACACGAAGTTTTACCCAGGTTCGGTCCCTCTCGATGGAGGTAAAACCCTACGTCCTGCTTGATTAATATTGATGATATGGGTAGTACAAGAGTAGATCTACCACGATATCAAGGAGGCTAAACCCTAGAAGCTAGCCTATGGTATGATTGTTATGTGTTGTTCTACGGACTAAAACCCTCCGGTTTATATAGACACCAGAGAGGGTTAGGGTTACACAGAGTTAGTTACAATGGTAGGAGATCTACATATCCGTATTGCCAAGCTTGCCTTCCACGCCAAGGAAAGTCCCTTCCGGACACGGGACGAAGTCTTCAATCTTGTATCTTCATAGTCCAGGAGTCCGGCTGAAGGTATAGTCCGGCTATACGGACACCCCCTAATCCAGGACTCCCTCAGTAGCCCCTGAACCAGGCTTCAATGACGACGAGTCTGGCGCGCAGATTGTCTTCGGCATTGCAAGGCGGGTTCCTCCTCCAAATACTTCATAGAAGATTTTGAACACCAAGGATAGTGTCCGGCTCTGCAAAATAAGTTTCCACATATTGCCATAGAGAGAATAATATTTACACAAATCTAATCTGCTGACGTATTCCGTAGCGTGACACCACACCACGACCAAGTCTTTATTCGAATCGTTTTTACTCCCCCACCTCAGCGCATTTTGCGAGGCGGTTTCCTTGGCACGTCTTGTCAAAGCAGAGATCGTGTCCCCTTTATTTACGGGATTCTCATCAATACGGACGTGGGTAGCCCAATCGTGCATGTTGGCATGTCTTCTCGATTAAAAGCGAGTCCCAAACGGTTACGGGGAGGGCCCTTGGTATTCAACCTCTTATAAAGAGACCAAGGCCTTAGTCCTTTCTTTCAATCTCAAATGATTTCGCCCTTCGCCTCGAGTTCCAACACCCAAGGCTCCAAATTTCGGGCGCCTCGGATCTTCGACAATGTCTTGTTCCGACCTTCGGGGCCGATGGGCGCCCTCTTACATTACGGAGGAGGACGTGCTAAAGCTGAGAGAGGCCAGGTTCTTGACCGGCGAAATCTCGCATAGGTTGCTTGCTCAAGGGCAGGTCATTCCCACTCCCAGGCCTGGTGAGAGCATGGTGTTCATGTCTCACTTCCTTCGGGGGCTAGGCTTCCCAATGGATCCCTTCGTGAGGGGGCTCATGTTTTATTATGGGTTGGAATTTCACGACTTAGCTCCGGAGTCCATCCTCCACAATGCCTCTTTCATCATCGTGTGTGAAGCCTTCCTCCGTGTTAATCCTCACTTCGGACTATGGCTCAAGACCTTTAAGGTAGTGCCGAAGATGATCGAGGGGCAGCTCGCTGAGTGCGGAGGCGCTGTTATAAGCAAGAATGCTGATGCTCCATGGCTCGAGGGCTCTTTTCAAGAGGAGTTCAGCTTATGGCAACGAGAGTGGTTCTATATCACCGCTCCCAGGGGCACCAAGTGGGTGGCGCCACCTGCCTTTCGCTCGGGTCCCCCACCTCAGCTAGCGTCATGGGTCAATAAAGTACTTGACTGGGGGGTCATCCAAGGACGTGCCCTTGTTGCAGGGCCGCATCAGGGATCTCTTAGAAAGAGACCTCAGCCTTGTCAAAGTGACGCAGGTCATGCTGATCCGCCGAACCCTGCCCGGCAAACATCGCCCCCTTCGCCTGTGGGAGTTTAATCCGGAGGGACCGCGAGCTCTCCAGCATTTCATGGGCGCAACGCCCGCGGAGATGTATAAGTTGTTCTTCGGATCACAAGCGACGTGTCCGGACTTGACCGAGGATGCAGGCCTGAGCTGCAATCGCCCGGATACTAAAGTAAGTAGCCTTGTGCCCGGACTCGCTATCCGTATATTTGTCATAAAACCTGCTTCTAAAGAACTGTTCTTTAAACAGGAGTGGATAGCGAAAGCAAAGCTTATCAGGTGTCCAGCTCCCCTCCCCGAGACCACGCCGGATCCCGTGCTGGTTAGGATGTTGAAGATTGTGCCTTTGAAGGAAAGCAAGGGAGGGGACAAGGAAACTACGGCCCCCTCGAAGGAGGCTGTTCGGAGGGAAGGAATCGAAAGTTCCTATCCTCTAGGAAAGAAGAGGACCGCCTGTGAAGACCCGGAGACCGTGGCCTCAAAACGGGGGAAGAGATCTTCGTCAGAGGGTCCTGCGCCGGGGGATACCTCGGCCGAACTATGCACTCAAGGGGGGCAGCCCTCCACCGAGCCGTAAGTAGAGAGAGGTTTTTCTTTGAGAAGAATCCTTGTTTTATATCTAAGAAGAGTAACCGAAAATCTACCTTGTAGTTCGGACCTCAGCCCTTCTCAGCAGAGCTCGTCTTCGGGGGATCTTCTTCCGAAGATGATGGAGAGCGGAACGCCTCCCCCTGCCGAACCGCCTAGAGAGGCGGGTGACCCTGAGGTATCGTCGCGGAGGGTTTCTCCGAATCCGGTAGGGCCGGAAGGCAGCCATATGGCCCCCCAAGGCTCTCCGCATCCATCCTTCGAAAAAGGCCATAGGACGAGTCCGGCACCATCCGGTGCACGGTCGGAGGAGCTGAAGGATCTGCTAGGGCGAGCATCTATCTCAGAGGAGCATCGTGCATTGATGGGCACAGGGATTGAAAGGGTTTCGTCCGCGGAAAGCGGATTGCACGAGGCCGTCAGAAGTTTACTGACAGGTTTTGAGGTACGCGGAATAACGCACCCTTTTTTAACAGTGGCGCATAAATAGGATGCAGCATGTGCACATAGTAGCCCCTGAGACTCTGTGCGTTGTCAAAATTGACGACGCGCAGAGGATCATAACCCCAGGTCTAAAATGCCTTCTTCGTATGTAGGTGACGAAGTGTCCGGCATCCAGCCGGACTCATGAATTTGTCGAGCTAAAGCGGCAACTTGACGTGGCAGTGGCCGACATCGTGCTTGTTAACAAGCGGCTTGACGAGGCACAAGGTATGTCACCCCTCCGATGGCGCCTGGTAAGAGGAGCTTACGCCAGTATCTTACTATATGTGTGCTTGATGCAGATGGTGCGGCTGCCATGGAGAGTCTTCGGGCGAAACTTGCCCGAGCCAAGGAGCAAGCCAGAAAAAGTGATGCGGCTGCCGAGAAGGCCCTTGAAGAGCTGAGAGCCGACAGGCTGCTCACTGCCGAAGCAAGAAAGAGATGGCCGAGATGGCCGTGAAGCTGAAGAGTGCTGCTGACCGTTGCAGGCTTCTGGAAAAAGAAGATCGGGCGGAACAGACGGACTTGGAGAAGGCCGTTGCCGATGCCAAGGATGCTCGCTCTGCGATGAGAGCTGCGAAGGAGGAGCTTCGTCAGGCCGGAGAGATCACGGCTGGAAAGCCCTTTATGCTGCGGAGGAAGTTTTGTGATCCTAAGCATGCTCCGTTGGACCGGTTGTGGAGTACGGCGGACACCTATCTGGATTTGGCGGCGAGTGCTACTGATGCGACCGAACACTTTCGAGATCAAGAATACCGCAAAGTGGAAAAACTCTTTTGGTCGTAGTTCCACAATCCAGAGCGTCCACTGTCGGTGGCCGATCGTCTGGCCGAATGGGGCGAGCTGAATAGGTTGTCCGGACTCGCCTTGAAGTGAGTCATGAGTCATCTGTGGCCGGAGAGCTCGGAGCCGAAAAGTTATTTCAGCTTGGTGCAGCAGTTCCTTGGTGCGGTTCCGCGTATTAATGCAATGAAGAGGTCAGCATGCATAGAGGGTGCACGGATGGCTCTTGCCCGTGTCAAGACATACTGGGCGGAGATGGAGACCACCATTGTTGCATCCCGAGATTCAGACGAAAGCCGAGTACCTGCCGAGCACTATTTTTAGGAAGTCCGTCAAGGCGCTCGTGTAATAGAGACGCAGTGCTCAAAGGATGCTATTTTCGAATAGCATATGTTATTGTAAAACAATATTTTGATAAATTGTAGAAGATTTTTATACTTGTGCCTTCAAGTATTTGTAACACCTCCTGTGCGGCCGTTCTAATATATATATATATATATATATATATATATATATATATATATATATATATATATATATATATATATATATATATATATATATATATATATATACATATAATCTAAAAGATGGTAGTCGTTGGCTTCAGCCCTCACGCAAATAATGCGGGTGTGCTCGCAGAACGCGCATTTTCACACTTGATCCAACATCTTGGTCCTACAAAGGAGGTGATAGCGCAGCGAGCTAGGCAATCGGACTATAATGCTTTATCACTTTCACTTAGCCATAGGAGCTTGATAGTGAGGCTACTTAGATAGCCCCTGGAGGCGCCTGCGCTCGCCCGAATTCGGGGCGCGTACGTGCCTGGCCAGGAAACGGCCCTTCTTAATGCGGAGGAATCCTATAGATTCCGGTAAGTCATCGAGTGGTTGACCAGTCTCACGCTATATCATGACAGTCAGTTTTCGGCTTTCTCTACTGAGGTGCTCGCCTGGCCGAACCGTGGCACAATCGCAGTAGTTCTCCTGGTGCTGCCTTAGCCGATAGAGCGGAACGTAAGGCAGCAAAACACAGGAGCCGGGCAACCCAACATTTGACCAAAGACATGACTCGGAGCTGATGCATATAAGGCCAAACTCGCGACGCCGAACACTCCCTAAGGTATTCGGTCTTTATGAGCGTGGGCGGGACAACGCCCTTGCTTATAAGCCCCTAGTGTCCAAGTACGCGCAAAAATTCTGACGTGGCCACATGCCAAGACGCCAGCCTCCTCCTTGATTATACCGAAAAACCGGAGGATGTGTATCAACAAGAGACAGTAAAAAAGGTTTACGCAGGGTCTTAATCTAAAAAGAATCCTTGGAACGGGTCCCTGCTGCACGTCTGCGCCTGTGTCTCCGTTGTGCCGTATCCTGGACGGGCGCAACACGGTGTTCATCTGTAAAAGAGAGGAACTTAGTTGAGAAGAGGTCGTGCCGAACAGAAGTTATACTAAATAAACAAAGTATAAATTGAAATGGATAAAATTGAGCTTGATTGTCTTGTATTTTATATGCGTGGAGCCCCTAGCGCAGAGGTATACGGCTATTTAGCCTTTATCAATTATATGTTTTATGCCGGACTCGTCTAACCGTGTCCGTGGTCTTAACGACCTGTTTGGATGTTTTGGCTGGTGAAGCCGTTTTATTGTGGGGCTGTTAAGGCAGCCGCACAATCTTCCGTGTGTGTGTGTGTGGGGGGGGGGCGTTCCATGTTTCCATTTAGTGAGATGATGCCTCGTGGACCGGGCATCTTAAGCGTAAGAGATGCATAATGCAGTATTGCATTAAAGCGGGCGAAAGCTTCGCGTCCCAGCAGTGCTTGATAGCTACTTGAGAATGGGACGATGTGAAAAGTTAGCTTTTCGCGACGGAAGTTATCGGGGGAGCCGAACATAACTTCAAGCCGGAGAAAACCCATGCAATGGGTATTCGGACCTGGCGTTACCCCTTGAAAGGAGGTTTCGCTGTGGTGAATTTTTGTTGGGTCTATCCCCATGTGGCGGATTGTGTCCTGATATATCAGGTTTAGACTGCTGCCGCCGTCCATCAGGACATTTGTAAACTGGAGTCCGCCGATTATTGGATCGAGTACCAAGGTAGTCCAGCCTGCATTCCTGATACTTCTAGAGTAATCCAGATGATCGAAGGTGATTGGTTTTGACAACTAGTGGCGAGACTCCTTTGGGATAGGCCGTATGGCGCGTACCTCTATGGGCGCCGCTCGTTTTGTTATGTGAAGTAAGTTTACTATTTTTACTTCTTGTGGAAAATTCTTTTGTTTCCTGGTGCTCTGCTTTTGGGGTTCGTCATCGTCTTTGCTTGGTGTGTCGAGCCCCTTGTGTTCGGCGTTGAGTCTGCCGGATTGCTTAAAAACCCAGCAATCTCTGTGGGTATGGTTTGCAGGCTTCCCGGGAGTACTGTGTATCTGACATATCTTATCCAAGATTTTGTTTAAGTTGGATAGCTCGTCCCTATTATCCTTGAGGGGTGGCTTCTTTTGATTCTGCCGCGAGTTTTTGAATCCGGCATTGACTGCCGTGCTCTTCGGATTGTTTTCCTTAGTCCGGCGCCGGTCCTTGTTGCGTCGTGGTTTTCCGTTTCCATCCCTAGTTTCGGATGTACTTGGGTCGCCGGTGCTACATCTTGCCAACCAGCTGTCCTCTCCTGCGCAAAAGCAGGTCATGAGGCTTGTTAATGCGGCCATTGTTCTTGGCTTTTCTTGGCCGAGGTGTCTGGTGAGCCATTCGTCTCGAACGCTATGCTTAAAAGCTGCTAAGGCTTCGGCGTCCGGACAGTCGACTATCTGATTCTCTTTAATAAGAAATCTATTCCAGAATTGCCGAGCTGACTCTCTGGGCTGTTGAGTTATGTGACTGAGATCGTCTGCATCCGGAGGGCGGACATAGGTCCCTTGAAAATTTGCTCGGAAAGCGTCCTCGAGCTCTTCCCAACTTCCAATTGTGTTTTCGAGAAGGCTTTTGAGCCAATGCCGGGCTGGCCCTTTAAGCTTGAGGGGTAAGTATTTTATGGCGTGGAGGTCATCTCCTCTGGCCATATGTATGTGGAGGATATAATCCTCGATCCAGACTCCAGGGTCTGTTGTTCCGTCATACGCCTCTATGTTTACGGGCTTGAATCCGCTGGAAATTCATAATCCAGGACCTCATCGGTGAAACATAGGGGGTGTGCGGCACCCCTGTATTTGGGTGTGCCGTGGTGTTCAGATACTGGTTTTGTTGCATTGCTTATGAGAGCTTGCTTTCTTGGCCCATAAATAGATCTGGCTGGGCCATCTTTTTGATGTGAATCCTTAAGTGGATCGCGTGCCGGCTTGTGTGCGGTGCCGCTTCCCGCTCCGTGCTGGCCATGGGGTCGTTTATCCGACCGGGTGGCTTTCTTACTTTTTGACTGCGGGGGCTCTAAGGCCTCCTCGTCGAATTCATGCCGTAGCTTTCGCTTTAGATAGCTTTTGGTGCGGCGACTGCCGCCATATTTATCTGCGGTGTTGAGTACTTTGCTCCATCTGATTCTGAGTGCGTCTTCCGCAGTTTTGAGCTTCCGCTTCTGCTTTTTCAGCCTTCGTGCAGTAGCAACGAGCCTTTTGTGGAGGTTCTTCTGCTCCATGAGCTTATCCGGTGTAAGGTCGTCCGGAATGTCGTTTACGCCGGGGACGGGTTGTTCGGCTTGTTTGCCCGAGTTGCCCTGTTCGGACGGTTGCTCTAAGGCATGCTCGTCGTCCGCCGGCTCATCCTGCCCTATGGCTGGGTCTGTATGGCTGCTGTCTTTATCGAGGCGGGGCTTGGAGCGGCGTTTACATCGCCGCTTTGTTCCTTTTCGAGAGAACGATCCCTCGTTGCATCCCTGTGTTCCTCGTCGTTGCTTCCTTTAGGTGTATCCACCATGTACACATCATGAGATGAGGTGGCTGTCCAATGCCCTATAGGCGTTGGTTCATGTGCGTCTCCTACATCGTCGTCCATACCGTCAATGTCTTTGGAGTCGAAATTGAGCACGTTGTTTAAATTATCGACAGTGGCTACCAAATGGGTGGTGGGTGGGCTTTGAATTTCTTCATTGTCCGTATCCCAACCTTGCTGACCGTAATCCGGCCAGGGCTCTCCTGA
The DNA here is from genome assembly GCA_032464435.1 of Aegilops umbellulata. Lineage (NCBI taxonomy): Eukaryota > Viridiplantae > Streptophyta > Magnoliopsida > Poales > Poaceae > Aegilops > Aegilops umbellulata. The sequence goes on along the minus strand of CP136060.1, from coordinate 64,813,879 downwards.
TAAAGAGAGAGACTTTAGTGACTTCAGGATATCGCCAAAGGGCGAGTACTGAAAGATGTCCGCGGCATTGAACTCCATGACCGGCGCCCAATCGGATTCGATCACAGGGGCGCAGAGGGCTCGGAGTCCGGTCCCTCGGAGTCACGGGGCTTGCGGAGTGTGGGGCTGGTGTTCGGCTCGATCGCCGTTGGGATCATAGTCCCCAAGGCGGCATCCAACCACTCATCCTCGATCGGCGTAGTTGGTTCCAAATCGAGGGTCGAAACCGATGCGTGTGCGGCCTCCAGGGCACTGTTCGGCGGCAGAGCTAGATCATGCCCATCGTGATAGTGCGGCACGCTCGGCTGTGGCTCGAATCCATCGAAGATGAAGTCCCCGCGGACGTCAGCTGTGTAGTTTAAACTTCCAAATCTGACCTGATGGCCAGGGGCGTAGCTTTCGATCTGCTCTAGATGGCCAAGCGAATTGGCCCGTAGTGCGAAGCTGCCGAAGACGAAGATCCGTTCGGGGAGAAAAGTCTCACCCTGGACTGCATCGCTATTGATGATCGGAGGAGCCATCGGGCCTAAAAGCGACGACACAGAGGAACTCTCAATGAAAGCACCAATGTCGGTGTCAAAACCGGCAGATCTCGGGTAGGGGGTCCCGAACTGTGCGTCTAGGCGGATGGTAATAGGACACAAGGGACACGAAGTTTTACCCAGGTTCGGGCCCTCTCGATGGAGGTAAAACCCTACCTCCTGCTTGATTAATATTGATGATATGGGTAGTACAAGAGTAGATCTACCACGAGATCAAGGAGGCTAAACCCTAGAAGCTAGCCTAAGGTATGATTGTTATGTGTTGTTCTACTCACTAAAACCCTCCGATTTATATAGACACCGGAGAGGGTTAGGCTTACACAGAGTCAGTTACAATGGTAGGAGATCTACATATTTGTATCGCCAAGCTTGCCTTCCACGCCAAGGAAAGTCCCTTCCGGACACGGGACGAAGTCTTCAATCTTGTATCTTCATAGTCCAGGAGTCCGGCTGAAGGTATAGTCCGGCTATCCGGACACCCCCTAATCCAGGACTCCCTCAGCCGCTTCATCCAACAATACCGCCGAATCAAAGTATGACATGCTGGTAAGCAGTATGACTATTATCGCCCACAACTCTTTGTGTTCTACTCGTGCATATAACATCTACGCATAGACCTGGCTCGGATGCCACTGTTGGGGAACGTAGTATTTCAAAAAAAATTGCCTACGATCACGCAAGATCTATCTAGGAGAAGCATAGCAACGAGCGGGGAGAGTGTGTCCATGTACCCTCGTAGACCAAAAGCGGAAGCGTTAAGTAACGCGGTTGATGTAGTCGAACGTCTTCACGATTCAACAGATCAAGTACCGAACGCATGTCACCTGCGCGAATTGCACACGTTCAGCTCGATGACGTCCCTCGAACTATAGATCCAGCTGAGGCCGAGGGAGAGTTTCGTCAGCACGATGGTGTGTTGACGGTGATGATGAAGTTACCGACGCAGGGCTTCGCCTAAGCACTACGACAATATGATCGAGGTGGAAATCTGTGGAGGGCGGCACCACACACGACTAAGATCAACTTGTGTGTCTATGGGGTGCCTCCTCCCCCATATATAAAGGACTGGAGGAGGGGGGCCTCCTAGGATGTGCCCCAAGGGGGGATTCCTACTACTAGGAGTAGGTTTCCCCCCTTTCCTAGTCCAACTAGGAGGGGGAAGGAAGGGAAGAGTGAGAGAAGGAAATAGGGATGGCAGTTTTGCCCATGGGTATGGGTACCCGCGGGTACCCTACCGGAAAACAATGGGCATGGGCAAGACTTGGAGAGGTTTTGTACCCACGGGTAATGGGTATCCATACCCGCAAAATACATGGGTAGGGCATGGGTATGAAATTGCGCCCATGGATAACCCAATGGATACCCACAAACAATGTTAAATGAAACTGACTCCTATGATATGTGGAGTCAACATCCAACTCTCATGGCCCACCCTAAATCTTGTATTCCCTAAACAGGCCATAGCACATAGGGCCACACATACTTGTTCGCCACTCCTCCTACGTCATATGTGTCTCCTCGAAGTGATGAAATCTTGACTTATCGTCATCAAACACCTGTCCATCTCTCCATCTAGTGATCCGCAATTCCCACTGCCGCCTCTCACAGCGTAGGGGTACCACTAACCATTGCTCATACTCACTTGATTCCTCCAAGAGGCCACCCACAAAAGCAAGCCGCGTCGATGCTATACTGCTCGCCCATCATCACTTGAATTTTAGACTCATTTCTCTACTTTTTAAAAATTTAAATGACATAGATTGTACCCATTGGATACCCATTGGGTATAGGATACCAACGGGTACGGGCACGGGTATCAATTTATGCCCATGGGTATTGAAATGGGTGGGTATAGAAGATTTCTGTGGGTATGGGTTTGAGCAGAAGAAGGTCATACCCGCCCATACCCTACCCATTGCCATCCCTAGAAGGAAAGGGGGGCCGCCCCCCAAACCCTACCCCAATTCAGATTGGGCCTAGGGGGGCGCGCACCACACCTTGTATGCATGACACAAGGCCTTTCTCAAGTTGCTCCTTCAACTTAGCATTTTCCTCAATAAGATGCACATGCTCACAACACGGGTTAGTAGCATTTGCATTATCACTTAAAACCATATGAGGAAAAGTGGCTTTCTCCTTAGTTAGCTTCACTTGGAGTTGATCATGAGACTCCTTGAGACTAGCATTAATACCTTTCAAGGACATGTGAGCCTTGTCAAGTATATCAAACTCCTCCCTGATTCTAGCAAGATCAACCCCAAGTTTGGCCTTCTCGGAATTTAGCACACGAGAAACAACAAGAGCATGATCAAGATCTTTTTCTATAATTTCGCATGATCATCATTGTGTGACTCCTCAAGAGCCAAACGAAGACCACGCTCTTCCTCAAGAGCATTAGAAAGATATGAAATCTCATCGGCATAGTCTCGACTATGCCCCTCCATCTTAGAGATGGTATCTTCGTGAGCCTCGATCATGTCATTGGCTTCACCAAGTTGTTCCAAGAGAGCAACGAAGTGCTTCTTGGATTTACCCTTGAGTTTACCCATAAAGGACTCAAACTCATTCTCCTCCACAGTAGATCCCTCATGTTCATCAATGCAATACGTCAAAGAAGGATGATCAATTAAGGTAGTTTTGATGTTGGGGGTTACCTTATTGGTGGCTTTAGCCATGAGGCACTTGGCGGTGATGCTCTCATTAGGAGAATCGAAGAGAGATACCCGTGGAGTCATCGCAATGGCAGCGAGGCCATGGCAACCGACCCACCATCTTCATCTTCATCATCATCCTCATTCTACTCTTCTTGTACCACCAAAGCCTTGTGAGGTGTCTTCTTGGTGAAGTTGCTCTTGTTGGGGAAAGACTTGTCCTTGTCCTTTCGGATGAGCTTGCCACCATTGTCTTCCCTCTTCTCATAAGGGCATTCTGCAACAAAGTGACTCACATTGCCACAATTATAGCAAGTTCTCACATGTTGCTTGACCTTAGCACCACTTGAGTTGCTTTTGTTGAAGTTGGGCCTTGAACTCTTCTTGTTCCAAAATTGCCTAGAAGCAAGGGCCATGTGTTCATGATAGTCATACTTTGTATCTTCGGGATTGCTCTCCTCTTCTTACTCTTCTTCCTCTTCTTCAACACAAACCTTGGCCTTCAATGCAAGGTTGGGCTTCTTTGCTCTTTGAGAGCGAAGAACCGCATTGTCGGCGGTCTTGTCCAATATGCTCATAGCCACAAACTCATCTAACACCTCACTTGAGGTCAAGGTTTGGAAGTCCGGCCTTTGAAGAATGACGGAGGACATGGCCTTGTGGTAAGGCATCATTGCCTTGAGGAATTTGCGCTTGATCCAATTGTCATCCGTGTCCTTGCTCCCATGATCTCGGAGTGAGACCGCGAGTTTGGTTACTCTCTGATAAAGTTCACGTGGTTCTTCATCCTCTTTCATTGCGAACTCGTCGGCCTCATCTTGCACCACTTCATAGTTGGAGCGTTGAATGCTTGCGCTTCCTCGGTAGAGGGACACAACTTGGAGCCATGCATCCTTGGCCATGGCGTAGGGTCGGAGGTGAGGAAGATCTTCGGGAGGAATTGCATCTTGGATGATGAAGAGAGCATTCTCATTGAATTGATTATCCACGGCTTCTCTAGGAGAGAAGTTGATTCGGTCGTGCGGATAAAAACCTTCTTCAATAATTCTCCAAAGATTAGTATTCACATGATTTAAATGACGCTTAAAACGATAGACCCAAGAATCAAAATCTTCTCTTTTATCAATCTTGGGGGGGAGGACCGGCATGATTCAAGTGAGTAGAAGGAATCGGTCCACCATAAACCGGTGTAGGTTCCACATGGGCACAGATGCCGGTGCCATTCTTACCACTAGAAGAAGGGGCTTTCTCACTAGTAGCTTCCCCCTTGTCGGGGTTAGCATCCGTCACCTTGTTAGCGGGATCACCCTCTTTCAGAGGTGCGGTGGAAAGTTTAAGCCCTTCTATGAATTTATGAAACATGCATTCAACCTCGGTCGTCATGGAGGTCTTCAATGTTTCCAAAGCCACATTGAATTCCTCATGAGAGACCTCGGTTTCCCCATCGGCCGTAGAGGAGAAAGGATTCACACCGGAGTGCTCCTCCACTCCGTCTACGATGTCAACCATACTCTTCGAACGGTAAAGTCCTTAATAAAGAGACGAGGCTCTGATAACAATTGAAAAGATTGATATAGTTGACTAGAGGGGGGTGAATAGGCAACTAACAATTTTTAGCTTTTCTTTACCAAAATAAACTTTGCAAAAAAGCAAGTTGTCTAGATATGCAACTAGGTGGACAACCTATATGATGCAACAACCATAAGCACACAAGAAAGCAAAGGATATAACACAAATAGGCTTGCACAAGTAAAGGTATGAGATAACCAAAAGCGGAGCCGGTGGAGACGAGGATGTGTTACCGAAGTTCCTTCCTTTTGAGGGGAAGTACTTCTCCGTTAGAGCGGTGTGGAGGCACAATGCTCCCCAAGAAGCCACTAGGGCCACCGTATTCTCCTCACGCCCTCACACAATGCGAGATGACGTGAATCCACTATTGGTGCCCTTGAAGGTGGCAACCGGACCTTTACAAACAAAGTTGGGGCAATTTCCACAACTTAATTGGAGGCTCCCAACGACACCACGAAGCTTCACCACAATGGACTATGGCTCCACGGTGACCTCAACTGTCTAGGGTGCTCAAACACCCAAGAGTAACAAGATCTGCTAGGGATTAGTGAGGGAATCAAATTTCTCTTGGTGGAAGTGTAGATCAGGGCCTTCTCAACCAATCCCGAGCAAATCAACAAGTTTGATTGGCTAGGGAGAGAGATCGGGTGAAAATGGAGCTTGGAGCAACAATGGAGCTTTTGGGGGAAGCGGTGAGTCAACTTTGGGGAAGAAGACCTCCTTATATAGTGGGGGGAACAATCCAACCGTTACCCCCCCCAAATAGCCCCGCAGAGGGCGGTACTACCGCGGGAGGCAGCGGTACTATCACTGGGCTCAGCGGTACTACCGCCCCCCTGGCGGTACTGCCACGTAGTTTGGAAGGCAGGGGGAAAGGGACCTGAGCGGTATTGCCGCGGTGTGGTAGGGCAGTACTGCCGCTGCAAAGTACCGCACAATTCGACACATGAAATGACCCCCTCGAATCGACGCGGTAGGGGCCAGGTACCGCAGCGGTACTACAGCTGAGGACCCACCGGCGGTACTTCCGCTGCGGAGCTGTACTGCCGCCTGTGACCCCTAAGCGGTACTACCGCTGGGTACCGCGGTACTACCGCTGGGACCAGACAAAGCCGAAAGGAGGAGGGAAGAGCTCTCCATTGAAGCGGAAAGACTCAGAGAGTGTGAAACAGATGTGTACGTGTTGATTCCACCCTAGCCTTACCAAAGCGGACCCCCCTGTTGATAGTACGGTGCTCTCTACGAAACTAGTCCACCGAAAAAGAAATGAGAGAGCTACGCCGTCTTGAATGACACTACGAGGGAAAGAAATCGTCTCGTGCCAAAGATGAATCTCTGAAATGCTCAAGGCACACGATTAGTCCACAAACATGTTGTCATCAATCACCAAAACCACAACGTAGAGAGACATGCCTTAACAATCTCCCCCTTTTTGGTGGATTGATGACAACCAGGGATTTGCACAAGGATAAGACATGAAAGTAAAGATACTTAGGACTACAAAATAAAGACGGGCTCCCCCTGAATGTGTGCACTTAGAAAGGAGTGGCTTTGGAATGCACGACGCACACATTCGGATCAACACTCCCCCTATATATATTATAGTCCAACAACCTAAACAAAAGATATATGAGAGCAGGGTATGTAAAACAAGATAAGCATGCAACTCATGAGATACCAAAGTACTAGATAGACATAGATAAGATAACGATAAGGTAGCATATGTCTCACACCATATGTCTAGAACTTAGGTCTCACAGGCATAAAACCAAACAAAGCAAAGCAGACGGCGAACACAAACACAAAGACACACTCGCAACACGGCAATGACACAAATCCCTAAAACTCTCTCCTCCTTTGGCATTGAGACACCAAAAGGGCAAAGAGCGATGCTACGGCTCCAGGTGATAGCAAGCTGAGGATCACGAGCATCACATCCCTGCGGGATCGTCTGCACCGCCGTCATCGGTCGGGAACTGCCCGGCGTCTGAATCGGTCCACAGGCAATGCTGCTGGATCCACTCCTCTTCCTCAGTGATCTGACCCTCCGACCCACTGACAAAAGTCGCACCCAACTGACGCATGAGCTCCTTGTGACGCACCCTGGCCTTCTTCCCTGCCACATGAGTCATGTACTGACCATGAGACTCCATGCAGAAGAGTTTCTTCATCTTGTGCTTGAGCTTCTTTGCCCAAGAGGGCTCTATCCCAGAAGGCTCATAGTCCTCATCGTCATCATCGGCCTCAGCCCCGCCCTCGGTCTCCATGTCAGCAGCAGTAGATGGACACCCGGATTTAGGAGCAGGGGTGCCCCAATTGTCCTTCTTCCTCAGACGCTTGATCTCATGAGACACCAAATCTCCGGTTTCCAACCCAACCTTGGGATAGACATGTGCCCAAGCCTTCTCAATGAGCAGCATGATGAACGGACCATAGATCGGGCACTTGCGCTCAGAAATGGCATTAAGAAGCTCAGACCACATAACATGAGAAGTGTCTAGGGACTCGCCAGTGTTTGCTTCCTTCTCATGCTGGCAGAAGAGAAGCATGTCCACGAGATAGGAGTGGACCATATCCAGATTCCCGATGCGGGGGAAGAGGGTCTCTCGGAAGACACGAGGAAGGATGTCGAGATAGGTAGACAGCTCATAGGTTTCCTTCTGAGTCACAGGGTTAACCTTCACAGAACAATAGGGACAGAGAGCTTGCTTGTGAGTGGAGTTTGCATTGCGGTGAGGGCGGAAGCCGACTGGAGTCTCAAGCCCGTGATCTTCCACATCAAGTAACTCCACGAAGGCCTTCCACTTGACACAAAGCAGCTTGCCATTGGTCATCCAAGTCAGAGTCCTTTCTGCATCAGTCCCAAGATGGACAGTGGCATAGAATTGAGCCACCAAATCAACATCGAAATCCTTGTTGAACTGCATGATCCTGAGAATGTTCAGCTGGGAACACATCTGAAGAGCTGCACCAAAGTACTCAGGATCCTTTTCCATGGCATCCGTGTCGATGGAGTGAACATCAACATAGAGATTCTTCTTGGCTTTGATCACATCAAAGAAGATGGCAAACTGAAAGCGGTTCCAGAATGGGCGGTTGACCAAATTGGGTTCTTGGGCTTCCTCATAGGGGTTACGGCGACGCTTTGCCCAGAACTCCTTGGCAGTCATCTCAGTCACAGTCTTGCTCCTTGGCTTCAGCCTGTTGGCAGGTTTCTTCTGGAGTTGAGGCGGAGGTGGTGCACTGGAGGAAGAACCCGCAGGCGGTGGTGGAGCACTGGAGGATCCACCTGCTGACTCAGAAGTGCGGTAGCGCTTTGATGAAGCACGACCGACGTTGATACGGTGGGCCTGCTGCTCAGGAAGATCATCACCTGGAACCAAACACACAAGCAACAAAAACACTACGAAAGAAAGAGCATAAGCCACCAAACGAAGCAACAAGGATCAAGGTGTGGTAGAAAATGATGGAACTGGGGATCCGGCAGTAGTACCGCGACCCACCCGCGGTAGTACCGCTTAAAGATGAGCGGTAGTACCGCTCAAGACGGGGAACGGTGGTTCACTACTGCAGTGGACAAATCCGGCACTACCAGGATGCCAAATTCAAAAATTAATCCTACGAAACATCAATCCAAAGGGCCTAGAAGCTATCTCCATCCTACTCAAGCCTCTTCATAGACAAAAATGAGAAAACAATGCCTATTGCCCCTAAGAACTATATGCAATATCTACGCAAAGAGATAACCAGGAACGAGGGCAATACCGACATCCATGGCTAGAGGACGTGGTGGGGAACGACTCCACCGGAGGAAATGGAGAGGTGCTACCTCTTGAGCACTGCGTTGGATTTCCTTGAAGAGGAAAGGGTGATGAAGCAGAGTAGAGTAAGTATTTCCCTCAGTTTTTGAGAACCAAGGTATCAATCCAGTAGGAGGCTACGCGCGAGTCCCTCGTACCTACACAAAACAAATAGCTCAACGCAACCAACGCGATTAGGGGTTGTCAATCCCTTCACGGTCACTTACGAGTGTGAGGTCTAATAGAGATGATAGATAATATTTTTGGTATAAAGAGGCAAAGTAAAAAAGTAAAGAAATAATAAAGTGATGGAAGATTGATATGATGAGAATAGACCCGGGGGCCATAGATTTCACTAGTGGCTTCTCTCAAGAGCATAAGTATTCTACGGTGGGTGAACAAATTATTGTTGAGCAATTGACAGAATTGAGCATAGTTATGAGAATATCTAGGTATGATCATGTATATAGGCATCACGTCTGAGACAAGTAGACCAACTCCTGCCTGCATCTACTACTATTACTCCACTCATCGACCGCTATCCAGCATGCATCTAGAGTATTAAGTTCAAGAAAACAGAGTAAGGCCTTAAGCAAGATGACATGATGTAGAGGGATAAATTCATGAAATATGATAAAAACCCCATATTGTTATCCTAGATGGCAACAATACAATACGTGCCTTGCTGCCCCTACTGTCACTGGGAAAGGACATCGCAAGATTGAACCCAAAGCTAAGCACTTCTCCCATTGCAAGAAAAACCAATCTAGTAGGCCAAACCAAACTGATAATTCGAAGAGACTTGCAAAGATAACCAATCATACATAAAAGAATTCAGAGAAGATTCAAATATTGTTCATAGATAATCTTGATCATAAACCCACAATTCATCAGTCCCAACAAACTCACCGCAAAAAATAAGATTACATCGAATAGATCTCTACGAGAGAGGGGGAGAACATTGTATTGAGATCCAAAAAGAGAGAAGAAGCCATCTAGCTACTATGGACCCGAAGGTCTGAAGTAAACTACTCACACTTCATCGGAGAGGCTATGATGTTGATGTAGAAGCCCTCCATGGTGAATTACCCTTCCGGCGGAGCTCCGGAACAGGCCCCAAGATGGGATCTCGTGGGTACAGAAGGTTGTGGCGGTGGAATTAGGTTTTTGGCTCTGTATCTGATCGTTTGGGGGTACGTAGGTATATATAGGAGGAAGGAATACGTCGGTGGAGCAAAGGGGGGCCCACGAGGCAGGGGGCGCGCCCTCCACCCTCGTGGCCGCCTCCCTTCTTTCTTGACGTGGGGTCCAAGTCTCCTGAATCATATTCGGTGAGAAAATCACGTTCCCGAAGGTTTCATTCCGTTTGGACTCCGTTTGATATTCAGTTTCTTTGAAACACTGAAATAGGCAAAAAAAACAGCAATTCTGGGCTGGGCCTCCGGTTAATAGGTTGGTCCCAAAAGTAATATAAAAGTGGAAAATAAAGCCCAATAAGGTCCAAAACAGTAGATAATATAGCATGGAGCAGTAAAAAATTATAGATACGTTGGAGACGTATCAGGCATCCCCAAGCTTAATTCCTGCTCGTCCTCGAGTAGGTAAATGGTAAAAAAGAATTTTTGATGCGAAATGCTACTTGGCATAATTTCAATGTAATTCTTCTTAATTGTGTCATGAATATTCAGATCCGAAAGATTCAAGACAAAAGTTCATATTGACATAAAAATAATAATACTTCAAGCATACTAACAAAGCAATTATGTCTTCTCAAAATAACATGGCCAAAGAAAGTTATCCCTACAAAATCATATAGTCTAGCTATGCTTTATCTTCACCACACAAAGTATTTAAATCATGCACAACCCTGATGACAAGCCAAGCAATTGTTTCATACTTTTGACATTCTCAAAACTTTTTCAATCTTCACGCAATACATGAGCGTGAGCCATGGATATAGCACTATATGTGGAATAGAATGGTGGTTGTGGAAAGATAAAAAGAGGGGAAGATAGTCTCACATCAACTAGGCGTATCAACGGGCTATGGAGATGCCCATCAATAGATATCAATGTGAGTGAGTAGGGATTGCCATGCAACGGATGCACTCGAGCTATAAGTATATGAAAGCTCAACAAAAGAAACTAAGTGGGTGTGCATCCAACTCGCTTGCTCACGAGGACCTAGGGAATTTTGAGGAAGCCCATCATTGGAATATACAAGCCAAGTTCTATAATGAAAAATTCCCACTAGTATATGAAAATGACAAAATGAGAGACTCTCTATCATGAAGATCATGGTGCTACTTTGAAGCACAAGTGTGGTAAAAGGATAGTAACATTGTCCCTTCTCTGTTTTTCTCTCATTTTTTTATTTAAGTCCGGAGTCTCATCCCGACTTGTGGGGGAATCATAGTCTCCATCATCTATTCCTCACTTGGGACAATGCTCTAAAAATAATGATCATAACACTTTTATTTTTTTACAACTCAACAATTACAACTCGATACTTAGAACAAAATATGACTCTATGTGAATGCCTCCGGCGTTGTACCGGGATAAGCAATGAATCAAGAGTGACATGTATGAAGAATTATTAATGGTGGCTTTGCCACAAATACGATGTCAACTACATGATCATGCTAGCAATATGACAATGATGGAGTGTGTCATAATAAACGGAACGGTGGAAAGTTGCATGGCAATATATCTCGGAATGGCTATGGAAATGCCATGCTAGGTAGGTATGGTGGCTATTTTGAGGAAGGTATATGGTGGGTGTATGATACCGGCGAATAGTGCGTGGTATTAGAGAGGCTAGCAATGGTGGAAGGATGGGAAAAGTGTGTATAATCCATGGACTCAACATTAGTCATAAAAGAACTCATATACTTATTGTAAAAATCTAGAAGTTATCAAAGCAAAGTATTACGCGCATGCTCCTAGGGTGATAGATTGGTAGGAAAATACCATCGCTCGTCCCCGACCGCCACTCATAAGGAAGACAATCAATCAATAAATCATGCTCCGACTTCATCACATAACGGTTCACCATACGTGCATGCTACGGGAATCACAAACTTTAACACAAGCATTCACAACTACTCAACTAGCATGACTCTAATATCACCATCTTCATATCTCAAAACAATTATCAAGCATCAAAATTTTCTTAGTATTCAACGCACTCAAAAGAAAGTTTTACAAATATTGAATACCAAGCATATTATTATTTTTAAGCAAATTACCATGCTATTTAATACTCTAAAAATAATCTAAGTGAAGCATGAGAGATCAATAGTTTCTATAAAACAAATCCACCACCGTTCTCTAAAAGATATAAGTGAAGCACTAGAGCAAAACTATATAGATCAAAAGATATAAGTGAAGCACATAGAGTATTCTATCAAATTCCTATTCATGTATGGCTCTATCAAAAGGTGTGTACAGAAAGGATGATTGTGGTAAACTAAAAAGCAAAGAGTCAAATCATACAAGCCGCTCCAAGCAAAACACATATTATGTGGTGAATAAAAATATAGCTCCATGTAAAATTACCGATGGAAGTAGACGAAAGAGGGGATGCCTTCCGGGGCATACCCAAGCTTTGACTATTTGGTGTCCTTGGATTATATTGGGGGTTCCATGGGAATCCCCAAGCTTAGGCTCTTGCCACTCCTTGTTCCATAATCCATCAAAAGATTTCACCCAAAACTTGAAAACTTCACAACACAAAACTGAACAGAAATCTCGTGAGTTCCGTTAGCGAAAGAAAACAAAAGACCACTTCAAGGTACTGTAATTAACTCATTATTTACTTATATTGGTGTTAAACCTACTATATTCCAACTTCTCTATGGTTTGTAAACTATTTTACTAGCCATAGACTCATCAAAATAAGCAAACAACACACGAAAAACAGAATCTGTTAAAAACAGAACTGTCTGTAGTAATCTGTAACTAACACAAACTTATGGAACTCCAAAAAATCAGCAAAAATAGGAAGACCTAGGCAATTTGTTTATTTATCAGCAGCAATTGGAATCACTATTTTATCACGTTCTTGTGATTTTTTATAATTGTTTTCGTGAACAGAAAGTTTCTGGAAATTACAGCAAGATCAAATAACTATCGTCCAAGAAGATCCATAGGTTTAACTTGGCACAAACACTAATTAAAACATAAAACCACATCTAAACATAAGGTAGATGGGTTATTTATTCCTAAACAGAAGCAAAAACAAAAAAAACTAAAAATAAAATTGGGATGAATACTTATAGATTTAAGATCCGCAGTTCTCTTACTAGAGGATTCACCCTTATTTTTAGGAACATACATAAGCTTAGATACTTTATAAGAAGGACTTGGAGTAATCTTAACGGAAGAAAAAGCGGTTCCCAAGTTGGTAATGATACCCTCAAGTTTATCGATTCTAGTGGAATCTTGATTTATTCTCTCATTAACTATGGGTTCCTTCTCCTTAATATTTTTCAAAGTTACTCCTACCTTAGATCCATATTGGGTAATTTGATTGTGGATGTTTTTATCTAGATTTTCAATTAACTCAACGGCAGCAACTTTATTTTCAAAATTTCAAGTCTTTGCATTACATGCTCCAAAGTTAACATAGTTCCATTAACCAAAAGGGGTGGTGAGCCAAATAAATCTATCAAAGCATTATAAGAATCAAAAGTATGGCTACCCAAGAAATTCCCTCCAGTAATGGTATCAAGGATATATCTATACCAAATGTTGGCACCTACATAAAAATTGCGAAGAAGAACTAAAGTAGATTGCTTCCTGGTAGATCTATTTTGAGCATTGCAAATTCTATACCAAGCATCCTTCAGATTTTCTCCCTCCCTTTGCTTAAAATCTAGAACTTTATTCTCGGGAGATATCGGAGAAGATAGAGGACTGGCCATAACAACAGGCAAGCGGTAAAAAGGCAAACGGAAAAGAGAGGGCAAATAAAACGGCAAGGGTGAAGTGGGGGAGAGGAAAACGAGAGGCAAATAGCAAATAATGTAATGCGAGAGATAAGGGATTGTGATTGGTACTTGGTATGTTGACTTTTGCGTAGACTCCCCGACAACGGCGCCAGAAATCGCTCGTTGTCGGGAGTCCAAATCTTTACTTGACCTTGCGTAAGCCTCCCCGGCAACGGTGCCAGAAATCTTCCTGCTACCTCCTGAGCACTGCGTTAAATTTCCTTGAAGAGGAAAGGGTGATGCAGCAGAGTAGAGTAAGTATTTCCCTCAGTTTTTGAGAACCAAGGTATCAATCCAGTAGGAGGCTACACGCAAGTCCCTCGTAAATACACAAAACACTACAAAAAAATACACTTCCGTGATGATACGTGTTTGTCACAGCAGGTCGCGTTTTTTGTCATGCATGTACATCCATGAAAAATTTATGACAGAATCAAGATAGTCATACATGTGCTGTCGTAGAAGTGTTCCATGACATTACCAAAATTATCATCACGGAAGTGTCCACTTCCATGACGATAAATCGCGCGTCACAAAAGTGCTTTCGTCAAGGGTGACTGTCACATCCTACCTAGTTCATGCATTAGAGTGTGCATCATGTTTTCTTTTGACAAGAAAATTGAAATGGGGAAGGCAGAACCCCCAGCACCCCTCCTGAATCTACTAGGGTTTACTAAAACCTTTTTCAATGAAACTGAAATGCCCTTCTAAAATGTTCATCATCTTTGCTTTGGTCTTAAACCTCTGGCAAAAATAGTGCACATTTTTCTAGGTCAACAGAAGGTCATTGAATTAATGCATAAGTATTTGAATTTGGGCATTTAAAATTTATAAAACATTTCAAATGCCCAAATATCTCCAAACTAAAATGTTCCTTGCTAGAAATATTCCAACTAAGGACCAGGTGCAGTTTGGTGATTTTTGGAGTTGTGCTAGTATTTTTAATAAGTCTACAAAGTTACAAAAGAAATAGAAAAGGAAACAAAAATCAGAAAAGACTTACCTGGCCAAACCCCCCAGCCGGCCCACCTGGCGGCCCAGCACTGTGCTGGCCCGAGCCAGCCAGCTGCTTCGTCCCCGCCAGGCAGGCAGGGTGGTGACGCCGACGAGCGCGAGCTCGCCACGACGCCACCTGCTCGCCGCTTCGCCGCCCGACGCGCTGGACGGCCTCCACGTCGTGCCCCCGACCCCGTGGACACGTCCACTTCCCCCCTGTCTCTCTCCCTCGCTCTCCTTCGCTATGGCCGACGCCACCCTCGCCGCTCCGCCGCCGTAGCCATAGCTACCGTCGTCCCCGCGCCACCCGACCGTGTCCACGAGCTCCGCCACCCTCCTCTTCTTCGAGCAAGACGAGCCCCGAGCGCTCGCCCGCTCTGGAGTCGCCCCTGACCCCGTCTTCCCCAACTCCGGCCGCCGAGATCGCCATCGTCGCCCCGCTCAGCTCCGACCCTCCCCGAGCCCGCCTCGACGCTCGCTGCAATCACCGTGAGCATGGCCACCTTCCCTTCCTCCCCGTTCTCTCTCTCGAGCCCCGTAGCGATCACTTGTAGCTCACCCGCACGCGCCGCCGCGGAGCTCGTCGCCGACGAGGCTCCGGCCACCCAATGGCCGCACCACCTTGTCCACTAGCCTCACCGCACACCTAGGGGCCCGACGCATCACTCCACGCGCCTCGCCGTGCCCCGCAGCCCCGGTTTCACCTTCGCCCGAGCCCCGGCGCCGCCAAACTCGTCGCCGGCGTCATTTCCGGCGACCCCGAGGCCAACTACCACCACCACTCGATGCGGCTCACCTCCCGCATCACGTAGACGTGCTCCGCCGTCGATTTGGTCGCCGGAGCGCGAATCTGCACTTCCTCCGCCGCGTCTGGACGTCGCCGGCGGCTCAACGCCGGCGGAGTTGACCCGCTGACCCCTTTGTTGACCACGGGTGGGCCCAGTTTGACCCCCCTGGGTCTATGACATGTGGGCCCCGCCCGCTAACTAATCCAGGATTAGAAATAATCTAATCTGTTTAAGCTAATGACCCTGACACGCGGGACCCACGCGTCAGGTTTGACCTGGACCGGGTCTGTTGACCTGCTGAGGTCAGCATGACCTCATGCTGACGCCACAATTAATTTTCTGGATTTATTTTTGCACAGGAAATTCCAGAAATTAGTTTAAACTTCAAAAATTCATAGAAAATTATCTATAACTCCAAATGCAAAGTTTTATATATGAAAAATTATCAGAAAAATCCAACCTATCCATTGGTACTGGTTTCATGCATGTCAGAACAAGTTAAACCCACTGTTTAGGCATTACAAGTTGATACACTAATATGATCTTCATAAATGAGCTACCATTTGAATCTTTGGTTCAAATGGGTTCATTCCCTTCTGGTTTAACTTGCACTAGGTCAGGACACATCCATATTGCCATGTCATAGCATGCATCATATTGTTGCATATCGCCATGTATTGATTGTGTTCCGATGTGTTCTTCGTGGTAGGTTCTGCCTCCGAGGATATCTCCGAGTATCCAACTGAAGGGCAGTATCCCACGACCACTCCATCAGGCAAGCAACCCATTGATCATTCCGATACAAACCCATGTTCTCGCTTCTGCTCTTGTTTACTGCATTAAGACAACGCGTTTCAAACTGCTGTGTGTTGCGGTAGTTGAACCCACTTCCTTTGTATGACCTGTCATTGCCACAGTAACTAGATGAAACCCACTAGCATGTGTAAGAGTTGATTGAGCCAATACATGTGTGTGTGTGTTCCTACCATGCTATGCTTGCTATGCTTAGAGTTGTGTCAGGTCTGGCTCATCGGGATGATGAACTGGAGTGAAAGGTTGTGTCGGTGACAAGAGTGAAGTGTTGAACACGATTTGGTAAAGGAATCGATGAGAGGCCATGTAGGAGTACATGGTGGGTTGTTTCATTGAGGCCGTCCTTAAGAACTGAGATCTGTGTTTGTGATCCATGATACAGTTACTACCACACATTGGGCCCTGAAATATGACCCCGCTCGACTTCTTATCCACCCTTGTCCTCTGTCCAGGAGTTGCAAGTAGTTTCTGGTGTTTGTAGTATGCTGGGGGCCGCACGCGGCGCTGACCATCGGGGTGGGCTGTGTTGCGGTAGGCACGTGGCACGGTGTACCGACTCGCCCGTTTGGTGTCTCGGGAACCCTGTTCACATCGTTCGGGGCCGTTAGTGGAAACCTCAGCCGGACTCCCTGCGGATGGAACCCGAATAGGCGATAAACCTGGACTAGAGACTTGAGTGTTTAGGTAGGTCGTGGTCTACACCCACGTCGGCTTTCGCTTGAAGTCTGCCGAGCACATGTCGTGTGCAGGCGCTAAGTGGTGGAAACATGTGTGAAGAAGTACACCCCTGCAGGGTTACAAATGATCTATTCGAATAGCCGTGTCCGCGGT
This sequence comes from Aegilops umbellulata, assembly GCA_032464435.1. Classification (NCBI taxonomy): domain Eukaryota; kingdom Viridiplantae; phylum Streptophyta; class Magnoliopsida; order Poales; family Poaceae; genus Aegilops; species Aegilops umbellulata. The sequence goes on along the minus strand of CP136060.1, from coordinate 64,796,860 downwards.
AATGGACTTCTGGGTTGCCTATATCAGTTCATAGACAAGTTAAATGGATACTTCTAAAACTCTCAAGATAAGTGTGAGTACCGCGGATGGCCCTCTCGCAGGATGGCGAGAGAGGATCCACGGTGGAGTATTGTGATGGTGTTAGTGGACTCGTGTGCGACAAATGATTTACAAGTGGTGTCTATCGTAGGATAGTTTAGCCAAGAGTCAAAGCTGGCTTGCTGCAATAACCCCACTACCTTCTTGAGAATGTGCATGTATAATAGGTTCCTGTTGTAAGACTTGCTGAGTACCTTCGTACTCATGTTGCTTTAATCATGTTTTTCAGACGACTGCACCAACCCCTCTGATGGGTTCTATGTAGACCTCGACGTTGACGAGTGACTTATCACCAGGTGGTGATCCAAGACTTGTGAAGGGTCGTTGTAGATAGACAGGCTTCGTCAAGCCTTCTTTCTTTCTAGTGTCTGTACTCAGATTACTTTGCTTCCGCATGTGCTTGTATGTTTGTATGACTTGAGTGTTGGGTCATGTGACCCCTATCTGTATGGATGATATGTATGGCTCCTCGGAGCCTTCTAAATAAGTACTTGAGTCGTAGAGTACTGTTGTGATGCCATGTTGTATTTACTCATATCGGGCATATTGTGTGTATGATTGAAATGCTTGGTATGAGTGGGATCCGACTATCTAGTTGTTTATCCTTGGCAGCCTTTCATATGGGGAAATGTAGGTTTTGTGCTTCTGAGCGATAGTAGTCCGCTACAGCCCGGTTCACCGGAGTCCTGCTAGCCCAGCACTACTGCTTGGACACTTGACTGGCCGGCATGTGTTTCACGTCGTTCCTATGTCTGTCCCTTCGGGGAAATGTCACGCGCTGTTATTCGGAGTCCTGCCTAGCCTGCTACAGCCCGGGTTACCGGAGTCCTGTTAGCCCAATGCTACAGCCCGAATAGATACTTTGATGACCGACATGTTCGATGTGATTCATGTATGCCTGTCCTCATAGGCTAGCGCCGCTTTGGGTTCACGACTAGCCATGTCGGCCCGGGTTCTCTGTCATATGGATGCTAGCGACACTATCATATACGTGAGCCAAAAGGCGCAAACGGTCCCGGGCCAGGTAAGGTGGCACCCGTGGGAGTACCGTGCGTGAGGCCGCAAAGTGATATGATGTGTTACACGCTGGATCGATGTGGCTTAGGATCGGGGTCCTGACAGCGTTGGCATCAGAGCCGGACTGCCTGTAGGTTCGCTAAGCCAAACTGGTCGATGTCAAGTCTAGAAATGCTTTAGTTATATGTAGGGGAATTGATTGTGGGAGGGAACGTAAGGCTCTTTTACTCCTTTACCTTATGCCCTCTATTCTGAGTCATTCTCTTCTCATTCTACGTGGGTTAAGGACTAGGCTCTCTTCTCTCTATCAGGTTCACGTGTTACTAAATCCGTAGTAACTTATAGGATTGTTTGTTCAACCCAGTTCAGTTCTACTAAAGTTTAGTATGTTGCCATTTGAACCAGAACCTTGATATGATGTTGTTGAGTGGTTTCGCAAACTGTTGTGGATGTCTCAATTCTTTTTCTGAGCATTTACAGCCGTTATGCTGTCCAATTTCATCCAGAAATTCTAATGCCTTTGCACTATTTTGTGCTTTCAGATGGCTACCCGTCCCCAAAACCAAGTGGTTCGTCTGACCCGTTGCATCGGTGTATGTGGTCATACCGCCATGTTGGTTCGAGTGATGGTTGAGGCAGGTTACCGATGGTACCCTGAATACACCGTCGAGGAGCAGTTTAGAGATTTTAACCAGAGCCAATATCTGTGCACGGTCAGGATATATCTATCATATCCCGGAGCCACGGAACCACTCCACCGTTCTTATGGACTCGGGATCACTATTGGGATGTCCGTTCAAGATGCAGCCTACTCGATGATGACCATTATGCGAGCTAGAACTGCCTTGTTGAGCAACACTGAATTTCGCTACATGCCAGCATCCCTCCCTGGGGCGCATGGTTACCTTCAGGGCATGTACAGTGATGCATCCCATGAAGACTCACTCCTTTGCACCACTACTGAGATGTTGGAAGATAAGGACCGTGAAAACCGAGCCTTGCGTATGGAGCTCTTTAATGCTCGTGCTGATCATTGGGCCACCTTGACGAGGTTTGCACCTGCTGTGCAAGCCGGATACATGGACACGAGAGACTTGTACCCTGTGCGGGCTAGTCTGCCAGACTTCATGGAATGGCGTGAGGTGGGAGGCATCACCCCTCCTCGTGGACCTCTTCTGCCGCCATCTGTTGGACCGAGGCCGCACCCAAGTCCCTATGGTCCACAAGCACCGCAGGACCGTCTGTTCCCAGATGACCATGTTCCGCTTCCAGGTCTGGGTGGTGACTTCTATGAGGACTTCTACGGAGCCGTCTGAGCTAGTAGTAGTCTCGCTAGTATTGTAATAGTTGTATGTCCACCGTCCTGCGTGATTGTGGAATATAACTTAGTGTGTATCAATTCCGGAGGTGTAGAAAAATAATGTATAGGAGCTTGGAATGCCTCCGATGAGATGTAACGTCTTCCGTCTTAGTTGTACTTCAGCTTGAGCTTGTACTAAACTATGTATGATGTGTATGACCGTTGGTATATATATGGCAGTTTCTATATTACCATGTCATACGGATGATCATCTCTGCATTCCTTGTTACCCATTACATTCCGCACTTCTTTGGCCAGATTTTGCCATCCTGGTTTAAATCGCTGTTTTGTTTTCCCAGGATGGTCAACACCCGCAGCAACCCTGCTGCTTCGGAGCAGGGAGAAGCTAGTGCACCTAGAGAGGAAAGTCTGCCTCAACCACCTTCTCTGGCCGAAGTGATGCTGGAGGCAGAGCGCAACAGGCGCGACACCAACCGCTTGTTAGAGCGGATTGAGCAGAACACTGCACGCCAGCAGAGGATCAATTCGGTGTCCATCAATGACTTTGTCAAGCTGTACCCGCCAAAGTTCAATCATTCCATCGAACCTCTCGATGCGGATGACTGGCTCCGCAGCATCGCTCACAAGCTACGTTCTGCCAACGTGGCTGAAGATGATAAAGTCACCTTTGCTGCCTATCACCTCGAAGGCCCTGCCAGCCTTTGGTGGGAGAATTATGAAGCTATGCGTCCGGTCGGCCAACTCACTACTTGGGCTGATTTTAGTGCCGCTTTTCGTGAGCATCATATCCCGGAAGGCCTCATGGATCGCAAGAGGGAGGAGTTTTGTAACTTCACCCAGGGGAAGCTGACTGTGGATGCATACAGTCGCGAGTTTGGTAAGCTTGCACGCTATGCTCCCGAAGAGGTATCCACCGATGCTAAAAAGCAGGCAAGGTTCCGCAAGGGACTTAGCCCTGAGCTCCGTCGTGACCTTCGTCTGCATGAATGCATTTCTTTTCCGAAGCTAGTCAATAAGGCCATCAGTGCCGAGACAGGGCAGAATGATTTTGAAGCTTCACGCAAGCACTCTCGTGACTATGGATCTTCATCCGGCTCTGGATCTCAGAAGCACCGGGTCTGGATCCCAAATTCTGCTATGCCACCCAGGTATACCCCGAGGCCATCTTTTGAGGCGCCTCGTCCCAACCAACAGTATGTGCCGCCCAAGACTTTTGGTGGCCCCACTGCTAATACTGCTCCACGCCCCAATATGATAACTTGCTTCAAGTGTGGTGAGCCGGGCCACTACATCCGTGAGTGTCCCCAGAACAACCCCAGTAAGTTCGGAAAGTCTGTTGGACGTGGTAAGTCAACAGCAAAGGTGCTCGTCGCCAAGCCAGCCACCACTGCTCGTGGCCATGTCAACTACGTTTCAGCTGAAGAAACTCAAGAGAACCCCAACGTCGTTCTCGGTACGCTCCTTGTTAATTGCCATCCGGCAACTGTTCTCTTTGATACTGGAGCATCTCATTCATTTATTTCTGAGAGCTATGCTCGTTTGCACAACACCACTTTTTGTGACATGCCTACCTCCATGGTAATTCAAACCCCTGGTTCTAAGTGGCAAACCTCTAGGATCAGCCATGGAAATGAAATTCTTGTTGACAGATTGGTCTTCCTTGCGTCACTAATAGCTCTCAAGTCCTCAGACATAAACATCATCTTGGGTATGGACTGGATGTCAGCTCATTACGCCAAGATTGACTGCTCAACTAGAACTGTTCAACTTACCCATCCATCGGGCAAGACAGTCAATGTTTTGACCCGAGTATCGGAGCGTCAGCTCTACTCTCTAAATGCCAATCCCCTTCCAGACCTCGAAGATATTCCGGTAGTCCGTGACTTCCCGGATGTCTTTCCTGAGGAATTGCCAGGTGTTCCACCTGACAGAGATGTCGAGTTCGTGATAGACCTTGTTCCAGGAACCGTCCCAATCTCTAGAAGACCTTATAAGATGGCACCCCTAGAACTAGCTGAGCTTAAGAAACAACTCGATGAGTCCTTGCAAAAGGGTTTCATCCGTCCTAGTTCATCTCCATGGGCTTGCCCCGTCCTCTTCGTCAAGAAGAAGGATGGAACGGATCGGATGGTTGTAGATTACCGACCTGTCAATTTGGTCACTATCAAGAACAAGTATCCGCTCCCCAGGATCAACGACCTGTATGACCAGCTCGCTGGATCCTCAGTCTTTTCCAAGATGGATTTGAGGTTGGGCTACCATCAAATCAAAATCAAGAACGGGGACATTCCCAAAACGGCTTTCGTTACTCGTTACGGCCAATACGAGTACACCGTCATGTCCTTCGGTTTAACCAATGCTCCAGCCACCTTCTCTCGGTTAATGAACTCGATCTTCATGGAGTACTTGGATAAATTCGTCGTAGTATACCTCGATGATATACTCATCTACTCCAAGAATGAGGAAGAACATGCCGAACATCTAAGGCTAGTATTGATGAAACTTCGAGAGCATCGCCTTTATGCCAAATTCTCCAAGTGCGAATTCTGGTTGCCAGAAGTGACCTATCTGGGCCATGTAATCTCTGGTAAGGGCATTGCTGTCAATCCCGAGCGAGTTCAAGCTGTCCTTGACTGGACTCCACCTGAAACGGTCAAACAAGTTCGGAGTTTTCTTGGTTTAGCGAGCTATTGCCGCCGCTTCGTCGAGAATTTCTCCAAAGTTGCTAAGCCTCTAACTGAACTCCTCAAGAAAGATAAAAAGTTCGAGTGGACCCCACAGTGCGAGTTCAGCTTTCAGGAACTGAAAAGACGCCTGACGTCTGCTCCCGTACTGGTACCACCAGACTTCTCTAAGGACTTTGTTATCTATTGCGACGCCTCGCGACAAGGACTAGGTTGCATACTCATGCAAGATCGTCATGTGATTGCCTACGCATCTCGACAATTGCGTCCACATGAGGATAATTATCCTACTCATGATCTAGAGCTTGCAGCAGTAGTCCATGCACTCAAAACCTGGCGACATTACCTCCTGGGTAACCGTTGCGAAATTTACACTGATCACCAAAGCTTGAAATATATCTTCACCCAACCGGATTTGAATCTCAGGCAAAGACGTTGGGTTGAGTTGATCTCGGATTACGACTTAGGAATAACCTACACCCCAGGCAAAGCCAATGTCATGGCTGATGCACTAAGTCGTAAATCTTATTGTAACAATCTGATGTTACAACAAGGTCAACCATTTCTCCACGAGGAATTTCATAAGCTTAACCTTCACATTGTTCCTCGAGGATTCCTTTCCACCCTGGTGGCGAAACCTAACCTTACGGATCAAATCATAGCTGCCCAGAAGCGCGATAAGGGCATATCTCGGATTAAGGAAAACATCGCTAGCGGAGTTGCTAAATGTTTTTCCATGGATGAACGAGGTGTTGTCTTCTTCGAGAACCGCTTGGTGGTTCCCAAGAAACAACATTTACGACAATTGATCCTTAAGGAAGCTCATGAATCCCCTCTCACCATTCATCCCGGTAGTACTAAAATGTATCAAGACCTACGCCAGAGGTTTTGGTGGACTAGGATGAAGAGAGAAATCGCTCAATACATTGCTAGTTGCGACGTCTGTCGTCGTGTCAAAGCAGAGCATCAACGGCCCGCTGGCACCCTTCAACCATTGCAGATTCCTGAACGGAAATGGGATAAAATCGGTATGGATTTCATTACCGGGTTTCCCAGAACCAAAAGAGGGAATAATGCTATCTTCGTTGTTGTCGATCGTCTTTCCAAAGTAGCCCACTTCTTACCTGTTCGCGAGAGTATAACCGCTAGCCAGCTAGCGGATTTGTACATCTCTCGAATAGTATCTCTCCATGGTGTTCCATTGGAAATTAATTCAGACCGTGGAAGTCTTTTCATCTCTCGATTTTGGGAAAGTTTCCAAAATGCTATGGGGACTCATCTCTCCTTTAGCACCGCCTTCCATCCGCAATCAAGTGGTCAAGTAGAACGAGTCAATCAAATTCTGGAGGATATGCTCCGAGCTTCTGTCATCTCTTTCGGTATGAATTGGGAGAAGTGCCTTCCATTCGCCGAGTTCGCTTATAACAACAGTTATCAAGCTAGCTTGGGTAAAGCTCCTTTCGAAGTTCTTTATGGACGAAAATGTCGAACGCCTCTTAACTGGTCAGAAACCGGCGAGAGACAACTCTTCGGCCCGGACATGATCCGGGATGCAGAAGAGCAGGTTCGTATTATTCGTGAGAAGTTGAAAACCGCCCAGTCTCGACAAAAGAGTCAGTATGACCGCAAGCATAAGACCATGGCTTATGAAGTCGGCGAGATGGCTTACCTTCGGGTTACACCTTTAAAGGGAACCCATCGATTCGGTATCAAAGGCAAATTGGCTCCTCGTTACATTGGACCTTTTCGCATTCTTGCCAAACGAGGAGAAGTTGCCTACCAATTGGAACTACCTCCGCATCTCTCCAGAGTTCATGACGTCTTCCACGTTTCTCAACTCAGGCGTTGCTTCGCGGATCCTATCCGTGGAGTGGACCACGAAACGCTTGATCTCCAAGATAACCTCACTTATCGGGAATACCCCGTTCGTATCCTTGATCAAGCCGAGCGTACCACTCGACGCCACAATATCAAGTTTCTCAAGGTTCAATGGTCACACCATTCCGAGCAAGAAGCTACATGGGAAAGGGAGGATCGTCTTCGACTTGAGTACCCCACCTTCTTTCCGACAGATCCTAAATCTCGGGACGAGATTCTTTTGAGTGGGGGTGAGTTGTCACATCCTACCTAGTTCATGCATTAGAGTGTGCATCATGTTTTCTTTTGACAAGAAAATTGAAATGGGGAAGGCAGAACCCCCAGCACCCCTCCTGAATCTACTAGGGTTTACTAAAACCTTTTTCAATGAACCTGAAATGCCCTTCTAAAATGTTCATCATCTTTGCTTTGGTCTTAAACCTCTGGCAAAAATAGTGCACATTTTTCTAGGTCAACAGAAGGTCATTGAATTAATGCATAAGTATTTGAATTTGGGCATTTAAAATTTATAAAACATTTCAAATGCCCAAATATCTCCAAACTAAAATGTTCCTTGCTGGAAATATTCCAACTAAGGACCAGGTGCAGTTTGGTGATTTTTGGAGTTGTGCTAGTATTTTTAATAAGTCTACAAAGTTACAAAAGAAATAGAAAAGGAAACAAAAATCAGAAAAGACTTACCTGGCCAAACCCCCCAGCCGGCCCACCTGGCGGCCCAGCACTGTGCTGGCCCGAGCCAGCCAGCTGCTTCGTCCCCGCCAGGCAGGCAGGGTGGTGACGCCGACGAGCGCGAGCTCGCCACGACGCCACCTGCTCGCCGCTTCGCCGCCCGACGCGCTGGACGGCCTCCACGTCGTGCCCCCGACCCCGTGGACACGTCCACTTCCCCCTGTCTCTCTCCCTCGCTCTCCTTCGCCATGGCCGACGCCACCCTCGCCGCTCCGCCGCCGTAGCCATAGCTACCGTCGTCCCCGCGCCACCCGACCGTGTCCACGAGCTCCGCCACCCTCCTCTTCTTCGAGCAAGACGAGCCCCGAGCGCTCGCCCGCTCTGGAGTCGCCCCTGACCCCGTCTTCCCCAACTCCGGCCGCCGAGATCGCCATCGTCGCCCCGCTCAGCTCCGACCCTCCCCGAGCCCGCCTCGACGCTCGCTGCAATCACCGTGAGCATGGCCACCTTCCCTTCCTCCCCGTTCTCTCTCTCGAGCCCCGTAGCGATCACTTGTAGCTCACCCGCACGCGCCGCCGCGGAGCTCGTCGCCGACGAGGCTCCGGCCACCCAATGGCCGCACCACCTTGTCCACTAGCCTCACCGCACACCCAGGGGCCCGACGCATCACTCCACGCGCCTCGCCGTGCCCCGCAGCCCCGGTTTCACCTTCGCCCGAGCCCCGGCGCCGCCAAACTCGTCGCCGGCGTCATTTCCGGCGACCCCGAGGCCAACTACCACCACCACTCGATGCGGCTCACCTCCCGCATCACGTAGACGTGCTCCGCCGTCGATTTGGTCGCCGGAGCGCGAATCTGCACTTCCTCCGCCGCGTCTGGACGTCGCCGGCGGCTCAACGCCGGCGGAGTTGACCCGCTGACCCCTTTGTTGACCACGGGTGGGCCCAGTTTGACCCCCCTGGGTCTATGACATGTGGGCCCCGCCCGCTAACTAATCCAGGATTAGAAATAATCTAATCTGTTTAAGCTAATGACCCTGACACGCGGGACCCACGCGTCAGGTTTGACCTGGACCGGGTCTGTTGACCTGCTGAGGTCAGCATGACCTCATGCTGACGCCACAATTAATTTTCTGGATTTATTTTTGCACAGGAAATTCCAGAAATTAGTTTAAACTTCAAAAATTCATAGAAAATTATCTATAACTCCAAATGCAAAGTTTTATATATGAAAAATTATCAGAAAAATCCAACCTATCCATTGGTACTGGTTTCATGCATGTCAGAACAAGTTAAACCCACTGTTTAGGCATTACAAGTTGATACACTAATATGATCTTCATAAATGAGCTACCATTTGAATCTTTGGTTCAAATGGGTTCATTCCCTTCTGGTTTAACTTGCACTAGGTCAGGACACATCCATATTGCCATGTCATAGCATGCATCATATTGTTGCATATCGCCATGTATTGATTGTGTTCCGATGTGTTCTTCGTGGTAGGTTCTGCCTCCGAGGATATCTCCGAGTATCCAACTGAAGGGCAGTATCCCACGACCACTCCATCAGGCAAGCAACCCATTGATCATTCCGATACAAACCCATGTTCTCGCTTCTGCTCTTGTTTACTGCATTAAGACAACGCGTTTCAAACTGCTGTGTGTTGCGGTAGTTGAACCCACTTCCTTTGTATGACCTGTCATTGCCACAGTAACTAGATGAAACCCACTAGCATGTGTAAGAGTTGATTGAGCCAATACATGTGTGTGTGTGTTCCTACCATGCTATGCTTGCTATGCTTAGAGTTGTGTCAGGTCTGGCTCATCGGGATGATGAACTGGAGTGAAAGGTTGTGTCGGTGACAAGAGTGAAGTGTTGAACACGATTTGGTAAAGGAATCGATGAGAGGCCATGTAGGAGTACATGGTGGGTTGTTTCATTGAGGCCGTCCTTAAGAACTGAGATCTGTGTTTGTGATCCATGATACAGTTACTACCACACATTGGGCCCTGAAATATGACCCCGCTCGACTTCTTATCCACCCTTGTCCTCTGTCCAGGAGTTGCAAGTAGTTTCTGGTGTTTGTAGTATGCTGGGGGCCGCACGCGGCGCTGACCATCGGGGTGGGCTGTGTTGCGGTAGGCACGTGGCACGGTGTACCGACTCGCCCGTTTGGTGTCTCGGGAACCCTGTTCACATCGTTCGGGGCCGTTAGTGGAAACCTCGGCCGGACTCCCTGCGGATGGAACCCGAATAGGCGATAAACCTGGACTAGAGACTTGAGTGTTTAGGTAGGTCGTGGTCTACACCCACGTCGGCTTTCGCTTGAAGTCTGCCGAGCACATGTCGTGTGCAGGCGCTAAGTGGTGGAAACATGTGTGAAGAAGTACACCCCTGCAGGGTTACAAATGATCTATTCGAATAGCCGTGTCCGCGGTAATGGACTTCTGGGTTGCCTATATCAGTTCATAGACAAGTTAAATGGATACTTCTAAAACTCTCAAGATAAGTGTGAGTACCGCGGATGGCCCTCTCGCAGGATGGCGAGAGAGGATCCACGGTGGAGTATTGTGATGGTGTTAGTGGACTCGTGTGCGACAAATGATTTACAAGTGGTGTCTATCGTAGGATAGTTTAGCCAAGAGTCAAAGCTGGCTTGCTGCAATAACCCCACTACCTTCTTGAGAATGTGCATGTATAATAGGTTCCTGTTGTAAGACTTGCTGAGTACCTTCGTACTCATGTTGCTTTAATCATGTTTTTCAGACGACTGCACCAACCCCTCTGATGGGTTCTATGTAGACCTCGACGTTGACGAGTGACTTATCACCAGGTGGTGATCCAAGACTTGTGAAGGGTCGTTGTAGATAGACAGGCTTCGTCAAGCCTTCTTTCTTTCTAGTGTCTGTACTCAGATTACTTTGCTTCCGCATGTGCTTGTATGTTTGTATGACTTGAGTGTTGGGTCATGTGACCCCTATCTGTATGGATGATATGTATGGCTCCTCGGAGCCTTCTAAATAAGTACTTGAGTCGTAGAGTACTGTTGTGATGCCATGTTGTATTTACTCATATCGGGCATATTGTGTGTATGATTGAAATGCTTGGTATGAGTGGGATCCGACTATCTAGTTGTTTATCCTTGGCAGCCTTTCATATGGGGAAATGTAGGTTTTGTGCTTCTGAGCGATAGTAGTCCGCTACAGCCCGGTTCACCGGAGTCCTGCTAGCCCAGCACTACTGCTTGGACACTTGACTGGCCGGCATGTGTTTCACGTCGTTCCTATGTCTGTCCCTTCGGGGAAATGTCACGCGCTGTTATTCGGAGTCCTGCCTAGCCTGCTACAGCCCGGGTTACCGGAGTCCTGTTAGCCCAATGCTACAGCCCGAATAGATACTTTGATGACCGACATGTTCGATGTGATTCATGTATGCCTGTCCTCATAGGCTAGCGCCGCTTTGGGTTCACGACTAGCCATGTCGGCCCGGGTTCTCTGTCATATGGATGCTAGCGACACTATCATATATGTGAGCCAAAAGGCGCAAACGGTCCCGGGCCAGGTAAGGTGGCACCCGTGGGAGTACCGTGCGTGAGGCCGCAAAGTGATATGATGTGTTACACGCTGGATCGATGTGGCTTAGGATCGGGGTCCTGACAGCGACCAACACGTGGCATCCACCGTAACAGAACGCCATTAAGCTATCGGGTCGGGTTTTGGATCCGATAACTCATTAACAACCCCGACCACTGGGGATTTTCCACGTGTAAAATCATCATTGGCTGGAGGAGACACGTGTCAGGTCCGCGTTGGCACAGGTGTCACTCATCCAATGGGCGAGACGCGCCTATGATATGTTGACACGTGGACCGGCCCATCAAGTTTAAATGGGTCGGCCCAACTGAAGGCCCACAAGATTTTGCGGACCATAATGGGACGGCCCAGCTAAAGGCCCACGAGATTTTGTGGACCATAATGGGCTGGCCCAGCTAAAGGCCCCCAAGATTTTGCAGGCCATAATGGGTCGGCCCAGCTAAAGGCCCACAAGGTTTTTGTGTACCATAATGGGCCGGCCCAAGTAAAGGCCCACAAGATTCTTGATGGTCATAAGGGGCCGGCCCAGCTAAAGGCCCATGAGATTTCGCTGATATTAATGGGCCGGCCCAGCTGTAGGCCCACAAGACTTTGAGGACCCTAGTAGGCCGGCCCATTAACTGGCTGCCATGTTTTGGGCCAAATGCCGGCCCATATTTGATCCGGTCCATTAATGGCCTGCCACGCTCCGGGCCTAATAGTGGCCCTTATGAGATCTGACCCGTTAAAAGACTACCACGCTCTGGGCCAAATTACGGCCCAGATCAGGTCCAGCCCTTTAAGAGGCTTTGGGCTCAATTATGGCCCATATTAGATTCGGCTCGTCAACTGGACACTATGCTTTTGTCCCCACTTGCTAAAGGCCCACTTAGTAATTCGGCCTGGTATTAGTTTTGGCCTGTTAAGGGCCCGTTTAACATTTCAGCCCTATATTAATTTCGGCCTGTTAAAAGCCCGTCATATAGTTGGGCCTACCTACGGCCCGGTTTGCATCCGGCCTGCTCGCAGCCGATATCTGATTGGGCCAAACAAGGACCAAGACAATTTTGGCCTGTTAAAAGCCCGTGATTTGATTCGCACAATCATGGGCCGGGGTCCATTTCGGGCTGCTGCGTACCTAGTAGGAATTAAGAACAAACCTACTCTATACAATAAAGAAATTACGGCATAGTAACTAAGAATAAACCTACACTGTAGAATAAAGGATTTAAGGTATATTACATCCACTGGGCATCGAAGTTCGCCACCAGTGATCATAAAGCGAAACGAAGAAGCAGATTACAAAAATTGGGCACCATTGCAGCGTAACAAAATAATACTGAACCGAGACCACTTCCAAGACAGTTCAAGAAAGGTTAGCCTTGCGGGGGAACTGCTGCGCAAGCTGCTGAGCAAGGCTGTGAGACCGGCCTAGCATGTTGGTCATAGCTTCCAGGTGTAGCCGTTTAGCGATTAGGTTCTCATTGGTGTTCTCCGCAATCTTTCTTAGAGATAGGACTTCAAGTCGAAGTTGAGTTGCAGAATGCCTTTCTGCTAGAACTTGGGACTGAAGAAGTCGAACTAATTCAGACAACGAATTCTGTGAGCTTGTCTAACTGTTAGTCTCAAGTAACTTGAACACCGCATGAAGACAAGACTTTGGGGTTGTCTCGTGATCTTCAAGATGTTTTGCCTTCTTTGCTGCAATATATGTTGGGTTTGTCTCACAGCCTTCAGCAGACTTGTGCATGCCATCAGGCATATCACCCTGAAACAAAGCAGAGAGATGACAGTTTTGCACGTGTATAAACAAAGATGATAACTGTTCTGTCAATTCTATCCAATTTCAAATTAGAAAATAAAGAGTATGTTCAAAATATCAATAGCATAATTTGGCATTGTTCATAATGCGGGGAGCTTCACCACACTACTGGATTACCATGTCAACATAACAAGCATAGATGAAGGGCAAAGAAAATCATTGTACCTATTTTGGATAATGTGCATGGCATGTTGTTCATATCATCAGCCACATCAGTAAGATAAAATAGGAGATGACAAGGTGCAAACGTGGGCTGCTTCACCACACACTGGATTATAGATCCACAAAAACAAGCATACATATAGGGAGTATTAAGTAATGTGCATGGTATGAATAAGAAATTTGGTTTTACAAGTAAAACTTAGAACTTACGGTTCTTACGAACATGCATTTTGGTAGAAACAACAAACTAAACAACAGTAAACGATAGGGAGTATGAGCAAATTAAACAGCAGTTGAGGATAAAGGCTTTAGAACGACTGACTTACATTAAAAGTTAACACCGGCTTTATAATGCCCTTCTCCATGTCAAGGGAAGGATAACTCAAGAATTTCAGCACAAAATCTTCTTCATAAGCATTGCCTGTACTCTACATTTTGTAGAGAGTAATTATAGATATGATAATACTGGAAGGGATAGATGATAATGAATATAAGATGCAGATTGATGCTACATAATCAACTACCAATCCCTGGAAGTACAAGCGTTACAGGACAAAATGTACTGACAAGAGCAATGGGCTACACTTCTGCACTGGCATTGTCTGTGTATTCTACTTGTTGGTAAGATTAAATATAGATCTGGTCTTTTTTAGTAAATGGTGGGCGAGGGAGATAAGATGCAGAATGCTACAAAATGAACCAATCCCTCTTCCCATAATACAAGAGTGTTTTGAACACTAGTGTACTATACAAAATGTTCTTATATTATGGGACGGAGGGAGTAGCTGTTAATGTAAGTACAGTGATAAACCACGTTAAGTCCTTACAAGAGGACTGTAGAGCTAAACCTCTTCAAAAGCATTGGGTTGATTCTACATTTATGTAAGAGTCCATACGGATCTTATAATGTCCACCAAATGGACGATTACGAGGCTAAAATGTGCAGTGATGCTACATAATCAAACAACTATGAAAGTAAGTATGGTCATACAGGGCAAGAGGTACTCACAAGAGCAATGCAGTGTGCAGTATAGTTGTGAGATTCTGTGGTCCCTTGAGAACGAATGTTCTTCTATAACAGTTTTCGTACAAGTGAGACATTAAGGCAAATGCAGAAATGTAGTTCAAATTGTGGTGTGACATCATAGACAGTACCTTATGCTGCAGCCGAGACCAATGTGTAACAAGATTATTCCAGTCACCGTCGGATAAATGTAGCACTGGAGACTTTACAGAAATTTCGTTCAGAGGCTTGCCATCGAAGTGCGCTTGCCTCATGTAGAAACGATACTTCATCAACGAGTGCTTGAAAAGCGCAACCAACCCTTGCTCGTCATCACAATCCAGTTTGCTCCTCGCCTATTTAAAACAATGAAATCTTGTGTCTTCTGCCAGCAGAAACATATGCAGTAATGACCATGAATAACATTAGTACATTACTTACGCGTAAGTTGCAGAGGAAGACTGGAAATTGTTCTGTGTCTGCGGTATAATCTTTCCATGAAGGAAAGATGCGCACAAAGTTCCTGACAACAACATAAGCTTCGTCTTCTAAACTGGGAAGAAATGGAATAGGGGTCCTATTTGCTGCAATTGGGGCTCTCTCTAGTTCGAAAAGGGATTTGGCAACTGGATTTGGTGTACTCTTTGCTAGAATGGGGGTTTTGCATCGTACAGCTGGTGCTATGTCAACTGGCATAATCATACTGTTTGCTGCAGTTGGGGGTCTGCTGAGTTGGGGCATCAGAAATGACCAGTGTAGTAGGGCTAGAGTGTGCTAGAGTTGGGGTATTTTGTGGGTCAGGTGATATTGCAACTACACCTAATGGGCTAGTTGACTTATCAGGTGTCACTACCTTTTCCAAATACTTTGCTTGTGCTCCTCCACGATCAGCAATCGCCCTCTTCCTTTTCAACGTCCGATACACAAGAACAGTATTTGAACGGATAAATATGGTATGATGACAGATGGAATATGTACTGAAAATGGATAGGCAGGGCGTACTCACATACACGATGTGTAAACTAAGCTAATGGCAGTTCAACAAAGTAGAAGCAATGCAAAGCATCAGTTGCAAGATATGTGCGAGCAATGTAACCTTGGAAAGTTAGAGCAAGTACCTTGATGGGTGAATAAGATAGGGCATCTTCCTCTGACTCCTCCACTAGGGAGCTACATTGACTTAGGTCTCACTCTAGCTCAGATTCACTGTTAGGATCATATTCTGAGCATGAATCTGTAGGTGGAGAGCGTTTGCATTGCATTGCATCCAGACTTGATTTCAGTCCCTTAATGCCAAGTTTGACAGCCATGGCATTGTTCTTCTTTATTCTTTTCATGCGCGCAACCTCATAATCATTATGATGCTGTTTAGAATCTGAGATTCATGAAAACATAAAAAGTAGTCAATTATCTATTGAATGCATTGCAGATTCAACTCGGGGAGTGTTTCCCTATAAACCCATGCATATGCAAAGTTCACCTCCCCAACCGTGCTGACCAGACCACACACAGAGATACACACCCGAGCGGCGAACATGCATTTTCGAAACTAATTTAGGAACATTTAGCTGACCAGTTAAACAACTCTGTTTTAATAATATCATATTCGTATTTGAACAACTAAGCTTGTTTAGCTTGATGGGTGGAGCAGTGTTATTATGACACGAAGCATGTATTCTGATCGTATAGTAATCATAAAAGGGGGAAACTCTAAGCATATTTTTTTAGCAAAAGAGGGTTTCCCATCTGATTTCTATTAAAGTAACCACCACGGAACCAACATGATCAATTAAACCCTAAGCATGATCAATTAAACCGTATTATGGTTGTGCGATGGCAGATTTGAAGCTGCAAACCGGAGAAATGATATTTAGCATCCGTTGTTTGCTTCGAACTAAGAACTAAATTCTAAGAGCTGAAAAGAAAGTAGAGTAACCAAGTTAAGATCTAATTTCTGGTTGAGATCAAAAAGTTGAGGAGATATGAAGTACCACCTCTCTTGCGGCGCCGTGTAGGCATCGGGGGTGCGATGGCTGTCGGTGGCATTGAGCAGATCTGCGATGGTAGACGAGTGCATCGGGGGATAAGTCCCGTTGCCGTGGAAGAGAAGGTCATGTGAGCGGCCCCGGCAAAGAGGACGACGGCGCCGATGAAGCGAGAGGACGTGATGCAAGGCTATTGGTCTGTCGCCGTGGATGAGAAACGTCCATCTCTAGCAGTGCACGACGCGGTCTTGGTAGGCGCTTCGGCATGGTGGAGGACAGTGGCGATGGATGTGGTGGAGGATGGCGGCGATGGATGGGGTGGCGGACGGAGGCTGGTGTGGGAATGGGGTGTTCTAACGCGGACGGTGTATGAATGGGAAAATGGAGGGAGAGGTACGGGGAACCATGTTTTTGGGACGTGCCTGTCTGAAATATGGGAAAGTTACGAACTTATCCCTTGTTTCAAATTTGGACGTCCCGTTGGTTGGGGATAGGACGGTAATCTCGCATCTCCCAAATATTTGCCGGTAACTATTTCGGGCGAGGAGAGGGTGTTTTGCCGCCCACGGTTGGCGCCCACGGTGTATGAACGGGGCTGACAGGTAGGGCGGTTGTGTCACGTTTGATGGAAGTTACACATTTGCCCCTATTTAAAATATTAGCCTACATCTATTTCGGACGAGGAGAGTTTGTTTTGCCGCCCACGGTTCGCGCCCATGGTGTATGAATGGGGAATGGAGGGAAAACCAGAGGTCTTTCGGACGAGCTTGAATCAAATGAGTTTTGCCGCCCATGTTTGACGCCCACCGTGTCGGAATGGGCTCAGAGGCGGTCGTGTCACATCTAATTGAAGTTACTGACCTACCCCTATTTAGAGCAGTGGAAATCGGGCCGATGGATTGTCCGTGTAATGGGTAGACAGTAAGTTCCATCTCCCAAACACTTGGCTTCGGGCAGACGATGTGGGAGTGGACATTTTGCTGTTTCTTTCGAATTTTGGGACAGTAAGCATCCACGTTTACCTTGGCAACTAAATTCGAATCCATTTTGCATTCCTATATGAATCTTTATAAATCATTCTATGTGTTTTTATATATCTTCAAAAGGACGACAAAGATGTATTCCACTATCATATATGAACATGGTTTACAAATGCCGATACTCAAATTCAGAAACTAGAATCCAGTTTAAGGTGAATTCGAATATTTGGAACACTTCATGTCCAACTCAAATGTCACACGCAGCATAATGTGTACTCCCATTTAGATATGTACACACGCGATGTATCAAGATTCAAATACCGAGTCAATCAACCAAGAATGTACGGAACTAACAGACATATAAACACTTATAGAGTATATGGATCAATAATATCAACTAACATACATAAGCCAGGCCGCTGTACTTTTTTTTGGCTACAACATCATCCTTTTTTTAGCCAGCATCTTGGCCCTTTCCGATGCGTGCCACTTATGGTCCATCTATACTACTATTGTTGAATGCACATTCAGCCCGATTGGCATATTTGTAGGTCTGGCACAACAATCCAAATGAAATGTCTCCGAGTCTTATCAATTAATACAGACTTGTGCTCAAATAAAATTACAAACAAAAAAAACAATTATTACATGATCTCTAAAACAAATGGTTTGATTGATTACATGAACAGACAACACAAAGGTTATTCAACTATGGATAGAACATTTCACCTATGATTTACCAAGTAGGAATTTAATTTCCTTTTTTCCTTCAAGACCTTAACAATCTGGTCAGTCTTAGCTTGCTTCGTTTTGAAATCCACCAAATATTTAATGGTTGTCTTGAGTACTTCTTGTGGTTGTGTTGTTTGCTTCCTCAACATGTCAACTTCATCTCTAAGTGAAGAAGCAGAATCTCTTTCTACCACTAGTTTAGCCTCTAGAGCATCAGCAGTTGGCAATTCATAATGCATGATTGGGCCGGTGCCACTGCTGTGGGATGATGCAACGTCCATGGGGACCTCGCTCTTTGATCTTGGGCTAACGTATTTCGCCATTAAAGTTCCGATTGGATTCAGAAAAGTTGAAGTAAGCAAAACATCTCAACTGGGAGTTATAACAGCAAACCAGTTAAACAAACAAGGAATTCAAGAGTTTCAATTGGATGCTGAAAAGTAGTTTTAACATCATTGTAACCCACTGTTGCAGCAGCAAAGCAGTTAAACAAACAAGTAGATATTTAAGTTAAGGCAAACAGGTAATTCTTAACAGTAAGTATCAAACACATAGATAGGCGCAGTCTGGCTGTGCCATTATGTAATCAGTAGCAAACTAAATTAAGCCAAGCAACATAATTGAGCAATTTTGCAATAAGTGGCTAACTAAAATTCCGAGAAGCAGGTAACTGAACTTACGCTAGTTCTTTATACAGGCACACTGCAACTTCTTTTTCGCTTACAAGGTTGTACGAAGGATTCCATGGCATCAATTGCTTGGATACGCAGTCCAATACTTCTTTCTTCCCACACTGCATGGGTAAGTCGAATGGTTAATCTGGTAAGATGTTGCGTCCTTGATATGTTATATGAGGACGTGTAGTCAGACTAGTTGTAGCCAAACACATCACACTGGCTTTTACTGTATATTTCATGCGATTACTTTTGGCATATCGAGATCTAAGCAATCTACTATAGGATGAAAAGACTGGCATCCTTCACATTATTGGCGAACTGAGTTCATAGAAACAAGCAATTCAACCATTCTGTGGGTAAATCAAAAGCGCCAGTGGAATATTTTTCACTATCCAATCATACACGCAAAAAGGGGCGACGCCACCATAGGGGCTGGTATGGGCGACCGCCTCAGGTGGCTGGAAAGTGTGCACCTAGTTTGAGTCGTCCAAGTTGGCCCACGCTAGTTTTGTTCATCCCAACGCACGAGCAGGCAATGTAAAAAAATGAAGAAAAATGTTTTAATTTGCATGGGCCAATAACATAAGTGCAAGGCAAGCCCTATAGTAGGCTCGCGGTCCAAACGAGCGCCTCCCATATCGATCGACAGCAGGAAAAATCCCAATTCATTCGCTCCAGCCTCCAGTCTGGTTTGCTCCTAACCTAGCCGCCGTTGGACAGACCGACACAGCACTTCCTCGCGCTCTCATTGGAGGGCGGTCGCCGGGCTTCAAGCGAACGGAAGGACAAGAAGATGAAGATCCAACCCTGGGTGTAGCCTGCGTGGGAGGCACCGGCGGCAGCACGGGCATGGCATCGAGCTTGCGCAAACGGACAGTCGCAGCTTGCAAGAGTAGCATGCGCAACGAGGAGGTACATCACATCCCTGATTATATCTAATTCAACTTGTCGGCGTTCTGGGAACGGGGGTCCCCAGACTTGCCTGCCTGCGGCCTGTGGCGTGGCTCAAGTGGGGGCCCAGCGTGGCCCATCTTCATCAACACAAGCTCAAGACCCTCGCGAGGGGCCAAGCCTCGCGGGGCGGACGACAGAGAGTTTCCTCAGGAGCGGCCTCATCAGGCACGCTCGCGAGGAGGCGGAGGGATCAATGCAAGGGCACCTCGCGAGGATCCAGTGACGCAAGCCATGACGACCAAGGCCAGGCGGGCACCTGCCTGCGCAGAGTCCTTGTTTCCCCTTTGGTGCAAAGGAGGCAAGCTCAGGCCAAGGTATCAGGCAAAGGTTACCATTCCAGTGCAACGAGACCAAGACCAGCCGGGCGGCCGGACGGAGGTCATCGTGGAGACCAAGACGGCGTCACCACCAGAGCTTTTGGCAGCCGAAGACCACCTTTGGTCAGGATAACTTGTACTAGATGTTCCCCTTCAAAATAGCCAATTGTTGGCGCCCTTCCCGCTCATTATTTCTGGGAGAGGCCCAGGGCCTCTATAAATAGAGCTAGCCACCCTGGAGTAGGGGGGAGGAAGGAGACAAGGTTAAACCCAGTATAGGCTAAGTAGAACAACCGCACCAGCTCAAGAACACCTCTCGCGAGGCTGTTCTTCCTTTGTACTGTTCATCATCAGCCCCTGAGGCAATCCACCACACCACACACTGGAGTAGGGTATTACACCACAACGGTGTCCCGAACCAGTATAAACCCCGTGTCCCTTGTGTTGCTCATCATTTTCATCTCAGTTCGCTCGAGAGGATCGGACGTAGATCGATAGGGGAGAGATCTCCGCGCGCACCCTAGTGTTCGAACCTCAAGGGTCTGCCGGAACCCGAAATTCGACATTTGGCGCGCCAGGTAGGGGTGCGCCGGAATCCCTTCTTCCGTTGTTCGCATGTGATCTTCCGTCGTGTCCATGGCTGACGCTCGTCGGGCTCGCGTCGAGCGCCGATCTTCTCTCGCCACCCGCGTCACCCAGACGGCGCCCGTCGGTGGTCCCCCTCGTCGTTCCTCGTCGCCCGCCGCCAACGCCGCCATCGGCCCGGCGGGAAACGAGCATCAGGCCTCGTACCAGCATCCTTCGGTGCGGCGAGATGGTTGCACTGCCACCCCGGCTGGCTCGTCGTCCCACGCCCGTCGCACCCCCATGGATGCACGCGCCTCGCTGCTCTTGGCGAAGGAGCTTCTCCGTTACCGCCCCGTTGACGACCTCTACGAGGACTGGCTCGCCCGCATCACCGATCTCGTCAGCGCCGCAGGGGGCTCCCCCTTGCGGCCCCCCTCATTACCGCGCCTCTGTTCCGCGCAGGAGGCGATGATCACGAGGTGCCTCCGCCACCTCCTCCCCAAGAAGGCGCCTTGGCTGCAAGGCGTGCAGCCCCAGGGCGAGACTCACTACGTCCAGCACCTGCGCAGCAAAAAGGAGCTGCCAAGAGATCCCACGTCCCCGAGAAGGTGCTCGCGCACTCCCGGTGCCGGCGCGCCAAGATCGCGTCTCAGCGCTTCCATGACAAGACCCCGCGCTGCTCCCAACGGCGCGTGGTGACCTGCAAGAGCAAGATCGGCACCAGCCAAGGGCGCCGGTGGCCACAACGGGCTGCCTCGCCTTCACCCCCGAGATGCGCGGTGTCACATGGCCGGGCAAGTTCAAGCCTGACCTCCCTCCTCGCTACGATGGCACGGCGGACCCCGCGGAGTTCCTGCAGCTCTACGAGATGGGAATCATAGCCGCCAACGGGGACAAAAAGGTCATGGCGAATTGGTTCCCCATGGCGCTCAAGGACAGAGCCCGCACCTGGCTCCTGAACCTGGTCCCCGGCACGATCTCCTCCTGGAGCGAGATGCGCACCCGCTTCATCGCCAACTTCCAAGGCACCCGCGACCGGCCCCCGGCCGTGAGCGACCTGCACCGCATCAAGCAACAGCCAGGGGAAACCCTGCACAAGTACATCCAGTGCTTCAACTATGCTCGCCTCAAGATCCCCAAGGTGACTGAGGAAGCCATCATCTCAGCTTTCTCCGACGGCGTGCGCGACATCAAGATGAAGGAGGAGCTAGCCATCCATGAAGACCTGTGCACATCCCTGGAGCTGTTCAACTTGGCGACCAAGTGCGCCAGGGCTGAGGAAGGGCGCCTCTCCCTTCTCGAGCTCCCAGCAGCCGGCCCAGAAGAGAAGAAGCTCAAGGCCAAAGACGTGAAGCGCAAGGGGGCTGATGTGCTAGCAGCAGAGCCGGACACCAAGCGAGGCAGGGATCAGCCTGAGTCATCCAAGGGCGGACGCTACTGCGTATACCACGACCTCCACACCCACAACACCAACGAATGTCAAGAGCTCAGAGCCGTGCGAGACGGGTGATTCGGCCGACGCCCCGAGCGCAACGACAGGGGCTATGGCCGAGGAGGAGGAAGATGCGGAGGACGGTGGGAAGACCATGGCCCACGTCAGGGATGGCGTGACCGCCCTCGCGAGGACCGTTGGCAGGACCAGCCTCACGAGGGGGGCTGGAGGGACCAGCCTCGTGAAGACCGCCCGCACGGCAACGCAGGCCTCCCGCCTCTGCCACCGCTGCCAAGAAGGAATGACGACCAGCATCAATACGATGGATTTGGGGGCTTCCAGGAGCCGCGCGCAATTGCCTGCATCTTGGGCGACGCTTAGGCTCCAGCCTCATAGCACATCTTCAAGCAGTTTGCTCGCGAGGTGACCGCAGTTCTTCCCAAGCTTGAGGCCACGCGCCCTCTCAGGTGGTCTACATGCACTATCACATTCAGCTCAGCGGATCAGCTCAAGTGCGCGGCAACGGCTGGAGTCCTCCCGATGCTTTGCTCCCCAGTCATCAGCAATGTGCAGGTCACCAGGACCCTCATCGATGGCGGTGCTGGACTTAACGTCCTGTCCGTCGAGACGTTCGACAATCTCCAAGTGCCATACGACCAGCTCCAACCAACCAAGCATTTCTCAGGAGTCACCGATGGTTCTACCATTCCGATTGGGCAGGTGCGCCTTCCAGTCACCTTCGGGCAGCGCAGGAACTACCGCACTGAGCTCATCGACTTTGACGTCGCTCACATCTGCCTACCGTACAACGCCATCCTCAGGTACCCGGCCCTGGCCAAGTTCATGGCAGTGACTCACCATGGTTACAATGTCCTCAAGATGCCTGGAAGTAGTGGAGTCATCACCGTGCCCTATGAAGAAAGAGACGAGTGTGTTCACTGGAGCGTGGGTTCCAAGCCGCGGCAATCGAAGACCCAGATCACAGGGGCGGGAGACCTCTTGAAGCGACCCTCAAGAAGAAGAAGACCTCGCCAGGCTCAAGCCACAAGGGGGCTGGCGCCTCCGGAGGTGTTGCGTCAAGCTCCGCGCTCGATCAGGGAGCGCCACCCCCTCACGCATAGGAAAGCGCGCCCAGCGCCCTCCTCAGGCAAGACTCGGGGGCTCCTCCTTGGAGAGCCACCGATCTTGCCAAGGTCGCGAGGGAGGCGCTCGGGCATCACTTGGAGGAGTGCTTTCAGGCGCTTTTCCCTCGGGAAGGTACAATGCAAGGAAGAACAAACCCTCAGGAGTTCGTCGCAAGAAACACTCAAGAGCTTCAAGAGTCAAGAGTCATGCGCGGCAGCCGCCGCCTGCCTGCCGTAGCCCCACATCCAGGCGAGGATGGTGGGCTGCGCGTCTGCATCGACGTCCCGGGGCTCAACCGAGCCGCGTCTCAAGAGAGCCTCTGGCCTTCGCGCGTGAGGCGTTGTGAGGGGTCACCTCACAGCTACGTCTGCATGCCCTTCGGCCTGCCAAACGCGGCCGCCGCTCACCAGCGCTTGCTGAGGAGCATCCTGGAGGCTCAAGAGGTCAGGCACCACGCGTTCCTGGCAAAGATGGAGATGGCTCTCGAGGAACCGCTGGAGCCCACGGAGCCTCCCGAGGCCCCTGGGCCTGGGGGCTCGTGAGGGCCGACGTCTTCACGGCACATCGCTCACTTCCTCAGCATCACTTCATCTTCAACGGCGTCAGGTGACATCTTTCAAAGCTCTACCTTCAGCTAGGAGCACCCACAGGGCTGCACCATTCCCAGGACGCGTGGGTCCGTCCCCACGGCATGTATCCATTTTGTTTATGTTCTTAACTTACCTGGTTGGGGGCACCCTTCGGGCTGCATCACCCCCACGCCACTCGGGCTCGACCCAGCGGCAGTTGCATCTTTAATATTTGCCTTAGGATGAAGTCCCCGTAAATTATCACCTACTGCTTACCGCCATGCAAAGCGCTTGCACGTTAAAAGGGGGGCGCCTGAGCATCGCGACTCATGGGCTCTTACTGGCTCTCCAGCCCTCACCCCCTGGCCTTGACCCACGACATCGCGACCAGTCATACCAGTGGCGGCTGAGCTCGCTCGAGGGCCGGGACCTGAGGATGTAGAGCATTTGCATTCTAACAACCCTGCAGGAACACACCAGTTGATAAAGGCCCAGAGCTAGGCGCAACCCACCTCGAGGTAGGGCCTCGTGAGTCCCGCGCTGGCTCACGGGTGCCCAGATACACCTCTCCTAGCCCTACCATGCCGGCCACGTGTCAGGGCGGGGCTGTACACGCCCCGGGGGCTCCTCCCGGAGGGGAGCCCCCTCCCACGCACCACTGGAAGCACCATGCTCCGCGCTGGCTGACGACACTGCCGAGGAGCGGCTATGCCCGTACACATACGGAAGCGCTATGCTCCGCGTTGGTGATAAACAACTGAGGGCGGCCCACGGCCATACCAACCTCAGGGAGCCCAGAGCTCAGTGTTCGACACCATCGCAACGCCTCCCCTCGGGAGTGCCGTGCAAGGGGGCTAGACACGGGGGCTACGCTCGGGCCTCGCCCGGGCACGCCACCCAGCCAGGTCCCTCGGACCTGGTCGTCGCGCGCCACTCCCCGAGCGGAGCCAAGGTACGAGACCCGTTTGAGCATCAAGGGGGACTCCCGAGCATCGCGACTCAGGAGCCTAACTTGGCACGTAGCCCCTCACTCCTTAGCCCCGTCCTTGGTTTCCGGTCGGGGCTAATGCTGGGTGAGGTACGCGCGGGGCCGGGCCCTGCCGACGCATCGCCTCCTCCTTCCCTATTTGTTGCTCGCGTGTCAAGGGCGACTCCTGAGCATCGCGACTCAGGAGCCTAACTTGCCACGTAGCCCCTCACTCCTTAGTCCCGTCCTTGGTTTCCGATCGGAGCTAACGCTGGGTGAGGTACGCGCGGGGCCGGGCCCTGCCGACGTAGAGCGCAAGCAAGTAGGAGAGGAAAATGCAAGTTCCAGGAAATTCAAAGCAAATATTACAAGCCACAAGATTGTTCCACAACGTCAAACACAAATTTAAACGCCTCCTCGAGGCATGGTGCATGTGCAGGGATAAAACAGGATGGAACTCGCGAAGGGATCACTCCCCAGTAACGCCGTCACCGGTGGTGGAGTCATGCTGGACGACATCGCCTCTTGAGGTCACAAGGCCGGCGGCGCCACGCCCGCGCAGGACGCTGCGGGAGCGGAACTTTCCCAGGAAAACCTCGGCTCGGCCTTTCACGGCCTCAGCGGCAGCGGCGGCACGCTCGCTGCTCATGGGCTCCAGCAGGCTGTCGAAGTCAACGTCGGGGTCGCGCAGGAAGACATGGCTGAGGACGCGCGTCAGCGCCGCGGAAGACAGGGCACGCGCCTCGGCCTCGACCGTGGGGCCAAGGCCGTCTGCGACGTCCTCGAGCGCATCAACCAGGAAGGGGAGCAGCTTGGCGGGGCCATCTTCCGCACCAGCTAACGGCTCCTCCAGGCCGCTCTCATATAGCGTCTTCAGTAGGCCGCGGGCCTTCTTCTCCAGCTTCGCGAAGGCCACCCAGTCCTCTGCCAGGTCCTTCGCCTTGGCGTCCAGCTCGACCCTCTTCGCCTTTAGCGACTGCTCCAGTATCTCCAGTTGGCGGTGGCGGCCGTCGAGCTTGGCGTCCCGGTCCATGGCAGCGGCCTCCTGTCGGGGGGAATCGGCTTCCTCGAACACCTATGGGGACCGAGCCCCTTACTGGTTCGGCGGGGGGCGGAGGTTGCACAAAGAGCAGATCGAGGCGGTGCACACAAGGGATTTTACCCAGCTTCAGGCCGCACGGATGCGTAAAACCCTACTGCTGCTTTGTGGTTTGTATTGTGTTCTTGCTCGGAGGCGCGTGGTGCTACAGTACACCCGAGCCGATGGCGAGGCCGAGCGTGGAAATGGGTCTCCTCATCCCCTCCTACGTGCGCATGGGGCCTCCTTTTATATGATCAAGGGGTTACCCACAGGTGGCAGCGTAGGTGGGGGCAAAATTGGTAGAATGCTGTAGTGGGTACAGCTGCCTGCACAGTGGCTGTACAGTGCTATCATACCTAACTCTGACGGCGGGGGACAAGGGCATTAAATGCCCGTCCGCGTCGCCCAGACGGTGCAGGGAAGTGGACCGTCAGGAGCGCCACCGTTTGCCACGATGGCTACTCTGTCAGCTTCGCTTCACCACCGCATGCCCCTGGCTGCACAGCCTCCCGCCATGTGCGCCTGGGACGCCCCCAGAGCGACACGTTGGTGGGTGAGCTAGAGCGCAGGCACGGGGTGGTAACTTGCCGCGGCAAGCGCCTTGCCGCGGTGGATGTCTTGTCGCGCCCGGGAGCTTGGTGCTCACCGGGCCCTGCCGAGGCGCGGGGCGCGCCGTGGCAGGGTCCTTGTCGCGCCGTGGATGGCCTTCCCGGCAAGCTCCTCTTGCCAGGGTCTTGTGCTTCGAGCGGCAGTCCCGGCAAGCTCCTCTTGCCAGGGCCTCGCTCTCTTCGGGTGGCCTTCCCGGCAAGCTCCTCTTGCCGGGGCCTTGGCTCAAACACTTTGTTCTTGAATGGCCCAAGAGGGGACCATGGAGGGTCTTGGCGATCACCTGGCAGGCCTTGACGCGGGGTGCTACGACTACCCGTGCACAAGTTCGGGGTACTAAGGTACCCCTATTTTAGTACACCGACAGGAGCCCCCGGGCCTGGGCCATACACGGTGCCGAGCGCTGTTGGGCCAGGCCCAAAACAGTGCACGGGCACGCGCGACCTGGGTCACGCTGCATCTTTTTCTGCGCCCACCACGTCCTCCCCGAACGGTACGCGTCGAACGCGGCATCGTGGGGAGAGGCGTGCGTGACGTGGGCGGCGTGCGCGGGGCTGAGCCCCGCAGGCACGCGTCACGTCGCAGGCGATTTATTTATTCGGAAAGGTGAAACGCCCCCCTCTTCCCCTTATAAGCAGGGGAGACAGGGGCAGTCCGCCCACCCGCCAGTTGCAATTCCTCGAAATCCTCCGCCACTTCCCAAGAGAAGCAGCGCTCCGCCCCCCTTCCGCCGCCACCAGTGCTACCGACGCCGTCGACCTCCCTCCCTCTTTCCGCCATGGCCCCGAAGGGCGACAAGGGGAAAGGGAAGGTCGTGAAGTCGTCCGAGGCGCTGCGGCTCGAGGCGCAGTGAAAGGACCAGGCGGTCTTCCCTCCTGAGCTCGACGCGTGGGTCCTGAGGGAGGAATACTACCTCTTCTGGTCGGCGAGGACGCGAGCGCATCCGTGCACGAGGGTTCTTTCCGGCGTCGCCCAGAAGGAGTATCCGACCGGGTATCCCTTCTTCGCTCTGTTCTTCTATTGCGGGCTCTGCCCGCCCTTCTCTGAATTTTTCTGCGACATCATGAACACCTACGGGTTCCACCTTCTTGATTTCACCCCCAATGCTGTCTTGACCATGGAAATTTTCGCACATCTCTGCGAAAATTTTGTCGGAGTCTTTCCAAACGTAGCTCTCTTCCGCCACTTCTTCACGCCTCAAGTAGAGAGAGGAGAGCCCCTCTCCGGCGGGATCGCCTGGATCTCGAAGCCCGGCAAGAAGGATGCTTATCTGGAGGGAGAGCTCCGCAGCAAATGGGAGGAATGGAGGGCCGACTGCTGCCTGATCGTCGAGGAGAACCCGCAGCCATTCACCGCCGTGCGCCAAACCCCTGTGGTGCGCAGCAGGGATTGGAGTGACGTGGCTCCGGATGATGACAAGCTGCGGGTTGCCGTCACCTGGATCCTGCGGCTCAGGCGTGCCGGGCTCACAGTTGGCGCCGTCGGCGCAGATTTCCTCCGCCGCTGCATCGCTCCCCTGCAGGAGAAGAGGAGGCCTGCCTGGGAGTTCCAGAATGCGGCGGATATCATGAGGCTGCGCCCTGGCCTCAACTTCAATTTCACCGTCTTGGACCTTGCCGGACCCACCAACCAATCCTCAGAGCAGCCCCCAGTGCAGCCCCCAGCGTAAGCATATGGGTTGCTTCCCGCCGTTGGGCGCGCCCGGGTACCCTTCGCTTTTCCTGACATCTGGCTGACGATTTGTGTAGGAGCAGAGCAACCCCACCAGGAGCGTCTGGAGACCACCCCCGTTGAGCCACCCGCTACAACTACACCGCCAAGGGGGAGTTCCCCGGCGAGGGAGCCGTCCCCGGCAAGGGAGCAGCCCCCGGCAAGAGGGCAGTCCCCGGCACGGGAGCGGTCTCCGGCGAGGGAGCAGCCCCCGACAAGGGAGCAGTCCCCGGCAAGAGAGCCGTCTCCGGCGAGGGACGATGCCGACGGCCCCTTGGCGACAGAGACCGCGACGGCAGACCCTGGCCCAGGTAACCTTCTTGCCTCGAAACTCCCCTAGGGTTCTTCTTCTTTGGATGGTTGCTTGACTTCTCCCCCTCCTTCGGCCTTCAGACCCGCCCGCCGCGGACTTGATGGAGACCGAGGTCGTCGCCGAGGAGGACGCGCACGGCCATACCGACGACGCGGCCACCACCGGAGAGGCGGAGGGTGCTGAAAATCCGGTTGGTGAAGAGGCCGCCGGGGCAGCCGCGGGTGAGGGGGCCGGCGATCGTACTGACGGCCCTGAGGCCGCAGGAGCGCCAGGCGCTGCGCCGACCGCGGATCCCGCCTCCGCAGCGGCGTCGGGCCCAGAGGAGCCCCAGCCAGGCGCCTACCTGAAGGCCGGCGACGACATCTTCATCAAGCTCCCCTAGGAGTCGACTTCCAGGGCGCCGGTCGAGGGGGAGGCCTTGGATGGAGAGGTGCTCGCCTCCGCTGGGCTGACGCTGGTTGACGCGCCAAGCAGCAGCGGCGGCGAGCCTGAAGAGGAGCGGCTGCTCCGGAAGCTGGTGTCGCTCTACCGCGCCTGACAAGCCCAGGTGGAACGCCGGGAAGCGCTTGTCGCGAAGGCGGGAGCGGACATGGAGAAGCGCGCCAGGGAGCTCCGGGAGCTCAACCAGGAGGCCCTCCATTCCTTGGCGGAGGAGCGAAAGCAGCTCGACGAGGCGCGGACGGTCTTCATCCTCGAGAAGGCAGAAGCTGAAGAGCAGCAAAGGCTTGCCGCTGCGGGGCTGGCCGCGCGGGAGGGTGAGCTGGTGCAGCAGAAAGCCAGCCTCGCCAGCCACGAGGAGGAGGTCGCCGCACGCGAGCAAGCGCTCGGCGGAGCGCTCAAGGAGGCGCGAGATGCTGCCGCGGCCGCCGAGACAGCCAAGGAGGCACTGGAGGCGAGGGTGGCGCAGCTCGACACCGACCTCAAGGCGAGCGGCGAGGAGCTCGCCGCGCTCAAGCAGGAGCGCGAGAAGGGTGCCCACACCCTTGGTGAGCTGTAGGGCCGCTTCGCCGAGAAGATCAAGGAGCTCGACGCCGCCAAGGACTCCAACGCCGATCTCGAGTTGAAGCTGGACACCTTGTCCAAGGCGCTGGACAGCGCCAAGGAGCAAGAGGTGGCCTTGCGGAAGGAGGTCGCAGACAACGAGGCGTTGTTGGAGAGCGCCGCGGTCACCCAGAACGAATTCAGGGCGACGGTGGAGCAGTGGACCGAGGGACTCGTGGACATCGCCGCCTCCATCAACAAGAAGCTGACGCTGCTGGGGATGGAGGGCCACGAGTACCCCACTGGCGAGAACGTCCCACCCAGCGCCAACCTCACTTCGTTCTTCAAGGGCATGGTGGCGGCCCTCAAGCATCTCCGGAATGCGATCCCAGAGCAGCTGGCCGGCGAGACGCGTGAAGCCATCGCCGGAGCCCTCGAGAAGGTGTTGGTGAAGGTCGCCTTCCGCAACCCCGGCATCAGGCTCACCAACGTCCTCAAATCCCTGCCGGCAGAGGCCGACCTCGAGGAGATCAGGGCCCTCGTCGCGCCCATAGTGGAGAAGGTGGCCAGGATCAAGAGGATCGAGGGCGACCGTGTGGATTAGGCCGCCTCCCCTTTCCTTTTTCTTGTCGCTGCTGGCCAAGTCATGAAGGTGATTCATTAGGGCTGCGACAAGCTTGCCTTTGTAATATAACTCTATCTTAGGTAGTGACTGCACTGTTATTTCCTCTACTTGACTCTGTGCTTTGTGTGTTTTTGCCCTACGCTTCTGGGGACTTGTCGGTGTAGGCCTCCACCTTACCGCGGGCTCTGAGTGCGGGACATCAGCAGCCCGCCAGCGGCGCCACTACCGGCAAGAAACCTTGTCGCGGCTAGCTGCAGCTCACTTAAATTGTTGAGCAGGCTCAAAGCAAAGTAAGTGTTGCGACTGCAGTCGCAACACACTTAAGCTTCTGCGCGAGCTCGAAACAAAGTAAGGATGCCACTTTGGTTGTAGCACACTTAAGTCGTTGAGCGGACTCGAAACGAAGTAAGGGCGCAACTAGCCACGAACCGGTCCCTCCGCGCACAGGTTTTCCATACAAAGCACGGTCGTTCGAGGAAGATAACCTTAAAATTTTAAAAACTTGATTGCTCAAGCTATGGCAACTTAGCTTTTCCGTGGCTCACTGCCCGGCAAGGTCGCTTTCCGGCAGGGCGAGGCATGGGGCTCGCCGTCGCTTACCGGGGGTCAGTGCTGCACAGAGTGTCAGATAATGCATACAAGCAATAAAGATCATGAGATCGACAAGGTGCGCGGAGCACATGAACTCAATCTGCGCACAGGGTCTGCGCCTGGCCCCGTACAAAGGATCACATGCAACAGCGGCAAGACTTTGTACAGGAGGGTGGTTGCCGTACGGGGTCCGACAACCGCGCCTTATGGGCGAAACTTACGAAGATGCCCAATGTTCCTGGAGTTGCTCACTGGAGCGGTATCTTCGGTCTCAAGGCGGACAGCGCCAGGCCTATCGACTCGTTTCACCCGGTAAGGGCCTTCCCACTTTCCCGGGACTTCTGGCACTAACCTTGTGGCTATAAAAGCGATGCAAAGCTTGCTGGCAGCGAGCAGCTTGCACAGCGGCCTAAAGACGGTCCTCCTCGAGGAGCAGCGGGTCATCTCGATGCAGCTGCTCTCGCTCGAGCTCAGCGTGAGCGAGCACTCGAGGTGGCCCGTACGCAAGATCTGTGGGGCTAACTGCCTCCGCTCCATGGAATAGAGCGAAAGGTTGCCTGGTATGACCAGGGCTTGCCTGCGCCGAGGGGCGTCGGCGCAGGTTTGGACGACGTAGCGTTGCGAGCTCGGTGCATGTTCGGGCGCCGTGGCGCCATGAGCTGGCTCGACGACGCCCGTCCCGTCGCCGGCGCCGTCCCCACCACCCGTTTGCTCCAAGGGTGGCGGGTTCGACGCGGACGGACCGGCCACCTCTGGAGCCTTCTTCTTCGGTGGCATGTCGATGAAGATGACGGAGATCTAGCCCGTGCGGACGCCGGATCAGGTTTGCACAACTTCGACGCCCCCTACCTGGCGCGCCAAAGATGTCGGGGGGAATCGGCTTCCTCGAACACCTATGGGGACCGAGCCCCTTACTGGTTCGGTGGGGGGCGGAGGTTGCACAAAGAGCAGATCGAGGCGGTGCACACAAGGGATTTTACCCAGCTTCGGGCCGCACGGATGCGTAAAACCCTACTGCTGCTTTGTGGTTTGTATTGTGTTCTTGCTCGGAGGCGCGTGGTGCTACAGTACACCCGAGCCGATGGCGAGGTTGAGCGTGGAAATGGGTCTCCTCATCCCCTCCTACGTGCGCATGGGGCCTCCTTTTATATGCTCAAGGGGTTACCCACAGGTGGCAGCGTAGGTGGGGGCAAAAATGGTAGAATGCTGTAGTGGGTACAGCTGCCTGCACAGTGGTTGTACAGTGCTATCATACCTAACTCTGACGGCGGGGGACAAGGGCATTAAATGCCCGTCCGCGTCGCCCAGACGGTGCAGGGAAGTGGACCGTCAGGAGCGCCACTGTTTGCCACGATGGCTACTCTGTCAGCTTCGCTTCGCCACCGCATGCCCCTGGCTGCACATCCTCCCGCCACGTGCGCCTGGGACGCCCCCAGAGCGACACGTTGGTGGGTGAGCTGGAGCGCAGGCACGGGGTGGTAACTTGCCGCGGCAAGCGCCTTGCCGCGATGGATGTCTTGTCGCGCCCGGGAGCTTGTTGCTCACCGGGCCCTGCCGGGGCGCGGGGCGCGCCGTGGCAGAGTCCTTGTCGCGCCGTGGATGGCCTTCCCGGCAAGCTCCTCTTGCCTGGGTCTTGTGCTTCGAGCGGCAGTCCCGGCAAGCTCCTCTTGCCAGGGCCTTGCTCTCTTCGGGTGGCCTTCCCGGCAAGCTCCTCTTGCGGGGGCCTTGGCTCAAACACTTTGTTCTTGAATGGCCCAAGAGGGGACCATGGAGGGTCTTGGCGATCACCTGGCAGGCCATGCCGCGGGGTGCTACGAATGCCCGTGCACAAGTTCGTGGTACTAAGGTACCCCTATTTTAGTACACCGACACCTCCCTAGCTTTCGTCTCCTTTTCCTTCTCCTTTCGGTTGTGCACCTCCTTGGCGAGCTCGTCGCGCAGGCCCTGCAGCTCGGCCTCGAGCGCCTTGCCGCGGCCCTGGGCGGCTGCAACGTCGCCCAGGGCAGCATCGCGAGCGGCCTTGGCTTGGTTGGTGGCCCGCTTCTCCTCGTCGGAGGACAACACAGCCTGGCTCAACGCCGCTCGGACAGAGGCTGCAGAACGAGCCCAGCCAGAAGCCAACTCCAGGCGCCCGGCCACAACGCGAGGATCCGCGCTCAGGAGATCCTCCCGCGGCTAGCTCAGCTCATTGGCAACCTGGTCCAAGACAACAGCAGAGGGAGCAGAAGAGACAAGGACCTCTGGAGCAGGCAGAGAGGACGACAGCGTGACCATGGCTTGGCAGGAAGGGACCTCCTGAGCCTTGGTCGCGTCGGCCGCAGCGTCGGGCATAGTCGATTCCAGGCCCAGCGGGGCCACGGGGCTGACTCCTTGCCGGGGCGCCCCAGTTGGCCTCGCGAGGGCGGCGGGACCGAAGAGGTGCGGGCTTTGCCGTCCCTTCCCCCAGCGGCCGAAGGCATTGCCCCGGCAGACGGGTTCACCCCAAGCGGGGCCGCAGAGGCCTCTTTCAAACTCTTGGCCGCGGGTGCCGGCCTGGCAAAGAGCGCAAACGTCAAGTTTCAGCAGCAGAGACCAAGCGGAGCATAAATTGAGCACTTACTGGGCGTCGTCCGTGGACTCAAGCAACCTCCGACCGAACTTGAAGCCCGAGAGCCTGCAGCGGGGGTCGGTCTTTGGTGGCCCGGAAGCAGAAGGTGCCTCAGGACGAATGGAGCCGGCCTTGGACCCCTCAGGGACCGGAGCAGACCTTGGGGGAACCAGGCTCGACCTGCCCTTCCTCGTGACCGAGGAAGAACCCTCCCCTCCTCGCCTGGCGTCGGCCTCGTCATCGTCCAACATGGAGCGGAGGGCCCGGGACCTGCGCCGAGGGAAGGACTCCTCCCAATCCTCGCCAGTCTCCTCCAAGTCAGACGCTTCCTCCTCCACCTCTTCTTCCCCCTTTCCCCCGCTGGAGCTGCCGGAGGACAAGTTCACCGTCGCCAGAACCGTCAGATCTTCAGGGGCTGCTGCGGGCACCAGCCCCTCGCCATTGAAGGTGGGCATGGCGTTCACCACCTGCTCCCAATCGTCATGAAGGAAAAGGGGGACGGGGGCGCCCACCGGTCTCGCCACGTCTTCCCCAACCAAGGAATGGAGGGCCGCGACCATATCTTCGTCGGTCAGCGCCTCAGAGCTCAGGCGCATGGCGGCGTCCGCCCTTCCAAGCTTCCACAGTGGGAGCGGGTGCTCCTGGAATGGAGCCACCCGGTGCTCCAGGAACTCCCTCATGAGCGAGGCCCCGGTCAGCTTCGCCGCCCCCAAGTTTCTTGGCTTCAGGTCCGCGTTCATCCTCCTCAGGACCGCCTTCGCGTGAGGGTTGACAAGCTCTGCGCGGGACCACGCGTCGACGGACTTAGGCTACCCCGTGGGCAATACCAGACGAGGATGGAGGCGCCCGACGTCCATCATGACCCACTTGCTCCGGTAGCCTTCGATCCTCTTCCCAGGCTTCGAGATGGCATTGGAGTTGGAGTACGTGATGAAGCTCACGCATGCGGATACTTGAGCGCCAGAAACCCGGAGGGAGAAGAAGTGGCGCAACAAAGCCACCGAAGGCTTCACGTCGACATGAGCCTCGCAATAATAGGCGAAAATCGCCAGGAGAAGGATAGAGTTGGGGTGGAGATGCAGAGCCTGCAAGTTGTATTGGCGGAGAACGGCGTGGAAGAACTCGGAGAAAGGAGCCACCGAAGGCTTCACGTCGACATGAGCCTCGCAATAATAGGCGAAAATCGCCAGGAGAAGGACAGAGTTGGGGTGGAGATGCAGAGCCTGCAAGTTGTATTGGTGGAGAACGGCGTGGAAGAACTCGGAGAAAGGAGGCACCAGACCAGCGACAATGGCGCTCACGAAGAACGGATAGAAGGTGCTCCCCTTTCCCTTAGGCTGGTCGGAGCCGACCTTGAGCACAGTCACCCCCTCGCTTCCCTACGCCACCGTCATCAGGCGTGCGAGGGCAAGGTTGTTCTCCATCAAATTCAGAGAATCCAAGGCCGGTGAGTACCAAGCATCGGCCGGAGACTTGCAAGGCGCCATGGCGCACCGGATGTAGAGGATTGAGACGGATCTGGAGGATTTAGGGAGCAAGAGGAAGGAGAGCGACAAAGGGGATCTAGAGCAAGACAGATGAGAGCAGGGTAAGCAAGCCTGGCCCGGGCATCCCCTTTTGTCAGTCGTGCAGTTGCCGAGGCGTTGTGGGAAGCGCAGACGCCCACGTCCAATAAACTGCCACCCGGCGCCCAAGGCCGCAGGCTGTTAGGGCCCGCGGCGCTTCGCGCTTGCCCCTTCGCTTCTTTGCTAAGCCAAGCTCGCGCGCGCCTTGGGCCCGGGGGCTACTGTCGGCGTTCTGGGAACGAGGGTCCCCGGACTTGCCTGCTTGCGACCTGCGGCGTGGCTCATGTGGGGGCCCAGCGTGGCCCATCTTCATCAACACAAGCTCAAGACCCTCGCGAGGGCCCAAGCCTCGCGGGCGGACGACAGAGAGTTTCCTGAGGAGCGGCCTCATTAGGCAGGCTCGCGAGGAGGCGGAGAGATCAATGCAAGGGGACCTCGCGAGGATCCAGTGACGCAAGCCATGATGACCAAGGCCAGGCGGGCGCCATGCAGGAGCCGGCCTGCACAGAGTCCTTGTTTCCCCTTTGGTGCAAAGGAGGCAAGCTCAGGCCAAGGTATCAGGCAAAGGTTACCATTCCAGTGCAATGAGACCAAGACCAGCCGGGCAGCCGGCTGGAGGTCACCGTGGAGCCCAAGACGGCGTCACCACCAGAGCTTTTGGCAGCCGAAGACCACCTTTGGTCAGGATAACTTGTACTAGATGTTCCCCATCAAAATGGCCAATTGTTGGCGCCCTTCCCGCTCATTATTTTGGGGAGAGGCCCAGGGCCTCTATAAATAGAGCTAGCCACCCTGGAGTAGGGGGAGGAAGGAGAGCAAGGTTAAACCCAGTATAGGCTAAGTAGAACAACCGCACTAGCTCAAGAACACCTCTCGCGAGGCTGTTCTTCCTTTGTACTGTTCATCATCAGCCCTTGAGGCAATCCACCACACCACACACTAGAGTACGGTATTACACACAACGGTGGCCCGAACCAGTATAAACCCCGTGTCCCTTGTGTTGCTCATCGTTTTCATCTCAGTTCGCATGAGAGTATCGGAAGTAGATCGATAGGGGAGAGATATCCACGCGCACCCAAGTGTTCGAACCTCAAGGGTCTGCCGGAACCCGAAATCCGACACAACTCTTCAATTTCTGGCCAATAGTTAAACCTGACGGTGTTGTAAAACTGCTTGTATGCAGGGAATCTATGAGAAAATTTAACCAATTTCTACTTATCTTATAACTCCCCCAATCAATACTGAACTGACTGAATCTGATGTATCTAATCAAGTTTCCGGTGCAAACATACAAGCTCATATTGTTCTTGAGCCTGAAGTGTCTAATGAACAGACTGCTAATGAAGGATTTGATGCAAACATTTTACATGCTCCTGGTGATGAACATATAGTGTCTAATGAGGGATCTAATGCAAGCATTTTGCAAGCTCATTGAAGGATTTAGTGTCTAATGATGATCTACTATGTTGAGAGAGACAGAGATTTGCAGGCATTGATGACAAGCAAATTATAGTGCATTTTCATAGCTTGAGGAAACGTCGAGGCCATCTACCAAAAAGTCCCCGTATCATGACAACATAGCACAAATACTTTTCTAATATGTTGTTTGAAACTATTGCCATACTTGTGCAGGATAGATATATTGATATGCAGTTTGCGCACTGGTTATACGTGCAATCACACTTCGATATTTTCAGCCAGAGAACGAATAATTAAAGCAGGTTGTCGGTGTACAAAAAGAGGGGTACACTTTTTGTACCCCTATGACTGTGCACGGGCAGTCAGAGCCACGCCCGCGACCACACCAAGCAGGGCAAGGGAGGTGAGCCAGGGTAAGACCAAAGTCCAAGGTAGCTGAAACAACGCCAAGGCCAAGACCACAAAGAGCAAAGGGACGAAGCGGGCTTGCCCCGGCAAGATCCTTGCCGGGGCCAGCCCTAGCAGCCCTGGCAAGACCCTTGCCGCGTCAGCTCGCCCCACGCCTACGGAGCGAGTCACCCTTGAGTCCACAGCCCCCACCATGGTCTACTATGTTGGGGCAAGGGCTTGGGAGACACCTCTGTGGTGGCATGCAGATCTTTGTGAAGAAACATTCAAGATCAGATGAGAACTAGAAGACGACGACCCTTGGCGAGATCCCAGCCAAGGAAAACCACGAGACCCCCGGCAAGCGCCTTGCCGGGGACGACAGCGGGTACCACGGCAAGACCCTTGCCAGGGTCCCGGCAAGGCCCTTGTCGAGGACATCTAAAGGGCCACCACCAGGCCTGCGCCGACCAAGCCTCCACCACCGTTCACATGCAGCTGCCGACCCAACCAACTGGGCGGGCACCTGCGTGGCCGCATGCAGATCTTCATAAACACTCCACCACCGCGCCACCTCAGCTGCCTACCTGCCTACATGGCATCGCATGCACCGCTAGCCAGGGCACGTGTCAGCACGATGAGGAGCGGCAACGGACGGGACGGGCTTCGCCCCCGTCCCCGGTAAAGCAAGAGGACACCTAAGCAGACGCATTGAATGCTCATTGTCATGTAATGCAAGGGATAACCTCGCAACACTGTGCCCTTTCCACCTCCTGTGTGCCACTGTGGTAACCCCTTTTCCCTATAGAAGGAGGCCCGAGGCGACCAGGAGAGGGAGGCTCCTCACGCCCCATAGCTAGTTCAAGAACACAAATATACATCCACCAAAGCAGGAGTAGGGTTTTACGCATCCTCGCGGCCCGAACCTGGATAAACGAACCGCGTGCTATCTATTTGATCCGCTCGTCTCTCAACCCCGCACCCCGCAACCGTAGTAGGGATTCTTGTGATCCCATAGGTGTCGTTTCCACCGACATCTTTGGCGCGCCAGGAAGGGGATTGCAGTTGTGAGAATCGGCTCTAGCGGTTAGTCCAGCGCTTCTTCATCATCACGGCTCTTGAAGAAGGAAGAGGGCCAGAAGGTCAACGCCGGAGCGATTACAAACAAAAAGCTAAGTCACACTGAACCCTGACCATTTCTATCATTTTCATATGGGGTTATGTTCCCCGGAGATGTCATGCCTTTGTATGAAAAACCTGCACACCAGGGGGCTCTCCCGCAATCGGCAACACCCTTGCCCTGTTTCCAGTCCGCTCAACAGCTCAAGCGGCTGCGTCGAGAGCGGAAGGGTAGCCTTCTGCGATCAACAACGCTCTCGATTCTGACTCGAGTCAAGCTCAACAGTTCGAGCGGCCGCGTTCAGAACGGTAAGGTGGCTCGCCCAGCAGCACGCCTACCCGGCAGGCCAATGGGATCCGTCCCAAAACGCCGCTTGGGAACCTGCCCAATCGGCGTAGGGCGCACATACAAAGGGGAATTGAACAGGGAAATAACACTCACGAAATTAAGAGTAATGCAGAAGTTATATTACATCACATCATTGCTGCTGTTCTAACTAAAGATAAAAATTGTCTTGGTCGTGAACCTGCAGCGGCGATGAGGAACGAGATGCCTAGTCCCGGCGCTGGCCTTTCCACCCTCTTGATTTCGTCGATACCGCTGATGATGGGCTTGATGCGCTCCTTGAGCATCGTGAGGTCAGTACCATTCGGCAAGCTATCCATCGCGGCGTCGAAGTCGAGGTTGGGATTCCAGTACGCCATCTTGGTGAGGACCTTGGTCATGGCCCCTCGGCAAAGTCGCCGGGCCTCCTCGGCCAACGTGGAAGCCCTGCTGGAGTGGAGATACGCCACGGCTCCAAGGACGCCCTCGAAGAACTGGGTCAGCTTGGCGTTGACGGTCCCGCGGCGCTCAGGGGCATACCTCACGTTCGGCATCCCCATGATGGCCAACTGCGAGGTGACCCTGCCGGCGACGTCCTCCAGACGGCTGATCCAACGGTTCTCACCCGCCACATAATCCTGGTGGGCGGCAGCCTCGTTCGCCCGCAGCTGCTTCTCCTCCTCCAGGCCCCTAGTCAAGGTCTCCTCCCCGAGCCTTGCTCTCCGACAGCATCTCCTCAAGATTCTCCAACTTCAGTTTGAGATAACTGATGGAGTTCTATGCTTCGGAGAGCTCCTCAGCTCTGCTGATGACCGCTCCTTGCGCCTCAACCAGGGCGCCGTTGAGCGCGTTCTTCTCTTGGGACAGCTCGAGGGTCTACTCCTTCAGCCCATCCCACTCTACCTCCAGCTCCTTCACCTTGCCGGCGTGGGCCAGAGCCTGGGCATCGAGCGCCTCTTTGTGCCTCTGCTCCAGCTCGCGAGTCCGCCGCATGACAAGGGCTTCGAGCTCCTCATCCTTGCCGCGAAGCGTTGCGGCAAGCTTCTGCTCGCGCGCGGTGAGGTCTTCCTCCTAAGAATCCAATGTGGCCTGGTGCTGAATCCGGACGGCCTTGGCCGCGGCAGCCGCGTTCGCCGCCGCCTCCTGGGCCTTCTCGATGTCAGCCAGCTTCATGGTGAGCTCCACATCGCGTTTGGCCAACTCTTCCTAGAAAGCCTTCTGCTCCTCGCAAGTCTGGTGGAACCAGGCATGCGTCTCAGCGGCGTGCGCCTTGAAGTCCACCTCCGCCTTATCCACCGTCGCCATCCTGGACTTGGCCTTGTCCAAACGGGCACGGTGGAGCGATTGGAATTTCTGGAAATTGGCCCCCATGGCGCGGAGGAGCTGCTCTTCTGGGGAACCATCGCCGCTGGCGCTCGGTTCATCAACCACCTCGAGCCCAGTGGCAGCAAGCACCTCGCCGTCGAAGACCTCCTCTTCGGCGGGCGCTCGGGAGCTTGTCACCCCCGGAAGATGGACGAAAATATCATCGCCCACCTTCAAATATCTGCCAGAGCCCAAGGTTGCGGAGGAAGAAGGCTGATTATTGACCACCTCTTCCTCGGCTGCGGCCTTGCCGGCCTCCCCGGCAGGCCCGCCTCTGGCCTCTTCGGTAGAGGCCTCACCAGTCACCCCAGTAGCCCCCGTGGCGGCGTCCCCAGCGGCGTCCTTGGCGGCCTCTTCAGCGGCGACCTTGTCGGCATCCTTGGCGACCTCCTCAGCGGCGATCCTGTCGGCCTCCGCCGCGGCCTCCTCGGCAATGTTCCCAATGACAGTATCCACGTCCTCCATATCTTCCAAAGGAGGACCTGGGTAATAAGGGAAGCGATGAAGCCAAGAAAAAGAAACAGGAAAGAACAAAGACGGAGAACGAGCAACTCACCGGTGCCTAGCTGTGAAGCAGAAGCCCCCTCCCCGCCAATGTTTGGCGCCGGGGCAGAGTCGCCAGCGCCCAAGTTCCCCTCTTCCTCCATGGCCGTGGACTCGATGCTTGGCGCCTTTGCTGGGGACGCCCCTCACGGCGGCGTAGTCGATGGGGGTGGTGTGTTGGGGGTGACCCTCTGTGGCTCCTCCTCCTGCCGTTCCCCTCCTACAAACCTGACAAGGTCAGCACCAGGATATTGAACTCCTAGCACATGTCGACGAGAAGAGGATGGTGAACTTACGCTGGGGGCTGCGCCGGGGGATGCTGTCCGGGCTGCTCAACACCACCAGTGGTGTCCTTGAAGCACCGGCCGGGGACTGGCCTCCCACTGAGGCCTTGGCTCTCTTCGCCCTCTGGGCCAACGTCTCCGCGTCCCTGCAAAAACAAAAATGGATCAAGATACGTGGCATAATTCAAGAGAATGGGGATGGCAGTAAGAAACGGAGTGCTTACTCATCACCCATCTTCTCCTCTTCTGCTGCTTTCCTTTTCCTCTTCGGGCTGAGAGGCCCGAGATCAAAAGTGACCCCCACGTCAACATCCCAGTCGACATCTACCGGAGGAGGCAAAGGAGGCGGGGTTTGTACATGCTTGGATGAGGAAGGGGCAGTTGTCTTCTTCCTCTCCGCGGCCTTCATCAGCCTCTTCACCGCCGTGGCCCTCGTGTGGCGCCCGGACCCTTCCAGGGTTAATTGAGGCCGCGTGGCCCTGCCGGGCCGGACCGGCTCGCCAGAACCAGCTCGCCGCAGGACTCGCCCTCTACCCCTGGCTGGCGTCAAGCCCGCCGCCTCGGCCTCCTCCACCGGGTGAGCTCCCCTTCCTCCTTAGCCGTTGCGGCCTTGTCCTCCACTCCCCCAGTGCTGCCGGCTTCCCTGGCAAGCTGTGCCTCCCTCGCCCTGGTGGCGATGTAGTCCAGCTCTGCCTGGGTGGTGTCCATGACGAGCCACCGCTCGGCGTCGGCATCGACGAGCCCCTCATGCAGGGTGTCGAAGAATTGCTGCACTTCGACATCCCCCGGCTCCTTCCAGCTCGGGTCAGGGCCGTGCGCGTTGCAGTCCGGCATCATAGCAATGATCTCGAACTGATGCGAATTATTGCACAACGGGACCACCCTCGCTGGCAGCTTGAACAACGGCCCCTTGAAGACCTTGCCAGCCTTTGCGGCAGCCCTTGCGACCTTGCAAGTCCGCTCGACCTCGCCGTCACGACCCATGTCAAGCTGAAAAGGCCGCTGGCAGAAGTGGGCATGCGCCATCACCGTGAAATTGTGGTCGAGGCCGGGGCGGAGTCGCATAATATCAGCCGGGTTCGTGAAGAGCCAGGCTGGCCTCCCCTTGTTATGCAGCGGGGCGATCCGGCGGCGAATGAAGTCCGCCCCAATCATTTCAAGGGTGAGTCCAGCCTGGGTGAGCTGGAGGATCCTGGTAGTGGCGACCGTGAGCCTTCCATCAGCGGCATCAACATCACTCCAATCGTTGTCGCGAATCGGCGGTGCCCTGCGAACCTTGCAGAATGCCGGCGGGTCCTTCTCTTCAATCCAGCACCATCGGCCGCGCCATTCCTCCCACCTATCCTTCATAGCGTCGTCCGGGTACGCCCCGTTGGATCTTGGGATCCAGGTGACGCAACCAGAGATGGCATCTCCCGGCTGGATCCGAGGGAAGAAATAATGGCGGAAAAGCGCCGTGTTCGGTTGCACCCCGGCAAAGCCTTCGCAAAGATGCGCAAAGATAGCCATGCATGCCACCGTGTTCGGAGTAAAATCCAAGAGACGAAAGCTGAAGGTGTGCATAATATCGCAGAAGAAATCAGAAAAAGGAGGGCATAACCCGCAAGAAAGATAATCAACGAAGAAGGGATACCGATTTGGAGCAGGATCGGCGCTGGCAGTAGGGATGACACGCGTGGCCGGATGTCCTGAACTTTCTCC
Source organism: Aegilops umbellulata (assembly GCA_032464435.1). Lineage (NCBI taxonomy): Eukaryota > Viridiplantae > Streptophyta > Magnoliopsida > Poales > Poaceae > Aegilops > Aegilops umbellulata. The sequence goes on along the minus strand of CP136060.1, from coordinate 64,755,128 downwards.
CCCCGTCTTCACTCCCGCCAGGGGCCTGAAGGAGGCCCGGAGTTCATCTACGTCGACCGTCGAGGGGAAGAAGAAGGCGGACTGCGTCTGCTGCCCCGACAGCACGCTCACCGGCGGCTCCACTGTCCCAATCCTTGGCCACACCCTTGCCCTTGGTGGATTTGGGTGCCATGGCGACTGGGGAGGTTAGAGGACTGAGGAAGAAGCGGCGGAGATGCAGTGATGGCAGGCGATGGCGAAAGCTTAGGAAGGAAGGAAGAAAGGACGGCGGCACTGAGATTGGAAAATGCATGAGGAAGGGGGTGAAAGTGAGCGGCGCACCCGCGGTTACTCCTTTTTTATGGGGAAAACATAGGCCGCCTACTTTCACATTAACTACGACGTGACGCATGCGTGCAGAAACCAACCTCATGCATGCCGCCCACGTCACGCACACCCCTCCACGCCGCGCCGCGCGCGCGGGTCGTGGGAAGCACAACACGCGAAGAATTTTACCACGGTAAAAACCGCCCCGCCTGCCCGCGCACCATTCTGGGCCTAGCCCAACAACGCATTGCGCTTATGTGTAACCCAGGCCCGGGGGCTCCTGTCGATGTACAAAAATATGGGTACACTTTTTGTACCCCTACGACTGTACACGGGCAGTCAGAGCCACGCCCGCGACCACATCAAGCAGGGCAAGGGAGGTGAGCCAGGGTAAGACTGAAGTCCAAGGTAGCTGAAACAACGCCAAGGCCAAGACAACAAAGAGCAAAGGGACGAAGCGGGCTCCCCCCGGCAAGATCCTTGTCGGGGCCAGCCCAAGCCGCCTCGGCAAGACCCTTGGCGCAGCAGCTCGCCCCATGCCTACGGAGCGAGTCACCCTTGAGTCCACAGCCCCCACCATGGTCTACTATGTTGGGGCAAGGGCTCGGGAGACACCTCTATGGTGGCATGCAGATCTTTGTGAAGAAACATTCAAGATCAGATGAGCACTAGAAGACGACGACCCTTGGTGAGATCCCATCCAAGGAAAACCACGAGACCCCCGGCAAGCGCCTTGCGGGGGACGACAGTGGGCACCACGGCAAGACCCTTGTCGGGACCCCGGCAAGGCCCTTGCCGAGGACATCTACAGGGCCACCACCAGGCCCGCACCGACCAAGCCTCCTCCGCCGTTCACATGCAGCTGCAGACCCAACCAACTAGGCGGGCACCTGTGTGGCGGTATGCAGATCTTCGTAAAGACTCCACCACCGCGCCACCTCAGCTGCCTGCCTACCTACATGGCATCGTATGCACCACTGGCCAGGGCATGTGTCAACACGAGGAGGAGCGGCAACGGACGGGACGGGCTTTGCTCCGTCCCCGATAAAGCAAGAGGACACCTAAGCAGACGCATTGAATGCGCCTTGTCATGTAATGCGAGGGATAACCTCGCAACACTGTGCCCTTTCCACCTCCTGTGTGCCACTGTGGCAACCCCTTTTCCCTATAAAAGGAGGCCCGAGGCGACCACGAGAGGGATTCGGCTTTTTGGAGCTCCTCACGCCCTATAGCTAGTTCAAGAACACAAATATACATCCACCAAAGCAGGAGTAGGGTTTTACGCATCCTCGCGGCCTGAACCTGGATAAACAAACTGCGTGCTATCTGTTTGATCCGCTCGTCTCTCAACCCCGCACCCCGCAACCGTAGTAGGGATTCTTGTGATCCCATAGGTGTCTTTTCCACCGACATAGGTACATACCATGTTTGTAGTCCTTGTACACCATGTTGCATTTTGTGTTTTTTGGTGCTTGCATCATTTAGTGTTTATAATCTGAACTACTTTGGATCACTAGCTGGTTTTCAAAGTGCATGTAGCTTCACATTTCTCAAGTTATGTTGATTTCCGGAGTGCAAGTGCCTTCGTATTTTTTAAGTTAAATGTTCGCCCCTGGTAACTTGAATTCGTGGATCAGCCACTGCACACAAATCATACACGAATGCCAGTACGAATTAAATGAAATGCAGGGACTTACGCTAGCTCGTTATACAAGCTCACTGCAGCTCTGCTTGCGCTTGGGATGTTCCATGTACAAGTCCATGTTACCACTTTCTTGGATGTGCAGGCCTTGTGCTCCTTGCATCCCCCTCTGCATTTTTGACACGGCGAATGGTTGATCAAATAAGAGGAATCGACCTTGATGTTGTACCAGAGGACAGATACTTGCAAGGTTATACGGGTGTGCAGGATGTGTACCAGATCCCGTAGCGCCGTCATGCTTTGCTAAAATATGGATTTGCTTGTTTCAGATGATATCTCCAGAAGAAATAAGAGTTAAAGTCAGAGTTGCATAGGCGTGTAAGCTAAGAGAGCAGTGAAAGGATATCCAAACATCGTCGGAACAGTGCACAAGGGAGTGATGTGTGGATACCTAGTTCGGGTCGGCGTTTGGGCATGCCCGCCTTGCTAGAGTGCGGGTCACTTCAGAGCCGTTGAGGGTGATGCGCTGGCGTTGGCTGGCCGCGCACGGATGCAGGTCTTGAGTGGCAGCGGAGCGCTACGATGCGGTGGACGAGACCGTTGGTGAAGCCCCGACGGCCTCGGGGGGCGGAGGTGCGACGATGTGCTCGGTGAAGTAGCCCCGGTGAGCTAGGAGACGGCGTCGGTGAAGCGCACCTGATGCGGTGGAACTCGGTGTCTGTGAGGCACGTCGGTTGCGGCGGCCGATGTTGTCGGTGTACCACCCGGTGCGGTGGACGAGGGCGTAGATGAGGTAGCTTCGGTGTGGTGGTGAAGCGCGACCGTCATCTTTGTCGTCGTCGTCCGGCACAGAGGTGGGGGACGGTGGGAAAGAGATGAGACGAGGGGCGATTCGAGGGTTGGCAGCGAATTAGGGATTTGAGCAATCTGGGCGCGGAAGGGGACGGTGGAGAAGAGAGATTTTGCAGGGCTGGAATTGGGGCCGCCAGATATTTCAATCCGAAACGTGGAAGCACGAACTTATATTGTCGTCGTCCTTTTTTTAGAGGGGAGGGGGGTGGGTGGTTGGGTGCTACGTGTCCGTCCGACACACGTGACCACCCCGACAGGACTATGCTTTGGTGCCTTAAGGCACCTGCCTTTGTGCCCATGACATGTGGGCCCAACAGGTGGCTGGCCCACATGTCAGTGACCCAAAGGCAGTTGCCTTTAAGGCACCGAAGCAGCGTCCACCCCGACACAACCCTGGTCTGCCTGGTGCACCTACATTTGAGAATGCAAATGAATCTTCTTTCATTTGCAAACGAATCTGTATGTATTACCATGCCCGTGTTTTCCTTGCAATAATTAGTCATTCGAAACGAGATACTCCATCCGTTCACTTTTGTAAGTCGTTTCAGACAACTTAAAATGAATTGTTTTGCACATTGTCTCAAATGTCTTCAAGGTCTTATAAAAGTGAACAGAGGGAGTACTATAAACTAATTAATGAGGAGTTATTTGAAAAAAAATCAAAACGGTACCCACGGTAACGTGGATTAGAGTGTGTGTCACATAATTAGTTATTTGAATTAGAGTGTGTGTCACGTAGTTAGTTATTTGAATTAGAGTGTGTGTCACGTAGCGATCTCCAATTCTAATGTGGATTTCGCATTTCACTGTATCCACGCTACTTTTTTAATACAAATTCATATGTATATGATGAACACCATGGTAGTGAGAAAACTTTTGGATGGATTCAAACATATGACCTACAAAATAGCACAACAAACTGAGTCAATGTCGACTTTTCGAAACTTAGTATGGCACGAATTCGAAATAATTACCCGTATGTCTGGTCCTCAGTTCAAATCTTACAATGTACACCGAATTGAAACATCGATATTAAGTCCCGTACTATGTACATTCAAATGTTGTTTTTAGCCCCCCCCCCCCCCCCCCGCGCACAAACGCTACATACTTCCTGTATCGGTCAATCTTCCTCTCCTAACCACCTTAGGAAGCTATCAGTTTCCAACACACGTTCATTCTTTCTCTCCATGTTTCGATCTCTAAGTCTCTCAACTACACAACCCCTTTTTCCACTCTGTTACCAAATGTATTTACCTCACACACCCACCATTGCAACCCATGCCGAGCTCTCTCTCTGTCTCTCTCTCTCCCCTCTCCCTCTCACCCTCTCGCGCTAAATACATGCATTGCCTATCTAGCCCCCCAACCTCTCGTGCACACGCACGCACGTTGTATATCTAGGTCACTCCCTCGAGACTGTCTCACTCTTTCTTCCGCACGGCGGGCCACACTTGCTCAATCTCGCTCTCTTTATCTGAGTCTCGTTTAACCTTGTTTTCTTTCACACACAAATGATATATCTCCCTGTTCGGGTCTCGATCGACACACTCTATACTCTCTCATGCAGATTGTCTATCTAGGTCAGTCCATCCAAGCCGCCGCCACTCTTTCGACCTCATGGTGGCCCACGCTCACTCAATCTCTCTCTCTCTCTCTCTCCGTATGTCTCGATTCACCTCGCTCTTTCTTGGACAAAAACGATATATCACCATGTTTGAGCCCAATTCGGCCTATTCACATTGTATACTCTCTCACACACATCGTCTATCTAGGTCACTCTCTCCAACCCGTCTCACTCTTTCGATCGCACGGCGACCCTATGTGATCGGTTGACCTTGCTTCATCCCACGCACAAAATATATCTACACGTCTGTGACTGGATCATTGCTCAAGCTCTATCTTACATCCCTCACCCTTGCCAAAAAGCTCAACCGGACAATATCTCTCCAGAGCATATATATTTGTTCAATGAATGTCGGACCACACTCACTTTGTCTCTCTATCTATATGTCTCTCGATTGACCTCGCTTTCTCACACCGTATCTTCCACGCGTTGAAGCTACTACCTCTCCAGCCCTCGCAAAGCCGGAGTTATTTACATTGCGAGGGGCACTCCAACCTTGGATTAATTTGTGTAGGCATTTATTCCGGTCGGTTTAGATTATATTTTCATAGCATTCGGCCCACAACTAGTCCAAACACCGTTGCAACCCACGCAACTCCCCTAGTTGATTTCCCTCTGGCTCGGTCATCGCTCTCTCGCACGTCCTTTCTCGCCTTCAACGTCGCACCATGGTATTATTGACAAAACTATGTTGTTCTCTTTAATTATTATAAATAAGCTACAAAACTACACACCGGTAGTCCACTTGGAATGGAACAAATTTCGACCCACAAATTAAAGTGCTACAAACTACACACCGAGGGGCCCACATGTCATGAAACAAATTTGGACCCATATACAAATTAAAAAATAAAGGACGAGGATCGAACATGCGACCGGGCCTTCAAGCCGCACGTCAGGAGTAGGCAACATACGTAGAATAGCAATGTTTGTTGTACCCCCTTTGTTCACATAATGTTTTTATATTACCATAGCCTAATTAAAGGATAACATGTAATATTATTTTTAGTACTATTTGCCTTCACTTACTGGTGGGTTCCATGTGTGCTCTCTCTCTCCTCCCCTTCTGCGTTTAGACGCACGGGCAAACAGGAAGAACTCACGGGCGATGTTGTCGTTGACCATATCTGGACGCGTTCACAAGTCACGACACCAGTTTCATGTACTAGTAGCACTAGTCAGTGTGTACGTGCAATGCACGTTAATTTGGAAGTATATTAAGTGCATGCGGATATTAACTACTAGGATATTATTTGCGTGTTGTCATGTGATTAGCACTATTTTTTGCATGAAATTAACTGCACGCTAAACGTGTTGAGCGCTCGACAATGAAGCAGTCTAGGTCGTTGGATGACAAGGAATACATGTGGCTTGATGACGTTTTATATTTAATTTGATACGGCTCTAGCAGAACATTCAATCGATCAAACCATACATTTCATTCAGTCTGACTCCGACTTTAAATTATACGACGATCGATATAAAATAAACGGAAATGATAAATGTTCGGATTTTAAGCATGGCAATCCGAACCTTTTGCATGGCAAATTTAGATTACGCGGCGGCGGCGGGGGCGTCTCGTGATGGGAAGCGGTTCCTCTGCCGTGCTCTGTGTGTCGTCGGGCCACTGACCGATGGCGACGGCGGCGTCTTGCGCCGTTGTTGGCATACTCCTGGACGTTGGCCTAGCTTCAAGGAAGGCCAAAATATTCTGGACTTCGGAGCGAGTCAACTGGCGGGAGGAGGCGACTGGCGGTAGTGCAAGGAAGCGGTCGACGGCGGCCATCCATGCCGCTGAGGGGGGCACTGGCACCCTCACGGGGACAGGCACTGTCAACGGCGTGGAGGAGACATTCGTGTGCACGGGCACCAGCACGGGAGAGCACGTCAGTGCACGCGCAGGCGCATGCGCTGGCAGGTAAACGGGCACCGACACGGGCGTGCGCGTCAGTGGACGCGCAGGCGCATGCGCGGGCAGGTGCACGGGCGCATGAAAGTCGGCGGGGATCTCGTGGAACCCCGTGGGATCAAGCTCGGCGACAATGTGCGGCTCCCAGCCCATCAATGCCACGGGGATGGGCGCTGGCGCAGTTGGGGCAACGGGAGCCGGAACGGGAGCGGGGACAGCCGCGGCGTCTTCCCGCAAGTCATGTTCAAGCTCATCCCAAAGCGCCTTATGTTCTTGAGACTCCGGCTGGGTGTATTCCTCAGGAAACTGGAACACTAAGGGCAGACCATCGTGATGCGGCATGGCGTACGTTTAGGTCAGGCTAGTTGGAGGTAGACGACAGGAGAATCAGAGAGGAAGAGAGAGGATTGTAGCGATACCGGGTAGTGCGGGGTTGATTTTAAACTGCGGCGCCGGCGACATTAAAAGTGGGAGCAGTTGGGACGACGGTGGGCGGGGGAGCCTGGTCAAAGGGCTCGCCTCCCGGTGAGCCTGCACAGCGGTCTGCTCGCACGCCTGCCTGACAGCCGGCGCAGCGGTCTGCTCGCACGCCTCCCGTCAACTCACATGCTTGCTCGGACGGCACCTGCCGATGAGAAGCAGGGACTCGTGGTGGCACGTAAACGCCCACGGTTTCAATAGTGAAAGCGTTCGCCTTAACGTGACAGGTCTTTGTTCCAAAATACCTTGGCTCTTCATTTGTGCAACTTGTCATAAGCAGCTTGTCTAAAATTGAAGAAAAAACTTATGAAGTAATATTTGTGTCATATCACGTGGCCATGCTTAGTTTCAAGAATTAATGCTCACTTTTGGATTTTCTGAAATTTAAGATCCAGGATTCGAAACAATATCATAACCTGCATCATGCAATAAATTTTCAAGCCGTACATCTGTCCTGTTGTATTTCTTAAGAAAGGATTTGGTCAAACATTTTGCTTAGTTAGACTTCAGACAAGTTATATATGCAGAGTAAAAGGATAATCCCTCCGTACCAGTGCATTTCCTGATATATTAACTCAAGTACTAGGCACGAACAAACGGGCTCAATTATGTGCTCATCCTGGTGTAGTAGTAGTAGTAGTAGTAGTAGTAGTAGTACTAGGCAATGCAGTTGATGGGTGACCTTAATGAGCGGCGACCGAGGGAATTGAACCGTGCTCGGCACGGTAGGTAACGTTGTCTAGTTACTAAAGCATCCATCTGTTGTTCATCGGTAGTCATTATGGACCGGGGACATGAGGGGAATTTCCTAGAGTTGGAATTCTGGCCGCCAGATATTTCGACTTGAAAGGCTGAGGCTCGACTGGTTGGGGTATCCTAATGTGCGTACCACGCATGCCACCGAAGGACACGAGCCCGGTTTTTTTAGGATCAACACGAGCCAAGGTCTGGCTGGTACGCCGTTGGGTCCTACCATTCGAGAATACGAAAGGAACCTTTTAAATTTCCGAACGAATCTATGTGTATTACAATACCCGTATTTTCCTTGCAAATACTAATCTCAACGTGGTAATTGATTTATGACGAGTTGTTGAATTAGAGTGAGTTTGTGATATAGTGATCTCAACGTGGATTTAACATTTCATGGTATCCCTAGTAAGTTTTCCAATGCAAATTCAAATTTAAAAGATGAACAATATGGAGGTGAGAAAACTTTGTATGTATCAACATATGACCACACACACACACACACACACACACACAGAGAGAGAGACACACACGCACGAACACAACAATAATCCAATAAGTATAGTGCATCTATTTTTCCAAACCATGCATGTATGACACGAATTCAAAAATACTCCTTCTATTCCTAAATATTAGTCTTTTAGAGAGTTCAACAAGTGACTACATACGGAGCAAAATGAGTGAATCTAGACTCTAAAATATGTCTATATACATCTGTATGTGCCAGTCCATTTGAAGCCTCTAAAAAGACTAATATTTAGGAACGAAGGGAGTAAAATGTAAGACATCCATGGTCCTCAGTTCAATATTTAAAATGAACATGAAACTGAAACTTGAATATTAAGTCTATTACTACAGTACATGCAAATGTTGTGTTTAGGCGGAGCTATGATTGTTGGGGGTCAATCCCTCGACCATAGATAAAATTGTGGAGCTCTGTTTAGGGTTGTTTAGATTATATTTGTCCCCACCCACCCAGCCATCGATTGGTTGTGCAACCCCACCCATCCTCCCCGGGAGAATATCATGTGCCCCCATACCTTAGATGTTATATGCCGATACGAGTTGCTTGGAGCTTGTAGATCTGAGATATAGCAGCTCACATGACGTGTCTTAATATTTCTGCAGGAAACCTTGATGAGTTTGAGAATTGCACACAATTTGTACAAAAACTACTTAGATGCCCTTTGATCCCATATCCAACGACCTCGAAGCTCGTATCACCATAGCATCTAAGATGAAGGAGGACATCATATTCTCCTCTATGTAAGAATATCATGTGCTACCACACCTTAGATGCTTTGGTGATACAAGCTCTTCGGAGGCGTTGGATTTGTGACCCAACACCTCCTCAGTGGTTCGAATGGTTTTTTTGCAGAAAAGCCCCAAAAGAGTTCGGCCACTGCTTACAAGCACAAAGACTGCTCAGATGCCATTGGATCTCAGATCAAACGACCTCCAAGCTCGTATCACCGTAGCATCCAAGTTGCGATAGCACCTTATGTTTTCTCGCACGGGAGAGTACGAGGTGCTCCCGCACCGTAGATTCTATGGTAATACGAGTTCACTGAGATCTAACAGCCCACAATAGGAGGTTTGAATGTTTTTGCAATATACGGCTGATAGAATTTGGGAAATGCGCAGAAAGTACAAGTACTACGCATGTGCCATCTAATCACTGATCATACGACCTAGATGCTCATATCACCGTAGCGGGTAATTAAGCTACGGGGATCACCTAATATGAGCACCGGGGAGCCGTTGGATCGAAGATGCAGTGGCACACACGAGGCCTGAATGTTTTATTTGCAAAAAAAACTTTTGAGAGTTTGGAAATTGCGCATAATTACAAAGACTACTCCCAAGCCATTGGATCTCACTTCCAACGGTGTAAAAACTCGTATCACCATAGTATCTAAGCTGCGGGGTGGATGTGATATTCTATGCCGCTGTCATTTTTGTTCGTAAACTTACAAAATACGTGTAACTCATGCCGTTACTTGTCTAACCGCGCAAAGTGTTTGTTCAAAAAAACAATCCTACACTAAAATATCGGAACAACACACGGGGGTCCCACTTGTCATTAATCAAATATGGACCTAAAACTAAAAAATCTGAAAGACGAGATTCGAACTGGCAACCTGGACTACAAAGCATAAGTCGATAGCCTGAAAAAACGAACGATTGTTGGCTTTGTCCCATAACTTGATTTTATTTATACAGTACTTGCGTTGAGTAGAGTAGAGGGAGTGCCTCATCAACACATGCATGACCGTTGTCTCACTTAATGGTGGGTCCCAGGTCTGCGATCTCAATCTCTCTTCTCTCCATCGTCTAACCTTTGCACGGGCACACACGAAGAGCGGCGCTAGCTTGCTGTGGTGTTATTACAACTAAAAAAGCTTGGAAAATAGAAGAATCGCCTAGAACAAGAGACGTTGTGGCTGGTCGAGACGGAGCTAACCACATCTATCCTCCGTGCCACGTTTGCATGATGAAGCTGTGTGGCTAGTGGGGTGTTTTCGACCAACTGGCTGGGTCCCGAGGTCGAACCATAGGTACTACGTCTGATATAGTATATTTTTGCACGCACATTTTTCCTCCGTGCCGAGACGTGGCACACCCTACCGCGCAGTTTCAGGGTCCTCCCGGGTGGTGCACGCATATATTCTTCCTGACGTGGGACGCCCTACCGCGCGTTTTCTGGGTCCTCCTGGGTCGTAGCGCCGAAGCAAGTAAATGAGTCGTCAAATCACGAAAGACCACCTTTCCCGCCGAGTACAACAGTGAAGCACGGTGGCTAGCTAGTTGGGCTAGTTCGACCGATTAGCTAGGCCGCCGCCACATTTGTTTTTTCACCCCTTTTTTATCTACTTGCCGGCAGGTAAATTTAAATATCCACCACGGCGTTGCTCTGGTGTTTGGGTGCGGCAGGATTTTAAATTTTTTTGATTGACGGGAGCAAGCGTGGCAGGATTTTTAATTTTTTGATTGACGAGAGCAGGCGCGGCAGCAATTAGTCATGATGACTCCGCCTGTAAAAACCCACTGCTCCCTGATGTGAGAAGTCGTCGACTGGTGTTTTACGATGGTGAAAACCAAAATATTCCCCGCTCCCTCCGCCTTCCCGTAGATTGCATTGCCTTTCAGCCGTTTCGCCCCCTTTGCTTCCTCTCCCCATTCTTCTACCTGGTGCCATGGCGGCGCAGCAGATCACGGAGTCTGGGGTGAGGCGCCTGACACAGGAGCTCCATGCCAAGGATGCGGAGCTCAGGGCCAAGGACGTGGAGCTCCGTGATCTCAAGGAGAGGAGTGCCATGCTCCTCCGTTATGTGCCGGAGTTGACGGAGCTTCAAAAGCGGCAGGCGTCCACCACAAAGATGTTCGAGGCGTCGGCGGCGTTGCTGCAAAAAGTGGGAGATACGATAGGCCGTCAGGGGAGCTGGCTGGAGCGCGAGCGGGCCGATCGTGACGAGGTCCAGGATCGCCTCAGCCACTTGGTGAACCAAGTTGCCACACACGTGTTGCGGCTGCGCGATGCCTACCGTCGTGCCAGCGCGACGATGCCGGCCGTCGGGCTAAACCCGTTCGACCACCCGGTCGACTTCAACGAGCTGCGGCTTCCTGACCTGGTCTCCTTCTTCACCTATATCTCCGAGGAGCTGAGCCGTCTCCGCGCGATGGTGGGGGCTGAGCTTGACAAGGAGGGGTTGCGGGCTGCCGTCGCCGTTGCCGGGCGAATCCTTTCAGGGCTCCGTCACCGGAATCCATTCGTGCCATTGGACGCCGTCTTTGACGAGCTGGCTCCCGTCGACCGGGAGCGGGCTCTGTGGGCGGTTGCACCCTGCATCACCAACGTCGTGCGCCTCGAGAAGCAGAGGGACTTCGGTGGTGTTTAGGCTCCCTCTGCATGGGCATGTCCATGTCTCGGCGCAACATGACCGTTGGATCAGACTCAGACGGTGCAGATCAGCCACTGTAGCACAAAGCGTGTGGGTGTGTTTGGTTGCATTCTCATCTCAATATAGTTGTTCCCTCTTCGTGTATTTTTGTCAACCTACTGGTGTGGACTCATGCACCCTTCATGCACTCTGCCAAAGACCCAAAAGTGGGTCGAGAAGGGAACTTTTGCCCCCATCCCGTGCACCCTTCATACACCCTGCCTTACACTATTCGTGCTTCATATGGTTCATGTTTCGTGGAGTATTGTAGCACCGTACTCTCTATGCGCTACGGACCTAGTTCTGTTAACATTGATCTCACCGTTCATTCTCGATCGGACAGTCGAAAACGCGGTACTATGTTACATATAGGAGTAGTTGACATGTGCACAACATCATTTGTTATCGTCATATCTTACTACACTAGCAACAAGATTGTGTAGTATTGACGTATGAACCACTGCACATGCCTAGTAGTAGGAGCACTGTGTATGTTCAAGTGGTTGCCGTGTTTCGCACTCCTCCGTCGTAGGAGTGGAAACGCTTGCTGTAATCATTTTTTTTCTTCTGAAAAACAGTGGACACGCTCTACCGTGCGGATCCTCCTCCAGCCATGCACTAAATTACTCACTTTCGCCGACGTGTGGGACAGCCAGCATCAGGGTTCACCAGCCATGCACAAAATTACTCCGTAGTAGAGTGACGGTAGACTGCCCCGATCGAAGCGCCGCAGTAATGCCCAATGAGCCGTCAAATCACAAAACCCCCTCCTTTCCAGCAGTAAGTTGGACGGATGAAGCAACCATCATTTCACTCTTCTCTCTCAGCTTCCTCTCTACCCAACCCTCGCTTCTGCCTCATCTTGTTCCTCATTTCTTCAAGAAAACCCTGACCTGCTTCTGCCATTGTTCTTCACTCCCAAAGAAGGAAAGGTGAGCGCATAAATGGTGTTGATTCTGGCCAAGGCCCGGTCTTGCAACCCCGAGACTGATCCTATAAATCCCTCTCTTTTCTTCTTTTTGGTTTGTGATTATGGTTTCTTTTCTTTTATTTCTATTTGACAGTTTCTTGATGGATGCTGGAGCACCGGCCGAAGTGATGTCTATGGCTCCGGCCAAAACCGTCGAGGCTCATGGTACGAGGAAGTGCAAGCACCCCGCCGAGACTACCGCAGACAAGCTCAAAGCCATCGCCATGTCCAAGCCCCCCTCTCTGGGATCCCTCATTAAGTAAGTCCAGGTAATATCTCTTCTTGACGATCTTTTTCTCGATCTTGATCATGCTTTTTCATCTAACACGCAGTACTAGTACTAGTAGTACAACTTTCTGGGTGATCTTGCATGTGATTTTTGTGTGCCAAATGACGGTTCTAAATTCCTCTTTTGACCAAAACATGCGAGAGGTTGACACTGATTTATTATACATTTCTTTCAACTACTCCCTCTGTCCCAAATTTCTTGTCTTAGATTTGTCTAGATACGGATGTATCTAATACTAAAATGTGACTTGATACATCCGTATCTAGACAAATCTAAGACAAGAATTTTGGGACGGAGGGAGTACTTTATGAACATCAATGCTACCTTTTAAGAGGGTATATTTGCCTCAGTAACTTGTGTTATGGATATTGCATGTAATCCCTCTGCTCTCATGCCTTTGAGGACATGTTCTAGTGTCTTTGTTCACTCATTTCTATGCGTATATGTAGTCATATATGGAGTATAATATCAAAAATCATCTTATATTTCTGAACGGAGGTAGTAATAAAATATGGTTTCTGTTTGAATTAGAACTAGGTCCGCGGTGGAGATGAAGTTCTCAAAGTCATGCCGTGTGAACTGGAAGACCTGATGATGAGTTCTACTTCTGAACTATCCAGCTGTTGTGTCCTTGTTGCCACGTGTCCTGAACTAGTGTTTTCATGTAGCATTGTTGTCAGGCGTGTTCTCGAGGCTGTACTTGACCACAACAATTTCCTGGTTGTGCCTCTGATTACGAAGGGTGTAGTTCTTGTAAAGCTTCCCAATCTGATGCGGCCTGTCTTCATCATCATGTTTATGAGTGGAAAGACCACTCTGTTAGGTTCTCCAAGGTTGACAAGATGGTGATGGTGCATGTAGACATCTCACACGAAGTCCATGGCCTATTCCGTTATGCGGGGTTCATCCCGTAGGTCGGTGGCAAGAAATAGTCTGCAGAGTTTAGTTAGTGCAACTTTGCTTGTCTGTAGTAAGTACTATTGTTCAGTACTTGATTTGTGTTTGTGAACCCTGTATTGTTTATTAGTACTGCCGCTTTTGGTGTGTGGTCAGTCCTGAGAACGGTCTATGTTAATGTCTGTCCACTCAATTCAATCTGTATATTTTGAAGTATCCATATCATATTTTTTGTGAGGACGGTCTATCAATTATGGTTACACTCCGATATCTGTATGCATTGTAGGGTTTATCGCACCCACCAGGATTTCCAGACCCATGGATGTTCGATCCATACAATTTGTCACGACCTTTGGACTGTCCTGCTTGTGGGAGTAGGCGGGGGCCCTGCATGCCACGCGTAGTTGGACGATCAATCTTCTGTTTAGTACTTCAACATAGTGATTTCCTGGTAAGGATTCACTCGTGTCACATCAAGTAAATCTTATTGATTTACTGTCTAAATATTATTGATTTAATGTCATGTTTTCTTTCTTTTCCTGCAATTTTACGATGCAGGTTTTGCCATGTGACATTCATCACAGAATAAACCGTTTGGTTTGCTCTACGATGGCTATTTTTGCAGGTTTCACTTCTTATGTCGTGTCGGTAACGAAGGCACAGTCCATCACTTATATTACTGGAAAAAATTGGATTAGTCTGTTGTCTGAGTACAAGCTGAATCCCTATGATGAACTGCAGTTTGGTTTAACAAAAATGCCACAATTAGTCCTTCTCGCGTTTAAAAGAAATGAAGAAAAAGACTGGATCACGGTCACGGATCCTAGTCAAGTTAGAAAGCTGATCATAGCAGACCATACACGATCGCCGATGTCTCGCACAAATCAAGCACCGGCAGTTGCTCTAGCACTGATAGCGGTAGCAGCTCAGTCTGATCCAACTGAGGATTGGGCACCGACTGCGTCAGCGGATCAGTCTGATCTACCGGAGGATCGGGCATCGACACCGGCACCGGCTCTACAAGGAGCACCATCTCCGGCAGCAGCAGCGGCTTCGGCACCTGCACCAACACTTGCACTTGCATCTGCTCCGGCTCGTGCAGTTGCACCGGCAACAGACTGGGCTGCAGTTCGCACTTCATATACCAAAGTCCTTACAAAAACCGACATGTCCACCTTCTTGGTAAGCATTGGCCGCCCAAGTGCTTCGTTCTTTTTTTCTTTCCATGTTGTTTCACATGATTCACTGTGTTGATCTAAATGTTTGGGTATGTCTTCTTGTTTGCAAACAGAGAATTTCTAGATCAACGAGGGAGTCGTTCAACAATCCGGGCGACCGCGGCCAAGTTTCTCTTACCATGCGCAGCCTTGGTGTGAATGAACCTGCTCAATATACCGTAAGTACAAAGGATGGTCGCATGATGATTGATGCTAAAGGATGGTCAAGGTTCAAATCTAAATCATATCTTGCGGTACGGGATGATGTCAAAATCAAACTTTCTCGGCAAGAAGAGCTGGTCCAAATCAACTTTGAAATTCTTCAGTAGCAGCACGCAACTGCCGAACTGATCTATCCTCCGAGAGATTTTTGATGTAATAATCTGGCATGGTGAAACAAGTGTCATGTGTGTATAATTAGTACGACAGTATTATTTATCACATGGTATATCGTTGATAGAATTGCAACTCTGATTGCTGGTTAGGAACTGCCGTTTGATTTCATTCCAACAGTTGTCGTGCTTTATTCAATTTTGTGTATTCGCCTTGCGACAGGATCTAAAACCAGCGCCGTACCGATCGCTTGCGATATGAAAAGCGCTGAGGTAGAACACATGGGCTCCCAAACATGCAGGGTCGGCTTGCGGCCCAAAGTCCAGAACCGTGAGCCTATCTGAGTATTATATTCTCAGCTGAACCCCCATAAAAAAAGCTGAACCCCCATAATGCCCGTGCGTTGCAGAGGGAGTATATTTCTCGGCAAGGTGAGCCTATGATATAAAAGATTTGTATATTTCTTTACAGATGGAGTATCTCTCTGTCAAAATATATATTTATGTGTAACTAGTCACTCATGTCTTTCTACTTCCTTTCGCTGATATGTGGGGCAACTGGCAACGGGGTCCACGTGCCATATGCACAAATTATAGTGCACAACTTCACGGTAGACACACCCCGGTCGTAGCGCCGCAGTAATGCCCAATGAGCCATCAAATCACAACCCCCCCCCCTTCTAGCTTTAGCAGTAAGCTGGATGGACGAAGCGGCAATATTTCACTAGGCCTGAATCCCCTTCTCCCTCGTCTGCTTGTTCAGAGAAAACCCCCTCTCGGCGATTGCATAGGGTTTTCTCATGGAGAACTAGGTACGAATTCTTCATCCATCCCTGATAAACCCAAGTCCCTTGGTCGCAGGTAATCCTAGGATGGCAGCCGCCATCGTTAATGCATTTTTCTTCCTACTGAATCTAGTGTGTTTCATTTGCAGTGCCCAAAGTGCGAGTACCCTACAGGTTTCCGCGCCCTCGGCGAGACGCCACACTTGTTCCTTCTCATCCTAACACAGCATTTTGAAATACGCACAGTATGTTCCTAGAATCCTCTTTTCTATCCAGGAGGGTGGGGTTTTTTGAACATGCTGTGTTCTCATATTATTTCTCCTGCAGTGTATTATTTGCTCTGCCAGAACACATGTACTCAAGATGCTCGGCCTTGCCATAACTGAATACACTAATTTAATGGTCACAGTGAAGACAAGCCATGGATATAAGTTCCGAGTTGGGTTCATGAACCAAGAAGATCGCTGCTTTTTTTATGGCCGAACTTGGATAAACTTTCTCAAGTGTTACGGACTGAAATTTGGCGCATGAATGTTGATGGAAATAGCAGAACCTAGTCTCATCTTCACTGCGATCTTCCACCCCGACGTCATTCCAATTGTTCATCCATGTTAGTTTTGTATCTGGTTCTTGCTTGTTGCCTCGATTACTTCTTAATCCACCTATTCTGTCTAACTAATCACAATTTAACTTTAGAAGTAGCAACGAATCTCTCACGAAGATGCTACTTCTAACTAATATTTTCTTATAATTGGTGGCATGTGTAGGTTTTTTCAGAGTTAAGCAGTCTGCACGTTTGTTACTCTATAATAACTCGGCTGTTACTAATGGCACTAAAGTTGACTGGATCGACATCCACAAGTTCCTACACTCTATTGATCGTCTTGAGGTCCTTGTGGGGCGTTCCAATGGTGCAAGGCCACGTGGGATATGCGTGCCACTGCTGCACTCGTTGAACAGGTCTAACTGTGTCGAGAAACTTATGGTACGAGTTGTTTTCTGTTATATATGTTGTTCATAAACTATTGCTTATACATAGTTTTACAGCTGTGATCTTCTTGAAACAGGAACTGCCGAGTTCTATTGTTCCTATACAGATGTCTGACCATGGTCGGGTCAGACTTGCACTTGGTCACAACATGATGTTTATGTCGACCTACTCAATTCCCCTTGGAGGTGAAAAGATACTTATTCATGGGTGGTCTCAAATAATGAAGGGCCGTCCATCTTGAAGAATAGGACAGAAGATTATGTTCATGCTTTTCCATGGCTCTAAAGCGAATATCATGTTTATTTACCACGTTGCGAGATGAAGCCGCTTTCAGAAGGTTGTGGATGCGCGGGGTGGCGCATGGGCCTTGGCAGCCTCACCCTTAGTTAACTGTAGGCAAAGTAGCACTGTTCAAGGCGTGCTTTGTACGGTTGAACCTGTATAAGTACTCATACTGCTTTCAACTTTGGTTTTAAGTGCCCCTGTTGGTTTCAGTTAAGGTTGTTAAGTACTCCTGCTGCTTTTACAGTCTGTCGTGTTTCTTCAGTCCTGTCTTCCTCCAGCCGCCAAAACCAAACCAGCGTCGGCGGGGCCGCCTGCTTCCGCCTCCCACGGCTGGCTGCGCCTCAGTGCACGCATCGCCGCCCCACCATCTCCTAAATCGTTAACGTCGACGTCCTCCGTGCGCTTTGGTGTGCTCGCCGCGGCGCCACCCTCTCGCGTTGTCAACATGGTCAACAAACAACAGGAATCGGCAGAAGTACGTGGAGAGGATGACAGTAGGGGCCCACCACATCAGCGTATGGAAAAATAAAATGCTTCCTCCTTGTGTTTTCCTGACATCTGGGACCCACGACATTGTGAGCGTATATAGTCAATAGACAAGGGAACAGCACAAGATCGGCTGACACCTCGTACGTAGCTACTCGAGCAGTATTTTTTTGTTTGGTATTGTTGAGACGGAGCAGGGTTTGAATTGGGTTGTGGCCCGTCTAGCCCAGGCTTATATTTTATGTTCACCATGTGACCAGCCCAGCTATTTTTTCTTTGTGAAAATGAGCCTAGTTTATTTTTTCTGAGGAATACCCAATCCAGGCCTACTTATTTTTCTACGCCCTGATGGGCTGCAACTCTTTCAAGACGCCTACAAATCTTGAAAGTAATATGAAATGGGTTGTAAATATAAAAATAGATGACAAATTAGCAATTACTTTATAATTTCTGAATTTTATCACATTTTCAGATTCCTATTTCACTGGGCATTAACCTAATTTAAATATATCTTCAAAGTATTTTAAATCTGGCTCGACATTTCGGTATTAAAAATAGTTTGGAACCCATAGAAATATGCGAAATTGGCCGTGGCCAACCAAAAAAAACGACTGCAATAAATTGCATTGGAAGTTGCCATGAGCTATATATAAATTATTAAAAAAAGAGGGAGTGGTCTGACTTGTGGGCCTGTTTAGTTGACGCGTATGCAAGATTTTTTTAGTTATTATATACGTCAACAAACAATTCTAGCAGACGTAACCATTGGGTGTCAATCCAACGGCCGTCGTGTTTCTTCAATCTCTGATCTTCTTGCTCCAGCCGCCAAAGCAGCGCCGGCGGGACCGCCTACTCCCGCCTCCCGTGGCCGGATGTGCTACCGCGCAGGCCTCAGCGCCCCCTACTACTCCCACCGCTGGCCAGGGCATCCCTCTACTCACCCACACCCCCTGTTATTCTGCGGTGACGGCAGCCTCATACCGCAGCCGAACCGGCGAACGCTCGTACTCCTCTCCGCGTGGGCATCCACTGCCGCGTCTTCCCCGGCTACGCGTCGTCCCCTTCCTAGGCCTCACCATCGTCCACCGCCGTGGTGCTCTCGGCGGGGCGTGGTCAATGTGATCAACGACCAGCTTCCATCGGAAGAGTACTGTACGTGGAGAGGCTGACAGCTGGGTCCACGGCAGCCACAAGGAAGTGCCTCCTTATTACGCGGAAAATAATTATTCCTCCACCTGACAGCGGGGACCCACCGGACGGGCCACCAGTATTTTGCGAGAAAAGTCGTTTCCCCCTGACTGCTGGGACCCACCGGATGGGCCACCGTATTTCGCGAAAAAAACGTTCCCCCCGCTGTCAGCTCGGACCCACCGGAAGTGCCTCCTTATTACGCACAAAAAAATGAATACTCCCCCGGCTAGCTGGGACCCACCTTGGTGGGAGGCTGACTTGTGGGCCTACTAAGTTGACGGGGATGAAGGGCTTTGTCAACTTAGTCAATATGAATGATTCTATCTCCAGTGACCGTACGATGTCCATCCAACGGCTGTAGTGCTTCTTCAACCTCTGGTCTTCTTGCTCCAGCCGCCCAAAGCAGCGCCGGTCGTGCCGCATGCTCCTGTCTCCTATGGCCGGCTGTGCTGCCGCGGAGGCCTCACCGCCCCCTACTATTCCCACCGCTAGCCAGGCCCTGCGGCGACGTCAGCCTCACACCACAGCAGAACAAGTGAACCCTCATACTCCTCTCCGCGTGGGCATCCACTGCCGCGTCTTCACCGGCTCCGCGTCGTCCCCTTCCTAGGCCTCGCCGTCGTCCACCGCCGTGGTGCTCTTGGCGCGGCGTGGTCAATGTGGTCAATGACCGACTTCCAATCGGAAGAGTACTGTGCGTGGAGACGCTGACAGCTAGGTCCACGACCGCAGCAAGGAAGTGCCTTCTTATTACGCGCAAAATAATTATTCCTCCACCTGACAGCGGGGACCCACCGGATGGGCCACCGTATTTCATGAAAAAAATGTTTCCCCCCTGACTGTTGGAACCCACTAGCTACACCTTCACACGCAAGGAAGTGCGTCCGGGCAAAAAAATGATTCGCCCCCCTGACTGCTGGGACCCACCAGCTACATCTTCGCACGCAAGGAAGTGCCTGACAGTCGGGACCCACCTGGTCGAAGCGTACGTAGCGTTGTTATTCTAGTCGTGAACGTGTATGTACATATATACTGGTGGATGTAGAGGCGCGTACAGGTCGTAGTAGAGGCGCGCACGTAGCATGTACACGTACGTACAGCGGTCAGGGTGCAAGAAAGAAAATACGGCCACGTATGTGTACATATGGGTGGGGTCTCGAACGCCTACTCGCACATACGTATGGCCAGGGCTCGTGTACATGGCTGGGTCGGAACGGAGAAACAACATCGTCGTCATGTTCATGGGGAGGCAACCGAATGCGTCGTGTTCATGGGGAGGCAACGGAATGCGTCGTGTTTATCGGGAGGCAACGGAACGTGTGAGAGCCAACCAGCTGGGTCGGAACGGAATGCGTGGTCGTCTTCATCGGGAGGGCTTGGACGGAACAGGCGATGGAAACGAGGCCTGGCATATCGCAGAACAGAGGAAACGGCCTTGTGTTCTACCGGCCACGTTCGAAACGGGGTCCTGTTGATCGGGGAGTCGAGAGGGGTGTGGCGTACCGCAAAACGGAGGAAACGGACCTCCTACGATCGAAACGGGGGTCCTGTTGATCGGGAGGGGTGTGGCGTACCGCAAAACGGACGAAACGGACTTGTGTTGGAGCTCTACGGTAGAAATGGGGGTCCTGTTGATCGGGAGGGGTGTGGCGTACCGCAAAACGGGACTCCACGGGATATTGTTCATCTCCACCGTCGACCTCCTCCAGCCTCCACGGGCTACCGTCGACCTCCTCCAGCCTCCACGGGCTCCTGTTCATCCAGCCTCCACCGTGCGCTACTCCACCGGCAACTGTTCAACCACCCCTCCACCATCTACTGTTCATCCAGCCCACCACACCATGGGGTCCTGTTCAACCACCCCTCCACGGGCACCCTTCCACCGTCTACTGTTCATCTAGCCCTCCATACCACGGGGTCCTGTTCAACCACCCCTCCACGGGCACCCCTCCACCGTCTACTGTTCATCCAGCCCTCCACCACACCACGGGGTCCTGTTCATCCAGAGGCAACGCCACCGCTCACTGTTCACCCAACCCCCCCCCCCCCCCCGCAATGCTCATTGTTCATCCCATCGATCGACTTCAGTTAGCAGCAGTAGCGAAGGAATCGCTCGATCGGGTTCAGTTAACAGCCATCGATCGATCGCTCGGGTTCAGTAACGCGTAGCCTGCAGTGCAATCGCTCGGGTTCAGTTAGAGCCCAAAGCCTCGCTCGGGTTCAGTTAAGCCAACACCTCGCATAAACGCGCGTACGTGTACGAGAGAAACGTGCATCGCTCAGCCCCGACCTCCCACCGTAACCTGGAACTCCCCGAAATTTTCCTCCCCCTCGCTTCTACCACGGTTTTTTCCGTCATGGACGGCCCAAAGAATGTCATGCAGCTGCGTCTCCGGCCCGCCCAGGACGAAAAGCCCATTTTCTGTCATGACTTTTTGTCATAGAAGTAGGATCCCACCACATCTATGATGATACCGGGTTTTGTCACAATTACCATCATAGAAGTGTCATATGTATGACAGGAAAAAATTCGTTCGGCCAAAAATGTCACGGATGTGTCTTTTTTTGTAGTGAAACAAATAGCTCAATGCAACCAACGCGATTAGGGGTTGTCAATCCCTTCACGGTCACTTATGAGAGTGAGATCTGATAGAGATGATAGATAATATTTTTGGTATTTTTGGAATAAAGATGCAAACTAAAATAAAAGGCAAAGTAAAAAGTAAAGCAGTAATAAAGTGATGGATGATTGATATGATGAGAATAGACCCGGGGGCCATAGATTTCACTAGTGGCCTCTCTCAAGAGCATCAGTATTCTACGGTGGGTGAACGAATTACTGTTGAGCAATTGACGGAATTGAGCATAGTTATGAGAATATCTAGGTATGATCATGTATATAGGCATCACGTCCGAGACAAGAAGACTGACTCCTGCCTGCATCTACTACTATTGCTCCACTCATCAACCGCTATCCAGCATGCATCTAGAGTATTAAGTTTAAGAAAACAGAGTAACGCCTTAAGCAAGATGACATGATGTAGAGGGATAAATTCATGCAATATGATAAAAATGCCATCTTGTTATCCTCGATGGCAACAATACAATACGTGCCTTGCTGCCCCTACTGTCACTGGGAAAGGACACCGCAAGATTGAACCCAAAGCTAAGCACTTCTCCCATTGCAAGAAAAACCAATCTAGTAGGACAAACCAAACTGATAATTCGAAGAGACTTGCAAAGATAACCAATCATACATAAAAGAATTCAGAGAAGATTCAAATATTGTTCATAGATAATCTTGATCATAAACCCACAATTCATCGGTCCCAACAAACACACCGCAAAAAAGAAGATTACGTCGAATAGATCTCCACGAGAGAGGGGGAGAACATTGTATTGAGATCCAAAAAGAGATAAGAAGCCATCTAGCTACTAACTATGGACCCGAAGGTCTGAAGTAACTACTCACACTTCATCGGAGAGGCTATGATGTTGATGTAGAAGCCCTCCATGGTGGATTCCCCTTCCGGCGGAGCTCCGGAATAGGCCCCAAGATGGGATCTCGTGGGTACAGAAGGTTGCGGCGGTGGAATTAGGTTTTTGGCTCCATATCTGATCGTTTGGGGTACGTACGTATATATAGGAGGAAGGAGTACGTCGGTGGAGCAAAGGGGGGCCCACGAGGCAGGGGGCGCGCCCTCCACCCTCGTGGCCGCCTCCCTTCTTTCTTGACGTGGGGTCCAAGTCTCCTGAATCATATTCGGTGAGAAAATCACGTTCCCGAAGGTTTCATTCCGTTTGGACTCCGTTTGATATTCCGTTTCTTCGAAACACTGAAATAGGCAAAAAACAGCAATTCTGGGCTGGGCCTCCGGTTAATAGGTTGGTCCCAAAAGTAATATAAAAGTGGAAAACAAAGCCCAATAAGGTCCAAAACAGTAGATAATATAGCATGGAGCAGTAAAAAATTATAGATACGTTGGAGACGTATCAGGCATCCCCAAGCTTAATTCCTGCTCGTCCTCGAGTAGGTAAATGGTAAAAAAGAATTTTTGATGCGGAATGCTACTTGGCATAATTTCAATGTAATTCTTCTTAATTGTGGCATGAATATTCAGATCCAAAATATTCAAGACAAAAGTTCATATTGACATAAAAATAATAATACTTCAAGCATACTAACAAAGCAATTATGTCTTCTCAAAATAACATGGCCAAAGAAAGTTATCCCTACAAAATCATATAGTCTGGCTATGCTTTATCTTCACCACACAAAGTATTTAAATCATGCACAACCCTGATGACAAGCCAAGCAATTGTTTCATACTTTTGACATTCTCAAAACTTTTTCAATCTTCACGCAATACATGAGCGTGAGCCATGGATATAGCACTATATGTGGAATAGAATGGAGGTTGTGGAAAGATAAAAAGAGGGGAAGATAGTCTCACATCAACTAGGCATATCAACGGGCTATGGAGATGCCCATCAATAGATATCAATGTGAGTGAGTAGGGATTGCCATGCAACGGATGCACTCGAGCTATAAGTATATGAAAGCTCAACAAAAGAAACTAAGTGGGTGTGCATCCAACTCGCTTGCTCACGAAGACCTAGGGAATTTTGAGGAAGCTCATCATTTCAATATACAAGCCAAGTTCTATAATTAAAAATTCCCACTAGTATATGAAAGTGACAAAATGAGAGACTCTCTATCATGAAGATCATGGTGCTACTTTGAAGCACAAGTGTGGTAAAAGGATAGTAACATTGTCCCTTCTATCTTTTTCTCTCATTTTTTTATTTAAGTCCGGAGTCTCATCCCGACTTGTGGGGGAATCATAGTCTCCATCATCCTTTCCTCACTTGGGACAATGCTCTAAAAATGATGATCATCACACTTTTATTTTTCTTACAACTCAACAATTACAACTCGATACTTAGAACAAAATATGACTCTATGTGAATGCCTCCGGCGGTGTACCAGGATATGCAATGAATCAAGAGTTACATGTATGAAAGAATTATGAACGGTGGCTTTGCCACAAATACGATGTCAACTACATGATCATGCTAGCAATATGACAATGATGGAGCGTGTCATAATAAACGGAACGGTGGAAAGTTGCATGGCAATATATCTCGGAATTGCTATGGAAATGCCTTGATAGGTAGGTATGGTGGCTGTTTTGTGGAAGGTATATGGTGGGTGTATGATACCGGAGAAAAGTGCATGGTATTAGAGAGGCTAGCAATGGTGGAAGGATGGAAAAAGTGCGTATAATCCATGGACTCAACATTAGTCATAAAGAACTCATATACTTATTGTAAAAATCTAGAAGTTATCAAAGCAAAGGATTACGCGCATGCTCCTAGGGGGATAGATTGGTAGGAAAATACCATTGCTCGTCCCCGACCGCCACTCATAAGGAAGACAATCAATAAATAAATCATGCTCCGACTTCATCACATAACGGTTCACCATACGTGCATGCTACGGGAATCACAAACTTTAACACAAGCATTTATCAAATTCACAACTACTCAACTAGCATGACTCTAATATCACCATCTTCATATCTCAAAACAATTATAGAGCATCAAACTTTTCTTAGTATTCAACGCACTCAAAATAAAGTTTTACAAATCTTGAATACCAAGCATATTTTTATTTTTAAGCAAATTACCATGCTATTTAAGACTCTCAAAATAATCTAAGTGAATCATGAGAGATCAATAGTTTCTATAAACAAATCCACCACCGTGCTCTAAAAGATATAAGTGAAGCACTAGAGCAAAACTATATAGCTCAAAAGATATAAGTGAAGCACATAGAGTATTCTATCAAATTCCAATTCATGTATGGCTCTCTCAAAAGGTGTGTACAACAAGTATGATTGTGGTAAACTAAAAATAAAATACTCAAATCATACAAGACGCTCCAAGCAAAACATATATTATGTGGTGAATAAAAATATAGCTCCAAGTAAAATTACCGATGGAAGTAGACAAAAGAGGGGATGCCTTCCGGGGCATCCCCAAGCTTTGACTTTTTGGCGTCCTTGGATTATCTTGGGGGTGCCATGGGCATCCCCAATCTTAGGCTCTTGCCACTCCTTGTGTCAGGACCTCGATTCCAAGTCACATCGACCCAGCTGGTAACACCTCATATCACTTTGCAGCCTCACGCACGGTAATCCCACGGGTGACGCCTTACCATGGCCCGAGACCATTTGCGCCTTTTGGGTCACGTATATGATAGTGTCGCTAGCATCCATATGATAGAGAACCCGGGCCAACATGGCTAGTCGTGAACCCAAGGCGACACTAACCCATGGGGACAGGCATACATGAATCACATCGAGCATGTCGGTCATCAACGTGTGAATCCGGGCTGTAGCACTGGGCTAACAGGACTCCGGTTACCCAGGCTGTAGCAGGCTAGGCAGGACTCTGGATGCCACCGTGTGACATTTCCCCAAAGGGACAGACACAAGAACAAAG
The DNA here is from genome assembly GCA_032464435.1 of Aegilops umbellulata. Lineage (NCBI taxonomy): Eukaryota > Viridiplantae > Streptophyta > Magnoliopsida > Poales > Poaceae > Aegilops > Aegilops umbellulata. The sequence continues at coordinate 64,729,677 of CP136060.1, read as the reverse complement.
TGAATCACATGCCGGCCAATCAAGTGTCTAGAGCAGTAGTGCTGGGCTAGTAGGACTCCGGTGAACCGGGCTATAGCGGACTACTATCGCTCAGAAAGCACTATACTACATTTCCCCATATGAGAGGCTGCCAAGGATAAACAACTAGATTGTCGGATCCCACTCATACCAAGCATTTCAATCATACACACAATATGCCCGATATGAGTACATACAACATGGCATCACAACAAAACTCTACAACTCAAAGTACTTTATTCAAAAGGCTCCAAGGAGCCATACATAACATATCCATACAGGTAGGGGTCACATGGCCTGACACTCAAGTCATAAAAACATACAAGCACATGCGGAAGCAAACTAGTCTGAGTACAGACGCTAGAAAGAAAGAAGGCTTGACGAAGCCTGTCTATCTACATCGACCCTTCACAAGTCTTGGATCACCACCTGGGTGGCTATTCACTCGTCAACGTTGAGTCTACATAGAACCCATCGGAGGGGGCGGTGTTGTCGTCTGAAAACATTAATTAAAGCAACATGAGTACGGAGGTACTCAGCAAGTCTTACAACAGAAACCTATTATATATGCACATTCTCAAGAAGGTAGTGGAGTTATTGCAGCAAGCCAGCTTTGACTCATGGCTAAGCTATCCTACGATAGACACAACTTGTAAAACATTTGTCACACACGAGTCCACTAACACCAACACAATACTTCACCGTGGATCCTCTCTCGTCAACCTACGAGAGGGCCATCCGCGGTACTCACACTTATCTTGAGGCTTTTAGTAGTATCCATTTACTTGTCTATGAACTGCATAGGCGACCAAGTAGTCCTTTACCGCGGACGCGGCTATTCGAATAGTTTTATACCCTGCAGGGGTGTACTTTGTCACACATGTTTCCACCACTTAGCGTCTGCACATGACATGTGCTCGGCAGACTTCAAGCGAAAGCCGACGTGGGTGTAGACCACGACCTGACCAACCACACAAGTCTCTAGTCCAGGTTTATCGCCTATTCGGGTTCCATCCGCAGGGAGTCCGGCCGAGGTTTCCACTAACGGCCCCGAACGATGTGTGCAGGGTTCCCGAGACACCAAACGGGCGAATCGGTACACCTGGCCACATGCCTACCGCAACACAGCCCACCCCTATGGTCAGCACTGCGTGCGGCCCCCAGCATACTACAAACACCAGAAACTACTTGCAACTCCTGGACTGAGGATGAGAGGGGTCGGTAAGTCGAGCGGGGTCATATTTCAGGGCCCAACGTGTGGTAGTAGCTGATCTTAAATCACACATACAGATCTCAGTTCTTAGGAACGGCCTCAATGAAACAACCCACCATGTACTCCTACATGACCTCTCATCGATTCCTTTACCAAATCATATTCAACACTTACACTCTCGACACCGACACAACCTTTCACTCTAGTTCTTCATCCCGATGAGCTAGACCTGACACAACTCTAAGCATAGCAAGCATAGCATGGTAGGAAACACACATATGGCTCAATCAACTCCTACACATGCTAGTGGGTTTCATCTAATTACTATGGCAATGACAGGTCATGCAAAGGAAGTGGGTTCAACTACCGCAACACACAGCAGTTTGAATCGTGTTGTCTTAATGCAGTAAACAAGAGCAGAAGCGAGAACATGGGTTTTATCGGAATGATCAATGGGTTGCTTGCCTGACGGAGTGGTAGTGGGATACTGCCCTTTAGTTGGATACTCGTGAAAATCCTCGAAGGCAGAACCTACCACAAAGAACACAATGAAACACAATCACCACATGTCAATATGCAACAATATGATGTATGCAATGACATGGCAAAATGGTGTGTGATAGGTCTAATGCAACTTGGAACAGAATGGTTTGAGTCCATTTGAACCAAAGATTCAAATGATCATCCAAAATAATAAGTGATATAAGTGCATTAGCTTGTTTCACCTAAATAGCAAGGTTAAAGTGTTCAGACATGCATGAAACGGGTACAGATGGAAAGATTGGATTTTTCTGATCAAATTTCATATATAAATCTTTTCATTTGGAGTTACAGATTATTTTCTATGAATTTTTGAAGTTTGAATTATTTTTTGGAATTTCCTATATAAGAATAATTCCAGTAATTCATTTACTGCGTCAGCATTACGTCAGGGTGACGTCAGTGGTCAACGTGGTCGTCCAGGTCAACCTGGCCAGTGGGTCCCGCATGTCAGTAGTTAATTAACCTAACTAAATTTAGTTAAAACTAATTTAGTTTAGTTAGCAGAGGGGGCCCCACTTGTCATGGACTCAGAGGAGTCAACCTGGGCCCACCCAGTCAATGTCCACGGGTCAAACCCGCCGGCATTTAGCCGCCGGCGAGGCCAGACGCGGCGGTGGAAGTGCATTAGCACGTTCCGGCGATCGAATGGACGGCGGAGACCATCTACGGGTAGCCAGAAGCATGCCGCGGCGTTTGGTGGTGGTAGTTGAGCTCGGGGTGGCCGGGAACGTTGGCGGCGGCGAGCTAGGCGGTCGCCGGAGTCGGGTGAGGACGAACACAACGCTACGGGGCACGGCGAGGTGCATGGAGTGGTGCTACGGCCTCCTGGGGATGCGATCAAGTTAGTGGACAAGGTGGCGTGGCCAGTGGTTGGCCGGAGGCACGTCGGCGACGAGCTCCACGGCGGCGCGTGCGGGCGAACTCCGTGTGCTCGCTGTGGTGCACGAGAAGGAGAGCGGAGAGGATGGGGAGGTAGCGGAGCTCACGGCGGTCACGCAGAGACAGACGGCGCGGTCGGGGACGAGCTGATGCGGCGGCGACGTTGAAGGGGATCTCCGGCGGTGGTTGACGAAGACGAGGTCGGTGGAGAGGTTGCAGGGCGTGCGAGCGCTCGGGGCTCGGCCTGCTCGATGTAGTCGACGACGGCGAGGCTATCGGACACGGTGGTGTGGCACGGGGACGACGGAGAGCACGGCTACGGTGGTGGAACGGCGGTGGCTGCGTCGGCCATGGCGGAGGAGAGCGAGGGAGAGAGGCAGGGGAGAATGGGCGTGTCCAGGGAGTCGGGGCGGCGACGTGGAGCCTGACCAGCGTCCAAACGCGCGAAGCGGCAAGCTGTTGGCGCCGTGGCGAGCTCGCGCTCGCCGGCGTCAGCTCTCTGCCTGCCTGGCGGGGACGAAGCAGCTGGCTGGCATGGGCCAGCACAGTGCTGGGCCGCCAGGTGGGCCGGCTGTTGGGCTGCGGCCAGGTAAGTCTCTCTCTCTCTCTTTTATTTATGTATTCTATTTTTCTGTAGGTTTGATGCTTTATTAAAAATAGCTAGGCACTTCCAAAAATGCTAAAAATAATCAGGGGCTTTGTTTAGAATATTTCTAATAGCCCACACTTATTTTCAGAATTATTTGAGCATCTAAAATATTTAGTAGCATTTAAATGCCCAAATGCAAATTACATATGATTTAATTCAAGAACCTTCTGTTGACCTAGAATATTGTGCACCAATTTTGACAGAGGTTCTAACCCAAGACAAAGAGGGTGAACATTTTAGAAGGGCATTTCAGGTTCATTGAAAATGTTTTTAGTAAACCCTAGTTGATTTCAGAGGGGGTGCTGGGGGTTCTGTCTTCCCCAATTCAAGTTTCTGTTGAAAGTAGACATGATGCAACACTCTAATGCATGGTCTAGCTAGGATGTGACACCTTGTTCCATAATCCATCAAAAGATTTCACCCAAAACTTGAAAACTTCACAACACAAAACTCAACAGAAATCTCGTGAGCTCCGTTAGCGAAAGAAAACAAAAGACCACTTCAAGGTACTATAATGAACTCATTCTTTATTTATATTGGTGTTAAACCTACTGTATTCCAACTTCTCTATGGTTTATAAACTATTTTACTAGATGTAGACTCATCAAAATAAGCAAACAACACACGAAAAACAGAATCTGTCAAAAACAGAACAGTCTGTAGTAATCTGTAACTAATGCAAACTTCTGGAACTCCAAAAAATCATAAAAAAATAGGAAGACCTAGGCAATTTTTTTATTGATCAGAAGCAATTGGAATCACTATTTTATCACGTTCTGGTGATTTTTAATAATTGTTTTCGTGAACAGAAAGTTTCTGGAAATTACAGCAAGATCAAATAACTATCATCCAAGAAGATCCTATAGGTTTAACTTGGCACAAACACTAATTAAAACATAAAACCACATCTACACAGAAGGTAGATGGATTGTTTATTCCTAAACAGAAGCAAAAACAAAAAAACTAAAAATAAAATTGGGTTGCCTCCCAACAAGCGCTATCATTTAACGCCCCTAGCTAGGTATAAAAGCAAGGATAGATCTAGGTATTGCCATCTTTGGTAGGCAATTCTTCAATGAGGCATCTACCTTCTTTAGAAATTTCTATCTTTTTAGTAATTATCAAACTTTTAGGCACAAGATCAAAAAATTCATTCGTTGCAAATGGTTCCTTAATGATAGCAAAAAGATTGGGATGAATACTTATAGATTTAAGATACGTTGTTTCCTTACTAGAGGATTCACCCTTATTTTTAGGAACATACATAAGCTTAGCAACTTTATTAGAAGGACTTGGAGTACTCTTACTAGAGGAAGTAATATAAAAGTGGAAAATAAAGCCCAATAAGGTCCAAAACAGTAGATAATATAGCATGGAGCAATCAAAAATTATAGATACGTTGGAGACGTATCAAGAGGAATGGCCCGAAAACGGCGGCTAGCTGGAGCCCTCCCGCGGCGAGGCGTCACTGGAGCAACGAGGAATACGAGCGAGTGGGGGCGAATGGGTATGGTGAAAGCACAAGTGCTCCCCAGGTGGTTTTGGTAATTAATGTCAACATATCTTTTGTTGGACTAACGTTTCTATCTAGCATGTTTCAGACAATTTCAACAATGGAGTGGCATGGACTAAAAGATGTGGGAACTCCTTCAAGATGCTAAGAACAAAGGATTGGCTAAAGCTTCAAGCTCAAGACTCTTCATTTTACATTTTAGTGATCCAAGATCACATTGAGTCCATAGGAAAAGCCAATACTATCAAGGAGGGATGAGGTGTTGCTTAATGAGCCTTTTGCTTGGTGTGCTTAATGATATGCTCCAAAACCCTCAGCTACTTTCCCACTTCCACACATGACCTAAACCCAAAGCCAAACTCAGACCTACTGATTCTTTCTATCCGGCGCCACCGAGTTTCACTTGTCATAGCCACAACCAAACCCTAAGCAAATCGGTTTCACCGACAGGGATCTCGGTCTCACCGAGATGGGATTGTAATCTCACTGTGTATGTCCATTACCAAAATCGGTCTCACCGAGTTTAGGTAATCGGTACTACCGAGATTACAATGCAAACTCTTTGGTTAACTTATTACCAAAATCGGTCCAACCGAGTTTAGTAATCCGTCCCACCGAGTTTTCCTGACCAACTCTCTGGTTAGCTTATTACCAAATCGGTCTCACCGAGTTTGTGTAATCGGTCTCACCGAGATTACGTTATGCCCTAACCCTAACCATATCGGTCCTACCGAGTCCATGTCAGTCCCACCGAAAATCTCTAACGGTCACTAGGTTTACCAAATCGGTCCGACCGAGTTTGTTGATTCGGTCCCACCGAGATTGGTAAATTGTGTGTAACGGTTGGATTTTGTGTGGAGGCTATATATACCCCTCCACCTCCTCTTCACTCGTGGAGAGATCCATCAGAACACATCTACACTTCCAACTCATATGTTCTGAGAGAGAACCACCTACCCTTGTGTTGAGGCCAAGATATTCCATTCCTACCATATGAATCTTGATCTCTAGCCTTCCCCAAGTTGCTTTCCACTCAAATCTTCTTTCCACCAAATCCAAATCCTGTGAGAGAGAGTTGAGTGTTGGGGAGACTATCATTTGAAGCACAAGAGCAAGGAGTTCATCATCACCATTTGTTACTTCTTGGAGAGTGGTGTCTCCTAGATTGGCTAGGTGTCACTTGGGAGCCTCTGACAAGATTGTGGAGTTGAACCAAGGAGTTTGTAAGGGCAAGGAGATCGCCTACTTCGTGAAGATCTACCGCTAGTGAGGCAAGTCCTTCGTGGGCGATGGCCATGATGGGATATACAAGGTTGCTTCTTCATGGACCCTTCATGGGTGGAGCCCTCCGTGGACTCGCGCAACCGTTGCCCTCCGTGGACTCGCGCAACCGTTGCCCTCCGTGGATTGAAGTCTCCATCAACGTGGATGTAGGATAGCACCACCTATCCGAACCACGCCAAAAACATCTGTGTCTCCAATTGCATTTGAATTCTCCAAACCCTTCCCTTAACATTCTTGCAAGTTGCATGCTTTACTTTCCGCTACTCATTTACTCTTTGCATGCTTGCTTGATATGTATTATGTATGTTGAAATTGTGCCTAAAACTCCACTTAAACTGAAAAAGCTTAAAAACTGCAACTTTAGCACTAAGTGTCTAATCACCCCCCTCTAGACACACCTCTTCAAGGTCCTATAAGTGGTATCAGAGCATTGGTCTCCATTGCCTTGGTTTAATCACCATTGGAGGAAGATGGATGTGTCTACTTTAGGGAGTCTTAGACATAGAGTGCCTATTTTTGATGGAGAGTATTTTCATGAGTGGAAAAATGAGATGCTTGTAATTTTCAATCAATATCATTTAAACAAGTATATTTCTAGTCCTTGTGCACCTCATGTTGATCCTATGCATCCCACCCTAGATGAAGATATTGACATGATTCGCAATCTTAGAACCGTTGAGCTCATCATTAGAGGATTGCCCAAAAACTTGATTGCTAGTTTACCTACTCTTAATTGTGCCTATGATATATGGAAATTTCTTGAGGAACGATTTCCCGATTATTCCTTGAAAAATCTAGATGAAATTCTCCATAAATCTATTGCCTTGAGTAAGATGAACTCTAGTGATCCTAGTTTTGGTGGTTGTCTATTTGAGCTTATTAATCTCATGCACACTGAAGGAAATGTTGGAATCATTAGTGATATTATATCCGAAGCTATAAGAATACATAAAAGTGACCACTTTGATGATCATTTATCTAACGAATTACTCTCTCTAGGAAATGATGAGTCACAAGATCATGTTGAACATGGATACTATGATGAGGATGATGATAGTGACTTCGATCTTGATGATGCAATGAGACATTTTGGTCTCATGGCAAATCTTCGGGGATACGCGTCAGGAGGAAAGGAATGGGTTGTCGACAGTGGATGTACTGATCATATGACCGGAGATGAAGAGATGTTACGTGAGCTTGCTGAAAATGAAGGCCCTCGAAAATATGTCACCTTTGGTGATAATTCAAAGGGTAAGGTGGTTGGCCTTGGTAAGGTGTCCATCTCACACGATAGCTCCATTCAAAATGTCATGCTCGTTGAATATCTCGGCTACAACTTAATTTCAGTATCTAGACTTGCTGATTTCGGTTTGAATGTCCTATTTACTGAGGTAGATTGCCAAGTGTTTCATCGAGACAATCATAAAATGGTCTTTACCGGTATACGTAGAGGTGATCTTTACATTGTCGATTTCTCTAAAAAGGCTCAACCTAAAACTTGCTTTATCGCTAAATCCTCAAAAGGTTGGTTGTGGCATAGACGACTAGGTCATGTTGGCATGAGAAACCTTGACAAGCTTATTAAAGGAAATCATATCCTTGGAGTTAACGATGTCATATTTGATAAGGATAGACTTTGCAGTGCTTGTCAAGCAGGTAAACAGGTTGGAGGAAGGCATCCCGTGAAGAACATCATGACCACAAGGAGGCCACTCGAGCTACTTCATATGGATCTTTTTGGTCCCAACGCCTACAAGAGTCTCGGTGGAAATTCTTTTGGTCTAGTTATAGTTGATGATTTTTCAAGATTTACGTGGGTGTTCTTTCTTGATGATAAATCGCAGGTTCAAAAGATCTTCAAAAACTTCGCTAGGAAGGCCCAAAATCAGTTTGACGTGAAGATCAAGAAGGTTCGGAGTGACAACGGAACGGAGTTCAAGAATGCAAATGTGGACACATTTCTTGACGAAGAAGGGATTTCACATGAGTTCTCGGCTACGTACACACCTCAACAAAATGGAGTTGTTGAGAGGAAGAACCGGATGCTCATCGAAATGGCGAGAACGATGATTGATGAGTACAAGACGCTGAAGCACTTCTGGGCAGAAGCGGTTGAGAGAGCTTGTCATGCAACAAATCGCTTGTATCTTCACAAGCTACTCGGCAAGACGGCATATGAGCTCCTCACCGGTAACAAACCCCAAGTTGGATACTTTCGAGTATTCGGCTCAAAGTGCTACATTCTTGATAAGCATCGTCGTTCAAAGTTTGCTCCTAAATCTCATGAAGGTTTCCTACTTGGTTATGGCTCAAACTCTCACACTTACCGTGTCTACAACAACTTCACCCGAAAGCTTGAAGAGACGGTAGACGTGAAGTTTGATGAATCTAACGGCTCGCAAGTAGAGCAATTGCCAATTGATGTAGGAGACAAAGACCCTTCAGAAGCAATCCAAGACTTGTCCATTGGCAGAGTTCGTCCAACGGAGGTCAAGGAGAGTACTTCGTCCGTCCAAGTGGAAGCTTCTACTTCGCGACAAGGTGAACCAAGAATTGATACGGAAGCATCCACAAGTGGGACACACCAAGAAGAGGACAAGGAAATGCATCAAGACGAACATCAACAACCTCCTTCTCCACCACGACAAGAGAATGACAACGTCAACAATGAAGAAGGCCAAGAAGAAGAACAAGATGAAGAAGATGTTCAACGAAGACCCGAGCAAAAGCTCTCACGAGTTCGAGCAAGAATTGCCAAAGATCATCGCGTCGAGCAAATCTACAATGATATTCAAACCGGGAGAATCACTTGCTCTAAACCTCGTTTAGCTAACTTTTGTGAAAACTATTCATTCATCTCTAGCATTGAACCTATGAAGGTTGAAGAAGCATTGGAAGATCCGGATTGGATAAACGCTATGCATGAAGAGCTACACAACTTTGAGAGAAACCAAGTTTGGACATTGGTTGAGAAGCCCGACAACAATCACAACATCATTGGTACCAAATGGGTGTTTCGCAATAAGCAAGATGAAGATGGACAAGTGGTTCGCAACAAAGCACGTCTCGTCGCCCAAGGGTACACACAAGTCAAAGGTATGGACTATGGTGAGACATATGCTCCCGTTGCTAGACTTGAGTCCATTTGCATCTTACTTGCCTATGCTAATCACCATAATATCACCCTGTACCAAATGGACATTAAAAGTGCTTTTCTAAATGGTGAAATAGAGGAGGAAGTTTATGTCAAACAATCTCCCGGCTTTGTCAATCCTAAGAAGCCAAATCATGTTTACAAACTTCATAAAGCTCTTTATGGTCTTAAACAAGCTCCTAGAGCATGGTATAAATGCTTGACCAAGTTCCTTATTGCAAGTGGTTTTGAAATTGGAAAAATTGATTCCACAGTTTTTACTAAAAGAGTTAATGGATAACTATTTGTATGCCAAATTTATGTTGATGATATCATATTTGGTTCAACTAACCCTCTTTTTAGTGAAAAGTTTGGAAAGCTAATGTCGAAGAAGTTTGAGATGTCTATGATGAGTGAACTCAAATTTTTTTCTCGGTTTGCAAATCAAGCAAACTAAGGAAGGTATATTTGTATCTCAAACGAAGTACACCAAAGACTTATTCAAGAAGTTCAATATGCAAGAGTGCAAAGGTATGCCTACACCCATGCCTACTAGTGGACATAATGATTTGACCAAAGATGGTGAACCGGTTGATCAAAAGGTTTATCGCTCTATGATTGGTTCATTGTTATACCTATGTGCTTCACGTCCCGATATTATGCTAAGTGTGTGCATGTGTGCACGATATCAAGCTGCTCCTAAATAATGTCATCTTAAGGCTGTGAAAAGGATAGTGAGATACTTAATCCATACACCAAATTTTGGCATTTGGTATCCTAAGAGGTCCTCTTTTGATCTTGTTGGCTATTCCGACTCTATGCCGGGGACAAGGTTGATAGAAAGTCCACTTCGGGTACTTGTCAATTTCTTGGTAGATCTCTTGTGTCTTGGTCCTCCAAGAAACAAAACTCGGTATCCTTATCCACCGCCGAAGTGGAGTACATTGCCGCTGGTTCATGTTGTGCTCAATTACTTTGGATGACCCAAACTCTTAAAGATTATGGGATCTATGTGAAACATGTTCCATTGCTTTGTGACAATGAAAGTGCTATAAAAATTGGTCATAATCCTGTACAACATTCTCGAACTAAGCACATTGAAGTTCGTCATCATTTCATTCAAGATCATGTTGCTAAGGGAGACATTGATCTTAAGCATGTTCGCACCGATAAGCAATTAGCGGATATATTCACTAAACCACTTGATGAGAAAGTGTTTTGCAGGTTGAGAGGAGAATTGAACATCATTGATGCTTCAAACTTGGAGTAGGAACTCCATTGGATACATGCGAGGCATGAGCCTATGACTAATCCTTGATATTTCTCTTATGATGCTATTCATATGTCTTGGATATATTTGCACCTTGCATGTTATCTAACCCATGTAGGTACTTGGTTGAATCTAATTCTATGAGATTGCAACTAACTCACATCTTGAGCAATCTCTACATCACCAAGTCTCGACACAACGGTGGTTGACGACAAGGAAGCACAAACCATTCAAACATATCCTTTGACAAACTCTATGTTGAGCTTCATGATTGTCATTTTTGGATATACAAGTGCTCTTCCTTGCAAGAACTAACCCATGTAGGTAGAATGAACTCAAATTCCAAGTGGTGCTCCCAACTCTTGATGGGCTACATCAACTTTGAGCACCCACACAAGGTCAACTACATGAGCAAGATCCACACCACCACCCAAGGTATGTTATTCCATCTTAGGGAAGCTTTACTTCAAGTCATGAGTCAAAGCAACTCAACAAGATGTGAATACATCAAGATGCTTAAACGAAAAATGGTAACCCCATTCTGAGCTTAAACGATGAGTATGACCTATGATCAAGTGTTCTCACTTGACTCCTAAGTCAATATACTCTAACATAGGTGACTATGTCACCGCCCAACTCTAGATGAAGTTCTCTTGTGTTCTTTTCTGTGTTATTGCATTTGTCCCTTGCATATTTGTTTCCCTCTTTTTTCAAACAACAACAAAAAAAACTTCATCTAGAATCTTCATTCTTTTCTTTTTGCTTCTTGTTCTGCATATTTCTGCATCTAATTCCTTGCAAATCCTTCAGTTAATTCATTGCAAATCTTTGTGAGATCTTATTTGTCTAGTGAGCTGAGGTGACAAGTGTTTTTCTCTGTGATGAACTCGGTTTCACCGAAGTGTAGTTTTCGGTCCAACCGAATCCTTTCGGTACTACCGAAACATGCCACTCGGTGCCACCGATTTCACAACAGGAAAAACAGTTTGCCACTTGTTCCATATTTCTTCTGATCCAGCTCCACTCAATGAATCTTGTCCTCTACAAGCATCACATTTTTATCCATTGCTTTGTGTTGAGTCTCAAGGACCAAACCCATTCGACAGATTCCAGAAAGCCCTTCTTGGAAATTGATGTCAAAGGGGGAGAGAGAGATCACATCAAAGCTTATCACCTACAAAGGAGAAAGTATTAAGGGGGAGAAAGAGATCTCCAGGGGGAGAGAATACTCAAGGATCCCAGATGCTTGATGCTCAAGAGGATAGATGCCACATGTCTTTTTGGGGGGAAAGACATGTTCATATGTGCTTATTTGCATTAAGTTTTATCCATTTATATCTTTCAGCTCTGATTTTCTGTTCCCTATCTTCTCCCAATATCCCATGTCAGATTCAGGGGGAGCAAGACATCTAAGGGAAAGAAATCATTCAAATTCATTACATATCTTTACTCTTGGGGACATGCCTAATTCAATGTGGTACCTTGTACTCACTTTCTACATGTCATCCCAGTCTTGGTATTCTTGTGGTTTCTTTTGGTTTGCTCTGGCTAGTGGATGTACCTGTGTTATCTAACCTTGTTTGTGCAGGTTCATTCCATCCTAAGCCAACTCAAGACTACAAGGTAAGTATATGCGTCAGAATCATGAGTATGAGGAATTCTTGCTTATGTACATACTATTTGCAAGAAGGACTCATGAGCATGAAGGTATTCTTCTTAATAATCTTTTGCTCTGATGCATATGGCCAAGATACATGTAACACATTGCCTACTCCGTCATGATTATGCTCTCACATGCTTCTATATTTTATATTCATATGATTGCATACATGTAGGGGGAGCCTATGTTTGTTACATGTCCTTCCAAAGCTTTACTTTCTATTCTTTATATATTTACCTAAAGCTTTGATGTATGTTGCCATCAATTACCAAAAAGGGGGAGATTGAAAGCACAAGTGCTCCCCAGGTGGTTTGGGTAATTAATGTCAACATATCTCTTGTTGGACTAACGTTTCTATCTAGCATGTTTCAGATAAGTTCAACAATGGAGTGGCATGGACTAAAGGATGTGGGAACTCCTTCAAGATGCTAAGGACAAAGGATTGGCTAAAGCTTCAAGCTCAAGACTCTTCATTTTACATTTTAGTGATCCAAGATCACATTGAGTCCATAGGAAAAGCCAATACTATCAAGGAGGGATGAGGTGTTGCTTAATGAGCCTTTTGCTTGGTGTGCTTAATGATATGCTCCAAAACCCTCAGCTACTTTCCCACTTCCACATATGACCTAAACCCAAAGCCAAACTCGGACCTACCGATTCTTTCTATTCGGCGCCACCGAGTTTCACTTGTGATAGCCACTGCCAAACCCTAAGCAAATCGGTTTCACCGACAGGGATCTCGGTCTCACCGAGATGGGATTGTAATCTCACTGTGTATGTCCATTACCAAAATCGGTCTCACCAAGTTTAGGTAATCGGTACTACCGAGATTACAATGCAAACTCTTTGGTTAACTTATTACCAAAATCGGTCCAACCGAGTTTAGTAATCCGTCCCACCGAGTTTTCCTGACCAACTCTCTGGTTAGCTTATTACCAAATCGGTCTCACCGAGTTTGTGTAATCGGTCTCACCGAGATTACGTTATGCCCTAACCCTAACCATATCGGTCCTACCGAGTTGCATGTCAGTCCCACCGAAAATCTCTAACGGTCACTAGGTTTACCAAATCGGTCCGACCGAGTTTGTTGATTCGGTCCCACTGAGATTGGTAAATTGTGTGTAACAGTTGGATTTTGTGTGGAGGCTATATATACCCCTCCACCTCCTGTTCACTCGTGGAGAGAGCCATCAGAACACATCTACACTTCCAACTCATATGTTCTAAGAGAGAACCACCTACCCTTTTGTTGAGGCCAAGATATTCCATTCCTACCATATGAATCTTGATCTCTAGCCTTCCCCAAGTTGCTTTCCACTCAAATCTTCTTTCCACCAAATCCAAATCCTATGAGAGAGAGTTGAGTGTTGGGGAGACTATCATTTGAAGCACAAGAGCAAGGAGTTCATCATCAACATACCATTTGTTACTTCTTGGAGAGTGGTGTCTCCTAGATTGGCTAGGTGTCACTTGGGAGCCTCCGACAAGATTGTGGAGTTGAACCAAGGAGTTTGTAAGGGCAAGGAGATTGCCTACTTCGTCAAGATCTACCGCTAGTGAGGCAAGTCCTTCGTGGGCGATGGCCATGATGGGATAGACAAGGTTGCTTCTTCGTGGACCCTTCGTGGGTGGAGCCCTCCGTGGACTCGCGCAGCCATTACCCTCCGTGGGTTGAAGTCTCCATCAACATGGATGTAGGATAGCACCACCTATCCAAACCACGCCAAAAACATCCGTATCTCCAATTGCGTTTGAATTCTCCAAACCCTTCCCTTTACATTCTTGCAAGTTGCATGCTTTACTTTCCGCTGCTCATTTACTCTTTGCATGCTTGCTTGATATGTATTGTGTATGTTGAAATTGTGCCTAAAACTCCACTTAAACTGAAAAAGCTTAAAAACTGCAACTTTAGCACTAAGTGTCTAATCACCCCACCTCTAGACACACCTCTTCAAGGTCCTACATATGGGGAAGAAAATAACTCCCCCTGCCCCGATATAACCCCCATCGCCCGCCCCGCAGCGGTAGTACCGCTGGTGAGGGTGGTAGTACCGCTTGACCCTCATAAGCGGTAGTACCGCGCTCGCAGCGGTAGTACCGCTCAGCGGCAAGAAGAACTAGGCCAAAAAGGGCTTAGCTCAAGAGAGAAGAACGAGACGAAAAACAGGAACAAAACACACACACACACAACCAACAAAGAGAGCGAGAAACACACACCTCTCCAAGAGAGGGCGGTGGCCTAGGCCACCTATGTTTGAGTCAATTGGTATGGCAGCGCGAGGAATTATCCTTGGGCACATGACCAAAACTCGCCTTTGAAGCACAAGTACCATAAAAAATGGCTAATGTGAAAGAGTCGGTCAATTTATGCATAATGGGGGAGGGAGAGTTCATTGAGAGAACACCACTCCCCCTATATCCATGCCTACACCTAAACAAGATAACAAGTTGAGTATTGTGGGGTGTGCAAGGGTTCAAGCAACATTGCTCGAATCAATGATATTTAGATCATGCCTTAACTCGCAAAATCTCACTTCATCCAAAGGCTTCGTGAAGATATATGCAAGGTTATCATGAGTGTTGACATAGTTGAGCTCGATCTCCCCTCGCCTAATGTGATCCCGGATGAAGTGATACCGAATCTCAATATGCTTCATCTTGAAGTGTTGCACCGGGTTGAGAGAAATCTTGATGGCACTTTCATTGTCACACCAAAGAGGCACTTTGTCACAAATGACACTGTAATCCTTTAAAGTTTGCCTCATCCATAAGAGTTGTGCACAACAACTACCGGCCACCACATACTCCGCTTCGGTGGTCGAGAGAGACACACAACTTTGCTTCTTGGAAGACCAACTAACCAAAGAGCAACCAAGGAATTGGCACCCTCCGGAAGTGGACTTCCTATCCACTTTGTCTCCTGCCCAATCGGAGTCCGAATATCCTACAAACTTGAAGTTTGCTCCTCTTGGGTACCATAAACCAAAGTTTGGGGTATGAGCCAAATATCGAAAGATTCGCTTGAGCGCCACATAGTGGCTTTCCTTAGGTGCGGCTTGAAACCGTGCACAAATTCCCACACTCAACATGATATTCAGTCTAGATGCATAAAGGTAAAGCAAGGAGCCAATCATGGAGCAATATACCTTTTGATCCACCGCTTTACCATTGGGATGAATGTGAAGTTGGCACTTGGTGGGCATTGGAGTGGAATCCGGCTTGACATCACTTAGCTTGAATCTCTTGAGCATGTCTTGAATGTATTTGGCTTGGTTGATGAAGATTCCTTCTCTTCTTTGCTTCACTTCGAATCTGTGGAAGAACTTCAACTCTCCCATGGAAGACATCTTGAACTTTGAGGTCATGAGATTGGCGAATTCCTCATTGAAAGCTTTGTTAGGGGAACCAAATATAATATCATCAACATATAGTTGGCACACAAACAACTCCCCTTTGACCTTCTTATTAAAAAGAGTGGGGTCAATTAGCCCAACTTCAAATCCACGATCTTGTAGTAACTCGGTAAGGTGGTCATACCACGCATGTGGGGCTTGTTTAAGGCCATAGAGTGCCTTATCGAGTTGACACACATGATTGGGAAAGTAGGGATCCTCAAACCCGGGGGGTTGTTTGACGTAACCAACTCATTAATGGGACCATTAAGAAAAGCACTCTTCACATCCATTTGTTGCAACTTAAAGTTATGATGAGAAGCATAAGCAGTTAACATGCGAATGGACTCAAGGCGAGCAACGGGAGCAAAGGTTTCACCGTAGTCCATACCCTCAACTTGGGAGTAGCCTTGTGCCACCAAACGAGCCTTGTTGTGAATGATAGTTCCATGAGCATCTTGCTTGTTCTTGAATATCCACTTGGTTCCAATGACATTATGGTTCCCGGTTGGCCTTGGCACCAATCTCCACACCTTGTTGTGCTCGAAGTTGTTGAGTTCTTCATGCATCGCATTGAGCCAATCCGGATCCTCGAGAGCTTCATAAACCTTTTGTGGTTCCACACAAGAGACAAATGCATGATGTTCACAATAATTTGCTAATTTTCTATGAGTGCTTACCCCCTTGGTTAAGCTTCCAAGGACATTCTCCATGATGTGCCCTTTGGTGGTGAGCTTGGAAGCAATCTTGGCGGCACGACGCTCCAATTCCTCCTCGGAAGTGAGATGAGGAGAGGTGGAAACTTGATCATCTTGAGCGCCGTCATGAGCTTGATCTTGATCTTGAGCTTGCTCTTGATCTTGATCTTGCTCGGAGGAGAGAACTTGACCTTGGGCATCATGTGGTGGATCGCCACCATCTTGACAGAGATCTTGCCCTTGGTCTTGTTCATTTGGTTGAGGGCCTTCACTATGTTCTTCGGAAGCGTGTGGGTCTTGAGTTGGTGATGGTTCCACTTGAGTGGAACATTGTCCTTCTCCTTCGGCCACAAGGGGTTCCTCAATGGGTAGGATAAAGCCAACACCCATTATTCTTATGGCTTGGGGAGGAATTTCATCACCTACATCACAAGTACCACTTTGCTCCACTTGGGAACCGTTATTTTCATCAAACTCCACGTTACACGTTTCCTCAAAAAGCCCTGTGGACTTATTGAGAACACGGTAAGCATGAGAGTTTGTAGCATAACCAACAAATATGCCCTCATAAGCTCTAGCCTCAAATTTAGACAAACGAACACTTTTCTTGAGAATGAAACACTTACACCCGAACACTCGAAAGTACTTGAGGTTGGGCTTGTTACCGGTGAGTATCTCATATGGGGTCTTGTTCAAGCCTTTGTGAAGATAGAGCCGGTTTGAAGCATGACACGCGGTGTTGATGGCTTCGGCCCAAAAGTTGTAGGGAGACTTGAACTCCGCCATCATGGTCCTTGCTGCATCCATCAACGTCCGGTTCTTCCTCTCTACAACACCATTTTGTTGAGGGGTGTAAGGTGCGGAATATTGATGCTTGATCCCCTCATCACTAAGGAACTCATCCAAGGTGTAGTTCTTGAACTCGGTGCCGTTGTCACTTCTTATTGTCAAGATCTTTGCATTGTATTGACATTGGGCTTCATTTGCAAAGTCAATCACGGTTTGTTGGGTCTCGCTCTTCCTCTTGAAGAAATACACCCAAGTGTATCTTGAATAATCATCCACAATCACCAAGCAATACTTCCTTCCCCCAAGACTATCAAAGGATGGAGGCCCAAAGAGATCCAAATTTAAGAGCTCCAAAGGCCTCTTCGAGTAAATGATAGTCGTGGGAGGGTGAGCCTTCTCATGTAGCTTTCCTTCGATACAAGCACTGCAAGCACGATCTTTAGCAAAACTAACATTCGTTAGTCCACGGACATGGTCCCCCTTGAGAAGACTTTGCAAAGATCTCATATTGACATGGGCTAAGCGGCGATGCCAAATCCATCCCATGTCAACTTTAGCCATTAGGCATGTCGCGGTCTTAGTGGGTCGCTCCGAAAAGTTAATCACATATAGACCATTCTCGACATGCCCAACAAAGGCTACTTTAAGAGTCTTGCTCCACAAGAGGGTCACGGTATCGATATCAAAGAAAGTGGCAAAGCCCATGATTGCAAGTTGACGAACGGAAAGTAAATTGTATGCAAGGGACTCAACGAGCATGACCTTCTCGATCGTGAGATCATGAGAAATGACAACCTTGCTGAGTCCCAATACCTTAGAAGATGAGGCATCACCCCACTCAACATTGGTGGGCATAGATGGAGTCTTGAGAACGTCCACCACCAAGTCCTTGCTTCCGGTCATATGATTCGTAGCTCCACTATCAAGCAACCATGATCCTCCACCGGAAGCAAACACCTACAAGCACTACAAAAAAAGACACATTCGTGACATTTTGGGCTGAACGAATTTTTTTCCTGTCATACATATGACACTTCTATGACGATAATTGTGACAAAACCCAGTATCCTCGTAGATGTGGTGGGGTCCTACTTCTATGACAAAAAATCATGACAGAAAATGGGCTTTTCGTCCTGGGCGGGCCGGAGACGCAGCTGCATGACATTCTTTGGGCCGTCCATGACGGAAAAAACCGTGGTAGAAATGAGGGGGAGGAAAATTTCGGGGAGTTCCCGGTTACGGTGGGAGGTCGGGGGCCGAGCGATGCACGTTTCTCTCGTACACGTACGCGCATGTGTGTGAGGCGTTGGCTCTAACTGAACCCGAGCGAGGCGTTGGGCTCTAACTGAACCCGAGCGATTGCACTGCAGGCTACGCCTTACTGAACCCGAGCGATCAATGGCTGTTAACTCAACCCGATTGAGTGATTGCTTCGCTACTGCTGCTAACTGAAGCCGATCGATGGGATGAACAGTGAGTGTTGCGGGCGGGTTTGGATGAACAGTGAGTGGTGGCGTTGCCTCTGGATTAAAAGGACCCCGTGGTGTGGTGGAGGGCTGGATGAACAGCAGACGGTGGAGGGGTGCCCGTGGAGGGGTGGATGAACAGGACCCCGTGGTGTGGAGGGCTGGATGAACAGTAGACGGTGGAGGGGTGGTTGAATAGAACCCCATGGTGTGGAGGGCTGGATGAAGAGTAGGCAGTGGAGGGGTGCCCGTGGAGGGTTGGTTGAACAGGACCCTGTGGTGTGGAGGGCTGGATGAACAATAGACAGTGGAGGGGTGGTTGAACAGTAGCTGGTGGAGTAGCGCGCGGTGGAGGCTGGATGAATAGGAGCCCGTGGAGGCTGGAGGAGGTCGATGGTGGATGAATAGTAGCTCGTGGAGGCTGGAGGGGGTCGACGGTGGAGATGAACAGTATCCTGTGGAGTCCCGTTTTGCGGTACGCCACACCCCTCCCGATGAACAGGACCATCGTTTCGACCGTAGCGCTCCAACACAAGTCCGTTTCCTCCGTTTTGCGGTACGCCACACCCCTCCCGATCAACAAGACCCCCGTTTCGACTGTAGGAGGTCCGTTTCCTCCATTTTGCGGTACGCCAGACCCCTCCCGATGAACAGGATCCCGTTTCAAACATGGCTGGTCGAACACAAGGCCGTTTCCTCCGTTCTGCGGTACGTTAGGCCTCGTTTCCATCGCATGTTCCGTCCAAGCCCTCCCGATGAACACGACGCATTCCGTTACCTCCCCATGAACACGACGCATTCCGTTGCCTCCCCATGAACACGACGACGATGTTGTTTCTCCGTTCCAACCCAGCCATGTCAACGAGCCCTCGCCGTACGTATGCGCGAGTAGGCGTTCGAGACCCCACCCGTATGTACACATACGTGGCCGTATTTTCTTTCTTGCACCCTAGCCGCCTCTACTACGACACGTGCGTGCCTCTACATCCACCAGTATATATGTACGTACACGTTCGCGACCAGAATGACAACGCTACGTACGCTTCGACCAGGTGGGTCCCGACTGTCAGGCACTTCCTTGCTTGCGAAGATGTAGCTGGTGGGTCCCAACAGTCAGGGGGGCGAATCATTTTTTTTGCCAGGACGCACTTCCTTGCGTGTGAAGGTGTAGCTGGTGGGTCCAACAGTCAGGGGGGAAACGTTTTTTTCGCGAAATACGGTGGCCCGTCCAGTGGGTCCCTGTTGTCAGGTGGAGGAATCATTAATTTTCCGCGTAATAGGGAGGCACTTCCTTGCTGCCGCCGTGGACCCAGCTGTCAGCCTCTCCACATACAGTCCACGTCCGATGGAACTCATTCCTTGACCACGTTGACCATGCTGCACCGAGAGCACCAGGGCGGTGGACGACAGCAAGGCCTAGGAAGGGGACGACGCGGAGCCGGTGAAGACGCGGCAGTGGATGCCCACGCGGAGAGGAGTATGAGGGTTCACTTGTTCTGCTGTGGTGTGAGGCTGCCGTCGCCGCAGGGCATGGCCAGCGGTGGGAATAGTAGGGGGCGGTGAGGCCTCCATGGCAGCACAGCCGGCCACGGGAGACAGGAGCAAGCGGCACGACCGGCGCTGCTTTGGGCGGCTGGGGCAAGAAGACCAGAGGTTGAAGAAGCACTACGGCCGTTGGATGGACATTGTACGGTCACTGGAGCTAGAATCGTGCATATTGACTAAGTTGACAAAGCCCTCCATCCCCGTCAACTTAGTAGGCCCACAAGTTAGCCTCCCACCAAGGTGGGTCCCAGCTAGCAGGGGGTATTCAATTTTTGTGCGTAATAAGGAGGCACTTCCGGTGGGTCCGAGCTGACAGCAGGGGGAACGTTTTTTTTTGCGAAATATGGTGGCCCGTCGGGTGGGTCCCAGCAGTCAGGGGCAAACGTTTTTTTCGTGATATACTGGTGGGCGTCCGGTGAGTCCCTGCTGTCAGGTGGAGGAATAATTATTTTCCGCGTAACAAGGAGGCACTTCCTTGCGGCTGCCGTGGACCCAGCTGTCAGCCTCTCCACGTACAGTATTCTTCCGATGGAATTCAGTCGTTGACCACATTGACCACGCCGCGCCGACAGCACCACGGCGGTGGACGACGGCGAGGCCTAGGAAGGGGACGACGCGGAGTCGGGGAAGACGCGGCAGTGGATGCCCATGCGGAGAGGAGTATGAGGGTTCACTGGTTCGGCTGTGTTGCCGTCGCCGCAGAATAACAGGGGGTGTGGGTGAGTGGAGTGGAGGGATGGTCTGGCCAGCTGTGGGAGTAGTATGGGGGCGGTGAGGCCTCCGCGGCAGCACAGCCGGCCATGGGAGGCAGGAGCAGGCGGCACGACCGGCGCTGCTTTGGGCGGCTGGAGCAAGAAGACCAGAGGTTGAAGAAGCACTACGGCCGTTGGATGGACATTGTACGGTTAGTCGAGCTAGAATCATGCATATTGACTAAGTTGACAAAGCCCTTCGTCCCCGTCAACTTAGTAGGCCCACTATACTGGGTCCCAGCTAGCAGGGGGTATTCATTTTTTGTGCATAATAAGGAGGCACTTCCTTGCGTGCGAAGATATAGCTAGTGGGTCCGAGCTGTCAGCGGCGGTAACGTTTTTTTCGTGAAATACAGAGGCCGTTTCGGTGGGTCCCAGATGTCAGGTGGAGGAAATCATTATTTTGCGCGTAATAAGGAGGCATTTCCTTGCGTGCGGCCGTGGACCCAGCTGTCAGCCTCTCCACGTACAGTCCACTTCAGATGCATGTCGGTCGTTGACCTCGCTGACCACGCCACGCCGAGAGCACCAGGGCGGTGGACGAAGGCGAGGCCTAGGAAGGGAACGACACGGAGGCAGGGAAGACTCGGCCGTTGTTTTTGTTTCCCACGGGGAGGGGAGTACGATTGTACGAGGGTTTATTGGTTCGTCTGCCGTCGCCGGAGAATAACAGCAGGTGTGGGTGAGTAGAGGGATGGCTAGGCCACCGATGGGAGTACGGTGGGGCGGTGAGGCCTGCGTGGCAGCACAGCCGGCCGCGGGGAGGAGGGAGCAGGCAGTCCCGCCGGTGCTTGTTTGAGCGGCTGGAGCAGGAAGAGCAGAGATTGAAGAAGCACGACGGCCATTGGATGGACATCCAACAGTACACAGGCCATCTGTGGAAAGCCTCAAATCTGTGGAAAATAGCATACATCCCATCTGCCATTATTTAAAATAATTTACAGCCCATTTGCTAATTCTAACGGGTTTTTTGGAGCCCATATTCTTTATGTTAGCATTACAGCTCATATTGTGGCCACGGTTAAAAAATTATACGAATTTTTGCATATGTCGGTGCGGTCTGAACTGTTTTTAATCCTGGAATTTCGAGTCACATTCAGACTGATTTTAAAAATAAATGTATATCAATATAAAATCCAATAAATTGTCCACGCATAAAAATCAATGCAATTTAAAATCTCGAAATGAAAAAAAGATATTTGAAAATAATTGCCGGTTTGATGTGTTTTAAAAATGTACAGCCCATTTCTCATTACTGATAGGCCATTTTCTCGGCCAGCCGAATGAAGCTCTCCTTGTTTTGAAAGATTTGCAGCCCAACAGGCCTGATAAAGCGACTTACTTGACAAATCAGAAAAAAAACTAATCTAGCCATTTTCAGAAAGAAAAAAACTACTGGGCTGGTCTGTGGTAAACATAAAAGAAAAGGCTGTCTAGACAGGCCAGAGTGTCCCGCACAGCCCAGTTGACACCCTGCTTCCATCTCAAAAACAAATTAGATAAATGACACTCTAATTATGGCGATTCATAAAAATGCCACTGCAATTTCCAAAGTTTGAAAAATGCCACTGCAATTTTTGCAAACTTTGAAAAACGCCACTGTAGTTTGCAAACTTTGAAAAAGGCCACTCCAGACTTCGAAAAATGCCACTAGAAATGGCATGAATTGGCATTTTTCAAAGTTTGGAAATTGCAGTGGCATTTCTCAGATACACCAGATTTGGAGGGGCATTTATCAAATTTAACCCAAAACAAAAATAACTGGGCGAGCTGCTGGGTCCCTGGTGTCAGCCGCTTGTTGTGCAATTCTCTCGTTTATTGACTACGTTGACAATGGCATGGGACCCAGATGTCAGAAATCCACTCGGAGGAGCCATTTTTATTGGCTTGAAATAAGGAGGCACTTGCTTGCGTACTGCCATGACCTTGGCGGGTCGCTGCTGTCATCCTCTCCACGTACAATCATCTCCTGATTGTGTATGCGTCAACTTGCTAGGCCCACAAGTCAGCCTCTAAACCGTGGAGGACAAATACAACCCATTTAAAAAAATAACAGCCCATTCCATACTTTCAAACGAAAGATCAACATTCAGAGCAAAGTAACAGGTCTAATCCACATATAGAGTACTGAACTTCCACGTTGACAACCATCATAGCCAAGTTAACTATCTAAACTATCTACTCCCACTAACACTCTAGTAGCGTACAAGTACTAACTTACTCTTAGCTAACTAGACGGCGCCGGCCGCCATCAGTTGTCCATGCTAAACGCCGGCACCGGCGTCCTCTGCCTCGCCTCGGACTTGCCAGAGGAGCGATAGGGCGCGTTACTCGCGCGCGTTGGCCCTTTCCATGCCGGCGTGGTCCACCGAAGCTTCGGCTTCCAAGCGGGAAACCCACTTGACGAACTGGTAGTAAAAGTCGGCGTCGCGAACGCGTGCATGCCCGACAGCCTCCAGGGCTATTTGCCGGGAGCCGGCCTCCATGTAGTTGGCCCAGTTGCGGGCGCTCTGCTCGCCACTCAGAGCGTCAGTGCGCTGCTGCTCCATGTCCCGCTGGCGGCGCAAATCGGCGACACGCTGCTCCTCTGCCAGGCGGTCGCGCTCCAACAACTCCTGCTGCTCCGCCATGCGGTCACTCTCCAACAACTCCTCGATCTCCGCATTGCCATCTAAAGACAGATAGAATGCCTCCTCCCTCCGTTTGCCTTCTGGTGAAAACCCGAACACTAGTTTCGGCGGTGACCGCCTCCGGCGTCGCCTACCGCGGACGGGCGGGGGCATGGCAGACGTGGCGAGCAACGTCGGGCGGGTGGGGGCTTATGAGGATATGGCGAGTTGGGTCACGGTGGCACCTGAGACGGCTGGGAAATAGTACTTATAGGCGGAAGGTAGCGCGACGGTCATCGGGATTCAATGCATAATGGCTTAGCACGCCAGCTTGCCGTGGAAAACTAGAGAAATTGAAATTATGATTGTGCCGTCCCGTCCCGTCTGGGTCGCACGCCGGCATGGCAGTCAAACGAGTGCACTCGAATCATGTCCCTCCTTGTCAATAATGATTCCACAGATTTAAAGCGTATCTTTTTCGCATCAGTTAGCTACCTTAATTACGGCCGGCTGCATGCAGGCACTCAGAATCGCTCGCAGGCAGTACGCGAAGCAGCATGCAGCCACTTGAATCGCTGGAATTAATTAGGCTTAAACTTCTGCATGCCGAGGGCACGCATGCAGCCACTTAAATCGCTGGAATTCATTAGGCTTAAACTTCTGCATGCCGTTAATTATTGCCATGCCTTGGTCTTGCTGCTTTGCTCACGGGACTAATAAATCCCGGACGGAGAGAGTACCTTGGTTGGTGAGAGGTTTGAATTAAGCCCTGCAAACCGGAAAGGAGGTACTAGTATGTGCGTGATCCGCTATTTATTCGTGTAGGATCGAGTAGGTCGTTTCTTGAATTGAGCCCTGCAAACTGGAAAGGAGGTAGTACGTGCGTGATCCGCTATTTATCAGTGTAGGGTCGATAGTGTAGCTTGTCAGTTTCTTCAGAGGTAGGCATTTTTATCCGTGTAGGATCGATAGTGTAGCTTGTCAGTTTCTTCAGAGGTAGGCATTTTTATTCAAAAAACTGCCACTTCGCATCTTGCGTCGCAAATAAAACTGCCAGGAGCGCATTTGTAGGCTAGCTAGTGATCGATCAGTAACTTGTAAACACTGAGCGAACAGAAATAATTAACTGTTAATGCATCTCAATGATTCACAGATCATATACAAATATGTAGCTCCAAAAGCAAAGATCAGCCACTTCGGATCTTGCGTCGCAACTAAAAATAACTAGTACGATTCCCATACATAAGATCAACATGTTAATGCATCTCAATGGTTCACAGATCATATACAAATATGTAGCTCCAAAAGCAAAGATCTAGAAAAAACATCTGTTCTTCCTACTAATTTGGATGCTTCTCTTGGCCAACATTTAGTACAGACTGAAAGACTAATTTGTTTGTGAACTCTACAATTCCTCTTGCAAATGTAAGTGGTTTCACCAACAGCTGGAACCATGAGAATGAACTACACATGATGGAGGAACATCCACTGCAATATGATTTGGTCTTCTCTCGATCACACGGCGAGACTATTTTCGGAATACAAACTTTAACTTAGGCAAAATGATGCCCATTGTATAATCAGACCAAAGCAATGAAGCACCTAGTGTTGGCCAATAAATAGTACAGTACTACTTTTCTACAGTCCATGAAGTGACTATCCAATCTTTCCGTGTCTATTTTTGAATGGCACTACATGCAGTGACTATACTATTCTCTTGTGCAGTTCAACCAAAATTGCGGGCACTTTGTTGGTTTGCCAAATAGCAACGGGCAGACATCTCTGTCTGCACAAATATCAAGCGGCTAGTACATATACCACACCTTGTATTTTTGGTTTAAACATGTCTCTCCCGCTTAGCATCTGTCATGTTCTGCACTGGTCAATCTGACACAGTTATGTTTTGCCCTGGACAATTTCATACTGAATTGATTTGCTGGTTCAGAGCAGAAATATAGCGCCTAGTCTTCATCAGACCAAGGATATCCATGTTTGCAGCGATGGAAGAGGTGAAATCGATACAACCGAAATTGAGCATCCAATCATTGAATCATGTCCTGCACCTCCAATGTAGGTCCACCCTGCCAATAAATTCACATGCAAACCCCTAGTATTACTATCTAATGACAGTACAAAAAGAGTAGCAAGATAGCAGCAAACCATGTACCTTCGTAATGAACAGCTCATAGTGCCACCAATTGGATATAAAGGTTTGGAAAAAACATGCTCCTAATGTTGAACCAGTTGGACTTTTTGTACAGTTCCACTAAAATCGAGCATCCCTGTTTGCATAGATATTGAAAGTGTGATTACTCTAAAAGTGGCACTAGTTGAAGCATAGACTCACAAATATAAGCATTCCAATTTCTTAATGGGAAAAGGTAGCAAGACTGTTTCTAACCACCTATTTGAAGGAATAAATAAATCAACAGCGGCTGATGTGAGGAAGGCATACATAGTTTTTTCTAGAAAAGTGAGCCATTCCTGACCTTTCCTCTTCTTTTAAGAAAATTTTGTGCAGTTCTACTAAAATAAAATGCCATCACCGCCTTGACAATTCAGTGACACTGTACAAAAGGAAATGACTTAACATTACATCATGATGTCAGGTATGTAGTCGACAGGCATTAGAGACAAAAATATAGACCTCCTCAAGAGAACAGACGGAGGAGGAGGTGCCCACTCTTGACCTTTCCTCCTGTCTTCATAATTGTCTGTGCAGTTTAACTAAAATAAAATGACATCAGCGCCTTGGCATTTTGGTGACACTGTACAAAAAATTAACTTATCTCATGAAAGTGAGGTATGTAATCTATAAGCATTAATAGTGCAAAAATCTGAAGGTAGTAACAAGTTTCATCATTGGTATACTGGTTGTGCAACAGCATTAGAATGCCTTAGCTGAAAAATCTTTAATACATCCACAATCAACAGCTAACCCTGAAATAATCCAGTGACATTAAATGGCATTGCTTAAATTTATGGGTGGCATTAGACTGAGAGCGGCATTAGTTAAATGTGGCATCACTTTAGCAGTAGCATTGCTTGACTTGATTGCTGGCGTTATACTAACAACAAAAAAGTGGCAATAAAAGAGCATGGGAGGCCCATTCGGACAGTGGGCGCACCAGTACGATGTACCTCCACGGACGCAGAGTGGTGAGGGAGGTGTGGTTGCCCAGAGCAACAAATATCCAGGCAGCATATGTGGATTACGTCCCATTTTTGTTCTCTTTAGCCACCTTTTTCCTATGCGAGGACAACAAACCGATTGACCTAGTCATTCTCTATTGCCTTGTCATGCCTTTCTACCCTTCTTCAACCAAGAGACACGAGACTCGTTCCTTAGCTACTAATTTTCCCCTTTTCAACCTAGATGCGGGTTCGATGCCTACTCTCTTGGACAGTACAGTCTCCCTTCCTTTCGTTATTCAACCCAGACATGGATTAGTCTGCATGAAGTAGGGTTTCCTTTAATAGTGCAAATTATGGTTTTCGTCTGCGTGGCCAGCAGAGTAGAGGATAGCAAATTGGGAAGATGGTGGAGTGAAAAAAGATCCACATGCAACGCCGTAGTTGATGGGGTAATAGAACAAGGTTATGGCTCGAAAAGAGGTAGCATACCTGAGGGTCGGCGGGAAGTGGCTTCGCTCGTGGTCGTCGTCCTCCGCACACACTACGGCAGAGAGCTTGGGGATGGAGGCCATCCCGCCCGGGCGCTAGGTCTGAGAGGACGGCCCTGTCGTCAGTGCGTTACCTCGCTCGCCGACGACGAGTGCGTCAACGCTGCACGTCCTTTTCTTCCCCGGCGGATCTGTGACCACCGGTGAGGAGGGAGAGAGGGGCCGTCTTTTTTAGATCTGGAGAGAGGGTGGTAGTGTGAGAAGCAAGTGGGCATCCCTTAGCAAGAAAGCGCAAAAGCTCCAGCCTATATATCTTTTTTATACTAGTAGTACTGGAGGTGGGGTAGTGGTAGAGTAGTTTATATTTTCTTTGCGTACAGTGCCAGTTAGTCGTGCTTCAAAACTGATCGGCATGCCATTAAAAAAATAAAGGTTGATAACTAATGCGGCACCTCGGGCCAACGCGGCCAGATTGCATTTTGCACGAGAAGTTACACACCATGTTTCGTTGACATGTGGTCCCATTCCAACATATCAGTGAGACAACGGCGAGTAGTAGGAGTATTTCCGAACGGACGTGTAGGCCGGGGCGCCTCTTCGTGATCCGTGACAAACTCACAACCGTCCACCAACTCTTCGCCTTCCCCTCTCGATTTGGAACTGTTGTCGCACGCTATCGTGGAATTGTCACGTCAGATGTCCTAGCCTAAGGACTTAGTCGTGAGGCCAACGCATCTATGTGGTAGCTTGAGAGGGGTTGAGCGGAATCAAGAGACGCAACACAAGACAGGGATTTAGACAGCTTCAGGCCCGGGGAAACATCATCCGGTAACAACCCTACATGCTGTTTGAGGCTAGGTCTCATTTTCATCACGAGGGAGTCGTCGTAAACCGGCTCTCCTCTTTGTGTCTAGCCATAAGATTGTTTCTTCTTGCTTGTAGCTTGTCCCTCTTTGGGGAGCCCTGCCCCTCCTTATATATGTTGAAGGGGCAGTTTACATGACTAGTCCTAGTTGGATTAGGATTACTCTGTTACAAGTGGAGTCTTAGTCTTGCTTCCTTTGTAGGAGAATAATCCTTACACTTTCCTCATAAACCGACCCACCATTAAACATGAACCGGCCTTCTAGGCCTTGGGCCTTGTCATCCGTCTGTCCCGCATGCCGGACCACCAGTGAGTCATAATGACCAGGTGGTTTGCTTGTAAACCGCCAGGTCAGGGCGGGTTGCCAGTGAATCGCCAAGTCTCAGCCGCAAGTAAACTGCCAAGTCCGGCCGGTTTATACTTCCGGTCGGTTTACGCCGTGGGGTATATCCCCGACATTAGCCCCCAGTTTAATTTGGATTTTTCCATGTTAAATTGATGTGTAACATAAACACAAGAACAATTTTGGCGGGTTGTGCTCCGGGTTAAGAATTCTTGTAGACCGGCACCTGATCATCCTTAAGTCCTTGTCATTCCCTCCTTCTAGGAAATCCGGATCAATAACCAGCTTCATACTTTAAATTACTGACGTTGGTTTCTCATAGAAAAATATTGTGAAGAATAATCCACTTGAGTGCGCTTTCAAAGAGCCGGCTTAAGAAAATTTGGTCTTGAAATACTCATCCGATATCCGGCCGGTTTGAAGAAGTAAAACTTGACGGTTTAATATTACCAAAATTACCGGGTTATAAAAACTGATAATTCCATGTCATGATTGTTTCTAATGCCGGTTCATGATTGTTGCCAACGCCGGTTCAATCTGGTTTGCTCAAACAGAGAATTTGAAAATATTTTTTCGATAATAATATAATACCTGTAGCCCCCAAGTCTTTGAGCAGAACAAAGTGATGGCTTAAGACTTGCTTCAATATAAATACTGCCAATTTTGAAGAAATCCATGTTGTTCATCCCAGTCACTAGTAAAAACTGAATACTCCATATTATGTAGCCCCCAAGTGCCGGGTTGTCATGCTTGCAGCAACCTGGGACCTGTAATTGACTGATGCCCATAGGACTTCAACCAATGTAGCCCCCAAGGGCCAGGTCATTATGCAATAATGGGCAGGCACTTTGTAAATATGATCATGTAGACTTGAGCAGCGATATGTAGCCCCCAAGGGCCGGCTCATTATGATATGATGAGTCGGGTCTTCAATAAGGCCAATAAAAATGACTTTGCATTAGCCCCCAAGTGTCATGGTGCATGCTTGCAGCGACATGAGACTTGCATGTAATCTCAATTTGAATAATGTAGCCCCCAAGTGCCGGGTCGTAACCCTGCGGCGACTCGGGACTATTCCTTCCATTGTAGAATAAATCATATCCTTTGGTAAAATAATAGCCATTGCGCTAAAGCGACTTTGAAAACCTCAATAATACCGGTTATTAATATCCATAATAAAATCCAGCCATGTTGGCTATTCAAGATAATATAATCTGGTATGAAAACCTTACTCATTCAATATCATAATGATAATTCAGCCACGTTTGGCTATTTGAATAATATAACCCAATGATTTATAAGCGCATGATTCCAATGGCGCAATCCAAATATATACTGGTGACTTATAGTCCCAAGCCAGGCCGGTTTAATAAACACCGGATAATTTCTCATCATATACTAGCGACTTATCGTCTTAAAGCCAGGCCGGTTTAATAAACACCGGATAATTTATAATCATACCTTACTCAACCTGTTTCTGCATACAACAAGTTTAAAGTATCCTGGCGGTTTAATGCCCAACATATAACCCGGGTTTATAACAAAGGTTGCACTTAAGAATAATAAAATATGAAATATATCATACCTATGACATTGAATCACATCGTTGCTTTACCAACTTTTTATAATAGGGATAATAACCCAGATTTTGAGTACTGATAACTCCTTCCATATTGTGTCGGCTTATGATAAAACCGTACCAGGTTGTGATAAACACCAGTTTAACCACATATAATACTGGCGACTCGTAGTCAAACCAGACCGGGCTGATAGTCTCCGGATTATAACTTGATCGTGTACTGACAACTTGTAGTTGAAAGCCGAGCCGGGTTGATAAACACCGGTTTACTCCATAATAGGATGGTAACAGAAAATCAAACCGGGCAGATAGCCTGTCGGCGTTCTGGAAACGGTGGTCCCCAGACTTGCCTACCTGCGGCCTGCGGCGCGGCTCAAAGGGGCCCCAGCACGGCCCATCTTCATCAACACAAACCCAAGACCCTCGCGAGGGGCCAAGCCTCGCGGGGCGGACGACACGGAGCTTCCTCAGGCGCAGCCTCGTTAGGCTGGCTCGCGAGGAGGCGGAGAGATCAAGGCGGGGTACCTCACGAGGTGCCCATGACGCAAGCCATGACGACCAAGGGCGCCAAGCGGGCGCCAGCCCGCGCAGTGTCCTCCCTTTCCTCTTTGGTGCAAAGGGAGCAAGCGCAAGCGGGAGGATCAAGCAAAGGCACCCATTTCGGTGCATCGAGACCAAGACCAGCTCCGCGACAAGGAGGAAGTCACCGTGGAGCCCAAGCCAGCGTCATCACCAGAGCCTTTGGCAGGCGAGGACCAACTTTAGTCAGGATAAGTGTACCCGATGTTCCCCTTCAAAATGGCCAATTGTTGGCGCCCTTCCCGCTCAATATTTGGGAAGAGGCCCAGGGCCTTTGCCTATAAATAGGACTAGCCACCCCCAGGTTAGAGCATCTAGGAAGATCGGAACGTCTAGCAACCTGGCAATCAGTTAGATTGGCATCAGAGAGAGAGAAGGGCGATTGAACTCCTCCTAGCAGTTCATCCCCCAGGCCAAGAACAGACCCTCGCGAGGCTGTTCTACATTGTAGTGTTCATCATCATCAGCCCAAGAGGCAATCCACCACACCACATTGGAGTAGGGTATTACACCGCATCGGTGGCCCGAACCAGTATAAACTCTGTGTCTCTTGTGTTGTTCTTTTGGTAGCTTAGACGTTTGTGAGGCGGACGAGTACGGGTAGGTAGGAAGCGTAATCTCCGCACGCA
Source organism: Aegilops umbellulata (assembly GCA_032464435.1). Taxonomy (NCBI): domain Eukaryota; kingdom Viridiplantae; phylum Streptophyta; class Magnoliopsida; order Poales; family Poaceae; genus Aegilops; species Aegilops umbellulata. The sequence continues at coordinate 64,698,646 of CP136060.1, read as the reverse complement.
CCCCAGAGTTCGAACCTTAAGGGTCTGCCGGAACCCGAAATCCGACATTTGGCGCGCCAGGTAGGGGTGCGCCGGAATTCGTCTTCCGCCGCTCCGTTCTCCTCCGACCATCGCATCCATGTCTGACGCTCGTCAGGCCTGCGGCGAGCGCCGAGCCGCTCTCGCTTCCCGCGTCGCCTAGACGGCTCCCATCGGCGGGCGTCCTCGCCGTTCCCCGTCGCCTGCCATCAACGCCGCCACTGGCCCGGCGGGGAACGAGCAGCAAGCGTCGTCCCAGCATCCTTCCGTGCGGCGAGACGGCCGCACCGCTACTCCCTCGCTCACCCCAGCTGGTTCTTCGTCCCGCGTGCTCCGCGCGCCCTTGGAGGCTCGAGCTGCGCTCATCGCAGAAAACGAGCTCCTGCGCTACCGTCCCGTCGGCGACGTCTACGAAGAATGGCTCGACCGCATCGCCGAGCTCGTCCGCGCCGCAGGGGGCTCTCCTGCACCGTCTTTCCCGCTGCACCGAACCACGCCCTGCGCGGGCGACGAAGCTCCGGGGAAACCTCAGCCGCCTCCTCGCCAAGAAGACGCCCCGGCCGCAAGGCGCGTGGCACCTGGCTGGAACCCGCTCCGCCAGGCACCAGCGCGGCAAGAGCAGAGCTGCCAAGAAGTCCCTCGCCCGCAGGAAGCTGCCCGGGCGCTCCCTGCTCCAGCACATCGCGACCGAGCTCCTGCTCCCGCACATCAAGACCCCGCACTGCTCCCAGCTGTGGCGCACGGGGACCCGCAGGACCAAGCTCTCCGTCACCCAAGGCCTCCTACGACCACGGCGGGCTGCCGCGCCTTCACCGCCGAGCTAGCCGCGTCGCGTGGCCCGGCAAGTTCAAGCCAGACCTGCCTCCACCCTACGACGGCACGGCCGACCCTGCGGAGTTCCTCTAGCTCTATGAGCTAGGCATCAAAGCTGCCAACGGAGACGAGAAGGTCATGGCGAACTGGTTTCCCATGGCGCTCAAAGACGGGGCCCGCACCTGGCTCCTGAACCTGGCCCCAGGCATAATCTCCTCCTGGGACGAGATGCGTACCCGCTTCATCGCCAACTTCCAAGGTACCCGCGACCGGCCGCCCGTCGTGAGCGACATGCGCCGCATCAAGCAACAACCCGGAGAGACCCTGCAAAAGTACATCCAGCGCTTCAACAGCGCACGCCTCAAGATTCCCAAGGTGTCCGAGGAGGCCATCATCTCAGCCTTCTCCGATGGCGTGCGCGACGTCAAAATGAAGGAGGAGCTGGCGATGCATGAAGACCTGTGCACTTCCTTGGGCTGTTCAACTTGGCGACCAAGTGCGCCAGGGCTGAGGAAGGGCGCCTCTCCCTCCTCGAGCTGCCTGCCGCAGACCCAGAAGAGAAGAAGTCCAAGGCCAAGGATGTGAAGCGCAAGGGGGCTGCCGTGCTCGTGGCAGAACCAGACACCAAGCGGGGCAAAGATCAGCCCGAATCCTCCAGGGGCAGTCGGTACTGCGTGTACCATGACCTCCACACCCACAACACCAACGAATGCCAAGAGCTCCGAGCCGTGCGAGAAGGAAGGATCGTCCGTCGCCCCGACCGCGTCGATAGGGGCTATGGTCGAGGAGGAGGAAGAAACGCAGGACGCTGGGAAGACCGCGGCCCATGCCAAGGGTGGCGCGACCAACCTCGCGAGGATCGCTAGCGAGACCCACCTCGCGAGGGAGACTGGAGGGATCAGCCTCACGAGGATCGCCCGCAAGGTAACGCAGGCCTCCCTCCGTTGCCACCTCATCCAAGAAGAAACGAAGGCCGCCACCAGGACGAGGTGGCTGGGGGCTTCCAGGAGCCACGCGCGATCGCCTGCATCCTGCGCGGAGCTCAAGCCCCAGCCTCTCATCACATCTTCAAGAAGTTCGCCTGCGAAGTGAATGCAGTCCTCCCCAAGCTCGAAGCCACACGTCCTCTCAGGTGGTCGTTGTCGGCGTTCTGGGAACGGGGGTCCCCAGACTTGCCTGCCTGCGGCCTGCGGCGTGGCTCGAGTGGGGGCCCAACGTGGCCCATCTTCATCAACACAAGACTCGCGAGGCGGACGACATGGAGCTTCCTCCAACACGGCCTCCTTAGGCTGGCTCGCGAGGAGGCGGAGAGATCAAGGTGGGGTACCTCACGAGGTGCCCATGACGCAAGCCATGACGATCAAAGGTGCCAGGCGGGCGCCAGCCCGCGCAGTGTCCTCCCTTTCCTCTTTGGTGCAAAGGGGGCAAGCGCATGCGAGAAGATCAAGCAAAGCCATCCATTTCGGTGCAACGAGACCAAGACCAACTCCACGACAAGGAGGAAGTCACTGTGGAGCCCAAGCCGGCGTCATCACCAGAACCTTTGGCATAGGAAGACCAACTTTAGTCAGGATAAGTGTACCCGATGTTCCCCTTCAAATCGGCCAATTGTTGGCGCCCTTCCCGCTCAAATATTTGGGAAGAGGCCTAGGGCCTTTGCCTATAAATAGGACTAGCCACCCCCAGGGTAGAGGCATCTGGAAGAAGAGGGAGGAGAAGACCTAGAGCAAGTAGAGAGAGAGAGAGAGAAGGGCGATCGAACTCCCCCCAGCAGTTCATCCCCTAGCCAAGAACAGACCCTCGCGAGGTCGTTCCCCTTTGTACTGTTCTTCCTCATCAGCCCTAGAGGCAATCCACCACACCACACTGGAGTAGGGTATTACACCACAATGGTGGCCCGAACCAGTATAAACCCTGTGTCTCTTGTGTTGTTCTTGCAGTAGTTTAGATCCCAGCGAGACGGAGAGGTAGAGGGCACGATCTCCGCGCGCACCCCAGAGTTCGAACCTTAGGGGTCTGCCGGAACTCGTGATCCGACATTTGGCGCGCCAGGTAGGGGTGCGCCGGAATCAGTCTTCCACCGCTTCGCTCTCCTCCGACCACCGCATCCATGTCTGACTCTCGTCGGGCCCGCGCCGAGCGCCGGGCCGCCATCGCTTCCCGCGCCATCCAGACGGCCCCCGACGGCGGGCGTCCGCGTCGTTCCCCGTCGCCCGCCGTCAACGCCGCCACCGGCCCGACGGGGAACGAGCAGCAAGCGTCCTCTCAACACCCGTCCGTGCGGCGGGATGGCCGCACCGCCACTCCGTCGCTCACCCCAGCCGGTTCCTCGTCGCACACGCTACGTGCGCCCTTGGAGGCTCGAGCTGCGCTCATCGCGGCGAACGAGCTCCTGCGCTACCGCCCCGTCGACGACGTCTACGAGGAGTGGCTCGACCGCGTCGCCGAGCTCGTCCGCGCCGCAGGGGGCTCTCCCGCGCCTTCCGCACCACTGCGCCGCACTCCGCCCCGCATGGGCAACGAAGCCCCGGGGGCGTTCCAGCCACCACCTTTCCAAGAAGATGCCATGGCCCCAAGGCGCGCGGCTCCTGGGCGGAACCCGCTCCGCCACGCGCCGGCCCAGCCGGAACGGAGCTGCCAGGAAGTCCCGCGACCGCAAGAGGCCGCCCGGGCGCTCCTGGCCCCGGCTCGCCGAGACCCTGCTCCAGCTCCGGCACGTCAAGACCCCGCGCTGCTCCCAGCTGCGGCGCAAGGGGACCCACAAGGCCAAGCTCTCGCTCAACCAAAACCTCCCGCGGTCACCGCTGGCTGCCGCGCCTACACCCCTGAGCTGCGTAGCGTCGCGTGGCCCGGCAAGTTCGAGCCGGACTTGCCCCCTCGCTACGACGGCACAACTGATCCCACGGAGTTCCTCCAGCTCTACGAGTTGGGAATCGAAGTTGCCAGCGGGGACGAGAAGGTCATGGCGAACTGGTTCCCTATGGCGCTGAAGGAAGGTGCTCGCACTTGGCTCCTGAACCTGGCCCCAGGCACGATCTCCTCTTGGGACCAGATGCGTACCCGCTTCATCGCCAACTTCCAAGGTACCCGCGACCGGCTTCCCGCCGTGAGCGACATGTGCCGCATCAAGCAGCAACCTGGAGAGACCCTGCAGAAGTACATCCAGCGCTTCAACAGCGCGCGCCTCAAGATCCCCAGGGTGTCCGAGGAAGCCATCATTTCAGCCTTCTCTGATGGCGTGCGCGACGTCAAGATGAAGGAGGAACCGGCGATGCACGAAGACCTCTGCACCTCCCTAGAGCTGTTCAACTTGGCGACCAAGTGCGCCAGAGCTGAGGAGGGACGCCTCTCCCTCCTCGAGCTACCTGCCACAGACCCAGAAGAGAAGAAGCCCAAGGCCAAGGATGTGAAGCGCAAGGGGGCTACCGTGCTCGCAGCAGAACCAGACACCAAGCGGGGCAAGGACCTGCCTGAATCCTCCAGGGGCAGCCGGTACTGTGTGTACCACGACCTCCACACCCACAACACCAATGAATGCCAAGAACTCCGCGCCGTGCGAGAAGGAAGAGTCGGCCGACGCCCTAACCGTGCTGACCGGGGCTACGGCCGAGGAGGAGGAAGGAACCCGGGGCGCTGGGAAGACCGCGGCCCATGTCTAGGCTGGCGCAACCAACCTCGCAAGGATCGCTGGCGCGACCCGCCTCGCGAGGGGGACTGGAGGGATCAGCCTCGTGAGGATCGCCCCCACGGCAACCCAGGCCTGCCGCCGTTGTCGCCTTAGCCAAGAAGAAATGAAGACCGCCACCAAGACGAGGGGGTTGGGGGCTTCCAGGAGCCCCGCGCCATCGCTTGCATCCTGGGCGGAGCTCAAGCCCCGGCCTCCCAACGCATCTTCAAGCAGTTTGCTTGCGAAGTGAATGCAGTTCTCCGCAAGCTCTAAGCAACGCGTCCCCTCAGGTGATCGGCCTGCACCATCACGTTCAGCTCTGCAGACCAGCTCAAGTGCGCAGCCACAGCCGGAGTCCTCCCAATGCTTTGTTTCCCAGTTATCAGCAATGTTCTGGTCACCAGGACCCTCATCGATGGAGGGGCAGGGCTCAATGTCTTGTCCGTGGAAACGTTCAACAGCCTCCAAGTGCCCTATGACCAGCTTCAGCCAACCAAGCCCTTCTCTGGAGTCACCGACGGTTCCACAATCCCGATCGGGCAGGTCCGCCTCCCAGTCACCTTCGGCACCTACAACAACTACCGCACCGAGCTCATCGACTTTGACGTCGCCCACATCCGCCTGCCGTACAACGCCATCCTCGGGTACCCGGCGCTGGCCAAGTTCATGGCAGTAACTCACCATGGCTACAACGTCCTCAGGATGCCAGGAAGCGGCGGCGTCATCACTGTGCCATGTCAAGAGAAGGATGCAGTGTGTGCGCTGGAGCGAGCCTTTCAGGCCGCGTCACTAGAAGACCCAGACCGCGGAAGCAGGAGGCTTCCTGAGACCACCCCCTAGAAGAAGAAGACAACGTCAGGCTCAGACCCTCAGGAGGCAGGCCCTTCAAGGCCCGTGTCTGCCCAGGGGGACCCTCCCTCAATCGCATAGGAAAGCGCGCCCGGCGCCCCCCTCAGGCAGGGCTCGGGGGCTCTCACCTAGAGGGTCGCCGACCTCGCCAAGGTCACGAGGGAGGCGCTGGGGCACCATGTGGAGGCGTGTTTTGAAACACGCTTCCCTCGGAAGGAAGCCAGGGAAGGAAGGCCAGACGAACAGGAGTTCGTTAGCAAGGCGATACAAGAACTACAGGAGTCGAGGATCATGAGAGGTTGTCGTCGCCCACCAGCTGTGGCTCCCCATCCAGGCGAGGATGGTGGGCTGCGCGTCTGCGTCGACGTACCAGGGCTCAACCAGGTCGCCACGGCGGAGCGCCTCTGGCCCTCACACGCGGGGCGCTGCGGAGGACCACCCCACAGCTATGTCTGCATGCCTTATGGCCTGCCGAGCGTGGCTGCGGCGTACCAGCGCATCATGAGGAGCATCTTGGAGGCGCAGCCCTGGCGGAGATGGAGGCTGCTCACGAGGGGCCACCAGTGCCTCCGGAGCCTCCCGAGGCCCCTGGGCCTGGGGGCTCGTGAGGATCGGCTTCCACAGCCCACCGAGTCTGCTGCACCAACACCACTGCACCGACGACATCTTCAGGTGACATCTTTCAAGTTTCATTCCCAGCTGGGAGCACCCTCCCAGGGTTGCATCATTCCCAGGCCGCGTGGGTCCCTCCCTGTGGCATGTATCCCTTTTATCTTTTCGGTCGCTAGCTTGCTTTGCTGGGGGCGCCCCTCGGGCTGCATCATCCCCAGGCCACTCGGGCTAGGCCCAGCGGCATGTATCCCTTCCGCATTTATTTCCAATATGCATCGTGCTTGATTAATCGATGCCGTCTGCGGCACCTTTTCTTCTTCATGTCGACCGCTTGCACGATAAAGGGGGGGTGCCTGAGCATCGCGACTCAAGGCTCTTACTGGCTCTCCAGCCCTCACCCTCTGGCCTTGTCCACGGCATCATGACCTGGCATACTAGCGACGGCTGAGACAAGCTCGAGGGCCGGGACCCAAGGACGTAGAGTGCCGGCATCTAACCAGACTTTGCAGGAACACATCTCAAGATACGGCCCAGTGCCAGGCGCAACCCGCCTAGAGGTAGGGCCCCGTGAGTCCCGCACTGGCTCATGGGTGCCCAGATACACCTCACCTAGCTCTACCGTGCCAGCCACATGTCAGGGCGGGGCTGTACATGCCCCGGGGGCTCCTCCCGGAGGGGAACCCCCTCCCACGTACTAGTGGAAGCACCATGCTCCGCGCTGGCTGACGACACTGCCGAGGAGCGGCTATGCCCGTACACATACGGAAGCGCTACGCTCTGCGCTGGTGATAAACAACTAAGGGTGGCCTCCGGGCCGCGTTAACCTCAGGGAGCCCCGAGCTCAGTGGCCGGCCTCATCGCAACGCCTCCCCCCGGGAGCGCCGCACGAGGGGGCTGGGCACGGGGGCTACGACTGGGTCACGCCCAGCCGTACGCCCCAGCCAGGCCCCTCGGGCCTGGTTCGTCGCGCGTCTCTCCCCGAGAGGAGCCAAGGTACGAAGGCCGTTTGCACGTCAAGGGGGACTCCTGAGCATCGCGGCTCAGGAGCCTAACTGGCTCCGTAGCCCCTCACTCCTTAGTTCCGAAAGGCTATGCTGGGTGAGGTACGCGCGGGGTCGGGCTCTGCAGACGTAGAACGGTAGCCCCGCCTGCATTTCATTTCGCCACCTGTTGTTCGCGCGTCAAGGGGGACTCCTGAGCATCGCGACTCAGGAGCCTAACTGGCTCCGTAGCCCCTCACTCCTTAGTTCCGAAAGGCTATGCCGGGTGAGGTACGCGCGGGGTCGGGCTCTGCAGACGTAGAACGGAAACGCACCTATATCGCGCTTCCCTACTTGTCGCTCGTGCGCTAAGGGGGACCCCTGAGCATCGCGACTCAGGAGCCTAACTTGTCACGTGGCCCCTCATTCCTTTGGTCCCGTCCTGGTTTCCGGTCGGGGTTGATGATGGGTGAGGCATGCGCGTGGCCGGGCCCTACCGGCGTAGAGCATAAGCAAGCAGGGAAGAGGAACATAAAATTCAAGGAACTTAAAAACGAATATTACAACCCATAATGTCGCCTTGGTTCCAAACGCAAATTTAAATGCCTCCTCGAGGCGTCGTGCATGTGCAGGAATCAAAAGAAGAACAGGAACGATAGCGGAGTCACTTGGCGGCGGCGGAGTCTCGTGGAGTGGCTTCACCATGCGGGGTAGTAGGGTCAACAGCACCTCACTTCGGCTTGGTGCTGAAAGCCCGGAACTTCCCCAGCAGCGCCTCCGCGCGCCCCTTCACGGCCTCGACGGCAGCGGCGGCGCCTTCGCCGCTCACCGGCTCCAGCAGGCTGTCAAGGTCGACGCTGGGGTCGCGAAGGTAGACATGGGCGAAGACCCGCGTCAACGCGGCGGAAGACAGGACACGCGCCTCGGCTTCGACCGTGGGGACGAGCCCGAGGGCGACATCTCCAAGAGCCTTCACCAAGAAGGGAAGCAGTTTGGCGGGGCCGTCCCCGTCGCCAGCCAGCGGGCAATCCAGGCCACTCTCATAAAGCGTCTTCAGTGAAGCGCGGGCATCCTTCTCCATGTCCGCGAAAGCCACACGATCCTCAGCAAGGACCCGGGCCTTGAGGTCCAGCTCGGCCTTCGTCGTCTCCAGCTCCTTCTTCAGTGCACCTAGGTGGCTGCGGTGCTTCTTGAGCTTCGCCTCCTGGTCCTCGAGCGCCGCCTCGTGAGCCTTCGCCTCCTTCTCGTGCTCTTGGCGAAGCCGGGTCTTTTCCGCAAGCTGACCACGCAGGCCTTGCAACTCGTCCTCCAGCTCCTTGCAGCGGCCGCGGATTCTAACCGCCTCTCCCAGGGCCGCGTCACGGGCAGCCTTCGCCTCGAGGGTAGCCCCCTTCTCCTCGTCACAAGCCGTCGAGGCCTGAACCAGCGCTGCCCGGATCGAGGCGTCGGAGCGAATCCACCCCGAGGCCAGCTCCAGGCGCCCGGCCACCAGGCGAGAGTCGGCACCTAGAAGATCCTGCCGCAGCTGGTCCAGTCCAGCAACAGCTCGCTCCAGGATGGAAGAAGAAGGCGGGGCAGCATCAGGGCGCTTCGGGGCGGCAGGAGGAGTCCCGGAACCAGCAGCCGGCAGAACAGGAGGAGAAGTTAGCAGCGGCGAGGCTGCAGTATCCCTAGGCGGAGTCTGCTGCACCTCCCCAGCCGTACCAGCAACACCGGACAAGGGCACCTCTGGGGCCGACCGAGCCATGGGGGTTGCGGCCCCAGCCAGATCAGCCAAGCCCTGCAAGGGCGAGTGGGCAGGGGGAGCCTGTGCGTCGCGATCGCCCTCCCCTGCAGGTGGAGGTGTCGTCGCAGCCGGGGCCTCAGGAGCCCCCTTCAGCTTCTTCGCCGCGGGCGCCAGCCTGCTCAGGAGAAGTGATCGTCAAGCCCCGTCAGCAGAACAAGAAACCAGGGTTCAAGGATCAAGCGCTTACAGGTCGTCGGCAAAAAGCTCCGGTGGTCTCCTGCCAAACTTGAAGCCGGAGAGCCGGCTGGAGAGGTCGACCTCGGAAGCAGAAGGCGCGTCCGCGGTTCGCCCAGGAGTCAGGGCGGACCCGCGGGGAATCAACCCGGTCCTGCCCTTCTTCGGGATCGGGGGCGAGCTCCCGCTGCCCAGCACGTCGTCGTCATCATCGTCACTCGGCGAAAGGCGGAGAGCACGGGGCTTGCGCTGGAGCGAGGGAGTCCTAGACTCTTCGTCGGTTGCCTCGGAGTCGGGGCCCGCCTCCTCCTCCTCCTCGCCCCCACCTCCGCTGGAGTCGCCGGAAGACACGTTCACCAGATCCTCGGGAGCCACCGCAGGCACGAGCCCGTCCCCGTCGAATACGGGCATGGACCCCACCACTTGCTCCCAATCATCGCGGAGGAACAAGGGCGAAGGCGCGCCCTCCGGCATTGCTGCCTCGCCCCCGACCAGGGACTGGAGAACCGCAGTCACATCCCCTTCGCCCACGGCTGCGGGACTCGGGTAAGGCCTCCACATCGGAGGAGAATACCGCCGAAGCGGAGCCAGTTGGTGCTCCAGGAACTCCCTCAACAACGATGCCCCGGTTATCTTCGCCGCTGCCAAGCTGGCCGGCTTCAGATCGGCGTCCATCTTCGCCAGCACCGACTTCGCGCAGGGATCCGTGAGCTCCGCCCGGCTCCAGTCTTCCGAGCTCACGGCCGGCTCCGTGGGAAGGGTCAACCGAGGATCGACGCACCCGGCGTCCACCAATACCCACTTGCTCCGGAAGCCCTCCATCCTCTTCCCTGGATTCGAGATGGCCATGGAGCTGCCGCACGCGACGAAACCCGCACACGCAGAAGGAGAACCCTTGGAGGTCCGGAGGTAGAAGTAGTGGCGCAGCAAGGCCACTGGAGGCTGCACCCCCACATGCGCCTCGCAGTAGTAGGCAAAAATCGCCAAGAGAAGAACGGAGTTGGGGTGAAGATGCAAGGCTTGCAAGTTGTAATGGCGGAGGACGGCGAGGAAGAACTCCGAGAAAGGAGGCACCAGGCCCGCTGTAATGGAGCTCACGAAGAAGGGATAGAAGGTGCTCCCCTGCCCTTCAAGGACATCGGAGCCGGCCTTGAACATCTGCGCCCCGTCAATGCCTTGCGCCGCGGCCATCCGGTGCAGCAGGGAAAGGCTCGTCTTCGACACGGTGGGCGAATCCAAAGCAGGTGAGAACCAAGCTTTAGCCGGGGTCCGGCGAGGCGCCATGGCTACTTAGGACGAGCGGAGAAGCAGATCTGGAAGCTTGGAGGAATGAAGGAGAAGCGCGAGGAAGGGGATCTGAGCAGCGGATGGAGAAGGAGAGGAACAAAGCCCGAGCAGATGCCACGCCTTTAGTATCCTGCGCGGTTGCAAAAGCACCCACGCCCAATCAACCGCCACGCGGCACCCGAGGCCGCAGGCTGTTAGGGCCCGCGGCGCTTCGCCCTTGCCCTTTCGCCTCTCGGCACGGCCAAGTCCATGCGCGCCTTGGGCCCGTGGGCTACTGTCGGCGTTCTGGGAACGGGGGTCCCCAGACTTGCCTGCCTGCGGCCTGCGGCGTGGCTCGAGTGGGGGCCCAACGTGGCCCATCTTCATCAACACAAGTCTCAAGACCCTCGCGAGGGGCCAAGCCTCGCGAGGCGGACGACATGGAGCTTCCTCCAGCACGGCCTCCTTAGGCTGGCTCGCGAGGAGGCGGAGAGATCAAGGTGGGGTACCTCACGAGGTGCCCATGACGCAAGCCATGACGATCAAAGGTGCCAGGCGGGCGCCAGCCCGCGCAGTGTCCTCCCTTTCCTCTTTGGTGCAAAGGGGGCAAGCGCAGGCGAGAAGATCAAGCAAAGGCATCCATTTCGGCGCAACGAGACCAAGAACAACTCCACGACAAGGAGGAAGTCACTGTGGAGCCCAAGCCGGCGTCATCACCAGAACCTTTGGCAAGGGAAGACCAACTTTAGTGAGGATAAGTGTACCCGATGTTCCCCTTCAAATCGGCCAATTGTTGGCGCCCTTCCCGCTCAAATATTTGGGAAGAGGCCCAGGGCCTTTGCCTATAAATAGGACTAGCCACCCCCAGGGTAGAGGCATCTGGAAGAAGAGGGAGGAGAAGACCTAGAGCAAGTAGAGAGAGAGAGAGAGAAGGGCGATCGAACTCCCCCCAGCAGTTCATCCCCTAGCCAAGAACAGACCCTCGCGAGGTCGTTCCCCTTTGTACTGTTCTTCCTCATCAGCCCTAGAGGCAATCCACCACACCACACTGGAGTAGGGTATTACACCACAATGGTGGCCCGAACCAGTATAAACCCTGTGTCTCTTGTGTTGTTCTTGCAGTAGTTTAGATCCCAGCGAGACGGAGAGGTAGAGGGAACGATCTCCGCGCGCACCCCAGAGTTCGAACCTTAGGGGTCTGCCGGAACCCGTGATCCGACAGTCGTCATGCGCCATCACGTTCAGCTCAGCGGATCAACTCAAGTGTGCAGCTACAGCCGGAGTTCTCCCGATGCTTTGTTCCCCAATCATCAGCAACGTGGTGGTCACCAAGACCCTTGTCGATGGCGGGGCAGAGCTGAACGTCCTGTCCGTGGAAACATTCAACAACCTCCAAGTGCCTTAAAATCAGCTTCAGCCAACCAAGCATTTCTCCGGAGTCACTGATGGCTCCATGGTCCCGATCGGCCAGGTCTACCTCCCTGTCACCTTCGGAGCACGCAACAACTACCGCACCGAGCTCATCGACTTCGACGTCGCTCACATTCGCCTGTCGTACAACGCCATCCTCGGGTACCCGGCGTTGGCCAAGTTTATGGTTGTGACTCACCACGGCTACAATGTCCTCAAGATGCCAGGGAGTGGCGGCGTCATCACGGTGCCCTGTGAGGAGAAAGACGCAGTGTGTTCCCTAGAACGAGCTTTTCAGGCCGCATCATTGGAAGACCCGGATCATGGAAGCAGGAGGCTTCCCGAAACCACCCCCAAGAAGAAGAAGACATCGTCAGGACCGGCCCCTCAGGAGGCAGGCCCCTCAGGGCCCGTGCCTACCCAGGGGGAATCTCCTTCCATCGCATAGGAAAGCGTGCCCGGCGCCCTCCTCAGGCAGGGCTCGGGGGCTCTCCCCTGGAGGGCCACCGACCTGGCTAAGGTCACGAGGGAGGCGCTTGGGCACCACGTGGAGGCGTGTTTCGAAGCACGTTTCCCTCAAGAAGGAGTAAGGCAAGGAGAGCAAGACCCTCAGGAGTTCGTCAGCAAGGCCATTCAAGAGCTACAGGAGTCAAGAGTCGTGAGAGGCGACCGCCGCCTACCAGCTGTGGCTCCCCATCTAGGCGAGGATGGTGGGATGCGCGTCTACGTCGACGTACCAGGGCTCAATCGAGTCGCCACTCTGGAGCGCCTCTGGCCCTCGCGAGTGGGGCGCTGCGAAGGTCCACCCCAGAGCTACGTTCGCATGCCTTACGGCTTGCCGAGCGTGGCTGCCACGTACCAGCGCCTCATGAGGGGCATCATGGAGGCTCAAGAGGCCAGGCGTTCCGTAGCCTTGGCGGAGATGGAGATGGTCCGCGAGGAGCCACCAGCGCCTCCGGAGCCTCCCGAGGCCCCAGGGCCTTGGGGCTCGTGATGAGCGGCTCCTGCAGCCCACCGAGTCTGCTGCACCAACACTCGTTCATCCTCAACATCATCAGGTGACATCTTCCCGGATCCGGCGAGATTCGGCCGGATCCGCCGCCCCTCGCCGTTCCTCGCCTCCTCCGGCCTCCCGCCGGCCAGATCCGGCCGCCTCGGTTCGCGTGCCGCCGAGGGTTGACTTTCTTCCTCCCCTCTTTTTCTCTAAGTCCCGACATTTTCATAATATCTTGCTCTGTTCGTCATGTTATAACTTTGCATCCGTAGCTCCGTTTCGCGCGTATAATATGTCGTATTGTTAGTTTCGAAGAGTACATCATCTCATTCCATTGCATCATTTTCATTTGAGGTCATCTTGATGCCCGAAATGCTTTTAGAAGAGGGCTAGTTGATGTTAGTTGCTGGATCTTATCTGAACATGCACTTTTGTCATTTTTGCCATGATTGATATATACCTCCTATGAAGTTAAGTCCTACATGAGTTTTGTAATATGCCATGTTACCTTTCCAGAGAATTATGACATGTATTTTTTTGATCTTTGTGGTGACTATCACAAGCATGTAAACTAGGGCACTTGATGTTGCTGATTTCAGAGACTTAGTAATTTCACTAAGTCCCTGACTGCTGTTATTTTCATGCCATGTATTCATGTTGTTTCTGAGAGATCCATGCATAATTTTAGCATGATCAGTAAGGGTGTTTTGAACTTGAGTATTTCCTCTATCCATCCATGCATTTGTTGGTATTTATGGAGTGCCATAGCTTGAGTCAATCTAGCTCTAATTTTGCTTCAAAATGTTGTTGGCAGATTGTTTACATGTTATTCGATTTTGCCAAGCTTGGTGTAGTTGATCCTTTCATGCTATGATGTTATTCTTGCCATGTATAGTTACTATGCCATGTCTTCTTGATGTATGTATGCTTAGTTTATCATGAAATGCTCGGTAGTGAGTGCATCGAGCTCACGAACATGCCTACTCGTTATCAGTTTTCTGTCATGTCCAGTTTTTCTGCTAAGTCTGAAACCTGTAATGAAACTTGCTTATTTGACATGGGTGTAATCATATTCTCTGATCCTTGTTGGCTTATAGTCAGTAAGGGACTTTTGTCAAGTGCTTTGAGTAGATTCATGCCATGCCTTACTTTGCTATGTTCTGAACATGTAGCATGTTGTTTCATTGCTCTGAACATGTCATCCTGATGTTAATTTCGGCTATGTCGATATTTTCACTAAGTCTGTGAACCTGTTATCTTTTGCACTTTTGCCATGCTTGCTTGAACCTGTTATGATGTGTTTTAGCCGTAGCTCAGTGTTCATCTTTTGTCGAGCATCTTGAGTAGATTACCGTAATATGCTTTGTTGATATGTTTGGGTGCAGTATCTTAATTTCTTGTTGCTTGCTAAGTAGCATCATGCTGTTAATGGCAGATTATCGTCATTCTTGTTTTGCTTGTCATTTGCAAACCGTGCATCCGATTCCGGTGATCTTTATATCGATTTCAACCGAAATCACCTCACCTATCCAGTGGCATACTTGGTTTGCCAAGATTATGCCTTGATCACCCTTGTCCTTCCGGAGCATGCATATGCATTGCATATCACATCTCGCATATCATGCCATGTTTTGCATCATGTTGCTTGCGCATTGCATCGTGATTGATATTTGTCCCCTTTGCTTGTTTTCTTGCTTTGGGTAGAGCCGGGAGACGCGTACGTGAACGAGGAACCTGTTGAGAACGCTTTCGAGGACCAAGCTTTCGACAACTCTGAGAACCTTGCAGGCAAGATGACCATACCCTCGAAATCACTTCTATCTTTGCTTGCTAGTTGCTCGCTCTTTTGCTATGCCTATGCTGCGATACCTACCACTTGCTATATCATGCCACCCATATTGCCTTTTCAGCCTCTAACCATCCATGTCCTATCAAACCGTTGATTGGCTATGTTACCGCTTTGCTCAGCCCACTCTTATAGCGTTGCTAGTTGCAGGTGAAGATGAAGTTTGTTCCTTGTTGGAACATGGACCTGTTGTTCCTTGTTGGAACATGTTTACTTGTTGGGATATCACAATACCTCTTATTTAATTAATGCATCTATATACTTGGTAAAGGGTGGAAGGCTCGGCCTTTTGCCTGGTGTTTTGTTCCACTCTTGCCACCCTAGTTTCCGTCATACCGGTGTTATGTTCCCGGATTTTGCGTTCCTTACACGGTTGGGTGATTTATGGGACCCCCTTGACAGTTGCTTTGAATAAGACTTTTCCAGCAAGGCCCAACATTGGTTTTACCATTTGCCACCTAAGCCTTTTTCCCTTGGGTTCTGCAGACTCAAGGGTCATCTTTATTTTTAACCCCCGGGCCAGTTCTCCTTCGATTGCTGGTCCAAACCGAGCGATGTCCGGCGCCCCTTGGGCAACCAGGGTCTATGCCAACCCGACGTCTTGCTCATCCGGTGTGCCCTGAGAACGAGATATGTGCAGCTCCTATCGGGATTTGTCGGCACATCTGGGAGGCTTTGCTGGACTTGTTTTATTACTGTCGAGATGTCTTGTAGTCCGGGATTCCGAGACTGATCGGGTCTTCCCGGTAGAAGGAATATCCTTCGTTGACCGTGAGAGCTTATAATGGGCTAAGTTGGGACACCCCTGCAGGGTATTATCTTTCGAAAGCCGTGCCCGCGGTTATGAGGCAGATGGGAATTTGTTGATGTCCGGTTGTAGAAAACCCGAAGTTGACCTTAACTAAAACACATCAACCGCGTGTGTAACCGTGATGGTCTCTTCTCGGCGGGGTCCGGGAAGTGAACACGGTGTTAGAGTTATGTTTGACATAGGTCGTTTCAGGATCACTTCTTGATCACTTCTAGCTTCACGACCGTGCTTTGCCTTCTCTTCTCGCTCTCTTTTGCGTTGCAGCCACCTTATATGCTAGTCGCTTGCTGCAGCTCCACCTCACTATCCTTTTCCTACCTATAAGCTTAAATAGTCTTGATCTCGCGGGTGTGAGATTGTTGAGTCCCCGTGACTCACAGATATTATCAGAACAGTTGCAGGTTCCAACGATGCCAGTGCAGATGACGCGTCCGAGCTCACTTGGGAGTTCGACGAGGAACATGGCCGTTACTATGTTTCTTTTCCAGATGATCAGTAGTGGAGCCCAGTTGGGGCGATCCAGGGATCTATGTAGCATTTGGGGTAGTCTTCTTTCATTTTGGTACCGTAGTCGGACCTTGAGTGTAATTTGAATGATGAATGTTTATCTATGTATTGTGTGAAGTGGCGACTGTAAGCCAACTATGTATCTCTTTCCCCTTATTTATTACATGGGTTGTGTGAAGATTACCTCACTTGCGACATTGCTTTCAATGCGGTTATGCCTCTAAGTCGTGCCTCGACACGTGGGAGTTATAGACGCATCGAGGGCGTTTCAAGTTGGTATCAGAGCCTTCCCCGACCTTAGGAGCCCCCACTATTTGATCGTCTTTAGTGGCCGAGTTGTGTCTAGAAAAATGTTTTGAGTCATTTAGGATTTATATATCGGAGAGTTTAGGAATTCTTTTTACTTCCCAGTCTCCTCATCGCTCTGGTAAGGCATCCTGACATAGAGTCCTGACGTAGACGTAGAAAGGCACAACCACTTACAATTTGTTGTTCGCGCGTCAAGGGGGACTCCTGAGTATCGCGACTCAGGAGCCTAACTGGTCCCGTAGCCCCTCACTCCCTAGTTCCGAAAGGCTAGCGCTGGGTGAGGTACGCGCGGGGCCGGGCTCTGCAGACGTAGAACGCTAGATCCACCCGCATCTCACCGCCCTACTTGCTGTTCGTGCGCCAAGGGGGACTCCTGAGCATCGCGACTCAGGAGCCTAACTTGTCCTGTAGCCCCTCTCTCCTTTGGTCCCGTCCTGGTTTCCGGTCGGGGCTAATGCTGGGTGAGGTACGCGCGGGGCCGGGCTCTGTCGGCGTAGAATGTAAGCAAGTATGAAGGAATAGCATAAATTCAAGGAATTTAAAAGCAAATATTACAGTCCATACTGTTATCTCAACACCAAACGCAAGTTTAAACGCCTCCCCGAGGCATGATACATGTGCAGGAATTAAAAGCAGAACAGGAGCCACAGCCGAATCACTTGTCGACGGTGGAGCCGCACGGAGTGGCTTCACCTCGTGGAGCAGCAGGGTCGGCAGCGCCTGGCTTCGGCTTGGTGCTGAAGGCCCGGAACTTCCCCAGCAAAGCCTCCGCGCGACCCTTCACGGCCTCGGCAGCGGCACGCTCGCCGCTCACTAGCTCCAGCAGGCTGTCAAGGTCGACGTTGGGGTCGTGAAGGTAAATGTGGGTGAAGACCCGCGTCAGCGCAGCAGAAGACAGGACACGCGCCTCGGCCTCGGCCGTGGGGCCAAGGCCAAGGGTGACGTCCTCAAGAGCACGCACCAGGAAGGGAAGCAGCTTGGCGGGGCCGTCCTCGAAGCCAGCCAGCGGGCTCTCCAGGCCGCTGGCGTAGAGCATCTTCAGCGAAGCACGAGCCTTCTCCTCCATGTCTGCGAAGGCCACGCGGTCCTCGGCAAGAACCCGGGTCATGTCGTCCAGTTCGACCTTCGTCGCCTCCAACTCCTTCTCCAGCACGCGTAGGCGGTCGCGGCGTTTCTTGAGCTTGGCCTCCTGGACCTCGACGGCCGCCTCACGAGCCTTCACGCCCTCTTCTTGCTCCTGGCGAAAGCGGGTCTCTTTCGCGAGCTGGTCCCGCAGGCCTTGCAGCTCGCCCTCCAGCACCTTGCAGCGATCGCGGACGTCGGCCGCCTCCCCCTGGGCTGTATCACGAGCAGCCTTCGCCTCAAGGGCGGCCTGCTTCCCCTCATCACAAGCCGTTGAGGCCTGGACCAGCACCGCCCGAATCGAAGCATCGGAACGAATCCATCCTGAAGCCAGCTCCAAGCGCCCGGCCACCAAGCGAGGGTCGGCACCAAGAAGATCCTGCGGGAGCCGGTCCAGCTCGGCAGCCACACGATCCAGAACGGTGGGAGGAGTCGGAGAGACAGCAGTTGGTGGAGTAGGAGGAGAAGGCGGCGGCACAACCACAGCATCTTGAGGCAAAGCCTGCTGCGCCCCCGCGACTGTGGTGGCGGCGGCAGGCAAAGGCTCCTCGGGAGTCACTTGGGCCATGGGGGCTGGGCTCGCCCCAGCCAGCTCGGCCAGACCTCGCGAGGACGACCGGGTAGGTGAGGCCCGTGCGTCGCGGTCACCTTCCTCCGCAGGCAGAGGCGCTGCGGCGGATGGAACCTCGGGAGCCCCCTTCAGTTTCTTCGCCGCGGGCGCCAGCCTATCCTAGGAACACGGACGTCAAGCCTCAGCAACGAAACAGGAAACAAAAACAAGAGTCAAGCACTTACGGGTCGTCGCCGGTGAGCTAAGGCAGCCTCCGGCCAAACTTGAAGCCTGACAGCCGGCTGGAAGGGTCAACCTCGGAAGCGGAAGGCGCGTCTGCGGACCGCCCCGAGGCCGGGGCAGACCCGCGGGAGATCAGCCCGGTCCTGTCCTTCTTTGGGATCGGGGGCGAGCTCCCGCTGCCCAGCACGTCATCATCCTCGTCGTCGTCGCTTGGAGAGAGGCGGAAAGCGCGGGGCCTGCGCCGGGAGAGGGGAGCCCTTGACTCTCCGTTAGTCGCCTCGGAGTCAGGCCCTTTCTCCCGCTCCCCTCTGCCCTCCTCGTCGCTGGAGTCATCGGAGGACACGTCCACCAGACCCATGGGAGCCTCCGCGGGCACGGGCACGTCCCCGTTGAAGGCAGGCATGGACTCCACCACCTGCTCCCAATCGTCGCGGAGGAACAAGGGCGTAGGAGCGCCCTCCAACCTCGCCACATCGCCCCCAACCAGAGATTGGAGCACCGCGGCCAGATCTCCGTCGCCCAAGGCCGCGGGGCTCGGATGAGGCCTCCACATCGGAGGTGAGTACTGCCGAAGCGGAGCCAGCTGGTGCTCTAGGAATTCCCTCAGCAGCGACGTGCCGGTCAGCTTCGCCACCGCCATGCTGGCCGGCCTCAGATCCGCGTCCATCCTCTCCAACACCGGCTTCGCACGGGGGTCCGTGAGTTCTGCACGGGCCCAATCACCAAAGCTCGTGGGCAGCTCCTTGGGCAAGATCAGCCGCGGGTGAATGCGCCCGGCGTCTGTCAAAACCGATTTTCTCCTGAAGCCCTCGATCCTTTTCCCGGGCTTCGAAATGGCAATGGCGCAACTGTACGCGATGAAGCTCGCACACGCGGAAGGAGAACCGCGAGAGACCCGGAGGGAGAAGTAGTGGCGCAGCAAGGCCACTGAGGGTTGCACCTCTATGTGAGCCTCGCAGTAATAGGCAAAGATTGCCAAGAGAAGGACGGAGTTGGCGTGGAGATGCAGAGCCTGTAGGTTGTAATGGCGGAGGACAGAGAAGAAGAACTCGGAGAAGGGAGGCACCAAGCTAGCAGCAATGGAGCTTACAAAGAGCGGATAGAAGGTGCTTCCTCGACTCTCAGGGGTGGCGGAGCCGGCCTTGAACACCCTCGCCGCGTCGATGCCCTGCGCCGCCGCTTTCCGGCGCAACCGGGCGAGGCTCGACTCAGACACGTTTGGGAGTCCAGGGCAGACGAGTACCAAGCTTCGGCCGGGGACTGACGAGGCGCCATGGCTTCTAGGTCACGCGGTTGAAGTAGATCTGGAGATTTGGAGGAAGGAAGGAGAGGCGCAATAAAGGGGATCTGAGCAGCAACCGAGGAAGCAGAAAAAGCAAAGCCGGGCAGATGCCGCTCCTTTATCAACTCGCGCGGTTGCGGGGGCGCCCACGTCCGATCAACCGCCACGCAGCGCCCAAGGCCGCAGGCTGTTAGGGCCCGCGGTGCTTCGCCCTTGCCCTTTCGCCTCTCAGCACGGCCAAGTCCGGGCGCGCCTTCGGCCCGGGGGCTACTGGCGGCGTTCTAGGAATGGGGGTCCCCAGACTTGTCTGCCTGCGGCCTGCGGCGTGGCTCAAAGGGGGCCCAGCACGGCCCATCTTCATCAACACAAACCCAAGACCCTCGCGAGGGGCAAAGCCTCGCGGGGAGGACGACACGGAGCTTCCTCAGGCGTAGCCTCGTCAGGCTGGCTCGCGAGGAGGCGGAGAGATCAAGGCGGGTGAAAGTGCAACTATCCCTAGGTGGTTTTGGTAATTGATAACAACATATATCTCATTGAGCTAATGCTATTCCAAGACAATTGTTTCAGGAAAGCTCAATGATTGGCATGGCATGGATGGTGAAAGTGGAACCCTCAAAATGCTAAGGACAAAGGATTGGCTCAAGCTCAAAAGCTCAAGACTCTTCAATTTACATTTTAGTGATCCAAGATCACATTGAGTCCATAGGAAAAGCCAATACTATCAAGGAGGGATGAGGTGTTGCTTAATGAGCCTTTTGCTTCATGTGCTTAATGATATGCTCCAAAATCCTCAGCTACTTTCCCATATCCACAAATGACCTAAACCCTAAGGCAAACTCGGTCCTACCGATTCTTTCTATCCGGCGCCACCGAGTTTCACATGTCATAAGCCACTGCCAAACCCTAGCAATTCGGTTCTACCGATAGGGATCTCAGTCTCACCGAGATGGGATTGCAATTTCTCTGTCTCCTTTTTGTACCTTTTCGGTCTCACCGAAAGAGCGGATCGGTCCCACCGAGATTGCAATGTAAACTCTATGTTTCCCTTTTGTAACTTTTCGGTCTCACCGAAAGAACAAATCGGTCCCACCGAGTTTACCTGACCAACTCTCTGGTTAGCCTATTGCCAAATCGGTCTCACCGAGTTTGTGTAATCGGTCTCACCGAGATTACGTTATGCCCTAACCCTAACCATATCGGTCCTACCGAGTTGCATGTCAGTCCCACCAAAAATCTCTAACGGTCACCAGGTTTACTATTTCGGTCCGACCGAGTTTGTTGATTCGGTCCCACCGAGATTGGTAAATTGTGTGTAATGGTTGGATTTTGTGTGGAGGCTATATATACCCCTCCGCCTCCTCTTCATTCGTAGAGAGAGCCATCAGAACACATCTACACTTCCAACTCATATGTTCTGAGAGAGAACCACCTACCCTTGTGTTGAGGCCAAGATATTCCATTCCTACCATATGAATCTTGATCTCTAGCCTTCCCCAAGTTGCTTTCCACTCAAATCTTCTTTCCACCAAATCCAAATCCTGTGAGAGAGAGTTGAGTGTTGTGGAGACTATCATTTGAAGCACAAGAGCACGGAGTTCATCATCAACACACCATTTGTTACTTCTTGGAGAGTGGTGTCTCCTAGATTGGCTAGGTGTCACTTGGGAGCCTCCGACAAGATTGTGGAGTTGAACCAAGGAGTTTGTAAGGGCAAGGAGATCGCCTACTTCGTGAAGATCTACCGCTAGTGAGGCAAGTCCTTCGTGGGCGATGGCCATGGTGGGATAGACAAGGTTGCTTCTTCGTGGACCCTTCGTGGGTGGAGCCCTCTGTGGACTCGCGCAACCGTTACCCTTTGTGGGTTGAAGTCTCCATCAACGTGGATGTAGGATAGCAACACCTATCCGAACCACGAGAAAAACATCCGTGTCTCCAATAGCGTTTGAATTCTCCAAACCCTTCCCTTTACATTCTTGCAAGTTGCATGCTTTACTTTCCGCTGCCTATATACTCTTTGCATGCTTGCTTGAATTGTGTGATGATTGCTTGACTTGTCCTAAAAGTTGCTAAAATCTGCCAAGAACTAAAATTGGGAAAATGTTAAGTTTTTATTTGGTCAAGTAGTCTAATCACCCCCCCTCTAGACATACTTCCGATCCTACAAGTGGTATCAGAGCCTTGGTCTCCATTTGCTTTGATTTCCATAGATTTTGGTGGTCATAGCCTTCGTTTCACAACCTAGGAGAGTATGGCGTCTAGCGAGGGAAATTACCGTAGAGGTCCTTACTTTGATGGTACTAATTTTGCTAGTTGGAAGCATAAAATGAAAATGCATATTCTTGGACATAACCCCGCCGTTTGGGCTATTGTGTGTGTTGGTTTGCAAGGTGACTTGTTTGATGGGAAAGAACCAAACCGTGAAGCTACCGCGGATGAGTTGAAGATGCTACAATACAACGCTCAAGCTTGTGATATTCTCTTCAACGGATTGTGCCCCGAAGAATTCAACAAAATCAGCCGTCTTGAGAATGCAAGGGAAATTTGGGATACTTTGATTGATATGCACGAAGGTACCGACTCCGTCAAGGAATCCAAATTGGATGTGCTTCAAAGTCAACTTGACAAGTTCAAAATGAAGGATGGTGAAGGTGTCGCTGAAATGTACTCTAGGCTTGCTCTCATCACAAATGAGATTGCCGGCTTAGGGAGTGAAGAGATGACCGATAGATTCATCATCAAGAAGATCCTAAGAGCCTTGGATGGGAAATATGATACTGTGTGCACATTGATCCAAATGATGCCCAATTACAAAGATCTCAAGCCAACGGAGGTCATTGGAAGAATTGTTGCTCATGAGATGTCGCTCAAGGATAAAGAGGAACTTCACAACAAATCAAGTGGTGCCTACAAAGCCTCATGTGAAGCCCCCACATCATCAAGTGAGAAACAAAACTTCAATGAAGAACTGAGCTTAATGGTGAAGAACTTCAACAAGTTCTACAAGAGTAGAAGCAAAGATAGAAGCTCCAAGTCAAGGTCCTACAATGACAAAAGATCTTCTAGTCGAGAGCGAAACTGCTACAATTGTGGAAGACCCGGACACTATTCCAATGAGTGTACGGCTCCCTACAAAAGAAGAGAAGATTCTCCAAAAAGAAGAAGCAAAAGAGAAGAATCACCATCAAGAGAGAGAAGGAGTAGAGATGATCGTTATGAACGAAGATACTCACAGAGAAGCAAGGATTCGAAAAGAAAGGAAAAATTATCAAGGAGCTACACAAAACGAAGACATCAAGCTCATGTTGGTGAATGGGTATCCGGCTCCGACTCCGACAACCACTCCGAGAGAAGTTATCACTTCGATTCCGAATATACTCAAGATGAAGGTGTTGCCGGTCTATCACTTGTGTCAACCAACTCCTACGACATATTTGACTCACCAAATGAAGGAATTGGAAGATGCTTCATGGCCAAAGGTCCTAAGGTAACTCACCCTGAGTATGTTGATTTTAATAGTGATGAAGATGACTTGTTAGGTGATGATGATTTACTTGTTGACAACTCTAGTGATGAATACTATGATGAAACGTCAATTAATCATGCTAATCAAGATAAAACGAATGACAATGATAAGGAGAAAATTGAGGCTCTAACTAAAGAACTAAACACTCTTAAGTTAGCTCATGAAACTATCTTCGAAGATCATTGAGAACTTTTAAGAGCTCATGAGAAGTTACGCTTTGAAAAGCTCAATCTTGAGAAAGAGCATGAGTTTTTAAAGACAATCAATGATGATCTCTGCAAGAAAAGTTCTTCTTACATTGCCAAGCGTTTACTCTTATCCACTTACATGCCTCAAGTCAAGTCTAGTAACAAGAACAAGAAAGATTCTTCCTCTAGTAGTAACAATGATTATGTTAAATCCAATATTGTTGCTTCTAGTAGTTCTCTTGATTCCACTAATGATTCTCTTAGCCAAGTTACACTTGAGCAAGAAAATAGCTTATTGAAGGGAATCATAGAGAAAGGAGTGTACAAAAGCCTTGCCGGAAGTAAGCTATTCGAGGAAATTGTACGCAAGCAAGGAAGGCACCGGAAGAATCAAGGTGTTGGTTTTGAACGAAAGTTCAATGCTAGTGGAGTTGAGTGGGAAGAAGATCAATACCCCAAGACAAAGTTTGTTCCACAACAAGAGAAGTATGATCCTACTTCTTTCAAGGGGACACAAACTCAAGATGATCTTCCACCACAAGACTACAAGCAAAAAGGCAAGGACAAGCTTCAAGAGGAAATTGATGCATTTGAAGAAGCTCCTAAGACCTTAGTCAAGTGGATTCCCAAGACTACCTCAAGTTCCACTTCATCAGGTACGACTACAACTCCAAGGATTCCCATCAAGATGGTGTGGATCCAAAAGAAGAAGAACTAGAGAGTTCTTGAGGGTGACTCCGCCAACATACTTCACTCTTATCATTTTGGCAAGAACAAGTGCAATCAACTTCCACATCTTGGACTAGTTGAAGGAGTCACAAACCCTCTTGTTGGTAAGTCAAGGGACAAGGTAACCTAAAAGCTTTCATAGACATCATCTTGTGTGTGCATCACTCTATATCTATGGATATCCTTGTTTGTTCCTTGTGGGACTAACCCATGTAGGTATTGAAAGTGAAATTCACTCAAAAGGATAGCTCCAAGTGATCTACATCAACATTGAGCATCCACATCTTCAACATCTACATGAAGTCATCATCGACAAAACCCAAGGTTAGTTCATCCCTCTTAGGGGGGATATCACATCTAGGGGGAGCTTTACTCTAAGACTTGAGTTAAAGCAACTCTAATGATGTGAACACAACAATGCTTTATGTAAAAGTGGTAACCCCACTTGAGCTTAAACGATGAGTATGACCTATGATCAAGTGTTCTCATTTGACTCCTAAGTCAATATACTCATATATAGATGACCTAGTCATCGCCAATTGCTTGATAGATGCTAGAATTGGTTGTGCATGCTTTGTCACATATTTCAATTGCCATTTTATTGTGTGAGCATGTTGGTTGCATATTTTATTCATTCGAGGACATCCACTTGTTGTTTTGATTGTTTGGCTTTATTTTTCTTTTGCCAAGTGGATGGACAAGAATGCCTAAGAACCTTCTCTAGCTATCTATGCTTTTCTCGTCTCAAACTCTATTCATGCTACATCACAAAATTGATCAACTCAGATTTGAACCACTCTGTGTGAGGAGCACTCGGAGTCCCCGACTCATCATAGACTTAAACTTCCAAAACCTCTTTGTGATTCTCGGTCTGACCGATACCCCACTTTCGGTCTTATTGAGATCATTAAGTTGATCTATGTTTTCGATCTCGGCGCAACCGATTTGAACCATTCGGTCACACCGAGTTGCAATAACTGTATACAGTTTTGCATCTCGGTGCCACCGAGTTGTTCCACTTGGTCACACCGACAGGGTCGGGCTATATATAGACACGGGCAAAAATTTGGAAATTTCTTCGAACCCTTTCGCCCGCGCGATAGCTCGCTCTGCCAACGTGGTCTCCGGATCGTCTCCTCGCCGCCAGCCGCCTCCAGTCGCTGGTCTCCGTCGCCGTCAATGGGATTCAACCCCGCCGTTGCCGCCGTAGCGAGTCTCCGCCGAACTAGGGTATGGACTCGATCTTTGTGCTATTCCCCAATCCGATTCCTAGCACATTGTGATCATATTGATTCTAGCCACGTTTGATAAACTCCTATCCAGTCAATGAATTCGTAGAATAGGTTCGATTCGTAAATTTTAGGGTTAGGTTTCCGCCGAAACCATCTCGGACCCACCGAGTTGAAAAACTCGGTCCCACCGATTTGGCTTATGCCATTGCACATGTGAGACTCGGTCTGACCGAGTATTGCTAATCGGTGTGACCGATTTTGGAACTTCGTGAAACCCTAGCAGTCTCGGTGCCACCGAACTGTGACTCGGTCTAACCGATTTCACCAGTTTAGGTTCCAAAAACTGCTTCGGTATCACCGAGTTTAAAAATCGGTAGATCCGAAATGATTTCTGTGGGAAACTAAAACTAAGATTTTGGATCATTCTTTTGCAAAAATCTCTGCATTTTGTGATGCTCATCCACTCTACCTCATCTACAAACTATTCACAGGGTCAGCAATCAGCTTGTTCATCATGTCAGACCAGAGTGATAGCCAGAACATGTCAGAACAGCCAGTGCAGATGAGTGAGGGCACTAGTCCCTCCAGTTCTTCAGATGAAGGCAGCAGGAGCACCCCTAGCAACCTGCCAAAAGCTGCCACAAGACAAAGGAAGAAGAGAACCTCAGAATCAGAGGATGAGGACTATGTGGAAGAAGAGGAAGCAACTTCCAAGAGAGTTGTGCTCAAGAAGGAGTATGGCTCAGCTGCAGTCATCAAGCCAGGAATGCACAAGAAGGCAGCTGCCAGGAGAGTTCCTACCTCCAAGCCTAGGAAGGATGTTCCTGAGGAAACTATAAAATTCACTATGGAATCTGAAGAGGAAGAAATTGGCCAGGACAAGAAAAAGAAGAGAGCTAGAACTACCACTGCCAGAGTTGTTGGCAAGCCTTCTATGAGGAAAGATTCTGATGAGGAAGAAGAAGAAGAGGTTGCTACACCAGCACCTAAGGCACCCAAGCTGATGGGTGATGCTATCAAATCAGGGGCTACTGCATCTAAGCCCAAGGAAGCACCCAAGGCTGCATCATAAGGCCAAGACAGCTCCAAAGAGAAATACAAGGAGCATCCCAGCAGCTCAGAAGAACAAGGCCCTAGTGCCTGACACTACAGAAGAAGAGGAAGGCCAAGTTCTCAGAAAGTTGAAGCCCAAGATCCCAGACCACAATGATGCTCATCCTATGGTTGAGGATATGAAGATCAGAAGAGACTCGGGACTGAGAAAGTGGAGAGCAGAGGATCCATATGCTACCAAGAGGAGGACTGTTGTTGACTATAGGTTCCACACTAAGGAACAGCAGGACTTCTATGAGACAGTCTTATTGGACAAGAAGCCCATTGTGTGTGATATGAGATGGGTCGACTGGGAATACATCAAGGACAATGAAGAGCACTATCCTGGAGTGCAAGATAGCTTCAAGGCATGTGGAGTAGCTGACTTTGTTGGGCATAAGCTCACAAAGTGGAATGAAGAGCTGATCATGCAGTTCTACTCCACAGCACATTTTTATCCAGATGGCAGAATTGTATGGATGTCTGAAGGTACGAGGTACCAATCAACAGTTGCTGAGTGGGCACAGCTCATCAATGCCCCAGAGGAGCATGAGGATGACCTAGACATTTATGCCAAGAAGAAGATGGACCACAACTCTATGTCAAATATGTACAAAGAGATCCCAAACAAGGCACTTGACACTTTCAAGTTTGGATCAGTACATTATCTTCTGTCAGGATTGCCAACCATCAATTGGATACTGAGGCACACCTTATTGCCCAAGTCAGGTGATCACAAGATGATCAGAGGCCATGCAATCAACTTGCTTCATATCTTTGATGTGCCACAAAAATTCAAAGTCATGAGCCTCATGGTAGAAACAATCAAGAGGACTGCAGCAGACTAGAAGAGAAGCTGTGGATATGCCCCTCAGATCCAGGAGCTGATTAACTCCAAGATGGGCACATGCATATACCTCTTGGACAAGGAACATTTGTCTATTCATCCAGATTTTGAAGATAATGAAGTTGTGATGAACAAGGATGAACCATCTTCAGCCCATGCACAAGCACAGAAGGAGAAGGCAAGGAAGGAGAAAGCTGCAAAGATGCCACCTCAAGAGGAGGCATCTGAATATTTCTTGAAAACCAAGCAAGAGCAGATCAGTTACTTGATTGCATCCACCCTGAGGATAGAGAAAGGACTGGCCACCCTCACTCAGAATCAGGAGAGCTTAGAGAGAATCGTAGAACAAAAGTTATATGACTTGGATGTCAAAGTGACAGAGATTCAGTCTGCAGTGGAGCAACTTCAAGATGATATGCAGGAGAGGAAAGGGAAGACTACCATTGATGCATTTGCCAGAGTGCCACGAGCTCAGAGGTCCAGTGCAGTGCCAGTTCCTGACACAAGAGCCACCGCCTCAGCTCCAGCCACAGTACCAGCCCAACCAGCTCCAGCATCTACTTCAGCTCCAGCTCCAACCACGTCTATAGAAGCCTTAGTCCTTGGAGTGATCCAGACTCCACCACCACCAGAAGATAAAGCCTGAGTGTCGATTTAGCACTATGCATTTTCTAGGAACTTTTTGGTAACTTGTTGCCAAAGGGGGAGAAAAATGTATAGATCATAGGCTGAGAGAGAGAGAGAGAGAGAGTTGTTTTTTCTCTCTTGCTTTATTTGCTGGTTTTTCAAACATTGTTTGCTTTTGGTCGAGATACTTTGATATGCTTGTGAGACATTGATGATTATGTGTTTGATCATAAGTTACACTTATGCATGCTTGATATATCTTATCTATCTTATGTGATCATTCACTTTTCCTTGGTGATGAGTGCATGTATTTCATTATTATCATTTTGAGCGCTCCACCAAGATGTATGTGACATGGAAGAGTAACCCATAATTTTAACTCTTTGTGCATTTGCAGTCCAAAGCAAATTTTAAATATGCACAAATTTAGGGGGAGCTCTTACTTATCACATACTTCTCAAAGCGACGATATAATTCATTCTTATTATCATTTGTCGAAGCTTTGATCTATATGTTCTCATCAATTACCAAAAAGGGGGAGATTGAAAGTGCAACTGTCCCTAGGTGGTTTTGGTAATTGATAACAACATATAGCTCATTGAGCTAATGCTATTCCAAGACAATTGTTTCAGGAAAGCTCAATGATTGGCATGGCATGGATGGTGAAAGTGCAACCCTCAAAATGCTAAGGACAAAGGATTAGCTCAAGCTCAAAAGCTCAAGACTCTTCAATTTACATTTTAGTGATCCAAGATCACATTGAGTCCATAGGGAAAGCCAATACTATCAAGGAGGGATGAGGTGTTGCTTAATGAGCCTTTTGCTTCATGTGCTTAATGATATGCTCCAAAATCTTCAGCTACTTTCCCATATCCACAAATGACCTAAACCCTAAGCCAAACTCGGTCCTACCGATTCTTTCTATCCGGCGCCACCGAGTTTCACATGTCATAAGCCACTGCCAAACCCTAGCAATTCGGTTCTACCGATAGGGATCTCGGTCTCACCAAGATGGGATTGCAATTTCTCTGTTTCCTTTTCGTAACTTTTCGGTATCACCGAAAAAGCGGATCGGTCCCACCGAGATTGCAATGTAAACTCTCTGTTTCCCTTTTGTAACTTTTCGGTCTCACCAAAAGAGCAAATCGGTACCACCGAGTTTACCTGACCAACTCTCTGGTTGGCCTATTACCAAATCGGTCTCACCGAGTTTGTGTAATCGGTCTCACCGAGATTACGTTATGCCCTAACCCTAACCATATCGGTCCTACCGAGTTGCATGTCAGTCCCACCGAAAATCTCTAACGGTCACTAGGTATACTACTTTGGTCCGACCGAGTTTGTTGATTCGGTCCCACCGAGATTGGTAAATTGTGTGTAACGGTTGGATTTTGTGTGGACGCTATATATACCCCTCCACCTCCTCTTCATTCGTAGAGAGAGCCATCAGAACACATCTACACTTCCAACTCATATGTTCTGAGAGAGAACCACCTACCCTTGTGTTGAGGCCAAGATATTCCATTCCTACCATATGAATCTTGATCTCTAGCCTTCCCCAAGTTGCTTTCCACTCAAATCTTCTTTCCACCAAATCGAAATCCTGTGAGAGAGAGTTGAGTGTTGGGGAGACTATCATTTGAAGCACAAGAGCAAGGAGTTCATCATCAACACACCATTTGTTACTTCTTGGAGAGTGGTGTCTCCTAGATTGGCTAGGTGTCACTTGGGAGCCTCCGACAAGATTGTGGAGTTGAACCAAGGAGTTTGTAAGGGCAAGGAAATCGCCTACTTCGTGAAGATCTACCGTTAGTGAGGCAAGTCCTTTGTGGGCGATTGCCATGGTGGGATAGACAAGGTTGCTTCTTCGTGGACCCTTCGTGGGTGGAGCCCTCCGTGGACTCGCACAACCATTACCGTTCGTGGGTTGAAGTCTCCATCAACGTGGATGTAGGATAACACCACCTATCCGAATCACGGGAAAAACATCCGTGTCTCTAATAGCGTTTGAATTCTCCAAACCCTTACCTTTACATTCTTGCAAGTTGCATGCTTTACTTTCCGCTGCCTATATACTCTTAGCATGCTTGCTTGAATTGTGTGATGATTGCTTGACTTGTCCTAAAAGTTGCTAAAATCTGCCAAGAACTAAAATTGGGAAAAGGTTAAGTTTTTATTTGGTCAAGTACTCTAATCACCCCCCCTCTAGACATACTTCCGATCCTACAGCGGGGTACCTCACGAGGTGCCCATGAAGCAAGCCATGACGACCAAGGGCGCCAGGCGAGCGCCAGCCCGCGCAGTGTGCTCCCTTTCCTCTTTGGTGCAAAGGGAGCAAGCGCTGGCGGGAGGATCAAGCAAAGGCACACATTTCGGTGCAACGAGACCAAGACTAGCTCCACGACAATGAGGAAGTCACCGTGGAGCCCAAGCTAGCGTCATCACCAGAGCCTTTGGCAGGCGAGGACCAACTTTAGTCAGGATAAGTGTACCCGATGTTCCCCTTCAAAATGTCCAATTTTTGGCGCCCTTCCCGCTCAATATTTGGGAAGAGGCCCAAGGCCTTTGCCTATAAATAGGACTAGCCACCCCCAGGGTAGAGCATCTAGGAAGATCGGGACATCTAGCAACCCGGCAATCAGTTAGATTGGCATCAGAGAGAGAGAAGGGCGACCCTCGTGAGGCTGTTCTACCTTGTAGTGTTCATCATCATCAGCCCAAGAGGCAATCCTGTTGGAAATATGCCCTAGAGGCAATAATAAATTGATTATTATTATATTTCCTTGTTCATGATAATCGTTTATTATCCATGCTAGAATTGTATTGATAGGAAACTCAGATGCATGTGTGGATACATAGACAACACCATGTCCCTAGTAAGCCTCTAGTTGACTAGCTCGTTGATCAATAGATGGTTACGGTTTCCTAACCATGGACATTGGATGTCGTTGATAACGGGATCACATCATTAGGAGAATGATGTGATGGACAAGACCCAATCCTAAGCCTAGCACAAGATCATGTAGTTTGTATGCTAAAGCTTTTCTAATGTCGAGTATCATTTCCTTAGACCATGAGATTGTGCAACTCCCGGATACCGTAGGAATGCTTTGGGTGTACCAAACGTCACAACGTAACTGGGTGGCTATAAAGGTACACTACAGGCATCTCCGAAAGTGTCTGTTGGGTTGGCATGAATCGAGACTGGGATTTGTCACTCCGTGTGACGGAGAGGTATCTCTGGGCCCACTCGGTAGGACATCATCATAATGTGCACAATGTGATCAAGGAGTTGATCACGGGATGATGTGTTGCGGAACGAGTAAAAGAGACTTGCCGGTAACGAGATTGAACAAGGTATCGGGATACCGACGATCGAATCTCGGGCAAGTATCGTACCGATAGACAAAGGGAATTGTATACGGGATTGATCGAATCCTCGACATCGTGGTTCATCCGATGAGATCATCGTGGAACATGTGGGAGCCAACAAGGGTATCCAGACCCCGCTATTGGTTATTGACCGGAGAACATCTCGGTCATGTCTGCATGTCTCCCGAACCCGTAGGGTCTACACACTTAAGGTTCGATGACGCTAGGGTTATTAAGGAAGTTCGTATGTGGTTACCGAATGTTGTTAGGAGTCCCGGATGAGATCCCGGACGTCACGAGGAGTTCCGGAATGGTCCGGAGGTAAAGATTTATATATGGGAAGTCCTGTTTTGGTCACCGAAAGAGTTTCGGGTTTTATCGGTAACGTACCGGGACCACCAGGAGGGTCCCGGGGGTCCACCAAGTGGGACCACCGGCCCCGGAGGGCTGCATGGGCCACATGCGGGAGGGGACCAGCCCCAGGTGGGCTGGTGCGCCCCCCCCCCCCCCCACAAGGGCCCAAGGCGCCTAGGGTTTGGGGAAGGGGGCGCACCCACCTAACTTGGGGGGCAAGTCTCCCCTCTTCCCCCCCTTGGCCGCACCCTAGATGGGTTTTTGGGGCTGGCCGCCGCCCCTAGGGTGGAACCCTAGGTGGGGGCGCAGCCTCCCCTCTCCCCCTATATATACTTGAGGGTTTGGGGTAGCCAACACATGAGTTTTGGACCTCTCTATGGCGCAGCCCTGCATCTCTCCTTCCTCCTCTCCCGCGGTGCTTGGCGAAGCCCTGCAGGATTGCCACGCTCCTCCACCACCACCACGCCGTTGTGCTGCTGCTGGATGGAGTCTTCCTCAACCTCTCCCTCTCTCCTTGCTGGATCAAGGCATGGGAGACGTCACCGGGCTGTACGTGTGTTGAACGCGGAGGTGTCGTCCGTTCGGCACTTGGTCATCGGTGATTTGGATCACGACGAGTACGACTCCATCAACCCCGTTCACTTGAACGCTTCCGCTTAGCGATCTACAAGGGTATGTAGATGCACTCTCTTTCCCCTCGTTGTTGGTTTCTCCATAGATAGATCTTGGTGACACGTAGGAAAAATTTTAAATTTCTGCTACGTTTCCCAACAGTGGCATCATGAGCTAGGTCTATTGCGTAGATTCCATGCACGAGTAGAACACAAAGTAGTTGTGGGCGTTGATTTTGTTCAATATGCTTACCGTTACTAGTCATTCGGCGGCATTGTGGGATGAAGCGGCCCGGACCAACCTTACACGTACTCTTACGTGAGACCGGTTCCACCGACTGACATGCACTAGTTGCATAAGGTGGCTGACGGGTGTCTGTCTCTCCCACTTTAGTCGGATCGGATTCGATGAAAAGGGTCCTTATGAAGGGTAAATAGCAATTGACATATCACGTTGTGGTTTTGCGTAGGTAAGAAACGTTCTTGCTAGAAACCCATAGCAGCCACGTAAAACATGCAAACAACAATTAGAGGACGTCTAACTTGTTTTTGCAGGGTATGCCATGTGATGTGATATGGCCAAAAGGATGTGATGAATGATATATGTGATGTATGATATTGATCATGTTCTTGTAATAGGAATCACGACTTGCATGTCGATGAGTATGACAACCGGCAGGAGCCATAGGAGTTGTCTTTAATTTATTTATGACCTGCGTGTCAAACGTAAACGTCATGTAATTACTTTACTTTATTGCTAACCGTTAGCTGTAGTAGTAGAAGTAATAGTTGGAGAGACAACCTCATGAAGACACGATGATGGAGATCATGGTGTCATGCCGGTGACGATGATGATCATGGAGCCCCGAAGATGGAGATCAAAAGGAGCAAAGTGATGATGGCCATATCATGTCACTATTTGATTGCATGTGATGTTTATCATGTTTATACATCTTATTTGCTTAGAATGACGGTAGTAAATAAGATGATCCCTCATTAAAATTTCAAGAAAGTGTTCCCCCTAACTGTGCACCGTTGCGAAAGTTCATCGTTTCGAAGCACCACGTGATGATCGGGTGTGATAGATTCTTACGTTCACATACAACGGGTGTTGACGAGCCTAGCATGTACAGACATGGCCTCGGAACACATGCAAAACACTTAGGTTGACTTGACGAGCCTAGCATGTACAGACATGGCCTCGGAACACAAGAGACCGAAAGGTCGAGCATGAGTCGTATGGTAGACACGATCAACATGAAGATGTTCACCGATGATGACTAGTCCGTCTCACGTGATGATCGGACACGGCCTAGTTGACTCGGATCATGTAATCACTTAGATGACTGGAGGGATGTCTATCTGAGTGGGAGTCCATAAGATGAACTTAATTATCCTGAACATAGTCAAAGAAGTCTTCGCAAATTATATCTCGCGCTTTAGTTCTACTGTTTTAGATACGTTCCTAGAGAAAATTTAGTTCAAAGTTGATAGTAGCAATTATGCGGACTGGGTCCGTAAACCGAGGATTGTCCTCGTTGCTTCGTAGAAAGCTTATGTCCTTAATGCACCGCTCAGTGTGCTGAACCTCGAACGTCGTCTGTGGATGTTGCGAACATCTGACATACACGTTTTGACAACTACGTGATAGTTCAGTTAAACGGTTTAGAGTTGAGGCACAATAGACGTTTTCGAAACGTCGCGGAACATATGAAATTTTTCGAGGGCTGAAATTGGGATTTCAGGCTCATGCCCACGTTAAGAGGTATAAGACCTCCGACGATTTTCTTAGCCTGCAAACTAAGGGAGAAAAGCTCAATCGTTGAGCTTGTGCTTAGATCGTCTGAGCACAACAATCACTTGAATCGAGTCGGAGTTGATCTTCCAGATAAGATAGTGATGTTTCTCCAAAGTCATTGCCACCAAGCTGCTAGAGCTTCGTGATGAACTATAACATATCAGGGATAGATATGATGATCCTTGAAATATTCGCGATGTTTGACACCGCGAAAGTAGAAATCAAGAAGGAGCATCAATTGTTGATGGTTAGTGAAACCACTAGTTTCAAGAAGGGCAAGGGCAAGAAGGGATACTTCATGAAACGGCAAATCAGTTGTTTCTCTAGTGGAGAAACCCAAGGTTGAACCCAAACCCGAGACTGAGTGCTTCTGTAATAAGGGGAACAGCCACTAGAGCAGAATTACCCTAGATACTTGGTAGATGAGAAGGCTGTCGATAGAAGTATATTGGATATACATTATGTGAATGTGTACTTTACTAGTACTCCTAGTAGCATCAGGGTATTAGATACCGGTTCGGTTGCTAAGTGTTAGTAACTCGAAATAAAAGCTACGGAATAAACGGAGACTAGCTAAAGGTGAGCTGACGAGATGTGTTGGAAGTGCTTCCAAGGTTGATATGATCAAGCATCGCACGCTCCCTCTACCATCGAGATTGGTGTTAAACCTAAATAATTGTTATTTGGTGTTTGCGTTGAGCGTAGACATGATTGGATTATGTCTATCGCAATACGGTTATTCATTTAAGGAGGATAATGGTTATTCTATTTATTTGAATAATTCATTCAATGGTCTTGCACCTAAAATGAATGGTTTATTGAATCTCGATCATAGTGATACACATGTTCATGCCAAAAGATATAAGATAGTAATGATAGTACCACCTACTTGTGGCACTGCCATATAAGTCATATTGGTATAAAACGCATGAAGAAGCTCCATGTTGATGGATCTTTGGACTCACTCATTTCTAAAAAGATTGAGACATGTGAACCGTGTCTGTTGGTATGTACGCATGAAGAAACTCCATGCAGATGGACCGTTTGGACTCACTTGATTTTGAATCGCTTGAAACATGCAAATCATACCACATGGGCAAGATGACTGAAAGCTTCGGTTTCAGTAAAATGGAACAAGAAAGCAACTTGTTGGAAGTAACACATTTTTTGATGTGTGCAGTCCAATGAGTGCTAAGGCACGCAGTGGATATCGTTATGCTCTTACTTCACAGATGATTTGAGTAGATACTGAGTATATTTACTTGATGAAACACAAGTCTGAATTATTGAATGGTTCAAGTAATTTCAGAATGAAGTTGAAGATCTTCGTGATAAAAGGATAAAATGTCTATGATATGATCATAGAAATGAATATCTGAGTTACAAGTTTGGCACTGTGGAAATTGTTTCACAACTAATACCGCCTGGAACACCATAGTGTGATGGTGTGTCCAAACATCATAGTTGCACCCTATTGGATATGGTGCGTACCATGATGTCTCTTATCGAATTACCACTATCGTTCATGGGTTAGGCATTAGAGACAACTGCACTCACTTTAAATAGGGCACCACGTAATTCCGATGAGATGACACCGTATGAACTATGGTTTAGAGAAACCTAAGCTGTCATTTCTTAAAAGTTTGGGGCTGGGACGCTTATATGAAAAAGTTTCAGGATGATAAGCTCGAACCCAAAGCGGATAACTGCATCTTCATCGGACACCCAAAACAGTTGGGTATACCTCCTAATTCAGATCCGAAAACAATAAGGATTGCTTCTTGAATCGGGTCCTTTCTCGAGGAAAGGTTTGTCTCGAGAATTGAGTGGGAGGATGGTGGAGACTTGATGAGGTTATTGAACCGTCACTTCAACTAGTGTGTAGCAGGGCACAGGAAGTTGTTCCTGTGGCATCTACACCAATTGAAGTAGAAGCTTATGATAGTGATCATAGAGTTTCGGATCAAGTCACTACCATACCTCGTAGGGTGACAAGGATGCGTACTGCTTCAGAATGGTACAGTAATCCTGTCTTGAAGGTCATGTTGCTAGACAACAATGAACCTACGAGCTATGGAGAAGCGATGGTGGGCCCGGATTCCGAAAATTGGCTCGAGGCCATAAAATCCGAGAGAGGATCTATGTATGAAAACAAAGTGTAGACTTTGAAAGAACTACTTGATGGTCGTAAGGCTGTTGGGTACATATGGATTTTAAAAGGAAGACGGACAATGATGGTAAGTATCACCATTAAGAAAGCTCGACTTGTCGTTAAGTTGTTTTCCGACAAGTTCAAGGAGTTGACTACGATGAGACTTTCTCACTCGTAGCGGTGCTAAGAGTCTATTGGAATTATGTTAGCGATTACTGCATTATTTATGAAATCGTGCAGATAGGATGTCAAAACATTGTTTCCTCGACGATTTTCTTGAGGAAAGGTTGTATGTGATACAACCGGAAGGTTTTGTCAATCCTGAAAGATGCTAATAAGTATGCAAAGCTCCAGCAATCCTTCTAAGGACTGGAGTAAGCATCTCGGAGTTGGAATGTATGCGTTGATGAGATGATCAAAAATTTTGGGTTTATACAATGTTTATGAGAAACTTGTATTTCCAAAGAAGTGAGTGGGAGCACTATAGAATTTCTGATGAGTATATGTTGTTGACATATTGTTGATCAGAAATGATGTAGAATTTCTGGAAGGCATATAGGGTTATTTGAAAAATGTTTTTCAATGGAAAACCTGGATTAAGCTACTTGAACATTGAGCATCAAGATCTATAAGGATAGATCGAAACGCTTAATGGTACTTTCAAATGAGCACATACCTTGACATGATCTTCAAGGTGTTCAAGATGGATCAGTCAAAGAAGGAGTTCTTGCCTGAGTTGTAAGGTATGAAGTTAAGACTTAAAGCTCGACCACGGCAGAATAGAGAGAAAGGACGAAGGTCGTCCCCTATGCTTAAGACATAGGCTGTATAGTATGCTATGCTGTGTACCGCACCTGAAATGTGCCTTGCCATGAGTCAGTCAAGGGGTACAAGAGTGATCCAAGAATGGATCACAAGACAGCGGTCAAAGTTATCCTTAGTAACTAGTGAACTAAGGAATTTTCTCGATTATGGAGGTGGTAAAAGAGTTCATCGTAAAGGGTTACGCCAATGCAAACTTTGACACTAATCCAGATTATTCTGAGTAGTAAACTGGATTCGTATAGTAGAACAGTTATTTGGAATAGTTCCAAATGTAGCGTAGTAGTTGCATCTACAAGATGACATAAAAATTTGCGAAGTACATACGGATCTGAATGTTTCAGACCCGTTGACTATAACCTCTCTCACAAGCATAACATGATTAAACCCAGAACTCTTGGGTGTTAGTCACATAGGGATGTGACCTTGAGTGTTAATCACATATCGATGTGAACTGGATTATTGACTCTAGTGCAAGTGGGAGACTGTTGGAAATATGCCCTAGAGGCAATAATAAATTGATTATTATTATATTTCCTTGTTCATGATAATCGTTTATTATCCATGCTAGAATTGTATTGATAGGAAACTCAGATGCATGTGTGGATACATAGACAACACCATGTCCCTAGTAAGCCTCTAGTTGACTAGCTCGTTGATCAATAGATGGTTACGGTTTCCTGACCATGGACATTGGATGTCGTTGATAACGGGATCACATCATTAGGAGAATGATGTGATGGACAAGACCCAATCCTAAGCCTAGCACAAGATCATGTAGTTCGTATGCTAAAGCTTTTCTAATGTCGAGTATCATTTCCTTAGACCATGAGATTATGCAACTCCCGGATACCGTAGGAATGCTTTGGGTGTACCAAACGTCACAACGTAACTGGGTGGCTATAAAGGTACACTACAAGCATCTCCGAAAGTGTCTGTTGGGTTGGCATGAATCGAGACTGGGATTTGTCACTCCGTGTGACGGAGAGGTATCTCTGGGCCCACTCGGTAGGACATCATCATAATGTGCACAATGTGATCAAGGAGTTGATGATGGGATGATGTGTTGCGGAACGAGTAAAAGAGACTTGCCGGTAACGAGATTGAACAAGGTATCGGGATACCGACGATCGAATCTCGGGCAAGTATCGTACCGATAGACAAAGGGAATTGTATACGGGATTGATCGAATCCTCGACATCGTGGTTCATCCGATGAGATCATCGTGGAACATGTGGGAGCCAACATGGGTATCCAGATCCCGCTGTTGGTTATTGACCGGAGAACATCTCGGTCATGTCTGCATGTCTCCCGAACCCGTAGGGTCTACACACTTAAGGTTCGATGACGCTAGGGTTATTAAGGAAGTTCGTATGTGGTTACCGAATGTTGTTCGGAGTCCCGGATGAGATCCCGGACGTCACGAGGAGTTCCGGAATGGTCCGGAGGTAAAGATTTATATATGGGAAGTCCTGTTTTGGTCACCGAAAGAGTTTCGGGTTTTATCGGTAACGTACCAGGACCACCAGGAGGGTCCCGGGGGTCCACCAAGTGGGACCACCAGCCCCGGAGGGCTGCATGGGCCACATGTGGGAGGGGACCAGCCCCAGGTGGGCTGGTGCGCCCCCCCACAAGGGCCCAAGGCGCCTAGGGTTTGGGGAAGGGGGCGCACCCACCTAACTTGGGGGGCAAGTCTCCCCTCTTCCCCCCCCCCTTGGCCGCACCCTAGATGGGTTTTTGGGGCTGGCCGCCACCCCTAGGGTGGAACCCTAGGTGGGGGCGCAGCCTCCCCTCTCCCCCTATATATACTTGAGGGTTTGGGGCAGCCAACACATGAGTTTTGGACCTCTCTATGGCGCAGCCCTGCATCTCTCCTTCCTCCTCTCCCGCGGTGCTTGGCGAAGCCCTGCAGGATTGCCACGCTCCTCCACCACCACCACGCCGTTGTGCTGCTGCTGGATGGAGTCTTCCTCAACCTCTCCCTCTCTCCTTGCTGGATCAAGGCATGGGAGACGTCACCGGGCTGTACGTGTGTTGAACGCGGAGGTGCCGTCCGTTCGGCACTTGGTCATCGGTGATTTGGATCACGACGAGTACGACTCCATCAACCCCGTTCACTTGAACGCTTCCGCTTAGCGATCTACAAGGGTATGTAGATGCACTCTCTTTCCCCTCGTTGCTGGTTTCTCCATAGATAGATCTTGGTGACACGTAGGAAAAATTTTAAATTTCTGCTACGTTCCCCAACAAATCCACCACACCACACTGGAGTAGGGTATTACACCGCATCGGTGGCCCGAACCAGTATAAACTCTGTGTCACTTGTGTTGTTCTTTTGGTAGCTTAGATCTTTGCGAGGTGGACGAGTACGGGTAGGTAGGAAGCGTAATCTCCGCGCGCACCCCAGAGTTCGAACCTTAAGGGTCTGCCGGAACCCGAAATCCGACATAGCCCCCGGATTAAGATTTGACCGTGTTCCGTCAATTTGTAATTTGACAACCAAACCAGTTTAAGAATTGTCGGTTTAAAAACGCAACAAAAGAAATATTTATCAAAACAAAATTTCAAGCAAAGGCAATGATAAAACCATTTGCAAAAAGAGGCTATTGAGCCGATCAAGTGGCATTACCGGGGATGGCTATCTCACGCGCGCGCGTTGCAGCGCTCATTTTCCGACAGGCTTGATTTGGCAAGTGGCTTCAATACGTGGAGTAATTAGGGGTGGATTAATTAGGCGCGGCCCCCCTGAAATCGGGGGGGGGTCGATTAGTGTTGATTTCAGGTGGGGCCGACTCCACTTGCCTTCCTAGCCTTCGCATGTGTACGTGCACACAGCCTCACGTGGTGGGCCTCGATGGAAAATCTTGTCGGACGAAGACTTGCGCTTGATTGGTCTCGCTCGCTGGAGCGGCCGAGCGCGAAGGAGTCTTCTCGGGCATTACCATGGTCGGACCCGACCAAGCCCCCAATAGGCGTAGCTATGGTTCAAGTCAGCCAGGTCCCCAAATGATGCAGTGGCATTATGCCGATCAAGAGGTGTAGCTATGGTTCGGGTTCGACCAAGCCCCCAAGTGATACTGTGGCACTGGGCCGATCAAGAGGCGTGACTATGGTTCAGACGTGACCACAAGTCCCCAAGTGATGTTTGTGGCTTTACGCCTATCAAAAGGTGTTGCTATGGTTCGGACGCGACCCTGGCCCCCAAGTGATGATGTGGCATTACGCCGATCAAGAGGTGTAACTATGGTTCGGACACGACCATAGCCCCCAAGCGATCAGTAATATGATAAGCCAATAAGGCAGGATACCCATGTTTGAACCGTGCATCATGGCAGCAGGTCCTCTTCGGCAACCTTTAATTTTTTGCAAGAGATAAATTCTTCTTGAGCCGGGATTTTGAACCGGATATTGAGAGCTTCAAAGCTTTGTGGGAGACATCTATCCCTTGAACTGGATTGTAAATCGGAATCTTCATTTTCAACCGGAAATTTTCTGACGGCCTTTAAACTCGAACTTGCGAGAAGTTAATTCCTTCTGAATCGGAAATTCTTAAACTGGATTTGAGAGCTTCAGAGCCTTGTGGGAGAACAGATTTCCCTTGAACCGGATTGTAAACCGGATATTTGAGAGCATCAGTGAGACTGACTTCCCTTGAGCTGGATTTTAAACCGGAATCCTTTCTGATTACCCGGGACTTCTTTGTTGAGCGGGGATTTTGTAACTGTTATATGCTTTCTAAGCCGGAAATTTTCTGACGGCCTTTAAATTTTCATCAATATAACAATAGCCTCCGGGACCGGGTTATCTTTCCCTCCATCGTCCTGGGGTTCTTAATTTTGCTGAAACTGGCAAGATTTGCTGAGTCATGTCATCGTAGCCCCCGAGTCTCAAAGGTGACTCGAGGAGTTGGCTTGAGACTCTCCATATTTGACCGTGATGTAAACCGGCATAACTTGTATATCATTGGTGTTGATAGGATGATGTGAATCCATAGAAGGTTGAGGTGACTGCGGCGGGTTATAAACGATCCCGCATAAGCCGTGTCAGCAACTCGGCCAATGGTTCCTTCCAACTGGCGATTTGAAGTTAACCAAACTGTAGTGGCGGCGACTTGTGCGCCTGCCCATTGAGCCACCCAGTGCAGACGGCGGTTGATAGGATATGATAATTTGCCTCCATTTTGTTGAAAGAAAACCGGCTACCCAAGTTGTGTCTTGCTTTATACTCAATAAACAGCTCATGCAGCTAGGTGCGGCCCAGTATGTTGATGTAGACCAGGCCGCGAGAGACAGACAACAAAGACGACCGCGGTTTTAGAGGCAGCACAGATAGATGAGTCGGCCGCGGCATTGTAAGCCGGCGTGGAGGGGCAAGTTAATTGCAGGCGCGGTCCCGGTGACTCCATTGTAGTGCGGGCCGCAAGGGCGGCGACTTGCACACATATTCTTTGATCATTGTGGCACGGTCATATGCTAGCACATGACAGTAATTACGCGATTTATATATCCATGATCCGGCCATTGGCTTTGCAATGAGTAATTGTCCTGCATATAAAATGCAAAGACCAAAGTAATTGCTTTTTGACAAAAACAATATGTGCTAAAATTATACTTAGAAGGATATCACCTGATTCGCCTGAACAACAGATGAGTCGGCCGCGGCATTGTAAGCCGGCGCGGACACGTAAACCGCCGTGAGGGCAGATGGAAGAGCCGTCCATGGCGTTGTAAAGCGGCGTGGACGGCGAGTCAAACGTGATGTTGTTTAATCGGTGCAGATGCACGAATCGGCCGTAGGCGCAGACGGATGTAATCCGAACATCGGGGCGGCGACTTGCATGTGTATCCGTCGAGCATCATAGCACGGACAAATACCAGTGCCAAAATGACGATGTTGTGCGCTTCGTATCCGCGGTATAATGCCACTTTTGTAGTAAATGATTACCCTGCATATAAGAAATACCGTAGAGCAGAGTAGTTGCACTTAAAGTAGTTAAAATATACTAAGAAAATATATAGGAGAAATAACACCTGTTTTTATTTTTTAGACGCATGTGGGTGCGGCCATTAGCGCATAGCTGGTCTCCACATATGTGTATTTCATCCGATTTACGTAAACTGGTCTCAGTAGAAAATCAGCCCAATATGGAATACCAGCACTAGCCACGTTGGATTATTCCTTAGATCTCTACGACCGGATTAGACATCAGCACCAGCCTTCCCCGGCTCAGACGCGTATAGGGCCACAGCAATGACAAAAGAGCGCAGTGGCGGTTTGAAAAAGAGACGAGGCCGGGGCATCCTCGCAAGGTTCGGCAGCTCGTGGCGCGACAAAGCGGAGGGACGAGCCAGCAGCTGCCTCTGGCCGGCGGCGGCTGTCGAAGCGAAGCGGAGGAGCAGAGCAGGTAGGGCCAGCGCGAGGTTGGAAACGACTTGGAGTCGGCCTGCACCCATCACCAAATCCTCCTCCGGTTTGACTTTTCTTCTTGTGTTGATGGATCAATGGATTACTTTTTCCCTTCACGTCTGGAACCAGTAGTACTTGACTATCTCGGCGACTTGACATCCTGATGGATAATGCATGACTTTCACACGAGTACCAAAACAGCCATTAATAGGAAGTACGTACTAGTACTGATCTGTTTTGATGTTTTTACACAGTGCACAGCTACAACAGCAAAGGTAGCAACCTCGGGACTTGAAGCGAATCTGCGACTGCTATGGATGTAATTTTCTTCACACGCGCTGGCTCTCCCGTATAAAACGGCAATTGAACAGCGAAGTACTCTGAGTTGGTCTCGGTTTGGCCGGATCGCACGGCCGTTCCGGCGGAAAACAACTTCACTCGGACCGGTGAATCAATGGGTCACGTGCGGTGGCCCGCCGGACCCTAGCTTCTTTCGATCTTAATCCTCGTACTGCCTGCTCCCAAATTGCTCATGGTCATAAAGCAATAAATTTGGCGGCACTTTCCTCATCTGATTAAGTCGCGAGCTTTTCCATCCCTGTGAGAGACCCCTTCAAGAACTTAACATCACCGTGCGCAGGCCCCACGGTGGGCGCCAACTATCGTGGAATTGTCACGTCAGATGTCCTAGCGTAAGGACTTAGTCGTGAGGCCAACACATCTATGTGGTAGCTTGAGAGGGGTTGAGCGGAATCAAGAGACGCGACACAAGACAGGGATTTAGACAGCTTCGGGCCCCGGGAAACATCATCCGGTAACAACCCTACATGCTGTTTGAGGCTAGGTCTCATTATCATCACGAGGGAGTCGTCGTAAACCGGCTCTCCTCTTTGTGTCTAGCCCTAAGATTGTTTCTTCTTGCTTGTAGCTTGTCCCGCTTTGGGGAGCCCTGCCCCTCCTTATATATGTTGAAGGGGCGGTTTACATGACTAGTCCTAGTTGAATTAGGATTACTCTATTACAAGTGGAGTCCTAGTCTTGCTTCCTTTGTAGGAGAATAATCCTTACACTTTCCTCATAAACCGGCCCACCATTAAACGTGAACCGGCCTTTTGGGCCTTGGGCCTTGTCATCCGTCTGCCCCGCACGCCGGATCACCAGTCATTCATAATGACCAGGTGGGTTGCTTGTAAACTGCCAGGTCAGGGCGGGTTGCCAGTGAATCGCCAAGTGTCAGCCGGATCTCAAGTAAACCGCCAAGTCCGGCCGGTTTACGCCGTGGGGTATATCCCCGACACACTCTCTTCCTCTCCCTCCTCCATTTTCCTTCAGCCCTTCACCCTTTCTTCTGCCATTGTTCGATCGTCTTCTCCATGGAGGGAACAGGCCGGAAACGACCCCGTTATTCTTGCCTCGATCTGAAAGATGACGTGGTGGAGGAACTCATTGATCGGTGCGACATCATCACCTCGGCTAGCATGGCAGGTTCGTTCAAGCCCATTCTCGACTCAACTAATAACATCATTGCAAGGAAACCAAGGGTCAAGGAGCGGTTTGATCTCCCCTATCTTCTTCGTCGTGACCCTGATGAGTGGCGCCGGCATGACGGAGACCTCGCCCTGTGCAAGTTGATGCCGCTTGATAATGATACGTGTGATGTTAAGATGCCATCGCTTGAGGGCAAGGCTTGGGCGGGTGCAAATGGAGA
Organism: Aegilops umbellulata; assembly: GCA_032464435.1. Classification (NCBI taxonomy): domain Eukaryota; kingdom Viridiplantae; phylum Streptophyta; class Magnoliopsida; order Poales; family Poaceae; genus Aegilops; species Aegilops umbellulata. The sequence continues at coordinate 64,654,946 of CP136060.1, read as the reverse complement.
TTGGGTTGTTTATATTGGGTACAATTGCGAGTGGGAACTTGTGAATGTGTACACTCATCACCGGGTTCCACTTCCAAAAATCTCAGCACACTGCCTAGAGGTTGAGCACACCGGTAATGTACGCACGTTCAAATATGAGCATGGTGACTGTGGTCTACGGAAGATAGCAATTTGTTGAGTTCCCAACCGCTCTTGGAATTACAAAAACTATGATGTTGTTGCTATCTTCGACAAGCTTGTTGCCGTCCTTGATGGTTTCACTCGATGGATATTGCTCAAAAATCAGTTTCTGTACACGGATGAGTACTGTGATGCAATTCAATACGAGGGCGTTGTGTTTGCTGCCACCACTCGTGGCACTGTTTTTGCATGGCATCCTCGTTGTTTCGGTACGTTTGTCTTCCACCATAATTATAATTGTTTCATCCACATGCATGCGGGTTAGCAAGTTTCCCTTTACCAATTAACCTCTTCTTGTGTTTCCATGGTCCTGTGAACATCCCACCACCTATACTTGAAGATTTTTATAACCAAGGGGGCGATGACGATGGTGATGATCACGAGCATGAAGACGAGCAGCGCTGATATACTCTGTGGCACCTGGCAACTAATTCCAATGGATCACCTCTTCTTGTGTGTATACAGCCCACTGATGATGTTACTGCTAAGGAAGCAGGTGTAGTCTCCCATGGTCGCACTCTCCGGACCTATTCCAACACCCGTTGCATGGTATTCGGGATGGATACTAGTGTGCTCGCGCCAACTCCTTCTCCCTGGCACAGAACTGATAGTCTTGGAGAAAACTCGCTCTTCCTTGGACAAAACTATCCGATGATGGTGAAAGGCGATCCAACCTTGGACATTTTGGTGGTTCCCTACCCTGGTACTGATATAGTAGGCCGCTTCAGCCTGGATGATCAGTCCCGCGTTGGTCTCCAGATCGACAATGGATGGCCCGTCCCAGAGAATCACTTGTGGTTCAAAGCAAGCGTTTCCAACACCGCGGAATGGTTGAGTTGAAGTTCATTTCATTGCTTGTTATCTGTTGTGTGGTGAAAACTTTAGTATTTATAATGTATCCTCGTTGTCGATGTGGGTTGATGACCTGTTGTACTATGTAATAAAATGATATGCTTGTGATAAACTTACTAAATTTATGAATGGCTTTCGAGTCGCTTCTCTGAGTGAGTGGTGCAACGAGGCAAAAAAATATTTTCCGAATACATAATTGTACGTGCATTGCAACAGGTTATCGGATGAGGCCAATCAACAATATAGTACACTATTTGTACTAGCTTCACATGCTTCGCGCGTCGGGCGGGTGTTTTTACTGTAGCCATATGTTAATGTGTTCGTTGTACGTAACCAGCACCTCGAATCCTCGATACTAGTATACTATATAGTAGGAGTAAGTAGTAGGAGTAGTAGGGTGGCATGGGCCAGAACAAGCATTCATGTCCAGGAGTACGGCACACGCCACCACCATGACATCCAACTGACACCATATTATTTCTTGGAGTGCGTGCGAGAGCAATCTCTTCAACCTCGTCGTTTCTCTAACTTCAGCCATTGCGCGACGGGCAAGGTGGGGGTTTGCCGATAGTCGGTTTCCTTAACTACGGTCCCACTTGTAAGGCCAACTCCAACACACGACCCCAAATGGACCTCCGTTTTGCACGAACTCCAACGATAATTTTGACTATAAAAGCAAGACCAAAGAAAACAAGAACCACAAGAATACATTTTACTACTCGTGTAAGTTGGATTAGTGCCTTCTCGATGCATTTATTGTTGATCTGCGGAGGCTCGATCTTGCGTGCTTCTTTCTTCTTCGAGTGTAAAGAAGTAGACGTTGCTTCCTCGCATCTAGTCTCATGTCTAGCCTCTATTCTATACTAGCTAAAAGTGATAGAACATCTACTAAATTGCGCTCTATCAATATATGGATGTACTCTTCTTCCCAATACAAAAACTTGCATCCATTCTACTCCCTCTGTTGCACAATACATACCTTCTATTTGTCAAAATATATATGTATCTAGACATGTCTTAGTATATAGGTACATCCATTTTTGGACAAATGGAAGTCAAGTATTTTGGAACGGAGGGAGTACACAATAAATTTTTTAAGTTAGCACAACTAGTCTAATCCAAGAGCAGAACCGAAGATTTGGTCGGGTTGTTCCTCCTTTTGCCGACACGTGGGACATCCAACATCCAGGTCGTGTCATGAAAGAAAATAGAGTGGTAGTTGAAGCCACGAGATGTGCATCTTGGGTTAAACTGTAAATAGAATCTTACTACTCTTGAGTAACTCCAAAAGCGGCCACCGAAGATCCTTATTGGATTTGTTTTTCATCACCGGCACGTCGAGGTGAAAGATGTGCAGGTTCAGTGGGTCCTCTTGCGTTTTCACTGACATGTGGGGCCGCATGTGAGCAAACAGACGATGGGCTCCGCGCGTCCGTTGGCTGGCTGAGAAGAGAGATAGAGGAGGGTTGAGCACGGACTGCAGGAAATTTGTTCTACGTACCTCGATATAGGCTCGATATAGTGGGGTGGCATGGGCCATAACTAGCATTCATGTCTAGCAGTACGGCACACGCCACCCACACGAGTCCCATCCGACACCAATTTTCTTGGATTCCATGCTACAGCCATCTCTTCTCCCTCTTGTTTTCTCAGCCATCGCGCAGTGGGCGGGGTGGGGGTTTGCCGATAGTCGGTTTGCTCAACTGCGGTCCCACTTGTAAGTGAAAATGCAACACCGCACGCATTCCCGCTTGAGCAGCGTGCCAGACCAACCGTGTGGGGGTGCGACGCGAACACGGCAGGCTTTTCCTTTTGAACTCGTAACTTGTAAAATTTGGTTCTGCTCCATGGCGCGACCGATAGATAGAAAATAACGATTTTGCCTAGAGTAATGAGAAGTTTGGTTCTGGCGCCATTCATGCATGGAGTACATACAAAAATTATGAAGTTGATGCGAAAGGTAAGATAATTACTGTAGTATCATATACTACTACATGGATTTGACGAAAAGATAAAAATACATACCGATCCATCAACGTTCAACGACATCCTCATGCCCTAGTGTGTCAGGTCACCAACCGACGTGTGAGGAGCAGCGGCGTTGGCGGCGAGCTCAACGTGCTTTTGAACAGTGTCGTACAAGGTTGCCATGCGCTCCAAGAAGGCCAGCATCCTATCATCCTCCTCTTGCATGTAGTAGTCCTTGTGGAAGATTTGCGCGTAGAGTGGGTGATTATGTCGATGGTGTCTTGCTGCGCCAGGCGCTGCGCGGCGAGCGCGACCTCGAGGTGGACATTCTCCGGTGCGACGGCGGGCAGTCGCAGGGCCACCAGTGCGTCGAAGAGGTTGTTACCATAGTGGCCGTTGAGGGTGGCGGGCATCGCAGAGCCTGGGCGCGTCGGCTGGAGGCTTACGTCAAAGTCGTTCACAAGCTTCTTGACGACGATGAACTTGTCGAGGAAACCGATAAGGACCTCGTCGAACAAGGAGACGAAGCTGTCGTCCAAGCGGCCCCTCGCCCTGGCGGCCTCAAGCAATACTACCTGGTGACGTTCCTCGGTGCTGGGCCGCAGGCCGGCGTCGTGGACCATCTGGCATAGCCGGCTGATGCTCACGCTCATCGCCTCCATGGGTCTAGCGTAGCTTCTAGTCAACTGATCTTGCGATTCGAGTGATCACTCAACCCTTGGTTAGCATGCGTAGGTGCGTAGGATTTCGTACTACTCCTCGGCCCTCTACTGCACCTGCCTTTGGCTGTATGATAGGTGGGCCAGCCACCCCCTGGGGCCACATGTCATTCACCCAAAGGCAGTTGCCGTAAGTCAATGAAGTTGCGTCCCCCTCCGTGTCGGTGCAGTATAGTCATCTCACCAGACCTCTAGTTGGGGCCAAACGAGAGAAGTTTGATGTTTACTGGTTTATTGGTCCCCTTTGCATTTTGCGCCAAGTTTTGACCTTTGATTTAACTAATAAAATGTTAATGCATGTAAACAAAAATGTTGTGTAAGTCACCTTACGAAAACCAAATAATCCCAAAATACTTAGGCACGGTGCATTAACTCCCTCCTTGTTTCTTCGTTCGTGACATATCAACCAATGAGAGATGTGGGTCGTGCATGCTTTCAATGACTTGAGACTACCGAACATGACATGTAGTGTTTAGTTCATTGCATGTACTCTAGTTAGGAGTAGCAAAAAAACATTAAGTTCTCTCGCCGATAGGAATAAAACCCCATGTATTTATTTACAGAGGGAGTACTAGTACATTTTTGGTGACATGCATTACTAGATATTGCTAGTCAAATCCAGATGGACGTGGTAGTACTCCTAAATCCAGACGGTGGTGCTACTAGTACTAGTAGTAGTACTACCAATGTAGTAGTAGGAGTACTAGCACTGTACTACCCTTTGGTCAAATTATTACGTGCTGCTCCTCACAGTGAAGTGACAAGACCCTGCGCCGGAGATGACACCTGAGTATAGGCGCCGTGTTCGGCATACCATAGTCAGACTCACCGTCTACAGTCACTATCATCATGGCTGTAGAGCTAGCCTGCTTACAACTAGCCCTGTTCGACATAATTTCCCGTGCGTAGATGCCCGTGCATTGCACGGAACACCAAGATTGGGGGTGGACGGCTCCGGCAGCAGCCATCGCGCCAGATTTTTCCATGGCCTTCTACTCCTAGATGTGGTGGGGAGGAGATGAGGCTGATTGTGACAGACAAGGAGTTGTTTGTAAAAAGGGAACAAGTGCGGGCATCTTTTTGCAAAAATGGAGAAGCTTGGTTTGTGTGCGTCAGATCTAGATCTGACGGCTATTGGTGAAAGATGGGAGGCACAACATCATCACCAACTCAGGACCTGTTTGATTCGCAGGATTTTGAAAACGCAGGAATAGGACACGGCAATATTACAAGTTTCAAACTAATATTACAAATGTTAGGAGTAATGCTTCACCTACGAAGAGGGAATTACTAGGAAGTTTACGTAAGAACTTTCGTTACTTTAGGTGGATGCAGCATTATCGTACAAACTAAAATCCACCGCCCTTACAAGTCACTAATGGGCAGATAAGTTTTCGAGTCTCTGGCCACTTGATGTTTCAAAAACAAATTCAGCTTCTGCGGAGACTTTGTCATTTAGGCTTAGACGCTTGCGGTGATTAGCACGCCATTCATTGTTGCGCCAGAGAACGCCAAACCTCATTACCTTGAGCACACTTGCCTCTAGAACAAAGAACCTGGCAAATTTAATCTCAGATGTGCTGCCTCAGTAGTCGATCAAATCAATTTCTGTAAGATGGAGATCAAGGCATTCGATGAGATTGTTATAGTGCAGCACATTTTTCACTTTCGGGTCTTTTTTTATCGGCAAAAGAAGAGAACATATTAGAGCAGCTGGCTGCATAAGATTGTCGTGTCATCAAGAGGTACCAATATCATTCGCTCATCCGATAGGGTTGGTTGGCTAGTGATATTTTTTCACTCACTCACTCTCTCCCTCTCTCTTTCTGTTTCCTCTAAAAGCTTCAAAGCTGAGCTCCTCGAGCTGATCTAGGGCGGGGGATAAGAACCACTCGTCGAACTTGGGTTGGACCTTGCATTTGGTACTGAACATGCGGATGTCAAGGCGTTTGGCTGGCCTAGGGTGCGATGAAAGGATCTTGGAGACTACGTGCATGCGTTTGCAATCCCCGTCGCAGAGGCAGCTGTCGACGGTGAGGTTGAGGGGGACGTAGCGCCAGAGGGGGCGCCACCGCCGGGAGAGCAGGGCGGTCCGCACGGCAGATTTGGTGGGGAGGAGGCCGATGATGACGAGCAGCGTGTCGTCGGGGAGGCTGCTGATGAAGTCCAGGCTCGCCGGACGCGGTTTTGGCTCGAGCCGCCTCCGCTTGTTGGCTGCCTCGCCGTCCCTCTCAACCGGCGGCGACGCCGGTGTACACATGTGCTGGTGTGTGTTGTGTGTTGGGTGTGCGTGAGTGCGTCCTTTTGTGCATGCCGCCGCGCAGTGGTGAATTGTGCGCAAGTGCGTCCTTCCCGCGCAAGAAGTTTGTCCTCAATACGCCCTCAATTTACTAGCGTGCGGGGTGCTACCCCGAGTGGTTTCAGCTTTGTTTACTTCACCGCGTGTCAGATGGGCCTCTAGTTTACTTATTTTCACCCACTGTCACATGGGCCAGCACACGAAGATACAGAACACGAGCTGACAAGGCAGCATGTGGATTGGTTGACCGGTCAACTAAACAATATACGGTGCTATACGCTGACACGGTGAGCGTATAATCCGTCGGTATAGAGAGTTCGAGTGAGAGGGGAGGCCCGTGAGAGATAGCAGAGAGAGAGAGAAAGAGCTACTCCCTCCGTTCGATAATGTAGTTCCAACATTTTTTAAGTCAAACTTTTGAAACTTTGACCAAGTTTATAAAGAAATTACTTATATCTACAATACCAAAGATAAATGATAGTATGAAGTAAGTACATGTTGTGATGAACCTAATGATCGTTCCAGATGTAAATGTTTTTCTCCACATATACCTGGTCAAACTTTTCTGAGGTTTGACTTTTCAAAACATCCATATGCTTATGGACATGACAGAGTCCCTAACAAGAGAGAGAGAGAGAGAGAGAGAGAGAGAGAGAGAGTGAAAAAAGTGTGTGTGCGTGTGTGAAAGAGGCATGGACAACACACGATAAAAGTAGAGAAAAAGCATGTGTGTCTTATGCAAACATATCACACATGCATCTTCAACAACAGAGGCAATATGAGGAGATAGTGTGTGGTTGTTTGGAACCGAGAGAGCAAGACCCCTAGCACGTGGCCAAGAGGGGTCTGACAAACAAGGTAGAGAGGTCGAGAGAGACGTACGGAGAAAATGCAGACATGGGGAGGAGAGAGTGTATGTTTGTCATAGAGAGATCCCCTGGAGATCGTGATGGGACTACTGTTGGAAATATGCCCTAGAGGCAATAATAAATAAGTTATTATATTTCCTTGTTCATGATAATCGTTTATTATCCATGCTATAATTGTATTGATCGGAAACTCAGATGCATGTGTGGATACATAGACAACACCATGTCCCTAGTAAGCCTCTAGTTGACTAGCTCGTTGATCAATAGATGGTTACGGTTTCCTGACCATGGACATTGGATGTCGTTGATAACGGGATCACATCATTAGGAGAATCATGTGATGGACAAGACCCAATCCTAAGCCTAGCACAAATATCGTGTAGTTTGTATGCTAAAGCTTTTCTAATGTCAAGTATCATTTCCTTGGACCAAGAGATTGTGCAACTCCCGGATACCGTAGGAATACTTTGGGTGTGCCAAACGTCACAACGTAACTGGGTGGCTATAAAGGTACACTACAGGTATCTCCGAAAGTGTCTGTTGGGTTGGCACGAATCGAGACTGGGATTTGTCACTCCGTGTGACGGAGAGGTATCTCTAGGCCCACTCGGTAGGACATCATCATAATGTGCACAATGTGATCAAGGAGTTGATCACGGGATGATGTGTTACGGAACGAGTAAAGAGACTTGCCGGTAACGAGATTGAACAAGGTATCGGGATACCGACGATCGAATCTCGGGCAAGTACAATACCGCTAGACAAAGGGAATTGAATACGGGATTGATCGAATCCTCGACATCGTGGTTCATCCGATGAAATCATCGTGGAACATGTGGGAGCCAACATGGATATCCAGACCCCGCTGTTGGTTATTGACCGGAGAACGTCTCGGTCATGTCTGCGTGTCTCCCGAACCCGTAGGGTCTACACACTTAAGGTTCGGTGACGCTAGGGTTATAAAGGAAGTTCGTATGTGGTTACCGAATGTTGTTCGGAGTCCCGGATGAGATCACAGACGTCACGAGGAGTTCCGGAATGGTCCGGAGGTAAAGATTTATATATAGGAAGTATGGTTTTGGCCACCGGAAGTGTTCTAGGCATCACCGGTAGTGTACCGGGACCACCGGAGGTGTCCGGGGGTCCACCAAGTGGGGCCACAAGCCCCGGAGGCTTGCATGGGCTAAGAGTGGTTAGGGACCAGCCCCTGAGTGGGCTGGTGCGCCTCCCACAAGGCTCAAGGCGCAGCCAAGAGGAGAAGAGGGAAACCCTAGGCACAGATGGACCTAAGGCCCACCCTAGGGCGCGCCCCCCTCTCTCCCCCTCTTGGCCGCCCCCCCTTTTCCCATCTAGGGATGCCGCCCCTCTAGGGGTGGGAACCATAGAGGGGGCGCACCCTCCTCCCCTCCTCCTATAAATAGTGAGGCCTAGGGGCTGCCCACAACGCGATTTGATCTCTCCCTGTTGGTGCAGCTCTGCCTCTCTCCTCCTCATATCTCGTAGTGCTTGGCGAAGCCCTGCTGGATCACCACGCTCCTTCACCACCACCACGCCATTGTGTTGCTGCTGGATGGAGTCTTCCTCAACCTCTCCCTCTCTCCTTGCTGGATCAAGGCATGGGAGACGTCACCGGGCTGTACGTGTGTTGAACGCGGAGGTGCCGTCCGTTCGGCACTTGGTCATCGGTGATTTGGATCACGGCGAGTACGACTCCATCAACCCCGTTCACTTGAACTCTTCCGCTTAGCGATCTACAAGGGTATGTAGATGCACTCTTCTTCCCCTCGTTGCTAGTTTCTCCATAGATAGATCTTGGTGACACGTAGGAAAATTTTGAATTTCTGCTACGTTCCCTAACAGTGGCATCATGAGCTAGGTCTATTGCGTAGATCCTTTGCACGAGTAGAACACAAAGTAGTTGTGGGCGTTGATTTTGTTCAATATGCTTACCGTTACTAGTCCAATCTTGATTCGGCGGCATTGTGGTATGAAGCGGCCCAGACCGACCTTACACATACACTTACGTGAGACAGGTTCCGCCGACTGACATGCACTAGTTGCATAAGGTGGCTAGCTGGTGCCAGTCTCTCCCACTTTAGTCGGATCGGATTCGATGAAAAGGGTCCTTATGAAGGGTAAATAGCAATTGACATATCACGTTGTTGTTTTGCGTAGGTAAGAAACGTTCTTGCTAGAAACCCATAGCAGCCACGTAAAACTAGCAAACAACAATTAGAGGACATCTAACTTGTTTTTGCAGGGTATGCCATGTGATGTGATATGGCAAATAAGAATGTGATGAATGATATGTGATGTATGAGATTGATCATGTTCTTGTAATAGGAATCACGACTTGCATGTCGATGAGTATGACAACCGGCAGGAGCCATAGGAGTTGTCTTTATTTATTTATGACCTGCGTGTCAACTTAAATCGTCATGTAATTACTTTACTTTATTGCTAAAGCGTTAGCCATAGTAGTAGAAGTAATAGTTGACGTGACAACTTCATGAAGACACGATGATGGAGATCATGATGATGGAGATCATGGTGTCATGCCGGTGACGATGATGATCATGGAGCCCCGAAGATGGAGATCAAAAGGAGCAATATGATATTGGCCATATCATGTCACTATTTGATTGCATGTGATGTTTATCATGTTTATACATCTTATTTGCTTAGAACAACGGTAGTAAATAAGGTGATCCCTCATTGAAATTTCAAGAAAGTGTTCCCCCTAACTGTGCACCGTTGCGAAAGTTCATCGTTTCGAAGCACCACGTGATGATCGGGTGTGATAGATTCTTACGTTCACATACAACGGGTGTAAGACAGATTTACACACGCGAAACACTTAGGTTGACTTGACGAGCCTAGCATGTACAGACATGGCCTCGGAACACAAGAGACCGAAAGGTCGAGCATGAGTCGTATGGTAGATACGATCAACATGAAGATGTTCACCGATGATGACTAGTCCGTCTCACGTGATGATCGGACACGGCCTAGTTGACTCGGATCATGTAATCACTTAGATGACTAGAGGGATGTCTATCTGAGTGGGAGTTCATAAGATGAACTTGTTTATCCTGAACATAGTCAAAAGAACTTCGCAAATTATGTCATAGCTTACGCTTTAGTTCTACTGTGTTAGATACGTTCCTAGAGAAAATATAGTTGAAAGTTGATAGTAGCAATTATGCGGACAGTAGAAGGCTTATGTCCTTAATGCACCGCTCAGTGTGCTGAACCCCAAACGTCGTTTGTGGATGTTGCGAACATCGGACATACACGTTTAGATAACTACGTGATAGTTCGGTAATGTTAAGTGGTTTAGAATTGAGGCACTAAAGACATTTTGAAATGTCGCGGAACATATGAGATGTTTCGAGGGCTGAAATTGGGATTTCAGGCTCGTGCCCACATCAAGAGGTATAATACCTCCGACGATTTTCTTGGCCTGCAATCTAAGGGAGAAAAGCTCAATCGTTGAGCTTGTGCTCAGATTGTCTGAGTACAACGATCACTTGAATCGAATGGGAGTTGATCTTCCAGATAAGATAGTGATGTTTCTCCAAAGTCATTGCCACCAAGCTGCTAGAGCTTCGTGATGAACTATAACATATCAGGGATAGATATGATGATCCTTGAAATATTCGCGATGTTTGACACCGCGAAAGTAGAAATCAAGAAGGAGCATCAATTGTTGATGGTTAGTGAAACCACTAGTTTCAAGAAGGGCAAGGGCAAGAAGGGATACTTCATGAAACGGCAAATCAGTTGTTTCTCTAGTGGAGAAACCCAAGGTTGAACCCAAACCCGAGACTGAGTGCTTCTGTAATAAGGGGAACAGCCACTAGAGCAGAATTACCCTAGATACTTGGTAGATGAGAAGGCTGTCGATAGAAGTATATTGGATATACATTATGTGAATGTGTACTTTACTAGTACTCCTAGTAGCATCAGGGTATTAGATACCGGTTCGGTTGCTAAGTGTTAGTAACTCGAAATAAAAGCTACGGAATAAATGGAGACTAGCTAAAGGTGAGCTGACGAGATGTGTTGGAAGTGCTTCCAAGGTTGATATGATCAAGCATCGCACGCTCCCTCTACCATCGAGATTGGTGTTAAACCTAAATAATTGTCATTTGGTGTTTGCGTTGAGCATAGACATGATTGGATTATGTCTATCGCAATACGGTTATTCATTTAAGGAGAATAATGGTTACTCTATTTATTTGAATAATACCTTCAATGGTCTTGCACCTAAAATGAATGGTTTATTGAATCTCGATCATAGTGATACACATGTTCATGCCAAAAGATATAAGATAGTAATGATAGTACCACCTACTTGTGGCACTGCCATGTAAGTCATATTGGTATAAAACGCATGAAGAAGCTCCATGTTGATGGATCTTTGGACTCACTCATTTTTGAAAAAGGATTGAGTGATGTGAACCATGTCTATTGGTATATACGCATGAAGAAACTCCATGCAGATGGACCGTTTGGACTCACTTGATTTTGAATCACTTGAGATATGCAAATCATACCACATGGGCAAGATGACTGAAAGCTTCGGTTTCAGTAAAATGGAACAAGAAACCAACTTCTTGGAAGTAACACATTTTGATGTGTGCAGTCCAATGAGTGTTGAGGCATGCAGTGGATATCGTTATGCTCTTACTTCACAGATGATTTGAGTAGATACTGAGTATATTTACTTGATGAAACACAAGTCTGAATTATTGAATGGTTCAAGTAATTTCAGAATGAAGTTGAAGATCTTCGTGATAAGAGGATAAAATGTCTATGATATGATCATAGAAATGAATATCTAAGTTACGAGTTTGGCACTGTGGAAATTGTTTCACAACTAATACCGCCTGGAACACCATAGTGTGATGGTCTGTCCGAACATCATAGTTGCACCCTATTGGATATGGTACGTACCATGATGTCTCTTATCGAATTACCACTATCGTTCATGGGTTAGGCATTAGAGACAACCGCACTAACTTTAATAGGGTACCACGTAATTCCGTTGAGACGAAACCGTTTGAACTATGGTTTGGAGAAACCTGAGTTGTCGTTTCTTAAAAGTTTGGGGCTGCGACACTTATGTGAAAAAATTTCAGGTTGATAAGCTCGAACCCAAAGCGGATAAAATGCATCTTCATAGGACACCCAAAACAGTTGGGTATACCTCCTAATTCAGGTCTGAAAGCAATAGGGATTGTTTCTAGAATCGGGTCCTTTCTCGAGGAAAAGTTTCTCTCGAAAGAATTGAGTGGGAGGAAGATAGAACTTGATAAGGTTGTTGAACCTTGACTTCAGGCAGAGAGTAGCGCAAGCACAGGAAAAATGTTTCTGTGGCCCCTGCCTCAGTTGAAGAGAAAGCTAATGATGATGATCATGGAGCTTCAGATCAAGTTACTATCAAACCTCATAGGTTGACAAGGGTGTGTACAACTTCTAAGTGGTAACCCTGTCTTAAAAGGTCACGTTGTTGGACAACGATGAACCTATGAGCTATGGAGAAGCGATGGTGGGCCCGGATTCCGAAAAATGGCTCGAGGCCATAAAATCCGAGAGAGGATCCATGTATGAAAACAAAGTGTAGACTTTGAAAGAACTACTTGATGGTCGTAAGGCTGTTGGGCACATATGGATTTTAAAAGGAAGACAGACACTGATGGTAAGTGTCACCATTGAGAAAGCTCGACTTGTCGTTAAGGTGTTTCCCGACAAGTTCAAGGAGTTGACTACGATGAGACTTTCTCACTCGTAGCGATGCTAAGAGTCTGTTGGAATTAGCAGGTACTGCATTATTTATGAAATCTTGCAGATGGGATGTCAAAATATTATTTCCTTGTTCTTGAGGAAAGGTTGTATGTGATACAACCAGAAGATTGTGTCGATCCTGAAAGATGCTAACAAGTATGCAAAGCTCCAGCAATCCTTCTAAGGACTGGAGTAAGCATCTTGGAGTTGGAATGTACACTTTGATGAGATGATCAAAGATTTTGGGTTTATACAAAGTTTATGAGAAACTTGTATTTCCAAAGAAGTGAGTGGGAGCACTATAGAATTTCTGATGAGTATATGTTGTTGACATATTGATGATCAGAAATGATGTAGAATTTCTGGAAAGCATATAGGGTTATTTGAAAGGTGTTTTTCAATGGAAAACCTGGATTAAGCTACTTGAACATTGAGCATCAAGATCTAGAAGGATAGATCAAAACCGCTTAATGGTACTTTCAAATGAGCACATACCTTGACATGATATTGAAGGTGTTCAAGATGGATCAGTCAAAGAAGGAGTTCTTGCCTGAGTCCTAAGGTATGAAGTTAAAAGTTAAAGCTCGACCACAGCAGGAGAAAGAGGAAGGACGAAGGTCGTCCCCTATGCTTTTGTCATAGGCTCTATACGGAATGCCATGCTGAGTACCGCACCTGATGTGTGCCTTGCCACATGTCTGGCAAGAGGGTACAAAGGTGATCTAGGAGTAGATCACCAGATAGCGGTCAAAATTATCCTTAGAGGAATAAGGATATGTTTCTCGGTTATGGAGGTGAAAAGAGTTCGACATAAAGAGTTACGTCGATGCAAGCTTGACACCTATCCGGATAGCTTTGAGTAGAGATGCCGGATACGTATAATGGAGCAACAATTTGGAATAGCTCCAAGTAGAACAGTTATTTGAAATGGCTCCAAATATAGCGTAGAGATTTGCGAAGTACATACGGATCTGAATGTTGCAGACCCGTTGACTAAAACCTCTCTCACAAGCAACATGATCAAACCCAGAACTCATTGAGTGTTAATCACATAGTGATGTGAACTAGATTATGAACTCTAGTAAACTCTTTGGATGTTGGTCACATGGCGATGTGACCTGTGAATGTTAATCACATGGCGATGTGAACTAGATTATTAACTCTAGTGCAAGTGGGAGACTGTTGGAAATATGCCCTATTGGCAATAATAAATAAGTTATTATATTTCCTTGTTCATGATAATCGTTTATTATCCATGCTATAATTGTATTGATCGGAAACTCAGATGCATGTGTGGATACATAGACAACACCATGTCCCTAGTAAGCCTCTAGTTGACTAGCTCGTTGATCAATAGATGGTTACGGTTTCCTGACCATGGACATTGGATGTCGTTGATAACGGGATCACATCATTAGGAGAATCATGTGATGGACAAGACCCAATCCTAAGCCTAGCACAAAGATCGTGTAGTTCGTATGCTAAAGCTTTTCTAATGTCAAGCATCATTTCCTTAGACCATGAGATTGTGCAACTCCCGGATACCGTAGGAATACTTTGGGTGTGCCAAGCGTCACAACGTAACTGGGTGGCTATAAAGGTACACTACAGGTATCTCCGAAAGTGTCTGTTGGGTTGGCACGAATCGTGACTGGGATTTGTCACTCCATGTGACGGAGAGGTATCTCTGGGCCCACTCGGTAGGACATCATCATAATGTGCACAATGTGATCAAGGAGTTGATCACGGGATGATGTGTTACGGAACGAGTAAAGAGACTTGCCGGTAACGAGATTGAATAAGGTATCGGGATACCGACGATCGAATCTCGGGCAAGTACAATACCGCTAGACAAAGGGAATTGAATACGGGATTGATCGAATCCTCGACATCGTGGTTCATCCGATGAAATCATCATGGAACATGTGGGAGCCAACATGGGTATCCAGATCCCGCTGTTGGTTATTGACCGGAGAACGTCTCAGTCATGTCTGCGTGTCTCCCGAACCCGTAGGGTCTACACACTTAAGGTTCGGTGACGCTAGGGTTATAAAGGAAGTTCGTATGTGGTTACCGAATGTTGTTCGGAGTCCCGGATGAGATCCCGGACGTCACGAGGAGTTCCGGAATGGTCCGGAGGTAAAGATTTATATATAGGAAGTATGGTTTTGGCCACCGGAAGTGTTCTGGGCATCACCGGTAGTGTACCGGGACCAGTGGAGGTGTCCGGGGGTCCACCAAGTGGGGCCACAAGCCCCGGAGGCTTGCATGGGCTAAGAGTGGTTAGGGACCAGCCCCTGAGTGGGCTGGTGCGCCTCCCACAAGGCTCAAGGCGCAGCCAAGAGGAGAAGGGGGAAACCCTAGGCACATATGGGCCTAAGGCCCACCCTAGGGCGCGCCCCCCTCTCTCCCCCTCTTGGCCGCCCCCCCTTTTCCTATCTAGGGCTGCCGCCCCTCTAGGGGTGGGAACCCTAGAGGGGGCGCACCCTCCTCCCCTCCTCCTATAAATAGTGAGGCCTAGGGACTGCCCACAACGCGATTTGATCTCTCCCTGTTGGTGCAGCCCTGCCTCTCTCCTCCTCATATCTCGTAGTGCTTGGCGAAGCCCTGCTGGATCACCACGCTCCTCCACCACCACCACGCCGTTGTGCTGCTGCTGGATGGAGTCTTCCTCAACCTCTCCCTCTCTCCTTGCTGGATCAAGGCATGGGAGACGTCACCGGGCTGTACGTGTGTTGAACGCGGAGGTGCCGTCCGTTCGGCACTTGGTCATCGGTGATTTGGATCACGGCGAGTATGACTCCATCAACCCCGTTCACTTGAACGCTTCCGCTTAGCAATCTACAAGGGTATGTAGATGCACTCTTCTTCCCCTCGTTGCTAGTTTCTCCATAGATAGATCTTGGTGACACGTAGGAAAATTTTGAATTTCTGCTACGTTCCCTAACAACTACATGGGTGGGAGATCGAGTGACAAGGTGTGTGCGCGATAGAAAATGCCCCGAGAGATATCGAGATAGACGTATGGATGGAAGGAGACAATACGTGTGTTCCTGATGGCTAGTAAGAGATAATCATACTTAGGAGGGGGGGTGCTTGCGCCTATGATGGATTGAGGGATTATGGTACTTAATGGGGTGCGTGTCACATGGAGAGAGAACAAGGGCGGAGAGTGTTGGATGGGTCGATATGTATAGCGCGAGCGAGACATGTGTATGTGTGAACCAGGGAGATATAAGGCCAGTTTGGCTTGCGTCCTGAGCATCTTTTGCCTGGCCTAGGGTTGTGGCTGGATTTCATGCATGCTTGTTTGGTTGCTACCCTATGAAAAAGAAAGCTCGCCTGGCCTGGGTTCCCTTGCACTTTAATTAGCCTAGCTGAACTCCAAACACTGCAAGTAGCCTGGCCCAGGCGACCGATTTCGAACGCCTGGCCGTGCCTGGTCGTGTGGCCACGAGGCTAACAACAACATGGATGGATATGAGCATTAATAATTGATGCATGGATTGATTGATGGGACGTTGATGCTTTGCCTGGCCCAGGCATGAACCAAACGCTTCAGCACCACACAAGCCTGGCCAGGCAGAAATATTTTACATCTCACGTCCACACCAGGCAGTACCGGCCATCAAGGCATGAGGGTCAGGTCAGGAACCAAACTGACCAATAAAGTTTGAGAGAGATTGAGGAGCCCCGATAAGGCTGAGTGGTGCGTCAGATAGATGAGAGGGGGAAAGAGATACTCCATCCGCTCGATAATGCAGTGCATGTAAATTTTTTAGAAGTCAAACTTTGGAAACTTTGATCAGGTTTACGCAAATGTTATTTATATCTACAATACCAAAGATACATCATACAAAACTACATCTCATGGTGAATCTAATGGTATATGTTTGCCATACTAGATGTAATTCTTTTTCTCCACGTACATGGTCAAACTTTGTGATGTTTGACTTTTCAATAAATCTATATGCTATGGACCGAGGAGAGTGCCTCAGTCAAGACAGATCAAGTGCGTGTGAAGGAGAATGAGTAAGTGTGCAAAAAGAGTATGTGTGTGAAAAAGAAAGTGACAACAAACGATAAATTAGAGAGATAGTGTGTGTTTTCGTTTCCTATGCGAACATATCACGCATGCATCTCCGAGATGGAAAAGCGAGGCGAGGAGATACATGAAGATAGCTAGTGTGTGATTGTTTGCAACGGAGAGAGACACCCCTGTAGCACATGTCCAATAGAGGTGTGGCCAACAAGGAACAAAGGTCGAGAGGGACACATGGATGGCATGGACGCATGGGGAGGGAGAGAGGGTGTGTTTGTGATAGAGAGATCCCGTCGAGATCGTGAGGGGACTATATGGGTGGGACATGAAGGGAGTGTGTGCGCGATAGAAAGATGCCCCGAGAGAAATCGAGATAGACCATGCACATGTTTGTGATGGAGACTAAGTTTAGCTAGTCATATACATATAGGGGGGACTGCGTGTGCCTACAATTGAGTGAGAAACCATCATACTTGGCTAGTTGGGCATGAGATTGTGTGTGCGCGCGTGTGAGATGGAGAGAGAACGAGGGGAGAGATAGATTTTTAGATGGGCCTATCGAGTGCGAGTGAGATATGCATGTGTATGTGTGACCTAGGTGGATGGAGAGTTTGAGAGAGGGGGGAAGAGCTCCGAGACGACATAGTGGTGCGTGAGAGAGTTATAGGCAAAGAGCCAATGAATCTGTGTGCGTATGATGAGTGCACCCAAGATATCTAGCTTGTACTAGCTAGAATATCATACACAGTGTGCGAGAGAGACCTATAGATGGTGTATATATGCATGCGAACTAGAAAGACCCCTCCCCCCCACACACACACAAAGAGAGAGAGAGAGAGAGAGAGAGAGAGAGAGATGGAGAGAAAGGGAGAGGGACCAACAAAGTTTTTGTGTCGGATGCGTGCGACAGAATTGAAGATTGTCGGAAAGAGAGAGAGAGAGAGAGAGAGAGAGAGAGAGAGAGAGAGAGAGAACAGGAGTCCGGGAGAGGGGGAGGTCGCGTTTTATGCATCAAAGACTGATATAAAACCATGTTTCAATATAAACTTGCATTCAAATATTTAAATTGGAGAACATGTTATCTGCAATCCACACATGAACGGATATATGCGTATATCAAACAAGTTCATTAATTTGACTTTCAACATGTTCATGGAGTACTATAATACTATACAACATGCTACTCGATTGAGGTGTTCAATTTTGGATTTAGTTCACTATTTTGACCTACTGAACGAGCTATTTCATTGAATCGAGATATTTCATTTTGGGTTTGATTCGCGTTTTTGAGTGGGTCAACTATTTGTCATATAGTAAATCGCTAGCAACGAGCATGTAAAAACACATTACTCCCGAGCATCATCTCTCCATCTAAAAAAGAAGTGGCAAGCTAATATTTCAAAATTTGACCTGGATCGACTTGGTAAGGTAGACGTGGATGCTCATTCTCCCAAAATTTGAACGAACCCTTAAACATCCTCTCTGCTCGGTGGAATTTGCCCGAGCAAATAAATGGGAGACGCGAAATTACCGTCCTATGTGGGACACGCATCAGTTGGCCCGTTGAACATCGAGGGTAGGTTCGTAACTTCATCCAAGCATGCCTTCTCCTCGGCCGAAATGACATGTGCCAAATAATTCATAAACCATGGTCGGCAAAACACGCTCTCCTCGCCCGAGATAGCTCGCACCCACTATTTCAAAACACGCTCTCCTCGCCCGAAATCGCTCGCGCCCACTATAGTTCAAAACACGCCCTCCTCGCCCGAAATCGCTCCCGCCCACTATTTGGGGAGAAGCAAAGTTACTCTACTATCCCCGACCCTCAGTACACAGACCCAAGCCGAGAAGCCTATAGGCAAGGGTAGAACTGTAACTCCCCCTCACATTTTAGACAAATGCGTCCGTAAGACATGGTTCCACTCCCCTCCCAATCCCCCCCCCCCCGCCCGCCCCCATTCATACCTCGTGGGCGGCAAATCACCTACTCCCCGGGAAGCTCCCTTCTCCCGAGCCGCGAAACCTCAGCCCCACCTCCATGGCGCCCCCCACCGCACCAATTTCACAGCCGCCCTCCTCCCTAATGCCGGAGACGCTATCCATTTGCCGTCGTGCACTGGGCCGTGTGCCTCTTACTCCGTGCTGCTGGTGCTGCCTCGACGACGGCTGTGTGAACCGTACCGGAGCCGATTCACCCCCGCCGTTGTTCACGGCGCCGGAGCGGATCCAACTTCGGATCCGTCCAGAGTCCTGGCGCTGCTTTGGCGTAGCCGTCGACCGTCGCGACATCGCTCTTTCCCTGCCGCCAGTCGCCATCGCAACCGCGCCGGCCTCACCGACTCGGCAGCTGGACCTGCCTACTTCACCATGCCGCCAGATAGGTCGCACCCTCATCTCAAATCACTTTATTTAGGCGTCAGTTGTCTGAATTTTTATTCTGGGCCAATCGATTTGCAATGCGAAGCAGCACCCCTCGAGGCGGCGGAGCTCCTAGGCTGCCGGTTGGCTGGTGTCTAACATACGGGTGCGGGGCCACAAGTTCGCCACGGAAGCAGCGCTTAGATGGCTATCTTTTAGAGTTGCATGGGTTGAAGGTACTACCGCCGCCGGATCTGGATGACGGGGAGTCTTTGTGGATTGGCCCGGGGGCGACACAACCACGGCAGTGCGGTGGGGCGGGGAGCGGGGTTTTGGCCGGGGCCACGGACGGCGGTGGCAGGCTGCTCTGCCATTGGTCGCTGGCTCTTCGGGGAAGATTCCGAACAGTGTCAGCCGGGAGGCACAAGACGGCCAGCCATCCGGCGTAGATCGGACAGTACCAAAATAAAATAAAATTGTGTGACCCTAATTTAGTCTTCAGTCAACAGACGTGTGACCACTCTCGTACCTTGCTGTTGATCTCTTAGTGTATTTCTTCATATCAAAGAGATATGTCATTCTTAACATTATGCGTTATCTGCGTCTTCAGACACACCGTCTTCCAACTCACCACAGCTGCTCCAACAAGGGAAGCATACACCAGAAGGGAGCTATAGTCCCCACTCAACAGTTCCCTGCATCGAATGCACGTGCTCGACATGCACAGCCACAACAACTGCAGGGCCATCGACAAGTCAGCACATGATGATCACTCCTATGGATGGCAGCCTAATAGGTTGTACCCTCATCTTACTTGTGTGCAACATTTATGGCCTTGTTATTCATCTAAGCATGGAAAATAGATCATCACATTTCACTGTATATTCATGCTGATCTATTACGGGTCTTGTTCAGGAGTTAACGTTGTTCCATAGTTCAGCTAAGATACTTGTTCTTTAGGTAACACTGTTCCATAGTTATCATCCATCAGCCAATGCTATCCCACAGGCTGGTGATTATAGTATTATACCACTTCTAGTATTTCCTATGTTGTTCTTTAATACTTTTGTGTGCCATCTAGTTAATCTCGAGTACAAACGATACATATTCTGTAGCTTTCATCTGTGTTCTCCCTTTAGTTTATGAGACCTGTTGTTGCTAGTTAACCCCAGTCCTACTATTTATGTCGTCTCCTACAGGCACTCATTACATAAATCTAACTAATAGTTGTCTTCCATGCATGTCATATATAATTGCACACACTGATATATCCACAAGAACCTCACGGAGCAATGTAAAGGCCAATAAACTTGATGTCAATGATACCCAATATGATGGAACATGTAAAGGCAGTTCTTCAGAAGACTTGCAGAAAGATGATGAATCCTCTTCACCCCACAAAGGTCCTTGCTCTAACTTGGCCTGTGATATGGGTACAACATGCATATAATGTCCTGGAGTGTATCTACTCTGTTGCAATGCCATGTGCTTAGCATGTTGATCATGCATGTAAATATGTCATGCCTTCCTGTTTTTCAGTACCTATTCCATTCATGATAACATGTTTTCAAATTCAAGTATTGTCATTTTACTCTATCGCAATGCCATCTGCTTAATTTGGACATCATGCTTCTGAATATCTTATGCATTGTTATTCATCAGTATGTACTTCATCTGTCTACCATACCATATTTTTTTACATTGAAGTGTTGTTCTAGTGCCAGGTACAGAGTCGTGCGACACAACAACTGATCAATGTTTTCAGAGAGAGTGTGGCAAAGAAGCAAGAACTTGCCCACATGCTTATGGGCGTCATCTGTGCTGAGGTTGCAGATGGTGACGTTGTAGATGGTTAGGTTCTGCTCATTTATTTGCACTGGCATCAATCTTTGATTGCCCAGTGGATGTAATTTCCTGTAATATATTCTGGATGTGCAACGTTATTCCCTGTATGCCGTACCTTTGCTCGTCGTAATGGGCTCAAATTATCTAATTTGGCCTAAAGACATGAACGAACTTTAGTGGGCCCATTGAGTTAATGGGCCGTTACTAGGCCGAAAGTTAATGGTCGGCCCTCTTACCTCCCGGGTCGTTAACAGGCCGACATCGAAGCGGGCAACAGGTGGCCCCAATTTATTTCATGGGCCGTTAACGGGACGTTACTAAGTTTGGGCTACATATGGCCCAACTATACTGTAGGCCTTTAGCAGGCCGAAAGAGACAGTGGGCTTGTATTGGACCATGAAGAGCATGGGCTGCTAAGAGGCCGAAAGTCAGGTCGTATTGTAAACGGCCCAACTGTGTTATGGGCCATTAGCAGGCCGAAAGAGAAACCGGGCTGGTATTGGACCATGAAGGGCATGGGCCGTTAAGAGGCCAAAACTAAGGTCCGACTACAAATGGCCCAACTCATTTATGGTCCGTTAACAGGCCGAAAGGCACAGAGGGCCGGGAATTGGCCCAACACTTAAATGGGTTGCTAAAAGGCCAAAACTCAGGTCCGACTACAATTGGCCCAACTGATTTATGGGCCGTCAACAGGCTAAAAGTGACACCGGGCCAGAAATTGGCCCAACACTTAAATGGGCCACTAAAAGGCCGAAACTCAGGTCTGACTACAAATGGCCCATCAGATTTATGGGTAGTCAACAGGCTGAAAGACACACCGGGCCGGAAATTAGCCCAACATTTAAATGGGTCGCTAAAAGGCCGAAAGATGTACATCCTGAAAATTGGCCCATCCATTAAATGGGCTGTTAACAGGCCGAAATCTCATCGGGCCGATATTGAGCCCAAGTATATAACGGGCTGTTAACGGGCTCGAATTGACGATGGGCTGCAATGGTGTCAAATCTTTAACGGGCCGAATTGGCACATCTCGTATGGGCCGTGGGATTAAATGGACCTGACACAAGTAGGCCTTATATGGGCCGGCCTGCTAATTTTTACTGGGTCGGCCTTTTTCACCAGAATGGGCCACTGTTGAGCTGTGCCACGCGTCGACCTATCATAGGTGCCTCCTGTCCAATGAGTGGATGACATTTGTTCCATCGATGAGCCGACACGTGTTTCCTCTAGCCAATGATGATTTTACACGTGGAAAATCCCCATTGGTCGGGGCTGTTAACGGGTTATCGGATCCAAAACCCGACCCGATAGCTTAACGGCGTTCCGTTACGGTGGATGCCGCGTGTCGGTCACCCTTGACGAAAGCACTTCTGTGACGTGCGATTTATCGTCATGGAAGTGGACACTTCCGTGATGATAATTTTGGTAATGTCATGGAACACTTCTACGACAGCACAGGTATGACTATCTTGATTCTGTCATAAATTTGTCATGGATGTACTTGCATGACAAAAAAGCGACCTACTGTGACAAACACGTACCATCACGAAAGTGTATTTTTTTGTAGTGAAGAGATCAATGCTTGGTTTTAGGTACCCATTTTGTAATGGGTCCTTTGATGTTAGTGACAAGGGTCTTAGGATCCCAAATAGACCATTCAATGTACTCATAAGGAGAACCAACAAATTTGGCATAAACATGCCCATCACTAGCACAACATAACACATAAGAAGGGTTAAAGTCGCCGGCTTTGTTGGGAAGGGTGACATTGCCCTTCTTGGCACCATCACCCTTTGCATTGTTCTTCTTCTCCTTGGAAGCAACCTCTCCCTCCTTCAGAAAAGTTTGCTTGAGAGGAGGAGGTCGTTTGGTCTTGCCATTCTCCTTCTTGTTCTTGGGCTTGGGTGCGAACCCAATCCCCTCCTTGGCCACAACTTCCTTTTGATTGCTCAAAAGGTCGTTGAGGTTCTTCTCACCTTGTATGCATGACACAAGTCCTTTCTAAAGTTGCTCCTTCAACTTAGCATTTTCCTCAATAAGATGCACATGCTCACAACACGGGTTAGTAGCATTTGCATTATCACTTAAAACCATATGAGGAAAAGTGGCTTTCTCCTTAGTTAGCTTCACTTGGAGTTGATCATGAGACTCCTTGAGACTAGCATGAATACCTTTCAAGGACATGTGAGCCTTGTCAAGTATATCAAACTCCTCCCTGATTCTAGCAAGATCAACCCCAAGTTTGGCCTTCTCGGAATTTAGCACACGAGAAACAACAAGAGCATGATCAAGATCTTTCTATAATTTCGCATGATCATCATTGTGTGACTCCTCAAGAGCCAAACGAAGACCACGCTCTTCCTCAAGAGCATTAGAAAGATCTGAAATCTCATCGGCATAGTCTCGACTATGCCCCTTCATCTTAGAGATGGTATCTTCATGAGCCTCGATCATGTCATTGGCTTCACCAAGTTGTTCCAAGAGAGCAACGAAGTGCTTCTTGGATTTACCCTTGAGTTTACCCATAAAGGACTCAAACTCATTCTCCTCCACAGTAGATCCCTCATGTTCATCAATGCAATCCGTTAAAGAGGAATGATCAACGAAGGTAGTTTTGATGTTGGGGTTACCTTGTTGGTGGCTTTAGCCATGAGGCACTTGGCGGTGATGCTCTCATTAGGAGAATCGAAGAGAGATACCCGCGGAGTCGTCGCAATGGCAACGGAGGCCATGGCAACCAACCCACCATCTTCTTCATCATCATCATCCTCATTGTACTCTTCCTGTACCACCAAAGCCTTGTGAGGAGTCTTCTTGGTGAAGTTGCTCTTGTTGGGGAAAGACTTGGCCTTGTCCTTTCGGATGAGCTTGCCACCATTGTCTTCCCTCTTCTCATAAGGGCATTATGCAACAAAGTGACTCACATTGCCACAATTATAGCAAGTTCTCACACGTTGCTTGACCTTAGCACCACTTGAGTTGCTTTTGTTGAAGTTGGGCCTTGAACTCTTCTTGTTCCAAAATTGCCTAGAAGCAAGGGCCATGTGTTCATGATAGTCATACTTTGTATCTTCGGGATTGCTCTCCTCTTCTTCCTCTTCTTCAACACAAACCTTGGCCTTTAATGCAAGGTTGGGCTTCTTTGCTCTTTGAGAGCGAAGAACCGCATTATCGGCGGTCTTGTC
This sequence comes from Aegilops umbellulata, assembly GCA_032464435.1. Lineage (NCBI taxonomy): Eukaryota > Viridiplantae > Streptophyta > Magnoliopsida > Poales > Poaceae > Aegilops > Aegilops umbellulata. The sequence continues at coordinate 64,630,836 of CP136060.1, read as the reverse complement.
CAATATGCTCATAGCCACAAACTCATCTAACACCTCACTTGAGGTCAAGGTGTGGAAGTCCAGCCTTTGACGAATGACGGAGGACATGGCCTTGTGGTAAGGCATCATTGCCTTGAGGAATTTGCGCTTGATCCAATTGTCATCCGTGTCCTTGCTCCCATGATCTTGGAGTGAGACCGCGAGTTTGGTTACTCTCCGATAAAGTTCACGTGGTTCTTCATCCTCTTTCATTGCGAACTCGTCGGCCTCATCTTGCACCACTTCATAGTTGGAGCGTTGAATGCTTGCGCTTCCTCGGTAGAGGGACACAACTTGGAGCCATGCATCCTTGGCCATGGCGTAGGGCCGGAGGTGAGGAAGATCTTCGGGAGGAATTGCATCTTGGATGATGAAGAGAGCATTCTCATTGAATTGATTATCCGCGGCTTCTCTAGGAGTGAAGTTGCTTCGGTCGTGCGGATAAAAACCTTCTTCAATAATTCTCCAAAGATTAGTATTCACATGACTTAAATGACGCTTAAAACGATAGACCCAAGAATCAAAATCCTCCCTTTTATCAATCTTGGGGGGAGGACCAGCATGATTCAAGTCAGTAGAAGGAATCGGTCCACCATAAACCGGTGGAGGTTCCACATGGGCAAAGATGTCGGTGCCATTCTTACCACTAGAAGAAGGGGCTTTCTCACTAGTAGCTTCCACCTTGTCGGGGTTAGCATCCGTCACCTTGTTAGCGGGATCACCCACTTTCAAAGGTGCGGTGGAAAGTTTAAGCCCTTCTATGAATTTATTAAACATGCTTTCAACCTCGGTTGTCATGGAGGTCTTCAATGTTTCCAAAGCCACATTGAATTCCTCACGAGAGACCGCGGTTTCCCCATCGGCCGTAGACGAGAAAGGATTCACACCGGAGTGCTCCTCCGCTCCGTCTACGGTGTCAACCATACTCTTTGGACGGTAAAGTCCTTAATAAAGAGACGAGGCTCTGATACCAATTGAAAGGATCGATATAGTTGACTAGAGGGGGGTGAATAGGCAACTAACAAGTTTTAGCTTTTCTTTACCAAATTAAACTTTGCAACAAAGCAAGTTGTCTAGATATGCAACTAGGTGGACAACCTATATGATGCAACAACCATAAGCACACAAGCAAGCAAAGGATATAACACAAATAGGCTTGCACAAGTAAAGGGATAAGATAACCAAAAGCGGAGCCGGTGGAGACGAGGATGTGTTACCGAAGTTCCTTCCTTTTGAGGGGAAGTACGTCTCCGTTAGAGTGGTGTCGAGGCACAATGCTCTCCAAGAAGCCACTAGGGCCACCGTATTCTCCTCACGCCCTCACATAATGCGAGAAGCCGTGAATCCACTATTGGTGCCCTTGAAGGCGGCGACCGGACCTTTACAAGCAAGGTTGGGGCAATCTCCACAACTTAATTGGAGGCTCCCAGTGACACCACGAAGCTTCACCACAATGGACTATGGCTCCACGGTGACCTCAACCGTCTAGGGTGCTCAAACACCCAAGAGTAACAAGATCTGGTAGGGATTAGTGAGGAATCAAATTTCTCTTGGTCGAAGTGTAGATCAGGGCCTTCTCAACCAATCCCGAGCAAATCAACAAGTTTGATTGGCTAGGGAGAGAGATCGGGCGAAAATGGAGCTTGGAGCAACAATGGAGCTTTTGGGGGAAGAGGTGAGTCAACTTTGGGGAAGAAGACCTCCTTATATAGTGGGTGGGGAACAATCCAACCGTTACCCCCCAAAACAGCCCTGCAGAGGGCGATACTACCGCGGGAGGCAGTGGTACTACCGCTGGGCTCAGCGGTACTACCGCTCCCCTCGCGGTACTGCCGCGCAGTCTGGAAGGTAGGGGGAAAGGGACCCGAGCGGTACTGCCGCGGTGGTAGGGTAGTACTGCTGCTCATGAGTGGTACTGCCGCTGCAAAGTACCGCACAATCCGACACAGGAAATGACCCCCTCGAATAGACGCGGTAGGGGCCAGGTACCGCAGCGGTACTACGGCTGAGGACCCACCGGCGGTTATACCGCTGCGGAGCGGTACTGCCGCCTGTGACCCCAAAGCGGTACTACCGCTGGGTACCGCGGTACTACCGCTGGGACCAGACAAAGCCCAAAGGAGGAGGGAAGAGCTCTCCATTGAAGCGGAAAGGCTCAAAGAGTGTGAAACGGATGTGTATGTGTTGATTCCTGAAGGAAATATGCCCTATAGGCAATAATAAAGTTATTATTTATTTCCTTATATCATGATAAATGTTTATTATTCATGCTAGAATTGTATTAGCCGGAAACATAATACATGTGTGAATACATAGACAAACAGAGTGTCACTAGTATGCCTCTACTTGACTAGCTCATTAATCGAAGATGGTTATGTTTCCTAACCATGAATAAAAGAGTTGTTATTTGATTAACGGGATCACATCATTAGAAGAATGATGTGATTGACATGACCCATTCCATTAGCTTAGCACCCGATCGTTTAGTATGTTGCTATTGCTTTCTTCATGACTTATACATGTTCCTATGACTATGAGATTATGCAACTCCCGTTTGCCGGAGGAACACTTTGTGTGCTACCAAACGTCACAACGTAACTGGGTGATTATAAAGGAGTTCTACATGTGTCTCCAAAGGTACATGTTGGGTTGGCGTATTTCGAGATTAGGATTTGTCACTCCGATTGTCGGAGAGGTATCTTTGGGCACTCTCGGTAATGCACATCACATAAGCCTTGCAAGCATTGCAACTAATGAGTTAGTTGTGAGATGATGTATTACGGAACGAGTACAGAGACTTGCCGGTAACGAGATTGAACTAGGTATTGAGTGTTGGGTAACGTAGTAATTTCAAAAAAAAATCCTACGCACACGCAAGATCATGGTGATGCATAGCAACGAGAGGGGAGAGTGTTGTCTACGTACCCTCGTAGACCGAAGCGGAAGCGTTGACACAACGTAGAGGAAGTAGTCGTACGTCCTCCTCGCGATCCGACCGATCCCAGCGCCGTTACTCCGGCGCCTCCGAGTTCTTGACACACGTACATCACGATGACATTCTCCGGGCTCCGATCCAGCAAAGCTCTCGGGGAAGAGTTTCGTCAGCACGACGGCGTGGTGACGATCTTGATGTGTTACCGACGCAGGGCTTCGCCTAAGCACTGCGACAATATGACCGAGGTGGAATATGGTGGAGGGGGCACCGCACACGGCTAAGGAACGATCTCAAGGATCAACTTGTGTGTCTTGGGGTGCCCCCTTGCCCCCGTATATAAAGGAGCAAGGGGGGGAGGGCCGGCCGGCCCTAGAGGCGCGCCAAGGGAGGGGGAGTCCTCCTCCTAGTGGGAGTAGGACTCCCCTTTCCTAGTCCAACTAGGAGGGGGGAAGGGGGAAGGAAGGAGAGGGAGAGGGAGAGGGAAAGGGGGGCCGCGCCCCCCCTCCTTGTCCAATTCGGACTCCTCATGGGGGGGCGCCACCTCCTGCCGCAGCCCTCTCTCTCCCCTCGTGGCCCAATAGGCCCATTACTTCCCCGGGGGGTTCCGGTAACCCCTCCGGCACTCCGGTATTATCTGAAACCACTCGGAACCATTCCGATGTCCGAACATAGCCATCCAATATATCAATCTTTATGTCTCGACCATTCCGAGACTCCTCGTCATGTCCATGATCACATCCGGGACTCCGAACTCCTTTCGGTACATCAAAATGCATAAACTCATAATAACTGTCATCGTAACCTTAAGCGTGCGGACCCTACGGTTCGAGAACAATGTAGACATGACCGAGACACGTCTCCGGTCAATAACCAATAGCGGGACCTGGATGGCCATATTGGCTCCTACATATTCTACGAAGATCTTTATCGGTCAGACCGCATAACAACATACGTTGTTCCCTTTGTCATCGGTATGTTACTTGCCCGAGATTCGATCGTCGGTATCCAATACCTAGTTCAATCTCGTTACCGGCAAGTCTCTTTACTCGTTCCGTAATACATCATCCCGCAACTAACTCATTAGTTGCAATGCTTGCAAGGCTTATGTGATGTGCATTACCGAGAAGGCCCTGAGATACCTCTCCGACATTCGGAGTGACAAATCCTAATCTTGAAATACGCCAACCCAACAAATACTTTCGGAGACACCTGTAGAGCACCTTTATAATCACCCAGTTACGTTGTGACGTTTGGTAGCACACAAAGTGTTCCTACGGTAAACAGGAGTTGCATAATCTCATAGTCAAAGGAACATGTATAAGTCATGAACAAAAGCAATAGCAACATACTAAACGATCGGGTGCTAAGCTATTGGAATGGGTCATGTCGATCAGATCATTTAACTAATGATGTGACCTTGTTAATCAAATGACAACTCCTTTGTCTATGGTTAGGAAACTTAACCATCTTTGATTAACAAGCTAGTCAAGTAGAGGCATACTAGTGACACCCTGTTTGTCTATATATCCACACATGTATTATGTTTCCGGTTAATACAATTCTAGCATGAATAATAAACATTTATCATGATATGTAATGAAATAAATAATAACTTTATTATTGCCTCTAGGGCATATTTCCTTCAGTCTCCCACTTGCACTAGAGTCAATAATCTAGATTACACAGTAATGATTCTAACACCCATGGAGTCTTGGTGCTGATCATGTTTTGCCCGTGGAAGAGGCTTAGTCAACGGGTCTGCTACATTCAGATCCGTATGTATCTTGAAAATCTCTATGTCTCCCACCTGGACCAAGTCCCGGATGGAATTGAAGCGTCTCTTGATGTGCTTTGTTCTCTTGTGAAATCTGGATTCCTTCGCCAAGGCTATTGCTCCAGTATTGTCACAAAAGATTTTCATTGGACCCGATGCACTAGGTATGACACCTAGATCGGATATGAACTCCTTCATCCAGACTCCTTCATTTGCTGCTTCCGAAGCAGCTATGTACTCCGCTTCACATGTAGATCCCGCTACGACGCTTTGTTTAGAACTGCACCAACTGACAGCTCCACCGTTTAATGTAAATACGTATCCGGTTTGCGATTTCGAATCGTCCGGATCAGTGTCAAAGCTTGCATCAACGTAACCCTTTACGATGAGCTCTTTGTCACCTCCATACACGAGAAACATTTCCTTAGTCCTTTTCACGTACTTCAAGATATTCTTGACCGCTGTCCAGTGATCCACTCCTGGATTACTTTGGTACCTCCCTGCTAAACTTATAGCAAGGCACACATCAGGTCTGGTACACAACATTGCATACATGATAGAGCCTATGGCTGAAGCATAGGGAACATCTTTCATCTTCTCTCTATCTTCTGCAATGGTCGGGCATTGAGTCTGACTCAACTTCACACCTTTCAATACAGGCAAGAACCCCTTCTTTGCTTGATCCATTTTGAACTTCTTCAAAATCTTGTCAAGGTATGTGCTTTGTGAAAGTCCAATTAAGCGTCTTGATCTATATTTATAGATCTTAATGCCTAATATGTAAGCAGCTTTACCGAGGTCTTTCATTGAAAAACTCTTATTCAAATATCCCTTTATGCTATCCAGAAATTCTATATCATTTCCAATCAGTAATATGTCATCTACATATAATATCGGAAATGCTACAGAGCTCCCACTCACTTTCTTGTAAATACAGGCTTCTCCAAAAGTCTGTACAAACCCAAATGCTTTGATCACACTATCAAAACGTTTATTCCAACTCCGAGATGCTTGCACCAGTCCATAAATGGATCGCTGGAGCTTGCATACTTTGTTAGCTCCCTTTGGATCGATAAAACCTTCGGGTTGCATCATATACAACTCTTCTTCCAGAAACCCATTCAGGAATGCAGTCTTTACATCCATTTGCCAAATTTCATAATCATAAAATGCGGCAATTGCTAACATGATTCGGATAGACTTAAGCATCGCTATAGGTGAGAAGGTCTCATCGTAGTCAATCCCTTGAACTTGTCGAAACCCCTTTGCGACAAGTCGAGCTTTGTAGACAGTAACGTTACCGTCGGCGTCAGTCTTCTTCTAAAAGATCCACTTGTTCTCTATTACTTGTCGACCCTCGGGAAAGTCAACCAAAGTCCACACTTTGTTTTCATACATGGATCCCATCTCAGATTTCATGGCTTCCAGCCATTTTGCGGAATCTGGGCTCACCATCGCTTCTTCATAGTTCGTAGGTTCGTCATGATCTAGTAGCATGATTTCCAGAATAGGATTGCCGTACCACTCTGGTGCGGATCTTACTCTGGTTGATCTACGAGGTTCTGTAGTAACTTGATCTGAAGTTTCATGATCAATATCATTATCTTCCTCACTAATTGGTGTAGGTGCTACAGAAACAGATTTCTGTGATGTACTACTTTCCAATAAGGGAGCAGGTACAGTTACCTCATCAAGTTCTACTTTCCTCCCACTCACTTCTTTCGAGAGAAACTCCTTTTCTAGAAAGACTCCGAATTTAGCAACAAAAGTCTTGCTTTCGGATCTATGATAGAAGGTGTATCCAACAGTTTCTTTTGGATATCCTATGAAGACACATTTTTCCGATTTGGGTTCGAGCTTATCAGGTTGAAGCTTTTTCACATAAGCATCGCAGCCCCAAACTTTAAGAAACGACAACTTTGGTTTCTTGCTAAACCATAGTTCATAAGGCGTCGTCTCAACGGATTTTGACGATGTCCTATTTAACGTGAATGCGGCCGTCTCTAGAGCATAACCCCAAAACGATAGCGGTAAATCTGTAAGAGACATCATAGATCGCATCATATCTAGTAGAGTGCGATTACGACGTTCGGACACACCATTGCGCTGTGGTGTTCCGTGTGGCGTGAGTTGCGAAACTATTCCGCATTGTTTCAAATGTAGACCAAACTCGTAACTCAAATATTCTCCTCCGCGATCAGATCGTAGAAACTTTATTTTCTTGTTACGATGATTTTCAACTTCACTCTGAAATTCTTTGAACTTCTCAAATGTTTCAGACTTGTGTTTCATTAAGTAGATATACCCATATCTGCTTAAATCATCTGTGAAGGTGAGAAAATAACGATATCCGCCACGAGCCTCAACATTCATTGGACCACATACATCTGTATGTATGATTTCCAACAAATCTGTTGCTCTCTCCATAGTACCGGAGAACGGTGTTTTGGTCATCTTGCCCATGAGGCACGATTCGCAAGTGCCAAGCGATTCATAATCAAGTGGCTCCAAAAGTCCATTAGTATGGAGTTTCTTCATGCGCTTTATACCGATATGACCTAAACGGCAGTGCCACAAATAAGTTGCACTATCATTATCAACTCTGCATCTTTTGGCTTCAACACTATGAATATGTGTATCACTACTATCGAGATTCATCAAAAACAGACCACTCTTCAAGGGTGCATGACCATAAAAGATATTACTCATATAAATAGAACAACCATTATTCTCTGATTTAAATGAATAACCGTCTCGCATCAAACAAGATCCAGATATAATGTTCATGCTCAACGCTGGCACCAAATAACAATTATTTAGGTCTAATACTAATCCGGAAGGTAGATGTAGAGGTAGCGTGCCGACCGCGATCACATCGACTTTGGAACCATTTCCCACGCGCATCGTCACCTCGTCCTTAACCAATCTTCGCTTAATCCGTAGTCCCTGTTTCGAGTTGCAAATATTAGCAACAGAACCAGTATCAAATACCCAGGTGCTACTGTGAGCATTAGTAAGGTACACATCAATAACATGTATATCACATATACCTTTGTTCACCTTGCCATCCTTCTTATCCGCCAAATACTTGGGGCAGTTCTGCTTCCAGTGACCAGTCTGCTTGCAGTAGAAGCACTCAGTTTCAGGCTTAGGTCCAGACTTGGGTTTCTTCTCTTGAGCAGCAACTTGTTTGCTGTTCTTCTTGAAGTTCCCCTTCTTCTTCCCTTTCCCCTTCTTCTTGAAACTAGTGGTCTTATTGACCATCAACACTTGATGCTCCTTCTTGATTTCTACCTCCGCAGCCTTTAGCATTGCGAAGAGCTCGGGCATAGTCTTATCTATCCCTTGCATATTATAGTTCATCACGAAGCCTTTGTAGCTTGGTGGCAGTGATTGAAGAATTCTATCAATGACACAATCATCCGGAAGATTAACTCCCAGTTGACTCAAGTGATTGTAATACCCAGACATTCTGAGTATGTGCTCACTGACAGACCCATTCTCTTCCATCTTGCAGCTATAGAACTTATTGGAGACCTCATATCTCTCAATCCGGGCATTCTGTTGGAATATCAACTTCAACTCCTGGAACATCTCATATGCTCCATGGTTCTCAAACCGTCGTTGAAGTCCCGGTTCTAAGCCGTAAAGAATGGCACACTGAACTATCGAGTAGTCATCAGCTTTGCTCTGCCAGACGTTCATAACATCTGGTGTTGCTCCAGCAGCAGGCCTGGCACCTAGCGGTGCATCCAGGATGTAATTCTTCTGTGCATCAATGAGGATAATCCTCAAGTTACGGACCCAGTCCGTGTAATTGCTACCATCATGTTTCAACTTTGCTTTCTCAAGGAACGCATTAAAATTCAACGGAACAACAGCACGAGCCATCTATCTACAATCAACAAGCAAGATTCTATCAGGGACTAAGTTCATGATAAATTTAAGTTCAATTAATCATATTGCTTAAGAACTCCCACTTAGATAGACATCTCTCTAATCCTCTAAGTGATCACGTGATCCAAATCAACTAAACCATGTCCGATCATCACGTGAGATGGAGTAGTTTCAATGGTGAACATCACTATGTTGATCATATCTACTATATGATTCACGCTCGACCTTTCGGTCTCCGTGTTCCGAGGCCATATCTGTTATATGCTAGGCTCATCAAGTTAAACCTGAGTATTCCGCGTGTGCAACTGTTTTGCACCCGTTGTATTTGAACGTAGAGCCTATCACACCCGATCATCACGTGGTGTCTCAGCACGAAGAACTTTCGCAATGGTGCATACTCAGGGAGAACACTATTACTATGATAATTTAGTGAGAGATCATCTTATAATGCTACCGTCAATCAAAGCAAGATAAGATGCATAAAAAGATAAACATCACATGCAATCAATATAAGTGATATGATATGGCCATCATCATCTTGTGCTTGTGATCTCCATCTCCGCAGCACCGTCATGATCACCATCGTCACCGGCGCGACACCTTGATCTCCATCGTAGCATCGTTGTCGTCTCGCCAATCTTATGCTTCTACGACTATCGCTACCGCTTAGTGATAAAGTAAAGCATTACAGGGCGGTTGCATTGCATACAATAAAGCGACAACCATACGGCTCCTGCCGGTTGCCGATAACTCGGTTACAAAACATGATCATCTCATACAATAAAATATAGCATCATGTCTTGACCATATCACATCACAACATGCCCTGCAAAAACAAGTTAGACGTCCTCTACTTTGTTTGTTGCAAATTTTACGTGGCTGCTACGGGCTGAAGCAAGAACCAATCTCACCTACGCATAAAAACCACAACGATACTTCGTCAAACAGACTCCGTTTTAACCTTCTCAAGGACCGGGCGTAGCCATACTCGGTTCAACAAAAGTTGGAGAAACTGACACCCGCCAACCACCTGTGTGCAAAGCACGACGGTAGAACCACTCTCGCGTAAGCGTACGCGTAATGTCGGTCCGGGCCGCTTCATCCAACAATACCGTCGAACCAAAGTATGACATGCTGGTAGGCAGTATGACTTGTATCGTCCACAACTCACTTGTGTTCTACTCGTGCAAAACATCAAACCATAAAAACCTAGGCTCTGATACCACTGTTGGGTAACGTAGTAATTTCAAAAAAAATTCCTACGCACACGCAAGATCATGGTGATGCATAGCAACGAGAGGGGAGAGTGTTGTCTATGTACCCTCGTAGACCGAAGCGGAAGCGTTGACACAACGTAGAGGAAGTAGTCGTACGTCCTCCTCGCGATCCGACCGATCCCAGCGCCGTTACTCCGGCGCCTCCGAGTTCTTGACACACGTACAGCACGATGACGTTCTCCGGGCTCCGATCCAGCAAAGCTCTCGGGGAAGAGTTTCGTCAGCACGACGGCGTGGTGATGATCTTGATGTGTTACCGACGCAGGGCTTCGCCTAAGCACTGCGACAATATGACCGAGGTGGAATATGGTGGAGGGGGGCACCGCACACGGCTAAGGAACGATCTCAAGGATCAACTTGTGTGTCTTGGGGTGCCCCCTTGCCCCGTATATAAAGGAGCAAGGGGGGAGGGCCGGCCGTCCCTAGAGGCGCACCAAGGGAGGGGGAGTCCTCCTCCTAGTGGGAGTAGGACTCCCCTTTCCTAGTCCAACTAGGAGGGGGAAGGGGGAAGGAAGGAGAGGGAGAGGGAGAGGGAAAGGGGGCCCGCGCCCCCCCTCCTTGTCCAATTCGGACTCCTCATGGGGGGGCGCGCCACCTCCTAGCGCAGCCCTCTCTCTCCCCTCGTGGCCCAATAGGCCCATTACTTCCCCGGGGGGTTCCGGTAACCCCTCCGGCACTCCGGTATTATCTGAAACCACTCGGAACCATTCCGATGTCCGAACATAGCCATCCAATATATCAATCTTTATGTCTCGACCATTCCGAGACTCCTCGTCATGTCCATGATCACATCCGGGACTCCGAACTCCTTTCGGTACATCAAAATGCATAAACTCATAATAACTGTCATCGTAACCTTAAGCGTGCGGACCCTACGGTTCGAGAACAATGTAGACATGACCGAGACACGTCTCCGGTCAATAACCAATAGCGGGACCTGGATGGCCATATTGGCTCCTACATATTCTACGAAGATCTTTATCGGTCAGATCGCATAACAACATACGTTGTTCCCTTTGTCATCGGTATGTTACTTGCCCGAGATTCGATCGTCGGTATCCAATACCTAGTTCAATCTCGTTACCGGCAAGTCTCTTTACTCGTTCCGTAATACATCATCCCGCAACTAACTCATTAGTTGCAATGCTTGCAAGGCTTATGTGATGTGCATTACCGAGAAGGCCCTGAGATACCTCTCCGACATTCGGAGTGACAAATCCTAATCTTGAAATACGCCAACCCAACAAATACTTTCGGAGACACCTGTAGAGCACCTTTATAATCACCCAGTTATGTTGTGACGTTTGGTAGCACACAAAGTGTTCCTACGGTAAACGGGAGTTGCATAATCTCATAGTCAAAGGAACATGTATAAGTCATGAACAAAAGCAATAGCAACATACTAAACGATCGGGTGCTAAGCTATTGGAATGGGTCATGTCAATCAGATCATTCAACTAATGATGTGACCTTGTTAATCAAATGACAACTCCTTTGTCTATGGTTAGGAAACTTAACCATCTTTGATTAACAAGCTAGTCAAGTAGAGGCATACTAGTGACACCCTGTTTGTCTATATATCCACACATGTATTATGTTTCCGGTTAATACAATTCTAGCATGAATAATAAACATTTATCATGATATGTAATGAAATAAATAATAACTTTATTATTGCCTCTAGGGCATATTTCCTTCATTGAGATACCGACGATCGAATCTCGGACAAGTAACATACCGATGACAAAGGGAACACAGTATGTTGTTATGCGGTCTGACCAATAAAGATCTCCGTAGAATATGTAGGAGCCAATATGAGCATCCAGGTTCCACTATTGGTTATTGACCGGAGACGTGTCTCGGTCATGTCTACATTGTTCTCGAACCCGTAGGGTCCGCACGCTTAACGTTACGATGACAGTTTCATTATGAGTTTATATGTTTTGATGTACCGAAGGTTGTTAGGAGTCCCGGATGTGATCACGGACATGACGAGGAGTCTCGAAATGGTCGAGACATAAAGATTGATATATTGGACGACTATATTCGGACACAAAAATGGTTCCGGGGGTTATCGGATATAGAACGGAGTACCGGGGGGTTACCGGAACCCCCTGGGGGTTAATGGGCCTCATGGGCCCAAAGTGGAGTAGAGGAGGGGCGGCCAGGGCAGGCCGCGCGCCCCCTCCCCCTCTAGTCCAAATTGGACAAGGAGGGGGGCAGCGCCCACCCTTTCCTTCCTCTCCTCTCTCCCTTCCTGCCCCCTCTCCTACTTGGACAAGGAAAGGAGGGAGTCCTACTCCCGGTAGGAGTAGGACTCCTCCCTGGTGCGCCTCTTCCTAGCCGGCCGCCCCCTCCCCCTTGCTCCTTTATATACGGGGGCAGGGGGGCACCTCTAGACACAACAATTGATCCTTGATATCTATTAGCCATGTGCGGTGCCCCCCTCCACCATAATCCTCGATAATATTGTAGCGGTGCTTAGGCGAAGCCCTGCGACGGTAGAGCATCAATATCGTCACCACGCCGTTGTGCTGACGGAACTCTTCCCCGACATTCTGCTGGATCGGAGTCCGGGGATCGTCATCGAGCTGAACGTGTGCTAGAACTCGGAGGTGCCGTAGTTTCGGTGCTTGATCGGTCGGGCCGTGAAGACGTACGACTACATCAACCGCGTTGTTATAACGCTTCCGCTTTCGGTCTACGAGGGTACGTGGACAACACACTCCCCTCTCGTTGCTATGCATCACCATGATCTTGCATGTGCGTAGGAATTTTTTTGAATTACTACGTTCCCCAACAGTGGCATCCGAGCCAGGTTTTATGCGTTGATGTTATATGCACGAGTAGAACACAAGTGAGTTGTGGGCGATATAAGTCATACTGCTTACCAGCATGTCATACTTTGGTTCGGCGGTATTTTTGGATGAAGCGGCCCGGACCGACATTACGCGTACGCTTATGCGAGACTGGTTCTACCGACGTGCTTTGCACACAGGTGGCTGGCGGGTGTCAGTTTCTCCAACTTTAGTTGAACTGAGTGTGGCTACGCCCGGCCCTTGTGAAGGTTAAAACAACACCAACTTGACAAACTATCATTGTGGTTTTGATGCGTAGGTAAGAACGGTTCTTGCTAAGCCTAGTAGCAGCCACGTAAAATTTGCAACAACAAAGTAGAGGACGTCAAACTTGTTTTTGCAGGGCATGTTGTGATGTGATATGGTCAAGACATGATGCTAAATTTTATTGTATGAGGTGATCATGTTTTGTAAACCGAGTTATCGGCAACTGGCAGGAGCCATATGGTTGTCGCTTTATTGTATGCAATGCAATCGCCCTGTAATGCTTTACTTTATCACTAAGTGGTAGCGATAGTCGTAGAAGCATAAGCTTGGTGAGACGACAACGATGCTACGATGGAGATCAACGTGTCACGCCGGTGACGATGGTGATCATGACGGTGCTTCAGAGATGAAGATCACAAGCACAAGATGATGATGGCCATATCATATCACTTATATTGATTGCATGTGATGTTTATCTTTTATGCATCTTATATTGCTTTGATTGACGGTAGCATTATAAGATGATCCCTCACTGAATTATCAAAGTATAAGTGTTCTCCTTGAGTATGCACCATTGCGAAAGTTCTTCGTGCTGAGACACCACGTGATGATCGGGTGTGATAGTCTCTACGTTCAAATACAACGGGTGCAAAACAGTTGCACACGCAGAATACTCAGGTTTAACTTGACGAGCCTAGCATATAACAGATATGGCCTCGGAACATGGAGACCGAAAGGTCGAGCGTGAATCATATAGTAGATATGATCAACATAGTGATGTTCACCATTGAAACTACTCCATCTCACGTGATGATCGGACATGGTTTAGTTGATATGGATCACGTGATCACTTGGAGGATTAGAGGGATGTCTATCTAAGTGGGAGTTCTTTAGTAATATGATTAATTGAACTTAAATTTATCATGAACTTAGTACCTGATAGTATCTTGCTTGTCTATGTTTGATTGTAGATAGATGGCTCGTGCAGTTGTTCCGTTGAATTTTAATGCGTTCCTTGAGAAAGCAAAGTTGAAAGATGATGGTAGCAATTACACAGACTGGGTCCGTAACTTGAGGATTATCCTCATTGCTGCACAGAAGAATTACGTCCTGGAAGCACCGCTGGGTGCCAGGCCTGCTGCTGATGCAACTGACGACGTTAAGAACGTCTGTCAGAGCAAAGCTGATCACTACTCGATAGTTCAATGTGCCATGCTTTACGGCTTAGAGCCGGGACTTCAACGACGTATTGAACGTCATGGAGCATATGAGATGTTCCAGGAGTTGAAGTTAATATTTCAAGCAAATGCCCGGATTGAGAGATATGAAGTCTCCAATAAGTTCTATAGCTGCAAGATGGAGGAGAACAGTTCTGTTAGTGAGCATATACTCAAGATGTCTGGGTATAATAATCACTTGATTCAACTGGGAGTTAATCTTCCGGATGATAGCGTCATTGACAGAATTCTCCAATCACTTCCACCAAGCTACAAGAGCTTCGTGATGAACTATAACATGCAAGGGATGGATAAGACGATTCCCGCTCTTCGCAATGCTAAAGGCTGCGGAGGTAGAAATCAAAAAGGAGCATCAAGTGTTGATGGTCAATAAGACCACCAATTTCAAGAAAAAGGGCAAATGGAAGAAGAAGGGGAACTTCAAGAAGAACAGCAAGCAAGTTGCTGCTCAGGAGAAGAAACCCAAGTCTGGACCTAAGCCTGAGACTGAGTGCTTCTACTGCAAGCAGACTGGTCACTGGAAGCGGAACTGCCCCAAGTATTTGGCGGATAAGAAGGATGGCAAGGTGAACAAAGGTATATGTGATATACATGTTATTGATGTGTACCTTACTAATGCTCGCAGTAGCACCTAGGTATTTGATACTGGTTCTGTTGCTAATATTTGCAACTCGAAACAGGGGCTACGGATTAAGCGAAGATTGGCAAAGGACGAGGTGACGATGCACGTGGGAAATGGTTCCAAAGTTGATGTGATCGCGGTCGGCACGCTACCTCTACATCTACCTTCGGGATTAGTATTAGACCTAAATAATTGTTATTTGGTGCCAGCGTTGAGCATGAACATTATATCTGGATCTTGTTTGATGCGAGACAGTTATTCATTTAAATAAGAGAATAATGGTTCTTCTATTTATATGAGTAATATCTTTTATGGTCATGCACCCTTGAAGAGTGGTCTATTCTTGTTGAATCTTGATAGTAGTGATACACATATTCATAATGTTGAAGCCAAAAGATGCAGAGTTGATATTGATAGTGCAACTTATTTGTGGCACTGCCGTTTAGGTCATATCGGTGTAAAGCGCATGAAGAAACTCCATACTAATGGACTTTTGGAACCACTTGATTATGAATCACTTGGTACTTGCGAACCGTGCCTCATGGGCAAGATGACTAAAACACCATTATCCGGTACTATGGAGAGAGCAACAGATTTGTTGGAAATCACACATACAGATGTATGTGGTCCGATGAATGTTGAGGCTCGTGGCGGATATCGTTATTTTCTCACCTTCACAGATGACTTAAGCAGATATGGGTATATCTACTTAATGAAACATAAGTCTGAAACATTTGAAAAGTTCAAAGAATTTCAGAGTGAAGTTGAAAATCATCGTAACATGAAAATTAAGTTTCTGCGATCTGATCGCGGAGGAGAATATTTGAGTTACGAGTTTGGTGTACATTTGAAACAATGCGGAATAGTTTCGCAACTCACGCCACCCAGAACACCACAACGTAATGGTGTGTCCGAACATCGTAATTGCACTTTACTAGATATGGTGCGATCTATGATGTCTCTTATTGATTTACCGCTATCGTTTTGGGGTTATGCTTTAGAGATGGACGCATTCACGTTAAATAGGGCACCATCAAAATCCATTGAGACGACGCCTTACGAACTATGGTTTGACAAGAAACCAAAGTTGTCATTTCTGGAAGTTTGGGGCTGCGATGCTTATGTGAAAAAGCTTCAACCTGATAAGCTCGAACCCAAATCGGAGAAATGTGTCTTCATAGGTTACCCAAAGGAAACTATTGGGTACACCTTCTATCACAGATCCGAAGGCAAGACTTTTGTTGCTAAATTCAAAAACTTTGTAGAGAAGGAGTTTCTCTCAAAAGAAGTGAGTGGGAGGGAAGTAGAACTTGATGAGGTAACTGTACCTGCTCCCTTATTGAAAGTAGTTCATTACAGAAAACGGATTCTGTAGCACCTGCACCAATTAGTGAGGAAATTAATGATGATGATCATGAAACTTCAGATCAAGTTATTACTGAACCTCGTAGATCAACCAGAGTAAGATCCGCACCAGAGTGGTAAGGTAATCCTGTTTTGGAAGTCATGCTACTAGATCATGATGAACCTACGAACTATGAAGAAGCGATGGTGAGCCCAGATTCTGCCAAATGGCTTGAAGCCATGAAATCTGAGATGGGATCCATGTATGAGAACAAAGTATGGAATTTGGTTGACTTGCCCAATGATCGGCAAGCAATTGAGAATAAACGGATCTTCAAGAAGAAGACTGACGCTGACGGTAATGTTACTGTCTACAAAGCTCGACTTGTTGCGAAAGATTTTCGACAAGTTCAAGGGATTGACTACGATGAGACCTTCTCACCCGTAGAGATGCTTAAGCCTGTCCGAATCATGTTAGCAATTGCCGCATTTTATGATTATGAAATTTGGCAAATGGATGTCAAAACTACATTCCTGAATGGATTTCTGGAAGAAGAGTTGTATATGATGCAACCAGAAGGTTTTGTCAATCCAAAAGGAGCTGACAAAGTGTGCAAGCCCCAGCGATCCATTTATGGACTGGTGCAAGCCTCTCGGAGTTGGAATAAACGCGTTGATAGTGTGATCAAAGCATTTGGTTTTATACAGACTTTTGGAGAAGCATGTATTTACAAGAAAGTGAGTGGGAGCTCTGTAGCATTTCTGATATTATATGTGGATGACATATTACTGATCGGAAATGATATAGAATTTCCGGATAGCATAAAGGGATACTTGAATAAGAGTTTTTCAATGAAAGACCTTGGTGAAACTGCTTACATATTGGGCATTAAAATCTATAGAGATAGATCAAGACGCTTAATTGGACTTTCACAAAGCACATACCTTGACAAAGTTTTGAAGAAGTTCAAAATGGATCAGGTGAAGAAAGGATTCTTGCCTGTGTTACAAGGTGTGAAGTTGAGTAAGACTCAATGCCCGACCACTGCAGAAGATAGGGAGAAAATGAAAGATGTTCCCTATGCTTCAGCCATAGGCTCTATCATGTATGCAATGTTGTGTACCAGAACTGATGTGTGCCTTGCTATAAGTCTAGCAGGGAGGTACCAAAGTAATCCAGGAGTGGATCACTGGACAGCGGTCAAGAACATCCTGAAGTACCTGAAAAGGACTAAGGATATGTTTCTCATATATGGAGGTGACAAAGAGCTCATCCTAAATGGTTACGTTGATGCAAGCTTTGGCACTGATCCGGACGATTCTAAATCGCAAACCGGATACGTGTTTACATTAAACGATGGAGCTGTCAGCTGGTGCCGTTCTAAACAAAGCGTCGTGGCAGGATCTACATGTGAAGCGGAGTACATAGCTGCTTCGGAAGCAGCAAACGAAGGAGTCTGGATGAAGGAGTTCATATCCGATCTAGGTGTCATACCAAGTGCATCGGGTCCAATGAAAATCTTTTGTGACAATACTGGTGCAATTGCCTTGACGAAGGAATCCAGATTTCACAAGAGAACCAAGCACGTCAAGAGACGCTTCAATTCCATCCGGGATCTAGTCCAGGTGGGAGACAGAGATTTGCAAGATACATACGGATCTGAATGTTGCAGACTCGTTAACTAAGCCTCTTCCACGAGCAAAACATGATCAGCACCAAGGCTCCATGGGTGTTAGAATCATTACTGTGTAATCTAGATTAATGACTCTAGTGCAAGTGGGAGACTGAAGGAAATATGCCCTAGAGGCAATAATAAAGTTATTATTTATTTCCTTATATCATGATAAATGTTTATTATTCATGCTAGAATTGTATTAACCAGAAACATAATACATGTGTGAATACATAGACAAACAGAGTGTCACTAGTATGCCTCTACTTGACTAGCTCGTTAATCGAAGATGGTTATGTTTCCTAACCATGAATAAAAGAGTTGTTATTTGATTAACGGGATCACATCATTAGAAGAATGATGTGATTGACATGACCCATTCCATTAGCTTAGCACCCGATCGTTTAGTATGTTGCTATTGCTTTCTTCATGACTTATACATGTTCCTATGACTATGAGATTATGCAACTCCCGTTTGCCAAAGGAACACTTTGTGTGCTACCAAACGTCACAACGTAACTGGGTGATTATAAAGGAGCTCTACATGTGTCTCCAAAGGTACATGTTGGGTTGGCGTATTTCGAGATTAGGATTTGTCACTCCGATTGTCGGAGAGGCATCTCTGGGCCCTCTTGGTAATGCACATCACTTAAGCCTTGCAAGATTGCAACTAATGAGTTAGTTGTGAGATGATGTATTACGGAACGAGTAAAGAGACTTGCCGGTAACGAGATTGAACTAGGTATTGAGGTACCGACGATCGAATCTCGGACAAGTAACATACCGATGACAAAGGGAACAGCGTATGTTGTTATGCGATCTGACCGATAAAGATCTTCGTAGAATATGTAGGAGCCAATATGAGCATCCAGGTTCCGCTATTAGTTATTGACCGGAGACGTGTCTCGGTCATGTCTACATTGTTCTCAAACCCGTAGGGTCCGCACGCTTAACGTTATGATGACAGTTTCATTATGAGTTTATATGTTTTGATGTACCGAAGGTTGTTCGGAGTCCCGGATGTGATCACGGACATGACGAGGAGTCTCGAAATGGTCGAGACATAAAGATTGATATATTGGACGACTATATTCGGACACAGGAATGGTTCCGGGGGTTATCGGATATAGAACGGAGTACCGGGGGGTTAATGGGCCTCATGGGCCCAAAGTGGAGCAGAGGAGGGGCGGCCAGGGCAGGCCACGCGCCCCCTCCCCCTCTAGTACGAATTGGACAAGGAGGGGGCGGCGCCCCCCTTTCTTTCCTCTCCTCTCTCCCTTCGTCCCCCTCTCCTACTTGGACAAGGAAAGGAGGGAATCCTACTCCCGGTAGGAGTAGGACTCCTCCCTGGCCCGCCTCCTCCTGGCCGGCTGCCCCCTCCCCCTTGCTCCTTTATATACGGGGGCAGGGGGGCACCTCTAGACACAACAATTGATCCTTGAGATCTATTAGCCGTGTGCGGTGCCCCCCTCCACCATAATCCTCGATAATATTGTAGCAGTGCTTAGGCAAAGCCCTAGGACGGTAGAGCATCAAGATCGTCACCACGCCGTCATGCTGACGGAACTCTTCCCCGACATTCTGCTGGATTGGAGTCCGGGGATCGTCATCGAGCTGAACGTGTGCTAGAACTCGGAGGTGCCGTAGTTTCGGTGCTTGATCGGTCGGGCCGTGAAGACGTACGACTACATCAACCGCGTTGTTATAACGCTTCCGCTTTCGGTCTACGAGGGTACGTGGACAACACTCTCCCCTCTCGTTGCTATGCATCACCATGATCTTGCGTGTGCGTAGGATTTTTTTTGAAATTACTACGTTCCCCAACAATTCCACCCTAGCCTTACCAAAGCGGACCCCCTCTTGATAGCACGGTGCTCTCTACAAAACTAGTCCACCGAAAAAGAAATGAGAGAGTTACACCGTCTTGAATGACACTCCAAGGGAAAGAAATCGTCTCGTGCCAAAGATGAATCTCTGAAATGCTCAAGGCACATGATTAGTCCGCAAACATGTTGTCATCAATCACCAAAACCACATCGAGAGAGATATGCCTTAACACTTATAGTGATGTGCACTATCGAGAGGGCCCAGAGATACCACTCTGACAATCGGAGTGACAAATCCTAATCTCGATCTATGCCAACTCAACAAACACCATCGGAGACACCTGTAGAGCATCTTTATAATCACCCAATTACGTTGTGACGTTTGATAGCACACTAAGTGTTCCTCCGGTATTCGGGAGTTGCATAATCTCATAGTCATAGGAACATGTATAAGTTATGAAGAAAGCAATAACAATAAACTAAACGATCATAGTGCTAAGCTAATGGATGGGTCAAGTCAATTACATCATTCTCTAATGATGTGATCCCATTCATCAAATGACAACTCATGTCTATGGCTAGGAAACTTAATCATCTTTGATTAACGAGCTAGTCAAGTAGAGGCATACTAGTGACACTCTGTTTGTCTATGTATTCACACATGTACCAAGTTTCCGGTTAATACAATTCTAGCATGAATAATAAACATTTATCATGATATAAGGAAATATAAATAACAACTTTATCATTGCCTTTAGGGCATATTTCCTTCAATTACTTGCAACATGATTTCTCCCGTGACCTCAAGAACAAAAGTAACCACTCACGAATGATAATCATGCTCAAGATCAGAGGGGTATTAAATAGCATATTGGATCTGAACATATAATTTTCCACCAAATAAACCATATAGTAATCAACTACAAGATGTAATCAACACTACTAGTCACCCACAAGCATCAATCTATAGTTCCGGTAACAAGATTGAACACAAGAGATGAACTAGGGTTTGAGATGAGATGGTGTTGTTGAAGATGTTGATGGAGATTGCCCTCCCCAAGATGGGAGAGTTGTTGGTGATGACGATAACGATGATTTCCCCCACCGGGAGCAGGGGCGGACCTACATTAACCCTCCCGGTGTCACAGGACACCGGGTAAATCTCGTGCTTACGCTATATGAGGTCCATATTTATGGGCTGGATACCCGGCCAGCCCAGCAATTAAGCAGCGAGGCAGTGCAGCCCACGTAGACGTCGACACCAGCGGTTAATGCCCATCCGAGTAGCTAACGTGCGCACACCCAAACCTAGGCCTGGCTAGCTAATTAGTTGTCGATCGATTAATCGATCTCTGTTTACTCGTATCTCTGTACGACTGCTCACCTGTTCGGCTTCTAGCCTTTTTGGTCTGTCTCATCTGGTCACGGTGTCGCCCTAAACCCTAAACCCCCTCCGCCGCTCGGCCAGATGGCCAGTCGTCAGTCCATCTAGTCGCCACACCACCCAACCGCCAGACTCGATCATCCTGGCCTCTTCCGCTCGTAGCTTTCTGGAATTTTGATTTTTGATTTTTCAAGTAAACAAAGGTATGACGCCCTACACTTGTAATAATTGTGGATCTCTCTGACTCCCTCAACTATCCTCAACTATCAGTAGGCATCTCAATTCTATATAATTTCTGTTATCCTAATTGTATGGTTAGGGTTCTAAATATTAAAGGTAATACAATTGGGAACAAATTGCTGCGATTTGACCAATTTTGGTTAGTGATTCACATCCAACTGGATTATTTCTCAACCTCGTGAACGGCAGCAGGAAGGCACAATGTCCAATAAGTTTAAGGGAACGGATCCTCTAACATCATGAAGGGATGTCACGAAGCTACAGTTCAAATCCAGTGCAAAACAGAGAAGGTATGTCACGGTTACTATAGCGATATGTACCGTAAAAAGTTACTGTTCACAGAAAATAAATCCGGAACTGATTTTATTGCATCATAATTTTGTTCGTATGTACTTTTTGTAAATGTATACAGTAGATTTGTAATTTGCAAATTAATTCAAGTCATTTTAGCCTTAATCATATGGATGTGAAGAAGTGATGTTAGAGGATCTCGTTCCTAAGTTTAACTCCCTAATTGTACAGTTTAATCAATATGCTTATTTATTATTTCTATTCTTGCATATTCAAACACAGATGATGTAACTCATTGTGCATTTTTTCGAACACAAAAATCGGCAAATTACAGGAAAATTGATGGAAATGACGTAGAGGTTATTTGAAAGAAGTAATTCTCGTAACTTAATTTATGAATTATTGCGCAAGTTCATTTAATATGTACTAAGTTATTTTTTTATAGGCAATCATGATATATTGTCTGTCGTTGTCCGAATATATTTATTTTCATTGTTTGGAGTTTGCATGCTTTAGTGTTGTACTTCACATAATCGACTAGTATTTCAAGTGGAATTGAGACATTTCATTTTGGGAGGGAATCTTACTGCCATACATTTTGAGTTGTCAAGTGTGCTATCATATATACAATGTACACATGGACACCGGGACATTTTTGTTCTGGGTCCGCCCCTGACCGGGAGGGAAGTTCCCCGGCGGAATCGCTCCGCCGGAGGGTAAAAGTGCTCTTGCCCAAGTTCCGTCTCGAGACGGCGACGCTCCCGTCCCGAAAGTCCTCTCCTTATTTTTTCTAGGTTAAAATGACTTATATATCAGAAGATGGGCACCAGAGGTGGGTCTAGGTGAGCACAACCCACCAGGGCGCGCCTGGGCTCCCTGGCGCGCCCAGGTGGGTTGTGCCCACCTGATGGGCCCCCTCTAGTATTTATTGGCTCCAATATTTCTCAAATATTCCATAAAAAATCTTCATGAAGTTTCAGTTTGTTTGGAGTTGTGCAGAATAGATAGCCTGACGTAGCTTTTCCAGATCCAAATTTTCAGCTGCCGGAATTCTTCCTTTTTGTGTGTAGCTTGCAAATTATGAGAGAAAAGACATTAGAGTTACTCCAAAAAACATCATTATGGATAAAAACATCATAAATAATAGTAGAAAAACATGATGTAAAATGGATGTATCAATGATGGCCTCCCGCATCTGTGTCGCGTGGACTACCCCCTGTCCGCGGACGGATGCAGAAGAAAATTTGTGGGTTGTCGTTGGAGATGCCCTCACGTAGAAAATGTACTTTCCCGCTTTCGTTCCCCACCCCCGACACCGGCCTCCCATCTCCTAGCAACCACAGGCAACACAACCACCAGTTCACCACGTGACCACCACATCCATGTCGCCCACTAGCAGTCGTCGCTCGCTGCCACAACGCCGTGCAACGCAAAGCCGACTACTCTCGCAGACCCTAGCGCACAACTGCTCTACCTAGCCACAGCGTCGCCCACAACCAGACACCGTCGTCACCCGCAACCAGGCATCGCTCGCCTTGTCCTAGGCTTGCTTGCACCACAAGGACGAGCTTCAATGACGACAAAAGCCTTTATCTTCTCCTATGCGACGCCACAACCGACTCATGTCCTCCTTCTTCGGTATTTTCATGTCCGGCGTCAACTTTTGTTCACCATGCTGTATGTCGGTAATTCGGAACTACGCGAACCCAAAACCGTTTTCGGGTATCCAAATTGTCGGGTAGCTATTTTTTCTAGGAATCTCAGATGTTAATTTTGGAAACTCTGATTCTTTTTATCCGCATTACCTGACCGGAATTTTGGGTAAACCCGAATGCCCAGGCTCACGGAGCCCACCCACCCACTCCCCAGTATACGTTCCTCTGTAATTAAACCTCAAGGACCTCAATGACAAATAGTCAATTTCCTCTTCGATACGCCTCTCCAGGGCGCGATTTTTTCCGTCCCCTCTGGCGCACCCATGGCTTCTCCGTATCTCCTTCACCGTCTCACCGCCGACGAGATCTTCCAAACTCTAGAGGCTTCCTCCTCCACGTCCTCCTCATGCTACGATGCCTTCGTGCCGGTGTTCCGCGCAGATCCCTCGGCCTCCTCCCTGTCCGTGTCGGCGGCCGACCGCGTCCGGAGCCAGTTCCTCTCCGTGGAGCGCGACCTCTTCCACGACGCACTCGTCGCGCCCAGGAATGACGACCTCGGCTTCCCCGAGGAGAACGATGATGAGGAGGAGGCCTCGATCCGGTGGGATTGCTTCCAATTGGACGAGGAGGAGGAGCCAGATCTGCCGCTGGAGGCTTCCGTACCAGCCGAGGAATTCGACTG
Source organism: Aegilops umbellulata (assembly GCA_032464435.1). Taxonomy (NCBI): domain Eukaryota; kingdom Viridiplantae; phylum Streptophyta; class Magnoliopsida; order Poales; family Poaceae; genus Aegilops; species Aegilops umbellulata. The sequence goes on along the minus strand of CP136060.1, from coordinate 64,606,915 downwards.
GGAGGAAGTCGCGTTCGCCTCCGGACCCTTGGTGGAGAATCCGGAGCCCGACTGGGAGATGCTCGGCGACATGCCGCCCAGCGCTCCCGCCGGCGCTAACGAGGGTTTCGTGTACACCTCTGACAGGGAGGCGTATGAGGTGCTCGTCGCTGTTGGGGATGGGCTTTTCCTCACCAACAAGCCGCCGGCAGCCAGGTCGGCTGTCAAGGCGCTGCCATCCGCCATCGTCGCAGCTGGCGAGGAAGGGGAGGGCGAGGAGTGCTCCGTGTGTAAGGACGGGGTTGTGGCAGGGGAGCGCGTCAAGATGATGCCTTGCTCCCATAGGTACCATGAGGACTGCATCCTTCCATGGCTTGAGGTGCGCAACTCCTGCCCACTCTGCCGCTTTGAGCTGCCGACCGACAATCCCAAGTACGAGAACTGGAAGGCTGGACAAGCCATGGCTGCCTGAATGAGTTGTGCGGCAATGGTAAGCTTTACTCCTATATGGTTTTACATAGAGTTGTATGATTTGGTTTGGGAATCGATCGGTCTAATTAGGAAATTATACCCAGTTGTATGAAGGAAAACAGAGAGGTAGTTGCAGATATGGTTTTGTGCATTTTGATCTGTTACTGTTCGCAAGAGAGATCTCTGTTATTTCGATGCTGCAAGGATTATACATATTTTAATGCTATATATACAATGTTGTATCTGTTCTAAATTTAGAGAGAATAGTTGTGCTGGGAAATTTTGTAGATGCATATTTGGACGAGGAGTTTATATGGTGCCGAGTTGCAACTTGCTGGTCGTGAATTCAGTTTCAGAATGAGTTGTATTTCAACATTTCATTATTTTCCATTGTGAATTTTTAAGGTGTTCGATAGGGAAAGTTAATTGCAAATTCATACTGTGTCCTACTCCCTCTGTCCCAAAATATAAGAACGTTTTTTACACTAGTACAGTGCTAAAAACGTTCTTATATTTTGGGACGGAGGGAGTATCTTGGAACATTTGATAACCTTTTGATACGAAGTGGAATGTGTCAGGCTGAATGGGTTATATTGAGAGGCGAGAAAGTTTGCTTATTCAACATTATCTTGTTAGATGTAATGATTGAATGGTGGCTATGCTAGCAGGAGTCTTAGCTGTAAGGAATGCTTCTTTGAAACTAGTTACTTTGTTGGGCTCTCTTCATCTTATTTTCTTTCTTCTTTACTACATTTCTTTATAAATCAAAATGATAATTGTTTCTCAAGTACAACCAACAGCTAGTAGAAAATTTTGTGTCTAATGACCCAACAGTCAACCTGAACACAAGTATTGACCTTTGTGTCATTTCACATTGTATGAGATCCCCAGAACAATAACTTCTGGTTTCCATATAAGTGGCTGGGCTTACATCCTGGTTTTACTATGTGTGTTTGGTTTATGCCCAAAGGTGTCCCGTTAAAACATTGGCTAGCCAAATTTTTGGTCGTCCATGAGCTGGCCGACATTGGCAAGAAAAATGAATTAGAGTTTGAGTGCATTGGCGTGCCAAAAAGTTGGCAACCATCCAAACAATGACCAAATTTTTGGTCATGACCAAAATTTTGGTAGGATATACTTTGGCCACAATCCAAACATACCTATACTCCCTTTGTCCCTATTTACATGGCACATACATATTTCGAGTTTCAACTTTGACTATCAGTTCGACTAACAAAACATGTGCCATATGTCAGAAAAATTGTACCATTCAATTCAATTCATATTAAATTTTAGTGAGGCAGAGGAGAGCTTGTGCCTGGCAGTGGCAACCCGTCTGAGCAATGCGACCTTGCGCCGCTCCCGTCCTCGTCCAGGCGGCCGCCGCACCTTGGGCTCCTCCTAGTCTTGCGGGCGGTACCTCTTCCTCTTCCGCGGACCGCCCCCTTTCCGCTAGAGTTCTAGCTCCCCTTCCCTGAACTTACCCCTCTAGTGAAGGACCCCCACTGCGAGCTGTTCTCTTGCTTGGGTTCTTCTTCTCGTGCTCCCTCTTCCCCTTGTTAATATGCTGCTCTGTTGACTAGTGGAGCACTGAAATGTGGTCGTGTGGGTGTGCTGCTTGCTGCTGCTGTCTATTCGTGGTGTTGCTACTGCTAGGCTGCTAGCTCTGCTACTGGCTGCTGCTCTGTGCTGTGCTAGTTTCCTTGAAATCTGTTGTTTTAGACTTATGAGTATAGTAATATGAGTACACTTGCTTGCTATTTCCCCTTAAAATCTGCTGTTTAGGCTTATACATGCCTTATATGTTTAAAAAACAAATCTGAGTGTTCTCTGTCCCCTGTCCGCATGGCTTCCGTACAGAACCCTAGGTTCCGCTTAAGCGAGCTCAGCACTAGGCAGAGGCAACACACTTGCTTAGCGCCTACTGCTTACTTTTTCCTTGATCTAGGCTATCATCATGTATTAAGGAGGTGTTTGGTTAGGCTTACGTTGGCTGATAAGCAAAAAAAAAACACCTATTCACGGGATTTTGCCTTTCGACTTTTGGCTGGATATTGTTACATGATGGTATAAGCCAAAAATACATAAATTGGTGTTTTTTTGGGTTATAAGCCAAAGTTAGCATAGCTAAACACCCCCTAAGTCATCTCAGAGGACATCTCTTAGTTAGGGGAGAATGCATTAGTTGGTTCTGCTAGAACTTGGAATAAAGAGAAGAGAAAATGAGAAGGGCAGGATATGGAATGGAATGAACAGTGGTGTTTCTATCCCACTCACATGGCACAAATGGACAGTGTGTTACTTTGGGAATCGTCAGTTCTTATATGTGCATAGTTTCCGTTTTTAAGGTAACCTTGATTTGTAGATGATTTTATGTGTCACTAAATCCCCATGTTTTCACTTGATTTGGCTTTTACCTCTCCTAGATCTACAAACTCCACAGGTGAAAGTTGTTATTTGGTGCTGGATTTGTTTGTAATATAAGTTACTTGCCACATTCAATTTGGGCAGCACTAAGGATTTTTGTCATGGTAAACCGTGAACGTCTATTAGGTAGTATACATGAATGTTCTCAAAAATAAAAACATAACCGGTCATCCTTGAATCATGTTAAAATTAAATTCAAGTTAGTTGATCTTAAATATATTATCTGCTGTACATGACTACATGTTGATGTGCATAATTTTCTTTCAGTAATTTCCTTTCAAATACATTAGTGAATGAACCGAATTTCCTTATGCCTCTCTGTCTAGTGCATAATGGTTTTGACCAAACGGGCAGGGAAAAGCACTCAATTTTTTGTTTTGCTTTTGCCACTCTAGTTTTCGACAATATTGCTTTGTCCATTGGAGCAACTTCTGAATTCACTATTATAGCTATTTCAGTTTCAAATTTTGGTATGACCTACTTAGAAATGGGACATCGTGCAGAATTGCAGAAAAAATTGACATGAAGTATGCACATTGATGGCATCATGACCAGCAGCACAATAAAGATGTTGAGAAATTCACATTAAAAATACTTATGCTTAGAAGAATGTTCCCTTCGTGAAACATAAATGTGATCTCTGCACGCAAAAGTTCATGAAGTAGACATAAAGGCGAGGAAACCGGCCAAGTTGTCATTGTAATTGTTGTTTTGCCCTGTTCTTATTAATGCATTGACAAACCACCTCCTAAGTTCACATGCACACGTAGGTGCATATTTTACACCATTATTCGGTGCTGCTAGTATATCTGCACTTAAATTCAGATTGCACAAAGCTACGATGTGTTTCATAAATCTCCTGGTGATCATCAGCTTACAACTATGAGGTCGGCAACGATGTGTTCTGAGTATATTTTTGGCATCATGACCAGTAGCACAATAAAGAGGTGAAGAAATTCATAACTGAACTTCTATTTTTTTTGGCAAATGCAAAGAAAACACATTGAGAAGAATAGGCTTAGCTCTTTGTTCATCACCTTCATTCTACTACTTGTTCAGAACTCTGAAGAATTGTTTTCCCTGTTCAATAGCAAATATCTTGCTACAAATTTGGGCAAAAATCTTTCGTTAAGTGGCCTACTCTATCCATTAGACATGTCAGACATTATGCACCAGACCACATCAAATGACAACAATAAGTACTCCCTCCGTGCCGGTGCACTAGTCATCTCAGGTTGTGTGCGGCAAACAAGGTGGAGTAATAGTGTTCGTTAGCCAAAACAATACTACCTCCTTTTGGGTTTATTAGACCCTCTCTTATTTTGGGCTTGTGTGCGGCAAACAAGGTGGAGTAATAGTGTTCATTAACCAAAACAATACTACCTCCGTCGTCTGGGTTTATTAGACCCTCTCTTATTTTGGGCTGAAGTTTGACCAAAGATTTAACTAAACAAGTGTAAACTATATGTCATAAAAAGTATACTACCAGAAGCCTCTTTCAAATGCAAATTTAAAAATATACTCCCTCCGTCCCAAAATAAGTGACTCAACTTTATACTAATTTTGTACTAAAACTAGTACAAAGTCGAGTCACTTATTTTAGGACGGAGGAAGTACTTTTTTAGCATATACTTTATATTTTGTTAGTCAAATAGATGGTCAACCTTTAACCTAAAATACGATGGGGCTTAATAAACCCAGATGGAGGGAGTAAGTACCAATGATCCGGGCACCCGCATAGCTTTTCCTGGTTTGCATCTGGTTTGTGAGTTTCAGACAAGCGGATGTGTCCACCGACCGAATGAGGTACCGCGTTAGATGATTCGCAATATTCGGACACATCTGTCTGAATGTTTGCACGCGTTTTGAAGATCCGCGTTGAAGATGTCCTAACAATTTAATTGTACGAGCCAACAGCCTAGTAAGCCAGCTAGTTGCTTAGGAATAGGAATCTTTACACAACCTACACTTGTCTGAGATGATAAGGTTATATAGAGGCCAAGAACATCAAGATACGGACATCTCACCGCGGAGAGTTAGTACTACCAAGGACTTCACTGCGGAGAGCAAATATATGCCAATATAATTAGTAGTATCACTACGAATCTATGGGTCTAGAACTCAACCGATTGAGACATAACCATGCCTCAATTGAGTGACACCAACATAGTTTTGGTGCCATCATCGGCATGGTTTGATGCTATAAACGATGATGAAAATTATTGCGATGGTACTGCAAATATCGACAATATATGCTACAACTGTTATGTCTAAAATGCTACTCCGTCAATGGAGGATGTTGCGGCCGGTGAGATGTGCTGACGACGTACAACATGCTACAACCAACAAGACAGATGCTGCAACTGGTAGGAAAAAATATTATAAATGATGGGACAAAATGCTGCAAGATTGACTGAGACTTGATTAAATCTCTGCCAGACCGAGTTTTACGGCAACTCCAATGCGCCGATGCAAACAGACACGGATTTTGTCCGTTGGGGTCGGTGTTTTCGGCTTTGTCCGCCCCATCCGGTTTTGGGTTGGCAGTGCGCCCAACACACCCACGTATTTTCGTCCGCGCTGCTGGTATGCTGCCATTTTTTTTGCTCTTTTTGCGTACATATCAAAAAAATTACCCAAAGTTCACACAATTCAACCAAATACGAATATCTCATAGTTTCACAACCAAATGAAAATCTCATAGTTTACAAACCAAATAAAATTTAAATCGTCACAAATACATTTGAAAGAAAAAATAGCCGATGCATCTATTGGTTGCCAAGGTGAGCCCACGTATGCTCAACCAAGTTATCTTGTAGTTGAATGTGAGTTTCACAATGGCACATAATATCACCGGGTCTTGCGTATGCAAGCATCCGAAAGTTGCAGTGCATTTTTGATAAGAGGAGAAGCCAACCTTTCCCACGGCACCCCCCTTGCACTCAAAATACCTATGTACACCACCCTGATACGTCTTTGACATATCTATAATTTTTTATTGTTCCATGCTATTATAGTATTAATCTTGGATGTTTTATATGCAATTATATATCATTTTCTGAGACTAATCTATTAACCTAGTGCCAAGTGCCAGTTGTTTTTTCTTCCTGTTTTTGGTTTTCCAGGAAATCAGTACCAAACAGAGTCCAAACGCTATCAAACTTTTTGACGATTTTTTTCTGGACAAGAGAGACCCTAGAAGCTTCGGAAGGAGACCCAAAGGCAACCGAGGAGGCGACAAGGCACTAGGGTGCCCAAGTACCTTGTGTGCCCCTCAAGGCTCCATCTGACTTAACTCCACCTCTATAAATTCTTTAAAATTGGGAAACCAACAAAAAGCCACCTAAAATACTTCTTTCGCCGCCGCAAGTTTCTGTTCTTCCGCAATCTCATCTGGAGGCCTTTTCCAGCACTCTGTCGGAGGGGTAATCGATCACGGAGGGCTTCTACATCAACCTTGCTACCCTTCCTATGGGTCCATAGCTAGTAACTAGATGGCTTCTTCTCTCTCTCTCTCTCTCTGATTTTCAATACAATGTTCTTCTCGATGTTCTTGGAGTTCTGTCTGATGTAATCTTCTTTTGCGGTGTGTTTGTTGGGATCCGATGAATTTTGGGTTTTTGATTAGATTATTCATGATAAATATTTGAGTCTTTTATGAATTCTTATATGCATGATTATTATAGCTTTGTATTTCTCTTCGATCTATCCGTTTGGTTTGTCCGACTAGATTGATTTATCTTGCAATGAGAGAGATGCTTTGCAATGGGTTCAATCTTGCGGTGATGTATATCCCAGTGACAGAAGGGGACAAGACACGTATTTATATTGTTGCCATTAAGGGGAAAACAATGGGGTTTATTCATATTGCTTGAGTTTACTTTGTCTACATCATGTCATCTTGCTTAACACGTTACTCCGTTCTTTATGAACTTAATACTGTAGATGCATGCTAGATAACGGTCGATGTGTAGAGTAGTGCTAGTAGATGCAGGCATGATTTGGTCCACTTGTCTCGGACGTGATGCCTACATACATGATCATTGCCTTGAATATCATCATAACTATGTGCTTTTCTATCAATTGTCCAACAGTAATTTATTTACCCACCATATGCTTTTTATTCGAGAGAGAAGCCTCTAGTGAAAACTATGGCCCTCAGGTCTACTCTTATCATATATAAAATCCAAAAATACCTTGCTGCAATTTATTTACCGTTCTTTTATTTTGTATTTTATTATCTATCTATCACTGCGAGATTTGATCCTTGCAATTAATCGCCAAGGGATTGACAACCCCTTGTTTGCGTTGGATGCAAGTATTTGCTTTTGTGTTTGTAGGTGTCGCGGACAGGTTTCGCGTGATTCTCCTTCTGGATTGATAACCTTAATTCTTAACTGAGGGAAATACTTATCTCTACTATACTGCATCATCCTCTCCTCTTCGGGAAAATCCCAATGCAGCTCACAAGTAGCAGAAAGAATTTCTGGCGCTGTTTCCGGGGAGACATCTCCAAAACCTATCAGGTATGTGCATACAAACTACCTTCTACTTTCATTTTCCATTTGTCTCTCATTTTTATCTCCCCCACTTCTAAAATAATTTTATAAAGTACACACAAATATTTCCCGTTTGCCTTTTTGTTCGTTTGCTTGTTTGCTTGCTGCTACTTGTGAGTTGCGTTAGGATTTCCTCGAAGAGGAGAGGATGATGAAGTACAGTAGAGATAAGTATTTCCCTCAGTTAAGAACCAAGGTTATAAATCCAGTAGTAGAACCACGCAACACCTCGTTAACAACACCTGCACACAAAATAACGAATACTTGCACACAACGCGGACAAAGGGTTGTCAATTCCTTGGCGGTTAATTGTAAGGATCAAATCTTGTGCAGGTAGATGGATAAATAAAACACAAAATAAAATAAAGTAAATAAAATTACAGCAAAGTATTTTTTGGTTTTTAATATGGGTTTTTTACATCTGTGCCCCTGGTTCCTTAGCTCTACTCATTCGTCCCCACGCTCTTAACTTTTGCTCAGTCTTCCCCACTCCCTTGTTCGAAACCCTCAGAAGAGGTTACAACGGACGTCGCCGTCAGGTCAGTGCTTTGACCGTTAACTTTGACGAGTGGGGCCGCGTTGGGGTGTAGCTGTTTGACCGTTGGGCCGTGGTTTCGTTGGGCCGTCCCTTGCATTAAAACGCCTGTGCGCGTCGCCACGACAGAAGCCTGCTATGCAAGCACCCAACAAGCCTGCCTGCATGCGTCGATGCATCGACCGAGCCTGCATGTGCTGATGCGTGCCGCCGTGATGCACTGACCGAGCCGCTTTCGTGCACGCCAGCCGCCACGGATGTAGCGACGGTCGCTGCCGCTGGTTCCTCTCTTCTCGCACGCTTGTCTCCTTGATTTAGAGCATCGTTTTTTATGATCAGTTGCAGTCTTTTCGATCCACTCGCATCTGCACCCGTTTTGCTACGACAAATAAATTGAGCAAATATGTTGTGGCTGCATGCACTAGCTAGGTGGCTACATATTTGTGGCTTGTGTAATAAAAGAAGGGTTCGTTGTGGCTGCATGCAGTAGGTGGTTACTAACAAAGTGAGCTCTCTAAGAAAACAATCAACAAACATTTAGATAGGGCCAACAAGCCCATAGCATGATCACATAGTTGAAACTAGGAAGAACTTAATAATAGAATAGATAGAAAACTTAATAATAGAACTTGATAAAAGGGCCAACAAGCCCATAGCATCTCCAACATAGTTCAATTACAACTTAACATAACATAGACTCAAAATAAAATAGATAGAGGGTTTAGAACCCTAGACGCCGCCTTCTCCACCTCGATCCTCCTCCGGACGCCCTTCAATGCTCCTCCGGGGCGTTGTCGATGGGGTACGGAAGAGTGTGCATGCGGGACGCGGTGGGGAAGATGTTGGTGTACTCCGTGAACATGTTGTGGGTGGTGAAAGCGATGAACTCGCAGCCACACCAAAACACCCAGCCGAGGAGGTAGAAGGCGTCGAATGTGTTGGTGAAGTGGGCAAGGAGAGCAACCACCACCCCGTTTTGGATGACCTCCTCGACACGGAACATCCTTGGAGATCCCCGCGGGAGGTGGTGGTAGCCGGACGCGAGGAAGAACTCGGTGAAGTTCCTTGCGGTCCTGCACCTTGAGATTGCCCTCACACGTAGTGTGCGCTCAACGTACACACCAGGAGGGTAGAGCCTCTCCGACACGGTGGGTGGGAAGTGGTAGGTTGGTCCGGTGTACTGCATGGCTGAGGATGTGCTAGAAGAAGGAGAGTGGTCGAAGAGCAAGAAGGGCAGATGGCAGAGAGGATGGGAGATGGATGAGGGATGGCAGAAGCAGAGGGTGGCTTAAATAGCCGTAGTGCTACGTGTTATTTGGCCGTGGCAATAACGGGGTAATGTGAAGTAACCCGTTTTCAAACCCACCGCAGCATCGGGAGTGTACACGCGTGGGAAACGGTGGTTTGAAAAAGAAGAAGAAAAAGAAGCTAATTGCACGCGTGGGAATCCGTGGTCATACCTATATTATATGAACAAAAAGAGACAATTTTTAAATAGTTTGTGGCCATTTTGCATGATAAAAATAAATTTGGCCCTTAAAAATTTGGTCATTTGCTACGCAATGTCAACTGATTTCAAACGATGCGAAAATACAAAAGCAACACGTTCACGAAAAACAGAGAAAACGATGCAAAAAACGACGCAATTTGACGGCCCAACCAGAGCTTGGTTTCCTTTTGGGCCCAATAACAACGTTTTTATCGCGGAGTCAGTGGTGGGTGAGCAGCCAAGCACAACCAATAGGATCGCCTCTCGCGGATCGCCCCACGATCCAACAATGCGGAGCCGTCCTTGTGATCCAACAACGCGGAGCCTGCACGCAGCCAACCCACCTAGTTCCTTCCAGAAGACCAGATCTGAGGGCTGTCGCTTGGCGCGAGGGTATGATCGGACGGCTAACATTGGGAGCTAGAGTTAGGCGAAACCCCGCGCGGTTTAGAGGGGTTTTGAGCTGGTCAACGAGGTTTCGAAGGCTTTGACTGAGCATAACTAATTTTAAAAAAATCAAAAAAATGAAACCTTCACCGTTCGTCGTTTTATAAGACAAACTAACGAGGAGAAATACTAAACTTGGTCTATGGTCATTTTCATGAAAAAAGTCTAGCTGGCACGATCGAGGTCAAATGAGCACCATTAATTTAAAAAAATAAAAAAAAATATAAAACCTACGCACAATGTTGTCTTATGTGACATGTTACCAACCAAAAATCATAAACTTGGTCTATGGTCATTTTCATGAGAAAACCTTCACACATATGAGCTATCATGTACATGATTTCATAGAGTTCAAGGAGAGGAGGTAGTGTTACCTTCTGTTTTTGAATTTTTTAAAAAAAATAAAAAAATAACCAAAGCTTTATTTCAAAGTGAATAAGAAGGATCTGAAGTTAGCTTTCCATTTTCATATTTCAAACGTGTTTTAATAGTTTTTATATTAAAGCATATGTTTTCAAAAGAAAATGTAAAAATATGAAGATTAATTCAAAAAATAGTGAGACTTTGGATCTACACTATGGAAAGTGAATATGTGTTAATAAAAAAACATTTGGCTCATTTAGAGTAGGTCCAAAAAAACTTGATTACGAATGGGCTGTTTACCCTAGCCCAGGAGCTCATTTGGAGCACATTTTCTCAAATTCAAATTTATTTGACCTCCTCTAAATCACTTCAAATTTTGCACACATGATCTCCTACACAAACATAGATAGTTTGCCAAGGTTTTACTTGTTTTTTTAATTTTCTTGAATTTGCACTGTCCAGGTTTGCCAAGGTTTACATGATCTCATTTGGAGCATGCATTTGATTTCCTACACAACATGTGTGATCATTGCAGCACCTAAAATCATAGTTCACAACATCTAAACATAACTAACCATAGATTCAGGACAGACAAATATACCACATGCAAATTTAAGGACAGACAAATATAGGTAGCAACCAGATTACTAGCATAACAAACGACATTCAGTTCAACAAACCATAACCAACGAGATTTAGTTCAACAAACCAAAAGTAACCCAACAGATAAACTTAAACTTAAAGATTCAGTTCACAGCATCACATCATCGATCACATCACGCCAGAGTCAGGGCCTTCGCGAGGGCGGCATGCTGCCCCCTGATCATGTAGTCCTCCCCGCGAATCGCTACATCCTCATCATGAGACATAAGGTGATCGAAGCGGCCATCCCTTGGCTTTGGCTTGGTGGTGCAGTAGGGGCAGTGCCACTTCTTGAACTTGCGGTTGTAGAAGGAAGCAACTCCCTTGGCCTTGATCTTCTCCACCTCATTGGCTGTGCTGGACGCGACGTTGCCCTTCTACACATCATGTCCAGAATCATACTACACACATGAATGAATTACATTAATACATTATAGATTCATATACACCATGTCAAAGGAACTAAATGAACAAGGGATAGGCTTACCTCATATTCAGAATCGTCACTAAACGCCCCCTCGTACGGGTCGTAGTCGGCCAGCTTCCTCTTTCTCCCCCCAACCATCATCCTCCTGAATATACAATTTCATCCATCACTAGTAGCCAATTGAAAATTTAGATATGCACACATGACACATTGATCATAGGGCTAATATACTCCCAATATCAGAAATGCTTTAGAAGTGTTTTTTTATTTCTGTGCCCCTTAGCTCTATGCATTCAAAAACCACATCCATCACTAGTATATCAATGTATTAGATTTGTACACACATTGATCAAAAACCCCAATATGACATTCAAATAACACATTGATCATTGGTCATGCACACACATTGAAGAACAGAGCTAATATAACTACATATTATGGACAAATTTATATACTAATGAATCAAATAACTTCTTAATCAATGGATTCCATTTGGGCATATGACATTCAAAACCCCAATCTGAGTAGCATTCAAAGGCAATCTAATAGGGACCCAATCTAAGGCAACGAATCTGAGTAGCATTAAAAAACCCAATCTGTGAGCACTAAAAACAAATCTAATAAGCATCAAAGCATTAAAAACCCGAATCTGTTCACAACATCTAGCATTTTTGCAACGAATTTATCCAAATCTAAAAACAAATAAAAAAACCCTAATCATTGCAGCACCTAAAATCTTAGTTCACAACATCTAGCATTTTTGCAAAGAATTTATCCAACAAACCCTAGTCCAAAAACCCCCATCCCCCCAACCCATACAAAAAACCCCGGCCCATCCGTCAAACCAACTACTCTAACCATCCGAACTACCATATGAATCACAATCTAACCAATGCAACTAGGGAGCAACTAACTCTACAAGCTAAGCAAGTGCAAATACCTGCTCCTCCACGGTAGGCGGCACATCGGGGGTATCGGGAAGGACTGTGCCGCTCGACACCGTCACCTTCTGCAGCGATGAGGTGGAGCCCGCCACATCCGCGGCGGTTGCGAGTTTCCCCGCACCGCCGTGGACGCCGCCAACATCCGCGGTCACCGCACCCTGACCCCGCAGCTCCACCACATCTCCGGCTGCTGTGCTGGTGTCGTAACGAGCGTCGGCCATCTGACAGATGGAGGCGATGAAGGTGAGGAAGAGGATGCGGTGGGGGAGAGCGAGAAGGTACGTGGAGGCAGTGGAGGAGAGCGAGACGACGCCGGTTGGGGAGAGGAAGACGATGCGGCAGGGAGGGGATTTGGGGGAAAATGGTAGGGGCGATGGAGGTGTTTGCCCGTATTTATATGATGGAACGTTTCAGGCATGTCCATGGACACGTGCTACCCCACGACCGCGGTCTTGCATGCGCACACATATACGCGGCCCCACTCATCAGCTAACGGTCAAAGGCATTGACCCGACAACAACGTCTGTTATAACCTGTTTTGAGGGTTTCGGGCAAGGGAGTGGGGAAAACTGAGCAAAACTTAACAGAGTGGGGATGAATGAGTAGAGCTAAGGAACCAGGGGCACAGAAATAAAAACCCCTTTTAATATATGATGAAAATAGACCCGGGTGCCATAGTTTTCACTAGAGGATTCTCTCTTGAAAATAGCATACGGTGGGTAAAAAAATTACTATTGGGAAATTGATAGAAAAACGAATAATCATGATGATATCTAAGGCAATGATCATGTATATAGGCATCATGTCCGAGACAAATAGACCGAACCGATTCTACATCTACTACTATTACTCCACACATTGACCGCTATCCAGCATGATCTAGAGTATTAAGTTCATAAGGAATGGAGTAACGCCTTAAACCAGATGACATGATGTACACAAAGTAAACCCAGACATGAATAAACCACATCTTTTTACCCTTAATAGCAACGATACAATACGTGGCATGCCCCTTCCTGTCACTGGGATTGAGCATCGCAAAATTGAACCCATTACAAAGCACCTCTCCCATTGCAAGAAAAAACAATCTAGTTGGCCAAACCAAATCAATAGATCAGAGAGAAATAAGAAGCTATATTAATCATGCATAAAAGAGTTCAAATAAGACTCAAATAATATTCATAGTTAATCTGATCATAAACTCATAATTCATCGGATCCCAACAAACACACCGCAAAAGGTGATTTCATCAAATAGATCTCCAAGAACACCAAGGAGAACATTGTATTGAAGATCAAAGAGGGAGAAGAAGCCATCTAGCTACTAGCTATGGACTCATAGGTCTATCATAAACTACTCACACATCATCGGAAGGGCAACAAGGTTGATGTAGAACCCCTTCATGGATGAATCCCCCTCCGACAGAGTGCCAAAAATAGGATCTCTCAAGAACAAAAAGTTGTGGCGGCGAAAATAGGGTTTTGGCTGGTTCTCTATTGGTTTCCCTATTTTAGAGAATTTATAGAGGCGAAATTAGGTCAAACGGAGCAAAGGTGGGCCCACAAGGCACCAGGGTTCCCCTACCCCCTGGACGCGCCCTGGTGGCTCGTGGGCACCTCCTTCGCCTTATGACTTCCTCCCGAAGCTTCTAGTGTCTCTTTTATCCAGAAAAAATTTCCAAAAATTTTCATGGAATTTGGACTTCGTTTGGTACTGATATTTTGGAAAACCAAAAACAAGCAAAACAACAACAACTGGCATTGGGCACTAAGTTAGCAGGTTAGTCCCAGAAAATGATATATAATTGCACATAAGACATACAAGATTGATACTATAATAGCATGGAACAATAAAAAATTATAGATATGTTGGATACATATCACTTGCCTTGCCACTATGGCTAGTTCCTCACTTGTTGCGTGCACCCCTAAAAATGAAGTGCTCAATTTTAAAAGAAAGAGGAGGAGAGAGAGTTTAAAAGATGCTTGGCATAGGATTTGCGAGATGCTCATAATAGATCAACTCGTAAACAATGTACTACCATTCTTCTTCGTAATTTGTATGTGGGTGTCACTACTTGGTATAGATTTGTGCTTGATACTATTACTAGAGGGAATATCTTGAATAGTCACTCCATGGATTGTTTCAATGTTATGGAAAATTTAGTAGGATCACCACCCATCACTATTAATGAAGCAACATTGACTTTGGAGCATGTTATGCAAATGATTGAAAATAAAATGCCTATCGTAGAGCATATTGAAAATATAGATAAAAATATCATAATCATATTACTCGATTTGGGTCAAAGGTAGGAACTACTTTGAAGGTGCTTAAAGAGAAAGAACCAGTAACCAATGAGAGGATGGAACAAAGTCCCGATTGAATTGATTACTGGTTCCTAGTAATTTTAACAGAAGAAAAAGCAAAACCCAAATTATTAATAATTTCTTCCAATGGGGTGCGCATGTCGGTGTCAAAACCGGCGAATCTCGGGTAGGGGGTGCGAGCTGTGGATCTTGGATTAACGGGGAACAGGGGATGAAGGAGACAATGTTTACCCAGGTTTGGGCCATCTCTAAGAGGTAAAACCCTATGTCCTGCTTGATTATATTGAAGTGTATAGGATGGTTACAGAGTCGATCTACCATGAGATCAGATGAACTAAACCCTAGGCTAGTAGGATGACGGTTGTTATTCTAGCCAACACGGACTAAACCCTCCGGTTTATATAGGCACCAGAGATACTAGGGTTATGATACGTCTCCAACGTATCTATAATTTTTGATTGCTCCATGCTACTTTATCTACTGTTTTAGGCAATATTGGGCTTTATTATCCACTTTTATATTATTTTTGGGACTAACCTATTAACCGGAGGCCCAGCCCAGATTTGCTGTTTTATGCCTATTTCAGTATTTCGAGGGAAAGGAATATCAGACGGAGTCAAAACGGAACGAAATCAACTGGAGAAGTTATTTTTGGAAGGAAACCCACCTGATGGACATGGACCCCATGTCAGAAGAGCCACGAGGCGGTCACGAGGGTGGAGGGCGTGCCCTCCCCCCTAGGCGCACCCCCTGCCTCGTGGGGCCCCCGTAGCTCCACCGACGTTCCCCCTTCACCCGTATATACCGTCGTACACTAAAACTTCCAGAAGAGAAGATAGATCGAGTGTTTCGCCGCCGCAAGCCTCCAGAACCACCAAAAACTAATCGGGATCCCTTTCCGGTACCCTGCCGGAGGGGGGATCCATCTCCGGTGGCCATCTTCATCATCCCGGCGCTCTCCATGACGAGGAGGGAGTAGTTCACCCTCGGGGCTGAGGGTATGTACCAGTAGCTATGTGTTTGATCTCTCTCTCTCTCTCTCTCTCTCTCTCTCTCTCTCTCTCTCTCTCTCTCGTGTTCTCTCTCGTGTTCCCCTATGGCACGATCTTGATGTATCCCGAGCTTTGCTATTGTAGTTGGATCTTATGATGTTTCTCCCCCTCTACTCCTTTGTGATGAATTGAGTTTCCCCTTTTGAAGTAATCTTATCGGATTGAGTCTTTATGAGAACACTTGATGTATGTCTTGGTGATCAACTTGCGGGTTTCGTGACATTGGGAACCTATGCATAGGGGTTGGCACACGTTCTTGATTCTCCGGTAGAAACTTTGGGGCGCTCTTTGAAGTACTTTTATGTTGGTTGGATAAATCTGAGATTGTGTGATGCATATCGTATAATCATGCCCACGGATACTTGAGGTGACAATGGAGTATCTAGGTGACATTAGCGTTTTGGTTGATTTGTATCTTAAGGTGTTATTCTAGTAAAAACTCCAGGGTTGTTTGTGACACTTATAGAAATAGCCCAACGGATTGATTTGAAAGAATAACTTTGTGGTGGTTTCGTACCCGACCATAATCTCTACGTTTGTTCTCCGCTATTAGTGGCTTTGGAGTGACTCTTTGTTGCATGTTGAGGGCTTGTCATATGTTCTATCTATGTTATTATTGTTGACAGAACTTGCACTAGCGAAAGTATGAACCCTAGGCCTTGTTTCCTATCATTGCAATACCGTTTACGCTTACTTTTACCACTTGTTACCTTGCTGTTTTTATATTTTCAGTTTACAAAAACCTATATCTTCTATCCATATTGCACTTGTATCACCATCTCTTCCCCGAACTAGTGCACCTATACAATTTACCATTGTATTGGGTGTGTTGGGGACACAAGAGACTCTTTGTTATTTGGTTGCAGGGTTGTTTGAGAGAGACCATCTTCATCCTCACGCCTCCTACGGATTGATAAACTTTAGGTCATCCACCTGAGGGAAATTTGCTACTGTCCTACAAACCTGTGCACTTGCAGGCCCAACAACGTCTACAAGAAGAAGGTTGTGTAGTAGACATCAAGCTCTTTTCTGGCGCCGTTGCTGGGGAGGCTAGGTAAGTGAAGGTATATCTTTAGATCTTGCAATCGAATCTTTTTTGTTTCTTGTTTTAGCACTAGTCTAGTTTATAGAAGAAAACTACAAAAAAATGGAATTGAGTTTGTCTCATACGCTTCATCTTTTTAATATCTTTCGTGAGTATGATGGAAAGGATAATTGTGCTCAAGTGCTGGAAGAAGAGATCTTTAAAATGTTTGGCACTAAATCTTTGAATGATGAGCATGATTACAATGTTGTTAGTACGAATTCTTTGAATATCCATGATGCTAATAATGATTGCTCTAGTTATGATGAAAATGCCTCCTATAAGCATGTCAATTTTTGTGGAGTAGATTGGGTTTGCAAGTACACACCAAATAGGGAAGATAGATATTGCAAGAGGCATATGTACTTAGAAACCAAATTGTTGCAAGAAGAGATAGATGAATGTGCTGAAAGATTCAATATTTTTCGTGCCCCTTGTGAACTTTGCAATAAACATGGTCATTTAAAGCTCCAATTAAGTTTTGATGTCCATTTGCCAGATTCATTAAGAAATCCATTAAGGAATGCAGTTTTGATGTCCATTTGCCAGATTTCATAATCATAAAATGCAGCAATTGCTAACATGATTCGGACGGACTTAAGCATCGCTACGAGTGAGAAAGTCTCATCGTTGTCAACCCCTTGAACTTGTCGAAAAACCTTTTGCGACAAGTCATGCTTTGTAGACAGTAACATTACCATCAGTGTCATTCTTCTTCTTGAAGATCCATTTATTCTTTATGGCTTGCCGATCATCGGGCAAGTCTACCAAAGTCCACACTTTGTTCTCATACATGGATACTATCCTAGCTTTCATGGCCTCAAGCCATGTATCAGAATTTGGGCTCATCATAGCTTCTTCATAGTTCGCAGGTTCGTCATGGCCTAGTAGCATGACTTCCAGGACATGATTACTGTACCACTCTGGTCCGGAACGTGCTCTATTTGACCTACGAGGTCCAGTAGTAACTTGATCCGAAGTTTCATGATCATCATCATTAGCTTCCTCTCTTGTTGGTGTAGGCATCACGAGAACAGATTTCTCTGATGTGCTACTTTCCAAATCGAGAGAAGGTACAATTACCTCATCAAGTTCTACTTTCCTCCCACTCACTTGTTTCGAGAGAAACTCCTTCTCTAGAAATGTTCCATTCTTGGCAACAAAGATCTTGCCTTCGAATATGTGGTAGAAGGTGTAGCCAATTGTTTCCTTAGGGTATCCTATGAAGACGCACTTCTCCGTTTGGGTTCGAGCTTATCAGGCAGAAGCCTTTTGACATAAGTGTCACAACCCCAAACTGTAAGAAACGACAGCTTAGGTTTCTCCCAAACCACAGTTCATATTGTGTCGTCTCAACGGATTTAGACAGTGCCCTATTTAACGTGAATGCAGCCGTCTCTAAAGCATAACCCCAAAACAATAGCGGTGAATCAGTAAGAGACATCATAGATCGCACCATATCTAATAAAGTACGATTACGACATTCGGACACACCATTACGCTGTGATGTTCCGGGTGGCGTGAGTTGCGAAACTATTATGCATTGTTTCAAATGAAGACCAAACTCGTAACTCAAATATTCACCTCCACGATCAGATCGTAGAAACTTTGTTTTCTTGTTACGATGATTATCCACTTCACTCTGAAATTCTTTGAACTTTTCAAATGTTTCAGATTAGTGTTTAATTATGTAGATATACCCATACCTGCTCAAATCATATGTGAAGGTCAAAAAATAACGATAATCACCGCGTGCCTCAACACTCATGGGACCGCATACATTGGTATGTATTATTTCCAATAAGTCATTAGCTCGCTCCATTGTTCCGGAGAACGGAGTTTTAGTCATCTTGCCCATGAGGCATGGTTCACAAGTATCAAATGATTCATAATCAAGTGATTCCAAAAGTCCATCTGCATGGAGTTTCTTCATGCGCTTTACACCAATATGACCTAAACAACAGTGCCACAAGTATGTTGCACTATCATTATCAACTTTGCGTCTTTTAGCATCAATATTACGAATATGTGTATCACTTACGATCAAGATTCAATAAACCGTACATTGGGTGTATGACCACAGAAGGTTTTATTCATGTAACAGAACAACCATTATTCTCTGACTTAAATGAATAACCATATTGCAATAAACATGATCCAATCATATTCATGCTCAACGCAAACACCAAATAACATTTATTTAGGTTCCACACTAATCCTGAAGGTAGAGGAAGTATGCGATGGTGGTCTTATGAACCTTGGAATCACTTCCAACACACATCTTCACCTCACCCTTAACTAGTCTCTGTTCATTCTGCAACTCATGTTTCGAGTTACTAATCTTAGCAAATGAACTAGTATCAAATACCCAGGGCTACTTTGAACACTAGTAAGGTACACATCAATAATTTGTATATCAAATATACCCTTTGTTTATTTTGCCATCCTTCTTATCCGCCAAAAGTTTGGGGCATTTCCACTTCCAGTGACCATTTCCTTTGCAGTAGACGCACTCAGTTTCAGGCTTGGGTCCAGTTTTGGGCTTCTTCATGGGAGTGGCAACTTGCTTGCCATTCTTCTTAAAGTTCCCTTTCTTTCCCTTTGCCCTTTTTATTGAAACTAGTGGTCTTGTTAACCATCAACACTTGATGCTCTTTCTTGATTTCTACCTTCGTTGATTTCATCATCGCGAAGAGCTCGGGAATCGTTTTCGTCATCCATTGCTTATTATAGTTCATCACGAAGTTCTAGTAGCTTGGTGATAGTGACTAGAGAACTCTGTGAATCACTATCTTATCTGGAAGATTAACTCCCACTTTATTCAAGTGATTGTAGTACCCAGACATTCTGAACACATGCTCACTCGCTGAGCTATTCTCCTCCATCTTGTAGGAAAAGTACTTCTCGGAGGTCTCATACCTCTTGACACGGGCATTGTTGGTGTTCTGGGAACGGGGGTCCCCAGACTTGCCTGCCTACGGTCAACAGCGTGGCTCTGCGAGCGAGCCCATATGGCCCATCTTCACCAACAAGCATTCAAGACCCTCGCAAGGGGCCAAGCCTCGCGAGGAGGACGACGCAAGACCTCCTCAGGAGCGGCCTCGCCAGGCTGGCTCGCGAGGGGCGGAGAGATCAAGGCAAGGCAAACCTCGCGAGGTTCCAATGATGTGAGCCATGACGATCGAGGCCAGGCGGGCGCCAGCGCGCACGGTTTCCTTGTTCCCTCTTTGGTCCTAAGGAGGCAAGCGCAGACGAAGAGTACCGAGGCGTCAAGCAAAGGTTTCCATATCGGTGCAACGAGACCAAGACCAGCAGGACGGCAAGACGGAGGTCACCATGGAGCCCGAGGCGGCGTCACCACCAGAGCCTTTGGCAGGCGAAGACTAATTTTGTCAGGATAACTTGTACTAGCCGTCCCCTTTCAAATCGTCCGTTGTTGGCTCCCTTCCCTCTCAATATTTGGGAAGAGGACCAGGGCCTCTATAAATAGGACTAGCCACCATAGTAGGAGGCAACTCGTCTCGAACTCATTCAATTCATCCCCACACCCACCAAGCACAAGAACACCTCACCTCAGGAGGCTGTTCTTCCCCTTGTACTGTTCATCCTCAGCCCGAGAGGCAATCCACCACACCACACTGGAGTAGGGTATTACACCGCAACGGTGGCCCTAACCAGTATAAATCTTGTGTCCCTTGTGTTGCGAGTTCGTCGAGCTAGCCTGAGAGATCGTGGCGAGGTTGAGGGTGTGATTCGGTAGGGGGAGATCTTCGTGCGCACCCCAGTGTTCGAACATTGAGGGTTTTGCCAAAACCCGAGATCCGATAGGCATGAATCTGAAATACCAATTTCAGCTCTTGGAACATCTCTCCATGGCGTTCAAAATATTTTTGGAGTCCCGGTTATAAGTGGTAAAGCATGGCGCACTAAACTATTAAGTAGTCATCATATCGAGCTTGACAAACGTTCATAACGTCTGCATCTGCTCCTGCAATAGATCTGTCACCTAGCGGTGCATTAAGGACATAATTCTTCTGTGCAGCAATGAGGATAATCCTCAGATCACGGACGTAGTCTAAATCATTGCTACTGTCATCTTTCAACTTAATTTTCTCTAGCAACATATATAAAATATTAGGGAGCTAAATCACGAGCTATTGATCTACAACATAGATATTTAGAACTATAAGACTAAGTTCATGATAAATTAAGTTTAGTTAATCAAATTACTAAAGAACTCCCACTTAAATAGACATCCCTCAAGTCATCTAAGTGATACGTGATCTAAATCAACTAACCCATGTCCGATCATCACGTGAGATGGGGTAGTCATCAATGGCGAGCATCTCTATGTTGATCATATCTACTATACGACTCACGTTCGACCTTTCGTTGTCCAGTGTTCCGAGGCCATGTCTGTACATGCTAGGCTCGTCAAGTTAACCGAAGTATTCTGCATGTGTAAAACTGTCTTACACCTGTTGTATGTGAACGTAGAGTCTATCACACCCGATCATCACGTGGTGTCTCCAAACGAAGAATTATAGCAATGGTGCATACTCAGGGAGAACACTTTTACCTTGAAATTTAGTGAAGAGATCATCTTATAATGCTACCGTCGTCCTAAGCAAAATAAGATGCATAAAAGATAAACATCGCACGCAATCAAAATATGTGACATGATATGGCCATCATCATCTTGTGCTTTTGATCTCCATCTTCAAAGCAACGTCATGATCCCCATCATCACCAGCTTGACACCTTGATCTCCATCGTAGCATCGTTGCGTCGAGGTCATCACGCCAACTATTGCTTCTACAACTATCGCTAACGCATAGTTATAAAGTAAAGCAATTACATGGCACTTGCATTTCATACAATAAAGAGACAACCCTAAGGCTCCTGCCGGTTGTCGATATTACAAAACATGACCATCTCATACATCAACATATATCACATCATATCTTGACCATGTCACATCACAACATGCCCTGCAAAAACAAGTTAGACGTCCTATACTTTGTTGTTGCAAGTTTTACGTGGCTGCTACGAGCTTCTAGCAAGAACCGTTCTTACCTACGCAAAAAAACCAC
This sequence comes from Aegilops umbellulata, assembly GCA_032464435.1. Classification (NCBI taxonomy): domain Eukaryota; kingdom Viridiplantae; phylum Streptophyta; class Magnoliopsida; order Poales; family Poaceae; genus Aegilops; species Aegilops umbellulata. Next base: position 64,585,073 of record CP136060.1, on the reverse strand, counting down.
AACAATGTTTCGTCAAGTTTGCTATTTTAACCTTCTTCAAGGATCGGCCGTAGTCAAATTCGATTCAACTAAAGTAGGAGAAACAGACACCCGTCAGCCACCTTTATGCAAAACTAGTTGCATGTCAGTCGGTGGAACCGGTCTCATGTGCATGGACATGTAAGGTTGGTCCGGGCTGCTTCATCCGACAATACCGCTAATTCAAAATAAGACGTTGGTGGTAAGCAGTATGACTATCACTGCCCACTACTCTTTGTGTTGTACTCGTGCATATCATCTACGCATAGACCTGGCTCATGATGCCACTGTTGGGAAACGTTGCATCGAAAACAAAAACGTTCTACGCACACGCAAGATCTATCCATGGAGATGCATAGCTACGAGAGTGGGAGAGCATGTTCATACCCTTGAAGATCGTTAAGCGGAAGCATTTATCAACGTGGTTGATGTAGTCGTACACCTTGACGATCCGTCCCGATCAAGTACCGAATGTACGACACCTCCATGTTCAGCACACGTTCAGCTCGATGACGTCCTCGCCTTCTTGAGCGGAAGCGTTTATCAACGCGGTTGATGTAGTCGTACACCTTCACGATCCGTCTCGATCAAGTACTGAACGTAGGACACCTCCGTGTTCAGCACACGTTCAGCTCGATGACGTCCTCGGCTTCTTGATCCAACAAGAGGGGCGAAGTAGTAGATGAGTTCCGGTAGCACGACAGTGTGGTGACGGTGTTGGTGAAGAACAATATCTGCAGGGCTTCGCTAAGCACAACAGATACTATGATGGAGGATAAACGAGAGGGACGGGTTTGCCGGCACACGGCTTGGTGTATCTTGATGTGTTCCGGGTGCTAGCCCTGCCCCTCTATTTATATGTTGAGCCCCGAGGTCGTAACTTGGAGAAAGAACCTCCTCAAAGTCGGTTTTTCCCTCAAGGAAGAGTCCTTCTCGGACTTCCAGGACCAGACGCCACAGTCCTTGGCGTCTAGCCAAAACACCATGGGCCTCGGTGTCTAGCCGAGGGCTAGACGCCAAGGTCTTCGGGGTTTGGCCCCTAGCCTCCACAAAACTCCTTTTGCACCGACTTAAAGCCCCGTGGGCCGTACCCCTTGGCCTAACCATATCAATCTTTACCTTTGAACCATTCCGGAGCTCCTCGTCATGTCCGTGATCTCATCTGGGACTCCGAACAACATTCGATCACCAACATACATAACTCATATAATACTATATCGTCAATGAATGTTAAGCGTGCGGACCCTACGGGTTCTAGAACTATGTAGACATGAACGAGACACCTCTCTGGTCAATAACCAATAGCGGAACCTGGATGCCCATAATGGCTCCTACATATTCTACGAAGATCTTATCGGTCGAACCTTATGACAATATACGTAATTCCCTTTGTCCATCGGTATGTTACTTGCCCGAGATCCGATTGTCGGTATCTTCATACCTAGTTCAATATCGTTACCGGCAAGTCTCTTTACTCGTTCCATAATACATCACCTCGTGACTAACTCCTTAGTCGTTTGCTTGCAAGCTTATGATGTGTATTACCGAGAGGGCCCGGAGATACCTCTCCGATACTCAGAGTGACAAATTCTAATCTCGATCTATGCCAACCCAACAAACACCTTGGGAGATACCTGTAGAGCATCTTTATAATCATCCAGTTATGTTGTGACGTTTGATAGCACACAAGGCATTCCTCCGGTATCCGGGAGTTGAATAATCTCATAGTTTAAGGAATATGTATTTGACATGAAGAAAGCAATGGCAACAAAACTGAACGATCATTATGCTAAGCTAACGGATGAGTCTTGTCCATCACATCATTCTCCTAATGATGTGATCCCGTTGTCAAATTACAACTCATGTCAATGGTTAGGAAACCTTAACCATCTTTGATCAACGAGCTAGTCTAGTAGAGGCTCACTAGGGACACACTGTTTGTTTATGTATTCACACATGTATTAATGTTTCCGATCAATACAATTATAGCATGAATAATAAACCTTTATCATGAATAAGGAAATATAGAATAACAACTTTATTATTGCCTCTAGGGCATTCAGTAACACCTCTTCTCCCCACTGTAATCTCTACTTAAATATGGTGCTCAACACTATATATTATTATCCAATGATATGTGGTTATCCTATGATGTTTGAGTAGGTCCGTTTTGTCCTATGGGTTGATTGATGATCGTGTTTGGTTGAGTTGTATGTTTTATTTTGGTTCTGTCCTATGATGCCCTCCTTGTCGCGCAAGTGTGAGGGATTCCCTCTATAGGGTGTTGCAACACGTTCATGATTCTCTTATAGTGGGCGGTGTAGGATCGAAAGTATGTCTAGAGGGGGGGGGCTGATTAGACTACTTGACCACATAATAATCTTGCCTTTTCCCAATTTTAAGTCTTGGAAGATTTTAGCAACTTAGCACAAGTCAAGAAATCAACCTACACATGCAAGTGTAAGAGTATAGCAGCGGAATGTGAAACATTGCATATGAAGGTAAAGGGAGGAGTTTGGAGGGAGCAAACACAATGCAGACATGGAGATTTTTTCCCGTGGTTCTGATAGGTGGTGCTATCATACATCCACGTTGATGGAGACTTCAACCCACGAAGGGTAATGGTTGCGCGAGTCCACGGAGGGCTCCACCTACGAAGGGTCCACGAAGAAGCAACTTTGTCTATTCCACCATGGCCATCTCCCATGAAGGACTTGCCTCACTAGGGTAGATCTTTACGAAGTAGGCGATCTCCTTGCCCGTACAAACTCCTTGGTTCAACTCCACAATCTTGACGGAGGCTCCCAAGTGACACCTAACCAATCTAGGAGACAACACTCTCCAAAAGGTAATAGATGTTGTGTTGATGATGAACTCCTTGCTCTTGTGCTTCAAATGATAGTCTCCCCAACACTCAACTCTCTCTCACAGATTTGGATTTGGTGGAAAGATGATTTGAGTGGAAAGCAACTTGGGGAAGGCTAGAGATCAAGATTCATATGGTTGGAATGGAATATCTTGGTCTCAAAACATGAGTAGGTGGTTCTCTCTCAGAAAATGTATGTTGGAAGTGTAGGCATGTTCGGATGGCTCTCCTCACGAATGAAGAGAAGGGTGGAGGGGTATATATAGCCTCCACACAAAATCTAACCGTTACACACAATTCACCAAACTTGGTGGAACCGAATCAGAAAATCGGTCGGACCGATTTAGTTCAAATTGTGAACGTTAGGATTTTTGGTGGGATCGACATGTCAACTCGGCAGGACCGATTTCATTAGGGTTAGGGCATAACGTAATCTCGGTGCGACCAATTATGCAAACTCGGTAGGACCGATTTTGGTAATAAGCTAACCAGAGAGTTGGTCAGGCAAACTCGGTGGGACTGAATCGCTCATTTCGGTGAGACTGAAACATGACGAAAGGGAAACAGAGAGTTTGCAATGCAAACTCGGTGGGACCGATTACACAAACTCGGTGGGACCGATTACACAAACTCGGTGGGACCGATTTTGGTAATAAGCTAACTAGAGAGTTGGTCAGGCAAACTCGGTGGGACCGAATCGCTCATTTGGGTGAGACCGAAATGTTACAAAAGGGAAACAGAGAGTTTGCATTGCGAACTCGGTGGGACCGATCGCTCATCTCGGTTGGACCGAAACATTACGAAGGGAAACAGTGAGTTTGCAATCCCATCTCGGTGAGACCGAAATCCCTATTGGTGAGACCGAAGTGACTAGGGTTTGTGGCAGTGGCTATGTCAAGTGAACTCGGTGGCGTCGGATAGATTATTTTGGTGGGGCCGAATTTGACTTTTTGGTTTGGAACATATGTGGATATGAGAAAGTGGTTGAGGGTTTTGGAGCATATCACTAAGAATTTTGAGCAAGAAAGCGATTAAGCAACACCTCATCCCATTTTAATAGTATTGGCTTTTCCTATGGACTCAATGTGATCTTGGATCATTAAAAGTAAAATGTAGAGTCTTGAGCTTGAGCCAATATGCGTCCTTAGCATTTTGAGGGGTCCACATTCCTAATCCATGCCATGCCAATCATTGAGCTTTCCTGAAATATTTATCTTGAAATAGCATTAGCTCAATGAGCTATATGTTGTTAATAATTACCAAAACCACCCAGGGATAGTTGCACTTTCAATCTCCCCTTTTTGGTAATTGGTGACAACATATAGATCAAAGCTTCGACAGATGATAATAAGATTGAAATACATCGTTGCTTTGAGAAGTATGTGATAAGCAAGAGCTCCCCCTAAATTTGTGCACTATTTAAGATTTGCTTTTGAATGCAAATGCACAATCGATTAGGATCATGGGTCACTCTTCCATGTCACATACATCTTGGTGGAGCGCTCAAAATTATATGAATTGAAACATGCACTCATCACCAAGCAAAGTGAATGATCATACATTGAAAATAAGAGATAATATCACCCAAGCAAGCATTAAAGTAGCATATGATCAAACACATGATAATACAAGTATCTCACACAGACATAGAGTATCAACCAAGCACACAAAAAGTTTGACCAAAAGCAAGAGAGACAAAGAATCAAAACACTCTCTCTCAAAGCCTACGATCTATACATTTCTCCCCCTTTGGCAACAAGTTACCAAAAAGTTCGAAAATGCATAGTTCTATGCGTCTCTCACGCTTGGTCTTCGGGAGGTGGTGTAGAGAGAACTCCAAGAACGAAGGCATCAGTTGATGTAGCTGGAGCTGGTGGAGTGGCTGCTGGAGGTGGAACTGAAGCTGTTGCTGCTGGTGCAGATGAAGTAGCTCTCGTATCTGGCACAGGCACTGCAGCTGACCTCTGACTCCTTAGCACTCACTAAAAAGCATCCGTAGTACCTTGTCCTCTCTTCTCCTCTGCTTCCTCCTGGAGCTGCTCAACTACTGTCTGAATCTCAGTGACCTTTAGATCAAGATCATAAAACTTTGTTTCTATAATCCTCTCCAAGCTCTCCTGATTCTGAGTCAGGGTGTCCAAGCCCTTCTCAATCCTCAATGTAGCTTGAATTAGATAACCCAATTGATCTTGTTTGCTCTTCAGGAACACTACAGATGCCTCCTCAATGCTTGGCATCTTTGCAGCTTTCTCTGCCTTTGACTTAGCTCTCTTCTCTTGTGCTTGTGCTGATGAAGGTTCATTATCATTCATTACAACTTCATTATCTTCAAAATCTGGGTACAAGGGTAAATGCTCCTTATCCAACAGGAAGTACCTGTGCCCATCTTTGAGTTGATGAGAACCTGAATGTGTGGAGCGTACCCACAAGATCTCTTCTGGTCACCAGCTGTCCTCTTGATTGTTTCCACAATCAGACTCATGACCTTGAATTTTTGAGGAACATCAAAGATTTGCAGCAAGTTGATGGAATGTCCCCTTATCATCTTGTGATCTCTAGATTTGGGTAACAATGTACGCCTCAGGATGGTGTTGATAGTAGGCAGACCAGACAACAAATAGTGCACAGATCCAAGCTTGTGTGTCTCCAAAGCTTTATCAGGGATCTCTTTGTACATATTTGCCATAGAGTTGTGGTCTTTCTTCTTCTTGGCATACACATCCAAAACATCCTCACGCACTTCTGGGGCTTTGATCAACTTGGCCCATTCTTCAATAGTTGATTCGTACCTTGTACCTTCAGACATCCACACTATCCTCCCATCTGGATAGAAATGAACAGTAGAGTAAAACTGCATGATTAGCTCATCATTCCATTTTGTGAGCTTCTCTCCAACAAACTCGTCAACACCACATGCTTTGAAGCTTTCATGTACACCTGTGAAGTGATCTTCATTCTCATCAATGAATTCCCAATCGACCCAGTTCATATCGCAGACAATTGGCTTCTTGTCGAGCAGAATAGTCTCATAGAAGTCTTGTTGTTCTTTGGTGTGGAACCTATAGTCCACTGCACTCCTGCTCCTCACAGCATAGGGATCATACTGTCGCCACAATCTCAGTCCTGCATCTTTCCTGATGTGCATGTCCTCTACCACTGGATGAGTATCATTGTGATCTGGAATCTTGGGTTTCAGTTTTCTTAGCACTAGGGCTTCATCATCCTCTTCTTCAACTTCAGGCACTCGGGCCTTGTTCTTCTCTTCTGCAGGAATGTTTTTGGTGCTTCTCTTTGGCTTAGTGGGCTTCTGAGCTTGAGCTATTGCTTTGGGAGCAGTTTTGGGCTTTGATGGAGCAGCCCCTGACTTGATTGCATCTCCCATAAGCTTCTGAGACTTGGGAGCTGGAGCAACATCCTCTTCCTCTTCTTCTTCTTCTTCTTCATCTGATTTTCTCATAGAGGGGTATCCAAGCACCTTTGTAGTTGTTGTCCTTGCTTTCTTCCTTTTCTTCTGCCCTTCTCCAGCTGCCGCATCATCACTATGTTGTTCAATGGTGAACTTCATAGTTTCATTTGTAGGAACTTTCCTAGGCTTGGACATTGGAATCCTTCTTGTTCAACCCTGGCTTAGTTGCAGCAGCTGTGCCATACTCGTTCTTCAGCACCTTCTTCTTAGAGATCACTTCTTCTTCAACAGCCACATAATCCTCATCCTCAGAATCTGAGGTTTTCTTCTTCCTTGATCTGGTGGCTGCTTTGGGCAAGTTACTTGGTGTGCTCCTGCTACCCTCATCATAGCTGCTTGAGGGACTAGTGCCCTCACTAAATTGCACTTGCTCTTCAGATCTGTTTTGACTATCACTTTGGTCAGACATCTTGGCAATCACACTGACAAGAAACCCTGTGAATAGATATAGATGAGCTATAATGGATGAGCATCACAAAGTGTAGAGTTTTTGCAAAACAGACGAGTCAAAAACTTAGTTTTAGCTCTCCACAGAAAACATTTTGGAGATACCGATTTGTTAAACTCGGTGATACCGAAGCAACTTTTGGAACCTAAACTAGTGAACTCGGTCAGACCGAGTCACGGTTTGGTGGCACCGAGATTGCTAGGGTTTCACAGAGAGTAGAACTCGGTCGCACCGATTTGCAATTTTCAGTCAGACCGAAAAGCGCATGTGCAATGGCCTAAGCCAAATCGGTGAGACCAATTTATACAACTCGGTCGGCCCGAGATGAGTTCGGCTGAGACCTAACCCTAAATTTTCGGATCAAACCTAACCTAAAGGATGTTTTCTCTGGATAGATAATTTTCATACGTAGCAATGATCATGGCAAATCAATGTGCTAGTAATCGGAGTAAGGAAATAGCACAAAGTATCGAACCCATACCCTAGTTCGGCGGGAGTTCGCTACGGCGGCAATGGCGGAGCAGAATTCCGTTGATGGCGACGAAAACCAGCGGCGGGAGGTCGCTGGCGGCGAGGAGACGATCCAGAGACCCGAGGAGGCAGAGCAGGATATGCGCGGACTGAGGGCTTTTGAAGAAATTTCCAAAATCTCACCCGTGGATATATATATCCCGACCCTGTTGTCGGCGTTCTGGGAACGGGGGTCCACAGACTTGCCTGCCTGCGGCCTGCGGCGTGGCTCAAAGGGGGCCCAGCATGGCCCATCTTCATCAACACGGACCCAAGACCCTCGCGAGGGGCCAAGCCTCGCGGGGCGGGCGACACGGAGCTTCCTCAGGCACGGACTCATCAGGCTGGCTCGCGAGGAGGAGGAGAGATCAAGGCGGGGTACCTCACGAGGTGCCCGTGACGTAAGCCATGACGACCAAAGGCGCCAGGCGGGCGCCAGCCCGTGCAGTGTCCTCCTTTCCTCTTTGGTGCAAAGGGGGCAAGCGCAGGCGAGAGCATCAAGCAAAGGCACCTGTTTCGATGCAACAAGACCAAGACCAGTCCAACAAAAGGAAGGAAGTCATTGTGGAGCCCAAGCCAGTGTCACCACCAGAGCCTTTGGCAGGTGAGGACCAACTTTAGTCAGGATAAGTGTACCAGATGTTCCCCTTCAAAATGGCCAATTGTTGGCGCCCTTCCCGCTCAATATTTGGGAAGAGGCCCAGGGCCTTTGCCTATAAATAGGACTAGCCACCCCCAGAGTAGAGGGGCAGATCGATGGACAATCAGATCGGAGAAAGAGAGAGAGAGAGAGAGAGAGAGAGAGAGAGAGAAGGGCGGCCGAACTCCTCCTAAGTAGTTCATCGCCCCGGCCAAGAACAGACCCTCGCGAGGCTGTTCTTCCTTGTATTATTCATCATCATCAGCCCAAGAGGCAATCCACCACACAACCACATTGGAGTAGGGTATCACACCACATCGGTGGCCCGAACCAGTATAAACCCTGTGTCTCTTGTGTTGTTCTTTCCGGTAGCTTAGATCTTTGCGAGGCGGAGGGGTACATATAGGTAGGAGGCGTAATCTCCGCGCGCACCCCAGAGTTCGAACCTCAAGGGTCTGCCGGAACCCGAAATCCGACATTTGGCGCGCCAGGTAGGGGTGTGCCGGAATCCACCTTCTACCGCTTTGTGCCCCGTCGCGTCGTCATCACCATGTCCGGCGACCAGGCGGGTAACCCAGATCCATGGGCGGCATGGCCCGCCCGCATAGAGCCGCTCGCCTCGGGCGACCCCGTGCCCCAGGCTGCTCGCGGTACGCAAGGCGCTGCGAGCCGCGGGCGACACAGAGAGGCTTCGACGGCTCTCACACCACGGCAGGCGCGGTCGGCAGCAAGGGCCTCCAATCACGCCGCGACCACGACACCGTACACTCGCCGGGAGCAGGCGAACTCGAGGGCCGCGCTCACGGTGGCCCGGGAGCTGCTGCAGTGCAGGCTGCTGGAGGGCGGCCGCGACGTGTTGCTGGAGCGGGTGGCAGAGCTCCTGGGCTTTGCCGCCTCAAGGGCTCACCCCTTCTAGATCCAGCTCCCAATTCAAGCCCAGAACGGCCCGCGCGGGGGCTCCGCGCGCGCCCGCGAGCTCCAAGGCCACTCCAACGCTAGCGAGGCTGTCGGCACCGGACCGGCGGCGGCGATGCCCCCGCTCCCGGTCCGCGAAGAAGAAGGACGCGACGTAGCCCACGGCCCCAGCGGGCAGCCGCGCTTCCACCCCACGGTGGGCGCGTCAAGCAGAGCTGCATGGCACGCGGGGCACTACGACGTGGCCTTCGGGATGACGGCGCCAGAAGAATACGTGCCCCACATGGTGGACCAAGGGCACCCTCACGAGGGCGAACAAGGCTCGCTCCTCAGCCCAAGCTGGGGGGACGAGGCTTCAGAAGCTGAGCTCTTCCAGGAGCCCCGAGACGGTCCCATTGGCCACGCTGGAGGCAACGAATATCGGGTACCGCTAATTCCTCAGGAGCAGGCATACGCTAATCATGGATCGCAGGAGGTGCAGGTCGCCACAGCGAATAGCTGCCCGCTCCCGCGGTCTCCTACCCCTCGGGAGGAGGGCGCAGGGGGCTGCAGGAGAGGGGCAGAGATCCGACATCACCACCGCGGCGTTCGGAGCAAGGCGTTCTCAGGAGGTAGGCCCTCCGCTGGGGAGGTGCCTCAGGGCCTGCCCCTGGCAGAGGACCCGTGGTCGTTGGGGGAACCGCTGGCGACCGCTCTACCCCATCGGCGGTGTCCTGGTTTCCGGTCGTTGTTGATGGCACTAGAGTGTGGCGCAAGGCGGGGCCCTCGTCTGGCGATATGAAGCAAGGCCGGTACCTGTGAAGAAGGCCCAGTGCCTATGAAGCTCGCTGCCTCGTGACACTCTCACATAATAATGAGTGGGGCTGTACACGCCCTGGAGTCTCAGGGGTGCCGGCCTCAGGCCCTGGGGCTCCCTCCCACGCCTAGTGGCAGTACTTAGCTCCGCGCTGGTGAGAAGACATCCAAGACTAGATTATGTGCCGGACGCGGCTTTTTGTCTGCTTTCATTGCCTTTTCCTTTGATTGTCACTTTCCCCCGTTGGATTTAAGTTGAATTCGAATTTGAGATTTGCGTGTGTTCGGGGAAGGGGTGCTTAGTCTCATTCAAGCAATTTCTCGTGTTTTGATGACCACTTCGCCTCAGCTGCCTCCCCTTGCAAGCCCCTCGCGAGCCGGGTCAGGCCCAGCTTGCGCGCAGCCCAGACTGCCGCCGCCGCGTCCTCTCAGGAGGGTTTTTTTACTGCAGATCCTACGGGTTTGATCAGGGAACACCCGGGACACCACAGCCTCCCACAGGCTACCTCAGGGCTCGCGCGGAACAAAGGTAGACTAGCCAACTAGCACGTCGCTTAGCCAACCGCTTGGCATGGGCGCATGGGCAATGTAACATCTACTAATACGATAAATGCAAGTTTTACATGAGGGGCTCCCCCTCCCAAAATGCTCTCACAACTATCAGGCCAAAACCTGAGTTCTATTCATGCAGGGTACAGAAACAGGAACGATGCATAATCAGTCTGATAAATCCCCCAATGCGTCCTCAGGAGCGCCTCTCGAGCCGTTGCTGGCATCGCTGGGCTCGCTGTCGCTGTCTGCGTTGTCGCCAGCGGCGACAGGGCCGTTCACCACGCCGCCCTCCTCGGCAGCCACGATCACGCCGTCGTTGTCTAAAGCGATGGCCCTGACAAGAGCATCTACATTGTCTTCCACCTAGTGCGCCAGGTCATCCCGGACGGCCTGGGGAACTGGGGCGATGGCAGCGTCGAAATCGAAGTGGGGATCCATGTTCCTGAGGTGGATGAAGACGCGAGAAAAGGCACGCCCGAGCAGGGCGCGATTCCTCTTCTCCACCAACCTGTCGGCCCTGACCGACCGCGCCTCCAGCTGCGTCACCACGTCGGTGAAGAATTGAAGGTTGCCGGCGTAGTTGATTGCGTGCGGCTCGCCGACAGCCGCCTCGCAGATGTTACCCAAGGCTGTGTTGGCTCTCTCCCGGAGCGTGGTGAGCATGGGGCCGTGCTCATGCTCCAGGATCCGCCGTTGGCGTATCTCGTCCTCATTCTGGCGCGCGACGGCTTCGGCCTCCTCCACCCGATGGCGAAGAAGGAACACTTCGGCCTGGGAGGTGGTTGACTCCCCTTGCGCCACCTCAAGGGCGGCCCGAAGAGCATCGGCCCGCCGCGTCGCTTCCTCCAGCTTGGCCCTCAAGGAAGCAGTCCTACCTTCATCCTCGACCCGGATCAACTCCAGCTTTCCCTCAAACTCGCGCTCGAGGTTTAGGCGCGCAGTCGCCACCCGACGCCTGACCTCCTCCAGGACACAGGCTTCCCGTGCAGCGACATCATCCTCCGCCTGCGTCACCAAGCGCTCCCTCGTCTCCAGACGCTCGTACTCGCGCGTACGTTCGGCGGCTTCCAGCGTCAGCGCCTCCTCACACTTCTGGAGCCTTGCCGGGTCGCCAGAGGCCACCTTATCAACGCAAGGGCTGCCTCGCGCAGCTCCACTTGCTCTTCCAGTGAGTGGCGCCGGGCTAGGAGCTCCCGAGCCCGCTCCTCCGCCGCCTCTCGCCGCCGGTCAGCTTCCCGGGCCTCCTCAGCGGCCCGAGATTGGGCCTCCCGAGAGGCCGCCAACGACGCCTTGGCCTTTTCATCGTCAAGATCGCGCTGATGGCGCGCAAGGGCGACGGCACCCTCCAGCTCGCGCCTCTCTGCAGCCAGGCGTAGGCCCTCGGCCTCAAGGCGCGCCTCTTCATCAGCAAGCTCCTCACCAAGCAGGTCCACCGCGTCAGCCGCCCTTCGAAGGAATCCTTGGCGGAGAGCGCGATGCTCCCGAGCGCGCTCGCGCACATCTTCCACACCATTACCTGCCCCAAGCAAGCGCCGGAGGCCACGAATCGGCACTCCCCCTCCGGGCAGGGGGCTTGGGGCTGGCACCCTCGCGACGGTCGGGCACACCACGCCAGGAGCCCGGCCTGGAGCCAGCTCGTCCCCAGATGAAGAGCGCAGGAAACGCCTCAGCCAATCGCAGTCCACGACCAGGCGAGAAGCCCACGGCAGGCTGGCTATGCCACGAGAAGGCCCGCGAGGGAAGACCACGGGGTGCGCAGGGCCTCGATGCACCCCGGGACGGTTCGCCCCTCCGATCACCCTCACTACAAGGGCTGTGCTGCTCGGCGCGCTTGAGGACGGTGGAGGGAGCGAAACCAAGGGGGATGGCACCTCAGCCGTCTCCGCGAGCTCGGCTGGAAGGGGCCTGCAGAACAAGGATCAGCAAGAGCAACAAAAAGACCGGGAGCTGGAAAAGGAGAAGGCTTACTCATCAGTGGTGAAGTACTTCCTACGCTTCAGCAGGCGACAAGGGTAATCGTCGCCCAGGGCCTCCCTTTTCTTCCGGAGGGCCTTAAAGTCCACGCGGAAGCGGCCCAAGAGTTGAGCGCAGGGATCAGCCTGCGACGAGGACGGAGCGTCAAGACGATCCGCGTCAAGGACGCCTGCCTGGTGTGCACTGACAATCGCCTCACCAGGAGAAGTAGCCGGAGCCTCAGGGGCCTCAGCCGTAGGCGCTGAGGGCAGCTGCTCGCCGCTCTCAGCCTCGGCGGCACAGGCCCCAGCAGCTGCTCCCTCATGAGCATCGCCTGGCGCTGTCACCCCGTCGGGAGGCCCCTCGACCTCTGGCGCCTGATGCCTCCCTGCCCCACCACTTGAGGAAGAGTCGCCTTGGCCGACTGGAAGGGCAGTAACCATCACTGGGTTCTCGCGAGGCCCCTGGAGGCCGGCAGGGCGCGGCCCCCATTCATCCAAGATAGGCATCTGCTTCACAAAATCGTCCTTGTTCCGGCAGAGGTACAGCAGGGCCCCTCCCCGCTGGATGCTGCCCGGGTTGGGGTCACCAGTTAGGATCAAGAGCACTGTCCTCAGCACTTCAGGCGTCAGGTCCTCTTCCTGGAGCCTCATACGATCACCACGCCCGCTGAAGGCCCACATCCGACGGGAGTGGCGTTGGAGAGGAGCAATGCGGCGTAGCAGGAACTCCTTCACCATCTTGGGCGCTGTCACGCCGATCGACTTCAAGAACGTGAAGCGGTGCCAGACAAAGGCGAGTCGGGGGCTCTCGAGCGTCTCCTGGCCCCAACCCGAATTGGGGACAGCAGGCGAAGTTGGCTCTGACAGCAGGGGGCTGGGCACCCCAACATCCACATACAGCCACCGCTCGCGGAACCCAGCCGAAGGCGAAGGGAGCCCGAAGTCGATCCCTGAGGCCGCCGTCTCAGACGCGGCGACGAAGCTCACGCACGCCGAGCACTTGGTAGGGTCGACAAGGCACAGAGAGAAGAAGTGACGCAGCAAGGCAACCGAAGGAGGGATGCCCATCATTGCCTCGCAAACAAAGGCGAAGACCGAAAGAAGGGTGATGGATTCAGGACCCAGATGCATCATGTGGATCTGGTAGTGGGAAAGCACGGCATTGAAGAAATCAGAAAAAGGGGGAACCAGACCCGCCCACAGGGCATCAGCAAAATATTGGACCTCGGTGATTATCCTATCGGTGGGGAGGTGACATGTGGGCCAGGCCGTCGTCCTCCCGCATTCGTTGAAGATAGTAGCCAAAGCCAAGCTGACCTTGCCCATGACCTCTCGATTGATTATGATCAACCGGCCGACGGCGGGGGCCACTAGCGGCGGCGAGCGAGGCGGAGGAGTGGGTTTCTTCCCTCTTCCCTTCTTCGTCGGAGCCATGACGATGGGAAGGGGGAGAGAAGGTTCAAGATTGGGTTGAAAACAGGAGCTGGAGTTCGAGCGGAGGAAGGACAGAGGGCGCTCGAACAAAAGAAAGGGAGCGACTGTGTACAACTACGAGTCCGCCTAGCATGGCGCGGAATAAGAGGGCGTGGGGGAACAGTGCCGCCCACGTCCAATCAACCGCCACGCGGCGCCCAAGGCCACAGGCTGTTAGGACCTGCGGCGCTTCGCCCTTGTCCTTTCGCCTCCCTGCATGGCCAAGTCTGGGCGCGCCTTGGGCCCTGGGGCTACTGCCGGCGTTCTGGGAACGGGGGTCCCCAGACTTGCCTGCCTGCGGCCTGCGGTGTGGCTCAAAGGGGCCCCAACACGGCCCATCTTCATCAACACGGACCCAAGACCCTTGCGAGGGGCCAAGCCTCAGGGGGCGGACGACACGGAGCTTCCTCAGGCACGGCCTCATCAGGATGGCTCGCGAGGAGGCGGAGAGATCAAGGCAGGGTACCTCACGAGGTGCCCATGACGCAAGCCATGACGACCAAAGGCGCCAGGCGGGCGCCAGCCCGTGCAGTGTCCTCCTTTCCTCTTTGGTGCAAAGGGGGCAAGCGCAGGCGAGAGCATCAAGCAAAGGCACCCGTTTCGGTACAACGAGACCAAGACCAGTCCAATGGAAGGAAGGAAGTCATTGTGGAGCCCAAGCCAGCGTCACCACCAGAGCCTTTGGCAGGCGAGGACCAACTTTAGTCAGGATAAGTGTACCAGATGTTCCCCTTCAAAATGGCCAATTGTTGACGCCCTTCCCGCTCAATATTTGCGAAGAGGCCCAGGGCCTTTGCCTATAAATAGGACTAGCCACCCCCAGAGTAGAGGGGCGGATCGATCGGCAATTAGATCGGAGAAACAGAGAGAGAGAGAGAAGGGCGGCCGAACTCCTCCTAAGTAGTTCGTTGCCCCGGCCAAGAACAGACCCTCGCGAGGTTGTTCTTCCTTGTATTATTCATCATCATCAGCCCAAGAGGCAATCCACCACACCACCACACTAGAGTAGGGTATTACACCACATCGGTGGCCCGAACCAGTATAAATCCTGTGTCTCTTGTGTTGTTCTTTCCGGTAGCTTAGATCTTTGCGAGGCGGAGGAGTACAGGTAGGTAGGAGGCGTAATCTCCGCGTGCACCCCAGAGTTCGAACCTCAAGGGTCTGCCGGAACCCGAAATCCGACACCTGTCGGTGTGACCGAGTCGAACAACTCGGTAGTACCGAGATGCAGAATCGCAAGCGTATACTACAACTCGGTGTGACTAAAAGGTTCAAATTGGTTGCACCGAGATGGAAAACCTAGATCAACTTAGTGAACTCGGTGTGACCGAAGTGGATGACTCGGTCATACCAAAATGCACAAAGAGGTTTTGGTAGTTTAAGTCTATGACGAATTGGGGACACCGAGTGCTCCTCACACAGAGTGGTTCAAATCTGACTTGATCAAACTTTGTGATGTAGCATGAATAGAGTTTGAGAGGAGAAAAACATAGATAGCTAGAGGGTGTTCTTAGGCATTCTTGTCCATCCATTTGGCAAAAGAGAAAAAGCCAAACAATCAAAGCAACAAATGGATGTCCTTGAATGAGTAAAATATGCAATCAACATGCTCACACAATAAAATGGCAAATGAAACATGTGACAAAGCATGCACAAACACTCTAGCATCTATCAAGCAATTGGCGATGACTAGGTCATCTATATATGAGTATATCGACTTAGGAGTCAAATGAGAACATTTGATCATAGGTCATACTCATCGTTTAAGCACATGTGGGGTTACCACTTTTACATAAATGTGTTCACACCATTAGAGTTGCTTTAGCTCAATTGGTTAGAGTAAAGCTCCCCCTAGATGTGGTATCCCCCCTAAGGGATGAACTAACCTTGGGTTTTGTCGATGATGAATTCATGTAGATGTTGAAGATGTGGATGCTCAATGTCGATGTAGATCATTTGGAGCAATCCATTGGAGTGAGTTGCACCTTTAATACCTACACGGGTTAGTCCCACAAGGAACAAACAAGGATGTCCATAGACATAGAGTGAAGTTCACACAAGATGATGTCCATGAAAGCATTAGGTTACCTTGTCCCTTGTCTTACCAACAAGAGGGTTTGTGACTCCTTGAACTAGTGCAAGATGTGGAAGTTGTTTGCACTTGTCCTCGCCAAGATGATATGAGTGAAGTATGTTGGCGGAGTCACCCTCAATAACTCTCTAGTTCCTTTTCTTCGGGATCCACATCATCTTGGTGGGAATCCTTGGAGTTGTAGTCGTACTTGATGAAGTAGAACTTGATGTAGTCTTGGTAACCCACTTGACCAAGGCCTTAGGAGCTTCTTCAAATGCATCAATCTCCTCTTGAAGCTTGTCCTTCCCTTTTTGCTTGTGGTCTTGTGGTGGAAGATCATCTTGAGCTTATGTCCCTTGGAAAGAAGTAGGACCATACTTCTCTTGTTGTTGAACAAACTTCGTGTTTGGGTATTGATCTTCTTTCCACTCAACTCCATTGGCATTGAACTTTCGTTCAAAACCAACACCTTGATTCTTCCGGTGTCTTCCTTGCTTGCGTACAATTTCCTCAAATTGCTTACTCCCGGCAAGGCTCTTGTAAACACCTTTCTCTATAATTCCCTTCAATAATCTATTTTCTTGCTCAAGTGTAACTTGGCTAAGAGAATCATTAGTGGAATCAAGAGAACTACTAGAAGCAACAATATTGGATTTAACATGATTGTTATATTTGATCCAATCTAGCAAGCGTAGCCAGCCCCACCCATGGGTGAAATTGTACAGCTCCCTATCTCGTTGAAAGCCCCTTTGCTTACGGAAGAGAAGAGTTGGATGCCGTGGTGGGAAAGCTCCCGTTTCAACTTTGCTTCTTGTAAGCTTCGGGATAAATAGCTCACTTGCAGGATCTAATCTCATTCTATGGGAACAGCTTTCATTTCTATCTTTTGGCTTAAAGTGGTGAACAAATCCTTTCTCTTCACTTTTTGTGCTCCGCATGGCTCCGGTCAAGATGTGACTCATCCTGTATATACATAATTAGGAGACCTCTCACGAACTTGTTAAAGAAAGGAGTACCATTTACTACTAGAAGAAGAATCTTTCTTACTCTTGTTGCTAGATTTAACTTGTGGCATGTAAGTAGACACGAGTAAACGCTTGGCAATGTAAGAACTTTTCTTGCGAAGATCATCATTGGTTGCTTTTAAGAACCCATGCTCTTGCTCAAGGTTGAGTTTTTCAAAGCGTAACTTTTCATGAGTCTTCAAAAGTTCTCGATGATCTTCCAAGGTAGTTTCATGAGCTAACTTAAGAGTGTCTAGTTCTTTAGTTAGACGCTCAATATCATTCTTATCATCATCATTCGTTTTATCTTGATTATCATGATTAATAGCAAGTTCATCATAGTTTTCATCACTAGAGTTGTCGACAAGTAAATCATCATCACCTAGCAAATCATCTTCATCACTATTGAAATCAACATACTCGGGGTGTGATACCTTTGGTCCTTTAGCCATGAAGCATCTTACAATTCCTTCATTTGGTGAGTCAAATATGTCATAGGAGTTGGTTGACACAAGTGCTAGACCGGCAACACCTTCATCTTGAGTATATTCATAGTCGGAGTGATAACTTCTCTCAGAGTGATTGTTGGAGTCGGAGCTGGATACCCATTCACCAACATGAGCTTGATGTCTTCGATTTGTGTAGCTCCTTGATGACTTGTCCTTCCTTTCCGAATCCTTGCTTCTCCGTGATGTTCTTCGTTCATAATGGTCATCTCTACTCCTTCTCTCTCTAGATGGTGATTCTTCTCTTCTACTTCTCCTCTTGGGTGAACCTTCACTTCTTTTGTAGGGGGCCGTACACTCATTGGAGTAGTGTCCAGGTCTTCCACAATTGTAGCAATTACGTTCACGACTCGAAGATCTTTTGTCATTGTAGGACCTTGACTTGGAACTTCTTTCCTTGCTTCTACTCTTGTAGAACTTGTTAAAATTCTTCACCACTAGGCTCAATTACTCATTGAAGGTTTGTTTCTCACTTGAAGATGTGGGAGCATCACATGAGGCTTTGTATGCACCACTTGACTTGTTGTAAAGCTCTTCCTTATCCTTGAGTGACATCTCATGAGCAAGAATTCTTCCAATGACTTCCGTAGGCTTGAGATCTCTGTAATTGGGCATCATTTGGATCAATGTGCACACAGTATCATATTTTCCGTCCAAGGCTCTTAGGATCTTCTCTATGATGAATCTATTGGTCATCTCTTCACTTCCTAAGCCGGCAATCTCATTTGTGATGAGAGCAAGCCTAGAGTACATTTCAGCGACACCTTCACCATCCTTCATTTTGAATTTGTCAAGTTGACTTTGAAGCACATCCAATTTGGATTCCTTGACGGATTCGGTACCTTCGTGCATATCAATCAAAGTATCCCAAATTTCCTTTGCATTCTCAAGATGGCTGATTTTCTTGAATTCTTCGGGGAACAATCCGTTGAAGAGAATATCACAAGCTTGAGCATTGTATTGCAGCATCTTCAACCCTTCCGCGGTAGCTTCACTGTTCGGTTCTCTCCCATCAAAGAATTCACCTTGCAAGCCAACACACACAATAGCCCAAACAGTGGGGTTATGTCCAAGAATATGCATTTTCATCTTATGCTTCCAACTGAAATTAGTACCATCAAAATAAGGACCTCTACGGTGGTAATTTCCCTCGCTAGACGCCATACTCTCCTAGGTTGTGAAACCAAGGCTATGATCACCAAAAGCTATGGAAATCAAGGCAAATGGAGACCAAAGCTCTGATACCACTTGTAGGATCGAAAGTATGTCTAGAGGGGGGGGGGGTGATTAGACTACTTGACCAAATAAAAATCTAGCCTTTTCCCAATTTTAAGTCTTGGCAGATTTGAGCAACTTAGCACAAGTCAAGAAATCAACCTATGATGACCCACAAGTATAGGGGATCTATCGTAGTCCTTTCGATAAGTAAGAGTGTTGAACCCAACGAGGAGCAGAAGAAATGATGAGCGGTTTTCAGCAAGGTATTCTCTGCAAGCACTGAAATTATTGGTAACGGATAGTTTTGTGATAAGGTAATTTGTAACGAGCAACAAGTAACAAAAGTAAATAAAGTGCAGCAAGGTGGCCCAATCCTTTTTGTAGCAAAGGACAAGCCTGGACAAACTCTTATATAAAGAAAAGCGCTCCCGAGGACACATGGAAATTATCGTCAAGCTAGTTTTCATCACGTTCATATGATTCACGTTCGGTACTTTGATAATTTGATATGTGGGTGGACATGTGCTTGGGTGCTGTTCTTACTTGAACAAGCATCCCACTTATGATTAACCTCTATTGCAAGCATCTGCAACTACAAAAAAGTATTAAGGTAAACCTAACGCCCTTAAGATCATCAAGAGTGTATCCAATAGCAGCACGGTGCTTCTTCAGAGTTTTCAATAATTTATTTTCTTCATGCTCTGAAAGGTTAGCACTAATAATAACATGATATATCTTCTTTTCATCGAGATAAACATATTTAAGAGTATCAGGCAATGGTTTAAGCTCAAACACGGGATCACCCTTGGGTGGAGGAGGATCCCCTAGGATTTCAACAGGCAAGTTGTGTTTCAGAATAGGTCCCTGTTTAAAGAACACTTCATCTATTTCCCTTCTTTCACTCATAAACATATCATTTTCATGGTCTAGCAAATATTGTTCGAAAGGATCACTAGGAGGTATGACAATAGAAGCAAGAAAAATAATTTCATCCTTACTAGGTAATTCCTCTTCACGATGTTGTCTATGAAATTTAGAAAAGTTGAACTCATGAGACATATCATCGAAACCAACAGTAACAACATCCTTTTTGCAGTCTATCTTGGCATTAACAGTGTTCAAGAAGGGTGTACCAAATATAATGGGACAAAAGCTATCTTGTGGAGAACCAAGAACAAGAAAATCAGCAGGATATTTAGTTTTCCCACACAAGACTTCAGCATCTCTAACAATTCCAATTGGTGATATAGTATCTCTATTGGCAAGCTTAATTGTAACATCAATTTCTTCTAACTCAGCGGGTGCAATATCATGCATAATTTATTTATATAAATGAATAGGTATTGCACTAGCACTAGCACCCATATCACACAAGCCATGATAACAATGATCTCCTATTTTAACAGAAATAACAGGCATGCCTACCACAGGTCTATGTTTATCTTTAGCACAAGGTTTAGCAATTCTAGCAGTTTCATCACAGAAATAAATAACATGCCCATCAATATTATCAGCCAAGAGATCTTTAAAAATAGCAATATTAGGTTCGACTTTAACTTGCTCAGGAGGTGTATAAGTTCTAATATTGCTCTTACGAACCACAGTTGAAGCTTAAGCATGATCCTTTATTCTAACAGGGAAAGGTGGTTTCTCAACATAAGCAGTAGGAACAATAGGATCGTTATAAATGATAGTCTTTTCTTCAAATTTAATAGGTGCAACTACTTTTACTTCTATGGGAGGATGATATTTAAACCACTTCTCCTTAGGGAGATCAACGTGAGTAGCAAAAGATTCACAAAAAGAAGCTACTATCTCAGAGTTAAGTCCATATTTAGTGCTAAATTTACGAAAAACATCAGTATCCATAAAAGATTTAACACAATCAAACTTAGGCGTTATACCTGACTCCTTACCTTCGTCGAGGTCCCAATCTTCAGAGTTGTATTTAATTCTTTCCAATAAATCCCATTTGAATTCAATAGTCTTCATCATTAAAGAACTAGTACAAGAAGTATCGAGCATGATGCGATTGTTGTCAGAAAGCCGAGCATAAATTTTTTGAATAATCATTTCTCTTGAGAGCTCATGATTGGGGCAAGAATATAACATTGACTTAAGCCTTCCCCAAGCTTGAGCGATGCTTTCTCCTTCGCGAGGCCAAAAATTATATATATAATTACGATCACGATGAACAAGATGCATAGGACAAAACTTCTAATGAAATTCCAATTTCAATCGCTTGTAGTTCCATGATCCCATATCATCACATAGCCTATACCATGTCAATGCATCTCCCTTCAAAGATAAAGGGAAGAACTTCTTCTTGATAAAATCATCGGGCATACCTACAAGCTTAAATAATCCACAAACTTCATCCACATATATAAGGTGCTCATCAGGATGTAATGTTCCATCTCCTACAAAAGGATTAGCTAGCAGTTTTTCTATCATACCCGAAGGAACTTCAAAGTAGACATTTTCATTTTCAGTAGGTTCAGTAGGCTGAGGAGCAACTCTTTTCTCTACTGGTCGGGGTGAAGATACCCCGAACAAGCCCCTCAGAGGATTACTTTCCATAGAAACAAGTGATAGTAAATTTCAGCACACTACATAAATTTTTCCTTACCAAATTCCACCTACCAAAGGCGCTTCACTCCCCGGCAACGACGCCAGAAAAGAGTCTTGATGACCCACAAGTATAGGGGATCTATCGTAGTCCTTTTTATAAGTAAGAGTGTCAAACCCAACGAGGAGCAGAAGGAAATGATAAGCGGTTTTCAGCAAGGTATTATCCGCAAGCACTGAAATTATAGGTAACAGATAGTTTTGTGATCAGGTAATTCGTAACGAGCAACAAGTAACAAAATTAAATAAAGTACAGAAAGGTGGCCCAATCCTTTTTGTAGCAAAGGACAAGCCTGGACAAACTCTTATATAAAGAAAAACGCTCCCGAGGACACATGGGAATTATCGTCAAGCTAGTTTTCATCACGTTTCTATGATTCGCGTTCGGTACTTTGATAATTTGATATGTGGGTGGACCGGTGCGTGGGTGCTGTCCTTACTTGGACAAGCATCCCACTTATGATTAACTCCTATTGCAAGCATCCGCAACTACAAAATAAGTATTAAGGTAAACCTAACCATAGCATGAAACATATGGATCCAAATCATCCCCTTACGAAGCAACGCATAAACTAGGGTTTAAGCTTCTGTCACTCTAGCAACCCATCATCTACTTATTACTTCCCAATGCCTTCCTCTAGGCCCAAATAATGGTGAAGTGTCATGTAGTTGACGTTCACATAACACCACTAGAGGAGAGACAACATACATCTCTTCAAAATATCGAACGAATACCAAATTCACATGACTACTAATAGCAAGACTTCTCCCATGTCCTCAGGAACAAACGTAACTACTCACAAAGCATATTCATGTTCATAATCAGAGGAGTATTAATATGCATATAGGATCTGATCATATGATCTTCCACCAAATAAACCAACTAGCATCAACTACAAGGAGTAATCAACACTACTAGCAACCTACAGGTACCAATCCCGGACTTAGAGACAAGAATTGGATACAAGAGACGAACAAGGGTTTGAGAGGAGATGGTGCTGGTGAAGATGTTGATGGAGATTGGCCCCCTCCCGATGAGAGGAGCGTTGGTGATGACGATGGCGATGATTTCCCCCTCCCGGAGGGAAGTGTCCCCGGCAGAACAGCTCTGTCAGAGCCCTAGATTGGTTCCGCCTCGTGGCGGCGGAGTCTCGTCCCGAAAGCTTGCTTATGATTTTTCTTCGAACGAAAGGCTTCATATAGCAGAAGATGGGCACTGGAGGGCCAACAGGGGGTTCACGAGGCAGGGGGCGCGCCCAAGGGGGTAGGGCCCGCCCCCACCCTCGTGCCCAGGGTGTGGGTCCCCTCTGGTATTTCTTCCGCTCAATATTTTTTATTATTTCCAAAAATAACTTCCGTGGAGTTTCGGGGCTTTTGGAGTTGTGCAGAATAGCTCTCTAATATTTGCTCCTTTTCCAGCCCAAAATTCCAGCTGCCGGCATTCTCCCTCCTTATGTAAACCTTGTAAAATAAGAGAGAATATGCATAAGTATTGTGACATAATGTGTAATAACAACCCATAATGCTCCACCCACGAAGGGTCCATGAAGAAGCAACCTTGTCTATCCCACCATGGCCATCGCCCATGAAGGACTTGCCTCACTAGGGTAGATCTTCACGAAGTAGGCGATCTCCTTGCCCGTGCAAACTCCTTGGTTCAACTCCACAATCTTGACAGAGGCTCCCAAGTGACACCTAACCAATCTAGGAGACACCACTCTCCAAAAGGTAATAGATGGTGTCTTGATGATGAACTCCTTGCTCTTGTTCTTCAAATGATAGTCTTCCCAACACTCAACTCTCTCTCATAAATTTGGATTTGGTGGAAAGATGGTTTGAGTGGAAAGCAACTTGGGGAAGGCTAGAGATCAAGATTCATATGGTTGGAATGGAATATCTTGGTCTCAACACATGAGTAGGTGGTTCTCTCTCACAAAATGTATGCTGGAAGTGTAGGCATGTTATGATGGCTCTCCTCATGAATGAAGAGAAGGGTGGAGGGGTATACATATCCTTCACACAAAATCTAACCGTTACACACAATTCACCAAACTCAGTGGGACCGAATCAGAAAACTCGGTCGGACCGATTTAGTTCAAAATGTGAATGTTAGGATTTTCGATGGGACCGACATGTCAACTCGGTAGGACCGATTTCATTAGGGTTAGGGCATAACGTAATCTCGGTGCGACCGGTTACACAAACTCGGTGGGACCAATTTTGGTCATAAGCTAACCAGAGAGTTGGCCAGGCAAACTCGGTGGGACCGAATCACTCATTTCGGTTAGACCGAAACGTTACGAAAGGGAAACAAAGAGTTTGCATTGCGAACTCGGTGGACCGATCACTCATCTCGGTTGGACTGAAACGTTACGAAGGGAAATAGAGAGTGTGCAATCCCATCTCAGTGAGACCAAAATACCTATCGTTGAGACCGAAGTGACTAGGGTTTGTGGCAGCGGCTATGTCAAGTGAACTCGGTGGCGCCAGATAGAATATTTCAGTGGGGTCGAGTTTGACTTTTTGGTTTGGGACATATGTGGATATGAGAAAGGGGTTGAGGGTTTTGGAGCATATCACCAAGAATTTTGAGCAAGAAAGCCATTAAGCAACACCTCATCCCATTTTAATAGTATTGGCTTTTCCTATGGACTCAATGTGATCTTGGATCACTAAAAGTAAAATGTAGAGTCTTGAGCTTGAGCCAATATGTGTCCTTAGCATTTTGAGGGGTCCACATTCCTAATCCATGCCATGCCAATCATTGAGCTTTCCTGAAATATTTATCTTGAAATAGCATTAGCTCAATGAGCTATATGTTGTTAATAATTACCAAAACCACCCAGGGATAGTTGCAATTTCAGGCGGCGAGAGTGACAAAAGATTATACCCGAGTAAGTGGGTTGTTGCGTGATACGTGTCCAACATATCTATAATTTTTTATTGTTACATGTTATTATATTATCTGTTTTGGATGTTTTATATGCATTAATATGTTATTTTATATTATTTTTGGGACTAACTTATTAACCTTAGAGCCCAGTGCTAGTTTCTGTTTTTTCCTTGTTTTTGAGTTTTACATAAAAGGAATATCAAACGGAGTCCAAACAGAATAAAAATTTATGATGACTTTTCTTGGACAGGAACACTGAGGGAGTCCTGGACTAAGGGGTCCTCGGACATCCGGCCTGTTATCCATGGGCCGGACTGATGGGCTGTGAAGATACGAAGACCGAAGACTGCACCCGTGTCCTGATGGGACTCTCCTTGGCGTGGAAGGCAAGCTTGGCGACCGAATATGTAGATTCCTTTCTTTGTAACCGACCTTTTGTAACCCTAGATCCTCCCGGTGTCTATATAAACCGGAGGACTTAGTCCGGAGGGAGAGATACTCATTACCATAGTCATACAGGCTAGACTTCTAGGGTTTGGCCATTACGATCTCGTGGTAGATCAACTCTTGTAATACTAATATCCATCAAGATCCATCAAGCAGGAAGTAGGGTATTACCTCCATAGAGAGGGCCCGAACCTGGGTAAACATCGTGTCCCCTGTCTCCTGTTACCATCGACCTTAGACGCACAGTTCGGGACCCCCTACCCGAGATCCGCCGATTTTGACACCGACATTGGTGCTTTCATTGAGAGTTCCACTATGCCGTTCCCAAAAGGTTCGATGGCTCCTTCAATCGTCAACAATGACGCTGTCCAAGGAGAAACCTTCCTCCCTGGATAGATCTTCGTGTTCGGCGGCTTTGCACTGTGGGCCAACTCGTTTGGCCACCTGGAGCAGATCGATAGCTACGCCCCTGGCCATCAGGTCAGATTTAGGAGCTTGAGTTACGTTGCGGACATCCGTGGAGATTTTATCTTCACCGGATTCAAGACCGCGGCGACCGCCCCTGGTCATCTTGACGAACATGACCTAAATCTGTCGTTAGACCACATCCAGGAGATAGCTCCTGCGACCACTCCGGCCTTAGATCTAGAGCACACTGCAACATCCAAGGAGTGGAGGCTTGACCCCACCACGGAGGCCACGGATTCCCTGGTGTTGGAGCCGCACATGGACTTAACCTCACACAATATCTGTGTCACTGGAATTCCGGACTCGTCTCTGGTTATAAGTTCCGAACCATGTGAGCCCGCCGACGCCGAACTTGATCGTTCATCGATCTTCGAATTCAGCACCATAGACATCTTCCAGCACTCACCTTTGGGCGATGTGCTAAACTCATTAAAGAGCATGTCCTTGCCGAGGGACGCGCAGCCGAACTATGTCCAGTTCGAACTAGGGGCTGACGATCGAGAATTTTACTTCCCACCCACCACCCACTTCATAGCCACTGGCGAGGACTTAACCAACATGCTTGATTAGGGCTCCCAAGACATCGACAGTATGGAGGACGATGCCGACGGGGAGCAAGGCCAAGACCCAGCATTCAATGGACGTAGGACAACCACTTCCTCATATGACGTATACAAGGTAGATACGCCCAAAAATAATAGTAGCGATGACAAGGAAAACCCAGTGAAGGAGGACCCTCCTAAGACACAACCAAAGTGCCGGCGTCAACGGCGCTGCTCTAAATCACGCCGCAGCAGAGACAACAATACCAGCACAGGAAACGACAACACTCCGGATGGTGCCGAAGACACAGAGGAGCCCGAGGAACAAACTGCCGAACAAGACCATCGGGAAAAGGGGCAAGTCCGCCCTGATGAACAGGCCATGGAAGAAGACTCGGAGGATGGTAGTTACCATCCGCTCTCCGAGGATGAGGTAAGCCTCGGCAACAAAGACTTCATCGTGCCTGAGGAACCTCTCGAGTAGGAGGGCTTTAAGCTTCAGCTAATAGCCACTGCGAGGAGCCTAAAAAAGAAACAGCAGCAGCTTCAAGCTGATCAAGACCTGCTCAATGACAGATGGACTGATGTCCTGGCAGCCAAAGAATACAACCTTAAACGACCAGCCAAAAGTTACTCGAAGCGCAAATTGCTACCTCAATTCGATGATGAGGTGCCAGAGCCCGCACCAGCATCACGCAATGCGGTCGATCGGCCACCACGCGGCCGGGATAAAACGGCAACCCGAGCCGAAAAATAGATAGTCCCACCTCGCCGAAAAGGCAGGGATAAGACAGCTCGGGGCTATACATATGACCTTCGTCAATACCTGGACAGTAGAGCAGGACATACAAGATCGATCTACGGATCGCGAGGACGTGCCTTGACACGCGATGACGGCTACCTATTCGGATGTTACAAACCTAGTCACGCTCAAGCCGATAACCATATACGGACTCCATCGGAGCCACGTCGCGACGCGGCTCGATATAGAGGCACCACACACCCTCTTTGCTTCACTGATGAAGTAATGAACCATGAATTCCCCGAAGGGTTCAAACCCGTCAATATTGAATCATACGACAGAACAACCGATCCCGTGGTATGGATTGAGGATTTTATTCTCCACATTCACATGGCCCGCGGAGATGACCTCCATCTTGGGGATCGTAGCAGAAATTAAATTTTTCTACGCATCACCAAGATCAATCTATGGAGTCATCTAGCAACGAGAGGTAGAGGAGTGCATCTACATACCCTTGTAGATCGGGAGCGGAACCGTTCAAGTGAACGGGGTTGATGGAGTCGTACTTGTCGTGATCCAAATCACCGATGATCCTAGCGCCGAACGGACGGCACCTCCGCATTCAACACACGCACGGAGCGGAGACGTCTCCTCCTTCTTGATCCAGCAAGGGGGTAGGAGAAGTTGATGGATATCCAGTAGCATGACGGCGTGGTGGTGGAAGCAGCAGGATTCCAGCAGGGCTTCGCCAAGCGCTACTGGAGGAGGAAGAGGTGTCACGGGAGGGAGAGGGAAGCGCCAGGGCTTAGGGTGCGGCTGCCCTCTCTCCCCTCCACTATATATAGGGGCTAGGGGGGGCGCACGCCCCCCTTGGAGATCCCATCTAGAGGGGGGCGGCGCCCCCCCGGGGGGGGGGGGGGGGCAACGGCCCCCTTAGGGTTTCCAACCAGGGGGTGCATGCCCCTCGGGGGGCAACGGCCCCCCTAGGGTTTCCAACCCTAGGTGCCTTGGGCCCTTGGGTGGGGCGCACCAGCCCACCAGGGGCTGGTTCCCATGCCACTTCAGCCCATGGGGCCCTCCGGGATAGGTGGCCCCACCCGATGGACCCCCAGGACCCTTCCGGTGGTCCCGGTACGATACCGGTGACCCCCAAAACTCTCCTTGTGGCCGAAACTGGATTTTCTATATATAAATCTTTACCTCCGGACCACTCCGGAACTCCTCGTGACGTCTGGGATCTCATCCGGGACTCCTAACAACTTTTGGTTAACCGCATACTAATATCTCTACAACTCTAGCGTCACCAAACCTTAAGTGGGAAAACCTAACGGGTTCGGGAGACAAGTAGACATGACCGAGACAACTCTCCGGTCAATAACCAACAGCAGGATCTAGATACCCATGTTGGCTACCACATGATCCACGATAATCTCATCGGATGAACCACGATGTCGAGGATTCAATCAATCCAGTATACAATTCCCTTTGTCTATCGGTACGATACTTGCCCGAGATTCGATCGTTGGTATACCGATACCTTGTTCAATCTTGTTACGGCAAGTCTCTTTACTCGTTCCTGTGACACATCATCCCATGAACAACTCCTTGATCACATTGAGCTCATTATGATGATGTCCTACCGAGTGGGCCCAGAGATACCTCTCCGTCATAGGGAGTGACAAATCCCAGTCTCGGTTCGTGCCAACCCAACACATACTTTCGGGGATACCTGTAGTGCACCTTTATAGCCACCCAGTTACGTTGTGACGTTTGGTACACCCAAAGCACTCCTACGGTATCCGGGAGTTGCACAATCTCATGGTCTCAGGAAATGATACTTCACATTAGAAAAGCTCTAGCTGACGAACTACACGATCTTGTGCAATGCTCAGGATTGGCTCTTGTCCATCACATCATTCTCCTAATGTTGTGATCCCGTTATCAATGACATCCAATGTCCATAATCAGGAAACCATGACCATCTATTGATCAACGAGCTAGTCAACTAGAGGCTCACTAGGGACATGTTGTGGTCTATGTATTACGATTTCCGGATAACACAATTATAGCATGAACAATAGACAATTATCATCAACAAGGAAATATAATAATAACCTTTTTATGATTGCCTCTAGGGCATATTTCCAACAGTCTCCCACTTGCACTAGAGTCAATAACCTAGTTACATTGTGATGAACCGAACACCCATAGAGTTCTGGTGTTGATCATGCTTTGCACGTGGAAGAGGTTTAGTCAACGGATCTGCGACATTCAGGTCAGTATGCACTTTACAAATCTCTATGTCTCCATCTTGAACATTTTCACGAATGGAGTTGAAGCGATGCTTGATATGCCTGGTCTTCTTGTGAAACCTGGGCTCCTTAGCAAGGGCAATAGCTCCAGTGTTGTCACAGAAGAAAGTCATCGGGCCCGACACATTGGGAATAAATCCTAGGTCAGTAATGAACTCCTTCTTCCAAATTGCTTCTTGTGCTGCCTCCGAGGCTGCCATGTATTCCGCTTCACATGTAGATCCCGCCACAATGCTTTGCTTGCACCTGCACCAGCTAACTGCCCCACCATTCAAAATATACACGTATCCGGTTTGTGACTTAGAGTCATCTAGATCTGTGTCGAAGCTAGCATCGACGTAACCCTTTACGACGAGCTCTTCATCACCTCCATAAACGAGAAACATATCCTTAGTCCTCTTCAGGTACTTCAGGATATTCTTGACCGCTGTCCAGTGTTCCAGGCCGGGATTACTTTGGTACCTTCCTACCAAACTTTCGGCAAGGTTTACATCAGGTCTGGTACACAGCATGGCATACATAATAGACCCTATGGCCGAGGCATAGGGGACGACACTCATCTTTTCTCTATCTTCTGTCGTGGTCGGGCATTGACCAGCTTCTCCAAGGTCCTTCATTGAAAAACACTTGTTCAAGTAGGCCTTTATGCTTTCCAAGAGTTCTATATCATTTCCCATCAACAGTATGTCATCCACATATAATATGAGAAATGCTACAGAGCTCCCACTCACTTTTTTGTAAACGCAGGCTTCTCCATAAGTCTGGATAAACCCAAACGCTTTGATCATTTCATCAAAGCGAATGTTCCAACTCCGAGATGCTTGCACCAGCCCATAGATTGAGCGCTGGAGCTTGCATACCTTGTTAGCATTCTTAGGATCGACAAAACCTTCCGGCTGCATCATATACAATTCTTCCTTAAGAAAGCCGTTAAGGAATGCCGTTTTGACGTCCATTTGCCATATCTCGTAATCGTAGAATGCGGCAATTGCTAACATGATTTGGACGGACTTCAGCTTTGCTACGGGTGAGAAGGTCTCATCGTAGTCAACCCCTTGAACTTGTCGATAACCTTTAGCAACAAGTCAAGCTTTATAGATGGTCACATTACCATCCGCGTCCGTCTTCTTCTTAAAGATCCATTTATTTTCTATCGCTCGCCGATCATCGGGCAAGTCTGTCAAAGTCCCTATTTTGTTTTCATACATGGATCCTATCTCGGATTGCATGGCTTCAAGCCATTTGTTGGAATCTGGGCCCGCCATCGCTTCTTTATAGTTCGAAGGTTCACCGTTGTCTAACAACATGATTTCCAGGACAGGGTTGCCATACCATTCTGGTGTGGAACGTATCCTCATGGACCTACGAACTTCAGTAACAGCTTGATCCGAAGTACCTTGACCATCATCATTAACTTCCTCTCTAGTCGGTGCAGGCACCACAGGAACATCTTCCTGAGCTGCGCTACTTTCCGCTTCAAGAGGCAGTACTTCATCATGTTCTACTTTCCTCCCACTCACTTCTTTCGAGAGAAACTCTTTCTCCAGAAAGGATCCGTTCTTGGCAACAAAGATCTTGCCTTCGGATCTGAGGTAGAAGGTATACCCAATGGTTTCCTTAGGGTATCCTATGAAAACGCGTTTTTCCGACTTGGGTTCGAGCTTTTCAGGTTGAAGTTTCTTGACATAAGCATCGCATCCCCAAACTTTTAGAAACGACAGCTTAGGTTTCTTCCCAAACCATAATTCATATGGTGTCGTCTCAATGGATTTCGACGGAGCCCTATTTAAAGTGAATGCGGCAGTCTCTAAAGTATAGCCCCAAAATGAGAGTGGTAGATCGGTAAGAGACATCATAGATCGCACCATATCCAATAGAGTGCGATTACGACGTTCAGACACACCATTTTGCTAAGGTGTTCCAAGCGGCGTGAGTTGTGAAACGATTCCACATTTCCTTAAGTGCGTGCCAAATTTGTGACTCAAATATTCTCCCCCACGATCTGATCGTAAGAACTTGATTTTCCTATCACGTTGATTCTCAACCTCACTCTAAAATTCCTTGAACTTTTCAAAGGTCTCAGACTTGTGTTTCATTAAGTAGACATACCCATATCTACTTAAGTCATCAGTGAGGGTGAGAACATAACGATAACCACCGCGAGCCTCAATGCTCATTGGACCGCACACATCAGTATGTATGATTTCCAATAAGTTGGTTGCTCGCTCCATTGTTCCAGAGAATGGAGTCTTGGTCATTTTGCCCATGAGGCATGGTTTACACGTGTCAAATGATTCATAATCAAGAGACTCCAAAAGTCCATCTGCATGGAGTTTCTTCATGCGTTTGACACCAATGTGACCAAGGCGGCAGTGCCACAAGTATGTGGGACTATCATTATCAACCTTACATCTTTTGGCATTCACACTATAAATATGTGTAACATCACGTTCGAGATTCAATAAGAATAAACCATTGACCAGCGGGGCATGACTATAAAACATGTCTCTCATATAAATAGAACAACCATTATTCTCAGATTTAAATGAGTAGCCATCTCACGTTAAACAAGATCCAGATACAATGTTCATGCTCAAAGCTGGTACTAAATAACAATTATTGAGGTTTAAAACTAATCCCGTGGGTAAATTTAGAGGTAGCGTGCCGACGGCGATCACATCGACCTTGGAACCATTCCCGACGCGCATCGTCACCTCGTCCTTCGCCAGTCTCCGCTTATTCCGTAGCTCCTGTTTTGAGTTACAAATATGAGCAACCGCACCGGTATCAAATACCCAAGAGCTACTACGAGCGCTGGTTAGGTACACATCAATAACATATCACATATACCTTTGGTATTGCTGGCCTTCTTATCCGCTAAGTACTTGGGATAGTTCCGCTTCCAGTGACCATTTCCCTTCCAATAAAAGCACTCAGTCTCAGGCTTGGGTCCATGCTTTGGCTTCTTCCCGGCAACTGGCTTACCGGGCACGGCAACTCCCTTGCCGTCCTTCTTGAAGTTCTTCTTACCCTTGCCTTTCTTGAACTTAGTGGTTTTATTCACCATCAACACTTGATGTTCCTTTTTGATCTCCACCTCCGCTGATTTCAGCATTGAATATACCTCAGGAATGGTCTTTTCCATCCCCTGCATATTGAAGTTCATCACAAAGCTCTTGTAGCTAGGTGGGAGCGACTGAAGGATTCTATCAACGACCGCGTCATCCGGGAGATTAACTCCCAGCTGAGATAAGCGGTTGTGCAACCCAGACATTTTGAGTATGTGCTCGCTGACAGAACTATTCTCCTCCATCTTACAACTGTAGAACTTGTCGGAGACTTCAAATCTCCCGACCCGGGCATGAGCTTGGAAAACCATTTTCAGCTCTTGGAACATCTCATATGCTCCGTGCTGCTCAAAACGCTTTTGGAGCCCCGGTTCTAAGCTCTAAAGCATGCCGCACTGAATCAGGGAGGAATCATCACTACGCGACTGCCAGTCGTTCATAACGTCTTGAGTTGCTGGGAAAACAGGTGCTTCTCCTAGCGGTGCATCAAGGACATATGCTTTCTTGGCAGCTATGAGAATAATCCTCAGGTTACGGACCCAGTCCGTGTAGTTGCCGCCGTCGTCTTTCAGCTTGGTTTTCTCTAGGAACCTGTTGAAGTTGAGGGCAACATTAGCGTGGGCCATTTGATCTACATGACATATTGTAAAGATTTTAGACTAAGTTCATGATAATTAAGTTCATCTAATCCGATTATTTAATGAACTCCCACTCAGATAGACATCCCTCTAGTCATCTAAGTGATACATGATCCGAGTCAACTAGGCTGTGTCCGATCATCACGTGAGACGGACTAGTCATCATCGGTGAACATCTTCATGTTGATCGTATATTCTATACGACTCATGTTCGACCTTTCGGTCATCCGTGTTCTGAGGCCATGTGTGTACATGCTAGACTCGTCAAGTCAACCTAAGTGTATTGCGTGTGTAAATCTGGCTTACAGTGTATTGCGTGTGTAAATCTGGCTTACACCCGTTGTATGCGAACGTTAGAACCTATCACACCCGATCATCATGTGGTGCTTCGGAACAACGGACCATAGCAACGGTGCACAGTTAGGGGGAACACAATTCTTGATATTTTAATGAGGGATCATCTTATTTATGCTATGGTCATTCTAAGCAAATAAGATGTAAAAACATGATAAACATCACATGCAATCAAATAGTGACATGATATGGCCAATATCATTTTGCTCCTTTTGATCTCCATCTTCGGGGCGCCATGTTCATCATCGTCACCGGCATGACACCATGATCTCCATCATCATGGTCTCCATCATCGTGTCTTCATGAAGTTGTCACGTCAACTATTACTTCTACTACTATGGCTAACGGTTTAGCAATAAAGTAAAGTAATTACATGACGTTTATGTTGACACACATGTCATAAATATATTAAGACAACTCCTATGGCTCCTGCCGGTTGTCATACTCATCGACATGCAAGTCGTGATTCCTATTACAACAACATGATCAATCTCATACATCACATATATCATTCATCACATTCTTTTGGCCATATCACATCACACGACATATGCTGCAAAAACAAGTTAGACGTCCTCTAATTGTTGTTGCAAATTTTTACGTCGCTGCTATACGTTTCTTAGCAAGAACGTTTCATACCTACGCCAAAACCACAACGTGATATGCCAATTTCTATTAATCCTTCATAAGGACCCTTTTCATCGAATCCGATCTGACTAAAGTAGGAGAGACAGACACCCGCTAGCCACCTTATGCAACTAGTGCATGTCAGTCGGTGGAACCTGTCTCACGTAAGTGTACGTGTAAGGTCGGTCCGGGCCGCTTCATCCCACGATGCCGCCGAATCAAGATAAGACTAGTAACGGCAAGTAAATTGACAAAATCGACACCCACAACAACTTGTGTTCTACTCGTGCATAGAAACTACGCATAGACCTAGCTCTGATACCAATTGTTGGGGATCGTAGCAGAAATTAAAATTTTCTACGCATCACCAAGATCAATCTATGGAGTCATCTAGCAACGAGAGGGAGAGGAGTGCATCAACATACCCTTGTAGATCGCGAGCGGAAGCGTTCAAGTGAACGGGGTTGATGGAGTCGTACTCGTCGGGATCCAAATCATCGATGATCCTAGCGCCGAACAGACGGCACCTCCGCGTTCAACACACGCACAGAGCGGAGACGTCTCCCCCTTCTTCATCCAGCAAGGGGGGAGGAGAAGTTGATGGATATCCAGCAGCACAACGGCGTGGAGGTGGAAGCAGCGGGATTCCAGCAGGGCTTCGCCAAGCGCTACTGGAGGAGGAAGAGGTGTCACGGGAGGGAGAGGGAGGCGCCAGGGCTTAGGGTGCGGCTGCCCTCCCTCCCTCCACTATATATAGGGGCTAGGGGGGCGCATGCCCCCCTTGGAGATCCCATCTAGAGGGGGGTGGCGGCCCCCGGGGGGGGGGCAACGGCCCCCTTAGGGTTTCCAACCGGGGGCGCATGCCCCCTCGGGGGGGGGGGGGGCAACGCCCCCCCAGGGTTTCCAACCCTAGGTGCCTTGGTCCCTTGGGTGGGGCGCACCAGCCCACCAGGGGCTGGTTCCCACGCCACTTCAGCCCATGGGGCCCTCCGGGATAGGTGGCCCCACCCGGTGGACCCCCAGGACCCTTCCGGTGGTCTCGGTACAATACCGGTGACCCCCGAAACTCTCCTGGTGGCCGAAACTGGACTTTCTATATATGAATCTTTACCTCCAGACCATTCCGGAACTCCTCGTGACGTCCGAGATCTCATCCGGGACTCCGAACAACTTTCGGTTAACCGCATACTAATATCTCTACAACTCTAGCATCACCGAACCTTAAGTGTGTAGACCCTACGGGTTCGGGAGACATGTAGACATGACCGAGACAACTCTCCGGTCAATAACCAACTGCGGGATCTAGATACCCATGTTGGCTCCAACATGCTCCACGATAATCTCATCGGATGAACCACAATGTCGAGGATTCAATCAATCCCGTATACAATTCCCTTTGTCTATCGGTACGATACTTGCCCGAGATTCGATCGTCGGTATACCGATACCTTGTTCAATCTCATTACGGCAAGTCTCTTTACTCGTTACCGTAACACATCATCCCGTGAACAACTCCTTGATCACATTGAGCTCATTATGATGATGTCCTACTGGGTGGGCCCAGAGATACCTCTCCGTCATACGGAGTGACAAATCCCAGCCTCGATTCGTGCCAACCCAACAGATACTTTCGGGGATACCTGTAGTGCACCTTCATAGCCACCCAGTTACCTTGTGACGTTTGGTACACCAAAAGCACTCCTACGGTATCTGGGAGTTGCACAATCTCATGGTCTAAGGAAATGATACTTGACGTTAGAAAAGCTCTAGCAGACGAACTACACGATCTTGTGCTATGCTTAGGATTGGGTCTTGTCCATCACATCATTCTCCTAATGATGTGATCCCGTTATCAATGACATCCAATGTCCATAATCAGGAAACCATGACCATCTATTGATCAACGAGCTAGTCAACTAGAGGCTCACTAGGGACATGTTGTGGTCTATGTATTCACACATGTATTACGATTTCCGGATAACACAATTATAGCATGAACAATAGACAATTATCATCAACAAGGAAATATAATAATAACCTTTTTATTATTGCCTCTAGGGCATATTTCCAACAGTCTCCCACTTGCACTAGAGTCAATAACCTAGTTACATTGTGATGAACCGAGCACCCATAGAGTTCTGGTGTTGACCATGCTTTGCACGTGGAAGAGGTTTAGTCAACGGATCTGCGACATTCAGGTCCGTATGCACTTTACAAATCTCTATGTCTCCATCTTGAACATGTTCACGAATGGAGTTGAAGCGACGCTTGATATGCCTGGTCTTCTTGTGAAACCTGGGCTCCTTGGCAAGGGCAATAGCTCCAGTGTTGTCACAGAAGAGAGTCATCGGGCCCGACGCATTGGGAATAACTCCTAGGTCGGTAATGAACTCCTTCATCCAGATTGCTTCATGTGCTGCCTCCGAGGCTGCCATGTATTCCGCTTCACATGTAGATCCCGCCACAACGCTTAGCTTGCAATTGCACCAGCTAACTGCCCCACCATTCAAAATATACACGTATCCGGTTTGTGACTTAGAGTCATCCAGATCTGTGTTGAAGCTAGCATCGACGTAACCCTTTACGATGAGCTCTTCGTCACCTCCATAAATGAGAAACATATCCTTAGTCCTCTTCAGGTACTTCAGGATATTCTTGACCGTTGTCCAGTGTTCCATGCCGGGATTACTTTGGTACCTTCCTACCAAACTTACGGCAAGGTTTACATCAGGTCTGGTACACAGCATGGCATACATAATAGACCCTATGGCCGAGGCATAGGGGACGACACTCATCTTTTCTCTATCTTCTGCCGTGGTCGGGCATTGAGCCGTGCTCAATCACACACCTTGTAATACAGACAAGAACCCCTTCTTGGACTGATCCATATTGAACTTCTTCAATATCTTGTCAAGGTACGTACTTTGTGAAAGACTAATGAGGCGTATCGATCTATCTCTATAGATCTTGATGCCTAATATATAAGCAGCTTCTCCAAGGTCCTTCATTGAAAAACACTTGTTCAAGTAGGCCTTTATGCTTTCCAAGAGTTCTATATCATTTCCCATCAACAGTATGTCATCCACATATAATATGAGAAATGCTACAGAGATCCCACTCACTTTTTTGTAAACGCAGGCTTCTCCATAAGTCTGCATAAACCCAAACGCTTTGATCATTTCATCAAAGCGAATGTTCCAACTCCGAGATGCTTGCACCAGCCCATAGATTGAGCGCTGGAGCTTGCATACCCTGTTAGCATTCTTAGGATCGACAAAACCTTTCGGCTGCGTCATATACAATTCTTCCTTAAGAAAGCCGTTAAGGAATGCTGTTTTGACGTCCATTTGCCATATCTCGTAATCGTAGAATGCGGCAATTACTAACATGATTCGGACGGACTTCAGCTTCGCTACGGGTGAGAAGGTCTCATCGTAGTCAAGCCCTTGAACTTATCGATAACCTTTAGCAACAAGTCGAGCTTTATAGATGGTCACATTACCATCCGCGTCCGTCTTCTTCTTAAAGATCCATTTATTTTCTATCGCTCGCCGATCAACGGGCATGTCTGTCAAAGTCCATACTTTGTTTTCATACATGGATCCTATCTCGGATTGCATGGCTTCAAGCCATTTGCTGGAATCTGGGCCCGCCATCGCTTCTTCATAGTTTGAAGGTTCACCGCTGTCTAACAACATGATTTCCAGGACAGGGTTGCCATACCATTCTGGTGTGGAACGCATCCTTGTGGACCTACGAACTTCAGTAGCAGCTTGATCCGAAGTACCTTGATCATCATCATTAACTTCCTCTCTAGTCGGTGCAGGCACCACAGGAACATCTTCCTGAGCTGCGCTACTTTTCGCTTCAAGAGGCAGTACTTCATCAAGTTCTACTTTCCTCCCACTTACTTCTTTCAAGAGAAACTCTTTCTCCAGAAAGGATCCGGTCTTGGCAACAAAGATCTTGCCTTCAGATCTGAGGTAGAAGGTATACCCAATGGTTTCCTTAGGGTATCCTATGAAAACGCGTTTTTTCGACTTGGGTTCGAGCTTTTCAGCTTGAAGTTTCTTGACATAAGCATCGCATCCCCAAACTTTTAGAAACGACAGCTTAGGTTTCTTCCCAAACCATAATTCATACGGTGTCATCTCAACGGATTTCGACGGAGCCCTATAAAGTGAATGCGGCAGTCTCTAAAGCATAGCCCCAAAATGAGAGCGGTAGATCGGTAAGAGACATCATAGATCGCACCATATCCAATAGAGTGCGATTACGACGTTCAGACACACCATTTCGCTAAGGTGTTCCAGGCGGCGTGAGTTGTGAAACGATTCCACATTTCCTTAAGTGCGTGCCAAATTCATGACTCACATATTCTACCCCATGATCTGATCGTAAGAACTTGATTTTCCTATCACGTTGATTCTCAACCTCACTCTGAAATTCCTTGAACTTTTCAAAGGTCTCAGACTTGTGTTTCATTAAGTAGACATACCCATATCTACTTAAGTCATCAATGAGGGTGAGAACATAACGATAACCACCGCGAGCCTCAATGCTCCTTGGACCGCATACATCAGTGTGTATGATTTCCAATAAGTTGGTTGCTCGCTCCATTGTTCCGGAGAACGGAGTCTTGGTCATTTTTCCCATGAGGCATGGTTCGCACGTGTCAAATGATTCATAATCAAGAGACTCCAAAAGTCCATCTGCATGGAGTTTCTTCATGCGTTTGACACCAATGTGACCAAGGCGGCAGTGCCACAAGTATGTGGGACTATCATTATCAACCTTACATCTTTTGGCATTCACACTATGAATATGTGTAACATCACGTTCGAGATTCAATAAGAATAAACCATTGACCAGCGGGGCATGACCATAAAACATGTCTCTCATATAAATAGAACAACCATTATTCTCAGATTTAAATGAGTAGCCATCTCACATTAAACGAGATCCAGATACAATGTTCTTGCTCAAAGCTGGTACTAAATAACAATTATTGAGGTTTAAAACTAATCCCGCGGGTAAATTTAGAGGTAGCATGCCGACATCGATCACATCGACCTTGGAACCATTCCCGACGCGCATCGTCACCTCGTCCTTCGCCAGTCTCCGCTTATTTCGCAGCTCCTGTTTTGAGTTAGAAATATGAGCAACCGCACCGGTATCAAATACCCAGGAGCTACTACGAGCGCTGGTTAGGTACACATCAATAACATGTATATCACATATACCTTTGGCATTGCCGGTCTTCTTATCCGCGAAGTACTTGGGATAGTTCCGCTTCCAGTGACCGTTTCCCTTGCAATAAAAGCACTCAGTCTCAGGCTTGGGTCCATGCTTTGGCTTCTTCCCGGCAACTGGCTTACCGGGCACGGCAACTCCCTTGCCGTCCTTCTTGAAGTTCTTCTTACCCTTGCCTTTCTTGAACTTAGTGGTTTTATTCACCATCAACACTTGATGATCCTTTTTGATCTCCACCTCCGCTGATTTCAGCATTGAATATACCTCAGGAATGGTCTTTTCCATCCCCTGCATATTGAAGTTCATCACAAAGCTCTTGTAGCTAGGTGGGAGCGACTGAAGGATTCTATCAACGACCGCGTCATCCGGGAGATTAACTCCCAGCTGAGATAAGCGGTTGTGCAACCCAGACATTTTGAGTATGTGCTCGCTGACAGAACTATTCTCCTCCATCTTACAACTGTAGAACTTGTCGGAGACTTCAAATCTCCCGACCCGGGCATGAGCTTGGAAAACCATTTTCAGCTCTTGGAACATCTCATATGCTCCGTGCTGCTCAAAACGCTTTTGGAGCCCCGGTTCTAAGCTCTAAAGCATGCCGCACTGAATCAGGGAGGAATCATCACTACGCGACTGCCAGTCGTTCATAACGTCTTGAGTTGCTGGGAAAACAGGTGCTTCTCCTAGCGGTGCATCAAGGACATATGCTTTCTTGGCAGCTATGAGAATAATCCTCAGGTTACGGACCCAGTCCGTGTAGTTGCCGCCGTCGTCTTTCAGCTTGGTTTTCTCTAGGAACCTGTTGAAGTTGAGGGCAACATTAGCGTGGGCCATTTGATCTACATGACATATTGTAAAGATTTTAGACTAAGTTCATGATAATTAAGTTCATCTAATCCGATTATTTAATGAACTCCCACTCAGATAGACATCCCTCTAGTCATCTAAGTGATACATGATCCGAGTCAACTAGGCTGTGTCCGATCATCACGTGAGACGGACTAGTCATCATCGGTGAACATCTTCATGTTGATCGTATATTCTATACGACTCATGTTCGACCTTTCGGTCATCCGTGTTCCGAGGCCATGTGTGTACATGCTAGACTCGTCAAGTCAACCTAAGTGTATTGCATGTGTAAATCTGGCTTACACCCGTTGTATACGAACGTTAGAACGTATCACACCCGATCATCATGTGGTGGTTCGGAACAACGGACCTTAGCAACAGTGCACAGTTAGGGGGAACACAATTCTTGATATTTTAATGAGGGATCATCTTATTTATGCTACGGTCATTCTAAGCAAATAAGATGTAAAAACATGATAAACATCACATGCAATCAAATAGTGAGATGATATGGCCAATATCATTTTGCTCCTTTTGATCTCCATC
Source organism: Aegilops umbellulata (assembly GCA_032464435.1). Lineage (NCBI taxonomy): Eukaryota > Viridiplantae > Streptophyta > Magnoliopsida > Poales > Poaceae > Aegilops > Aegilops umbellulata. The sequence goes on along the minus strand of CP136060.1, from coordinate 64,545,266 downwards.
TTCGGGGCGCCATGTTCATCATCGTCACCTACATGACACCATGATCTCCATCATCATGATCTCCATCATCATGTCTTCATGAAGTTGTCACGTCAACTATTACTTCTACTACTAAGTTTAGCAATAAAGTAAGTAGTTACATGACGTTTATGTTGACACGCATGTCATAAATAAATTAAGACAACTCCTATGGCTCCTGCCGGTTGTCGTACTCATCGACATGCAAGTCGTGATTCCTATTACAAGAACGTGATCAATCTCATACATCACATATATCATTCATCACATTCTTTTGGCCATATCACATCACACGGCATATGCTGCAAAAACAAGTTAGACGTCCTCTAATTGTTGTTGCAAATTTTTACGTGGCTGCTATAGGTTTCTTAGCAAGAACGTTTCTTACCTACGCCAAAACTACAACGTGATATGCCAATTTATATTTATCCTTTATAAGGACCCTTTTCATCGAATCCGATCCGACTAAAGTAGGAGAGACACACCCGCTAGCCACCTTATGCAACCAGTGCATGTCAGTCGGTGGAACCTGTCTCACGTAAGTGTACGTGTAAGGTCGGTCCGGGCCGCTTCATCCCTCGATGCCGCCGAATCAAGATAAGACTAGTAACGACAAGTAAATTGACAAAATCGACGCCCACAACAACTTGTGTTCTACTCGTGCATAGAAACTACGCATAGACCTAGCTCTGATACCACTTTTGGGGATCGTAGCAGAAATTTAAATTTTCTACGCATCACCAAGATCAATCTATGGAGTCATCTAGCAACGAGAGGGAGAGGAGTGCATCTACATACCCTTGTAGATCGCGAGCGGAAGCGTTCAAGTGAACGGGGTTGATGGAGTCGTACTTGTCGTGATCCAAATCACCGATGATCCTAGCGCCGAACGGACGGCACCTCCGTGTTCAACACACGTACGAAGCGGACACGTCTCCTCCTTCTTGATCCAGCAAGGGGGGAGGAGAAGTTGATGGAGATCCAACAGCACGACGGCGTGGTGGTGGAAGCAGCGGGATTCCAGCAGGGCTTCGCCAAGCACTATTGGAGGAGGAAGAGGTGTCACGGGAGGGAGAGGGAGGCGCCAGGGCTTAGGGTGCGGCTGCCCTCCCTCCCCTCCACTATATATAGGGGCTAGGGGGGCGCATGCCCCCCTTGGAGATCCCATCTAGAGGGGGGCGGCGGCCCCCCGGGGGGGGGGGGGCAACGGCCCCCTTAGGGTTTCCAACCAGGGGGCGCATGCCCCCTCGGGGGGGGGGGCAACGGCCCCTCTAGGGTTTCCAACCCTAGGTGCCTTGGGCCCTTGGGTGGGGTGCACCAGCCCACCAGGGGCTGGTTCCCACGCCACTTCAGCCCATGGGGCCCTCCGGGATAGGTGGCCCCATCCGGTGGACCCCGAGGACCCTTCCGGTGGTTCCGGTACAATACCGGTGACCCCCGAAACTCTCCTGGTGGCCGAAACTGAACTTTCTATATATATATATCTTTACCTCCGGACCATTCCGGAACTCCTCGTGACATCCGGGATCTCATCCGGGACTCCGAACAACTTTCGGTTAACCGCATACTAATATCTCTACAACTCTAGCGTCACCGAACCTTAAGTGTGTAGACCCTACGGGTTCGGGAGACACGTAGACATGACCGAGACAACTCTCCAGTCAATAACCAACAACGCGATCTGGATACCCATGTTGGCTCCCACATGCTCCACGATAATCTCATCGGATGAACCACGATGTCGAGGATTCAATCAATCCCGTATACAATTCCCTTTGTCTATCGGTACGATACTTGCCCGAGAATCGGTCGTCGGTATACCGATACCTTGTTCAATCTCGTTACGGAAAGTCTCTTTACTCATTACCATAACACATCATCCCGTGAACAACTCCTTGATCACATTGAGCTCATTATGATGGTGTCCTACTGAGTGGGCCCAGAGATACCTCTCCGTCATACGGAGTGACAAATCCCAGTCTCGATTCGTGCCAACCCAACAGATACTTTCGGGGATACCTGTAGTGCACCTTTATAGCCACGCAGTTACATTGTGACGTTTGGTACACCCAAAGCACTCCTACGGTATTCGGGAGTTGCACAATCTCATGGTCTAAGGAAATGATACTTGACATTAGAAAAGCTCTAGCAGACGAACTACACGATCTTGTGCTATGCTTAGGATTGAGTCTTGTCCATCACATCATTCTCCTAATGATGTGATCCCATTATCAATGACATCCAATGTCCATAGTCAGGAAACCATGACCATCTCTTGATCAACGAGCTAGTCAATTAGAGGCTCACTAGGGACATGTTGTGGTCTATGTATTCACACATGTATTACGATTTCCGGATAACACAATTATAGCATGAACAATAGACAATTATCATCAACAAGGAAATATAATAATAACCTTTTTATTATTGCCTCTAGGGCATATTTCCAACACTCCATGCTATCAAATACCTCCCACTAAACTCAAAGGGCCAGCTCGACACTGGTTAAACAGCCTGCATGAAAATTCCATCGGCAGCTGGGAGGACTTGGAAGAAGCCTTTCTCGACAACTTCCAAGGTACATATGTCCGGCCGCCAGACGCCGATGACTTAAGTCACATAGTTCAATAGCCCGGGGAGTCAGCCAGGAAGTTCTGGACTAGGTTCCTAACTAAAAAGAACCAGATCGTCGATTGTCGGGATGCAGAAGCCCTAGCGGCCTTTAAACATAGCATCCGTGACAAATGGCTTGCCCTCCACCTCAGCCAAGAAAAGCCGAAATCTATGGCCGCCCTCACGGCCCTCATGACCTGCTTTTGTGCGGGTGAGGACAGCTGGCTGGCTCGCGGTAAAAATACGGCCAGCGAGGCGGGCCCCTCCGAGGCCAAAAACAGCAACAACAAGCTCCGACGTAGCAGACACAAACGCCGAAGCAATGGCGATAACACCGATGAAACTGCTGTAAACACCGGATTCAGCGGCTTCAAGTCCAGTCAGCGGAAAAAGCCATATCAAAGAAACAATCAGGGACCATCTAGCATGGACCGCATACTTGACCGTCCGTGCCAAATCCATGGCACCCCACACAAACCAGCCAATCATACCAACAGAGATTGCTGGGTTTTTAAGCAAGCCGACAAGTTAAACGCCGATAATAAGGAAAAGGGATCGCAGAGCAAGGATGATGACGTGGAGCCCCTGCAGCCAACCACAGAGGGACAGAAGAAGTTCCCCCCTCAAGTCAAAACGGTGAACATGATATATGCTACACACATCCCCAAGAGGGAGCGCAAGCGCGCACTAAGGGACGTCTATGCGATAGAGTCAGTCGCCCCAAAATTCAATCCATGGTCATCGTGTCCGATCACTTTTGACCGTCGAGATCATCCGACTAGTATCCGACACGGCGGATCGGACGCACTAGCCCTAGACCCAATCATCGATGGATTCCACCTAACACGAGTCCTCATGGACGGTGGCAGCAGCCTCAATCTGCTCTATCCGGACACAGTACACAAAATGGGCATTAACCCATCACGGATCAAACCCACAAGGACTACCTTTAAAGGAGTCATACCAGGCGTAGAGGCCCTCTATACGGGCTCAATCACACTAGAGGTCGTCTTCGGATCTCTGGATAACTTCCGAAGCGAGGAGTTAATCTTCGATATCGTCCCCTTTCGCAACGGCTATTACACACTGCTCAGACCAACCGCATTCGCTCATTTCAATGCGGTACCTCACTATGCTTATCTCAAGCTCAAGATGCCCGGACCACGTGGCGTCATAACAATCAATGGAAATACGGAACGCTCCCTCCATACCGAGGAGGACACCACGGCCTTAGCAACTAGAAATACAGCGCGGCCTTTTCTAGCAGAACCTTAGTTTAGCGGCCAAGCCCCCGAACACCATTAAAAGAGTCCGGACCATTCTGCAGCAAGACAACCTGGCTCGTCAAGAGCTTAATTAGCAATTTGGCCTTCGTCCCAATCCTAATCAAACAGCGGCATTCGTACCGCGCGTACATAACTATGCACTCAAAATCCCATGGGTATCGACAGAGGCATAGCTAGCTCATGATCCATAGTGCGGCTCGACCGACCCTAGGATTCGCAAACCCTCAATTTTCCTTTTTTGGGTTTTTCTCTTTCCGAGGTTTCTTCTGACAACCCGATTGTCGGACACGCCAAGGAGGCAAGGAGCTTTGGTGTACAAGGGAATCCCCAGGTGCTCTCTCCTAACGATTGCTATACCTGTTTTACAAACCCGCACGTAGCTCCCTCTTGGTCATGGCATGTTAAATAGCCTTACTTGCTTATCGCATTACTTGTACAAGTACGCCTGGACGTATTAATCACATTACAATGGTAAATAAATGGTAGCGTCAGCTTATTACTTAATTTTCCCTTTTTTCCTTACTTTGTATTTATTACTTATTGCACACGTACACTCTGGTACATTTTACTTCACCAGGGGCTTTCGCGCCCTGCAGTACAACAATAAAGTCCAAACACCTTTTTCGGTGCAGTTTGGCACCCCGAACTTATAACATTATATGCATCGGCTCTGAATCATGTCTTTGGTCAATAGTTGGGTTGACCGGCTCCTGTGCTTACTACCTCACGTTCCGCTATATTGGCTATGGTAGTAAAGGGAGAACAACTGCGATTGTGTCCCAGTTCTTGCGGACGAGCGCCTCAGTAGAGAAAGCCGAAAACTGACTGTCATGATGCAGCGCGAGCTGGTCAGTTGTTCGGGAGGTTTCAAATCCTTAGAGATTGTTTCCGCTTTATGCAAGGAATCGGTTTCTTATCCGATCAGGTGCGTATAACGCCCCAAGTTTGGCCTTCCGAATACCAGGGGCTTCGCCAGAATTCTCATTGTCAAACTCCTATGGCTAAGTGATGGCGATAAAGGCCGTATAGTCTGATTGCCTCGTTCGTTGCACTAAACACCTCCTTTAAGGACCAGAATATGGAGTGAAGATTGTTTAGATTCATCCCGAACACCCCCGTACTATCTATGTGGGGGCAGAAGCCGACGATTGGCCAACCCTTAGATTTCATAAACGGCTTCACAGGAGGTAAAATATTAAAGTCACAAGCATTATATTACATAACATCATTGTTCCCTATTACAGGACAAGATAATACGAATGTTTTCATGGGAATATAACATCCTTCGTACATTGCTCCGCCACAAGGCGGGATCCGTCCAGGACACCATCAAAATATAACTCAGGTCGGCGGTGCTCCTTGCCCTCAGGCGGCCCTTCGGTCATTAGCTTCTTGGCATCCATCTTCGCCCAGTGCGTCTTGACGTGGGCAAAGGCCATCTGTGCACCTTCAATATAGACCGACCGCTTTATGACCTCAAGCCATGGGCAGGCACTAACAAGCCGCTTCACAATTCCGAAGTAGCTGCTGGGTATCGGCGCGACAGGCCATAGTTGGACTATCAAGTCCTTCATGGCCAGCTCGGCCGCCTTCTGCAGCTCGACCAGCTGTTTCAGCTGCTCGCTGAAGGGCACCAAATGTTCTGGTCCAAGATATTGAGACCAGAATAGATTCTCCGTAGAACTCCCTTCTTCGGCTGGATAGAACTCGGCAGCATCCGATACGCTGCGCGGCAAATCTGTAAACGCCCCTGGAGAGCTCCAAATTCGGGTAAGTAAAAGGAACATTTCCTTCACAGACTTGATTCGCACAATGAAAGCCTTACCCGCCGACATCTTCTTAGCCGCCTGGATTTCCTGAAGGGCGCTCTGGGCCTCGGCTGGAGCCTCTTGTGCGCTCTGGCGGGCGTTCGCAAGTTCGGACGCTTGCATCTTAGAATCACACTCCAAGGACTCATACTTCTTGATGGCGTCTTGGAGCTCTTGCTGGACTTCGCCGACCCGGGCCTCGTGCTTCTCGCGTGTGGCGCGCTCCTTGGCCGCTTTGTCCTCGGCCTCGGCTAACACCTTCTTGAGGGCCGCCACCTCGGTCGTGGCCCCTAACAAAGTGCATGACACTTTAGTCAGCACGAAACATTCATCCTCCCTAAATATACGCGTAGGTTACTGCATACCTTGGATTTCCTCCAGCTGCTTCTTCATGAGGCCGAGCTCTTCTTCGGCCCGCTCTAGGCTCTGCTTCAGGCCGGATACCTCCGCAGTATGAGCGGTAGCAGCCAGCAGCGACACCTGCTTATTCACATAGACATCTTATGTTAGACTCCTGCGAAAATTATTTTGATCCTCTGTTCGCCTTTTTCTTTCCGAAACACCGAACAAAGCATCAGGGGCTACTGTCTACACTGTGATATTCTTTCTACAAGTACACTACTTACGTCAAAGCCTGTTAAAAAGCTAGCGCAGGCTTCGGTCAGTCCGCTTTTGGTGGACTAAACCTTTTCGATCACCGTGCCCATAAGGAAACTGTGTTCATCCACAATGGAAGCACCTCACAGCGCTTCCAGCAGATTATCTGGTGCCTCTGGTTTGACAGAGGTCACCGGTGGAACAGGCACACCTCCTCCTTTCGGGGAAGGCTGTTTGCTGGACTCCAGAGCCATGTGGGTCTCTGGAATGGCATCCGGCTGGGGGCCGAATGGAACTTGGCCCCCGTCACCAGTCCCCATGGGGGCTTTTTCCCCCATGTGTCCGGCGGCCGAGGAGTCATCCTTGGGCGCCACCTTGACGATGTCCGGAACCTCCCCCCAGTCTGGGAAGGTCCTTTGGGACACCTCGTCGTCATCACCCTTGGGCGAGACAGAGTGAGCGGGCGGCGGTGACATGTTAGCCATCTCCTTTGAGTCTAGCGAACCCTCTGTCAAGGATCGCAGGGAGCTATCGCGGGCCGGACTGCAATGGCATAATTTAAACATATTAATGTTAAAAAATGGAAAGGCCAGGCATCTGATGTGCATAAGATTTGGGGTACTTACGAGGTGGCCTGAGGCTTGGTCCGGGGCATTCGCTCCGGACTACTATCGACATCCCACGTGGAGTTATCCGCAAGGGAGCCCTTCCTCCTCTTGGGCGCCTTCGCCTCCAGATTTGTGGCGGCCCCCCTTTTCTTCCTTCCCCCCTCAGGGGGAGCTGTTTTCTTCCTCCTCTTCGCCGTCGTCTTCGATGGCCGAAGAGTCAGTCTCGTCTTCGGACGACATGTCCGAGGCACCCTTTCGGCGAAGGCCACTCCTGGTTCCTTTGACCGTCTTCTTGGCCTTCTTCTCCGGCACATCATAAGGCGCCTGAAATAGCATCTTCGTCAGGAGTGGGGTTTCTTCTTCTTTGGGTAGCGGAGCTGGAGAATTAATCTGCCCCGCTATGTCGGTCCAGGCCTAAAAGAAATTGATAGGAAGGCTTAGACTCCTTCCTCAAAATATGCCAGTAAAGGCTATACCTTGAAAACATGAAAGAGCTTACCGAATTTGCCTGGCGCTTTAAGCTAAGCCCACGATCCTCGGTCGTAGGCGGTGGTGTCTCGCCGGCCTTGAAGAGCACTTTCCAAATGTCTTCATGCGTCGTGCCAAAGAGCTCTAGCAGCGTCTGGTGGTTGGCCGGATCGTACTCCCACAAATAGCAGGTCCGGCGTTGGCACGGAAGGATCCGACGAATGAGCATAACCTGGATCATGTTGACAAGTTTGATCTTCTTGGTTATCATGTTCTGGACACACGTATGGAGCCCAGTCAGCTTGTTCGAAGAACCCCAGGTTAGGCCCTTCTCTTGCAAGGAGGTGAGCCGCATCGGAACTCTGGATCGGAATTCGAGGGCCGCTGCCTAGTTGGTATCGCGCGGCTCGGTGATGTAGAACCACCCCGACTGCCACCCCTTCACCGTCTCCACAAAGGAGCCTTCGAGCCAGGTGACATTGGGCATCTTGCCCACCATGGCACCTCCGCACTCTGCTTGTTGACCGCTCACCACCTTCGGCTTCACATTGAAGGTCTTCATCCACAGGCCGAAGTGAGGTGGGATGCAGAGAAATGCCTCGCACACGACTATAAATGCCGAGATGTTGAGGATAAAGTTGGGGGCTAGATCATGGAAGTCTAGCCCGTAGTAAAACATCAGTCCGCGGACAAACGAGTGGAGAGGGAATCCCATCGCGCGGACGGAATGCATGAGGAACACCACCCTCTCATGAGGCTCAGGGGTAGGGACGATCTGTCCCTTGGCTGGGAGTCGTTGAATGATCTCCTTAGCCAGGTATCCAGCCTCTCGGAGCTCCTTGATATCTCTCTTCTTAACGGAGGAGGCCAGCCACTTGCCTCCAGCTCCGGATCCGGACATGGTTGGAGTGCTTTCTCGGGCGGGGAAAGCTAGAGTTTGGGCGCTAGAACTCAAAAATGGATGGGCAGAGGAAGGAGAAGGCGTGGGTGAATGAGGATGAATCCTTATCCCCTTATAAAGGCCGCAAATGTCAAACGCCTCCCCACTCGCCCTAAAACTCGCCTATTCCGAAGGGCTGTGTAAACGACACGGTTGGGTTACCCACGCCCGTATTGATGAGAATCCCGCAATAAGGGGACACGATCTCTGCTTTGACAAGACGTGTCAATGACAACCGCGTCTCGGAATGTGGAGCAGCAGACGATAAACGGTTCGAAATTACGACCGAATAGATGTGATGTCATGTTACAGTGGATTGGACTCGTGTAAAATTATATTATCTCTGCGGTTGTGTGTGGTGTGTGTGTTATAGGTCCGGACACGTCGATACGTTCGAACACTATTTTGGAGTTCGGAAGGAGGAACCCGCCTTGCAATGCCGAAGATGGATCTACGCGCCGGATACCTTGTCATTGAAGCCAGGTTCAGGGGCTACTGAGGGAGTCCTGGACTAAGGGGTCTTCGGGCGTCCGGCCTGTTAGCCATGGGCCAGACCGATGGGCTGTGAAGATACGAAGACCGAAGACTGCACCCGTGTCTGGATGGGACTCTCCTTGGCGTGGAACGCAACCTTGGCGACCGAATATGTAGATTCCTTTCTTTGTAACCGACCTTGTGTAACCGTAGATCCTCCCGGTGTCTATATAAACCGGAGGACTTAGTCGAGAGAGAGAGATACTAATTACCATAGTCATACAGGCTAGACTTCTAGGGTTTGGCCATTACGATCTCGTGGTAGATCAACTCTTGTAATACTCATATCCATCAAGATCAATCAAGCAGGAAGTAGGGTATTACCTCCATAGAGAGGGACCGAACCTGGGTCACATCGTGTCCACTGTCTCCTGTTACCATCGACCTTAGATGCACAGTTGGGGATTCCCTACCCGAGATCCGCTGGTTTTGACACCGACAAAGACACCCACGGAGCATGGAGGCCAAGTCAGTAGAGTCCCAAGGACTCCACAAGCCTCCATGGCGCACCCCCTAGCTTGTGGGCCCCTCGGGTATCCACCGACCTCCCTCTGTGTTCTATAAATCCCCAGATATTCCCAAATGACCAGAAGGGTCCACAAAAATACTTTTCCGCCGTCGTAACCTTCTGTTCCCGCGAGATCCCATCTTTGGGCCTTTTCCGGCATCCTGCAGGAGGGGGATTTGATCACGGAGGGCATCTACATCAACTCTATTGCCCCTCCGATGAAGCGTGAGTAGTTTACGACGGACCCGCGGGTCCATAGCTAGTAGTTAGATGGCTTCTTGTCTCTCTTTTATTCTCAATACCATGTTCTCCATGATGTTCTTGGAGATCTAACTCAAGTAATCTTCTTTTGCGGTGTGTTTGTCGAGATTGATGAATAGTGGATTTATGATAAGCTTATCTATGAATATTATTTGAATCTTCTCTTAATTCTTATATACATAATTTGATATCTTTGTATTTCTCTTCGAATTATCGGTTTGGTTTGGCCGACTAGATTGGTTCTTCTTGCAATGGGAGAGGTGCTTAGTTTTGGGTTCAATCTTGCAGTGTCCTCGCCCAGTGACAAAGTAGGGGTGGCGAGGCACGTATTTTTATTGTTGCCATCAAGGGTAAAAAGATGGGGTTTTCATCATATTGCTTGAGTTTATCCCTCTACATTATGTCATCTTGCTTAAGGAGTTACTCTGTTCTTTTGAACTTAATACTCTAGATGCATGCTGGAAAGCGATCGATGGGTGGAGTAATAGTAGTAGATGCAAGCAAGAGTCTGTCTACTTGACACAGACGTGATGCCTATATTCATAATCACTGCCTTGGATATCATCATAACTTTGCGCTTTTCTATCAATTGATCGATATTAATTTGTTCACCCACCATATTATTTGCCTTCAGGAGAGAAGCCTCTAGTGAAACCTATGGCCCCGGTTCTATTTTTCTTCATATATTTTCCTATCTATATACCAAAAATACCTTGCTGCAATTTATTTACTTTTATTTTGTTTATGTTTTAGCAATATTTTATATCTATCTTTATCAGATCTCACCTTTGCAAGTGACCGTTAAGGGATTTGCAACCCCTTTATCGTGTTGGGTGCAAGTGTTTGATTGTTTGTGTAGATGCATATATTGTGGACTTGCATGTTTCTCCTACTGGATTGATACCTTGGTTCTTAAATGAGGGAAATACTTATCTCTACTTTGCTGCTTCAACCTATCCTCTTCAAGGAAAAAACCAATGCAAGCTCAAGAAGTAGCAGGAAGAATTCTGGCGCCGTTGCCGGGGAGATCTACATCAAGCCTGTCAAGTACCCATCATAAACTCTCATCTCTTGCATTACATTATTTGCCATTCTCCTCTCGTTTTGCTCTTCCCCACTTCTAAAACATTTTTAGAAAAATACAAAAAGATTCTCCTTTTTATTCGCCTTTCTTTCGTTTGCCTTTATGTCTTACTTGGCTCGTTTGCTTGTTTCTTTGGTATCATTGTGTGATTATTGACAAAACAGAATAAAAAAAGGTTTTTGGAACCACTTAAAGTTTTCTACTTGGATCATCTTCGATCCATATGTGCTCGTGCTGAAACCCCTACTTGTTTAGTTGATGGAAAATGTTTCGATGAGCATGCTCATTTTGTTCATCACCGTTTGTCTAAAAAAGGGAGACTCTTATGGAATCTAATAAATTGTTTGCTATGTTATGCTTGGAATCTTTGTGAACTTTGTGATTTTATTTGTTGCTCTAAGAACCCTAAAAAACACCTTCCCTACCTATGTCAGTTTAATGATAATGAAATCTTATCTTCTTATGAAAAGGGTGTTTATAGTCACTATGATATCAAACAAACTGAAGAATTTGTTGCTTTTAAGGGTGCTTATGAAGTTGCTTCTTTGATTGAAAGTATGATATTACTCTCCACAAATCTGAAAATTTTGACATACTTAAATATCATTATGAAAACTATGCTCATAATGCCTATGTTAAGGAATTTATTGAGAGAATGACCGTTGCTTTGGAAGAAAATAATGATATGCATGAATCTATAGATAATTATGATTCTGATGATTTGATTGAAATATCCCTTGATGAATATGATGCTTGCCGTTATTCTGGCCATTATGCTAATATTTATGGAGATGAATTTGCTATAGTTCCTTATGTTAAACATGAGATTATTGCTATTGCACCCATACTTGATAGTTCCTTGAATCAAAAGCATGATTGCAATGATGTTATTATAAATTCTATTAGTGTCAATTGTGCTAATAATATGCAAAACCCCAAGCTTGGGGATGCTAGTTTTGCTATGTCCACTACTTATTGCAATGATCATGATTGGGGTGATAATGCTTCTTATGATCTTGAAAATTTATTTAAGCCTCATGGTGAATATGTTTGATATAATATTGAAAGTAGGTTTGGAAGAGTGTCAACTTTAGGAAGTAATGATCCCACTACTTTGGAGATTGATCGATCTTATGAAAGTTTTGATAAAAGTGGGCTTGGAGAAGTAATGAGTTTATTTTATGTTGATCCCACTATTTTGAAAGAGTGTCAACTTTGCATGCATGAGAACCATAAATAGAAAATTTTATGTGATAGATATATTGTTGAATTTGATTATGATACTACTTGTACTTATTATGAGAGAGGAAAATATGGTTGTGGAAATCTTCATGTTACTACATTACCTCTCGTTATGTTGAGTTTGCTATTGTTTCTTTCTTCTTCTTTGCATATGCTAGGATTTCCTTGCCTTGATAATTTGTATGCCTATAAGATGCCTATGCATAAGAAGTATGTTAGACTTAGATGTGTTTTTCACGTACTTTATGGTGCTCTCTTTGTGCTTCAATTCTTGTCTTTCATGTCAGCATCATTAAAATTATCAATGCCTAGCTAAAAAGCTTTAAAGAAAAGCGCTTGTTGGGAGACAACCATATATTTTTATTTTCTGTTTTTATGAAATAATTTATCATCTAGCCTCTGGTTAGATGTGTTTTGGTGTTTTAATTAGTGTTTGAGCCAAGTAAGACCTTTGGGATGGCTTACGGTGATAGTTGATTTGATCTTGCTGAAAAACAGAAACTTTAGCGTCCAGTAACAATATTGTTTAAATTCACTCGAGTGTGGAAAAACCCTGATTGTTTTACACAAGATTGGTATACAAATTGCTTATGTTGTCCTAATTTTTCAGAATTTTTGGATTCACATAAGTATTAGAACAATTCAGATCTTCGCAGACTGTTTTGTTTTTGACAAATTCTGTTTTCTATGTGTTGGTTGCTTATTTTTATGAATCTATGGGTAGTATCGGGGGGATATGAACCATGGAGAAGTTATAATGCAGTAGATATTACACCAATATAAATAAAGAATGAATTCACAATAGTACCAAAAGGTGGTGATTTATTTTCTTATACTAACGGATCTCATGAGTTTTCTGTTGAGTTTTGTGTTGTGAAGTTTTCTAGTTTTGGGTAAAGATTTGATGGACTACGGAATAAGGAGTGGCAAGAGCCTAATCTTGGGGATGCCCAAGTCACCCCAAGGTGATATGCAAGGACATCCAACCATCTAAGCTTGGGGATGCCCCGGATGGCATCCCCTCTTTCATCTTCGTCTATCGGTAAATTTACTTGAGGATATTTTTATTCACCACATGACATGTGTTTTGCTTGGAGCGTCTTGTATGATATGAGTCTTTGCTTTTTAGTTTGCCACAATCATCCTTGCTGTACACACCTTTTGAGAGGGACACACATGAATCGTGAATTTTTTAGAATACTCTATGTGCTTCACTTATATCTTTTGAGAGGCAGTTTTGCTCTAGTTCTTCACTTGTATCTTTTTAGAGCACGTCGGTGGCTCTATTTTATAGAAATTTTTGAACTCTCATGCTTCACTTATATTATTTTTAGAGTCTTTATAAACAACATGGTAATTTTCTTTGGTTATGAATTTAGTCCTAATATGATGGGCATCCAAGAGGGATATAATAAAAACTTTCATATAGAGTGCATTGAATACTATGTGAAGTTTGATTCCTTATAATTGTTTTGAGATATAAAGATGGTGATAGTAAAGTCGTGCTAGTGAGTAATTTTGGATTGGTAGAAATACTTGTGCTAAAGTTTGTGATTCCCGTAGCATGCACGTATGGTGAACCCTTATGTGATGAAGTCGGAGCATGATTTATTTATTGATTGTCTTCCTTATGAGTGGCAGTCGGGGACGAGCGATGGTCTTTTCCTACCAATCTATCCCCCTAAGAGCATGCATGTAGTACTTTGTTTCAATGATTAATAGACTTTTGCAATAAGTATGTGAGTTCTTTATGACTAATGTTGAGTCCATGGATTATACACACTCTCACCCTTCCACCATTGCTAGCCTCTCTGGTACCGTGCAACTTTCGCCGGTGCATGATACGTCCATTTTGCATCATGCTTTTTTATTGATATTTATTGCATTATGGGCTGTTATTACACATTATGTCACAATACTTATGCCTTTTCTCTCTTATTTTACAAGGTTTACACGAAGAGGGAGAATGCTGGCAGCTGGAATTCTGGGCAGGAAACAGAGCAAATATTAGAGACATATTCTGCACAACTCCAAAAGTCCTGAAACTCCACGAAAGTCAGCTTTGGAATATATAAAAAATATTGGGCGAAGAAAGCACCAGAGGGGGGCCACCCACCGTCCACGAGGGTGGAGGGCGCGCCCTACCCCTTGGGTGCGCCCCCTGCCTCGTGGGCCCCCTGGCAGGTCTCTGGTGCCCATCTTTTGCTATATGAAGTCTTTTGACCTGGAAAAAATCAGAAGGAAGCTTTCGGGACGAAGTGTCGCCGTCTCGAGGTGGAGGCTGGAGAAACCGATCTAGGGCTCCGGCGGAGCTGTTCTGCCAGGGAAACATCCCTCCGGGAGGGGGAAATTATCACCATCGTCACCACGATCAATCCTCTCATCGGGAGGGGGTCAATCTCCATCAACATCTTCACCAACACCATCTCACACTAGAAAAGAAATACACTTCCGTGATGATACGTGTTTGTCACAGTAGGTCGCGTTTTCTGTCATGCATGTACATCCATGACGATTTTATGATAGAATCAAGATAGTCATACCTGTGCTGTCGTAGAAGTGTTCCATGACATTACCAAAATTATCATCATGGAAGTGTCCACTTCCATGACGATAAATCGCGCGTCACAGAAGTGCTTTCGTCAAGGGTGACCGACACGTGGCATCCACCGTAATGGAACGCCGTTAAGCTATCGGGTCGGGTTTTGGATCCAATAACCCGTTAACAGCCCCGACCAATGGGGATTTTCCACGTGTAAAATCATCATTGGCTGGAGGAAATACGTGTCGGCTCATCACTAGGACAGATATCATCCACTCATTGGACAGAAGGCGCCTATGACACGTCGACACGTGGCACGACCCAACAGAGGCCCATTCCTGTGAAAAGGCTGGCCCATTTGACTTTGTCAAAAGGTGGCGGGCCGGCCCATGGAAAGCCTGTTAACGTCCTGTTCGCATATAGCCCATTTACAGCCCGCTAACCCAAGGCCCGTTACGCCCTATTTGAATTACGCCCAGTAGTGTCATCTGGGCCATCCAATATGATTCCAGCCCGTTTTCACTTCTGGCCCATGTATGGCCCATGACGTCTTTCGGCCCATATGAGGCCCTATGTAACTCTTGGCCTATTAACAGCCCGTGGTGAAACTGGACCATAATGAACAGTGTACCACTTTACACCCATTAACGGCCCGTGGTGAAACTGGCCCGTAAAGAACAGTGTATCACTTTATACCCATTAACGGCCGATTATTCTGTTGGGCCGTTTCCAGCCCATGTTATCTTTCGGCCTTCTCAGAGCCCATTTATTCTTGGGCTATTTTCCAGCATTCGTTTCCTTACGGCCCGTTACTGTCTTTTTCTGCTTGTGGGCCAATTTCAGCCCGTGGTTACAGTCTGCCCGTTTGTGGTCCGTTAGTACGTTGGGCCGTTTTCATAGCGTCATCAAATACGACCTATTAACGATGGCCCGTTATGGTCGGCCCATGAACGGACGATTCCAACTCTAGCCCATTTACGGCCAGAATGCGGTCTGTTTGGCCCATGTTTGGCCAATCGATCATACGGCCCATATAAGGCTCATTGATGACACGGCCCATAGAAGGCCCATTGTTTCTACGGCCCGTAGAAGGCCCATTGTTTCTACGGCCCGTAGAAGGCCCACTGTTTCTATGGCCCATAGAAGGCCCACTGTTTATACGGCCCGTAGAAGGCCCACTGTTTCTACGGCCCGTAGGAGGCCCAGTGTCACTACAGTAAATATTAGCCCATGGTTATTGTGGCCTAGTTTTTAAAAATAGGTTATTGCAGCCACTAGCAAACCGCAGAAAAAGAACTGCACTGACTACAAGCAAACAAATAAACAAGACAACAAGGAAATAAATAAGCAAACAACTTACACTAGGCTATCACGTCTATTACACATATTACATCCATTGGGCATCAAAGTTCGCCACCAGTGCAAATATAGGGAACACAACAGCATATAAACGCCGCAGCAAAACAAGTCCAGAACTGAAACCACTTTAGAAGAGCTCAAGAAACAATATCCTGGGTACCCATAATGCTGGCAAGATGCTTAGCAAGCTTATTAACTTTCTCTTGTTTGGCGCTTAAGTCCTCCAGCGCTTGCTGTTGCATCAGAAAGTATGCATCTGAATTCTGCACGGACTTCCTCAGTCCTTCGGCTTCCTGTCGCATAACATCTGATCGATGTCTTTCAACTTGAAGTTGAGACTCAAGAAGCCGAACTGATTCAGGCAATGAGTTCGAAGAGCTGGTGCCAGCAGTGGTAGCCAGTAACTCGAACACTACATCAAGACAGGACTTTGGGGTGGTCTCAGTGTCTTCAATATAGTTTTTATCAGCTTTCTTGGAGACCAACAAGGATGTCTCACTATCTTGAACCTTATCTGCATTACTTCCTTTACCATTGCATAACAGGATACTCTTCTCCAATATTTTATCCACGTTCTAAAAGAGAAACAAACGAACACATCTCAGGTTTACAATGTAGTATATGAAACTCATTTTGGTAAACCAGTTCAGTAGTAAGGTGGACAGGATAACAACATGAAACAAACATATATCTATGTAGTATGGTCACTGTATGGTCTATATCATTCTAGTTTATGTTGCCAAATCAAGATAGATACAGTTTGAATCATATCTATTTAAGACAAAGCAGCATAGACAGAATGTAAGTGTGGGAAACTGCACAGCAATAACAACACTTGTAATGTGCATGGCATGAGAACATAACTGTTTATTCAATTGAAACTAAAATCAACATAGAGCAAGTTACAACAGCAAACAACCAAACACGTTGAAGAAACAGGTTTAAAACATACCTGTTGCGCCATTGGAGTTTCAATTGCATCCTTCAAATTTGAAATTTGTTGGTATCAGTAAATACAGTGATGTAAGAGCAAAGTAGTATGAACCATAGCTACGGAACCTGACCTGAGAACAATTATTCTTCTGCTTTAAGCGTTGACTTCGGGTTCGCAGTGGTGGTTCGCAGTGGTGGTTCTCGTGATTTGGGCACTGCAGTTGCCTTACTAAGTGCTTGTGTTTGGGTGCTCTATGGTGGAGACGGTGCTGTGTCAACGGGAACTGGGTGTCTATCTGCTGGGGTTGGGGTTAGAAGGGGTGTAGCTGGTTCTCTATCCAACTGGGTAGGGGTACAATCTGCGTGAGTGTGGGTTATGTGTGGTGGGGATGGTTCTTGGGAAAGTATAACCGTGGTTCTATCTGCATCGACAGGTAGCACGTGTTGGGGAACGTAGTAATTTCAAAAAATTTCCTACGCACACGCAAGATCATGGTGATGCATAGCAACGAGCGGGGAGAGTGTTTGTCTACGTACCCTCGTAGACCGAAGCGGAAGCGTTGACACAACGTAGAGGAAGTAGTCGTACGTTCACCTCGCGATCCAACCGATCCCAGCACCGTTACTCCGGCACCTCCGAGTTTTAGCACACGTACAGCTCGATGACGATTCCCGGGCTCCGATCCAGCAAAGCGTCGAGGAAGAGTTCCGTCAGCACGACGGCGTGGTGACGATCTTGATGTGTTACCGGCGCAGGGCTTCGCCTAAGCACTGCAACAATATGATCGAGGTGGAATTTGGTGGAAGGGGGCACCGCACACGGCTAAGGAACGATCCGTAGATCAACTTGTGTGTCTTTGGGGTGCCCCCTGCCCCCGTATATAAAGGAGCAAGGGAGGGGGTGGCCGGCCTAGGGTTAGGCGCGCCAGGGTGTGGAGTCCTACTAGGTTTCCAAGTCCTAGTAGGAGTCCACCAAGAGGGGAGGAAGGGAGAAGGAATAGGAGGAGTAGGAAAGGTGGCCGGCCCCCTTTTCCCTAGTCCAATTCGGACTAGAGGGGAGGGGGGGCGCAGCAGCCTTTTCCTCTTCCCACTAAAGCCCATCAAGGCCCATTACTTCTCCCGTAATCCCGTAACTCCCCGATACTCCCGAAAATACCCGAATCACTCAGAACCTTTCCGATGTCCGAATATAGTCGTCCAATATATCGATCTTTACGTCTCGACCATTTCGAGACTCCTCGTCATGTCCCCGATCTCATCCGGGACTCCGAACTCCTTCGGTACATCAAAACTCATAAACTCATAATATAACTGTCATCGAAACCTTAAGCGTGCGGACCCTACGGTTCGAGAACAATGTAGACATGACCGAGACACGTCTCCGGTCAATAACCAACAGCGGGACCTGGATGCCCATATTGGCTCCTACATATTCTACGAAGATCTTTATCGGTCAGACCGCATAACAACATACGTTGTTCCCTTTGTCATCGGTATGTTACTTGCCCGAGATTCGATCGTCGGTATCCAATACCTAGTTCAATCTCGTTACCGGCAAGTCTCTTTTCTCGTTCCGTAATACATCATCTCACAACTAACACATTAGTTGCAATGCTTGCAAGGCTTATGTGATGTGCATTACCGAGAGGGCCCAGAGATACCTCTCCGACAATCGGAGTGACAAATCCTAATCTCGAAATAAGCCAACCCAACATGTACCTTCGGAGACACCTGTAGAGCACCTTTATAATCACCCAGTTACGTTGTGACGTTTGGTAGCACACAAAGTGTTCCTATGGTAAACGGGAGTCGCATATTCTCATAGTTAAAGGAACATGTATAAGTCATGGATAAAAGCAATAGCAACATACTAAACGATCGGGTGCTATGCTAATGGAATGGGTCATGTCAATCAGATCATTCAACCAATGATGTGATCTCGTTAATCAAATAACAACTCTTTGTTCATGGTTAGGAAACATAACCATCTTTGATTAATGAGCTAGTCAAGTAGAGGTATACTAGTGACACTCTGTTTGTCTATGTATTCACACATGTATTATGTTTCCAGTTAATACAATTCTAGCATGAATAATAAACATTTATCATGATATAAGGAAATAAATAATAACTTTATTATTGCCTCTAGGGCATATTTCCTTCAGTCTCCCACTTGCACTAGAGTCAATAATCTAGATCACATCACCATGTGATTAACATCAATAGTTCACATCGCTATGTGACCGACACCCAAAGGGTTTACTAGATTCAGTAATCTAGTTCACATCGCTATGTGATTAACACCCAAAGAGTACTACGGTGTGATCATGTTTTGCTTGTGAGAGAAATTTAGTCAACGGGTCTGCCACATTCAGATCCGTTATGTATTTTGCAATTTTCTATGTCTACAATGCTCTGCACGGAGCTACTTTAGCTAATTGCTCCCACTTTCAATATGTATCTAGATTGAGACTTAGAGTCATCCAGATTAGTGTCAAAACTTGCATCGACGTAACCTTTTACGACGAACCTTTTTGTCACCTCCATAATCGAGAAACATATCCTTATTCCACTAAGGATAATTTTGACCGCCGTCCAGTGATCTACTCCTAGATCACTATTGTACTCCCGTGCCAATCTCAGGGTAGGGTATACAATAGGTCTGGTACACAGCATGGCATACTTTATAGAACCTATGGCTGAGGCATAGGGAATGACTTTCATTCTGTTTCTATCTTCTGCCGTGGTCGGGCTTTGAGTCTTACTCAATTTCACACCTTGTAATACAGGCAAGAACTCTTTCTTTGACTGTTCCATTTTGAACTACTTCAAAAATCTTTTCAAGGTATGTATTTATTGAAAAACTTATCAAGTGTCTTGATCTATCTCTTATAGATCTTGATGCTCAATATGTAAGCAGCTTCACCGAGGTCCTTCTTCGAAAAACTCCTTTCAAATACTCCTTTATGCTTTACAGAATAATTCTACATTATTTCCGATCAATAATATGTCATTTACATATACTTATCAGAAATGTTGTAGTGCTCCCACTCACTTTCTTGTAAATACAGGCTTCACCGCAAGTCTGTATAAAACTATATGCTTTGATCAACTTATCAAAGCGTATATTCCAACTCCGAGATGCTTGCACCAGTCCATAGATGGATCGCTGGAGCTTGCATATTTTGTTAACACCTTCAGGATCGACAAAATCTTCTAATTGCATCGTATACAACTCTTCTTTAATAAATCCATTAAGGAATGTAGTTTTGTTTATCCATTTGCCGGATTTCATAAAATGCGGCAATTGCTAACATGATTCGGACAGACTTAAGCATAGATACGAGTGAGAAACTCTCATCGTAGTCAACACCTTGAACTTGTCGAAAACCTTTTGCGACAATTCTAGCTTTGTAGATAGTAACACTACTATCAGTGTCCGTCTTCCTCTTGAAGATCCATTTATATTCTATGGCTTGCCGATCACCGGGCAAATCCATCAAAGTCCATACTTTGTTCTCATATATGGATCATATCTCAGATTTCATGGCCTCTAACCATTTCGCGGAATCTGGGCTCATCATCGCTTCCTCATAGTTCGCAAGTTCGTCATGGTCTAGTAACATGACTTCCAGAACAGGATTACCGTACCACTCTGGTGCGGATCTCACTCTGGTCTACTTACGAGATTCGGTAGTAACTTGATCTTGAAGTTACATGATCATCATCATTAGCTTCCTTACTAATTGGTGTAGTAGTCTCAAGAACAGATTTCTGTGAGGAACTACTTTCCAATAAGGGAGAAGGTACAATTACCTTATCAAGTTTTCTACTTTCCTCCCACTCACTTCTTTCGAAAGAAACTCTTTCTCTAGAAAGTTTCCGAACTTAGCAACAAAAGTCTTGCCTTCGGATCTGTGATAGAAGGTGTATCCAACAGTTTCCTTTGGATATCCTATGAAGACACATTTCTCCGATTTGGGTTCGAGCTTATCAGGTTGAAGCTTTTTCACATAAGCATCGCAGCCCCAAACTTTAAGAAACGACAGCTTAGATTTATTGCTAAACCATAGTTCATACGGTGTCGTCTCAACGGATTTAGATGGTGCCCTATTTAATGTGAATGCAGCTGTCTCTAATGCATAATCCCAAAAACGATAGTGGTAGATCGGTAAGATACATCATAAATTGTACTATATCTAATAAAGTACGGTTATGACGTTCGGACGCACCATTATGCTGCGGTGTTCCAGGTGGCATGAGTTTGTGAAACTATTCCACATTGTTTTAATTGAAGACCAAACTCGTAACTCAAATATTCGTCTCTGCGATCAGATCGTAGAAACTTTATTTTCTTGTCACGATGATTTTCCACTTCACTCTGAAATTCTTTGAACTTTTCAAATGTTTCAGACTTATGTTTCATCAAGTAGATATACCCATATCTGCTCAAATCATCTGTGAAGGTCAGAAAATAATGATACTTGTCGTGAGCCTTAATATTCATCGGACCATATACATCAGTATGTATGATTTCCAACAAATCTGTTGCTTGCTCCATTGTTCCGGAGAACGGCGTTTTTAGTCATCTTGCCCAAGAGGCATGGTTCGCAAGCATCAAGTGATTCATAATCAAGTGATTCCAAAATCCCATCAGCATGGAGTTTCTTCATGCGCTTTACACCAATATGACCTAAACGGCAGTGCCACAAATAGGTTGCACTATCATTATTAACTTCGCATCCTTTTCAATATCATGAATATGTGTATCACTGCGATCGAGATCCAATGAACTATTTTCATTGGTGTGTATAACCATAGAAGGTTTTATTCATGTAAACAGAACAACAATTGTTCTCTAACTTAAATGAATAACTGTATTGCAATTAACATGATCAAATCATATTCATGCTCAACGCAAACACCAAATAACACTTATTTAGTTTCAACACTAATCCCGAAAGTATAGGGAGTGTGTGATGATGATCATATCAATCTTGGAACCACTTCCAACACACATCGTCACCTTGCCCTTTAACTAGTCTTTGTTCATTCTGCAACTCCCGTTTCGAGTTACTAATCTTAGCAACTTGAACTAGTACCAAATACTGAGGGGTTGCTATGAACACTAGTAAAGTACACATTATTAACATGTATATCAAATATACTTATGTTCACTTTGCCATCCTTCTTATCCGCCAATCACTTGGGGTAGTTCCGCTTCCAGTGACCAGTCCCTTTGCAGTAGAAGCACTTAGTCTCAGGCTTAGGACCATACTTGGGCTTTTTCACTTGAGCAGCAACTTGCTTGCCGTTCTTCTTGAAGTTCCCCTTCTTTCCTTTTGCCCTTTTCTTGAAACTAGTGATCTTGTCAACCATCAACACTTGATGTTTTTCTTTGATTTCTACCTTCGCTGATTTTAGCATCGCGAAGAGCTTGGGAATATTTTCCGTTGTCCCTTGCATATTATAGTTCATCACGAAGTTCTACTAACTTGGTGATGGTGACTAGAGAATTCTGTCAATCACTATCTTATCTGGAAGATTAACTCCCACTTGATTCAAGCGATTGTAGTACCCAGACAATCTGAGCACATGCTCACTAGTTGAGCGATTCTCCTCCATCTTTTAGCTATAGAACTTGTCGAGACTTCATATCTCTCAACTCGGGTATTTGCTTGAAATATTAACTTCAACTCCTGGAACATCTTGTATGGTCCATGACGTTCAAAACGTCTTTGAAGTCCCGATTCTAAGCCGTTTAAGCATGGTGCACTAAACTATTAAGTAGTCATCATATTGAGCTAGCATAACGTTTCATAACGTCTGCATCTGCTCCTGCAATAGGTCCGTCACCTAGCGGTGCATCAAGGACATAATTCTTCTGTGCAGCAATGAGGATAAACCTCAGATCACGGATCCAATCCGCATCATTGCTACTAACATTTTTCAACACAATTTTCTCTAGGAACATATCAAAATAAACACAGGGAAGCAACAATGCGAGCTATTGATCTACAACATAGATATGCTAATACTACCAGGACTAAGTTCATGATAAATTAAAGTTCAATTAATCATATTACTTAAGAACTCCCACTTAGATAGACATCTCTCTAATCCTCTAAGTGATCACGTGATCCAAATCAACTAAACCATGTCCGATCATCACGTGAGATGGAGTAGTTTCAATGGTGAACATCACTATGTTGATCATATCTACTATATGATTCACGCTCAACCTTTCGGTCTCTGTGTTCCGAGGCCATATCTGTATATGCTAGGCTCGTCAAGTTAAACCTGAGTATTCCGCGTGTGCAACTGTTTTGCACCCGTTGTATTTGAACGTAGAGCCTATCACACCCGATCATCACGTGGTGTCTCAGCACGAAGAACTTTCGCAACGGTGCATACTCAAGGAGAACACTTCTTGATAATTTAGTGAGAGATCATCTTATAATGCTACCGTCAATCAAAGCAAGATAAGATGCATAAAAGGATAAACATCACATGCAATCAATATAAGTGATATGATATGGCCATCATCATCTTGTGCTTGTGATCTCCATCTTCGAAGCACCGTCATGATCACCATCGTCACCGGCGCGACACCTTGATCTTCATCGCAGCATCGTTGTCGTCTCGCCAATCTTATGCTTCTACGACTATCACTACCGCTTAGTAATAAAGTAAAGCATTACATCGCGATTGCATTGCATACAATAAAGCGACAACCATATGGCTCCTGCCAGTTGCCGATAACTCGGTTACAAAACATGATCATCTCATACAATAAAATTTAGCATCACGTCTTGACCATATCACATCACAACATGCCCTGCAAAAACAAGTTAGACGTCCTCTACTTTGTTGTTGCAAGTTTTACGTGGCTGCTACGGGCTTAAGCAAGAACTCATCTTACCTACGCATCAAAACCACAACGATAGTTTGTCAAATAGACTCCGTTTTAACCTTCTCAAGGACCGGGCGTAGCCACACTCGGTTCAACTAAAGTTGGAGAGACAGTCTTCCGCAAGCCATCTATGTGCAAAGCACGTCGAGGGAACCGGTCTCGCGTAAGCGTACGCGTAAGGTTGGTCCGGATCGTCTCGTCCAACAATACCGCTGAACCAAAGTATGACATGCTGGCAGGCAGTATGACTTGTATCGTCCACAACTCACTTGTGTTCTACTCGTGCAAATAACATCATACCATAAAACCTAGGCTCTGATACCACTGTTGGGGAACGTAGTAATTTCAAAATTTTTCCTACGCACACGCAAGATCATGGTGATGCATAGCAACGAGCGGGGAGAGTGTTTGTCTACGTACCCTCGTAGACCGAAGCGGAAGCGTTGACACAACGTAGAGGAAGTAGTCGTACGTTCTCCTCGCGATCCAACCGATCCCAGCACCGTTACTCCGGCACCTCCGAGTTTTAGCACACGTACAGCTCGATGACGATCCCCGGGCTCCGATCCAGCAAAGCGCCGAGGAAGAGTTCCGTCAGCACGACGGCGTGGTGACGATCTTGATGTGTTACCGGCGCAGGGCTTCGCCTAAGCACTGCAACAATATGATCGAGGTGGAATTTGGTGGAAGGGGGCACCGCACACGGCTAAGGAACGATCCGTAGATCAACTTGTGTGTCTTTGGGGTGCCCCCTGCCCCCGTATATAAAGGAGCAAGGGAGGGGGTGGCCGGCCTAGGGTTAGGCGCGCCAGGGTGTGGAGTCCTACTAGGTTTCCAAGTCCTAGTAGGAGTCCACCAAGAGGGGAGGAAGGGAGAAGGAATAGGAGGAGTAGGAAAGGTGGCCGGCCCCCTTTTCCCTAGTCCAATTCGGACTAGAGGGGAGGGGGGGCGCATCAGCCTTTTCCTCTTCCCACTAAAGCCCATCAAGGCCCATTACTTCTCCCGTAATCCCGTAACTCCCCGATACTCCCGAAAATACCCGAATCACTCAGAACCTTTCCGATGTCCGAATATAGTCGTCCAATATATCGATCTTTACGTCTCGACCATTTCGAGACTCCTCGTCATGTCCCCGATCTCATCCGGGACTCCGAACTCCTTCGGTACATCAAAACTCATAAACTCATAATATAACTGTCATCGAAACCTTAAGCGTGCGGACCCTACGGTTCGAGAACAATGTAGACATGACCGAGACACGTCTCCGGTCAATAACCAACAGCGGGACCTGGATGCCCATATTGGCTCCTACATATTCTACGAAGATCTTTATCGGTCAGACCGCATAACAACATACGTTGTTCCCTTTGTCATCGGTATGTTACTTGCCCGAGATTCGATCGTCGGTATCCAATACCTAGTTCAATCTCGTTACCGGCAAGTCTCTTTTCTCGTTCCGTAATACATCATCTCACAACTAACACATTAGTTGCAATGCTTGCAAGGCTTATGTGATGTGCATTACCGAGAGGGCCCAGAGATACCTCTCCGACAATCGGAGTGACAAATCCTAATCTCGAAATAAGCCAACCCAACATGTACCTTCGGAGACACCTGTAGAGCACCTTTATAATCACCCAGTTACGTTGTGACGTTTGGTAGCACACAAAGTGTTCCTATGGTAAACGGGAGTCGCATATTCTCATAGTTAAAGGAACATGTATAAGTCATGGATAAAAGCAATAGCAACATACTAAACGATCGGGTGCTATGCTAATGGAATGGGTCATGTCAATCAGATCATTCAACCAATGATGTGATCTCGTTAATCAAATAACAACTCTTTGTTCATGGTTAGGAAACATAACCATCTTTGATTAATGAGCTAGTCAAGTAGAGGTATACTAGTGACACTCTGTTTGTCTATGTATTCACACATGTATTATGTTTCCAGTTAATACAATTCTAGCATGAATAATAAACATTTATCATGATATAAGGAAATAAATAATAACTTTATTATTGCCTCTAGGGCATATTTCCTTCAGCACGATCTTTTCTGAAGACCGTGTTTTTACTCCCACAGATACTGCCATCACTCCCTCCAATTGAAATGGCTGATAAACAAGAAAAGTAATTGAATGTACAGACATTGTAAGATAGACAGGTCCAATGGATAGTAGGAAAGAAAACAGGGCATGAAATAATTCACATTTATGTTGTCTAAGCAAACAGAATAGCAGGACATAATTTCACATATATGATGGCTAATTAAACAGGATAGCATGACACTTCACATGTATGATGGCTAACTAAACAGGATAGAATGACATACTTCAAAATATGAAGACTATGTAAACAGGATGACATGATATAACTATGCAATGTGTCTATTAAAGTGGCTGGCATGCCATAAATCACAAACATGCCGTCTATGGAAACATGATGGCATGATATAATTCAAGTGTAGAATGACATAATTTAAAATATGATGACTATGTAAACAGGATGAGATTATATAACTATATTATGTCTTTAGAAAATGGGCCGGCATGCCATAATTCAGATACATGCTATCTATGTAAACATCATGGCATGACATAATTCAAATATATTATTTATATACTAAGGAAGTGAGCAGAGGGCAATCGCATATATGATGTGTCAACTAAGGAGATGGCATTCAATATTGTGTATATGATGTAAAAACTAAGCATTGCAATACAACATATGCATTATATGAGTAATATAACCCTGCCAAGTTTGAGCATACACCTCAGGGGGATAATAGGACTGGTCATCTGCCTCTGAATCCTCCTCTGAAGAGCTATCTGTAACCAACAAGATATCTGCTTCAGCAGGTAGCATTGTCTGCTCTGAAGACCTTGTTTTCACTCTAGATTTCTCCATCACCAATTCAAATGGCTGATGCACAGGAAGAGCAGTTGAATATACAAACATTGTCAACAAAAGCAATGAGAAATACAAAAAAAGGACGACATGATATAATTCACATATATGATGCTTTCCTAAACAGCATGGCATTGCATAATTCACATACATAATGCCTTGCAACAAGATAACATTGCATAATTCACATATATAATGTCTTGCAACAAGATGGAGCATGTCTAAACTAAGCAAATGACATAGCAATGCAAGATACCATACGCACGATACAAGCAACATAACCCTGCCAAGTTAGGGCATGCACCTCGGGGGGGGGGGGATATGATTGGTCATCTATCTCTGAATCCTCCTCTGAGGAGCTATCGGTAACCAGCAAGACATGCGCTTCGTCAGATAGCATTGTCTGCTCTGAAGACCTTGTTTCCACTCCAGATTTTTCCATGACCGTGCCGAATGGCTGATGCACAGGAACAGTAATTGAATGTAACAAAATTGTTGACAAATTTAACACGTAATAAAAAATGATGGCATGATATAATTCACACATAAGATGACTGGCTAACCAGGGTGGCATTGCAAAATTCACATATATGATGCCTGGCTAGACAAGATGGCATTGCATGATTCACATATACGATAAAGAAACTAAACAGATGGCATTGACACAAAGCATGTCTAAACTAAGCAGATGACTTCTTTATTGTATACAGTAAGCAATGCAAGGCACCTTATGCATGATATTACCAACATCAGCATGCCAAGTTAGAGCGAAGACCTCATGGGGTAAATAGGAGTGGTCTTCTCCTTCTGAATCCCCCTCAGAACAGTTATCTTCCTCTTGATTATGATCCGAAATGGGTGGAGGGGGGCTGCCTTTGCGCCCACCATGGAACGACGTCTGCATGAAATTTTATTGCCACGCAAGGCTCATCTCTTTTGCTCTACATGATCAGTTCCATTGTGTACAATAACTGGCATGCATATGAATAAAACATAGTGAGATTATGTAAGGAGTGCATGCACAAATCCAGAGTGATGGTAGCCAACTGTGGATAGACCCAAAACCAATGATAGCAGGCAGATAATAGCTTTCGTTAAAAATACAGATAATGGCTCCTTTAATTTTTGTTTGCACCCAACATGAAACTCATAGTAGACACCGGAGATTAACCAGATAGTAGACAGATAGTACTGATTGCTACCCCAATATGTACCCCACAACCATTTAAAAACTTAAGTTTCAGCATTAGTTTGGACCTGACTCAGAGTCTAATAGGTGAACACGACGATAATGTAGCATGTCATAATATTAAGCGACGCATAACGTAAGTAGATACGGAAGAGTGCGACCTCTCTTGCGGACCCGTGTAGTCCTCAAGGTCATCTGCTCAATTGATGATGGTAATGCCATTGCCGTGGCTGCCGGCGGCGGGGAAGAAGATCTGAGGCGGCGAAAGACAGTCTGGAGAGTGGATCCCTGCTGTGGTGAACCCTTCCGTCGTTGGAGCAGCTGAGCTGGGGTGGAACACAACGCCGCAGGAGCAGGACAAACCACACAAGGTTTTCTTTGACACATATCTGTAACAGAAGTAATTGAGTAAGGGCTTGTTTGAATTTGAGGATTCTAACAATGCAGGGATAAGAAATAGACAGGAATAGGATAGGAATGCATGTGCAAAACAGAGAATTTAAAAACACAAGATTTCTGCCAATCTGGGCGTTTGATTCACAATAATTGGAAGACCACAAGATGCAAAAAAGCATGGTGAGATTAAGTTAAACCACAAGAAAATGTACGATTATAATGCTATTATGCTACTATCTCTTAGTCTTGTGCTTGATGAATAGGAATATGAAAAGGAGGAGAAGTGGAAATTAGAATTCCTATCATTTTTCTTTCAAGGAGACACTAAAGGAACAAATCCTACAGTTTTCCTTTGCTCCATTCCTTTGCACCAAATTCATGAAAAGTAGTACCATAGGAAACTTTCCAATTCCGATGTTTTTCATTCACTTTTCCTTTCAAGCACTGGCGATTCTAGTAGGTAGGCTTGAGCAAGGAAAATCCTACACTAAAAAAATGTTTTTGTGCTACTTCTATTACTTTGGACCCAGGCCACTGCCATACTAGCTCAACTCACAGGCCCATCGACAAATGCATAGCTCAAACGCGCAGAGATAAATAATGATGGCGTTCAAGAGAGTCCATCACGGATAGCTAAGTTGCCTGGTACCTCACTGCTTGTCATATAGGAGGATAAAATAAACATATTTCCCATTACTACGAGTGCTCAGTGGACAATATATATAACATGTAGAGTAAAAAAGAGATGCAACAACTGTACAACCTCTTTGGCGAAGCCATGTCGATCTCAGCGTGATTGGGTTGGCCGGTGAGGATGCTCTGGCTGACTTGGCTGTCGGAGGAGGGGGAGAAGATCTTAGGCGTCTGGAGATGGAGCCCGAGGTACTGCTCCGCTGTGATGGAGGGTTTCGTCGTTGGAGCAGCTCTGGTGAGTTGTACGACGCCGAGGCTGAAGCGGGACAAGAGAGACAACGAACAAAGTTAACCTGAGTGGAATTCTAATAGCATCTCCAATACATGACGTATAATACATAACCACAAAGTGCTAGATGTAAAATACATCAGCCGCTCATCTCTGAACTTAACTGTCGAAACTGAACTTAACTGTCGAAACTGAACTTAACTGTCGAAACTGAACTTAACTGTCGAAACTGAATTTTGCTGTTGAAATTGAATTTTGCTGTTGAAACTGAACGCACTAGAAAGATGAGGCTACACGTTGGTCGACTAACTTTTTCATCTCTCGTCAGTCTATTTTGCAGCAGTTGGATACGAAATCAAGGGCCTGCAGTTCATCTTCAACCTCCACCCCCTGAGCCGCCAGCCACCACCGGCCAAACAGCAGCCCCCCGCCGCCCACGGCCGTCGGTGCGCCGCCCCGCCCGCCCCAAAAACACTCCCCACCGCTGGTCCGCCGCCGCCCAGGCCATCCCTCTAGCCCCCCCCCCCCCCCCGTGCCAAGTTTTTTCTCCGGCGATCCCCACGCCATCGCCCCGCCAATGCTCGGCCACTTCCAGCGACCACCACCCCCATCCTGAACCCTAAGATAGATAGTGGGGTACCTCTTCGGCGAGCCCCCCTCCCTGCTGCGGCTGGTTCTTACTTCACCCCGGCGAGCCCCCCCACCCCCTGAAAATCGACTGACCCAAAAGTCGATTGAGTCGACTGAATTGTAGCTAAATCGGAGCAGCATCGCAAGCAAGAGCAGCAGCGCGAGCAAGAGCAATAGCAAGAGCAAACCAGGCAGGGGACTGAGAGCAGGAGCAGAGCAGCAACGCGAGCGAGAGCTAAAGCAGTAGCAGCTCCTACTGATGTGGACGTCACCGCCGAGGGAGCGACGCCGTGGAGGAAGTTGCCGGCGACGCCGCCGTGGATGGAGCCGCTCTGTGTCGGCTTAGGACCGAGCGCCGGCAGCACCGTGAGATCGAATCAAGAAGAAAATGCGGCGATTAGTGTACAACCTCTTTCGCGGCGCCGATTAGGCCGCAGCTTCATCCGAGGAAACGGTGATGATGGTGCTCTTCTGGTGGTGCAGGTGAAGACGGAGGTGTGGGAATGGAGGTGGCGCGAAAGACGAGGGGAACGTCGGGGCAGCTCCTTGGAGGTGGAGGACGGGGTGGCTGAACCGGCGGGACGATGAGATCAATGACGGATCCTCATCCGGTATTGTGGATGAGGGACGTCGAGGTGTTGCTGTGGACGACATCGTCGGGGAAGAGGCTCCGGCTGGGTGGCAGACGGAGCATGGTGTGGGGTTTCATCGCGGGTTTTCGCGGCCTCGGTGTATGAATTGGTGGGCGGATGGGATGGCAGTGGGGAACCATGGCTTAGAGACGCGGTTGTCTGAAATGTGGGGTAAGTTACGAAAGTACCCCCACCGATTTGAGGCGGTTCTTTCAGTTCAGGGGTACCACAGGCATTTCACATGTCAGGATTTCACAGGAGGTGGGAGTTTTCGTGCGTGTTGTAATTTCGGAATTGCAAGGCGCGGTTTGAGATGGATGGAGTTGTCGGAGCACAACGAGACAAAGATATATCTTAAATATTTCGGGCTAACAAGGCTCGGGTTGAAGAGGCGGGAGTTTCGCAGTACGATAGACGGAGACGCTAGCTTGAATTTTCGGCATAACAAGGCGCGGCTTGAAATTTCGGAAGAACAAGCTTAACGTGTACCAAAAAAAGACAATTTGCACCTCAACACGCACAACACACACACAAACACCATTTAGACTAGAGTAAGGTACATGTGCATTGCACGCATGATATTTGGCAACCAAATTATGAATAAATACCACATTATAACATGCATGCTTTGAGTCATATATGCATGATGTAGATGTTCGTTTAATTCTTATAGTTCATTCCATTCAAAATCATCTAGTTTTTATAAGAAAGCTAATCTATTTTAAGATTCATGGAATTGTGCGTCGTAAGACATAAAGTAAAAACAAATAATGGCAAATCATGTAGAAAAACATTTGGGCAATTCTGATACGGGAGATTCTAGAACAAATAAGAAGTGCTTGTGTTTTGATGTTTGTGCATTATGCTTTAGTTCAACCATGGAGTCTTCTAGATTATACATGTGGCGAAATCTGGTGGAATCTAGATGATATCCAACGGCCGGTAGTGCTCAAATTTGCCATCTTTGGACCATTGGATTCGCCTCATCCAACGACCATCTTTCAAAGTTAAAGTTACCAGCACACAATAAAAAAAATATAATATATAATATATATAGGGGTATAGATATAGATATGTGATGCGAAAGCCGCCCATCATCTCCAATTAGAATAGTGTGTCCATGCACGGATGCGACATGGCCAAATTATGTCTGCCATCGTTATCTCAAATTCAAATCAGTCTGACCTTGTTCAATGTGTATACATTACAACATGCTCGTTTCCAAACCACACCGCGCAGATCTCCATTATATTCATGCATGCATGGGTTTCAAACATTAGGATCTCTTATTCAAATATTTGAATTCAACTTTACATTGATTATGACCTCACCTATTCTTTTACACCCACACAGTAGTCTTCTCTTTATAACTGTACCACTAACTTTCTCTCGTGCATGCATGCACACACACTACCAGTCGGCATTATCCATCGCACGCATGCAATATTTTTCTTCAGGTCGTTCTCCCGTGAAGGCACACACCCACACACATCCCCCTCTCCATCATATCGGGCATTATTTATCTCTCACGTGTGCATGCGCAACGGTCGATGTTCCTCTATGTATGTGTGTATATAGCTAGGCCTTTCATAGTTTTCCACACAAACCGATCAATCGATATATCCAGTGAGGTCTCACCCTCTTTCCCACGTCCACATCGATCAATCTATACCTCTCTATATAGGATTAACATATATAGCTAATACACCCACATTAATTATATATCCAACGTCCCCCTCTCATCATCCATGCCTTCCGCTTCATCTCTCAGACGCGTGCACAATGGCAAAGACAGGGGCAGTAAGGGCTAATATGAATGTGATCATTAGACAATTGCTGCTAAAAATGGTTTAAGTTCAGGAATTGACCCTCCTCATAAAGGATTAGCAATGCTTGGCCCCCTAGCTCATTTATTTTTCATGGCTCCGCCACTGCACGCAACAGCGCACGTTTTCGCCCCCTCTCTCTAAATATCGATCTCGCACTTGTGCATTCCTTCATAGTCTCCCTCCACTCGGCCCCTCGCACCATCTTCTAGCCCCCACCGGATTTTGCCACATGTACAATCTAGCAGACTCCATGGTTGAACTTAAGCATAATGCACAAACCTCAAAACAACAGTAGTTCTCTTTTGTTCTAGAATCTTCCGTATCATAACTGCTCAAACTTTTTTTCTAGTTGAATTGCCATTATTTCTTTTTACTTTATGCTTTAAACGCACAATTCCATGAATCATAAAATATATTAAGGGCTTCTTTGATTCAAAGGATTCTCAAAGGAATTTTGGAGGATTCTAACCATTAGGAATTTTTCCTATCTTGGTTGTTTGATTCGTAGGATTGTAAACCATAGGAATTTTTCCATATGATTCATTTGCACTAGATTTCGTAGGAAACATCCCATCCACTCAAACCTCTTTGAAAGAATTCTGTATTTTTTCTATGCACAATCAAACACTCGTACAATCCTGTAGGATTCAAGACGACATTCCACTATAATCCCATGTTTTTCCTATTCCCGCGTTCTTAGATTTTTATAAAAACTAATTGATTTTGAATGAGATGAACTATAAGAATTAAACGAAGGGCTACATCAGGCATATATGACTCAGAGCTTACATGCTATAGTGTGGTATTTATTCATAATTTGGTTGCAAAATCTGATGCGTGCAATGCACGTGTACCTTACTAGTACTTCGAGTATGTGCAAAACACGTAAATTACAATACCAATGGCACGCTACACAGTGTCTCTCTTACAGTTCACGAAGCCACGTGGCACATGTGGAGGCGTTGTCGCGACCTCCTTGCATGGATTGATCACAGTGACGTGCTGCTGGTTCCAGAAGAATGTACTCGTCTTCCCTGAGCCATACTGGCAGTACATGCACGAAGCAAAGATGTGCACGCAAGCCACGCACACACTCATTCCCTCGCACGCACATGCGGGTACATGGGCGGATGCAATGTTGTACCAAGATCCACCCCATGTGATAATTTGACGTGTGTAAAGTCGTTCACTTCATTGATGGTCAATTAATACAGCGCATGCAAATTGAGTGGACATGAGGGCGGAAGAAAGACATTATTACTCCACTGCGCGCATGCGAGTTGTTAAATCGTGGGTTGCTAGTAGTACTTCCATTGGTCTCCTTCGTATTTTGTGCCAATTTTTGACAGTAACATAATATTTACGCATTTGAGCAGTGTAGTACTTGAAATTTATGTTCCGCTAAACTCATTGGGAGTCGTTTCGGGCCTCGAAACCGAAGCCATCAATTAATCTTTACCTTGTTCCCATCACATTCGAAAGCCTGCTCACACCTACTAGTACGTACCAAACCTGAACGTGTTCCCACTATGCAAGTATTAGTACTAGTGCTAGTACTTAGGTTATAAAAAGGAGAACTACCTAACCGAAAATTACTCTACCTTTCCTCCTCATAAGTGCTTCTTCTTCGTCCATCGTTGCCATGGCCGGTGAGCAGAGCTCTAGGTCGAGAACTACTCGTAACATGGGAACGACAACCAAGGCTGCGGAAAAAACGAGAATGCTTGCCGCCACACAGAGACCTCAAAAGATCTCTCATGGGCAGGCGATGGCTCCCAGGAGCGCCCTAGCCGCGGAGGCGAACATGCCGAGCCGGCGGAGCTGGAGTCGTTATCCCTCGACGGCATGCCCGATCAGCTCAATAAGCACCTCAATAAGCAGAAGGAGTTCATCCAAGGCTTGATGGAGTTGCTGAAGGAGAGCCTCGACGACATGCCTGCTGAGCTCAATCAGCAGGGGGAGTTGACTGCCGGCTTGGTGATGCTGCTGAAGAAGAGCATTACCTCGGAGAAGAAGGCAACCGGCGAAATCCTACGACTTTAGGAGGACAAGGCGAAGCTCTGCCACGAGATCAACCTGTTGAAGGAGAAGAACGCCAGCTGGAAGAAGCTGCATGAGAATAGTAGTTCCTCGATGAAGATGCTGTAGGCCCTCGACATGGAACAGAAGGAGGAGTTGGCGAAGCTCCGCATCAAGCACCCTGCTGCTGTCAAGGTACGTAATGCGGTTGTGGAATAGATGATGAAGGCTCGCGTCGAGAAATCCCGCGTCATGGACAGAATGAAGAAGATGGCGGAGGAGACGCGCAAGGAGATGGAGGTCGTGGAGGCGATGAAGAAGCAGTTATGACTCCGCGGCGAATTAGATCATTTGGGGTGATAATCTTCCTTCTTATTTTGCTCCTGTGTTTCATCTTTTGCTTCGGGTGTTTCGCCGCACGTGTCACGTTCTCTGCGAGGCCTGAATAGAACAATGCTAACAATGAGATGACTAGCAAATTAGATCATTTTTATCGCCATATGGCATTGGGCTGCCGTGTTTCGTGCTCCTCCGTCGCAGTACTACTCCAGTGGAAAACTTGAGTATACCACACAGTTCTTTGCTCCTCCTCAATCGGGTCATCGGCGCATTTATACGAGCAGTCAAATCACAAGGCCCCGCCTTCCAGCAGTAATGAGCCATCAAATCACAAAGGCCCTCGCCTCTCGTGAAACCGACCAAGCTAGAGTGCCCCACCCTCTAGCCTTTTAAAAAATGTATACTTTTGAACAGCAGTAGTATCGATGGATTGCGCCATGGAGAAAAACTTGAAATTAAAAAAAGGTGGTACATATAGAGAGCGCTCGTCGCTAAATTATGCATATAGTACTATTAAAAAGGCTAGTCACAATAATGGTGTCCAGCACAACCCACCCCTCAAATAAAACTAAGAGGGTGCTTGGATACGTTTTAGTCCCATGACTAAAAGTAGTGGGACTAAAACATGCTAGTCTCACCCATGCTTGGATCCAAATACTGAAAAGGCTAAAATCAAGTTAATGAGCATTTATTATCCTCCAAACCCTCCAATCTAGAACTCGCCTGTGTTAAAGGAGAGGAGTTAAATGAGAAGAGAGAGGACTAATCCACATTTTAGTAGGGGTACCCCTGACTAAAAAAATTTAGTCTCAAGAATAGTTTTAGCCCCTCTTTAGTCAGGGGTGCTTGGAACTTTAGCCTCTTAAAGAGACTATTTTTAGTTAGACTAAAATAAGTCCCTTGGATCCAAGCACCCTCTAAGCATCCTGGAATTCTTTCACAAAACTAAGCACCCTGAAATTCTTTGACAACTAAACTGCTCGCTATATGATGTTGGCCATCTATATTGTACGTATATAATGTGAAGAAACGAGTGGTAGTACTATACCAACTAAAAGATGAAATGTAAGAAATACTAGTATGTACGTACTGAAGAGTTAAGTAACGAGAAGAAACATAACATAGTTCTGCTGGGGGCTCAGCACAACACACCCCTAAAATTAAATTAAGCACACCTAAAATTAAACTTTGCAACTATTCCATTAGACACCGCATTAGAACCACCGTGAGAAATGACACTGCCACCTTACTCAGAGTCCTCGTCCACGTCCTTGACTTCGTCCTTGTCCCTCTTCCTCTTGGCCGATACTTCTTTGCTTGAACCGCACACTTGGCTGTTGCTCTTCATCCAACCCTTGTAGATATTGAAGCAAAGGTAGCCATCCATTGCAGCGTAGTGGATGTGGTCTACATCTAGTACATTCCGCTGCCATGCATGACGATGAAACGTGTATGGAGGTTTCTCCAGTTTACCATACGAAGGATGAACCATGACTCCTGCCAGGGTCAGCATTGAAGGCTGACGAGAGGACACCAGCCGATTCCTCTGGAGGTCGAAGGTGTTGCCTACAACGAGGCCTATCCGATGTAGGACTTCTTTGTCGTTACCAAAGTCTACAGTAACAAATTTGACTAGGTTGCTCTCGAGGAAGTCCTTAAAATCCTGGCACTCAACATCGCCATGGCATATGTGGTATACCAAGCATAAGTCATGCACGCAAACCTGGATCATGGCAGGCTTCTTCCTCTCTTCGTCCTTTAGATCCTTCTCTCGTCCCAGGACTGTGGTGTACTCAACATCTAGCCCAGCGACCCACTCATCATCTGATTCTTCGAACTTGCGTCTGAAGCGAGAAAGGCATCCTTTCACCGTCGCGGAAGAACGGGTGTAGATGACACTGAACTCATCGTCGGTGATGGTTCTAACCTTGTACTCACCGCCGATCGTGGAGATTTGGGACGCCATGGATTTGGGAGGAGGGTTAGGATTAGTGGAACTGCCGCAATGTGAATGGACGAGACGACTAGGAGCGAACCGCCGTAGTATTGAAGGACGTGCGGGGACGAGTAGGAGCGAACTGCCAGCGTGCGAACGGCAGGGTAATGGCTTTCCATTCTCCCATGATACGGGCTTCCGAAAGCCCTTGGATCTGAGATCGAACGGTTGCATCGCGTGATTCTAGACCTATGGGTGAATATCCTATCCTGGAGGGTTATTCTGCAAATTTTCAGCACTTAGCATGCGACCGTTTGATCTCAGATCCAAGGGCTGCCAGCAGCCCGTATCATGGTCGCGCCTACCACGACCGTCGCGTCGCTCGCGCGGTCGCGCCCTTGGAGATTTAACACAGTGCGTTAGGCTATCTGATGTTGGCATGTCATACATAGTCATCACTGAGTCACTCATACTACAACAAGGTTGGCTATAAGGTTGGCTATAAGTGTATTTTTTACTCCTCTCTATCTCTTTCTTCGTACTCCCTCCGTCCCATAATATAAGAATGTTTTTGACACTAGTGTAGTGCCAAAAACGTTCTTATATTATGGGACACAGGGAGTACTAGTATTTATTGCATTTGCCAAGGAGTGACCTCTTCCAATGAAATGGTGTGGCTAATTTTGCTTCATTTAATTAGCTATAGACTCAAAATTTTCTTTTCACCTAGGTACACGTGCTTAGCACCATTTCTTCCTTGGGTCACCAAACTAGTCTCTCTCTTCTTGATTAACTTGCCACATCGGACTTTATGCCTATGTGGCAAGCTTAAGCACCTGTAGGAGCAAGTAAAAGTAAGTAAAATAGTGCGCTTTACATGGCATTTTTGCATATGTGGAGGAAAGAGAGGCAAGGAAAAAGTGGAGAAGTGGGCTCTCATGCAAGAGCCAACCTCTACTACATGGTGGAGCATTGGGAGAGGCACCTATATGGAGGTGGTCAGGAATCGGGAGACTCGCGCCGGTCGTAGCGTCGCAGTTAAAATGATAATGGCAAGTCAAATCACGGGGCCCCTCCTGTCCAGCAGTAACTCACTGTCAAATCACACAGCCCTACGTTTGCAGCAGCCTACTCCCTCGTCTTCTCGTGTCTCTATCGAACAGACTAGGCGAAACTGCCCCGCCGCCTACCGCGCAGGAAAAGCCCTGGCCCTGACTTTTAAATAGTACACAGTATACTAATTTTGTATCCATGGATTGTGCCCGCGTAATGGAGCAAAGCGTCTAGAAAACGGCGGTACACATGTACGGAGTATACAGCACGCCCGTCGCATTTGCGTCGCACCCCATATGGTCGGTCGGTCTGGCACACCTCTCTCCGAATGGAACACGCGTCATATTGCGTTTGCACACACATGTGGGACGACAATTGAGAACCGACCATAGGCACACTCCTCGGCCCCGCAAGTCGGGTGACTTAATAGAAGAGGGATACGATCGATAGTACTAGAGAAGTGTTGTACTACGTTGGTGCCTGGACGACCCCTGCAAGACACGGAAGATCAGTTCGTCCATGCATGTGACCAGACTCCAGCAGACACGCCTGGATTGGCTATCATCTACATATCGTGCAGGCTGTGTTGTACATGGCTGTAGTTGTGGTGAGAAATCTAAAAAATGGTTTCTTGTCATCTCGCAAAATTAGGTGTCATGTGCTTCCGATCACTGCGAGGGTTGAACAGCGATAACTGAGTTGGGCTAGTCATTGGGGGCACATGCACGAACAGTGACTACTCAACTGCCATCTAGGTCAAGCCGGTTATGTTAATTAGGACATCTATCAACGGACCCCTTTTCTACGAGTTTATCTTTAATTTGAGCTTTGGTCCTCGTCTAGTTTGTCCGTCGGGATTCATGTTGTCTCCTTTGGGCAGTGAGGTTATGATTTCTTGTCATGTGGCATTTTTTCGTGTTATATGTTATAATCCGGCGCTTCAGATCAAAATGATGACAACTGCGCCTCCGGGCCACGTGCATGAAGACTTCTCGACAGTCATTGACGAGGTCAAGCCGGCTCCGGTAGACAAAAGAAAACTAGTACTACTCCACTATATAGGCAGGAGCCTCCGCGCTTGCTTGCTAGTGTTGCTCTCTTCACACTGTCTCGGCCTCTCCAGATCTAAACACGACAGTGGTGGACACACACTCTCTCTCTCTGCTCACCGCTGATCACAGATCCAGCCGGATCGTCTCCGTCGGGGAAGGTGAGAAGGTGCAACATTCACGCGGTCGTCCTCGGCGACGGCTCTTACCCACTGCTGGGCGCGTCCCGATCAGCCTGCCTTGCTGTTCTCTCCCAAGCACCGCTGGCGAGGGAGGGCCTCCGACCCCTTCTTCCTCGCTGCCGTAGTGTGGGCAGATCCGGCCTCCCTCCGCCCACCTAGCGACATCCCGGCGACCATCAGGTATAACTTCCTTCGAAACCGGCCTTGCTCTACTTCCCGAGCTCCTGACTTCGCTGCATTTGTATCTTTTACTATTTGTTAGGCCCCCTCGTAGATAGGATCGATCGGCTGTTCGAAAACCACCTAATTTTTTATGTTTAAGAGGTAAAACTAGTTCATGCACTCGAATCTAGTACTACTTGGTTCAAACAAGGAAGAAAAGTAGTAGAGACTGGCTATCCAACTGGTCTCTAGGTCTAATAGGGAAATAAAGGGAAACGCAATACACACTTAATATAAACCCGATCTATTGGTTGAAAAAGGAAATAAAGTGGGGACTGGGGGACAAGTCAATAGAGTAAGTCCAGCGCTAGATTTGCTAGCCTCACACAGTATAAGGTGGCTATACCAAACAAAAAAGGGACCAACCCAGATATCCTGTTCTGATGTTTGTTGCCCTGAGCCACTCTTATGTAATGCCATTGGTAAAATGTAGCAGTCGCACTGTTAAAAGTAAGGACACGTTAAACCAATGTTGTTTTCAATGTAATGCCTACAATAATATGAATCAATGGCACTTCTTTACATGTCCTGCTAAAATTTCCCATTAAGATAAGTTGGTTCTTTTTGTTAGAAATGCAACTGTCCTGGTCCGCATACTCTCCCGTGACCAAAGTAATGTCGTACTTAATGGTTGTCATAGTTAATCCTAATGCCCACACTAATATCTAGCAATGCCAGTGCTTTAGAAATTGCTACTGTCCTTGTAGGATTGCCATTCAGATAAGGAACATGCTTCTTTTCATTTGATGCATGTTTCATCACTTGTTAGTCACCCTCCTTTCCACCTTTTTTGTGCAAACATAGATATACATTTCATGCTCGATCTTAGTTGAACTGCACAAATGATATCCAAATTATAGTTGAGCATTCCAGGAGCTTCACAACCAACCATGATGTTGCTCAATTTTATTGCAACTAATGAAGAAGAAGCTCTGTGGGTTTCGTTTTCTGATGGAAATGGAACCGGGGCTGGAGCCCTTTTCTTAAAAAAAATTGAAGAAGAAGCTGCTAGCTCACGGGACATTGCTTCATTTTAGGTGAACTGCACCAAAAGGTCCCATGAATTGAATCATCCATGTTGGTGACTAAAAGAGCCAGCTTTAGCATCCCAGTCTAAGCACCCCCGGCCTCCATCCTTGCGACGCACGGTACACCTCGTTTGCCACCTGCTCGACCCTAGTGTCACTGATAAAATGAAGTAATAATACAGTTAAAATAGAGCGAGTGTCATCTCTATCATTTCATTTCCAATGTAGATAAAGAAAGTGCTTCTCTTTGTTAATGTATATTTCATCTACTAGTCCCATTATTAATGTTTAAGCGTTTCTGCAAACTGGGGTGCTTAATTTTAGTTGATATGTACAAAAATAGAGATTTGAATGTCTCAAGGCGCCTCCTTGTACTACCGCTGTACACTGATGTTCATCACTGGCAGAAGGTGTATCTGGGAGACTTGGGACGATGTCCAGTATGAGGCGTACCGTATGAGGCGTCGCAGGGCCCATCTCGCCCTCGCAGCATGGCATACTATGATACTATCGCAATATTTTATTCTATTTATTTTGTGTGTTTCATCAACTAGTGCCACTATAATGTAATCACGCTTTTTCATTATCTGTGCAAACAGGGTTATTCAGCTGCATTTTGGTGGAACTGCACAAATGTACGTATGGAACCGGCATATATGCAGAGTGCGAGGTGTGCCAAGTAAAATATTACCGACACCAACCATGCTGCATGCACGCATTGGCATCCACCACCACCAGTGGGATGTGTGGCGCTCTCTGTGGATGGATCTTTCTCGGCAGCAAATCATCTAACCAAATACTAGTAGCTTATATTGGCAGTTTTTTAGGGAGTACTCTTTTCTGAAAGAAGCTCCAATCTATTTTTCTTTATTTGTACACTGTGTCACAACTTTGACCCAAAGGTCCAGAGCTATTTTAGGGTGATTGGCGTAGTACTCAGAGACTGATTGTAAGCATGATTTTCATTAGCTGTCACACTGATTGTAAGCATGAGCAGGTGGAAGATTAGGTTAGTGCGAAGCTTACCTTAAACCCTACCGCCACCGTTGAAATGAGGCGAGCGTCGAGGGAACCGTGGAGAACGGCGTGGAAGCAACGTGGCACCATCCAGCCTCCTCTTGCGGTGGGAGAACGAATACTCCTGTGGCTCCGGCTGGCTCTGCACCCTCACGAACGGCACAACATACTCGATCGATTTGTTATCCTCTGGGTGCTCGACCTTCGACCTGTACGCCCACCACCTCCGCCTGACTCTCGCCTCGGGCGAATCTGTCTGCTCCATCGCCTAGAGGAGATACTCGATGAACTCGGAGGACTGCGGCATGACTGCCGCCAAGGAGTACATGTACATCGCCGCCCTCATCGCTGCCGTCTCGCTCTTCGCATACATTTCCACATGGCCCGCACCGTCCTCGAAATCTCCCACTCATTGTCAAACCAACTAAGGATCTCCTTCAACTTGGCTAACTTTGCCTGGTCGCCGCTGGCGATCTGCCTGATTCGCTGCTGCATCCTCTCCATAGATGTCCTTCTGAGTGGTCCGGTGCTAGCTATGGAAGATGGGAGGAGAGATGGTGGTCTTGCAATAGATAAGAGGGAGAGGCGAGACGGTGGTTTTGGAATGGAGATGATGGAGAGGAGAGGAGGTGGTTTTGCAATGGAGAAGATCAGAAGAGGGAGAGGTGAGACAGTGGTTTTGGAATGGAGATGATGGAGAGGAGAGGAGGTGGTTTTGCAATGGAGAAGATCAAAAGAGGGAGAGGCGAGACGATGGTTTTGGAATGGAGATGATGGAGAGGAGAGGAGGTGGTTTTGCAATGGAGAAGAGGGAGAGGAGCGTGCGGCAGCGATTTAGGATTGGAAGAGAGGGCCAGCGCGCTGTGACTGGATCAAAATCAAAATCAATTTACCCTTCAATTAAGAAAGCGACCCCACATTAACTAGTCTCCTTTTATTCTGGGTCATAATTGACCATGATGTTTGCACATAAAATATATGTTATACGTTGCAAAAATAATATAATTAGAAAGTACATTCAGATACGAACCAAACGATACAATTTTTGGTGACATGCATTCACATTTTGCTTGTCAAATACAGTACGTGGTCAAACTTTGACCCAAAATACACAAAACAACAAAAAAATACTTCCAAGACCAGCGCCGCTCTTCCGCTCTTCTCCTCTTAAACCACCGCCGCTCCTCTCTTGTTCCAATCTAAATGCAGCGCCGCTCCTCTCCTCTTCCATTTCAAAACCATCGCCCCTCCTCTCTTGTTCCAGTCCAAAACCAGCGTCGCTCCTCTCCCGCTCTAATCCAAAACCAGCGCTGCTCCTCTCCTCTTCCATTCAAAAACCACTGCCGGCGAGTGAAGGTGCTGTGGAGAAGTAGATCGATAGAGGAGTACAACCGATGCGTGAGGATCGCAGCTGGCGACCCTGTGAAGCTAGCTAGGATGTTGGAGATATAGTCTTGGTTTGAAAACAAGGACCAACTAGCGGCGACGGCGACATCCATGGCCAAATATCTGCAACAGAGCGAAAAGGCGGCGATACTCCCGGAGGGAGTCGCGCCGGAGTACATAGAGCTGCTCCTCTGGGCCATGGAGCAAACAGATTCACCGAATCTAATCGTGAGGGAGCGGTGGTGGGAGTATCGATCCCAGATGGAGCATCCACCAGAGATTGAAGGATCGAGCATCTACAGGGTGCCGTTTGTGAGGGTGTCCTGCCATAGCGAGCTGGTGGAGTCTTCGTCGACCGAACCCAACTGCAAGAGGAGAAAATCAGTTGGCCCGACAACGCTTCCCCGCCATCGTCTCCCTCGCCGTTCTCATCGTCTCACGGAGCGGCTGTCTGCCGCCGAGGAATAGGAGGGGGCTGCCCCCCAGCCCAATAGTTGGGCAGGTTGTGAATTGTCAGGAGGAGCTTAGGTTTGTCATTATTTGCAGGTTGTGAATTGTGTTTTGTGTTGTGTATTTTGAGAGTACTTTCAGATATGAATGTCTTTTGAATTTCAGATTTGCTGTATTGAGCATATGAAGTATTTTATGAATTCTAGAGATCTATTTTTAGCACTTAAAAAAATGTAGTTTCATAGGAGTATAAAAGTGCAGAAAATGTGATTCTC
Organism: Aegilops umbellulata; assembly: GCA_032464435.1. Taxonomy (NCBI): domain Eukaryota; kingdom Viridiplantae; phylum Streptophyta; class Magnoliopsida; order Poales; family Poaceae; genus Aegilops; species Aegilops umbellulata. The sequence continues at coordinate 64,502,088 of CP136060.1, read as the reverse complement.
AGAGAAGAAACTGCAAGTTTCAGTTTCAGATAAGAAACTGCAAGTTCAGTTTCAGATAAGAAACTGCAACTTTTAGAGGCAGAGCATTTAAATTAACACGTCCTTTTCAAACAGGGCTAACATCATGTTGGAAGTTTTATTCATGGTCGAAAATGGAACTACCAACCAGTTAACATCATGCTGATCAACAGTCATGCATAGCACATCTTCATATGATGCACCGTCAAAATGCCCACACAATGTCGAGTGTGCGAAACACAGCGAAAACGAGGGACGAAGTTTTGGCAAGTGTTGGACGTGGTTTTGGGCTGCCCCGTCTAGGCTTTCATTTTTAACATGCGCAGCCCACGACCTCGGATGGGAGGTCCATAGGCCTGTTTGTATTTTCTTAGGGCCGTCATGTATCGACCGGCCTATGGACCTCCCATCCGAGGTTTTATTTTTGGCAGCCCAATTTATGTATTTTTTTGAAGAAAACGCAGAGGTCTGTTCTATTTTTCTATATAAGAATAGGAACGCCAGGTCCAACTTATGTTTCCCTTCTAACTACATTATATATATTTAAATTATTTTATATGTTATTATATATTATTTTTATTGTCATCATATATTTAACAGATACTTACATATGTAAGAAAACAATATCCCACATCTTATTAACTTAGAAAAATAATTTCTTAACAAATAAAATCCTGGATTGTTTTGGCACGAAAATCCTAGTGATTGTGTACAAAAGCTTGGTAAGATTTAAGGACGAATGTAATAATATCACTTATTATTTAAATATATTTATAACAAAATGCTCAGCCCCTTTTTATTTTTTGATAACATTGCTGGCCCAACCCAACATTATTATTAGAATCAACCCAGCAAAATCGTGTATTTCGAGAAAGTGCAAATGGCCTGTAATTTTTTAGGAAATAAAATAAATGGGCCGCATGGACGCTACATTATTTGTTCACCCAGCCCACCTAATGGCTGTAATTCAAAAAAAGATCAAATTGACTGTAAATTCTACCGCACAAAGAAAAAGACTGTAAATTTTGAAAAAAAATGGGTTGAATACGTGCCACATTTTTGGAGGCTGAAATGTGGGCCAATAGGTCGAAGGCAACGCAAGTCATTGTTAATTTAGTCAACAAATGATTCTGACATGTTAGGCGTTGGATTTACATCCAACGACCGGCATCTATCTTCAATCTGTCGTCTTCTTCCTCCAGCGCCGCCGGGACCACCTCCCGCCTCCTGCTGCTAGCAGCTCTGCTTAGCACACTTCACTATGAAGCGCTACTCCACCGTTGGCCAGGCCATCCCTCCACCCCTCCACACCTCCTGTTCTTCTCCACCGATTGCCGAACCACACCGTACTAGAACCAATTAACCCTCGTACACCTCTCCGTCCGCGACTCTACTCCTGCGTCTTCCCATCTCCGGCTCGTTGCTGTCCGGGGCCTCGCCGTCGTCCACCACCTTGGATGCGCTCGGCGCGGCGTGGTCAACATGGTCAACGAACGACACCATCGGAAGTAGACTGTGCGTGGAGAGGCTGACAGCTGGGTCCACGGCCGCACACAAGGAAATGCCTCCTTATTACGTGCAAAATAATGATTCCTCCACCTGACATCTAGGACCCACCGGAAGGGGCTCTGTATTTCGCAAAAATAACATGCCCCCGCTGACATGTCAGACCCACCAGCTATCTTCGCACGCAAGGAAGTGCCTCCTTATTACGCACAAAAAATGAATATTCCCCTGCCAGCTGGAACCCAGCATAGTGGAAGGCTGACTTGTGGGCCTACCAAGTTGACGGGGACGGAGGGCTTTTTCAACTTAGTCAATATGAACGATTCTAGCTCCTGTTACCATACGAAGTTCATTCAACAGCCATAGTGCTTCTTCAACCTCTGGTCTTCTTGCTCCAGCCGCCCAAACAAGCGTCGGTCGTCTCGCGTGCTCCTGCCTCCCGTGGCCGGCTGTGATGCCGTGGAGGCCTCACCGCCCCCTACTACTCCCACCGCCGGCCAGGCCATCCCTCTACTCACCCACACCCCCTGTTATTCTGCGGCGACAGCAACCTCACACCGTAGCCGAACCAGTGAACCCTCGTACTCCTCTTCGCGTGGGAATCAACTGCTGCGTCTTCCTCGGCCCCGAGTCGTCCCCTTCCTAGTCCTCACCGTCATCCACTGCCGTGGTGCTCTTGGCGCGGCGTGGTCAACGTGGCAAAGGAACGACTTCCATCAGACGTGGACTGTACGTAGAGAGGCTGACAGCTGGGTCCACGGCCGCAGCAAGGAAGTGCCTCCTTATTACGCGCAAAATAATGATTCCTCCACCTGACAGCGGGGACCCACCGGACGGGCCACCGTATTTCGCGAAAAAATGTTTCCCCCTGACTGCTGGGACCCACCAGCTACATCTTCGCACGCAAGGAAGTGCGTCCGGAAAAAAAACGATTCGCCCCCCTGACTGCTGGGACCCACCATCTACATCTTCGCACGCAAGGAAGTGCCTGACAGTCGGGACCCACCTGGTCGAAGCGTACGTAGCGTTGTCATTCTGGTCATGAACGTGTACGTACATATATACTGGTGGATGTAGAGGCATGCACGTGTCATAGTAGAGGCGCGTACGTGTCGTAGTAGAGGCACGCACATAGCATGTACACGTACGTACAACGGCCAGGGTGCAAGAAAGAAAATACGGCCACGTATGTGTACATACGGGCGTGGTCTCGAATGCCGACTCGCGCATACGTACGGCCAGGGCTCGTGTACATGGCTGGGTCGAAACGGAGAAACATCATCGTCGTCGTGTTCATGGGGAGGCAATGGAATGCGTCGTGTTCATGGGGAGGCAACAGAATGCGTCATGTTCATGGGGAGGCAACCGAATGCGTCGTGTTCATCGGGAGGAAACGGAACGCGTGGGAGCCAACCGACTGGGTCGGAACGAAATGCGTGGTCGTGTTCATCGGGAGGGCTTGGACGGAACAGGCAATGGAAACGAGGCCTGGCGTAGCGCAAAACGGAGGAAACACACCTCCTACGTTCGGAACGGGGTCCTGTTGATCGAGAGGGGTGTGGCGTACCGCAAAATGGAAGAAATGAACCTCCTACGGTCGAAACGGGGTCCTGCTGATCGGGAGGGGTGTGGCGTACCACAAAACGGAGGAAACGGACCTCCTACGGTCGAAACAGGGTTCCTGTTGATCGGGAGGGGTGTGGCGTACCGCAAAACGGACGAAACGGACCTCCTACGGTCGAAATAGGGGTCCTGTTGATCGGGAGGGGTGTGGCGTACCTGAAACGAACGAAACGGACCTCCTACGGTCGAAACGGGGGTCCTGTTCATTGGGAGGGGTGTGGCGTACCGCAAAACGGGACTCCACGGGATACTGTTCATCTCCACCGTCGACCTCCTCCAGCCTCCACGGGCTACCGTCGACCTCCTCCAGCCTCCACGGGCTCCTGTTCATCCAGCCTCCACCGCATGCTACTCCACCGGCTACTGTTCAACCACCCCTCCACGGGCACCCCTCCACCATCTACTGTTCATCCAGCCCTCCACACCACGGGGTCCTGTTCAACCACCCCTCCACGGGCACCCCTCCACCATCTACTGTTCATCTAGCCCTCCATACCACGGGGTCCTATTCATCCAGAGGCAATGCCATAGCTCACTATTCATCCACCCCCCCTGCAACGCTCACTGTTCATCCAATCGATCGGCTTCAGTTAGCACCAGTAGCGAAGGAATCGCTCGATCGGGTTCAGTTAACAGCCATCAAGCGATCGCTCGGGTTCAGTAACGCGTAGCCTGCAGTCCAATCACTCGGGTTCAGTTAGAGCCCAACGCCTCGCACACACGCGCGTACGTGTACGAGAGAAACACGCATCGCTCGGCCCCCGACCTCCCACCCTAACCGGGAACTCCCCAAAATTTTCCTCGCCCTTGCTTCTACCACGGTTTTTTTCCATCATGGACGGCCCAAAGAATGTCATGCAGCTGCGTGTCCGGCCCGCCCAGGACGAAAAGCCCATTTTCTGTCATGATTTTTTTTCATAGAAGTAGGAGCCCACCAAATCTATGATGATACCGGGTTTTGTCACAATTATCGTCATAGAAGTGTCATATGTATGACAATTTTTTTTTCGTTCGGCCCAAAATGTCACGGATGTGTCCTTTTTTTGTAGTGTCATCTCAAACCCTAGTTCATCTCTTGTATCCAATCTTTGTCTCAAAACCTCAGATTGGCACCTGTGGGTTGCTAGTAGTATTGATTACTCCTTGTAGTTGATGCTAGTTGGTTTATTTGGTGGAAGATCATATGTTGAGATCCTTTATGCATATTAATACCCCTCTGATTATGAACATGAATATGATTTGTGAGTAGTTACGTTTGTTCCTGAGGACCTGGGAGAAGTCTTGCTATAAGTAGTCATGTGAATTTGGTATTCGTTCCATATTTTGATGAGATGTATGTTGTCTTTCCTCTAGTGGTGTTATGTGAACGTCGACTACATGACACTTCACCATTGTTTGGGCCTTGAGGAAGGCATTGGGAAGTAATAATTAGATGATGGGTTGCTAGAGTGACAGAAGCTTAAACCCTAGTTTATGCGTTGCTTTGTAAGGGGCTGATTTGGATCCATATGTTTCATGCTATGGTTTGGTTTACCTTAATACTTCTTTTCTAGTTGCGGATGCTTGCAAGAGGGGTTAATCATAAGTGGGATGCTTGTACAAGGAAGGGCAGTACCCAAGCACCGGTCCACCCACATATCAAATTATCAAAGTAACGAACGCGAATCGTATGAGCGTGATGAAAACTAGCTTGACGATAATTCCCATGTGTCCTCGGGAGCGTTTTCCTTTATATAAGAGTTTGTCTAGTCTTGTCCTTTGCTACAAAAAGGATTGGGCGACCTTGCTGCACCTTGTTTACTTCTGTTACTTGTTACCCATTACAAATTACCTTATGACAAAACTATTTGTTACCGACAATTTCAGTGCTTGCAGAGGATACCTTACTGAAAATTACTTGTCATTTCCTTCTGCTCCTCGTTGGGTTCGACACTCTTACTTATCGAAAGGACTACGATAGATCCCCTATACTTGTGGGTCATCAGTGCACTACTCCCACCATATAACCTTCCTCAAATCAGCCACCATACCAACTATTATGGCATTTCCATAGCCATTTCGAGATATATTGCCATGCAACATCCAACGTTCCGTCATATTTTTGTTCTAAGTTTCGAGTTGTAATTCTTGAGTTGTAAGTAAATAAAAGTGTGATGATCATCATTATTAGAGCATTGTCCCATGTGAGGAAAGGATGATGGAAGCTATAATTCCCTCACAAGTTGGGATGAGTCTCCGGACTTTATAAACAAATAAAAGAGGCGAAAGAAGCCCCCAAAAAATGATAGAAAACAGATAAGGGACAATTTTACTATCCTTTTCCCACACTTGTGCTTCAAAGTAGCATCATGATCTTCATGATAGAGATTCTCCTATATTGTCACTGTGATATAGTAGTGGGAATTTTTCGTTATATAACTCGGCTTGTATATTCCAATGATGGGCTTCCTCAAATTGCCCTAGGTCTTCCTAAGCAACAGAGTTGGATGCACACCCAGTTAGTTTCTTTTCGAGCTTTCATAAACTTACACTACTAGGGAAAACCCTAGCAGCAGCACGGGTTTTGTGCTCACCAGTAGCGTGGGTAGGCGTGCTACTAATAAGGCGCTACAGCTATTGCTTAGCAGTAATGCGTGCCGCACGCGCTACTGCTAGGACAAATAGCTGCAGCGCTTGTTCACTCCCACGCTACTGCTAATGTAACTACTGGCAGCGTGTTTTCTCTCCATCGCTACTAGTATTGTTTTTATTTTTATTTTATTTTTAGTGTATTTATGCGCCATCGTACAAATATTGGTACAATACCAGTTATGAGGTTTACATCATTATGTCCATAACAATGTGTCAAATGAAGGTGGATTAGGTTCAAGTGGAGGCAATATGTGGTGCATGTCAAAAGTATACTACTAATCCAAACTTGATCTAGTTTGGACTAGTAGTACTTTCGATGTGCACCACATGTTGCCTCCACTTGAATCTAATCCACCAGCACAAGCTATTTAATCATCATCATAATCATTACCACCAACAATATTTATTTAATCACCACTAACACTAGCTAATAATAATCATCAGTCATTACCACCAACACTAGCTATTTTATCATCATAGTAATAGTGTAGCACATCATCATCCTCAAACTCATTTCTAGCTAATCACTCCTACTGCTCTCTCTTAGGTAAAACAACATAAAACATGTGTAGCTCTCCTCCTTGATCAAGTTGGAGCATGCAGATGAACCTGTCTCCTAATTTTGGGTAGCACATCTGTTTGCTGCCCCCTAGTACTTGTCTGCGCTCCCCCATCACATATCTGGTCCAGTCTTGCACTATTAAGCATTCATCGCTGATCTTGAATGCACTAAAGTAACATGTAGGATATCTTGGCCGTAAGCTAATAATACTCATGGTATCTTTAGTCTCGATCCCATAAGGCACAACATTCATCGGGAGTCCCTGTTGAAGAACATCGTATGGTCACATACTTAGCAATGAAGTTTAGCTTCACAAATAATGTATGGAAAAGATGCACTGAGGTCAAATAGTAAAAATCTTACCATCCTTCCTAAATATATGTGACCGTAGTTCATTACGAACACTATTGGTCGCACGTTTTCAGTACTAACATTTCTAAGTCCAGGAAGAAAATTTGTCTTGACAGTATCAAGATCCTCAAGCCATGAAACATAATGACTTGGCTCCTCGCAGTTTAGTTCAGCACCGGGACAGTAGTAGGTCCTGTCTAACAAGCGTCGGACATGTTTGCTTGCACCAAAATAAGCTGACAATACAAATTAGTTGTCAACTATTTTTGAATAAACAATATCAAAGACATAAATATGGTTGAGAAACTTACATAATGGTATAACTGGAGGCGTCTGCACATTGACCCAGATGTTGGTATTACCTTCAATATCATCTTTCGGACGAATATCAAAGGTGATAACCATATCAGGCTCAAATGCATAAGTCTTGCATAGTGCTCGCCATGTTTTGCATCCAAAATAGGTGTAGTCGTCTGAATTGTATAATTTTGCATGGAAAATATAACCATGCTCGGTCTTCAAGTAAACTTTCTTTACCTCCATAGTATGACTGAAACCTATCTTATCCAATACAAAAACTCTTGCATGGTAGGGGATACGCTAGTAGAATAGTAAAAAAATATAAGTTGAAGCAAATGAAGCAGATGTCATGCTTAATTATGAAAAAAAGACTTGTCGTTGTGACTTACTGTATCCACTTCGAAGTTCTCGTCCAGCTTGATGCTGAAGAGCCTATCATCATCTAGGAAGATTCCGTCGCACAGGCCGCGCCCGTCTTTGCAGTATTTGCAAATACCGAAATCCTTTTTGTTGTCAGACATTTCCTATGTTCATAGTTAAAACATTAATTGAAAATTGATAGAAGACAACTACCAGGATACTCAACACACAAATCCGGGGCACACGATATTTCCTACATATTCTGGCAAAAGTCATGCCATAATTCACGGAAAAATTCGGCATGACCTTTGCTAAAATAGGACATATCGAGCGCCTGAAATTTGCCGGAACGGAAATGAATCAACACTCCGGCAAAACATAGGCCACTCGGAGGTGTAACCTGCAAACATGACCGGCCACTTGGATATTGAGCAACACAAGATATACATTTCAAATTAGCATGCATTCAATAAGCAAAAGTAAATCATCTCATGCGTCCGTACATCGTCGAATATTATCACTAATACATCCTGTATAGTGTCATACATATAACATCACTAGTACAACTAAAACCCTAGCACACGACGGGTATTGGCGCGGGCGGTGGACACCCACAGAGAAGGAACCATCACGGGATCATAGCTCCAGTGAGATCCTTGGAGAACCTGCCAGGTATTGGAGAACCTGTGCTCCAACGCAAACAAGTAGCGACAGACGTGCGCGTGCTCCTCACTGACACGGTGACGCACCACCTCCGCGGAGTCCTCAAGCCTCTGGACCGTCACTGGCCCACTCGACCGCCACCAAAGAAGGTTCGGGTCAACGTCAGGCTGGCTCCTCACCAACCTGCGCCCCCCGGTAGGTAGCGCCTCCCAGTACCACCCCGGCGGAGCCCAGTCTCGGACATGGCCCATCTGGTCAAGCAGGTGTCGTCCTCCACCGACTCGACGACGAGGATGCGGGATAGGCATCGTCCATGTCGATGCGGGAAAATTGCTTTAACTAAAAAAATAGCAACAAGTTCTTACTAACTAGTTCTATTAATTCAACTAGTTCTTACTAAAAATAAACTTACTATAAAATAAAAATATTCTAGTACCTAATTAGTACATAGTTCTTACTAACTAATTAGTACCTAGGAACTACTGCCCTAATTACCATCTAATTTGATGAACCTATAGGGGTGGAAAGTGGTAGCTGATATTCCAATTATCCAACTATAAAGTGAAATAAGTGGTCAGATTTTACTCCTTTTATGATTCATCTTAGAAATTAGATTTGTTTCCACCCTTACATGAACCCTAACTCATTTGAGCCACATCCGCATCCGATTCGTCTCCACCCTTACATGAACCCTAACTAATTTGATGGAGGTAGAAAACCTAGGCAGAGGTAGGGAAGAGGGAGGAGCAGGCGTGCTCACCTCGGGTGGCTGCGACGAGGGAGGGGCAGGCGGCGTCGAGGTCGTGGTCGGGCCCCCGGGGTGGCGTTGAGGTCGGGGGCGGGGACGGCGTCCGGGGCGGCATTAAGGTCGGGGTCGGGGGCGGCGTCCGGGGCGGCGTTGAGGTCGGGGGCGGGGGCGGCGTTGAATCTGGGGTCGGGGGCAGCGTAGAGGGTGTGCGGATAGCGCGCGGCGGCCGAGGGGCGACGGTGGCGGCGAGAGTGGAGTTTGATTTGGGGGATGAACTGGCCGTGGGGAAGGACGAACCCTGTGGTTAAGTCCGAAGTACCAGTAGCGCGTTCTAGAAAGGGCGCTACTGCTACGTTAGCTACAACACATTCTCGAATAGACGCTACTGGTACACCATTCTCTTTTCCCCCCTTTTTCATTTAGTTTTCTTCACATTTTATTTTTTCCTTTCATCTTATTCTATTTCTTTCATTTTCAATTACCTTTCTATATGCTTTCCATTTAATTTTATATCCTCTATCAGTAGCGAGTTTAGAATAAAACGCGCCGCTACAAAGAAAGTAGCGGTAGCGTGGTTCGTTATACGTCGCTACTACTATGTGTAGACTATCGGCTAAGCCGTGGGAATTTTAGTAGTAACGTGTTTAGAAGAAGATGCGCTACTGCTAGAACTTTATCTACAACGCGGTTTGCGCAGGCGCGCTACTGCTACTTAGCACCAGCGTGCTTTTTTGACCCTCGCTACTGCTAAAGTTCTGTGTATAAGATTTTCCCTAGTAGTGTTATAGCTCTAGTGCATCCGTTGCATGGCAATCCCTACTCACTCACATTGATATCTATTTATGGGCATCTCCATAGCCCGTCGATATGCCTAGTTGATGTGAGACTATCTCGTTCTTTTTGTATTCTCCACAACCACCATATTCTATTCCACCTATAGTGCTATATCCAAGGCTCATGCTCATGTATTGCGTGAAAGTTGAAAAAGTTTGAGAACATCAAAAGTACGAAACAATTGCTTGGCTTGTCATCGGGGTGGTGCAAGATTTAATACTTTGTGTGATGCAAATGGAGCATAGCCAGACTATATGATTTTGTATGGATAACTTTCTTTGGCCATGTTATTTTGAGAAGACATGATTGCTTTATTAGTATGTTTGAAGTATTATTATTTTTATGTCAATATTAAACTTTTGTTTTGAATCTTATGGATCTGAACATTCATACCACAATAAAGAAAATTATATGGATAAATATGTTAGGTAGCATTCCACATCAAAAATTATGTTTTTATCATTTACCTACACGTGGACGAGTAGGAATTAAGCTTGGGGATGCTTGATACGTCTCCAACGTATCTATATTTTTTGATTGTTCCATGCTATTATATTATCTATTTTGGATGTTTTATATGCATTATATGCTATTTTATATTATTTCTGGGACTAACTTATTAACCTAGATCCCAGTGCCAGTTTAAGTTTTTTTCCTTTTTTTGAGTTTTATAGAAAAAGAATATCAAACGGAGTCCAAATGGAATAAATGTAGTGACCAGACCTCAACCAGTCTGATCTCCATAGCCCATTGATTAGCCTCGTCGATGTGAGACTTCCTATTTTTTGTCTTCTCCATATTAATCTCTACCACCATATTCTATTCCACCCATAGTGCTATATCCACAGCTTGTGCTTATGTATTGCGTGGGGGTTGAAAAAGCTGAAGCACGTTAAAACATATGAACCAATTGCTTGGCTTGTCATCGGGGTTGTGCATGCTAAATACTTTGTGTTAAGAAGATGGAGCATGACAAGACTATATGATTTTGTAGGGATAGCGTTCTTTAGCATTTTTATTCTGAAAGGCATGATTGTTTGTTGGGATGTCTGAGTATTGATGTCTTTATATCAAACTATAGACTGATGCTTTCAATCACTCGTGTCCTAATATTCATGCCATGATTAGATTATATGATCAAGATTATTCTAGGTAGCATTCCACATCAAAAATTATCTTCTTTATCATTTTCCTACTTGAGGACGAGTAGGAATTAAGCTTAGGGAAGCTGATATGTATCCGTCATATTTATAATATTTTATTATTTCAAGCCAATATTCTACAACTTTTACATGCTTTTGGCAACAATTTATATGATTTTCTTGGACTAACATATTGATCCAGTGCTCAGTGCCAGTTCCTATTTGTTGCATGTTTTTTGTTTCGCAGAAAATCGATATCAAACAAAGTCCAAATGCGATAAAATTTGATGGAGAATTATTTTGGAATATATTGATTTTTGGGAAGTGGAATCAACGCGAGATGATGCCCGAGGGGCCCACGAGCTCGCCCCCTAACCAGGGCGCGCCTGGCAAGCTTGTGGCCATCCCGTAGGTCAGTTGGAAGTGTCCTTCGGCTGCAAGGAAGCTTATATCCGGATAAAAATCGTGTTATAATTTCAGCCTAGTAAGAGTTACGGATCTTCGGATATTTAAGAAACGGTGAAAGGCCAGAAATCAGGGTCGCGAAATAGAAGAGAAACAGAGAGATAGATCCAATCTCGGAGGGGCTCTCTCCCCTCCACCGCCATGGAGGCCAAGGACCAGAGGGGAACCCTCCTCCCATCTAGGGGGGAGGCCAAGGAAGGATAAGGAGGGGGCTCTCTCCCCTCTCTCCTGGTGGCTCCCGAACGCCGCTGGTGCAATCATCATGACGGCGATCCACACCAACAACTTCGCCGCCGTCATCACCAACTCTCCTCCCCTCTATGCAGTGGTGTAACACCTCTTCTCCCTGTTGTAATCTCTACTTAAATGTAGTGCGCAACACTATATATTATTAACCAATGATATGTGGTTATCCTATGATGTTTGAGTAGATCTGTTTTGACCTATGGGTGGATTGATGATCGTGATTGGTTTGAGTTGTATGATTTATTTTGGTTATGTCCTATGGAGCCCTCCGTGTCGCACAAGCGTGAGGGATTCCAGCTGTAGGTTGTTGAAATACGTTCATGATTCTCTTATATTGGGTGGCGAGAGTGACATAAGCTTATACCCGAGTAAGGGGGTTGTTGCGTATGGGAGTAAAGAGGACTTGATACTTAATGCTATGGTTGGGTTTTACCTTAATGACCTTTGGCAGTTGTGGATGCTTGTTATAGTTCCAATTATAAGTGCATATGATCCAAGTAGTGAAAGTATGTTAACTCATGCCTCTCCCGCAATAATGGTTACCGGTCTACACTACAAAAAAAGACACATCGGTGACATTTTGGGCCAAACGATTTTTTTTCTGTCATACTTATGACACTTCTATGACGATAATTGTGACAAAACCCGGTATCAACATATACGTGGTGGGGTCCTACTTGTATGACAAAAGATCATGACAGAAAATGGGATTTTTGTCCTGGGCAAGCCGGAGACGCAGTTGCATGACATTCTTTGGGCCGTCCATGACGGAAAAAACCATGGTAGAAGCAAGGCGCGGAAAATATCGGGGAGTTCCTGGTTACGGTGGTTGGTCGGGGGGCGAGCGATGCGCGTTTCTCTTGTACGTACGCGCGTGTGTGTGAGGCGTTGGGCTCTAACTGAACCCGAGTGAGGCGTTGGGCTCTAACTGAACCCGAGCGATTGCACTGCAGGCTACGCGTTACTGAACCCGAGCGATCGATCGATCCCTTGCTGTTAACTGAACCCGAATGATTCCTTCACTACTGCTGCTAACTGAAGCCAATCGAACACTGCTGCCTCCTTCCCTTGATGAACAGTGAGCGTTGTTGGGGGGTTTGGATGAACAGTTCTCGGTGGGGGTTGGATGAACAGGACCCCGTGGTAGTAGAGGCCGTTGCCGCTGGATGAACAGTACCCCGATCGATCAGGGCGGTGGATGAACAGGACCCCATGGAGGGCTGGATGAACAGGACCCCGTGGAGGGATGATTGAACAGTAGCCGGTGGAGGGCTGGTTGAACAGTAGCCGTTGGAGGGCTGGATGAACAGTAGCCCGTGGAGGGGTGGTTGAACAGGAACCCATGGAGAGGGCTGGTTGAACAGTAGCTGGTGGAGGAGCGCGAGGTGGAGGCTAGATGAATAGGAGCCCGTGGATGAACAATCGCAGGTGGAGGCTGGAGCAGGTTGACGGTGGATGAACAGTACCCCGTGGAGGCTGCAAGAGGTCGACGGTGGTTGAACAGTACCCCGTGGAGGCTGGGGAGGTCGATGGTGGAGATGAACAGTGTCCCATGGAGTCCCGTTTTGCGGTACGCCACACCCCTCCCGATGAACAGGACCCCCATTTCGACCGTAGCGCTCCAACACAAGTCTGTTTCCTCTGTTTTGAGATACGCCACATGTTGGGGAACGTAGTAATTTCAAAAAATTCCTACGCACACGCAGGATCATGGTGATGCATAGCAACGAGAGGGGAGAGTGCTTTCCACGTACCCTCGTAGACCGAAGGCGGAAGCGTTAGCACAACGCGGTTGATGTAGTCGTACGTCTTCACGATTCGACCGATCCAAGTACCGAACGTACGGCACCTCCGAGTTCAGCACACGTTCAGCTCGATGACGTCCCGCGAACTCCGATCTAGCAGAGCTTCACGGGAGAGTTCCGTCAGCACGACGGCGTGATGACGGTGATGATGTTGCTACCAACGCACGGCTTCGCCTAAGCACCACTACGTTATGACCGAGCTGGAATATGGTGGAGGGGGGCACCGCAGACGGCTAGAATAGATAGACAGATCAACTTGTGTGTCTAGAGGTGCCCCCACGTATATAAAGGAGTGGAGGAGGGGGGAGAGGTCCGGCCCCTATGGCGCGCCCTGGAGGAGTCCTACTCCCACCGGGAGTAGGATTCCCCCCCTTCCAAGTAGTAGGATTAGGAGTCAAGGAAAGGGAAGAGAGAAGAGAAGGAAGGAAGGGGCACAGCCCCTCCCCCTAGTCCAATTCGGACTAGGCCTGGGGGGCGGCCTGCCTCTCTCTCTTTCCCCTAAAGCCCAATAAGGCCCATATACTCCCCGGCAAATTCTCGTAACTCTCCGGTACTCCGATAAATACCCGAACCACTCAGAACCTTTCCGATGTCTGAATATAGTCGTCCAATATATCGATCTTTATGTCTCGACCATTTCAGGAATCCTCCTCATGTCCCCGGTCTCATCCGACACTCTGAACTACCTTAGGTACATCAAAACACATAAACTCATAATACCGATCGTCACCGAACGTTAAGCGTGCGGACCCTACGGGTTCGAGAACTATGTAGACATGACCGAGACACGTCTCTGGTCAATAACCAATAGCGGAACCTGGATGCTCATATTGGCTTCCACATATTCTCCGAAGATCTTTATCGGTCAAATCGCATAACAACATACGTTGTTCCCTTTGTCATCGGTATGTTACTTGCCCGAGATTTGATCGTCGGTATCTCAATACCTAGCTCAATCTCGTTACCGGCAAGTCTCTTTAATCATTCCGTAATACATCATCCCGCAACTAACTCATTAGTTACAATTCTTGCAAGGCTTATGTGATGTGCATTACCGAGAAGGCCCTGAGATACCTCTCCGACATTCGGAGTGACAAATCCTAATCTTGAAATACGCCAACCCAACAAATACTTTCGGAGACACCTGTAGAGCACCTTTATAATCACCCAGTTATGTTGTGACGTTTGGTAGCACACAAAGTGTTCCTACGGTAAACGGGAGTTGCATAATCTCATAGTCAAAGGAACATGTATAAGTCATGAACAAAAGCAATAGCAACATACTAAACGATCGGGTGCTAAGCTATTGGAATGGGTCATGTCAATCAGATCATTCAACTAATGATGTGACCTTGTTAATCAAATGACAACTCCTTTGTCTATGGTTAGGAAACTTAACCATCTTTGATTAACAAGCTAGTCAAGTAGAGGCATACTAGTGACACCCTGTTTGTCTATATATCCACACATGTATTATGTTTCCGGTTAATACAATTCTAGCATGAATAATAAACATTTATCATGATATGTAATGAAATAAATAATAACTTTATTATTGCCTCTAGGGCATATTTCCTTTAGTCTCCCACTTGCAGTAGAGTCAATAATCTAGTTCACATCAGCATGTGATTTAACGCCCATAGTTCACATCGTCATGTGACCAATACCTAAAGGGTTTACTAGAGTCAATAATCTAGTTTACATCGTTATGTGATTAGCACCCATAGAGTACTAAGGTGTGATCATGTTTTGCTTGTGAGAGAAGTTTAGTCAAGGGGTATGCCACATTCAGATTCGTATGTATTTTGCAAATTTCTATGTCAACAATGCTCTTCACGGAGCTACTCTAGCTAATTGCTCCCACTTTCAATATGTATCCAGATTGAGACTTAGAACCATCTGGATCAGTGTTAAAACTTGCATCGACGTAACCCTTTACGACGAACCTTTTGTCACCTCCATAATCGAAAAACATATCCTTATTCCACTAAGGATAATTTGACCGCTGTCCAGTGATCTACTCCTAGATCACTATTGTACTCCCTTGCTAAACTCAATGTAGGGTATACAATAGATCTGTTACACAGCATGGCATATGAGGGAGTCCTGGATTAGGGGGTGTTCGGATAGCTGGACTATACCTTCAGCCGGACTCTAGGACTATGAAGATACAAGATTGAAGACTTCGTCTCGTGTCCGGAAGGATCTTTTCTTGGCGTGGAAGGCAAGCTAGGCGTGCGGATATTCGAGATCTCCTACCCTTGTAACCGACTCTGTGTAACCCTAACCCTATCCGGTGTCTATATAAACCGGAGGGTTGTAGTCCGTAGGACAACCATCATCATACACAATCATACCATAGGCTAGCTTCTAGGGTTTAGCCTCCTTGATCTCGTGGTAGATCCACTCTTGTACTACCCATATCATCAATATTAATCTAGCAGGAGTAGGGTTTTACCTCCACCGAGAGGGCCCGAACCTGGGTAAAATATAGTGTCCCTTGTCTCCTGTTACCATCCGACCTTGACGCACAGTTCGGGACCCCCTACCCGAGATCCGCCGGTTTTGACACCGACATTAGTGCTTTCATTGAGAGTTCCTCTGTGTCGTCGCTTTTAGGCCCGATGGCTCCTTTGATCATCAACAACGATGAGGTCCAGGGTGAGACTTTCCTCCCCGGACAAATCTTCATTTTCGGCGGCTTCGCTCTGCGGGCCAACTCGCTTGGTCATCTTGAGCAGATAAAAAGCTACGCCCCTGGCCATCAAGTCAGGTTTGGAAGCTTAAACTACACGGCTGATATCCGCGGAGACTTGATCTTCGACGGGTTCGAGCCACAGCCAAGCGCGCCGCACTATTGCGAGGGGCATGATATAGCTCTGCCTCCGGATAGTACCCTGGAGGCCGCACACGCTCCAGCCCCGATCCTTGACTCGGAGCCCGCTGCGTTCTCCGAGGATGAACGGTTGGACGTCACCTCGGGGGCTGCGATCTCAAAGGCGATCGAGCCGAACGCCAGCCCCGTACTCCGCACGGCCCAGAACTCCAAGGAGCCGGACTCTCCTCCGAACTCCGAGCCTTCCGTGCCCCCGCCGATCGAATCTGATTGGGCGCCTGTAATGAAGTTCACCGCCGCGGACATCTTTCAGAGCTCACCTTTCGGTGATATCCTGAATTCTCTCAAGTCTCTCTCTTTATCAGGAGAGCCCAGGCCGGACTATGGTCTGCGAGGTTGGGATTCGGACAACGAAGAAATTCAAAGCCCACCCACCACCCACTTAATAGCCACTGTCGACGATTTAACCGACATGCTTGACTTCGGCTCCGAAGACTTCGACGGTATGGACGACGAAGGAGGAGACGAACAAGAACCAGCACCTGTAGGGCGCTGGACCACCACCTCGTCATATGACATATATATGGTGGATGCTCCAAAGGATGCGGATGGCGATGGAACAGCGGAAGACGACAACTCGAAAAAACCGCCAAAACGCCGGCGCCAACGGCGCCGCTCTAAATCCCGCCACAGCAGAAACGGTGATTCCGGCACGGGAGATAATACCACCCCAGACAGCGCTGAAGAACACCAGAACCAGCAAGATTCGGCGCAGGAAGATGGAAAAGCCAGCCCTCAGGAGAGAGCGGCAGAGCAAGAGGTCGAGGATGATAACTACATGCCTCCCTCCAAAGACGAGGCAAGCCTCGACGACGACGAATTCGTCGTACCATCAGACCTCGCCGAACAAGAGCGTTTTCAACGCAGGCTTCTAGCCACGGCCAACAGCCTAAAGAAAAAGCAGCAACAGCTTAGAGCTGATCAAGATTTGCTAGCTGATAGATGGACTGAAGTCCTTGCGGCCGAAGAGTATGAACTCGGGTGCCCCTCCAAAAATTATCCTAAGCGCAGACCGCTACCCCAATCAGAGGGGGAAGCATATGACATGGCAGACCGGCCACCCCGTGGCTGCGACAGAGAGGCCTGTCGAACTCTTAAGCAAGCCATGCCCCAGTGCCGTTCAAATAAGGCACGGGAAAATGAGCCAGACCCGCGAGACATACTGGAGGACAAAGCAAAGCAAACAAGATCGATCTATGGATCACGCGGACGCCCGACGACACGTGATGATCTTCACTCCGGACACAATAAATCCGGCCGGGCCGAACACAGCAGGCACAACTCTTCCGAGCTGCGTCGTGACATAGCCCAGTACAGGGGCGCCGCACACCCACTATGCTTCACAGACGAAGTAATGGATCATAAAATCCCAGAGGGTTTTAAACCCGTCAATATCGAGTCGTACGATGGTACGACCGATCCGGCAGTATGGATTGAGGATTATCTCCTTCACATCCACATGGCACGTGGTGATGATCTACACGCCATCAAATACCTACCCCTTAAGCTTAAAGGACCATCCCGGCACTGGCTTAACAGCCTACCAGCGGACTCAATCGGTTCTTGGGAGGACCTGGAAGCCGCATTCCTCAACAACTTCCAGGGGACCTATGTGCGGCCACCGAACGCCGACGACCTAAGCCACATAATTCAGCAGCCAGAAGAATCGGCCAGGAAATTCTGGACACGGTTCCTAACAAAGAAAAATCATATAGTCGATTGTCCGGACGCAGAGGCCCTAGCAGCCTTCAAACATAACATCCGCGACGAGTGGCTTACCCGGCACCTGGGACAGGAAAATCCGAAAACCATGGCAGCCCTCACGACACTCATGACCCGCTTTTGCGCAGGCGAAGATAGCTGGCTATCTCACAGCAACAACTTATCATAGAAGCCCGGTAATTCGGATACCAAGGACAAAAGTGGCAGGTCACGTCGAAATAATCAAAAGCGCCGCGTGAGCAGCGACAGCAATGAGGATACGGCAATTAATGCCGGATTCTTAGGCTATAAATCCGGTCAGCGGAAAAAGCCATTTAAAAAGAATACCCAGGGCCCGTCCAGTTTGGACCGGATACTCGACCGCTCGTGCCAGATTCATGGCACCCCCTAAAGGCCATCCAATCACACCAACAGGGACTGTTGGGTGTTCAAGCAGGCAGGCAAGTTAAGAGCTGAACACAAGGACAAGGGGCTGAACAGCGACGACGAGGAGGAGCCCAGGCCGCCGAACAACAATGGACAGAAAGGGTTTCCCCCACAAGTGAGGACGGTGAACATGATATACGCGACCCACATTCCCAAGCGGGAGAGGAAGCACGCGCTACGGGACGTATACGCGATGGAGCCAGTCGCCCCAAAGTTCAACCCATGGTCCTCTTGCTCGATCACTTTCGATCGAAGGGACCACCCCACTAGCATCCGTCACGGCGGTTTTTCCGCACTGGTCCTCGAACCAATCATGGACGGATTTCATCTCACAAGAGTCCTCATGGACGGCGGCAGTAGCCTGAACCTGCTTTATCAGGATACAGTGCGGAAAATGGGCATAGATCCATCAAGGATCAAGCCCACAAGGACGACCTTTAAAGGCGTCATACCAGGTGTAGAGGCCAATTGCACAGGCTCGATAACACTTGATGCAGTCTTCGGATCTCCGGATAACTTCCGAAGCGAAGAGTTAATCTTCGATATAGTGTCGTTCCGCAGTGGCTATCACGCCCTGCTCGGACGAACCGCATTCGCTAAATTCAATGCGGTGCCGCACTACGCATATCTCAAGCTCAAGATGCCAGGCCCTCGAGGAGTAATTACGGTCAGCGGAAACATAGAACGCTCCGTCCGTATGGAGGAGCACACGGTGGCCCTCGCAGCGGAAGTACAAAGCAGCCTTTCAAGGCAACTCTCCAGTCCAGCCGTTAAAAAACCGGACAATGCAAAGCGCGCCCGGAGTAACCTGCAACAAGACCACCTGGCACGATCAGAGCAAGCGTAGCAATACGGCCCCGACCCCAGCCATCGCAACCTAGCGGAGCAAGTACCTCGAGTACACAATTACGCCCTTAAAATTCCATGGGCACATGGGGAGGGGCACATTAACGGCATGCCTACAATACGGCGTCAAACGTACTAGGGGCTGCCGGATTTTTCTTTTTTTACTTTCAGGACTCCATACTCTGGATAACCTGTTTGGCATTGTTGCCGCACAGACAATGCAAGATCCAGGAAAGCAGACAAAGCCACGCCGCATTCCGGAACTCTCAGGTGGTCTCTATTTCGAGCGATATATCTGTTTCTAAATTCCGCGGCCTGCGCCTGGTCAGGACATGATAAATAGTCTAATATCTCTTTTGCTCATCGCAATACTTGTATCGTTCGGCTTCGATAGATAGCCTCTTTATAAAACAATGCATAGCTTTTTGTCTATTTTTTGCATTATCCTCTTTTGAATATATATATATATATATATATATATATATATTACATAACATGATAGCACCCGTACACCATGGTACGGCAAACCACGCCAGGGGCTTCATTACCCTTTTATCTGGTGTGAGAAGTCCGTACAGTTTCACAAGTGCGGCACCCCGAACTTATAGCACTATATGCATCGGCTCCGAGTCATGATTTTGGTCACATGTTGGGTTTGCCCGGCTCCTATGTTTTGGTGCCTTACGTTCCGCTTTATCGGCTAAGGTAGCACTAGGAGAACCACTGCGATTGTGCCCCAGATCAGGTGGGTTGAGCACCTCAGTGGAGAAAGCTAAAACAGACTGTCATGATAAGGCGTGAGACCGGTCGTTGTTCGAGAGGTTTTTCGAGTCCTTAAAGGCTTATGCCGCTTTGAGCGAGGAGCTGGCTATGTCCGGCCAAAGGCGTGGATAGCGCCCCGAATTTGGCCTTCCGAACTAGGGGCTTCGCCGAAATTTAAAATTATAACGTTCTATGGCTAAGTGAGAGTGTTTAAGCATTATAGTCCGATTGCCTGGTTCGTTGTGCTGAGCGCCTCCCTCGAAGGACCCAACTATGGGAACAAGAGCCCTCAGGTTTATCCCGAACACCCCAGCACTAGTGGCATGGGGGCAGAAGCCGACGACTGGCCATCTCTCAAATTTTTGATAAACGGCCGCACAGAAAATAATATTTTAAATTAAATAAGCATTGCTTTGCGCATATGAAGAAGTTTTCAGCGCACAGGATACAAACGAGCGAGTTAACTCAAATATTACATCTTTAGTACATTCATCCGCGACAAGGCGGGCTCCGGCAAGAACGTCCTTGTAGTAGTTCTCGGGCTTGCGATGCTCCTTCCCCTGCGGCGGCCCGTCCTTCACCAGCTTCTCTCCGTCCAGCTTACCCCAGTGTACCCTTACATGGGCAAGGGCCCTCCGGGCACCTTCAATGCAGACGGAGCGCTTGATGACCTCAAGCCATGGACAGGCCTCCACGAACCGCCGCGCCAGCCCGAAATAGCTCCCAGGCAGGGCCTCTCTAGGCCACAGCCGAACTAGTAAGCCCTTCATGGCCTGTTCGGCCGCCTTGTGGAGCTCGACCAGCTGTTTCAGCTGATCGCTTAAGGGCACAGGGTGTCCGGCCTCAGAATACTGAGACCAGAACACACTCTCCATCGAGCTGCCCTCTTCAGCTCGGTAGAGCGCGGCGGCGTCGGATACGCTGCGGGGAAGATCGGCGAACGCCCCTGGAGAACTCCGGATTCGGGTAAGTAATAGGTAGTTTACTTTTATATTCCTACTTTGCATTGAGAATGCCTTACCCGTTGCTATGTTTTTCACCTCCTCCAACTCTTGGAGGGCCTTTTGGGCTTCGGCCTCGGCACCCTTGGCGGTCTCGACGGCCGACGCGAGCTCGGATGCTTGTGTTTTTGACTCAAACTCCAAACCCTCATGTTTTGTCATTATAGCTTGCAGCTCTTGCTGCACCTCGTCGACCTGAACCCCAAGCCTTTCTCGCTCGACGCGCTCCTCGGTCGTTTTCTTTTCAGCCTCTGCCAGCGCCTGCTTCAGGGTTGCCACCTCGGTTGCGGCCCCTACAATAAGCAGTACAATCCTGTTATTTCTTTCTGCAATCAAGCCTCTCTATAGGCACCTTTTAATCTTTTTTTTCTTTTTTAGGTATTTCTTACCTTCCTTCTCCTCGAGCTGCCGTTTGGCAAGGCCGAGCTCTTGCTCGGTCCGCCCCAGGTCCTTTTTAAGGACATCCACCTGCGCAGTCAGTGTGGCGGTGGACAGCAGTGAAGCCTGCATACGCATATTTGACCTTTTTTGTTAGACTCCTGCGAAAATTACTAGGTCCTCTATCCGGCTTTTCTTTCCGAACACCGAACAGAGCATCAGGGGCTACTGTCTATGCGGCAAATAATTTGACATATTTTTACTTACCTCGAAGCCTGTTAGAAGGCTAGCACAAGCTTCATTCAGTCCGCTCTTGGCGGACTGAATCCTTTGGATCACCATACTCATAACAGTACGGTGCTCCTCATCGATGGAGGCACCCTTAAGCACCTCCAGTAGATAGTCCGACGCCTCCGGTTGGACGGAGGCCGCCGGCTCAGACGGCTTACTCCTCTTGGAAGGAGTTCGCCCACCGCGGACCGGGACTGTCGAGTCCGGCGCGGTGTCCGGCATAAAGCCGGACTTGGAGCCCTGGGGGGTTTCATCCCCTTTACTCCTGGGGTCCGGAGGATAGCCTTTCGGCTCCTCCAGGACTATCTCCTCCTGCCCTGGAGCTTGGCGGGACGCCACTTCGGCGCCGTCCGCCCTGCAGGGGGAGACAGCGGGCGGAACAGAGTTCACGTCCGACGAACCCAGGGAGCCGCTCGACGAATCGTCGAGTTCGGCCCGGGGTGGGCTGCATAAATACGTGCGATATCAGGGAAAGCGGTCCATTAAAAGAATATCATGACTCACTCTGGTATATAAATACTTACGATTTCGCTGGACGCTTGGTTCTGTCCGGCCACTCCTCTCTGCCCTCTTCGGCGTCGTGGGAGTAGTCCGGCGGAGGGGTCTTCCTTTTCCTCGACCCCTCGGCGTCCCCCGTTGGGGTGGCCTTCTTCTTCTTTTCTCCCCTCGCTGGGGGGGAGCTTTCTTGTTCCTCCTCCTCGTTTTCACGAGAGGAGAGCGTCGCGGACTTTTCGGACGACGAGTCTGACACCACCATGTTGTGGGAACTCTTTTGAGTCCTGGTGGTTTTCTTCTTCTTGGCCTTCTTCTCCGGCACCACATAAGGTGCTGGAGTCAACAACTTCACTAGGAGAGCTGGGGCTAGGTCTTCGGGCAAGGGAGCCGGACAGTTAATTGGTCCGGATATCGCCTGCCAAGCCTGTCAAAGGTAAAGGGAGTTTAGATCCCGCATAGACTTAATCTATGATGAAGAGCTTAACGAACCTGTCAAAGGTATAGATAGCTTACCTCGCTAGCGTTACGCTGCGAGATGTATCCGCGATCCTCAGAGGCGGATGTGGGGGACTCGGCGCCTTTGGTCAGCACCTTCCAGACGTCTTCATACGTCGTGTCGAAGAGCCTACTGAGGGTTTGGTGTTGCGCCGGGTCGAATTCCCACAAAGTAAAATCCCGTTCTTGGCACGGGAGGATCAGGCGAACGAGCATGACCTGGACAATATTGACAAGCCGGATTGGCTTGTTCACCAGGGACTGGATGCACGTTTGCAACCCAGTCACTTCTTCCTCGTTGCCCCACGACAGGGCTATCTCTTTCCAGGACATGAGCCGCGTGGGGGGTCTGGATCTGAACTCAGGGGCCGCGACCCATTTCGGATCGCGGGGCTCGGTGATGTAAAACCACCCGGCCTGCCACCCCTTTAGGGACTCCACGAGGGAGCCATCGAACCAGAGGACGTTGGCTATCTTGCCAACCATAGCGCCTCCGCACTCCGCCTGGGTGCCGGACACCACCTTGGGCTTGACGTTGAAGGTCTTGAGCCAGAGGCCGAAGTGGGGGCGGACGCGGAGAAAGACCTCACACACGACGATAAACGCCGAGATGTTGAGAACAAAGTTCGGGGCCAGATCGTGGAAATCCAGGCCGTAGTTGAACATGAGCCCTCGGACAAATGGGTGAAGTGGAAAGCCCAGTCCGCGGAGGAAGTGGGGAAGAAAAACTACCCTCTCATGGGGCCTTGGGGTAGGAAGAAGTTGCCCCTTATCAGGAAGCCGATGCGGGATGTCCTTGGACAAGTATCCGGCTTTCCTTAACCTTTTTACTTGAGCCTCCGTAATGGAGGAGACTATCCACTTGCGTCCCGCTCCGGACATTGTTGGAGAAGGTTGAGGGAGGAAGAGCGGACTTGGGCGCTGGAGCTTGAGTTCGCAAGAGATGGATTGGCAAAGGAGGAAGAAGGCGTAGGTTTAAAAGGTGAATCCTTATCCCTTTATATAAGCAGGTACGGTTAGGCGTCTCCACCTACCTAATAAAACTCACTTGCCTCCCAAACGCCGTGATAAATGGCGTGGTTGGGTTACCCACATCCGTATTAATGAGAATCCCGTTAAAGGGGGCACATGATCTCTGCTTTGACAAGACGTGCCAAGGAAACCGCCTCGCTAAACGAGCTGAGGTGGAACAATGGAAGCAATTTATATAGAAGGCTTGGTCGCAGTGTTATGACGCACTACGGAATACGTCAGCAGATTTGATTTGTGTTAATATTATTCTCTATATGGAAATATGTGGAAACTTATTTTGCAGAGCGGGACACTATTTTTTGGTGTTTATAATCTTCTTGAAGGACTTGGAGGAGGAACCCACCTTGCAATGCCGAAGACAATCTGCGCGCCGGACTCGTCGTCATTGAAGCCTGGTTCAGGGGCTACTGAGGGAGTCCTAGATTAGGGGGTGTTCGGACAGCCGGACTATACCTTCAGCCGGACTCCAGGACTATGAAGATACAAGATTGAAGACTTCGTCCCGTGTCCGGAAGGATCTTTTCTTGGCGTGGAAGGCAATCTAGGCGTGCGGATATTCGAGATCTCCTACCCTTGTAACCGACTCTGTGTAACCCTAACCCTATCAGTTGTCTATATAAACCAGAGGGTTGTAGTCCGTAGGACAACCATCATCATACACAATCATACCATAGGCTAGCTTCTAGGGTTTAGCCTCCTTGATCTCATGGTAGATCCACTCTTGTACTACCCATATCATCAATATTAATCTAGCAGGAGTAGGGTTTTACCTCCACCGAGAGGGCCCGAACCTGGGTAAAATAAAGTGTCCCTTGTCTCCTGTTACCATCCGACCTTGACGCATAGTTCGGGACCCCCTACCAAGATCCGCCGGTTTTGACACCGACATTGGTGCTTTCATTGAGAGTTCCTCTGTGTCGTCGCTTTTAGGCCCGATGGCTCCTTTGATCATCAACAACGATGAGGTCCAGGGTGAGACTTTCCTCCCCAGACAAATCTTCGTCTTCGGCGGCTTCGCTCTGCGGGCCAACTCGCTTGGTCATCTGGAGCAGATCGAAAGCTACGCCCCTGGCCATCAGTCAGGTTTGGAAGCTTAAACTACACGGCTGATATCCGCGGACACTTGATCTTCGACGGGTTCGAGCCACAGCCAAGCGCGCCGCACTATTGCGAGGGGCATGATATAGCTCTTCCTCCGGATAGTACCCTGGAGGCCGCACACGCTCCGGCCCCGATCCTTGACTCGGAGCCCGCTGCGTTCTCCGAGGATGAACGGTTGGACGTCACCTCGGGGGCTGCGATCTCAAAGGCGATCGAGCCGAACGCCAGCCCCGCACTCCGCACGGCCCTGAACTCCAAGGAGACGGACTCTCCTCCGAACTCCGAGCCTTCCGTGCCCCCGCCGATCGAATCTGATTGGGCGCCTATAATGGATTTCACCGCCGCGGACATCTTTCAGTGCTCACCAGGGACCTATGGCTGAGGCATAGGGAATGATTTTCATTCTCTTTCTATCTTCTGCCGTGGTCGGGCATTTAGTCTTACTCAATTTTACATCTTGTAGCATAGGTAAGAACTCTTTCTTTGACTGTTCCATTTTGAACTACTTCAAAATCTTGTCAAGGTATGTACTCAATGAAAAAACTTATGAAGCATCTTGGTCTATCTCTATAGATCTTGATGCTCAATATGTAAGCAGCTTCACTGAGGTCTTTCTTTGAAAAACTCCTTTCAAATACTCCTTTATGCTTTCCAGAAAATTCTACATTATTTCCGATCAACAATATGTCATTCACATATACTTATCAGAAATGTTGTAGTGCTTGTCGGTGTCAAAACCGGCAGATCTCGGGTACGGGGTCCCGAACTGTGCGTATAGGAACGATGGTAACAGGAGACGGGGGACACAATGTTTACCCAGGTTCGGGCCCTCTCTATGGAGGTAATACCCTACTTCCTGCTTGATTGATCTTGATGAATATGAGTGTTACAAGAGTTGATCTACCACGAGATCGTCATGGCTAAACCCTAGAAGTCTAGCATATGAGTATATGGTCATGAATCTGTCCTATCGGGAGTATGCTCTCCGGTTTATATAGACACTGGAGAGATCTAGGGTTACATGAGGTCGGTTACATAGGGGGAAATCTTCATAATAGCTCGCCTAGCTTGCCTTCCACGCCAAGTAGAGCCCAATATGGACACGGGTATTGTCTTCGGCCTTCGTATCTTCACACCCCATCAGCCCGACCCATGGATAACAGGCCAGACGCCTGAGAACCCCTTAGTCCAGGACTCCCTCAGTAGCCCCTGAACCTGGCTTCAATGACGAGGAGTCTGGCGTGCAGATTGTCTTCGGCATTGCAAGGCGGGTTCACTTCTTCCGAACTCCAGGATAGTCTTCAGATGTGATCATTGTATCCGGACCTGTAACGCACTCCACACACAACCACAGAGAGAATATAATATTTGCATGAGTCTGATCTGCTGACAGCTTTTTACAACACGACGTACGCCTGTCCGACCATAACCGAACCATTTCTTTTTATCTACCATCCCACGTTTCAAAACACGGTTGCTACTGGCGCGTCTTGTCGAAGCAGATATCATGTCCCCGATCGCGGGATTCTCATCAATGCGGGCATGGGTAACCCAACCGCGTCGTTTGCACGGCCCTTGGGAATAGGCGAGTTTAAGGCGAGCGGGGAGGTGCTTGACATTCGCGGCCTCTATAAGGGGGTAAGGATTCCCCTCTTTTCCGCACGCCCCTTTTCTTTCTCAGCCCTTCCGTCCTCGAGCTCCAGCGCCCAAGCTTTAGCTTTTCCCTCGTTCGAGAAAGTACGCCAAAGATGTCCGGATCCGGAGGTGGAGGTAAGTGGATGGCCTCTTCCGTCAAGAAGAAGGATATCAGGGAGCTCCGGGAGGCCGGATATCTGGCCAAAGAGATAGCTCATCGACTCTGGGCCAAGGGACAGGTCGTCCCCACTCCTGAGCCCCACGAGAGGGTTGTGTTTCTCACACACTACGTCCGCGGGCTTGGGTTCCCTCTTCACCCATTCGTCTGCGGGTTAATGTTTTACTACGGGCGGGATTTTCATGACCTAGCCCGTAACTTCATCCTCAATATTTCGGCGTTTATCGTTGTTTGTGAGGCTTTTCTCCGCATCCCGCCTCACTTCGGCCTGTGGCTGAAGACCTTCAATGTGAGGCCGAAAGTAGTGCGCGGTCAACAAGTAGAATGCAGAGGCGCTATGGTGGGTAAGATGCCCAACGTCACCTGGCCCGAAGGTTCATTTGCGGAGACGGTAAAGGGGTGGCAATTGGGGTGGTTCTACCTCACCGAGCCACGCGACGCTGACTGGTTGGTGGCTCCCGAATTCCGATCCAGAATCCCGATGCGACTCACCTCCTGGCAAGAGAGGGGCCTAACCTGGGTTCCCTCGGACGAGCTGACTGGGCTCTAGACGTGCATCCAAAACATGATAGAAAGGAAAATCAAGCTCGTCAACGTGGTCCAGGTCATGCTTGTTCATCGGGTCCTTCCATGCCAACGCCGAACTTGTAATTTGTGGGAGTTCGAGCCGGACAAGCACCAGATGCTACTGGAGCTCTTCGGCACTACACACGAATAAATCTGGAAGGTGCTCTTCAAGGCTGGCGAGGCGCCACTGCCTACGACCGAAGACCGTGGGCATAGCTTGAAGTGCCAGCCCAACCCGGTAAGCTCCTTTAAAGTTTTCAAGGAGTATCCCCTATTAGCATATTTTGAGAGGAATTTTAAGCTTCCTTCCCCTATTTTCAGGCCTGGATTAAGTTGGCCGAGGAGATTAACTGTCCAGCTCCACTACCCGAGGACCAAGAATTTCCATTATTGGAGAAGATGTTGTTCCCTGCACCTTATGAGGTGCCGGAGAAGATGGCTAAGAAGGCGGCCAAAGGGGCCAAGAAGAGCCTTCGCCGAAGACGCACTCCGGACGCAACGTCCGGAAGCGAGACTTCCTCTTCGTCCACTGATGACGATGATGAAGAGGAAGAGGAAAATGACTCCCCACCCGAAGCGGGGAGGAAGAAGAGAGCAGCCCCCACAAGCCCGGAGGCGAAAGCGCCTAAGAGGGTTAAAGGCTCCCTCGCGGATAACTCCGCGTGGGATGTTGACAGCAGTCTGGAACAACCTCGCCGGACCAAGCCTCGGGCCGCTTCGTAAGCACCAGAATTCGCAAATGTCTGGCTTTTCCGGTTTGTAATATTGACATATTGTAAACCTTGTCCTTGCAGTCCGGCGCGTGATAACTTCCCGTGATCCTCGACAGAGGATTCGCTGGACACAGAGGAGATGGATAGCATTTCTTCCGCTGCCTGCTCATTCCGTCTCACCCAGGGGTGATGACGAGGTGGTATCCAAAAAGGCCTTCCTGGGCCGGGGGAGGTTCCGGAGATCATCGGGGTGACACCCCAGGATGACCCCTCGGACGCCGGACACCTGGGGGGAAAAGCCCCCATGGGGACTGGTGATGGGGCCCGAATTCCCTTCGGCCCTCAGCCGGATACCATCCCGGCAACCTATACAGCTCCGGGGTCCAGCGAATGGCATTCCCCACCAGGAGGGGGTGTGCCTGTTCCACCGGTGACCTCTGTCCAACCAGAGGCACCGGATAATCTTCCCGAGGCACTACGAGATGCCTCTATCATGGATGAACATCGTGTCCTTATGGACACGGTAATAGAGAAGGTTCAGTCCGTCAAAAGCAGACTGACCGAAGCCTGCACTAGCCTTCTAAGGGGCTTTGAGGTAAGTAATGTGATTATGGGAAAAATATCACAGTATAGACAGTAGCCCCTGATGCTCTGTTTGGTGTTCGGGAAGAAAAACTGAACAGAGGATTGATAACCCACAAGTATAGGGGATCGCAACAGCTTTCGAGGGTAGAGTATTCAACCCAAATTTATTGATTCGACACAACGGGAGCCAAAGAATATTCTCAAGTATTAGCAGTTGAGTTGTCAATTCAACCACACCTGGAAACTTAGTATCTGCAGCAAAGTGTTTAGTAGCAAAGTAATATGATAGTGGTGGTAACGGCAACAAAAGTAAAGTAAGCAAAAGTAATATTTTTGGTGTTTTGTAGTGATTGTAACAGTAGCAACGGGAAAGTAAATAAGCATAAACCAGTATATGGAAAGCTCGTAGGCATCGGATCAGGGATGGATAATTATGCCGGATGCGGTTCATCATGTAACAGTCATAACATAGGGTGACACAGAACTAGCTCCAATTCATCAATGTAATGTAGGCATGTATTCCGATTATAGTCATACATGCTTATGGAAAAGAACTTGCATGACATCTTTTGTCCTACCCTCCCGTGGCAGCGGGGTCCTATTGGAAACTAAGGGATATTAAGGCCTCCTTTTAATAAAGAACCGGAACAAAGCATTAGCACATAGTGAATACATGAACTCCTCAAACTATGGTCATCACCGGGAGTGGTCCCGATTATTGTCACTTCGGGGTTGCCGGATCATAACACATAGTAGGTGACTATAGACTTGCAAGATAGGATCAAGAACACACATATATTCATGGAAACATAATAGGTTCAGATCTGAAATCATGGCACTCGGGCCCTAGTGACAAGCATTAAGCATAGCAAAGTCATAGCAACATCAATCTCAGAACATAGTGGATACTAGGGATCAAACCCTAACAAAACTAACTCGATTACATGATAAATCTCATCCAACCCATCACCGTACAGCAAGCCTACAATGGAATTACTCACGCACGGCGGTGAGCATCATGAAATTGGTGATGGAGGATGGCTGATGATGATGACGGCGACGAATCCCCCTCTCCGGAGCCCCGAACGGACTCCAGATCAGCCCTCCCGAGAGGTTTTAGGGCTTGGCGGCGGCTCCGTATCGTAAAACGCGATGATTTCTTCTCCTTTTTTCTCCCCAAAAGCAGATATATAGAGTTGGAGTTGGCGTCGGGAATTCTCCAGGGGTCCCACGAGGTAGGGCCACGCCCTAAGAGGGGGCTCCCCACCCTCGTGGACAGGGTGTGGGCCCCCTGGTCTTCATCTTTGGCGAGGATTTTTTATTATTTATTGTAAGATATTTCGTGGAGTTTCAGGTAATTCCGAGAACTTTTGTTTTCTGCACATAAAACAACATCATGGCAATTCTGCTGAAATCAGCGTCAGTCCAGGTTAGTTCCATTCAAATCATACAAGTTAGAGTCCAAAACAAGGGCAAAAGTGTTTGGAAAAGTAGATACAACGGAGATGTATCAACTCCCCCAAGCTTAAACCCTTGCTTGTCCTCAAGCAATTCAGTTGACAAACTGAAAGAAATAAAGAAAAACTTTTACAAACTCTGTTTGCTCTTGTTGTTGTAAATATGTCAAGCCAGCATTCAGGTTTTCAGCAAAGATTATAACTAACCACATTTGCAATAACTCTCAGGTCTCATAATTACTCGTATCAATAGCATTATCAACTAGCGAGCCATAATAATAAATCTCGGATAACAACACTTTCTCAAAACAATCATAATATGATATAACAAGATGGTATATCGCTAGCCCTTTCTGAGACCGCAAAACATAAATGCAGAGCACCTTTAAAGATCAAGGACTGACTAGACATTGTAATTCATGGTAAAAGAGATCCAATCATAGTCACACCCAACATAGATTAATAGTGATGAATGCAAATGACAGCTGTGCTCTCCAGCTAGTGCTCTTTAATAAGAGGGTGACGACTCAACATAAAAGTAAATAGATAGGCCCTTCGCAGAGGAAATGAGGGATTTGTAGAGGTGCCAGAGCTTGGTTTTGAAATAGACATAAATAATATTTTGAGAGGTATACTTTCATTGTCAACATAGCAACTAAGAGATGGCAATATCTTCCATGTCACACACATTATAGGCGGTTCCCAAACAGAATGGTAAAGTTTATACTCCCCTCCACCAACAAGCATCAATCCATGGCTTGCTCTAAACAACGAGTGCCTCCAACATACATCAGGTCCCAGGGGGAGTTTTGTTTGCAATTAATTTTTATTTAGTTTGCATAAAGCATGGGACTGGGCATCCCGGTGACCAGCCATTTTCTCGTGAGTGAGGAGTGGAGTCCACTCCTCTTGAGAATAATCTTCCTCACATGGAAGATAAGGGCAGCCTTGGTTGATACATGAGCTATTTGAGCATACAAAACAGAATGTTTATTTGAAGGTTTGGAGTTTGGCACATACAAATTTACTTGGAACGGCAGGTAGATACCGCATATAGGAAGGTATGGTGGACTCATCTGGAATAACTTTGGGGTTTAAGGGATTGGATGCACAAGCAGTATTCCCGCTTAGTACAGGTGAAGGCTAGCAAAAGACTGTGAAGTGACCAACTTGAGAGCGACAACAGCCATATACATGCATTAAAATTAATAAACATTGGATGCAAGCATGAGTAGGATATAATCCACCATGAACATAAATATCGTGAAGGCTATGTTGATTTCGTTTCAACTACATGCGTGAACATGTGCCAAGTCAAGTCACTTAAATCATTCAAAGGAGGATACCACTCCACTATACCACATCATAACCATCTCAATAGCATTTTGGCACGCAAGGTAAATCATTATAACTCATAGCTAATAAAGCATGGCACAAGCAACTATGATCTCTAATTGTCATTGCAAACATGTTTATTCATAATAAGCTGAATCAAGAACGATGAACTCATCATATTTACAAAAACAAAAGAGGTCGAGTTCATACCAGCTTTTCTCATCTCAGTCAGTTAATCATATATCATCATAATTGCCTTTCACTTGCACGACCGAACGATGTGAATAATAATAAGAGTGCACGTACATTGGACTAAGTTGGAATGTGCGAGCATTCAATAAACATGAGAAGACAAGGCAATATGGGCTATTGGTTAAATCAACAATAATGCATATAAGAGCCACTTCAACAGTTTAATCATGGTCTTCTCCTACTGACCCCCAAAGAAAAGAAAAGAAATAAAAACTATTTACACTGGAAAGCTCCCAACAAGCAAAAGAAGAACAGGAAATATCTTTGGGTTTTCTTTTTAATTACTACTACTACAACATAAAAGTAAACTACTACTGATTTTTTTTTTGTTAAGGTTTATCGAACACACAAGAAGAAAGCAGGAAAAAGAAAATAAACTAGCATGGATATTACAGTGAAAGAGTATGAGCATAGACATCTAGCAATGAGTGTGTGTGAACATAAATGTAATGTCAATGAGAAATACGTACTCCCCCAAGCTTAGGCTTTTGACCTAAGTTGGTTTATTGCCAGGGATAGCCTGGCGGATACCCGTAGGTGTAGCTGGGGTCGTACTGCGACGAAGAATAGTTGGGGTTGTACTGTGATGAAGAAGACTCTGACTGCCATTTGCCGACAGCCATCTCCGGATCCCAAGAATAAACAGACTGTCGTGGAGGCTCCTCTTGTGGTTCCGGTTCCAGGGCTGGTGCACGATTCCGGTAGGCTTGGACGGCAGCCCATGTAACGAGATAGGGTCATACAAAATTAAACAAAGAAGGAGCAGGCAAGGTAATAGTTTCAGGATGATGTTTATGAAAGAATAATTTATATTTGAGCTCTCCTTCCCTGCCCTTAATGAGAAAATCATGCGCTAGCATACTCTTATCATCTAAATAAGCACTAGCCAGCAATTTTTCTTCTTTCTCATGAAGCCTAATAGCTATGTTAAAATGTGCAGCGAGGCGTGAAGCATAAATGCCTCCAAAGATGGGACCCTTAGTACGGTTCATATTTAACCGTCTAGCAATAATTCCACCCATACTAATAGTGTTATCGCGGTATAAACCATGGAACAAAATAATAATATTAGGAACACTAAGGTTTCCACAGTTCCCGCGACCAATCAAGCAACGACTAGCAAATAAGGCAAATTAGCGTAATACAGGAAAATGTATGCTAGTGATTCTTGCATCAGAAACCTTCCTGGTTTCTCCCACAGAGATAGTGTTAATAAACGCTTCCACCTCTTTACGGGGTGGTTCCTCTAAGGTACCCTCAGGGGGTATGTTACAGACTTCGCAAAATTCAGCTAATGGCATATTTTTAACAACGCCATATAAATGAAACTCTACTGAAGGAGGTGATTCCTTAGGGAAAAAGTAGAAGTTTTGCACAAAAGTATTTGTGAGTAAGAGATACTGAGGACGTTGGTCGCGGACGAAGTCGGTGAGGCCGGCATTCTCAATCAATGAATAGAAATCCTCATAAATCCCGGCCTGTATCAAGAAATTATCGGAAGGCCATTCGCACGGCCGGATCTCCGTGGTACGAGGCAAATTATATTTGGGCCTTTGTGCTTCTTCATTTTGTTTCTCCTTCGAGCTTCGGCTCGATGAGCCCCTCAAAAGTCTCTTCATTATTTTCTGAAATAATCTGAATTTTTTAGTAACTTCAAACTAAAGTGAACCAACTTCAATAAAACTGATAGCAACTACTCCTACAAGTGCCTAGAACCTATATCAAGCATTAGAACTACTTGGAACCATATAAATTTGACATGCAAGCTCAAGAACATGGTCACCTATGCAACACAAATTTGCAATTAATAAAGCACCAGAACAAAAACTAATTGGACCAATGGAGGAGGCACATACCAAGGAACAATCTCCCCAAGCAGTTTTGCGAGAGGTGCTTTGAGCAAGGAGATCGAAAATAACAGCAAAGAGGGCTGGAACTCGTGCTTGATTTGGTTTTTCGTGTTTGTGTGAGGCAGAAGAAGAGGATGGGTGCAGGAATAAGTGGAGGAGGGCCACCGTGGGCCCACGAGGTAGGGGGTGCGCCCAGGGGGGTAGGGCGCGCCCTCCACCCTCGTGGCCAAGTGGCAGCTCCCCCCGCGGTAATTTTTGCACCATAAAGCCTCAAATATTCCTGAAAAAATCTTATTAAATTGGCATGTCATTCTGAGGACTTTTATTTTCACGATACTTTTATATTGCACGGATAAATCAGGAAACAGACAGAAAAATACTATTTTTACTTTATTTCAACTAAATAACAGAAAGTATAGAGAGGGTACAGAAGGTTGTGCTTCTAGTTTCATCCATCTCATGCTCATCAAAAGGAATCCACTAACAAGGTTGATCAAGTCTTGTTAACAAACTCATTTCGATTAACATGAAACCAGAGAAATTTCGAATAACACTAGGTTACCTCAACGGGGATATGCACATCCCCAATAATAAGTATATCATATTTCTTTTTGACAGTAGGAAGAGGAAA
This sequence comes from Aegilops umbellulata, assembly GCA_032464435.1. Classification (NCBI taxonomy): domain Eukaryota; kingdom Viridiplantae; phylum Streptophyta; class Magnoliopsida; order Poales; family Poaceae; genus Aegilops; species Aegilops umbellulata. The sequence continues at coordinate 64,468,186 of CP136060.1, read as the reverse complement.
TTCAAAACCTCCAAATATAATCGATGGAATTTTTCCAATAGAGTTGATACTGTGAACTTGAGGTTGTTTCCTCGAAAAGTGTACCGTATGCTCATTACCATTAACATGAAAAGTGACATTGCCTTTGTTGCAATCAATAACAGCCCCTGCAATATTAAGAAAAGGTCTTCCAAGAATAATATACATACTATCGTCCTCGGGAATATCAAGAATAACAAAGTAGCTTGCCTTCCACGCCAAGTAGAGTCCAATCCGAACACGGGTATTGTCTTTGGCCTTCGTATCTTCACAGCCCATCAGTCCGGCCCATGGATAACAGGTCGGACGCCCGAGGACCCCTTAGTCTAGGACTCCCTCAGTGCTCCCACTCACTTTCTTGTAAATACAGGCTTCACCGCAAGTCTGTATAAAACTATATGCTTTGATCAACTCATCAAAGCGTATATTCCAACTTCGAGATGCTTGCACCAGTCCATAGATGGATCGCTGGAGCTTGCACATTTTGTTAGCACCTTTAGGGTCGACAAAACCTTCTGGTTTCATCATATACAACTCTTCTTTAAGAAATCCATTAAGGAATGTAGTTTTGACATACATTTGCCAGATTTCATAAAATGTGGCAATTTGCTCACATGATTCGGACAGACTTAAGCATCGCTATGAGTGAGAAAATCTCATCATAGTCAACACCTTGAACTTTGTCAAAAACTTTTTTCGACAAGTCTAGCTTTGTAGATAGTAACACTACTATTAGCGTCCGTCTTCCTCTTTGAAGATCCATTTATTTTCTATGGCTTGCCGATCTTTGGGCAAGTCAACCAAAGTGCAGACTTTGTTCTCATACATGGATCCCACCTTAAATTTCATGGCCTCAAGCCATTTCGCGGAATCTGGGCTCATCATCGCTTCCTCATAGTTCGCAGGTTCGTCATGGTCTAGTAACATGTGACGCCCCAAGACCGGAGCTTCAGATGCCTTCCATGAGTTCTGGGTTTCGTCGTGTGATTTGTTTGGTTCATTGCATTCATCTTTGCATCATGTGCATTGCGTCATGTCATTTCTTTTCTTAACTCAACTAAATAAATGGCATGGATCTTTGATCCATTTAAATTGAGGGAATTCACATGGTGATTCTCTTTATAAGATATCCTCCCGATATTAGGGAGCTATATTGAATATTCCATTTATTTGTAATTAACCATAACACACTTGCATATTAATTCCTTTGGCCTTTTCTTCTTCAAGTGTTGACTCTCTAACCTTGCCTTATATCCTTTCGTCATTTTCCGGAGCTCCACCTAGAATTTCATCATTTTTGGTCACTCCAAAAACCTCGTCCCAGTTCAGGCCTATTTGAATTAAATTCAAATGAGTTTGAATTTAAATCTTGCAATCTTGGCAATTCCTATTTTCTCGGAACAAACACCTTTTCGTGACTCCGGGAAAATTATCCCCATACCCAAACTCCACTCTAATCTCTCTCGACTTTTCTTCTAAGTTTTTGTTTCTTTGAAATAGAGAGATAATAGAAGAGAGAGTAGAGAAGCCCAGCACAACAGGCCACTTGGGCCTCCTACATGAGCAGCCTCCAAGGCCCATTTGCTCCCGCGCAGGCCCACCTAGCTCTCAACCCTAGCCCGCTCTGCCTCTCCCTCTCGTTCCCTCTGTCACCGCCACTTCTCTCGACCCCGCGTCTCTCTTCGCTCGTCCCGATCGGGATCGTCCTCGATCCTCCGTCTCCTCCCTCCTATGCCTCCTCCCTCCTAGCGCCTCCCACTGCCCCACATGGCCGCGCGCCCGTGCCGAGCCCCCCTCGCAGCCTCCCGCGTGCCTCGCGCTGGCCCCGGCCCCAGCCGGCCGCCGGAGCCTGTCGCCGCGACCGCGCCTCCTCCTCGCCATGGGCCCTCGCAAGCTCCCTCGTCCCGCCACCAGCCGGGTTGGACGCCCTGCTGCCTCGTCGCCGCTCTATTCCTCGCCCTCCCCTGCGCGTTCGGTCGCCTTACAGCCGCTGCCGGGCCAGCGCCGCCGCCCGTTGGCCACCTCTGCTCCGCGGTCCTCTACTCCTCGCCCGCCTCCTCGTCTACCCGGCGCTGCTACCTCATCAGCTCCGCCGCTGGACCTCGCCTCCGTCAGAGCCGGCGGCAGCAACAGCTGCACCCTCTCCGGTGCCATCTCGTGCTCGCCCCCGACCTGATTTGCCGCCGTCGCCTTCCTCCACGCCTCCATGCAGTTCCCCTCGCCGCACCTCGCCGAGCAGGAGCTCTGCCTCCCCTGCTTCGCACCAAGGCCGACGCCGGCCACTTCGACCTTCGCCGCCCTGCTGTCGCTGCCGTCCAGCCATGCCTCTGCTTCGCGTCTGTGACCTTCTGTCGTCGTCCCCATCGACCCGAGCCTCAGCCTCGAGCTGTTGTCACGGCCCCTTCCCGAGAGGAGCAATTTTGGAACGCCAAGCACCCCTTCAGATTCATCAAGACCCTCATGTACGACTACACCTGGTGATGCGACAAGTACCCCGACACCGTGTACATCTACACCGCCAAGACCGCAAGCGCCAAGTACCACGACGACCGTCGAGACCGCCAAGTTCCACTACCGTCGACCCCGAAGCCCTCGGATTCGTCAAGTCCGAAGATGCAAGTCTCACGCCGAACCATGTACGACGACCGTCGCCGGAGACCCGTGTAACGTGAATGTGAACGACTACCGTCGCGAGTACCTCTACCGTTGTCGTGTACAACTACTTCCACTACGCCCGTGAGAACGTCTACTTCCACTGCCGTCGCGAGAACGACTACTTCCGCTACTACCGTCGCGGAACAACTACTTACACTACTTCCTTCGACGAACTTGAACCGTCCCGAATGCACGCTTCAAAGGTATACCGCCGAGAACGACCGTCGTGGACCGAATGCATGTGTCGAATGAGATGCTCGAGTTTTGCACCATGATCGAATTGTCTCTTGCACGTTCCGACTCGTTTGCCATGCCGTCGTCACGTGAGAACCCGGTAGTCGGGAGCACCCCACCATCTCTAGCATGTTCCGCACATCCGCACATCTCCTTTTGCACCGGTATCTCCATGAGCTACCGGTACCGATATGTTGCCGTGGCACCATTTTCGGATTCGTTGCCATGGCACACTTTCTTTCCGCCACGATGACAAATGCTTCTTAATGCTCTTATCAACATTTTCATAAATATTGCATAAAACTTGAAATTGTCATCCGCATCATGATAACAACATTTAAATTGCTTAAAATTGTTGTTTGCATTTATTTTGCTAAATGGCATGTTAAAATGATTTATTCCATAACTAATAACTGTAACTCGGAATTTAATAATTTATATATGTAAATGCGGTGGAAAAATGCCTAGTTTAACATGTTGCACTTTATTTTCCTGTTTAACAACATTAGAATTGTGTTTAGGTCAGAACAGTACCAAACCTAATATACGCATATGAGGTTTTTCCGGAATTGTTGTTCGTTGTTTCCGGCCTCATTTAAATTGCTTAGATAGGTAGTTTTGTTGTGCTTCACCTCTTGCCATGTTTAAAAACATTTGATATTGTTGGGTACATAAACAAGAGAGAACTAAATAATTGTTGTGGTGTTTCGTCAATATGCAACTCGTTGCATATTGAGCTCCACTTAATTTGTAGTGTTGTTTGTTGCATTTGCCATGCCATGAATCATTAAACCGGACATGCATCATACTTGATTGTGCATTATGCCATGTTTATGTGATGGTTGTTTACCATGTTGTTTGTTTCTTTCCGGGTTGTTTCTCTCGTTAGCTTCGGTTTCGTTCCGGAGTTGTGAGGATTCGTTCGTCTTCGTTCGTTTGTCTTCTTCTTGGACTCGTTCTTCTTCCTTGCGGGATCTCAGGCAAGATGACCATACCCTCGAAATCACTTCTATCTTTGCTTGCTAGTTGCTCGCTCTTTTTCTATGCCTATGCTGTGATACCTACCACTTGCTTATCATGCCTCCCATATTGTCAAACCAAGCCTCTAACCCACCTTGCCCTAGCAAACCGTTGTTTGGCTATGTTACCACTTTGCTCAGCCCCTCTTATAGCGTTGTTAGTTGCAGGTGAAGATGAAGTTTGTTCCTTGTTGGAACATGGAGATGTTGTTCCCTGTTGGAACATGTTTACTTGTTGGGATATCACAATATCTCTTATATTATTAATGCATCTATATACTTGGTAAAGGGTGGAAGGCTCGGCCTTATGCCTGGTGTTTTGTTCCACTCTTGCCGCCCTAGTTTCCGTCATATCGGTGTTATGTTCCCGGATTTTGTGTCCCTAACGCGGTCGGGTGATTTATGGGATCCCCTTGACAGTTCGCTTTGAATAAGACTTTTCCAGCAAGGCCCAACATTGGTTTTACCATTTGCCTCACCTAGCCCTTTTTTTCCCTTGGGAGTCGCACTCTTGAGGGTCATCTTTATTTAGCCCCCCCCGGGCCAATGCTTGTCTAAGTGTTGGTCCGAACCGAGCAGCCTGCGGGGCCCCCTCGTGGAAACTCGTGGTCTGGTTTTACTCGTAGCTTGACTTATCCGGTGTTGCCCTGAGAACGAGATATGTGCAGCTCCTATCAGGATGTCGGCGCATCGGGCGGCTTTGCTGGACTTGTTTTATTGCTGTCGAAATGTCTTGTAGCCGGGATTCCGAGACTGATCGGGTCTTCCCGGGGAGAAGGAATATCCTTCGTTGATCGCGAGAGCTTATCATGGGCTAAGTTGGGACACCCCTGCAGGGTTTGAACTTTCGAAAGCCGTGCCCGCGGTTATGTGGTAGATGGGAATTTGTTAATGTCCGGTTGTAGAAAACCCGAAGTTGATCTTAACTAAAATACACCAACCGCGTGTGTAACCGTGATGGTCTCTTCTCGGCGGGGTCCGGGAAGTGAACACGGTTGTTGGAGTTATGTTTGACGTAAGTAGTTCAGGATCACTTCTTGATCATAGTTGTTCGACCGTGCTTTTGCCTTCTCTTCTCGCTCTCATTTGCGTTTGTTAGCCACCATATATGCTAGTCGCTTGCTGCAGCTCCACCTCATACCTTTTACCCTACCTATAAGCTTAAATAGTCTTGATCTCGCGGGTGTGAGATTGCTGAGTCCTCGTGACTCACCAGATACTTCCAAAACCAGTTTGCAGGTGCCGATGAGACCGTGCAGGTGACGCATCCGAGCTCAAGGAGGAGCTCGATGAAGATCTTGTTCATTGTGTTGTTTCGTTATAGTCGAACAGTAGTGGAGCCCAGTTGGGGTCGATCGTGGACCTTTGTCGCTTTTGGGGTTTTCTTCTTTTATTTTCGCTCCGTAGTCGGGCCCTGATTGTAACTGTATGATGTAATGTTTACTCATGTATTGTGTGAAGTGGCGATTGTAAGCCAACTATGTATCTCTTTCCCTTATGTATTACATGGGTTGTGTGAAGATTACCTCACTTGCGACATTGCTTTCAATGCGGTTATGCCTCTAAGTCGTGCTTCGACACGTGGGAGATATAGCCGCATCGAGGGCGTTACAAGTTGGTATCAGAGCCTTCCCCGACCTTAGGAGCCCCCACTGATTGATCATTTTTAGTGGCCGAGTTGTGTCTAGAAAAATGTTTTGAGTCATTTAGGAATTATATATCGGAGAGTTTAGGAATTCTTTTTACTTCCCAGTCTCCTCATCGTTCTGGTAAGGCATCCTGACGTAGAGTTTTGACTCTTCTCTTCTCAAATTTCACTAAAATTTTATTTAGGATCACGCGGGTATATTACAATCGTTCCGATGGTTTTATGATGACAACATTGTCTTGGTTGCCTCCTGACATTTAGGGGTTGTGGCAGTGTCCCGGGGAGTTGAGCTCCGAGTTGTTGTCGTCATAATTTTATCGTTGCGGTTCTGGAATACCTGAGTTTAGTACGCCGACATCGAACAACTCTTTTGTACAGTTGTTGGTGAGATAACCCTGATAGCCCAGTACTGAGGCGAGTGCGGGAGTATTGCCATGACTCGTATAACAGATGCTTTTCGAAGGTTGAGGTAGATGATTTCCGAGGATTTCTTGGTTATGTGTTGAAGGATGGATACAGCTGGATCTAGGTATTGTTAGTTTGGGTGATATATTTTGTGTCCCCTGTATCCCCAACACCTGATTGCATAACCAGAAAGTTTCGGGAGTTTATAGGTGGGAATTCAAGTATCTCTTAGGATATCTTTCCAACAGACACATGATACGATATGGGATCTATCATATGTTTGTTTCCGGCTTATTTCCTGAGCCAATCCTTTGTTTTGTTTTATTTGTGGTATTCGAGTTGCTTCGATGTCAAGTGTTGATTCCATACCTTTTCCCAAGCGGTGTTCTCATATTCCTATGTGGATACCAATCCTTCATGATAATTGATCTTGCGAATAAATTATCACTTCTTCTCAACGGTGTTTGTTTCATCCGTCCCAATTTGTCTTTGTTTTTCCCGCCCTCCCACCCTTATTTCTTCAAGGACTAAGATTTCTAGATCAAGTTTCCATTTTATTCTTTTGTGCCTCTCCATTCTTCTCCTTCACGTTCTTACCCGGTGTTTCTCATGAAGATGATCAGGAGTTTCAAGTTCATCATTCGTCATTCTTTTCTTCTCCGGTGGTTTCAGTTCAAGCTTTTGGCGTTGATCATATTCCTTTTCTCATTTCAAGTGCTTTCTAATGCCGGTGTATCTCTTAAACAATCATCTCTCGTTATTCATTTGTTCCGGAGTGATGAAAATATGTCAGAAGACTCTAGTTTCCATTCTCAATTCACTCAATTTCTTTTGAGGATGCTATCTCGTTCAAGCCATTTAATTCAACCGGTGCAATCTCTCTTTCCAAGCAATCGTTCAACGGTGTTTCTTTTGAGTGGGCCCTAACCCACAGGTCTTTTCCCAGGATCTTACCTGACTCTTCTAATTTTCCCGGAGCTATTCCCAAATTCTTTTCGAAGTTTGACGTAAGAATGAATTTCATCAATCATATGCCTTTGTCCAAGATCTTTCAAATTCTTTCATCATTGATTCAACCTTTCCATTCTAAATTCTTCCGGAGTGCCTCAATAATTAATGGTGGTGTTTCTCATCGTCATTCTCAACATTTGAAGACCGAAGAGGTGTTTCTCTTAAATCTTGCTTCATTCTCTTCAAGATGCGTGGTTCTAGATTGATGCCATTCTCTCATAATTGTTTCGATTGTGAGAATTCTTTTCACCCATCCGGAGCATTTCAGTAGTCTTTTCAGTTTGATTCTCCGGAGCCCATCATCTCAGAATTATTCATTCAAGCTTTCAACTCTCGTTCTCCAAATCATACCGGTGCATCGTTCAGATATCCTCTAATCAGCTCATGAGCTCTTCGTTTCACTTGCATCTAAATTTCCTCAAGTATCATCTTTCGTTTTACAATTCTTCATGGTGTTTCTTTATCTTTTCTTCGTCCATTTTAAATTCTTACGGTGATTCGTTCTCTTCTCTTCATTCATTTTCAATTCTACCGGTGGTTCGTTGAAGACCTTCCCAAGTTTGTGCTATATCTCTCTTGATCCTTTCTATGAGAATAAGTGGTATGCCAAATCCATTGCTTGTCATCAATTTAATTGGTGAAGGATGAGCATAATGTAATTATTGTTCTTGTTTCATTCAAGTGATTAATTCCTTCTTCCGGAGTTCGTAAAGGTATCAATTTCTCAGTTCTATGTTGTTCATATTTATTTCCGGAGTTCCAAGTTTTCTTGGTGATATCGTCCCCAAGCTTCATCTAAATCATTGCAAGGATTCACCTTGTGTTTTTCAACTTCTCTTTCTTTCTATCATCCTTTTGTTTACCGGAGTTGTTCATGGAGGCTCTACTTGGTGCTTCGTCAAGGATTCCTTTCATTCTTCAATTGTTCTTCAAGATTTCTCTCGGAGTTAAGATCCGCCAAGCTATACTCTAAAATAAACATGGTGTTCAACACATGTTTTGTTTTGAGGAGTTCAAGTATTCTTCATCTTGCATTTCGAAGTGCAATTCTTTCTACCTTATCTTTTGAGATGGTGTTATGTCATTCTTGACAATTTCCTTCATGTTTCATGATTCACAAGTTTTCAAGAACGAGATATTTAAACCCATCGTATTTTTCTTCGTTCATGATATCTTTTCTACCCAACAGTTTTCTTCGTTGGAGTTATCTTGGGCTATATTTCACCTAAAGCCTTCCCTAAGGATTGTTGCTATTTGTGGTGCTCATTAATGACCCAAGTTCTTCATTTGTCCTCCCGGTGAAATAAGTTTCTTGTCTCCTTGTTGATATCAGTCCAATCATTTGTTTCCGTTGGTGGCAGAAGCTCACCTTATAATTTTGAGATGTTTTCTTAAGCCCACTACAAGCTTATTCGTTTCGTTGTTGGTTCTCCAACAACTCCGTTCAATCCTTCTTTTTAAGGAGGCTCTTTCAAATTCAATTGTGATAGAAGTTGTTGTTCTCTTCTCTGTTCTCTTGATTCCACCCTTTCATTTGTCCCGAAGGCATTGTGCTTTTGCTCTCTTCGAACCATCTTCTTGTTCTGTCAAGCTCATCTTCTTTTCTTGCTGATCCATTTAACCGGAGTGTTGTATCATCTCTTGAATATTTTTTTCATCTCATCAAGTTTTCTTCTCTTTTCTACCGGAGTGCTGTCCAATTCAGTCATTCTTGTTCCTTGGTTATCTCATCATACCGACGTGGTCATATTCTTTTCGTTCGTTAAGCTCTTGTTTCATGCCCTTCAACCTACAAGGTTCTCGAATGTTCCTTGTTCCTCTTGCTGAACGGAGTGTTTTAAATTGTGTTCACCTCCGTCGTGTCATTTCTTCAAGCTCTGCGACCTCTAAAGGTTCCTTGGTTTCACTCTTTTGTCAAAGAAGCAACATTGTTTTACCTCTTGTTCTTCCATTTTCCCTCCGGTGCCATTCTAGATCTCGGGACGAGATCCTCTCGTAGTGGTGGAGTGTTGTGACGCCCCAAGACCGGAGCTTCAGATGCCTTCCATGAGTTCTGGGTTTCGTCGTGTGATTTGTTTGGTTCATTGCATTCATCTTTGCATCATGTGCATTGCGTCATGTCATTTCTTTTCTTAACTCAACTAAATAAATGGCATGGATCTTTGATCCATTTAAATTGAGGGAATTCACATGGTGATTCTCTTTATAAGATATCCTCCCGATATTAGGGAGCTATATTGAATATTCCATTTATTTGTAATTAACCATAACACACTTGCATATTAATTCCTTTGGCCTTTTCTTCTTCAAGTGTTGACTCTCTAACCTTGCCTTATATCCTTTCGTCATTTTCCGGAGCTCCACCTAGAATTTCATCATTTTTGGTCACTCCAAAAACCTCGTCCCAGTTCAGGCCTATTTGAATTAAATTCAAATGAGTTTGAATTTAAATCTTGCAATCTTGGCAATTCCTATTTTCTCGGAACAAACACCTTTTCGTGACTCCAGGAAAATTATCCCCATACCCAAACTCAACTCTAATCTCTCTCGACTTTTCTTCTAAGTTTTTGTTTCTTTGAAATAGAGAGATAATAGAAGAGAGAGTAGAGAAGCCCAGCACAGCAGGCCACTTGGGCCTCCTACATGAGCAGCCTCCAAGGCCCATTTGCTCCCGCGCAGGACCACCTAGATCTCAACCCTAGCCCGCTCTACCTCTCCCTCTCGTTCCTTCTGCCGCCGCCACTTCTCTCGACCCCGCGTCTCTCTTCGCTCGTCCCGATCAGGATCGTCCTCGATCCTCCGTCTCCTCCCTCCTATGCCTCCTCCCTCCTAGCGCCTCCCACTGCCCCGCATGGCCGCGCGCCCATGCCGAGCCCCCCCTCGCAGCCTCCCGCGTGCCTCACGCTGGACCCGGCCCCAGCCGGCCGCCGGAGCCCGTCGCCGCGACCGCGCCTCCTCCTCGCCATGGGCCCTCGCAAGCTCCCTCGTCCCGCCACCAGCCGGGTTGGACGCCCTGCTGCCTCGTCGCCGCTCTATTCCTCGCCCTCCCCTGCGCGTTCGGTCGCCTTACAGCCGCTGCCGGGCCAGCGCCGCCGCCCGTTGACCACCTCTGCTCCGCGGTCCTCTACTCCTCGCCCGCCTCCTCGTCTACCCGGCGCTGCTGCCTCATCAGCTCCGCCGCTGGACCTCGCCTCCGTCAGAGCCGGAGGCAGCAACAGCTGCACCCTCTCCGGTGCCATCTCGTGCTCGCCCCCGACCTGATTTGCCGCCGTCGCCTTCCTCCGCGCCTCCATGCAGTTCCCCTCGCCGCACCTCGCCGAGCAGGAGCTCTGCCTCCCCTGCTTCGCACCAAGGCCGACGCCGGCCACTTCGACCTTCGCCGCCCTGCTGTCGCTGCCGTCCAGCCATGCCTCTGCTTCGCGTCTGCGACCTTCTGTCGTCGTCCCCATCGACCCGAGCCTCGGCCTCGAGCTGTTGTCACGGCCCCTTCCCGAGAGGAGCAATTTTGGAACGCCAAGCACCCCTTCAGATTCATCAAGACCCTCATGTACGACTACACCTGGTGATGCAACAAGTACCCCGACACCGTGTACATCTACACCGCCAAGACCGCAAGCGCCAAGTACCACGACGACCGTCGAGACCGCCAAGTTCCACTACCGTCGACCCCGAAGCCCTCGGATTCGTCAAGTCCGAAGATGCAAGTCTCACGCTGAACCATGTACGACGACCGTCGCCGGAGACCCGTGTAACGTGAATGTGAACGACTACCGTCGCGAGTACCTCTACCGTTGTCGTGTACAACTACTTCCACTACGCCCGCGAGAACGTCTACTTCCACTGCCGTCGCGAGAACGACTACTTCCACTACTACCGTCGCGGAACAACTACTTCCACTACTTCCTTCGACGAACTTGAACCGTCCCGAATGCACGCTTCAAAGGTATACCGCCGAGAACGACCGCCGTGGACCGAATGCATGTATCGAATGAGATGCTCGAGTTTTGCACCGTGATCGAATTGTCTCTTGCATGTTCCGACTCGTTTGCCATGCCGTCGTCACGTGGGAACCCGGTAGTCGGGAGCACCCCACCATCTCTAGCATGTTCCGCACATCCGCACATCTCCTTTTGCACCGGTATCTCCATGAGCTACCGGTACCGATATGTTGCCGTGGCACCATTTTCGGATTCGTTGCCGTGGCACACTTTCTTTCCGCCACGATGACAAATGCTTCTTAATGCTCTTATCAACATTTTCATAAATATTGCATAAAACTTGAAATTGTCATCCGCATCATGATAACAACATTTAAATTGCTTAAAATTGTTGTTTGCATTTATTTTGCTAAATGGCATGTTAAAATGATTTATTCCATAACTAATAACTGTAACTCGGAATTTAATAATTTATATATGTAAATGCGGTGGAAAAATGCCTAGTTTAACATGTTGCACTTTATTTTCCTGTTTAACAACATTAGAATTGTGTTTAGGTCAGAACAGTACCAAACCTAATATACGCATATGAGGTTTTTCCGGAATTGTTGTTCGTTGTTTCCGGCCTCATTTAAATTGCCTAGATAGGTAGTTTTGTTGTGCTTCACCTCTTGCCATGTTTAAAAACATTTGATATTGTTGGGTACATAAACAAGAGAGAACTAAATAATTGTTGTGGTGTTTCGTCAATATGCAACTCGTTGCATATTGAGCTCCACTTAATTTGTAGTGTTGTTTGTTGCATTTGCCATGCCATGAATCATTAAACCGGACATGCATCATACTTGATTGTGCATTATGCCATGTTTATGTGATGGTTGTTTACCATGTTGTTTGTTTCTTTCCGGGTTGCTTCTCTCGTTAGCTTCGGTTTCGTTCCGGAGTTGTGAGGATTCGTTCGTCTTCGTCCGTTTGTCTTCTTCTTGGACTCGTTCTTCTTCCTTGCGGGATCTCAGGCAAGATGACCATACCCTCGAAATCACTTCTATCTTTGCTTGCTAGTTGCTCGCTCTTTTGCTATGCCTATGCTGCGATACCTACCACTTGCTTATCATGCCTCCCATATTGTCAAACCAAGCCTCTAACCCACCTTGCCCTAGCAAACCGTTGTTTGGCTATGTTACCGCTTTGCTCAGCCCCTCTTATAGCGTTGTTAGTTGCAGGTGAAGATGAAGTTTGTTCCTTGTTGGAACATGGAGATGTTGTTCCTTGTTGGAACATGTTTACTTGTTGGGATATCACAATATCTCTTATATTATTAATGCATCTATATACTTGGTAAAGGGTGGAAGGCTCGGCCTTATGCCTGGTGTTTTGTTCCACTCTTGCCGCCCTAGTTTCCGTCATATCGGTGTTATGTTCCCGGATTTTGCGTCCCTAACGCGGTCGGGTGATTTATGGGACCCCCTTGACAGTTCGCTTTGAATAAGACTTTTCCAGCAAGGCCCAACATTGGTTTTACCATTTGCCTCACCTAGCCCTTTTTTTCCCTTGGGAGTCGCACTCTTGAGGGTCATCTTTATTTAGCCCCCCCCGGGCCAATGCTTGTCTAAGTGTTGGTCCGAACCGAGCAGCCTGCGGGGCCCCCTCGTGGAAACTCGTGGTCTGGTTTTACTCGTAGCTTGACTTATCCGGTGTTGCCCTGAGAACGAGATATGTGCAGCTCCTATCAGGATGTCGGCGCATCGGGCGGCTTTGCTGGACTTGTTTTATTGCTGTCGAAATGTCTTGTAGCCGGGATTCCGAGACTGATCGGGTCTTCCCGGGGAGAAGGAATATCCTTCGTTGATCGCGAGAGCTTATCATGGGCTAAGTTGGGACACCCCTGCAGGGTTTGAACTTTCGAAAGCCGTGCCCGCGGTTATGTGGTAGATGGGAATTTGTTAATGTCCGGTTGTAGAAAACCCGAAGTTGATCTTAACTAAAATACACCAACCGCGTGTGTAACCGTGATGGTCTCTTCTCGGCGGGGTCCGGGAAGTGAACACGGTTGTTGGAGTTATGTTTGACGTAAGTAGTTCAGGATCACTTCTTGATCATAGTTGTTCGACCGTGCTTTTGCCTTCTCTTCTCGCTCTCATTTGCGTTTGTTAGCCACCATATATGCTAGTCGCTTGCTGCAGCTCCACCTCATACCTTTTACCCTACCTATAAGCTTAAATAGTCTTGATCTCGCGGGTGTGAGATTGCTGAGTCCTCGTGACTCACCAGATACTTCCAAAACCAGTTTGCAGGTGCCGATGAGACCGTGCAGGTGACGCATCCGAGCTCAAGGAGGAGCTCGATGAAGATCTTGTTCATTGTGTTGTTTCGTTATAGTCGAACAGTAGTGGAGCCCAGTTGGGGTCGATCGTGGACCTTTGTCGCTTTTGGGGTTTTCTTCTTTTATTTTCGCTCCGTAGTCGGGCCCTGATTGTAACTGTATGATGTAATGTTTACTCATGTATTGTGTGAAGTGGCGATTGTAAGCCAACTATGTATCTCTTTCCCTTATGTATTACATGGGTTGTGTGAAGATTACCTCACTTGCGACATTGCTTTCAATGCGGTTATGCCTCTAAGTCGTGCTTCGACACGTGGGAGATATAGCCGCATCGAGGGCGTTACATAACATGACTTCCAGAACAGGATTACCGTACCACTCTGGTGCGGATCTTACTCTGGTTTAGCTACGAGGTTCAGTAGTAACTTGATCTGAAGTTACATGATCATCATCATTAGCTTCCTCACTAATTGGTGTAGGAGTCACAGGCACAAATTTCTGTGATGAACTACTTTCCAATAAGGGAGTAGGTTCGTTTACCTCATCAAGTTCTACTTTCCTCCCACTCAGTTCTTTCGAGAGAAACTCCTTCTCTATAAAGGATCCATTCTCAGCAACGAATATCTTGCCTTCGGATCTGTGATAGAAGGTGTACCCAACAGTTTCTTTTGGGTATCCTATGAAGATTTACTTCTCCGATTTGGGTTCGAGCTTATCATGTTGAAACTTTTTCACATAAGCATCGCAGTCCCAAACTTTAAGAAATGACAACTTTGGTTTCTTGCCAAACCACAGTTCATATGGTGTCGTCTCAACGGATTTAGATGGTGCCCTATTTAACGTGAATGCAACTGTCTCTAATGCATAACCCCAAAACGATAGTGGTAAATTGGTAAGACACATCATAGATTGCACCATATCTAATAAAGTACGGTTACGATGTTTGGACACAACATTACGTTGTGGTGTTCCGAGTGGCGTGAGTTGCGAAACTATTCCGCATTGTTTCAAATGAAGACCAAACTTGTAACTCAAATATTCTCCTCCATGATCAGATCATAGAAACTTTATTTTCTTGTTACGATGATTTTCCACTTCACTCTGAAATTCTTTGAACTTTTGAAATGTTTCATACTTATGTTTCTTCAAGTAGATATACCCATATCTGCTCAAATCATTTGTGAAGGTCAGAAAATAACGATACCCGCCGCGATGCTCAACACACATTGAACTTCATACATCAGTATGTATTATATGCAATAAGTCAGTTGCTCGCTCCATTGTTCCGGAGAATGGAGTCTTAGTCATCTTTGCCAATGAGGCATGGTTCGCAAGCATCAACTAATTCATTAATCAAGTGATTCCAAAAGCCCATCAGCATGGATTTTCTTCATGCGCTTTACACCAATACGACCTAAACGGCAATGCCACAAATAAGTTGCACCATCATTATTAACTTTGCATATTTTGTCTTCAATATTATGAATATGTGTATCACTACGATCGAGATCCAACAAACCATTTTTATTGGGTGTATATACATAGAAGGTTTTATTCATGTAAATAGAATAACAATTATTCTCTAACTTAAATGAATAACAATATTGCAATAAACATGATCAAATCATATTCTTGCTCAACGCAAACACCAAATAACATTTATTTAGGTTCAACACTAATCTCGAAAGTATAGGGAGTGTGCAATGATGATCATATCATTCTTGGAACTACTTGCAACACACATCGTCACTTCACCCTTAACTAGTCTCTGTTCATTCTGCAACTCCTATTTCAAGTTACTACTCTTAGCAACTGAACTAGTATCAAATACCAAGCGGTTGCTATAAAAACTAGTAAAGTACACATCAATAACATGTATATCCAATATACCTTTGTTCACCTCGCCATCCTTCTTATCCACCAAATACTTGGGGCAGTTCCGCTTCTAGTGGCCAGTCCCTTTGGAGTAGAAGCACTCAGCCTCAGCCTTAGGTACAGACTTGGGCTTCATCACTTGAGCAGCAACTTGCTTGCCGTTCTTGTTGAAGTTCCCCTTCTTCCCTTTGCCCTTTTCTTGAAACTAGTGGTCTTTGTCAACCATCAACACTTGATGCTTTTCTTGATTTCTACCTTCGTCTATTTCAGCATCATGAAGAGCTTGGGAATCACTTTCGTCATCCCTTGCATATTATAGTTCATCACTAAGTTCTAGTAACTCGGTGATAGTGACTAGAGGACTTTGTCAATTACTCTCTTATCTAAAAGATTAACTCCCACTAGATTCAAGCAATTGTAGTACTTAGACAATCTGAGAACATGCTCACTGGTTGAGCTATTCTCCTCCATCTTGTAGGCAAAGTATTGTGAGAGGTCTCATACCTCTCGACACGGGCATGAGTATGAAATACCAATTTCAACTCTTGGAACATCTAATATGCTCCGTGGCGTTCAAAACATTTTTGAAGTCCCGGTTCTAAGCCGTAAAGCATGGTGCACTAAACTATCAAGTAGTCATCATGCCGAGCTTTTATCAAAAACGTTCATAACGTCTGCATCTACTCCTGCAATAGGTCTATCACCTAGCGGTGCATCAAGGACATAATTCTTCTGTGCAGCAATGAGGATAATCCTCAGATCACGGATCCAATCCGCATCATTGCTACTAACATCTTTCAACTTAGTTTTCTCTAGGAACATATCAAAAATAAAACAGGGGAGCTAAACGCGAGCTATTGTTCTACAACATAGATATGCTAATACCACCAAGACTAAATTCATGATAAATTTCAGTTCAATTTAATCATATTACTTAAGAACTCCCACTTGGGTAGACATCTCTCTAATCATCTAAGTGATCACGTGATCCAAGTCAACTAAACCATGTCCGATCATCACGTGAGATGGAGTAGTTTTCAATGGTGAACATCACTCTGTTGATCATATCTACTATGTGATTCACGCTCGACCTTTCGGTCTCAGTGTTCCAAGGCCATATCTGCATATGCTAGGCTCGTCAATTTTAATCTGAGTATTCCGCGTGTGCAAAACTGTCTTGCACCCGTTGTATTTGAACGTAGAGCTTATCACACCCGATCATCACGTGGTGTGTCAGCACGAAGAACTTTCGCAATGGTGCATACTCAAGGAGAACACTTATACCTTGAAATTTAGTGAGAGATCATCTTATAATGCTACCGTCGATCTAAGCAAAATAAGATGCATAAAAGATAAACATCACATGCAATCAATATAAGTGATATGATATGGCCATCATCATCATCTTGTGCTTGTGATCTCCATCTTCGAAGCACGTCATGATCACCATCGTCACCGGCGCAACACCTTGATCTCCATCGTAGCATCGTTGTCGTCTCGCCAACTATTGCTTCTACGACTATCGCTACTGCTTAGTGATAAAGTAAAGAAATTACAGGCCAATTGCATTGCATACAATAAAGCGACAACCATATGGCTCTTGCCAGTTGCCGATAACTCAGTTACAAAACATGATCATCTCATACAATAAAATATAGCATCATGCCTTGACCATATCACATCACAACATGCCCTGCAAAAACAAGTTAGACGTCCTCTACTTTGTTGTTGCAAGTTTTACGTGGCTGCTACGGGCTGAGCAAGAACCGTTCTTACCTACGCATCAAAACCACAATGATAGTTTGTCAAGTTAGTGCTGTTTTAACCTTCTCAAGGACCGGGCGTAGCCACACTCGGTTCAACTAAAGTTGGAGAAACTGACACCCACCAGCCACTTGTGTGCAAAGCATGTCGGTAGAACCAGTCTCGCGTAAGCGTACGCGTATTGTCGGTCCGGGCCACTTCATCCAACAATACCGCCGAACCAAAGTATGACATGTTGGTAAGCAGTATGACTTGTATCGCCCACAAATCACTTGTGTTCTACTCGTGCATATAACATCTATGCATAAAACCAGGCTCGGATGCCACTGTTGGGGAACGTAGTAATTTCAAAAAAATCCTACGCACACGCAGGATCATGGTGATGCATAGCAACGAGAGGGGAGAGTGTTGTCCACGTACCCACGTAAACCAAAAGCGGAAGCATTAGCATAACACGGTTGATGTAGTCGTATGTCTTCACAATCCAACGGATCCAAGTACCGAACATATGACACCTCCGAGTTCAGCACACGTTCAGCTCGATGATGTCCCGCGAACTCCGATCCAGCAGAGCTTCACGGGAGAGTTCCGTGAGCACGACAGCGTGATGACGATGATGATGTTGCTACCGACGTAGGGCTTCACCTAAGCACCGCTACGATATGACCGAGGTGGAATATGGTGGAGGGAGGCATCGCAGACGGCTGGAATAGATCAACAAATCAACTTGTGTGTCTAGAGATGCCCCTGGCCACGTATATAAAGGAGTAGAGGATGGGTGAGAGGGCCGGCCCCTATGGCGCGCCCTGGAGGAGTCCTACTCCCACCCGGAGTAGGATTCCCCCCTTCCAAGTAGTAGGAGTAGGAGTCAAGGAAAGGGAAGAGAGAAGAGAAGGAAGGAACGGGCGCAGCCCCTCCCCCTAGTCCAATTTGGACTAGGCCTTGGGGGGCGCGCGGCCTGCCTCTTTCTCTTTTCCCTAAAGCCCAATAAGGCCCATATACTCCCCAGCAAATTCCCGTAACTCTTTGATACTCCGATAAATACCCGAACCACTTAGAACCTTTCCGATGTCCGAATATAGTCGTCTAATAAATCGATCTTTACGTCTCGACCATTTCGAGAATCCTCGTCCAGTCCCCGGTCTCATCCGAGACTCCGAACGACCTTCGGTACATCAAAACACATAAACTCATAATACCGATCGTCACCGAACGTTAAGCGTGCGGACCCAACGGGTTCGAGAACTATGTAGACATGACCGAGACAAGTCTCCGATCAATAACCAATAGCAGAACCTGGATGCTGATATTGGCTCCCACATATTCTACGAAGATCTTTATAGGTCAAACCGCATAACAACATACATTGTTCCCTTTGTCATCGGTATGTTACTTGCCCGAGATTCGATCGTCGGCATCTCAATACCTAGCTCAATCTCGTTACTGGAAAGTCTCTTTGCTCGTTCCGTAATACATCATCCCGCAACTAACTCATTAGTTACAATGCTTGCAAGGCTTATAGTGATGTGCATTACCGAGTGGGCCCAGAGATACCTCTCCAACAATCGGAGTGACAAATCCTAATCTTGAAATACGCCAACCCAACAAGTACCTTCAGAGACACCTGTAGAGCTCCTTTATAATCACCCAGTTACGTTGTGACATTTGGTAGCACACAAAGTGTTCCTCCGGTATTCGGGAGTTGCATAATCTCATAGTCATAGGAACATATATAAGTCATGAAGAAAGCAATAGCAACATACTAAATGATCAAGTGCTAAGCTAACGGAATAGGTCAAGTCAAACACATCATTCTCTAATGATGTGATCCCGTTAATCAAATGACAACTTATGTCTATGGCTAGGAAACTTAACCATCTTTGATTCAATAAGCTAGTCTAGTAGAGGCATACTAGTGACACTCTGTTTTGTCTATGTATTCGCACATGTATCAAGTTTCCGATTAATACAATTAGAGCATGAATAATAAACATTTATCATGAAATAAGGAAATAAATAATAACTTTATTATTGCCTCTAGGGCATATTTCCTTCACCACACCCCTCCCGGTCAACAGGACCCCGTTTCGACCATAAGAGGTCTGTTTCCTCCATTTTGCGGTACGCCAGACCCCTCCCGATGAACAGGATCCCGTTTTCACCGTGGCCGGTCAAACACAAGGCCGTTTCCTTCATTTTGCGGTACGCCAGGCCTCGTTTCCATCGCATGTTCCATCCAAGCCGGTTGGCTCCCGATGAACACCAGGTGTTCTGTAGCCTCCTAACGAACACGACGCATTCCGTTGCCTCCCCATGAACACGACGATGACGCAGTTTCTCCATTCCGACCCAACCACAGCCATGTACACGAGCCCTTGCCGTACGTATGCGCGAGTAGGCGTTCGAGACCCCGCCCGTATGTATGTATGTGGTCGTATTTACTTTCTTGCACCCTGGCTGTTGTACGTACGTGTACATGCTACGTGCGCCCCTCTAATACCACACGTGCGCACCTCTACTACCACACGTGCCCTTCCTTACACGGCCACGGTTCAGCGCTGTAGCCTACAGACAGACCGATCGACCAGTATGTACGTACACATTCGTGACCAGAATGACAACGCTATGTATGCTTCAACCGGGTGGGTCCCGACTGTCAGGCACTTCCTTATGTGCCAAGATGTAGCTGGTGGATCCTAGCAGTCAGGGGGCGAATCGTTTTTTTGCCCGTAATATGGACGCACTTTCTTGCGTGCGAAGATGTAGCTGGTGGGTCCCAGCAGTCAGGGGGCGAATCATTTTTTTGCCCGTAATATGGACGCACTTTCTTGCATGCGAAGATGTAGCTGGTGGGACCCAGCAGTCAGGGGGGAACATTTTTTCGCGAAATACGGTGGCCCGTCCGGTGGGTCCCTGCTGTCAGGTGGAGGAATAATTATTTTCCGCGTAATAAGGAGGCAATTCCTTGCTGTGGGCATGGGCCCAACTGTCAGCCTCTCCACGTACAGTACTCTTCCGATGGAAGTCGGTCGTTGACCACATTGACCACGCCGTGCCGAGAGCACCAAGGCGGTGGACGACGGCAAGGCCTAGGAAGGGGACGACGCGGAACCGGGGAAGACGCAGCAGTGGATGCCCACACGGAGAGGAGTACGAGGGTTCACTAGTTCGGCTGCGGTGTGAGGATGCCGTCTCCGCAAGGCCTGGCCAGCGGTGGGAGTGGTAGGGGAGGTGAGGCCCCCGCGGCAGCACAACCGGCCACGAGAGGGAGGAGCAGGCGGCACGACCGGCGCTGCTTTGGGTGGCTGGAGCAAGAAGACAAGAGGTTGAAGAATCACAATGGCCGTTGGATGGACATCATATGGTGACTGCAGCTAGAATCGTTTATATTGACTAAGTTGACAAAGCCCTTGGTACGCGTCAACTTAGTTGGCCCACAGGTCAGCCTCCGAAACGGTGCTCCCCAGATGTCAGGGGGAGGAATCTTTTTTTGGGCGGCCGAAGCTAGAATATCCGAGATTGAAGAAGAAGCACGACATCCGTTGGATGGACATCCGACGAACACTGCTGCTAGAACCGTGTGTGGACTATTAGTTGACAAAGCCTGCATACGCGTCAACTTAGTAGGCCCACAAGTGTGTGGCAGAGAACTTATAGCCCATTTGCGATTTGTTAGAATGTACAACCCATTTTTGAATTCTAATGGAATTTACTACAACCCATTTACAGTTTGTTAAAAGTACATCCCATTTTCTAGCTAGGACAATGATTAATAATTTCAACCAACCATTCAAAATGGGACTCAATAAAATTTCCCACATTCTGATGGGATCCGAAATATTTTTATCCCAAAATTTCTAGCCAGATTAAGTACAATTTCAATATAAATTTGTGTTACATAAAAATCCAACGAAACATTGCGCGCGCAATAATTAATGAAATTAAAATTTTCAAAATCCAGAAATAATACTTTTTAAAGGAATTACGTGTTTGGTGCTTTTTTTATAGTTACTGCCTAGTTTTTATATTTAAATCTCATTTATTATTTCTTAAAACCCATTTTCTTGTTAAGCCTAATGCATCCCTCCTAGGAAAGATTTGCAGCCCAGCGGGGCGGAGAATAACAAGTTGATCTTGCCTGGGTATTCCTAAAAAAAGTATAGCTGGGCTAGCCATTTTCAGCTTGAAAAAAATTAATATCTGGGATGGATATCTGGCCTAGGCTAGACAGGCCACAGCCCGCCCAGTTAATACCATGCTCTCCTCTGAACAACAACAAAAACATCGCTCAAGAAAAACTCTGCATTGCTCACACCTCAAAAAGACAAACAATGCTTGAGCTGCTTGGTCCCAGCTGTCAGCCGCTCCTTGTGCAATTCTCTCGTTTATTGACTACATAGGTTGACAATGGTGTGGGACCGTGATGTCAGGAAAACCAGGAGAAAGCAAAAAATATTACAGTTGTATATAATAAGAAGGCACTTGCATACTTGCGGCTATGGCCCTGGTGGGTCACCACTGTCATCCTCTCCAAGTAAAGTCATCTCCTCATTCCTCATGCCGCTAACCATGTTGACAACGCGAGACGGCGGCGCCACAGCGAGCGCAACAACTCGGAGGACGACGGTGAGGGCCTCGCGGGCCCTACAGATGGTCTGATACAGTGCCCGCTGCTCATTCGGGAAGCCAGGATCATAGGGCCACATGTCCGCGACGACATTGCCGTTCGCTTGTGCACACATGCTCGTTGAGGAGATGGAGGTTGCAGCACAGGTCCTCCTGCACTGGTAGCTCTTCCGCCATTTGGGCATCGAAGTGGGCCGCACCTGCTCTATGGTGAACACAGCATGAACCGGCTTGTACAGTGGCGCCGGCTCCTAGTCGGAAGCTATGTCCATCGTCTGATTGTCGTCGCTCAGCTCGGCGAGCTTGCTGGCGAGCGAGCATGTCCGGCTGTTGTACCGAACCGCTAACAAGCACGAGTCTAACTGCCCTGGCCCACCCAAACTGCCTCCCTCGCCCGTGCGCACTTTCAGCGCCGCCCGCCCCGCTTCCCGCTGCAGGCGATTGCTCCGCCTTCAAACGACACAAGTGTTGTCCGCCCGTCCGTATGCCGCCCACATTAATGATACGCGGTTGCCGAGGCGGCTACTCCGGTGCCACATGTCCGTCCCTCCGCCGCCGACCATTGCTATATAAACTGCTGCGCCGGCCATAGCCGCAGTCATCCGCCTTCGTTCCCTTTCTCCTGTCCACACCACTACTCCCACCATGGCTTCCTCGCGCTCCAGCGCTCTTCGGGACGGGCGGATGAGGGACCACAAGGAGATGGCAGCCATTGCTGCCGACTGGCTGGCCTGCAGGCAGCCGGAGGACGACGACGTCCCAATGGAGAACATGGTAGTCGACGATCCGGCACCAACCCCCTCCTCTGCGCCATCCTCGCCGGTGCATTGCACCATGACCATCGGCGATGCCCGTGCCCAATACATGGACATGGTGAGGCAGAAGCATCAGGAGCAGTTCTAGGAGGCGCAGGCCGACGCCACCTACAACCACCATCTCCTCCAGGAGCACCTGCAGGCGGAGGAGCAGATCACCGCGGAGCGGGCGGAGCAGGAGGCGTTGCTCGACTCGTACCGCTCCGCCCGCGAGGGCCGCCTTGAGCGCTGGCGGTACCGCATGCGGGCGGCGAGGGTTGCGGCCTCCTATAAAGAGGGCGATGAAGCGGGCGAGGCGCTGTTTGGCGAGACCGAGGACGAGGCAGAGGACAATGCCGGCTCTTACGAGTCCCCGCTCCGCTGGCGTCGACGAGGCCCTGCTCCGCCAAGGCCCCGTGGCGCCAACAACAAGGCAGAGGACACCGCCGGCTCCACCAAGGCCCCGCCCCACCAACTACAAGTCAGAGGACATCGCCATCTCAGCCGAGGCCCCACCCTGCAGGCAATGAGGGGGAGGATTTCCCCCGCTCCGCTAAGGCGCCACCCCGCCGGCAATGAGACAGAGGACATCGCCGGCTCCGTCGAGGCCCCGCCCCGCTGCCAACGAGGTCGCGCCACACAGAAAACAAGGAAGAGTAGAACACGGTAGGTCGCCGCCGCTCGGGTCCAAGTAAGGCCACCGCCGCTACCCTTCGGTTGAAGCCAAGCTAGGCGGGTTGACCATTGACGGCCGATTAGCTTCTTGGCGGCGACATGTAGTCGGAGAGCTATGTTGGAGAAGGACGATGCTTTAGTTAATTAACTGTAGGTGTAGTTGGGTCACTGGCATGTGGGCCCAAGAGGCATCTGGCCCACATGTAAGTGATGCAACTGCACCTGCTGTTATGTCACTAAAGCTCAGTCCGCTGGAGAAGAAGCTTTTGTTCGGGTCAGCCGGACACGGGTGCTATGGTTAATTAACTATACCTCCAACGCACCCCTTTTTAGTTGAATAATGTATGAAATGTCATGAAATACGACATGTTTATATGAAATCCGGCAGTGTATGAATGAATTTAGTTCGATTTGTTTGAATTCTTGTGTCACTGGCATTGGATGAACATGCAAAACAATACGTACTAGCATTATTCACAGGGTGATCACCTTGTTAGCAGCAGTTTCATACGTACTCCCTCCGGTCCTTTTTAGTCTGCATATAAGTTTTGTGGAAGTCAAAGAATCTCTACTTTGACCAATCTTATAGAAAAAAGTATCAACATTCACAATGTAAAATCAATTGACTTGAAAGAAATCTAATATGCAAAGTAAAAAGGAACAAAGGGAGTACAAAATTTAGCGTTCCTGTACATTGCAATAACACACAGGCCTGGGAATTCATAGAGAACATTCAAAACAATCAATGATTATGCATCTCAGTGATTCACATGTCAGAGCCAATATTTATTTTGCAACAAAAGAATAAAGAAAAATCGATCGATGCTGCTAACAGCAAAGGGTGTCCTATTCGAAAATATCAAACACATGTCTTCTTGCTAACATAAATGAGAAAAATTTGACAAGGTTGTCCCATTCCAAAATGTAAAATGCGTGTTGTTTTGCGTATATCAATGAGCAAACTTTGACAAGGTTTTCCCATTCCAAATTATCAAATGCCTATGATTGTGGAATGGGCAGGGTTTGCCATCAGTTCAGACATTGACATGGCACCTCGTGCTAAATAAACCAGCTGTTCTTTTTGTGCAGTTCCACCAAAATCAACCAAATTCATGTGTAGCTTGTATGATTTCACCTTTATATGTTGCAACACCTTGAACATATTGGCACCTCCTTTGTTCTGGTGGAAATGAATGATTCGAGAATATTCGATGTATTCGTGAACATTTCGTGCAGTTCCCATTGAAATCAAGTTGAGCACCCATGTTTGCATAAATACAAAAAAAGTTATTAGTATAAAGCAAACTGTACTATGAATTTATAGTTTAAACAGTCAACCTACATGATCCATGCAGAGCACACATTTAAAAAAACAGAACTCACCGGAAGGAATCGTAAAACAACATTATGCTGGCCATCACAGCAACAAAGATGGAGATCTGTGAGTCCTTCCAAGCTGAAGTTAGTTTGTTCATGTGGGCAATAATGTAACAATCCTTCAACTGCTCCCTTCTTAAGAAGAGAGGCTTGGCTTCTTTATCCTGACATAATCGGAACTAGGCACTTCACGTAGTCCATATTCTTCTTCAGAGGAGGATGATCCTGTTGTGCAAAGACAAGAGGACAACTAAATGCTAGCATCCCTGTTTGCTCAAAAAAAGGAAAGGAAATATTTAAAACAACACAGATGAAGAACTTCTCAAGGACAATATCACTTTCTCATGACAGTATCTAAACAGTAGCACAACACCAATAGAGATGACAAAGCTCAATCATATGGATGAAATCCGTGGAAGAGTACCAACCTTTGTCAGAGGCTTATTGTGTAGAGCATATAGATCAAGCACTTCTCCGGAACCATCTGTTGTTATCTACTGTGGTTGCCATGCTTACTATATACTCCTTGATTAGTTTAATGTTTCCAACATCTTCTTGTGCAGTTCCACTAAAATATATGGTATCTTCAAAGAAGATCCCTGTTTGCACAAGTTGAGATAATTGCATATTACATTAAGAGTGGCATCAAATCAGTGGCAAAACAATTGCTCATTCCATCCATAGGAATAAATTAAGATGTAAAACTATATCATTACTTGTGCCATCACAGTTCCAGTGCTTCATTACAGCACCGGGAGTTGATTTTTGTTTTTCTTCCGCTTGCTCTTCCCCTTCATCACTTGGTTCAATAACAGACAAGCTTCACCTTCAATGTAAGATTTGGCATGTCAATTAGGGAGCACAAGTATAACACTAAACAACGACGTTAATTTTCAGATGAAAGTGGCAAAATACAGGCCAATAGTTGTGAAGTATCCTTATCTTACCTCTATGGGATATTATGGTGCACATACAGATTGGAAGTCTTGTCTCCGTTTGTGCAGTTCCCTAAAATCAAGCAACATTAGCGTACAAGTAGCACAACATATGAAAGCACTCTGCACAATCATGTGAAAGAAGGCTAGTACTGACCTCTCATGACGCGGAATTCAAACAACTCACAAGAAGAAGAACTGGACCAAATTTGCCAACAGGAAGTAAGATCTCCTCTTGTGCAATTCCACTAAGATCAAGCAATCAAGCAACGTTGTCGGTGTGACATTTTAGTTGAACTGCACAAAACACTCTTAAAACAAAAGTGTTTTGTGCAGTGCAACAAAAGGTCACAATAGCAACGAGGTGAAGTAGATAACCCTGTTTACAGAGAGGTGCAAAGGAATCAACTAGTGGTCAATAACGGTGGATGACACAGAAGCCAACAAAAAGAAGCATCTAACTTATCCAAATGGTAAAGAAAGCAAGATAGTAGCATTTCTCAAACGGTGGCATTGATTAATATTAACAGAGAAATTATATTAACAATAGAATTCGTTAAACATGTAATTTGCTTTTAACTATGGCATTGCATCAATTTTCCAGCGGCATTATTAGAGGGTGTGTGTTTATAGGGATATTTTGGTGTAGGGACTAAAAAAATCCGTGTCAGGCCCATCTAAACCAAACAGGAGGGACTTTTAGGGACTAAAGAAAGAAGACCCCAAGGGAGAGTATTTTTGGGACTTTTTCCATCAGTTGCCGCTGCCCCGCATCGCAGCTTGTCTCTATTAGTTCATTACTAGGGGTAACATGGTCTTTTAGTATGTCATTCAATAACCTCTAGTCCATGTTTAGTCCCTAGAACCAAGCAGGTAGGGACTAGGGAGGTTTTAACCAAACAGGGCCTTAGATTAACAACAGCTAAAGAGTTGCACGGGACAGAGGACGCACCAGCACCATGTGCATCTACCGATGTATGAAGGGGTGATGCACAGTCTGTTGCAACAAAGAACAAAAACAACCAAGGAGCATATTTGTGTTGGTCCCAGTTTTGTTATCTTTAGACACCTTTCCCTATGTGAGCGCAACAAATCTAGTCCCGCTCAAACTCTATAGCCTTGTCCCCCAAAACAAAAGATCAGTTTGTTACAGATTTGCGTACTGCGTTTGTCATTGTTTCCCCTTTTCGGCCAACGTACATGCTGGATAGCCAGTCTGTACTAGTACTTTCCCCCTTCCTTTCCTCTTTGAACCACGTCCTAGATTCATGCTATACAACTTTCCCCACTACTTTCCTGTTTGATCCAATGCCTAAATTCGAGTGCAAAAGCGGAAAAAGCCCACATGCAGTTAGTGAAATGCATGTGGAATGAGTAAATTATACCTTAAGGTTGTTGGGGTGTGGTTCGGTGGGCGACCGGAGGCCGTTCGGCCCACACTATGTACGGCAGCGAGGAAGAAGGGGTCGGAGGCCCTCCCGCGCCGCCGCTGGGTGAAATAGAACAGCTGCGCTGGTAGTGGATTCGCTCCCTCGCCGACGGCGACAGCGTTAAGCCTGCTTCCTTCCCGACGGACGGATCATGCCGGCTCTTTGACCAGCAGTGAGGGGGAGAGAGAGAGAGGCCAACAAAGTCTTGTTTAGATCTAGAGAGGGTGAGAGAGTGTGAAGAGAGCAACTATAAGTGTTGAGGCTCCAGCATGTATATATACTGGAGAGAGAGTGTGAAGAGTGCAAACCCTAGAAAACAAGCGCCGAGGCTGCAGCGTATACGTGATGAGGTGATTATACAGTCACTATGAGATCATATAGCTTCGTATCCATCCATTTTGACCAATCAAAGAATCCTCCTGGCACCACCCCAGATCACTTTCTCTCTCTGTCATGCGGGGCCTACCTGTCATTGGGTGGAAGAAAGAAGTCGAACAAAAAAAATTATGCTCAATTAAAGTTATCGAACCCGAGACCTCAAGTTTGATGAGCGAACAGGCTAACCAGGTACACCACCCCCATGTTATGTCTAACGGGAGGAAAATAACCTTTAATACATTCCTGCATTCGTGTGACAAGCATGCCGTGTTTTTTTTTGCATGGGAGTCATTGGGATTTAAATCATAATCGCGTCATCTGCCTTTGGTGGTAAGGACTTTTGGGATTTAAAGTAGTGTTGGTAGTTTAGAAATAATGCAGCCTTAGTCACCTTACTTTTCTCCATGTAGTACGTTGGGTCCCACCAGTCAGAGGGTGAAACAAACAAATTAATAAGAAAAATTAAAAGCGCCAGCGGTGTATCTTACCTCACACATCTCGCTACTGCTCGTGAGCACTGTCCAATTGATCCCTCTATTCGCTCACGTACTATTTTAAGTGAATCCGTATTGTAACATGCACACAATTTTGGGCACTTGTATTCGACCTATGTCAGTGTGCCACCGTATCTCGTACTACTCCCTCCGTCTAGGTGTAATAAGTCATGTTAGAAGGTGCAGAGGGACCAAGGTGCAAGCAGATTTTTTTTGAAACAAGGTGCAAGCAGATTGGAGGAGAAGGAGAAACTTGACCGATCCTTCCTCCAATCAAAGCCCTGATTTCTGTCTCTAAACGCAACAATTAATCACAACAATTAAGAGATGTCGTTTTAGCTACCATGCAGGGCCACATATTAACTCGCATGCATCAACGCGTAGTTGTGCTCCATCCATTGGGTTTCCAGGGAGATAACAAGGCAGAGTAAGGAGCGTTTGGTTACATTGCTAGGCTGGTCATAGTGGCGAGTAACTTGGACTAGTAACATGTATATGTTACTAGTCTATGTT
Source organism: Aegilops umbellulata (assembly GCA_032464435.1). Taxonomy (NCBI): domain Eukaryota; kingdom Viridiplantae; phylum Streptophyta; class Magnoliopsida; order Poales; family Poaceae; genus Aegilops; species Aegilops umbellulata. The sequence continues at coordinate 64,440,074 of CP136060.1, read as the reverse complement.
ACTACTTTCATAGTAGGTAGTAACATATGGATGGTAACATGCAAGTCTTCATTAATTGAGATATAGACTCATTTTACCTCGGCGTGTGTGTGTGTGTGTGTGTGTGTGTGTGTGTGTGTGTGTGTTTAACAGCATGTGCGTGTTAGAGAGAGCGACACATCGACCTACTCCTACAGAGAGATGGTGTGTAGTGTACGATTTAGCCGCAAGAGTCGGTGCATCCTCTCATTTCCAGGCGTCCGGTCGGGACAGGCGGGACAACTACCACGCCCTCTCCTGACCAGCCTGTCCCACCCAAAGCCCCACGATCACCCCCGTGCGCTTCCCGCCCGAAACGTTCAGCGCCGCTCCAAAGAATCGGTGCCGCATTCATGCCCGGGCAGAGCGGACGTGACCTCTCACTGGCACCTGCGTTGAAGGGAGAAGCGGATTCAAGAGTGATGGTTGCTTCGTCCGTCCAACTTACAGCTGGGTCTATGTGATTTGACGGCTCATTGGTCATTATTACTGAGGTGGTAGGACTGTTGGATGTCCCACGATTTCGGCGAAAGGAGGTACTGCTAGATTAAGATTTTCTCCATTCTCAACGGAGGAGTGCGTGAGCAGTGAAAATATGGAGGCTCGGTGATTACATGGCCCACCTCACACTATCACCATATTTTCTGGACACCGTGCGACACCTAACTCTTTACATAGTACTAGTATAGTACGTACTATAATTTATCAGCGAGATAAATTTGTACAATGCTATGAAGCTTCCAGCTTCTGTTTCATGTATCTTGCGTCCAAGGTTGCCCGTTGCAACATTTCATCAAATACAAAGGAGACTACCATGCATGCTATTGCATCTCAATTATTGACAGATCATAGTCAATATGTACTCCCTCCATTCCAAAATAAGTGTCTCAACTTTATGCAAACTTTAGTACAAAGTTGTACTACTACTAAAGTTGACACTTATTTTGGAACATAGACAACTAAAGAAACAAATGATCCATGCAATCCCTAGCCCTTGAACCGTAAACCCTAACCAAGCTTTAAGTTGCTGGCAACGTTGGAGCTTCCGAAGAAATGAAGTTTGCAACCCTTTGACCATCGGATCATTTTGTGAAGTTTCACCAAAATCGAGATGACCATCCTTGCGGCAAAGAAATTGAAGAAGCGTGATTAGAATAAGATTGCTAGGACTAGTTGATGAGACATAAACTCATCACAAATAGAGTACATAGAAGCCAGTAGAGGTATGTGCGGGGCAAAGAAGTACAGAAATATCCACATGGAGTGATGTGGGCAGCTGGAGCAGTGGTGCAAGCCGGCTGTAAAGGGAGTTGTACCTGAGGGTTGTCGGGACGTAGCTCAACCTAGAGGAGGGCGGTGGGAGGAGGCAACTGCCCACGTCACGGCGGTGAGCAATGGATGAAGGCAACCTCACCCGCTTTGTGAGAGAGAACGGCGGGGACCCCTGATCGGGACGTGCCGACAGTGGGTTTTCGCCGTCGGCGACGGCAACCGCATCTACACTAAGCATCCACCCCTTCCCCCGACGGACATGATTCTCTTGGATGTTAGAGATGTGGCCATAGTCGTTTTGTGCGAGAGAGTGTGAAGACTGAAAAGAGCAACCCCAGCAAGCAATCGTGTAGGCTCACCCTGCCTATGTATATAGTGGAGCGGTTTTCTTTTCTCTCCATATGAACCTATTTATATTGTGTACGTGCCACTGAAGAAGAAAAACTTTATTTATAAATGACGCGGCACCTACTACTCGTTCTCCTATAAAACTTGCGCTTGGCATCTCCAAAATATTAACCTTGCGATTGGATCTTTGCCTCTTCGGGAAGTCGAGCAATAATAGTACTGCAGTATATATCGTTCTGGCTATATGAGACCGAATGAATTGCTGCACGTCCACCACGAGGGCGAGGGGCGAGGGAGAGAGTGTACTATTACGTCCGTTTCAATATGGACTACATATGGAGCAAAATGAGTGAATCTACACTCCAAAATATGTCTATATACATCAGTGTTTGGAGTATGTACTAGTAGTTCATATTGAAATCTACTGAAGGACATATATTCCAAACAATATGATAATCTCTCTAACCAAGGTACGGACGAGGAGTAAACGTAGGGAGTAGTAAAATTTTCTCCTCGTCCTGCGAGCCAGCGCGCGCGTGGGCGAGGGAGCGGGTGTCAGGTGTACTAGTAAGCAAGCTTCACCTCATCCTGTGAGCCACCGGGCCCGTGGGCAGGGGAGACGGTGTACTAAGCAAGCTTCTCCTCGTTCTGCGAGTTGACGGGACACAACCAATGTACTCCAGTGTATAGAGCCTTGCTTCTAAGGTAGGCCCCACATGGTTTGCCTCTTTTTTAACATAACGCGTCAAGTCGTAATTTGTTTGTTCGCCCATGGTAGACGATCCTCCATCAAGTGGACAACCAGTACACGTGTCAAGTTACCACATGGGCTGCCTTTTCGTACAAAAATTAGCTCCACCGTGTACATGCGCGGGTGTGGTTGGGAAAGAGACGGGAGTACGTGCGCCGTGCGTGCACCTCTTCTCTTCGTGCACGTCCCCCACCTACGTGGGTGTGTGTGAGAGAGATACAAACCTAGACAGATGGTGTCTGTGTTCGTGAGTGCTTTTTGTTTTTTTGGGGGGGTGGTGATTTCATGAATGTATTTGTGGGAATATGTGTCGATGACATCTCAAACAAAATTTTGCATGCAATGTGTGTGAAATAGAGGCATATCCATATCATATAGAGAGGGCCAGAGGGGGCGATCCACGAGAAGAGAGAGAGGGGTCATAGATATTGATGTCAGTGTCAAAACCGGCGAATCTCGGGTAGGAGGTCTCGAACTGTGCTCTAAGGTTGATGGTAACAGGAGACAGGGGACACATGTTTACCCAGGTTCGGGCCCTCTCTATGGAGGTAATACCCTACTTCCTACTTGATTGATCTTGATGAATATGAGTATTACAAGAGTTGATCTACCACGAGATCGTAATGGCTAAACCCTAGAAGTCTAGCCTGCATGACTATGGTAATGAGAGTCTCCTCCCCCGGACTAAGTCCTCCGGTTTATATAAACACGCCGGGGAGGATCTAGGGTTACACCAGGTCGGTTACAAAGAAAGGAATCTACATATTTGGTCGCCAAGCTTGCCTTCCACGCCAAGGAGAGTCCCATACGGATACGGGTAAAGTCTTCGGTCTTTGTATGTTCACAGCCCATCAGTCCGACCCATGGCTAACAGGCCGGACGCCCGAGGACCCCTTAGTCCAGGACTCCCTCAGTAGCCCCTAAACCCGGTTTCAATGACGAGGAGTCTGGTGCGCAGATTTGTCTTCGACATTGCAAGGCGGGTTCCATTCTTTCCGGATACTTCACAAGGGTCTTCGGACGATCGAGTTCGGCTCGGCAGTACTTCCATAGAGGGCATAATAATTTATAAGTCCAATCCTCTGGCACCTTTTTACAACATGACATCATGTCGGTCCGGTCATTATTTCGAACCGTTGTTTCGCCTGCGGCCCCACGTTCCAAAACGTGGTTGTCATTGGCATGTATTATCCAAACAGAGATCGTGTCCCCTTATTAAGGGGTTCTTTTATCGACACAGACATGGGTAACCCAACCGTCCGTAGGGTACAATTCCTTGGGAATAGGCAAATTCTAAGGCCCGGGAGGAGCCGTTCGATATTCTCGGCCTTTATAAAGGGGCACAGACCCACCTTTCCTCTTCATGCTCGCTTCTTCCTCGACTCTTACTACCTCGAGTTCCTGTACCCAGGTTTCACCCTCCACAAGCCTCCGTCATGTCCGGATCCAGCCATCCACGCCGGTGGGTGGCTTCTTCTGTGATAGAGGAGGATGTCGCAAAGCTTCGGGCGGCCAGATACCTGACCGTAGAAATCCTCCACCAGCTTCCCGCGGAGGGGCAGGTTATCCCTACCCCCAGATCCGGCTAGAGGGTCGTTTTTGTTTCCCACTTCCGCCAAGGCTTGGGGTTCGCCCTCAATCCCTTCGTCTGGGGGCTCGTGTTTGCAAGGACTTAGTCGTCGAGCCATCGCAACTAGGAAGCTTTAAAGGGGTTAATCGGGACAAAGGACATGAGAGAGTTATACTAGTTCAGCCCCTTACGGTGAAGGAAGGCCTACGTCTAGTTGGGTTGGTATTGATGAGGTTTCGATGACCAGGGAGCGAGATACACTATGCCCGGTTCTCGATCAGTTGTTACTTGCCCTAAGCCGCCAGCGGGTCATCCCCTTATATACACGGGTGACGCCCTGCGGCCTACAGTGTCCCGGCCGGCTCATAAACAGTGTCTGGCTCGGTGACTAGTTAATTCTACCTTATGCTACAAGTCATGCCATCATGGAGGTTTACCACTATGGGCCTTAAGTCGCCTACGGGCCTTAGACCCTTTATTGAACCGCCATCTTCAGGCTTGGTCTTGGGCTTCTTTTGACGAGTCCTTCTTTGCGTAACCCGGCCCCTTCTGGGCGGCTTACACAAATAGTTATATCCCCAACATTAGGCCCCAGATTAATTTGAACCGGTTCTTGTTAATCTTAAAATACCTCAAAAATACACGTGTCTGTCTTCTGTCAGCGCGAAGGTCGTAACCTGCTGTGACGTCATCTTCTGGATTCGTGACAAGCCGCCGTGATGTCATCTTCCACTAACTTAATACTTTATTCCACCATATCCTCAACGGTTCTTTGCCTTTACTGACCATCCCGAAAACCGAGGCGCCGGGGCCGCTGGAAAATGATGTTTTACTCTCCTCGTTTCTCAAACCATTTCAGTCGGCCCTTCCTTATAAATAGGCGCAACCTAGGTCTTTCCCATTCTCCTTCTTCAGTCGTCTTCTTCCTCGCACTGTTTCTCTGCCGCTCGAGCTCCGCTGCCAACGCCGTCGAGCCCCTCGTCTTCACCGACTCAGGCCGCTGCATCAAACAGAATCTGACCAGAAATCAACGGCGAACTTCCGCAGTTCGTCCACATCCGTAAGTTCCCTTCCTTCCCTTGCTTAGATCTGCAGTAGAGCTTCTTCGAGTTCGTCGGTGTTCGTCACCGTCTGAGCCAAAACCTTGACCGTTTTCACCTCCAATGCTCTGTTCAGATCATCAAATAGCATAGAACCGCGGCGGTAATTGTTTTGCACTTATCTCAAATACAAACAGATCTCTTTTCCCTTGTTTAGAAGCCTCCTTGGAGTATATGAACTTCTCTGCCCTGTTTTTAGGTCTAGAAATTTTTCTATTTAGAACGACCATTTGATCCAAAATAATAGCCGCATCTTGTGAAATCTGTTTGTTCCATACTTAGCCAAAAAAAACTACCTCTGTTGAATCTGTTTAACCCCGGTAGTCCATATGGCTGGCTTAAGACAATCCGGTTGTCAATCTTGCCTGTTTCTGACGATTTTAAATAATTTAACTGCTTCCAAAACCTGTAGCGGCTTAAATACCACTGCATAGTTACCCATATGTCATTAGGCTCCTTCTTAAGCTGCCACCTTGAATAAATTAATAATGTTCTCCTCCGGGTTATGAGTTAAACCGGAAATTTTTACTTTGTCATAGGCTTCCATTTACGCCATGACACCTAAAGCTCCCAAGGCTCCTGTGACCTGTAATTGGGTCCCGTCCATTGTCACAGAAAGGAAACTATCTGAATTTGTGAAGTCTGGCCATCTACCCAAGAAGGAAGTCATGTCTTATCATGCTCCTGACCCGTCCCAGGAGAAACCTCAACCCAAAGAAGGGGAGGTGATTGTTTTGACGGATCATATGAGTCGGGGACTTGCTCCACCCGGTTCGAAATTCTTCAGGGATGTTTTGCATTTCTTTGACCTCAGACCTCAAGACATTGGACCCAACTCCGTGTCAAATATTTGCAACTTCCAAGTTTTCTGTGAAGTGTACCTTGGAGAAGAGCCCAATCTACTTTTGTTCAGAGAGTTGTTCTATTTAAACCGGCAGAACGAACGTGCCAACGGGCCCAGTCTGGAACTCGGTGGCATCTCAATTCAGAGGCGGAGAGACTGCATCTTTCCATATGCCGAACTGCCCAAACACCCAAAGGACTGGAACCAGACGTGGTTTTATTGCCAGGACACTTCTCCGGCTGATGAGACTGCATCTTCCCGGCTTCCGCGCTCTGCGCCTTGAATCCAATCACCCGCTGCTGCATAAATTAACCGATGTTGAACGTCTATCACTTGCCCCTGCCATCAAGAAGAACAAAGCCCTCTTAGGCAATGGCTTGAGTCGCATTGACTTGGTGCGAGTCTGGATCTCCTGGCGGGTGATCCCGTTAAGCCGCCGCCCCGGCTTAATGTGCTCTTACTCCGGCGAGAAGGATGACCCGCTGCGCCATAGTTCTGATGACTTACCAGATGATATGGTTGAAGTTATGACCCAGACCTTGTTAAAAGAGGGCACGGCGACTAGTAACGCCTTTGGCTTACTTCCCTTCTGCAAGGAGAACCCGGCCCCTGCAGTGAGTCATCAACCTCAATAAATACTCTTTACTGTGTTATACTTTGCTTTTACTCATAACCCTTTATCATTTTTCTCACGCCAATGACAACTTCTGGAAGGTCAAGTATGACCATGAGGCGGCCAAACAAGCCAGAGCGGCCAAGCGAGCCGAAAGAAAAGCCGCCAAACCAGGAACCTCGAAGAAAAAGAAGCCAAGCGCTTCAGATATGTTGAAACTTGATGATACTGATGACGGCGACGAAGAGGTAACTTTTAACTCCCTTGACTCTTTTATCATCACCTTACTGACATTATGTCTTTTTAGGAAGACACGGGAAACAGCCAAGCGGTCGAGGAAGAGGTAACTGTAATCTCCTCCGACTCCGAGCCTCTGCCGCGTCAGAAAATTTGAAGAGTGACCCGGAAAGTAAGATTTTCACATCCTTTGGCTTACCAAGATCCTCAATTTCTTTTGAAGCAACAACAATTTGAAAGCCGGAGGCAGACCCAGACCAGCAAGGATGCAGAGCTCTCCTCCGGCTTACCTGATGTAACCAGGAAGCGTCGGAATGAGGTTACCCCTGACTTACGTTTTGTTTTACCTTTGGCGGGTTTAATTCGTCAACCTCTCAATTCTTCTGACTCCAATTATCAGGATACATCTCCTTCCTCCGGCGAGTCTATGCAATCAAACATGCCGGCTTTCAAAACCGCCCCCGGGTAATGTAACCTTATTTACCTTATGCTTTATCTTACCCATGCTTTTGTACTTACCCTTCTGCCTTGCCCACAGCGTGCAAGTGAAGCCCAGTAAGAGGGCAAAAAAGAATAAGCCGTCCCAAGAACCGGTCGTGACTGAACCGGAGCTTGGAATGGCTGCTCCTGAAGTTTCTGCTCCCGAGCCGCCGCCTGAACCATCTCAAGATATTCCCGTAACTACCTCTGACCCGGAAGTTGAGCAAGCTCTCAACAACTCTGATAACCCGGAGGCTCCTAGCCCGTCTAAAATAGATGATCCGGAAGTTGAAATTCTCAAGACTCAGTTTGCTGAGCCGGGTCAGCCCATTGTCCTTGCCAAGTGCTTTGCCAAGGAGGAGCTTTTGGAGCGTCGAAAGGCCAAGTTAGACATTGCTAACTACACGCACTTGAGCATTGGGGAGATCGTCTCTGGCTACATCAGTCAAGTACATAACAGCCGCGACCTGGAAATTGACATGGTGAAGCAAATACCACGGAAATCTGAGGTATGACTTTTCTTTAACCATACTTACTGTACCAGCCCCCAAGTCTATTACTTATAAGTAAATATGTTGTAGACTTTTAGAAAACTGCCTAGCACTGCTTGTCCGGTTTAGGAAGAAGATATATGACCCGGAGGTAGCACGATACTTTGAACTTGCGATACACATTAGCCCCCAAGTGCCAAGTATCTTTGCTTGCAAAGTGCTTGGGACTTAATCTTCATGAACCGGCGTAGTAAATTAGAGTTCTTCAGCATACATTAGCCCCCAAGTGTCAAGTACCTTTGCTTGTAAAGTTCTTGGGACTTAATGTTAGTTTACAATGACCCTGACTATAACCCGGCATCAATGCAGGGCACCATAAGTCAATTTGAGTCGGAGATTGCTGACCTGAAGAGTCGTCTGGCAGCTCAAGAACTGGAAATTCAAAAGCCCAACTCCAAGTTTGAATTCAGCATATCTGAACAAGAGAAGTTGAAGAAAAACTTTGAAACAGATAAGAAATCCTGGGCTGATGAAAAGGCTTCACTGGTGACCCGGGCCGAGACGGCGGAGGCATCGCTCGCCGAAGCAACAGCCGAGCTGTCCAGCTTAAAGCGCCAGATATCTCAAATGGTCTCAGCAATCTTTGGTAAGTTACTCGAACAAACCTTAACTATTGCAAACCTTCTTTCAATGATTACTTCAATTGTTACGTCCGTCTCACCTTATGTTTAATAATGCAGGCCCCAGGAGTACAAACCTCAAGCAGAACATGTTGATCAAGTTGAAGGCGGTTTATACTTTGGTGGAACAGCTCTACACCGGGTCACAACGTGCTTTGGCCATTGTAGCTTTATCAAACGACGTTCCTTACCTCCTGCAAGACGTATTGAAGCGGCTTGCTGTGTTACCTCAGCGGGTCCAAGAACTAAGACGGGCGTCCGCAAGAACCGGGGCCATAGCCGCATTGAGCCGGTCCAAGGCGTGGCTTCCAGAGCTAGACCCGGCGGACATTGCTCTTGGGTATCCCATCTTGAAGGAATACGCCACTTTATTCAATGAGACAGACTTCACCGCCTGTGTGAAAGACATACGCCCTGTGGCTACTCTCATTGGGAACGATACTGACCTTACCAAGTATCAGTCGGGCTATGACAACGAGTACCGGAGAATTCCAACACCTCACTATGATGAAGTCAGCCTAATCCCTCCAACTCGTAAGCATACCTTTGCCCCTGAAGTCGACCCAGCCGGTTTAATAGATGATGAAGCTGAGTTTGAAGCCTTGAGTGGCATTGACTGGGCCTCATCAACCTTCCAGGACAGGGTAGCCGACGGAGGAGCGGGGAAGGATAACCCGGGAACTTCAGGCCAGCCAAAGGAGTAAAACGCCATGCGTCGTATATTTATGTCTTTGTGAAAACAATGCTTCAATATTCAGGCTCGGGGCGTCTTGTAATAGGATAGAAAAACCTCTCGATTTTTCCATGCCTTCGCGCATGTTTATGGCGCTTAATACTTTCTTAAGCCGCCATCGCTATACATTTCCAGCTTATATTGATCTTCTATTTCATTTATGTTAAACAAAAAATTGTTTGCCTTATCCTGCATATAACACAAATAGAATTCCCTTGGCGACTTATCGCACCGGGGGTCACATAAGGTACTGATAACCCAGAGTGTGAACATCACATAAAGGTCAGTTTACGATTACTCTGTTAACATAATCACAACAGCATACCTGCGATCCTTTTGGTAATTTCACCGGCTTATATGACCCGACCCATGAAGGTAAGTTTAATTCCTCAAAGTTGGCACATATAATGTTCACCTGGTACTTAACAAACTGGGGTGACCAATATTAAGCCAGAAAAACAAAAAACATCTTACAATGCTTTCAAGAGGGTATCAAGATAGTCAAATACTTACAAAGTCTGATGAATAATAAACAAAATTTAAAGGCCTCTGATTCGAATACGATCAGTGAACCATTCCAAAGGGGTTAAGCTAAGATTCGGATACGATCATATAGCCCCCGGTGGCTTTGGCAATGCCGATCAAGTGGGTATCGACAGCTATGTTCTCTTTGGTTGGAATACGACCTATATTTGAACAGGAAGCCCCCAAGTGGCCATAAGAGTTGTTTAATGACGCTGATTCGAATACGATCCATGTCAGACCCAAAGGGGTTAAGCTATGATTCAAATATGATCAAGAAGCAACCAAGTGGGTTTGGCAGTATGCCGATCAAGTGGGTATCGACAGCTATGTTCTCTTTGGTTCGAATACAACCTATGTTTGAACAGGAAGCCCCCAAGTGATCATGGCTAGATTCAGACATGATCGTAAGCCGGACCAAAGGGAAAGCCAGATTCAGATATGATCCGCTCCCTGTTGGTTGTTTCCACCACCTGAGAAAGAAGACATGTAAATCTTTGAGGGTTAAAAGGAGAGAGGTCCTGCTTTATTGCTTTATATAATATATACATTGTCAAAATATATACATCCTGAGAGCCGGCGACTCAAGTATAGTAAGGCCAAAGATGAGCGGTATTCCACGGCCGGCGGGTCTCCTCCTCCGACTTACATGAGTCTTTGTGCTCTCGAACATCGATAAGGTAGTACAACCCGTTGTTCAGATTCTTGCTGACCACAAAGGGTCCTTCCCAAGGAGGGGATAGCTTGTGCATATCAGACTGATCCTGGATGAGCCGGGGCACCAAGTCGCCTTCCTGAAAGGTTCTGCTTCTAACCCGGCGGCTGTGATAGCGGCGCAGGTCTTGCTGGTAAATCGCCGAGCAGGCTATTGCCAAGTCTCGCTCCTCATCCAACAAGTCAAGTGCATCCTAATGAGCTTTTTCGTTATCAGCTTCAACGTAAGCCGCCACGCGAGGTGAGTCATGCCGGATGTCACTTGGCAGGACCGCCTCTGCTCCGTATACCATGAAGAAAGGTGTGTAACCCGTAGATCTGTTAGGCGGAGTGTTGATGGTCCAAAGCACACAGGGTAGATCCTCCACCCAACAACCTGGCGTCCGTTGTAAGGGGACCAAGAGCCGGGGTTGGTACCCTTCAAAATCTCCTGATTTGCTCTTTCTGCTTGACCATTGGACTGAGGATGAGCAACAGCCGAAACATCAATCCGGATATGTTCTCGTTGACAGAACTCTTCCATGGCACCTTTGGATAGATTAGTACCATTATCAGTTATGATGCTGTGTGGAAAACCAAAACAAAAGATCACCTTCTTCATGAACTGAACCGTCGTGGCTGCATCACATTTGCTGACCGGCTCTGCCTCAACCCACTTTGTGAACTTATCCACCGCCACCAGGAGGTGTGTCTTTTTGTCTTTAGACCTCTTGAAAGGGCCAACCATATCAAGCCCCCAGACTACAAACGGCCAAGTAATTGGAATCATCCTTAACTCTTGAGCCGGCACATGAGCTCTTCGTGAGAATTTCTGACATCTGTCACATTTACTGACCAGATCCTCCGCATCAGCATGAGCCGTCAGCCAATAGAAGCCATGACGGAAAGCTTTGGCCACAAGATATTTTGAGCCGGCGTGATGACCACAATCCCTTCATGGATCTCACGAAGTATCTCCTGACCCTCCGCAGGCGACACACAACGTTGAAACGCCCCAGTGACACTACGACGATGTAACTCGCCATGAACAATTGTCATGGATTTGGACCGCCGGATGATTTGTCTTGCCAAGGTCTCATCCTCAGGCAACTCTCCCCGGGTCATGTAAGCCAAATATGGCACTGTCCAATCCGGTACAACGTGAAGAGATGCTACCAGCTGTGCCTCCAGGTCTGGCACTGCTAGGTCTTCCTTTGTGGGTACCTTGACAGAAGGATTATGCAAAACATCAAGAAAGGTGTTAGGCGGCACCGGCTTACGCTGAGATCCCAGCCGGCTTAAAGCATCAGCCGCCCCATTCTTCCTTCGATCAATGTGCTCCACTTGATAACCTTTGAAGTACCCAGCAACAGCATCAGCTTCACGACGGTAAGCCGCCATAAGGGGGTCCTTGGAGTCCCACTTGCCTGACACCTGTTGAGCCACGAGATCTGAGTCACCCAGGCACCTTACCCAGCTCAAATTCATCTCTTTGGCCATCCTGAGACCATGGAGTAAGGCCCCATACTCAGCTGCATTGTTAGTACAAGGAAACGTAAGCCGGAGCACATAACAAAATTTGTCGCCTCGGGGGGAAGTTAAAACAACTCCAGCCCCCGAGCCTTCTAATTGTCTGGACCCATCAAAGTGAATAGTCCAATATGTGTTATCTGGCTTCTCCTCAGGTGCCTGCAACTCTGTCCAATCATTGATAAAGTCCACCAAGGCTTGAGACTTAATAGCAGTACGTGGCATGTACTTGAAACCATGAGGCCCAAGTTCAAAGGCCCACTTGACGACTCGTCATGTGGCCTCCCTATTCTGGATGATGTCTCCCAAGGGGGCAGAACATACCATAGTGATTGATGACCTTGGAAGTGCTGCTTCAGCTTCCGGCTTGCCACGAACACTCCGTAAACAAGTTTCTGCCAATGTGGATACCTTTGTTTAGACTCAATGAGCACCTCGCTGATGTAGTAAACCGGCCGTTGAACCAGATGCTCCTTGCCAACCTCCTTGCGCTCCACCACGATGGCAACACTGACGGCTCGTGAGTTAGCAGCCACATACAACAACAATGGCTCTCTATCAATGGGAGCCACAAGGACCGGCGGCTCAGGCAACTATATCTTTAAATCCTCAAAGGCAGTGTTAGCAGCATCACTCCAGACAAAAGTGTCCGTCTTCTTCATCATCTGATACAGCGGTAGGGCCTTCTCACCTAACCGGCTTATGAACCGGCTTAAAGCAGCAACACGACCCGCCAGTCGCTGAACATCATTGATACATGCCAGCTTAGGCAAAGAGGTAATTGCCTTGATCTTCTCCGGATTAGCTTCAATGCCTCTGTTTGAGACGAGAAAACCTAAAAGCTTGCCTGCAGGTACACCAAATACACACTTGGCCGAGTTAAGCATCATCTTATAGACCCGGAGGTTATCAAAGGTCTCTTTCAGATCAGATATCAAGGTTTCCTTCTCTCTGGACTTCACCACGATGTCATCCACATAAGCGTGAACATTGCGTCCGATTTGATCATGGAGACAGTTTTGTACACATCGTCGATAAGTTGCCTGGGCACTCTTGAGCCCAGATGGCATAGATACATAGCAGAAGGCTCCAAACGGAGTGATGAAAGCTGTCTTCTCCTGGTCCTTAACTGCCATCTTGATCTGATGATAACCAGAGTAAGCATCGAAAAAGCTCAAACGCTCGCAACCCGTCGTAGCATCAATGATCTGATCAATACGGGGGAGAGCAAAGGGATCAGCCGGACAAGCCTCATTTAAGTCTGTGTAATCCACACACATCCGCCAGGTGCCGTTCTTCTTGAGCACGAGCACCGGGTTAGCCAACCACTCCGGGTGAAAGACTTCAACAATGAACCCAGCCGCTAAGAGCCGGGCGACCTCCTCTCCAATAGCTTTTCGTCTCTCTTCGTTGAACCGCCAAAGAAATTGCCTGGCCGGCTTATACTTCGGAACAATATTGAGAGTGTGCTCAGCGAGTTCTCTTGGTACACCCACCATGTCAGAAGGTTTCCATGCAAAGATGTCCCGGTTCTCACGTTTGAACTCGATGAGCGTGCTTTCCTATTTAGGATCCAAATTGGCACTGATGCTAAACTACTTAGATGACTCGCCTGAAGTAAAATCAATAAGCTTGGTTTCAGCAGCCGACTTAAACTTCATTGCCGGGTCATGCTCTGTGGTTGGCTTCTTCAGAGAGGTCATATCTGCAGGGTCGACATTGTCTTGATAAAATTTCAGCTCCTCTGCCGCACAAACAGACTCAGCATAAGCCGCATCTCCCTCCTCACATTCCAGGGCTACCTTTCGACTTCCATGCACGGTGATGGTGCCCTTGTAACCCGACATCTTAAGCTACAGATAAACATAACACGGCCATGCCATGAACTTGGCATAAGCGGGCCGCCCAAACAGAGCATGATATGGACTCTTGATTTTGACCACCTCAAAAGTTAACTTCTCAGCCCTAGAATCATACTCATCTCCAAAGGCCACTTCCAATTCAATCTTGCCGACTGGGTAAGCTGACTTACCAGGCACCACTCCTTGAAAAACAGTGTTGGACGTCCTCAAATTCTTGTCAGTCAACCCCATGCGTCGAAAGGTCTCATAATAGAGGATATTGATGCTGCTACCTCCGTCCATGAGTACCTTAGTGAATTTATATCCACCAACCTGAGGTGCCACCACCAGGGCTAACTGACCCAGATTATCAACCCGGGGGGGGGTGATCTTCCCTGCTCCATACAATGGGCTGTTCTGACCACCTCAAACAACGGGGAACCGCCGGTTTAACAGAATTCACGGCCCTCTTATGAACCTTCTGGTCATGTTTGCATAAGCTAGTGGTGAACACATGATACTACCCACTATTCAGCTGCTTCGGATGGCTCTGATAACCCGACTGCTGTTGCTGCTGTCCCCCTTGACCAGACTGATGTTGATTATAGCCGCCTTGATTTCCCTGAAAGCCGGAACTTGAACCGCCGCCCGGGCCATGAAAGTCGCCGGCACCAGAGCCACCGCCCGACCCATGATTGCCGTCAAACGTGTTAGAATTCTTGAAAGCCTTCATGATCGCGCAATCTTTCCACAAGTGGGTGGCGGGCCGTTCCCGGGTGCCGTGTCTCGGGCAAGGCTCATTGAGTAACTGCTCAAGAGATGGGCCTGACCCGCTAGATCGAGGGGGCGGTTTCCCCTTACGCCTCTGATTGTTACCCTGTGCATTGGCGTTGGCCACAAACTCCGGGTTACCCTCCGCCTTACGCTTATTGCCTCCTTGATTGATCGGGTTATGCTGCTGACCCTTTCCATTGCCATTCTTCTTTCCCTTCCCCGTCTTTTCCTCATCAGACGCGGGATCCTTGGTACTATCAGAGTCGGCGTATTTGACTAAAGTTGCCATCAGCGTACCCATATCATTGCAATCACGCTTAAGGCGCCCCAGTTTCTGTCTCAGCGGCTCAAAGTGGCAATTCTTTTCCAACATGAGGACTGCAGAGGCGACATCCATTTTGTCAGATGAATGTATTATCTACTTGACCCGGCGCACCCAATGAGTTGTGGATTCACCCTCCTCCTGCTTACAATTTGTCAAGTCCACAATCGACATAGATTGCTTGCAAGTGTCTTTGAAGTTCTGGATGAATCGGGCCTTTAGCTCTGCCCATGAACTGATGGAATTAGGTGGCCAACCCTTTAACCAAGACCAGGCCGTTCCATCCAACATCATGGTGAAGTACTTAGCCATTGCTGCGTCGCTGACCTCCAACAGCTCCATGGCCATCTCATAACTTTCCATCCACGCTCCGGGCTATAAGTCGGCCATGTAATTCGGCACCTTTCGAGGTCCTTTGAAGTCCTTGGGCAAACATACATTACGTAGAGCTGGCACCAGACAAGGGACACCACCGGTTCTGGTGGCCACTCCTGCCTCGACGGAAGTCGTCGGGTAATCAGGAAGAGCCTCCTGAGCCGTCAGCTGAGCCGCTAGTTGAGCCGCATGTTCGTCTTCCTGACGTATTCGGTCCTACACCGGGTTATAGCCATCGGGCTGGTTACAGCGTTGGGCATTGCTTGACAAAGCTTCTGATTCCATGTGCCTGCTGTAACTCGGACTCCGGTTTAGACGAGTCGGGGCTAGCCAAGGCGGAGGAGTTGAATGAATCATGTCCCGGCTGTAAGAATAAGTCTCTTGCTGGGCCAGGGCCGTCTAGACGAGATCTCTGATCCTTCGGGTCTCCACTGCTGTTGGATCGTCGCCATCCATTGGGAGAGCCGCCAGGCGCGCAGACACTGCGATCAGGTTCTCCATGGGGTTGGAAAGTGACCCGGCGGTATCGGTACATAATGGGGCGGTGCCATATTCCCATGAGGAGATGCCATCTCCCGAGGCTGAGCCGGTCCTCCTGTTCCGGCTGTCATAAACTGGTTTGCACCTGGCGGGTTACTTGGGCAGGCTCCGGGTGTAGCGAAAAGATTCCGAGGATCATAAACCGGAGGCAAACAGGATTGAGTTTTCTGATGTCTCCTCCGCATTACCTCGTTAGACGTGTTCAGGCTCATCGAAAGCTGGAAAGCTTCTGACTGTAGCTGTTGCGCCCGTGCATCCAAAGCTGCCCGTTCTATGGCTAACCTGGTGTCCTCAGCTGCCAGGGCCTCCTTGGCCCGAGCTATCTCCTCACGCACCTGTGCCACCTCCGCGTTATGCTCATCTCGATTCACAGGGATGATCGTGGCGGTTAACAGGGCCGTCAATTTATCCATGAGATCCAGCAGCACCTGAGCCGGCGGGCGCACAGGGCCTCCTGCCCCGGCCGCTCCTGACCCCGGACGTTATTGCTGCTGCAGCTGTTGAGTTTTGACCGGGTTGAGTACCAGCCATGAAGACTCCTGCCCAGCTTGGTGGCTCATGGGGGTCCGGAATACTGCTGCCATCGGAACAGCCCCCAAGCCCGCCGTCTTGTAACGGATATAGCGAATCTGTTGAATCGGCGGACGAATCATCATCGGAGAGGACGACCGTCTCACCACCATCTTCAGATCCTTCAGAAAGTTCCCCTCCGTGGATGATACCCACGAAGGCACGCTTCATGAGGGGTTGAGCTCTGGCGGGTCTCGCACGCTGAGCCATCTCGATGAGATCGGTGCAGTAGTCCGGCTTAGGGCCTGGCTCACCAATATGGCCGATGAAGACGTGGATTCCGCCGAAGGGGAACCGGTACCCGTACTCAAATGAGCCAGCATTAGGGCCCCAGCCTTCGTCGTCGATGTAGATCTTGCCGTGATGAGTCTTGGTCATCCGGCCCACTGCGTATCCCTTGAGCCCTTCGAAGCTGCCCTTCAAGAACTCAAATCCACCGTGCGCTGGCCCCATGGTGGGCGCCAGCTGTCGTGGAATTGTCACGACAGATGTCCTCTTGCAAGGACTTAGTCATGGAGCAATCGCAACTAGGAAGCTTTAAAGGGGTTAATCGGGACAAAGGATACGAGAGAGTTATACTAGTTCAGCCCCTTACAGTGAAGGAAGGCCTACGTCTAGTTGGGTTGGTATTGATGAGGTTTCGATGACCAGGGAGCGAGATACGCTATGCCCGGTTCTCGATCAGTTGTTACTTGCCCTAACCCGCCAGCGGGTCGTCCCCTTATATGCACGGGTGACGCCCTGCGGCCTACAGAGTCCCGGCCGGCTCATAAACGGTGTCTGGCTCGGTGACTAGTCAATTCTACCTTATGTTACAAGTCATGCCATCATGGCGGTTTACCACTATGGGCCTTAAGTCGCCTACGGGCCTTAGACCCTTTATTGAACCGCCATCTTCAGGCTTGGTCTTGGGCTTCTTTTGATGAGTCCTTCTTTGCGTAACCTGGCCCCTTCTGGGCGGCTTACACAAATAGTTATATCCGCAACATGCCCCGAACTCCGTCCTTCTCATCTCGGCGTTTATCATCACGTGCGAAGCCTTCCTTCGAACTCCCACACACTTTGGCTTGTGGCTTAAGACCTTCAATGTGAAACCGCAAATGATAGAGGGGGAACCAGCGGAGTGCGGTGGTGCCTCAGTGAGCAAGCTTACCAGCGCTATCTGGCTAAAAGGATCTTTCAAGGAATCTTCCGACTTATGGCAGCAGGAGTGGTTTTATATCACCGAGCCCCGTGGTTCCAAGTGGGCAGTTGCGCCTGCGTTTCGATCCAACCCCCCAATTCAGCTTGCATCGTGATTTAATAAGGGTTTTGACTAGGGATCAGTTGACGAGGTGCGGACTCTGCAAAGTTGCATCCGAAGCCTCATTGAGAAGGACATCAATATTGTCAACGTTATTCAGGTAATGCTTGTCCGCCAAACCCTGCCGTGTCAGCGACGGCCTCTCTGCTTGTGGGAGTTTAACCCAAAAGGGCCACGGACTCTTTAGCACTTCTTCGGTAGTACGCACGAAGGAATGTGGAATTTATTCTCCGGGAAACGAAAGCAATGGTTGGGTACCACCGAAGATACCGGCCTAGACTGCAACCATCCGGACACCCTGGTAAGTACTCGTCCGCCGAACACCTCATAATCAGGTATCCAGTGGTAAGAAACTGATCAAACCATCCTTTTTAGGGCTGGATAAATAAAGCAGAATGGATTAGGTGTCCGGCCCCTCTTCCCGAAGACTCGACTAACCCCGTGCTAACAAGGATGCTCGCACCGGCACCGTATCAGGCGCCGGCGAAGGAGGGCAAAGAGGAGAGTGAGCAGACTCGTGATGACCTTTGTTCCGGAGGTAATTCAGATATTAAGTCTGGAGAAATCGACATTTCCTCGCCTGAAGATAAAGGCGAAAGAGAAGCCAGTATCCCTTCTCCATTTAGGAGGAAAAGGGACGCCTCTGAAGGTTGGGAGAGGCGGTCTCCTAAGAGGGGCAAGATGCCACCATCGAGCGGCTCAGGTTTGGGAGGCGACGCTGTTGAACAACTCCATCATGAGGACAAGCCCTCGACCAAACCGTATGTGAATCCGGGGTGCTTTGGTAGCATCCTGCTCCTTTCCCGTTACTGAAGAGATACGTAACGTGCCTGTGTATTTTTACAGTTTGACACAGTGTTTTTCTGGGCAATCCTCTTCTTCGGGAGATCTCCTCCCAGAGATGATGGAAAGCGAGACGCCTCCCCCGACCTCCTTGTCGAATAAGGCGGACGACTCTGAAGTGTCATCTCGGAGGATTTTTCTTGATCAAAAAGCGGTGCAGGGGATGAAAGAGGCGGTACCCGAAGGTGGACCTCCAATCGTCCGGGATTCGGGGGGCAATAATGAAGGCCCCGGACTATCCGGTTTTCATCCAGCGATGATTCTGGAGACAGGTGAACGGGATCCTTCAAAGGATGGTCGTGCTCCTATAGCGGCTTCCAGAGACTCGACGGCACCGGATATGTTGAGGGATATGCTGCAAAAAGCATCTGTCTCGGAGGAACAGCGTACCTTGATGGGTACGGTGGTTGAGAAGATTCTGTCCGCGAAGAGCAGATTGAATGAAGCCTTCATGAGCCTTCTAAGAGGCTTCGAGGTTTGTGATGTAATATTTTCAACTAATGTATTTGCAAAGATGCACCTGTGTATAGGTAGTAGCCCCTGAGACTCGGGTTGGCTTCCCATGGAAGGCGAACGGAGGATCAAGAAGAAATGCTCAAGGACTAATCTGATTAATTGGAATACACGCTACTTCCCCCTGGCTACTTCCCGGACTACGGATATTGCCGAGCTGCAGCAGAAGCTTGATGTGGCAGGGGATGACATTGCGTTAATCAATATGCATCTTGACGAGTTGCAAGGTATGTATTCGGAGCAGTCCTTCCACATAAATTTTGTAATATAAGCATGACGCTGAAAGTTATATACTGGGATATGCATGACTGTAGATGGTGTTGCCGCCATTGAGATTCTTTCGGCGGAGCTGGCCCGGGCCAAGGAACAGGCCCGGTTTAGTAATGCGGCTGCCGAAAAGGCATCGGCTGAGTTAAAGGTCGAACAAGCTGCTCGGCGTCAAGACAAGGAGAAGATATCCACGACGATGGCGCTCGAACTAAAAAATTCTACTGGCCACTATGAATTTCTTGAGAAGGAGAATGAAGCCAAAACGGTTGAACTTGACAAGGCCTTACGAGAGGCGAGAGAAGCGTGGTCTGAATCCAGAGCCGCCCGTGAAGACATCCGGCAGGCTGGGGAGATTGCGGCCGGCAAGCCCTTTTTGCTACAGGCTAAGTTCAGCGATCCGAACTATGCTCAGCTTAACCAAGTGTGGAGTTCTCCGGACGAGTTTTTAGACTTGCCGAAGAGTTCTTCCGATGCTGCGCAGTTTTACCAAGCGCGAGAGGGGTATGCAACGAAGAAGATTTTCTGGTCACAATTTGGCGTGTCAAAGCGCCCTCTGTTGCTGAATGAACAGATGTCCCAATGGGCCGAGCTTCATAGAATATCCGGCGCTGCCATGAAGAACGTCATAATTCGGCTGTGGCCGACTGAGCCTGTTTTGAATAGCTACTTCGGCTTGGTGCAGCGGCTTGTTGATGCGTTGCCATGTATCGACGATGTGAAGCGGTCAGCGTGCATTGAAGGTGCACGGATGGCGTTTGCCCATGTCAAGACATTCTGGGGGAAGATGAAGGCCATCGATGTCACCGCGAAGAGTCCACCCAAAGGCAAGGACCGTCACACACCGTAGCATTATTTCGAGGACGTCTTAGAGGCTGCTCGCCTGATAGAGGGTCAATGCTCGAAAGACATAATATTCGAGTGAGGTGTATGGGAATTGTAAAAGACACTTTTATAGTTAATCTATTTTTATGTTTTGCTCGAAAGCTTGTGTTCCTCTTGTGCGGCCGTTTTTATATAATCTGAAAGTTTTCCAGCCGTCGGCTTCAACCCCCTTGTAGGAAGTATGGGGGTGTTTGGAAAATCATTTGATCACTCTTGACCCAACGTCTTAGTCCAGGAAGGAGGTGACAATGCGGCAAACCAGGCAATCAGACTATACGACATTAGCACTTTCACTTAGCCATAGGAGTTTTATACGGGGGACTACGATATAGCCCCTGGTATGTGTACGGCTTATTCCAATATGGTGCGTTACATAGATGACCCGAAGAAAAAAGGTCCTTCGTGTGACAGGGAGGGAATCGGGACAGATTCTGATAAGTCATCGAGTGGTTGAGCATCTCTCGCAGCATCATGACAATCGGTTTTCGGCTTTCTCTACTGAGGTGCTTGACCAGATGAACGTAAGGTAGCAAGCACAGGAGCCGGGCAACCCAACCATTGACCCAAGACATGATTCGGAGCTGATGCATATAAGGCCAAACTCGTGACGCCGAAGTACGCTTATAAAGTTGTTCGGACTTTGTTGGCAACTCATTTGTTCCCATACCGAGCCCCTGGCAGGTTGTGCCGAGGTATGGCTGTGAAACAGCTATAGGGGCCAAATTCATTTCTGAAAAAGAAACGAATGATTAATGTGGATTATATTTACTGGGACCTGAGTGATATGCCGATGATTACATTATATATAGAAAGACCACAACCCCGGCTATTTGACATGCCCGGGGTCGAAGGCGGAGGAAAAAGGCATATTACAGGCTCGAAATAAAGAGTGCAGTCTACAAAAAGTTATTTTGGACCTCATGTCGCACGTCTGCGCCGCCTGTCCTCAGCGAGGGGAATCTTTGACGGAAGTAGCCCCGTAGGTGAGTGTACGGATCCGAACTCCGATAGAGTCAGTTTAGATGTTTGTCCTTTGCGTCACCTGTTTTTAAGAGATAATAAAGAAAGAAAGAGCAAAGTAAAGAAAAAATGTTACGGGAATGCTTGCGGGCTTGTCCGTATTGTGCTTCCGCCCATGCCCATGGTACCTTAAGCGCGTAGTGATGTATGCGCGATACAAATTTCATGGGTATATGAGGTGGGCGGCGGAAGCCGAACTGCAATTTCCGCTCCGGGATTGGTCGATCCTCGTGGGGAAATTGCTTCTCACCCCCGGTTTTTGGTTGGCGAACTTCTTCGTCGTCCCTATCGCCTGGCGGCCTCCTCCCCTTGTGTTTGGCGTTGAGCTTGCCGTCCTGCTTGAAGACCCAACAACTTATGTTGGTATGATTGGCCGGTTTATCGGGGTGGCCGTGAATCTGGCAGGATCGGTCCAATATCCTGTCTAGGTTGGATGGTTCATCTTTGTTCGCCTTGAATGGCTTTTTCCGTTGACCTGGTTTGGGATTGCTGAATCCGGCGTTGAACACTATGTCGCGTGATCTTTCATTATCATTACGACTGTTGTGTTTGCTTCGTCGTGGTTTGCCGTTGTTGTCTCGGATTTCGTAAGTGCCCGAGTCGCTGGCGTTGTTGCTTCTATGAGCGAGCCAGTTGTCTTCTCCCACGTAAAAGCGGGTCATCAGAGCGGTAAGGGCTATCATGGATTTAGGTCCTTCTTGACCGAGGTGTCGTGCAAGCCATTCATCCCGAACGCTATGTTTTAAGGCCGTGAGGGCTTCCGCGTCCGGACAGTCGATGATTTGGTTCTTATTAACTAAGAACCTGGCCAGAGCTTCATGGCTAACTCTCCGGGCAGCTGGACAATGTGACTTAAGTCATCGGCATCCGGTGGCCGGACATATGTTCCTTGGAAGTTGTCGCGAAAGGCGTCTTCCAAATCTTCCCAGCTGCCAATAGAATTTTCCAGCAGACTGTTTAACCAGTACCGAGCTGGTCCTTTGAGCTTTAGTGGAAGGTATTTGATGGCATGAAGGTCGTCTCCGCGGGCCATGTGGATATGGAGGAGGAAGTCCTCGATCCATACCGGGAGATCCGTTGTTCCGTCGTATGATTCAATATTCATGGGTTTGAACCCGTCTGGGAATTCATGCTCCATTACTTCGTCAGTGAAGCAGAGAGGGTGTGCGGCGCCTCTATGTTGGGCCACACTGCGATGTACCTCCGATGGAGTCCATTTGCGGTTTTCGGCCTGGGCGTGGCTAGGTTTGTCACGTCCGGATAGGTAGCCGTCGTCGTGTGTCGAGTCACGTCCTCGTGATCCGTAGGTCGATCTTGTGTGTCCTGCTCTAGTGTCCAAGTCTTGTCGAAGGTCGTATGTACAACCCGAGCTATTTTATTCTTGCCTAAACGGCGGGGTGGGGCGTACTGGTGTTCGGCTTGAGTTGCCACTTTATCCGGACCAAGTTGTGGTCGGCCTGCCGCATTGTGCGATGATGGTACGGGCTCCAGTGCCTCGTCATCGCACTGAGGTAGAAATCTACACTTAAGGTAGGTTTTGGCTGGGCCATGCTACCTCTTGAGCACTGTGTTGGTTTTCGCTTGAAGAGGAAAGGGTGATGCAGTAAAGTAGCTGCTACCTCTTGAGCACTGCGTTGGTTTTCCCTTGAAGAGGAAAGGGTGATGCAGCAAAGTAGCGTAAGTATTTCTGTCAGTTTTTGAGAACCAAGGTATGAATCCAGTAGGAGGCTACGCGTGAGTCCCTCGCACCTGCACAATACAAATAAATCCTCGCAACCAATGTGATATGGGGTTGTCAATCCCTTCATGGTCACTTATGAGAGTGAGATCTGATAGATATGATAGGATAATATTTTTGGTATTTTTATGATAAAGATGCAAAGTAAAATAAGAGCAAAGTAAAAAAGCAAAGGCAATAACAAAGTGTTGGACGATTAATATGATGAAGATAGACCCGGGGGCCATAGGTTTAACTAGTGGCTTCTCTCAAGAGCATCAGTATTTTACGGTGGGTGAACGAATTACTGTTGAGCAATTGACGGAATTGAGCATAGTTATGAGAATATCTAGGTATGATCATGTATATAGGCATCACATCTGAGACAAGTAGACGGACTCCTTCCTACATCTACTACTATTACTCCACTCATCGACCGCTATCCAGCATGCATCTAGAGTATTAAGTTCATGAAAACAGAGTAACGCCTTAAGCAAGATGACATGATGTAGAGGGATAAATTCATGCAATATGATAAAAACCCCATCTTGTTATCCTCGATGGCAACAATACAATACATGCCTTGCTGCCCCTACTGTCACTAGGAAAGGACACTGCAAGATTGAACCCAAAGCTAAGCACTTCTCCCATTGCAAGAAAGATCAATCTAGTAGGCCAAACCAAACTAATAATTCAAAGAGACTTGCAAAAATAACCAATCATACATAAAAGAATTCAGAGAAGATTCAAATATTGTTCATAGATGTCGGCGTTCTGGGAACGGGGGTCCCCAGACTTGCCTGCCTGCGGCCTGCGGCGTGGCTCGAGTGGGGGCCCAACGTGGCCCATCTTCATCAACACAAGGCTCAAGACCCTCGCGAGGGGCCAAGCCTCGCGAGGCGGACGACACGGAGCTTCCTCCAGCACGGCCTCCTTAGGCTGGCTCGCGAGGAGGCGGAGAGATCAAGGTAGGGTACCTCACGAGGTGCCCATGACGCAAGCCATGACGACCAGATGTGCCAGGCGGGCCCCAACCCGCGCAGTGTCCAACTTTCCTCTTTGGTGCAAAGGGGGCAAGCGCAGGCGAGAGGATCAAGCAAAGGCACCCGTTTCGGTGCAACGAGACCAAGACCAACTCCACGACAAGGAAGAAGTCACTGTGGATCCCAAGCCGGCGTCATCACCAGAACCTTTGGCAGGGGAAGACCAACTTTAGTCAGGATAAGTGTACCCGATGTTCCCCTTCAAATCGGCCAATTGTTGGCGCCCTTCCCGCTCAAATATTTGGGAAGAGGCCCAGGGCCTTTGCCTATAAATAGGACTAGCCACCCCCAGGTTAGGGGGGAGGATCCAATCTGATTAAGGGGGGAGAATCCAATCTGATTCAGGACCTAGATCATCGAGGATCCAGAAGAGAGAGAGAGAAGGGCGATTGAACTCCCCTAGCAGTTCATCCCCAGCCAAGAACAGACCCTCGAGAGGTCGTTCTTCCTTGTATTGTTCTTCCTCATCAGCCCAAGAGGCAATCCACCACACCACACTGGAGTAGGGTATTACACCACAATGGTGGCCCGAACCAGTATAAACCCTGTGTCTCTTGTGTTGTTCTCGCAGTAGTTTAGATCCTTACGAGACGGAGAGGTAGAGGGCTCGATCTCCGCGCGCACCCCGGAGTTCGAACCTTAAGGGTCTGCCGGAACCCCCGATCCGACATTTGGCGCGCCAGGTAGGGGTGCGCCGGGATCCGTCTTCCACCGCTCCGCTCTCCTCCGACCATCGCATCCATGTCTGACGCTCGTCGGGCCCGCGCCGAGCGCCGGGCCGCCATCGCTTCCCGCGCTGTCCAGACGGCCCCCGTCAGCGAGCGTCCTCGTCGTTCCCCGTCGCCCGCCGTCAACGCCTCCACCGGCCCGGCGGGGAACGAGCAGCAAGCGTCCTCTCAACACCCGTCCATGCGGTGGGATGGTCGCACGGCCACTCCGTCGCTCACCCCAGCCGGTTCTTCGTCGCACGTGCTGCGCGCGCCCTTGGAGGCTCGAGCTGCGCTCATCGCGGCGAACGAGCTCCTGCGCTACCGCCCCGTCGACAACGTCTACGAGGAGTGGCTCGACCGCGTCGCCGAGCTCGACCGCGCCGCAGGGGGCTCCCCCGCGCCTTCCGCACCACTGCGCCGCACTCCGCCCCGCATGGGCAATGAAGCTCCGGGGGCGTTCCAGCCGCCACCTTTCCAAGAAGATGCCATGGCCCCAAGGTGCGCAGCTCCCGGGCGGAACCCGCTCCGTCATGCGCTGGCCCAGCAGGAACGGAGCTGCCAAGAAGTCCCGCGACCGCAAGAGGCCGCCCGGGCGCTCCCGGCTCCGGCTCGTCGAGACCCTGCTCCAGCTCCGGCGCGTCAAGACCCCGCGCTGCTCCCAGCTGTGGCGCAAGGGGACGCACAAGGCCAAGCTCTCCCTCAACCAAAACCTCCCGCGGCCACCGCTGGCTGCCGCGCCTACACCCCTGAGTTGCGTAGCGTCGCGTGGCCCGGCAAGTTCAAGCCGGACCTGCCTCCTCGCTACGACGGCACCACTGACCGCACGGAGTTCCTCCAGCCCTACGAGCTGGGAAACAAAGCTGCCAGCGGGGACGAGAAGGTCATGGCGAACTGGTTCCCCATGGCGCTGAAGGAAGGTGCTCGCACTTGGCTCCTGAACCTGGCCCCAGGCACGATCTCCTCCTGGGACCAGATGCGTACCCGCTTCATCGCCAACTTCCAAGGTACCCGCGACCGGCCTCCCGCCGTGAGCGACATGCGCCACATCAAGCAGCAACCTGGGGAGACCCTACAGAAGTACATCCAGCGCTTCAACAGCGCGTGCCTCAAGATCCCCAGGGTGTCCGAAGAAGCCATCAATTCGGCCTTCTCCGATGGCGTGCGCGACATCAAGATGAAGGAGGAGCTGGCGATGCATGAAGACCTCTGCACCTCCCTGGAACTGTTCAACCTGGCGACCAAATGCGCCAGAGCTGAGGAGGGACGCCTCTCCCTCCTCGAGCTGCCTGCCGCAGACCCAGAAGAGAAGAAGCCCAAGGGCAAGGACGTGAAGCGCAAGGGGGCTGCCGTGCTCGTGGCGGAACCAGACTCCAAGCAGGGTAAGGACCTGCCTGAATCCTCCAGGGGCAGCCGGTACTGTGTGTACCACGACCTCCACACCCACAACACCAATGAATGCCAAGAACTCCACGCCGTGCGAGAAGGAAGAGTCGGCCGACGCCCTGACCGTGCTGACCGGGGCTATGGCCGTGGAGGAGGAAGGAACCCGGGATGCTGGGAAGACCGCGGCCCACGCCCAGGCTGGCGTGACCATCCTCGCGAGGACCGCTAGCGCGACCCGCCTCGCGAGGGGGACTTGAGGGATCAGCCTCGTGAGGATCGCCCTCATGGCAACCCAGGCCTGCCGCCGTTGCCGCCTCAGCCAAGAAGGAATGAAGACTGCCACCAAGACGAGGGGGCTGGGGGCTTCCAGGAGCCTCGCGCCATCGCCTGCATCCTGGGCGGAGCTCAAGCCCCAGCCTCCCAACGTATCTTCAAGCAGTTTGCTCGCGAAGTGAATGCAGTCCTCCCCAAGCTCGAAGCAACGCGTCCCCTCAGGTGGTCGGACTGCACCATCACGTTCAGCTCAGCAGACCAGCTCAAGTGCGCAGCCACAGCCAGAGTCCTCCCAATGCTTTGTTTCCCAGTCATCAGCAATGTTCTGGTCACCAGGACCCTCATCGACGGAGGGGCGGGGCTCAATGTCTTGTCCGTGGAAACGTTCAACAGCCTCCAAGTGCCCTATGACCAGCTTCAGCCAACCAAGCCCTTCTCCGGAGTCACCGACGGTTCCACAGTCCCGATCGGGCAGGTCCGCCTCCCAGTCACCTTCGGCACCTACAACAACTACCGCACCGAGCTCATCTACTTTGACGTCGCCCACATCCGCCTGCCGTACAACGCCATCCTCGGGTACCCGGCGCCGGCCAAGTTCATGGCCGTGACTCATCATGGTTACAACGTCCTCAAGATGCCAGGAAGTGGCGGCGTCATCACGGTGTCATGTCAAGAGAAGGATGCAGTGTGTGCCCTGGAGCGTGCCTTTCAGGCCGAGTCACCAGAAGACCCAGATCGCGGAAGCAGGAGGCTTCCTGAGACCACCCCCAAGAAGAAGAAGACAACGTCAGGCTCAGACCCTCAGGAGGCAGGCCCTTCAAGGCCCGCGTCTGCCCAAGGGGACCCTCCTTCAATCGCATAGGAAAGCGCGCCCGACGCCCTCCTCAGTCAGGGCTCGGGGGCTCTCACCTGGAGGGCCACCGACCTCGCCAAGGTCACGAGGGAGGCGCTGGGGCACCATGTGGAGGCGTATTTTGAAACACGCTTCCCTCGGGAGGAAGCCAGGGAAGGTCGGCCAGACCAACAGGAGTTTGTTAGCAAGGCGATACAAGAGCTACAGGAGTCAAGGATCATGAGGGGTTGTCGTCGCCCACCAGCTGTGGCTCCCCATCCAGGCGAGGATGGTGGGCTGCGCGTCTGCGTCGACGTACCAGGGCTCAACCAGATCGCCACGGCGGAGCGCCTCTGGCCCTCACACGCGGGGCGCTGCGGAGGACCACCCCACAGCTATGTTCGCATGCCTTATGGCCTGCCGAGCGTGGTTGCGGCGTACCAGCGCATCATGAGGAGCATCTTGGAGGCGCAAGAAGGCAGGCGTTCCGCAGCCCTGGCGGAGATGGAGGCTGCTCACGAGGAGCCACTAGTGCCTCCGGAGCCTCCCGAGGCCCCCGGGCCGGGGGGCTCATGAGGATCGGCTTCCGCAGCCCACCGAGTCTGTTGCGCCAACGCCACTGCATCAACGACAACTTCAGGCGAAATCTTTCAAGTTTCATTCTCAGCTGGGAGCGCCCTCCCAGGGTTGCGTCATTCCCAGGCCGCGTGGGTCCGTCCCTGTTGCATGTATCCCTTTTTACCTTTTCAGTCGCTAGCTTGCTTTGTTGGGGGCGCCCCTCGGGCTACATCGTCCCCAGGCCGCTCGGGTTAGGCCCAGCGGCGTGTATCCCTTCCGTGTTTATTTCCAGTTATGCATCATTACTCGATGCCGTCTGCGGCGCCCTTCTTCTTCATGTCGACCACTTGCACGTTAAAGGGGGGTGCCTGAGCATCGCGACTCAGGGCTCTTACTGGCTCTCCAGCCCTCACCCTCTGGCCTTGTCCACGGCATCGCGACCTGGCATACAAGCGACGGCTGAGACAAGCTCGAGGGCCGGGACCCGAGGACCTAGAGTGTCGGCATATAACCAGACTTTGCAGGAACACATCTCAAGATGTGGCCCAACGCCAGACGCAGCCCGCCTAGAGGCAGGGCCTCGTGAGTCCCGCGCAGGCTCACGGGTGCCCCGACACGCCTCGCCCGCTCCAACCGGCAAGCTCCCGAGCGACTAACAGTCAACTAATCGCTGCTATGGCAACCCCGCCTTCTCTTTTTTGTGATGAATCCGCAGGGCCCACAGGGGGAATCACGCTAGCCAAGGCCCTCACGGTGTTCCCTTCGCCCTTGCCCGCGCGAGCCGCTTGCACGTTAAAGGGGGGGTGCCTGAGCATCGCGACTCAGGGCTCCTACTGGCTCTCCAGCCCTCACCCTCTGGCCTTGTCCATGGCATCGCGACCTAGCACACCAGCGACGGCTGAGACCAGCTCGAGGGCCGGGACCCGAGGACGTAGAGCAGAAAGGGGAGCAGAGGCGAGGGAGAAGGGGCACGCGAGGACCTCGTCAAGCAGCTCCGCTCGAGCTACCCCCCAGATCCGACGGCACGCTGAGGGCAATCCCCAATCCTCGAGATAAGTCACCATCCAAAGCATTGGCTACCGCAGCACTACCCCCACACCTAAAGCGACTCCGTACTAGCGACGTTGCTTCCCTTTCTCACCTAGCGACGGCTGCTTGGGCGCCAAAGGGGATCTCCTAAGCATCGCGACTCAGGGGCTCTTACCGGACCCCGGGTCGCTCACCTCCTGGCCTTGACCACGCCATCGCGACCTGGCATACCAGTGACGGCTGACGCCGCCTGGGGACTGGGACCTGTCGACGCAGAGCACCAAGCCCTCGCGAGGTGCGAAAGGGGGAACCAAACTACAACGGAATTCGCGATTCGCACGAATCCATAGCAAGGGTTACATATTAACAACAAGGATCACAGCCACCTTACAAGCCCCTATGGGGCGCAATGTGATTCCTCGCAGGGAACGAATCCTAAAGGGTGCTAACTACACGCGCCCCTGCAGAAGATGCCATCATCAACATTGGGCCGACAGGCGCCGGCGCCAACCCCATCCAGATCAGGATCGGCGGCGACCAAGCGAGCCTGCCCTGCTCCGGGAGCGGCGCCAGCTCGCGGGCTCGTAGCTGTCGTCGCTCATCTCCGGCGTCGCGAAGACCTCACTGGGATCGCTGGATCCTCCAGCGCTCCCATCGCTTGCGGAGCTGTCCAAGGGGCGATTGGCGGGCCCCGCCGTCGCCGTGGCAGGGTCCTGGCTGCCTCCCCCGGGGCAGCACTCCAGTCGGCGACTGTTCACGTCGAAGACCTTGAAGAACATCACCGAAGCGCCGTCGTACTCCAGGTGGATCATGAGGGCGCCCTTCGTTCTGCAGCACCGAGCGATTTCACCCCAGCCGCGAGTCATGAAGACCTCGCCCGGGGCGGTGATCGCAACCTCTGCCCCGGTTGCAGGTGTGCAGCAGTCGGCATGCTGCAGCCACAGCTCCAGGAGTCTCACCTGCTGGAAGGCGGAGGCGAAGAAGGGAGGAAGGCGGATCCAAGTCCGCGAAGGCATGGCGGCGTGGAGCACGAGCTCGCGGGAGGAGCCCTCGGTGTGGACTCCAGGAGGAACAATCAACACCTTTGTGATCCTGCGGCGCCGGCGACGGCGCTGGCCGAAGGAACGGCATCTCCTCTTCCAGAGCCCTCGGCGTGGGCATACAAGGGAAGCGGGAACCCCGGCGGAGGCCGCTCGTACCAAGGCCTCGGCACCACCAGGCGATTCTCCTCGTCTTGGCCGCGCAAGGCAGACCGTTTCTTCGGCGGGAGCGGGTCAGGTACCTCTTGAGGAGCCTTTCCCTTCTCCGCCGCGGAGAACCGGCGAATTGGAGCCATCACACCAAGACGGAGCAAGAACTGAGGCGGGGAGGAAGCAAGAAGAGATGGACTGGAAGGGCACGCGTGGTGCCGTACTTATAGTCGGCGGAGGCCAACCGCCGGCCTCCACGATCACACGTAATCATGACATGGTTTGCATGCAGGGACTTGTCCTACCCGCGCGATCGTCGAGGCGTCGTGGGGAAGTGGAGACGCCCACGTCCAATCAATCGCCATGCGGCGCCCGAGGCCGCAGGCTGTTAGGGCCCGCGGCGCTTCGCCCTTGCCCTTTCGCCTCACGGCACGGCCAAGTCCATGCGCGCCTTGGGCCCGGGTGCTACTGTCGGCATTCTGGGAACGGGGGTCCCCAGACTTGCCTGCCTGCGGCCTGTGGTGTGGCTCAAGTGGGGGCCCAATGTGGCCCATCTTCATCAACACAAGGCTCAAGACCCTCGCGAGGGGCCAAGCCTCGCGAGGCGGACGACACGGAGCTTCCTCCAGCACGGCCTCCTTAGGCTGGCTCGCGAGAAGGCGGAGAGATCAAGGTAGGGTACCTCACGAGGTGCCCATGACGCAAGCCATGATGACCAGAGGTGCCAGGCGGGCGCCAGCCCGCGAGGTGTCCTCCCTTTCCTCTTTGGTGCAAAGGGGGCAAGTGCAGGCGAGAGGATCAAGCAAAGGCACCCGTTTCGGTGCAACGAGACCAAGACCAACTCCACGACAAGGAAGAAGTCACTGTGGAGCCCAAGCCGGCGTCATCACCAGAACCTTTGGTAGGGGAAGACCAACTTTAGTCAGGATAAGTGTACCCGCTGTTCCCCTTCAAATCGGCCAATTGTTGGCGCCCTTCCTGCTCAAATATTTGGGAAGAGGCCAAGGGCCTTTTGCTATAAATAGGACTAGCCACCCCCAGGGTAGGGGGAGGATCCAATCTGATTAAGGGGGGAGAATCCAATCTGATTCAGGACCTAGATCATCGAGGATCCGGAAGAGAGAGAGAGAGAGAAGGGCGATTGAACTCCCCCTAGCAGTTCATCCCCAGCCAAGAACAGACCCTCGCGAGGTCGTTCTTCCTTGTATTGTTCTTCCTCATCAGCCCAAGAGGCAATCCACCACACCACACTGGAGTAGGGTATTACACCACAATGGTGGCCCGAACAAGTATAAACCCTGTGTCTCTTGTGTTGTTCTCGCAGTAGTTTAGATCCTTACGAGACGGAGAGGTAGAGGGATCGATCTCCGCGCGCACCCCAGAGTTCGAACCTTAAGGGTCTGCCGGAACCCCCGATCCGACAATAGATAATCTTGATCATAAACCCACAATTCATCAGTCTCAACAAACACACCGCAAAAAGAAGATTACATCGAATAGATCTCCACAAGAGAGAGGGAGAACATTGTATTGAGATCCAAAAAGAGAGTAGAAGCCATCTAGCTACTAACTATGGACCCGAAGGTCTGAGGTAAACTACTCACACTTCATCGGAGAGGCTATGGTGTTGATGTAGAAGCCCCCATACCTCGTGGACTCCTCCTTTGTTTCTTGATGTAGGGTCCAAGTCTCCTGGATCATATTCTTCCTAAAAATCACGTTCCCGAAGGTTTCATTCCGTTTGGACTCCGTTTGATATTCCTTTTCTGCGAAACTCTAAAATAGGCAAAAAACATCAATTCTGGGCTGGGCCTCCGGTTAATAGGTTAGTCCCAAAAATAATATAAAAGTGGATAATAAAGCCCAATAATGTCCAAAACAGTAGAGAATATAACATGGAGCAATCAAAAATTATAGATAGTTGGAGACGTATCAGGCATCCCCAAGCTTAATTCCTGCTCGTCCTCGAGTAGGTAAATGATAAAAACAGAATTTTTGACGCGGAGTGCTACTTGGCATAATTTCAATGTAATTCTTCTTAATTGTGGTATGAATATTCAAATCCAAAAGATTGAAGACAAAATTTTAATATTGACATAAAAATAATAATACTTCAAGCATACTAACAAAGCAATCCTGCCTTCTCAAAATGACATGGCCAAAGGAAGTTATCCCTACAAAATCATATAGTCTGGCTATCCTCTATCTTCACCACACAAAGTATTTAAATCATGCACAACCCCGATGACAAGACAAGCAATTGTTTCTTCCTTTTGACATTTTCAAAGTTTTTCAATCTTCACGCAATACATGAGCGTGAGCCATGGACATAGCACTATATGTGGAATAGAATGGTGGTTGTGGAGAAGACAAAAAAGGAAAAGATAGTCTCACATCAACTAGGCGTATCAACGGGCTATGGAGATGCCCATTAATAGATATCAATGTGAGTGAGTAGGGATTGCCATGCAACGGATGCACTAGAGCTACAAGTATATGAAAGCTCAACAAAAGAAACTAAGTGGGTGTGCATCCAACTCGCTTGCTCATGAAGACCTAGGGCATTTTGAGGAAGCCCATCATTGGAATATACAAGCCAAGTTCTATAATGCAAAATTCCCACTAGTATATGAAAGTGACAAAATGAGAGACTCTCTATCATGAAGATCATGGTGCTACTTTGAAGCACAAGTGTGGTAAAAGGATAGTAACATTGTCCCTTCTCTCTTTTTCTCTCTTTTTTTATCTGGGCCTTTTCTCTTTTTTTATGGCCTCTTTTTTTTTGTCCGGAGTCTCATCCCGACTTGTGGGGGAATCACAGTGTCCATCATCCTTTTCCTCACTTGGGACAATGCTCTAAAAATGAAGATATCACACTTTTATTTTCTTACAACTCAACAATTACAACTTGATACTTAGAACAAAATATGACTCTATATGAATGCCTCCGACGGTGTACCGGGATATGCAATGAATCAAGAGTGACATGTATGAAAGAATTATGAACGGTGGCTTTGCCACAAATACGATGTCAACTACATGATCATGCAAAGCAATATGACAATGATGGAGCGTGTCATAATAAATGAAACGGTGGAAAGTTGCATGGCAATATATCTCGGAATGGCTATGAAAATGCCATGATAGGTAGGTATGGTGGCTGTTTTGAGGAAGGTATATGGTGGGTGTATGATACCGGCGAAACGTGTGCGGTATTAGAGAGACTAGCAATGGTGGAAGGAAGAAGGGTGTGTATAATCCATGGACTCAACATTACTCATAAAGAACTCATATACTTATTGCAAAAATCTAGAAGTTATCAAAGCAAAGTATTACGCGCATGCTCCTAGGGGAATAGATTAGTAGGAAAAGACCATCGCTCGTCCCCGACCGCCACTCATAAGGAAGACAATCAATAAATAAATCATGCTCCGACTTCATAACATAACGGTTCACCATACGTGCATGCTACGGGAATCACCAACTTTACACAAGTATTTCTCAAATTCAAAACTACTCAACTAGCATGACTCTAATATCACCATCTTTATATCTCAAAACAATTATCAAGCATCAGACTTTTCTTAGTATTCAACACACTCATAAGAAAGTTTTTACTAATCTTGAATACCAAGCATATTAGGATTATTTAAGCAAATTACCATGCTATTTAAGACTCTCAAAATAATCTAAGTGAAGCACGAGAGATCAATAGTTTCTATAAAACAAATCCACCGCCGTGCTCTGAAAGATATAAGTGAAGTACTAGAGCAAAACTATATAACTCCAAAGATATAAGCAAAGCACATAGAGTATTCTAACAAATTCCAAATCATGTATGGCTCTCTCAAAAGGTGTGTACAGCAAGGATGATTGTGGTAAACTAAAAATCAAAGACTCAAATCATACAAGACGCTCCAAGCAAAACACATATCATGTGGTGAATAAAAATATATCTCCAAGTAAAGTTACCGATGGAAGTAGACGAAAGAGGGGATGCCTTCCGGGGCATCCCCAAGCTTTGGTTTTTTGGTGTCCTTAGATTATGTTGGGAGTACCATGGGAATCCCCAATCTTAGGCTCTTTCCACTCCTTGTTCCATAATCCATCAAAATCTTTCACCCAAAACTTGAAAACTTCACAACACAAAACTCAACAGAAAATCTCGTGAGCTCCGTTAGCAAAAGAAATCAAAAGACCACTTTAAGGTACTGTAATGAACTCATTATTTATTTATATTGGTGTTAAACCTACTTTATTCCAACTCCTCTATGGTTTATAAACTATTTTACTAGCCATAGATTCATCAAAATAAGCAAACAACACACGAAAAACAGAATCTGTAAAAAACAGAACAGTCTGTAGTAATCTGTAACTAACACAAACTTCTGGAACTCCAAAAAATCAGCCAAAATAGGATGACCTAGGCAATTTGATAGACCCGGGGGCCATAGGTTTCACTAGTGGCTTCTCTCAAGAGCATAAGTATTTTAAGGTGGGTGAACGAATTACTGTTGAGCAATTGACAGAATTGAGCATAGTTATGAGAATATCTAGGTATGATCATGTATATAGGCATCACGTTCGAGACAAATAGACCGACTCCTGCCTGCATCTACTACTATTACTCTACTCATCGACCGCTATCTAGCATGCATCTAGAGTATTAAGTTCATGAAAACGGAGTAATGCCTTAAGCAAGATGACATGATTTAGAAGGATAAATTCATGCAATATGATAAAAACCCCATCTTCTTATCCTCGATGGCAACAATACAATACGTGCCTTGCTGCCCCTAGTGTCACTGGGAAAGGACACCGCAAGATTGAACCCAAAGCTAAGCACTTCTCCCGTTGCAAGAAAGATCAATCTAGTTGGCCAAACCAAACTGATAATTCGAAGAGACTTCTAAAGATAACCAATCATACATAAAAGAATTCAGATAAGATTCAAATATTGTTCATAGATAATCTTGAACATAAACCCACAATTCATCGGTCTCAACAAACACATCGCAAAAAGAATACTACATCAAATAGATCTCCACAAGATAGGGGGAGAACATTGTATTGAGATCCAAACAGAGAGAAGAAGCCATCTAGCTACTAACTATGGACCTGAAGGTCTAAGGTAAACTACTCACACTTTATCGGAGAGGCTACGGTGTTGATGTACAAGCCCTCTGTGATTGATGCCCCCTCCAGAGGAGCTCCGGAACAGGCCCCAAGATGGGATCTCGTGGGTCCAGAAGGTTGCGGCAGTGGAATTAGGTTTTTGGCTCCGTATCTGATCGTTTGGGGGTCCGTAGGTATATATAGGAGGAAGGAGTACGTCGATGGAGCAACAGGGGGCCCACAAGGGTGGAGGGCGCGCCCCCCTACCTCGTGGCCTCCTACTTTGTTTCTTGACATAGGGTCCAAGTCTCCTAGATAATATTCTTCCTAAAAATCACGTTCCTGAAGGTTTCATTCCATTTGGACTTCGTTTGATATTCCTTTTCTGTGAAACTCTGAAATAGGCAAAAAAACAGCAATTCTGGGCTGGGCCTCCGGTTAATAGATTAGTGCCAAAAATAATATAAAAGTGGATAATAAAGCCCAATAATGTCCAAAACAGTAGATAATATAGCATGGAGCAATAAAAATATATAGATACGTTGGAGACGTATCAGTAGCATAAGTATTTCCCTCAGTTTTTTAGAACCAAGGTATCAATCTAGTAGGAGACCACGCTTTAGTCCCACGCACCTACACAAACAATAAGAACCTCGCAACCAACGCGATAAAGGGGTTGTCAATCCCATCACGGTCACTTACGAGAGTGAGATCTGATAGATATGATAAGATAATATTTTTGGTATTTTTATGATAAAGAGTAAAAGTAAAGAAAGCAAAATAAACGGCAATAGAAATAGCTTGTTGGCGGAAGATTAATATGATGGAAAATAGACCCCGGGGCCATAGGTTTCACTAGTGGCTTCTCTCAAGATAGCTTAAGTATTGTGGTGGGTAAACGAATTACTGTCGAGCAATTGATAGAATTGAGCATAGTTATGAGAATAGCTAGGTATGATCATGTATATAGGCATCACGTCCATGACAAGTAGACCGAAACGATTATGCATCTACTACTATTATTCCACACATCGACCGCTATCCAGCAAGCATCTATATAGAGTAATGCTTTAAGCAAGATGACATGATGTAGAGGGATAAACTCATGCAATATGATATAAACCCCATCTTTTTATCCTCGATGGCAACAATACAATACGTGCCTTGCTACCCCTGTTGTCACTGGGAAAGGACACCGCAAGATTGAACCCAAAGCTAAGAACTTCTCCCATTGCTAGAAATATCAATCTAGTAGGCCAAACCAAACTAATAATTCGAAGAGACTTGCAAAGATAACCAATCATACATAAAAGAATTCAGAGGAGATTCAAATATTGTTCATAGATAATCTTGATCATAAACCCACAATTCATCGGATCTCGACAAACACACCGCAAAAGAAGAGTTACATCAAATAGATCTCCAAGAGAATCGAGCAGAACTTTGTATTGAGATCCAAAGAGAGAGAAGAACCCATCTAGCTAATAACTATGGACCCGAAGGTCTGAGGTAAACTACTCACACATCATTGGAGAGACTATGGTGTTGATGTAGAAGCCCTCCTTGATCAATGCCCCCTCCGGTAGGACGCCGGAAAAGGCCCCAAGATGGGATCTGACGGGTACAGAAGGTTGCGGCGGTGGAATTATGTTTCCGTGGGTGCTTCTGATGGTTTGGGGGTACGTAGGTATATATAGGAGGAATAAGTAGGTCGGTGGAGCCACGAGAGGCCCACGAGGGTGGAGGGCGCACCCAGGGGGTAGGCGCGCCCATACCTCCTAGCCTCCTCGTCTGTTGCTTGACGTCCACTCCAAGTCCTCTGCATCACGTTTGTTCCGAAAATCACATTCCCGAAGGTTTCATTCCGTTTGGACTACGTTTGATATTCTTTTTCTGCGAAACAATGAAATAGGCAAAAAACAACAAGTTGGGCTGGGCCTCCGATTAATAGGTTAGTCCCAAAAATAATATAAAAGTGTATAATAAAGCCCATTAATCATCCAAAACAGAATATAATATAGCATGGAACAATAAAAAATTATAAATACATTGGAGACGTATCAAGCAGCCCCAAGCTTAAATCCTGCTCGTCTCGATGTAACATCCCAAAATTCTAAATTTTGGAATGTTATAATAAATAGATAGATTTGATTGATTGTTTGATTGATTGACTGAAAGTGAGTGAAATTCAAAACTCTTTGAAAGTTAAATGAGAGGGAATAAAAGGACTTTCCCAAACTTTCATTTTTGCTTTTATGCTCTCCGTGAATTAAAACACTTTTCATCACAAAACCCTAGAGAGAAGATGACATGACTTCTTCCATTTATTTAAATGACAAGGGGTGTTGAAAATATTTGAATTTCATTTGAAAATATTTCCAAATTTTGA
The DNA here is from genome assembly GCA_032464435.1 of Aegilops umbellulata. Taxonomy (NCBI): domain Eukaryota; kingdom Viridiplantae; phylum Streptophyta; class Magnoliopsida; order Poales; family Poaceae; genus Aegilops; species Aegilops umbellulata. The sequence continues at coordinate 64,402,700 of CP136060.1, read as the reverse complement.
AACTTTATGCAACTCAACGATTTTCACGAGCGAAGATAAGATGACTTCTTCAAAAACATATGAAATATGAGTTGGGAGTTTCAAAGAATTAAATTCAAAGTCCTTTTGGAATTATTTTTCAATTTGGAGTTATTTGAGTTTTATTCAAATTATTTTCTCCAAAATTAAAATATAAGGAAATTAGGGTAACATGATTCCCTACATGAGAAAATTGGAAATAAATAAATTTGAAATCATTTTCGTATTTTTAAAATGATTTTAGTAGGGCAGTAGCACTCTTTGAATTATTTGAATTTGCGTGGACTTTATTTGACTCTATAAAAATGTTCACGCTGTAGAAAATCTTTTTCTGAAAATTTTGATATATAATATGCCTTCTGTTTCTATTTAAAAAAAATTGTACGTGCAACCCATATTTATTTATCGCCTACATGCGCAGTATAGTAGCTTCTGGCGCCCATTGTTTTTTTTTCTCTCTTAAATGGGCCAGGCCCATCCAGCCTTTTTTATTTTTTTTACTTAGGCCGATTTTGTTAAAAAAAACTGCAGCCGCAGCGTGCGCGGCCGGCCGAGGCCTTTAGGCCCATCCGTCTCTTTTCTTCTCTGTTTCGTATATTTTCGTCTACGTTTAGTCCCACATTGCCTAGCTTTTGACCTCTAAGCCTCTTTTTCACCAATAAATATAGACCCATAGAGCCTTCAAAACTCATCCGATTTGGGTTAAATCAATATTTTGGTTTGACTAGATTTTTTAAAGAAAAATATTTTTTTCCTCTCCAGCGCGACTTTCGGGAATTGTCTTCTCTCCCCGAAGTCATCTTTTCTCTGCCTTATAAAGGTATATTTCTTTATTTTTTTATATACCTCCGTAGTTTATTATTTTCTAGACTAATACGATAGAATAATTTACGTATTTATACATTAGACCTGAGCCGTAGCTATTTTTCTTCCGTAAAACAGCTTGGCCCTGATTTTTCAAATAGCCATAACTTTTTACTCGTTCATCCAAATTAGACGAAACCAACGCCCATTTCTTCGTTATGATCTCCTCTATCCAGTAAAACAACTTAAACATGTTTTTGAAAATTTAAAATATGATTTCAAACAGATTTGAATTTGAATCTTCTTTTGTTCATAACTTGAGTTTTACAACTCCGTTTTAGTTGATTCTTTTTGCTAATCGAAGCTCTTGACCTAAACTTTCTAATAAGGCCAAATTCACATAATTTTGGTACTGTTAGAAATTGTTTTATGTTGCAAGAGTTATTTGCTTGGTTTTGATGTTTTCCGAATCGTCTTCTTCGATCTTTCCGATCTTTTGAGTGATTGGTTATGTGTGGTTACTATTGCTTGCTTACGATAGATTGACCGGAGTGTGACGAGTAGATCCATCAAGAGTTTTGAGTGTGAATCATCTTCATCAACATTACAGGCAAGTTCACACTTTGATCGTAACCCTTTCATACCCAGTTTTTATTGCATTAGATCAATCCTCAAACATTGCATGATTAGGATCTAATTAAATTGTGGGATGGGAAGTAGTTGAGGTAGTACCTATTACCTGTTTAATTATCAAACCCTTGGGAGTTACTATTACGTTATGCTTACCCTGCCATGCTATGCTCGTAGACGTGGATTGAGTTTTGAGTGTATTCCATGACAGATGTGAGATTGTTAATTAATGGTTTACTTAAGGTGGCAACTTAAACACACATCTGGATGGATTGAGGCACCTGGTTATTCCAGGACTTGCCTGTCTAGGCACCTGGGTTTCCAGGATTTGCCTGTTTTTTTATGGACCGCCACCCAGGCTCAAAGGGATCATGAGATTATTCATACTAGAAACTTCCGTGTGCAGCCACAAGCCATTACGGGCTCTGGCATAGTTGACTAAGTCGTGGGAACTCTTATAGTGGTAGACTAGCAGATATAGGGGATGTAGGTTGGTACGGTCTATCACGTCGTAAGGTGCTAGCGCTTCTGAAAGACTATGTCTCGTTCATCCGTTTCTCAAACACCATGCAGTGCAAGAAATCCAACGGAGGAGATCGAGTGTTGTGGGGAAAAGTGCGCAAACCTCTGCAGAGTGTACAAACTAATCATGATTAGCCGTGTCCCCGGTTATGGACATCTTGAGTATCTAGTTCTTGGATTATCCTGTTGATCTCATCACATTACTTTAATTAATTATTGTTGGGTTATTGATGATTACTTTTAATTGGGATTGAGGATGCTGTCAACCATTCTCAATGTTTAACAACCACCATGATAGTTAAATAAATTTATTCCTTTGCAGTAGGGAAAAATTGGCTTTTTCGCAAAAACCTTATAACCATAGAGCTTTTCCACCAGCCGTATATGCATGTAGTGATAGCCATTGTTCATCATTTTCTCTATGGTGTGAATTTGCCAGTACATTCAATGTACTGACCCGTTTCGGGCTGCAACGTCTCATGTTGCAGGTTTTCTTGCGACGAGTAAGTGATACGTTAGGGTTATGACTTCTACACTCAATTTTGCCGTTGGTGTTGATGAGAACCCACAACCTTGTTGCTTCCGCTATATTGGATTGAGGTAATAGTATTTACGTTACTTTATACATGTGATTTACCTCTGTTATAAATCCTTCGAGTACTGTGTGTGTCAGCATACCGATCCATGGATGACACGTAAGCACAGAGACTTGTCCCATTCGGGTCGGGTCGCTACAAGATGGTATCAGAGCACATGTTCACTGTAGGACGTGACCCTAGAAACTGGCAAGCCTATAGGAAAGATTTTTCTCTACAACTTTCATTTTCAAAAAGATCTTTTACCTCTCTTCTCTTCTGAGCTTATTCAAATATTCCCTTTTGGTGAGACCATACACTTTTCCCTTTTGACCACTCGAAGATTCGACTGATGAGACCACTTCAAGGAGGATAAGATATCGGACAACTAAGACCATTCGGAATGGAGAGAATTTTACCATACATTATGATTATGGAAACTACAACGGCTGAAGACTCCGAAGACTAGGAGAAATTGTATGACCTAGGAAGGCTACCCTTATGGAACTTTGCAGACTAAGGAAGCTTTCAGTACCCGAGATCAAGCTGTATCGGAGAAATACCGGAACATAAAGCATTATAACTCAAAGATTTTGTCAAGGAAAACCCTAAGGCAGGAGATATCAACTATGGAGAGATAGCTCATGGAAATGACAAGAGCAGAAACACGGCTATCCATGATGTTATCGCCCGCTTATGCTATTGTCACCGTGCTGAGTTAAGCATACGTATCCATGGAAGGATTGGATGGTAGAAGGCTGATGGAGCACCTATCAGAGAGGAAGTTTTAAACTTTAGATGGTGTATCACCAGGATCTGGAGTGTTACATCAAGAAGTTAAGACGAACCTTCAGGAAGCCGTATTTTGACAAGGAAGTATTTTGAGAAGAACTCGGGACTCAGAAGCTGAGAGTAGCCAAGCTGGAAGAGCAAAACCTCGAGATACCGGAGATTCGTCAGGAACTGAAGGACAGTAGGACCGTGGTTCATACCAAGGATGTTGAAACCCAGAAGTTTGGAACGCAACTCAAGAATATTAAAGGACGTCGCGATAGACTTTGCGACAACACAGATGATCTGGCAAAAGAACTTGAGAAGGACAAGCACGATGGGAAGAAGCCATCGGAGACATGAACAAGACTTGAAGAGTTTGGCGACGTTGACCTTTAGAAGACCAAACCCCTCTTCTATACCTGCGTTAGATGCGACGATTGTGAGTTGTCATTTGTTTGATGTTTTTTCCGACAGCCACAATAAAATCTGTCTTTAAAAAAACCTTTGTTTGTATTGTGTGCATCTCTCTTGATCTCTCTAAATCTCACCCCAAAACCCATGGACCCAATAGATGATGAATGGAGATGAGCTCGTATCTACAGGACCAATGAGTCAATTTGAGACAGACCGATGGATTCAGAACATGGAGGATCATATGGAGAACAACCCCATAGTCGGAAAGGATATGGCCCAGCATGCTCTTCAATGCTTTGTAAGAGTTGCTGTTACTTGGTGGAGGATGTACCAAACCATCAATGGACGGCAAGGAGTAACCACTTGGAAAGAATTTAAGTTGACTTTGCTAAAGTCTCAGTTTGTGTCCCAGAAATTGAAGCCTTATGGAAAGGATATGAAGAAAACTTGTGCATGCAAGCTTTGTGGAGAAATAGGACACAACCATAAAGAACACAAGGATGAATGCCCTATATGTGAAGGAAGTCACCCAGCTGAAGAATGCCCAACTAGGCAGATCACTTGTTTCTTGTGTGAAGGGACTACCCACTACCCTGCACAGTGTCACATTTACCCCATGGTACAAAGAACCATCCAGCAGAAGAAAGAAGCAATGAAAGGAGCCCTTATGGAAAGTTTAGAAGAACCTGTGATGAAGCAAGAGGTGGAGGACACACCCAAAGAGGAACCAATTAAACCCTGCACCAAGTCTTGCTATTCATGTGGAGAAGAAGGACACATCTCCCAGAATTGTATGAATGGGACTCTAGTAGAATTCCCGACTAAGGAAGTAGAGTATGACCCACAGGAAATAGAAGCCCTGATTGGAACAGAAAAGTCCAGAAAGAGAAGTAGATTGGATTCCAAGAAGGATCTGAGTCATGTCACCAGCTATAGGTGCAAGGAGTCAGGGCACTACCTCAGCAATTGCCCAAAAAGGAAGCCAAGGACCCAAGGAGGCTATATAATCCCAAGGAAACCTCGAAACTGGCCAGAAGTAATATGTTTCCGTTGTAATGAAGCAGGGCACTTTGCCAGGGATTGTCCCAAGGATAAGGAGACTTGCGCTAAATAGTTGAGTTAGCAGCAATGTAAATATAGTAGTAGTAGTGAGAACATTTTCCTTTATATTGAGATATTGAGTTGAGGCATGTAATGGAAAAACATGAGATTGTAATAATTTGAGAATCAATAAACTTAGCAATGTTGGTACTGATTTGGATTTTATGAGTCACTCTATGAGGAAAGATGTTGACCATTTTCGAGGATATGGGAAATATGGTCTATGAAATATTGGAGCATTTTAAGGGTGGTAGTACCCTGTAAGAACCGTTGACCCCTGGAAAAGATAAGGATACCCCACTGGGTGGATTTCGGACAAAAGGAATACGAGTTTTGTCTCGATATGTATGATACCCAAGAGTGTGTGGGATGAAATTGGAGACCGTCAGTTGTTGGACCAAGTGTGATCAAGGAGTCAGAAGAGAATGTTAAGCTGATTCGAGATAGACTGAAGGTAGCTCAGTCCAGGCAGAAGAGTTATGCAGACTCAAAAACGCAAGGAGGTAGTCTATGAAATTGAAGACGGAGCATGTCTTCGTGTGTCACCTCTGCAAGGAGTTAAACAAATTTGAGTTAAGGGAAAGTTAGCCCCGAGATTTGTAGGGCCATACCGAGTTTTGGAGCGTATGGGAGAAGTGGCCAACAAGTTGGAGTCACCCGAAGGACTGTCAGGAGTTCATGATGTGTTTCATGTTTCCCAGTTGAAGAAGTGCCATGCAGAGATGGCCAATATTCCCCTGTAAGGACGCTTGACCCTGGAAAGGATAATGATGTTCTACGAAGTGGAGTATGGACTTCATAAGTATAAGTTTTTATCTCGGTATGTGGGATATCCCACGAGGATGAAGAGATGAAGTACTATTGGATATAAAGGAGGTATGATGTTGGAAATATGGATCAATGGAAATTCCATGATGAGTCTGAGTAATCATGTTCTAGTTTGGTGCCAATAGCAGGAAGGAAGACAATACAATTGGATGGATTTTAAGTATACCATGAAGTTGGATGTTGGAATAATGATCAGTTGATGAGTTCAAGGTTGACAAGTGATGAGATGGACCATAACCCACAGGCCCCAGGACCTGCCAAGAAGCAAACACACTCTCGCTGAAGGAAAAACCCTGGAGGAAGCTACGATTTTATCGATAGACGATCTTATAGGAGTTTACGCAAAACCTGAGGGTTGGGAAGGAACGATAGATGTTTGTTTGGCTTGCAGAATCTATGAATTTATCCGAACTTGGTTCGTCGACAAGAGAAATTCTGTAATGCTTGTGAGGATGACTGAGTGTTAGAATGCGAGATTCGCTGAACCGTATACAAGGTAATGATTTGGGTGCGGGATGGATTGATCACCATACCGACTTACTCTTATTGTTCGCCTTGCTATGTGGGATGGTAAATCTGAGTGACTTACCTATAGTAGAGAGACGACGATATTAAACCTTGTTTGAACCTTAGATTGGTATAGCAATTTTCCCCTTGTACAAGGCAGTTTTTGCCAACCGTAGGTTATACGGTGAGGATCAACCAGACCCATTTCCTGCAGGAGAAACCATAAATTGTTGACCACCATGAGATATCGATAGTTGTTTAGTATTGGCGCCAGACCCGTCACCTAAGAAGACCCAATATCGGAATAACCTTACCAAGAGGAAAGGACAAAAGAATTCAGGAAAAGGTTATGCCACTATCGGAAGAGCCCAGAGAAGGAATTACCCTTACGATCTGAGAAGACCGACACCGTCAATAATAAGGATGGAGTATATGAGTTTTGATGGAACCGTAACCATGTTTCTAAGGGTGGTAGCACCCTAGACCCTTTGTGATGATCGGTGGATTTCAAGAAGACCCCCAAACCCTAACCTTTTCTTTCTAGCCTCTCCGAATCTCGAGGACGAGATTCATTTTAAGGGTGGTAGGTTTGTAACATCCCAAAATTCTAAATTTTGGAATGTTATAATAAATAGATAGATTTGATTGATTGTTTGATTGATTGACTGAAAGTGAGTGAAATTCGAAACTCTTTGAAAGTTAAATGAGAGGGAATAAAAGGACTTTCCCAAATTTCATTTTTGCTTTTATGCTCTCCGTGAATTCAAACACTTTCATCACAAAACCCTAGAGAGAAGATGACATGACTTCTTCCATTTATTTAAATGACAAGGGGTGTTGAAAATATTTGAATTTCATTTGAAAATATTTCCAAATTCTGAAACTTTATGCAACTCAATGATTTTCACGAGCGAAGATAAAATGACTTCTTCAAAAACATATGAAATATGAGTTGGGAGTTTCAAAGAATTAAATTCAAAGTCCTTTTGGAATTATTTTTCAGTTTGGAGTTATGTGAGTTTTATTCAAATTATTTTCTCCAAAATTAAAATATATGGAAATTAGGGTAACATGATTCCCTACATGAGAAAATTGGAGATAAATAAATTTGAAATCATTTTCGTATTTTTAAAATGATCTTTATTTGATTTTAGTAGGGCAGTAGCACTCTTTGAATTATTTGAATTCGCGTGGATTTTATTTGACTCTATAAAAATGTTCACGTTGTAGAAAATCTTTTTCTGAAAATTTTGATATATAATATGCCTATATATAATTGTAAGATTATTTTGTTATTTCGCTTTTCCTTCTGTTTCTATTTAAAAAAAACTGTACGTGCAGCCCATATTTATTTATCGCCTACATGCGCAGTATAGTAGCTTCTGACGCCCATTGTTTTTTTTCTCTCTTAAATGGGCCAGGCCCAGCCAGCCTTTTTTATTTTTTTTACTTAGGCCGATTTTGTTAAAAAAAAACTGCAGGGGCAGCGTGCGCGGCCGGCCGAGGCCTTTAGGCCCATCCGTCTCTTTTCTTCTCTGTTTCGTATATTTTCGTCTACATTTAGTCCCACATTGCCTAGCTTTTGACCTCTAAGCCATTTTTTCACCAATAAATATAGACCCATAGAGCCTTCAAAACTCATCCGATTCGGGTTAAATCAATATTTTGGTTTGACTAGATTCTTTAGAAAAAAAATTCCTCTCCGGCGCCCGAGTTTTGGGAATTGTCTTCTCTCTCCGAAGTCATCTTTTCTCTGCCTTATAAAGGTATATTTCTTTGTTCTTTTATATACCTCCGTAGTTTATTATTTTTTAGACTAATACGATAGAATAATTAGATTATCAATTAGTCTACGTATTTATACATTAGACCTGAGCCGTAGCTATTTTTCTTCCGTAAAACAGCTTGGCCCTGATTTTTCAAATAGCCATAACTTTTTACTCGTTCATCCAAATTAGACGAAACCAACGCCCACTTCTTCGTTACGATCTCCTCTATCCAGTAAAACAACTTAAACATGTTTTTGAAAATTTAAAATATGATTTCAAGCAGATTTGAATTTGAATCTTCTTTTGTTCATAACTTGAGTTTTACAACTCCGTTTTAGTTGATTCTTTTTGCTAATCGAAGCTCTTGACCTAAACTTTATGATAGGGCCAAATTCACATAATTTTGGTACTGTTAGAAATTGTTTTATGTTGCAAGAGTTATTTGCTTGGTTTTGATGTTTTCCGAATCGTCTTCTTCGATCTTTCCGATCTTTTGAGTGATTTGTTATGTGTGGTTACTATTGCTTGCTTACGATAGATTGTCCGGAGTGTGACGAGTAGATCCATCAAGAGTTTTGAGTGTGAATCATCTTCATCAACATTACAGGCAAGTTCACACTTTGATCATAACCCTTTCATACCCAGTTTTTATTGCATTAGATCAATCCTCAAACATTGCATGATTAGGATCTAATTAAATTGTGGGATGGGAAGTAGTTGAGGTAGTACCTATTACCTGTTTAATTATCAAACCCTTGGGAGTTACTATTACGTTATGCTTACCCTGCCATGCTATGCTCGTAGACGTGGATTGGGTTTTGAGTGTATTCCATGAGAGACGTGAGATTGTTAATTAATGGTTTACTTAAGGTGGCAACTTAAACACACATCTGGGTGGATTGAGACACCTGGTTATTCCAGGACTTGCCTGTCTAGGCACCTGGGTTTCCAGGATTTGCCTGTTTTTTTATGGACCGCCACCCAGGCTCAACGGGATCATGAGATTATTCATACTAGAAACTTCTGTGTGCAGCCACAAGCCATTATGGGCTCTGGCATAGTTGACTAAGTCGTGCGAACTCTTATAGTGGTAGACTAGCAGATGTAGGGGATGTAGGTTGGTACGGTCTATCACGTCGTAAGGTGCTAGCGCTTCTGAAAGACTATGTCTCGGTCATCCGTTTCTCAAACACCATGCAGTGCAAGAAATCCAACGGAGGAGATCGAGTCTTGTGGGGAAAAGTGCGCAAACCTCTGCAGAGTGTACAAACTAATCATGATTAGTCGTGTCCCCGGTTATGGACATCTTGAGTATCTAGTTCTTGGATTATCCTGTTGATCTCATCACGTTACTTTAATTAATTATTGTTGGGTTATTGATGATTACTTCTAATTGGGATTGAGGATGCTGTCAACCATTCTCAATGTTTAACAACCACCATGATAGTTAAATAAATTTATTCCTTTGCAGTAGGGAAAAATTGGCTTTTTCGCAAAAACCTTATAACCATAGAGCTTTTCCACCAGCCATATATGCATGTAGTGATAGCCATTGTTCATCATTTTCTCTATAGTGTGAATTTGCCAGTACATTCAATGTACTGACCCGTTTCGGGCTGCAACGTCTCATGTTGTAGGTTTTCTTGCGACGAGTAAGTGATACGTTAGGGTGACGACTTCTACACTCAACTTTGCCGTTGGTGTTGATGGGAACCCACAACCTTGTTGCTTCCGCTATATTGGATTGAGGTAATAGTATTTACGTTACTTTATACATGTGATTTACCTCTGTTATAAATCCTTCGAGTACTATGTGTGTCAGCATACCGATCCAGGGATGACACGTAAGCACAGAGACTTGTCCCATTCGGGTCGGGTCGCTACACTCGAGTAGGTAAATAATAAAAACAGAATTTTTGATGTGGAGTGCTACTGAGCATAATTTTCAATGTAATTCTCTTATTTGTGGTATGAATATTCAGATCCGAAAGATTCAAGATAAAAGTTTAATATTGACATAAAAATAATAATACTTCAAGCAAACTAACTAAGCAATCATGTCTTCTCAAAATAACATGGCCAAAGAAAGTTATCCTACAAAATCATATAATCTGGCTATGCTCTATCTTCATCACACAAAGTATTTAATCATGCACAACCCCGATGATAAGCCAAGCAATTGTTTCATACTTTAGATGTTCTCAAACTTTTTCAATTTTCACGCAATACATGAGCGTGAGCCATAGACATAGCACTATATGTGGAATAGAATGGTGGTTGTGGAGAAGACAAAAAAGGAGAAGATAGTCTCACACCAACTAGGCGTATCAACGGGCTATGAAGATGCCCATTAATAGATATCAATGTGAGTGAGTAGGGATTGCCATGCAACGGATGCACTAGAGCTATAAGTTTATGAAATCTCAACAAAAGAAACTAAGCGGGTGTGCATCCAACTCGCTTGCTCACAAAGACCTAGGGCATTTTGAGGAAGCCCATCAATGGAATATACAAGCCAAGTTCTATAATGTAAAATTCCCACTAGTATATGAAAGTGACAAAATAGGAGACTCTCTATCATGAAGATCATGGTGCTACTTTTGAAGCACAAGTGTGGTAAAAGGATAGTAACATTGTATCTTCTCTTTTTTTCTCTCATTTTTTGGGGCCTTTTCTCTTCTATTTTATGGCCTCTTTTTTTCGTCCGGAGTCTCATCCCGACTTATGGCACTAGTAGAAAACGGAGCTTTAAAACCGGTTTGTAAGGGCCTTTAGTGCCAGTTATGGAACCGGCAGTAAAGTGTGGGCACTAAAGCCCCCCCCCTTTACTACCGGTTTGGCATGAACCGGCGCTAAAGTGCCACCACGTGGCGTGAGCTCGCGCCCTAGTATGGGGGACCTTTAGTACCGGTTGGTGTTACCGACCGGTACTAAAGGTTTTTTTTTGAATTTTTTTATTTCTTTGCGCCCTAGTATGGGGGACCTTTAGTACCGGTTGGTGTTACCAACCGGTACTAAAGGTTTTTTTTTGAATTTTTTTATTATTTTTTTCGATTTTTAATTTTTCTGAATTATTTGATGATTTAGTCTCTAATCACCTCTCTTAACTGCTCAAGTGTGGATCACTCATTCCAAATCATCTAACTTCCCGACCGGTCACCCATCCCTCTCACTACTCCAGCCCGAGCACGCTTAACTTTCAGTTTTTATTCTCCATCGTTTCCGAGTCTGCACTTGTTGTTTTCGTGACAATAGTAAGATGTCAATCCTATTAACCCTCAGGAGTTTAGCTTGAGCATGAAGTCACACATTTCACCGTTTGAGTTTGAAGTTATTATTCTAAAAAAACAGTAATTATTTAGTAACGCTAATATTTCTTGAATAAGTTTGACCATAGTTTGACCACAATTTGACCATAGTTTGACCAGATTTGACCAAAATTCAAAAAATTGAAATAATTATTTAGTAACACTAATATTCTTGAATAATTATGTAGTAACACTAATATTTCTTGAATAAGTAGTTTGACCATAGTTTGACCACAGTTTGACCAGATTTGACCAAAATTCAAAAAAACTGAGATACTTATTTAGTAACAAAATATTATTGCGTAATTATTTAGTAACACTCTATATTTCTTGAATCAGTTGTTTGACCGGTTTGACAAGATTTAACCAAAATTCAAAAAAACATAAATTAGAGCATATCTTTTTTTCCTTTTACAATTTTGTCATTTCAAAAATTGTCCTAAACCCTAAACCCGGGACTTAAAACATCGGAATCTCTATGGTAAACAGTAAAAACTAAGGGTTTAAACCATAAAACCTAACCCTAAACTCTGAAATCTAAACCCTAGCACTAAACGCTAAAAACGTCTAAAAACGTCTAAAACGCCCAAAAACTCTATTTTCCCTTTGGAATTTTGTGATTTTAAAAAATTGTCGAAATAGAAAATTTGTTGTTTCAGCGGATCAATCTTTTTGTTCTGCAAATTTTGATATATTATATGTATTTTTCTGAATTAGGATGATTTAGTTATGATTTTTTCAAGTTTGAAAATTGCCCTATAGTCCCGGTTTGTGACTCCAACAGGGACTATAGGTTGGACCCCTTTAGTGCCGGTTCGTGGCACGAACCGGTACTAAAGGTTGGCCCTTTAGTACCAGTTTGTGCCACAAACCGGGACTAAAGAGGCTCGTAGGGCCCCGGCCTGACGCCAGCCTGCCACCACCCCTTTAGTACCGGTTCGTGCCACGAACCGGTACTAAAGGTTCAACACTGTAACGCCCTGGATCTGATGCGCCAGGTGTCTGCCAGTTATTCGCCGTAGTTGCCATGCCATGTGCTTGCGTGTTGCACTTTGCCATGTCATCATCTGCATTTCATATCATGTCATCATGTGCATCGCATTTGCATACGTGTTCGTCTTATGCATCCGAGCATTTTCCCCGTTGTCCGTTTTGCAATTCGGCGCTCCGTTGTTCCCCGGTGTCCCCTTTTACCTTTTTCCGTGAGCGGGTATTAAACTTTCTCGGAATGGACCGAGGCTTGACATGTGGCCTTGGTATAACACCAGTAGACCGCCTGTCAAGTTTCGGGTCAATCGGAGGTCGTTTGGTACTCCAACAGTTAATCGGGTATCTGCAAAGGCCTCTTTCTCTTTGCAGCCCAACACCCCTCCATTTTGGCCCAAAACCCATCTAAGTCATCTCCATCTTCTCGGTCGTCGGATCACGATCGCGTGGCCGAAAACCGCTCTCCATTTGGAGCTTTCTAGCCCCCTCTACCTATATAAACAGCTCCCCTCCCGAAATTCGCGGTGCAACCCTAGCCTCCCTCTTCCTCGCGCCGCCGGACATGTCCATCCCGAGCCGGACATGTCCGCCCGCCACGTCGTTTCGACCAATGAGAGCTTGCCACGTCGCCTTCCCCGCTCCCGCAGCCAACCACCGAGCGCCACCTCACCGCGCGCCTCCTCCCGCTCGCGCCGGCCCGCGGGGCCCGCGTCGGGCCCGCTAGCCCGGTCCGCCACCGCCGCCGCTCGCGGAGCGCCCGCGCGGACCGCGCCCGCTCGCCGTCCCTCGCCACCGCCAAGCGCCGCCCCTCGCCCCGCTCGGCCCCGCTCCGCCGCCGCCTGCCATGCCCACGCCGCGCCTCGCCCGCCGCCTTGCGCCCCGCCGCCTCACGGCCGGCGAGCTCCGCTCGCCGCCTCGCGCCTCCCGCTTCCCCGATCTCGCCGTCCTCCGTCGCCGGCTGCGCCGCCATCTCCACCGCCGCGTTCCGCTCCGGCCAGATCCGGCGGGTGGGACGAGATCCACCTGCCCGCCGATCCAAACGCCCCGACCGTCCCGGATCCCCTCCGTCCCGGGTCCTCCCCGTCCTGTTGACTTTTTCCGCGGGGTAATTTTTCCACCAAGTCCCCAGATCCATATATTTTGTTGCATACTTCATCATGCCATAACTCTCTTCGTGTGGCTCCGTTTTGGGAGTATAATATAACAAATTGTTCGCCTCGAAGAGGACATCATTTCATTCCATTGCATCATTTTCATTTGATCTCATGTTGATGCCCGAAATGCTGTTAGAAGAGGGCTATGTGATGTTAGTTTCTGATTCTTATCAGAACATGCACCTTTGTCATTTTTGCCATGATTGATGTGTGCATCCTATGAGGCTGAGTTCTACATGTGTTTTGTAATATGCCATGCCATCTTTCCAGAGGTTTATGCCATGTATTTTTGTGATCTTTGTGGTGACTAGCACTAGCATGCAAACTAGGGTACTTAATGTTGCTGATTTCAGAGACTTAGTATTTTCACTAAGTCCCTGTCTGCTGTTATTTTTGTGCCATGTGTTCATGTAGTTTCGGAGAGATCTATGCCTCTTTTGAGCATGATCAGTAAGGGTGTTTTGAGCATGTGGTCTTGCTCTATCCATCCATGCCTTTGTTTGTAATGATAGAGTCCCATAGCTTGAGTCAATCGAGCTCTACTTTTGCTATAAAATGTTACTGGCAGATTGTTTACATGTTATTCAATTTGGCCAAGCTTGTTGTAGTTGGTCCTTGCATGCTATGATGTTGTTATTGCCATGCCTAGCTTCTATGCCATGTCTTCTTGATGTATGTATGCTTAGTTTATCATGCAATGCTCTATAGTGAGTGCATCGAGCTCGTACACATGCCTACTTGTTATCTGTTTTTGACATGTCCAGTTTTCTACTAAGTCTGAAACCTGTAACGAAACTTGCTTAATTGACATGGGTGTTATTATATTTTCTGATCATTTTTGGCTTATGGTCAGTAAGGGACTTTTGTTAAGTGCTTTGAGTAGATTCATGCCATGCCCTGTTCTTGTAGCATGTTGCTTCATTGCTCTAAACATGTCATCCTGATGTTAGTTTCTGCTATGTTGTGATTTTCACCAAGTCTGTGAACCTGTTATCTTTTGCATTTTTGCCATGCTTGTTTGAACCTGTTGTGGTGTGATTTAGCCGTAGCTCAGTGTTCATCTTTTGTCAAGCATCTTGAGTAGATTACTTTCATATGCTTTGTTCTTACGTTTGGGTGTAGTAGCTTAGTTTCTTGTTGCTTGCTAAGTAGCATCATGCTGTTAATGGCAGATTCTTGTCACTCTTGTTTTACCTGTCATTTGCAAACCGTGCATCCGATTCCGGTGATCTTTATATCGATTTCAACCGAAATCACCTCACCTATCTAGTGGCATACTTGGTTTGCCAAGATTATGCCTTGTTCATCTTTTCCTTCCGGGGCATGCATATGCATTGCATATCACATCTCGCATATCATGCCATGTTTATGTGTTGGTTGTTTACTACGTTGTTTGTTTCTTTCCGGGTTGCTTCTCGCGTTAGCTTCGGTTTCATTCCGGAGTCGTGAGGATTCATTCGACTTCGTCCGTTTGTCTTCTTCATGGACTCGTTCTTCTTCCTTGCGGGATTTCAGGCAAGATGACCATACCCTCGAAATCACTTCTATCTTTGCTTGCTAGTTGCTCGCTCTTTTGCTATGCCTATGCTGCGATGCCTACCACTTTCTTATCATGCCTCCTATATTGTTAAACCAAGCCTCTAACCCACCTTGTCCTAGCAAACCGTTGTTTGGCTATGTTACCGCTTTGCTCAGCCCCTCTTATAGCGTTGTTAGTTGCAGGTGAAGATGAAGTTTGTTCCTTGTTGGAACATGGAGATGTTGTTCCTTGTTGGAACATGTTTACTCGTTGGGATATCACAATATATCTTATTTAATTAATGCATCTATATACTTGGTAAAGGGTGGAAGGCTCGGCCTTATGCCTGGTGTTTTGTTCCACTCTTGCCGCCCTAGTTTCCGTGAACCGGCACTAATGCAAATCCGTTCGAACCGGCACTAATGGTACCATTAGTACCGGGCCAAAATCAAATCGGCACTAATGTGCTTCACGTTTGACCCTTTTTCTACTAGTGTGGGGGAATCATAGTCTCCATCATCCTTTCCTCACTTGGGACAATGTTCTAATAATGATGATCATCACACTTTTATTTACTTACAACTTAAGAATTACAACGCAATACTTAGAAAAAAAATATTACTCTATATGAATGCCTCCGGCGGAGTACCGGAATATGCAATGAATCAAGAGTGACATGTATAAAAAATTATGAAAGGTGGCTTTGCCATAAATACGATGTCAACTACATGATCATGCAAAGCAATATGATAATGATGAAGTGTGTCATAGCAAACGGAATGGTGGAAAGTTGCATGGCAATATATCTCGAAATGGCTATGGAAATGCCATAATAGGTAGGTATGGTGGCTGTTTTGAGGAAGGTATATGGTGGGTGTACGATATCGGCGAGAAGTGCGCGGTATTAGAGAGGCTAGCAATGGTGGAAGGGTGAGAATGCGTATAATCCATAGACTCAACATTAGTCATAAAGAACTCATATACTTGTTGCAAAAATCTATTAGTTATCGAAACAAAGTATTACGTGCATGCTCCTAGGGGGGTAGATTGGTACTAAAAGACCATCGCTCGTCCCGGACTGCCACTCATAAGGAAGACAATCAATAAATAAATCATGCTCCGACTTCATCACATAAAGGTTCACCATACGTGCATGCTACGGGAATCACAAACTTTAACACAAGTATTTCCCAAATTCATAACAACTCAACTAGCATGACTCTAATATCACCATCTTCATATCTCAAAAAAATTATCAAGCATCAAACTTCTCATAATATTCAACGCACTTATAAGAAAGTTTTTACTAATCTTGGATGCCTATCATATTAGCACCACCTTCTCAATTTAAGAAAATTACAATGCTGTTTTGTAGGACTCGCAAAATAATATAAGTGAAGCATCAGAGAACAATAGTTTCTATAAAAACAAGACCACCGCCGTTCTCTAAAAGATATAAGTGAAGCACTAGAGCAAAAACTATATAGCTCAAAAGATATAAGTGAAGCACAAAGAGTATTCTAACAAATTCCGAATCTTGTGTGTCTCTCTCAAAAGGTGTGTACAGCAAGGATGATTGTGGTAAACTAAAAGAAAAGACTCAAATCAGATAAGACGCTCCAAGCAAAACACTTATCATGTGGTGAATAAAAATATAGCTCCAAGTAAAGTTACCGATGGGCGAGGACAAAAGAGGGGATGCCTTCCGGGGCATCCCCAAGCTTTGGCTTTTTGGTGTCCTTGGATTTACCTTGGGGTGCCTTGGGCATCCCCAAGCTTAGGCTCTTGCCACACCTTGTTCCATAATCCATCAAATCCTTACCCAAAACTTGAAAACTTCACAACACAAAACTTAACAGAAAATCTCGTGAGCTCCGTTAGCGAAAGAAAACAAAACACCACATCAAGGTACTGTAATGAAATCATTCTTTATTTATATTGGTGTTAAACCTACTATATTCCAACTTCTCTATGGTTTATAAACTATTTTACTAGCCATAGATTCATCAAAATAAGCAAACAACACACGAAAAACAGAATCTGTCAAAAACAGAACAGTCTGTAGTAATCTGTCACTAACGCAAACTTATGGAACTCCAAAAATTCTACCAAAATAGGACGACCTAGATAATTCTTTTATTGATCTACTGCAATTGGAATCAGTATTTATCACGTTCTGGTGTTTTTTAACAATTGTTTTCGTGAACAGAAAGTTTCTGGAATTTTCAGCAAGATCAAATAACTATCATCCAAGAAGATCCTATAGGTTTAACTTGGCACAAACACTAACTAATACACAAAACCACATTTAACCAGAAGCTAGATGGATTATTTATTCCTAAACAGAACCAAAAACTAAGAAACTAAAATAAAATTGGGTTGCCTCCCAACAAGCGCTATCGTTTAACGCCCCTAGCTAGGCATTGATAATTTTAATGATGCTCACATCAAAGACAAGAATTAAAGCACAAAGAGAGCATCATAGAACACGTGATAAAAAACATCTAAGTCTAACATACTTCCTATGCATAGGCATTTTATAAGCAAACAAATTACCAAGGCAAGCAAAAACTAGCATATTCAAGGAAGCGGAAAGAAACAATAGCAATCTCAACATAACGAGAGGTAATTTAGTGACATGAAAATTTCTACAACCATATTTTCCTCTCTCATAATAATTACATGTAGGATCATAAGAAAATTCAACAATATAGCTATCACAAAACATATTCTTAACACGATCCACATGTATGCAAAGTTGACACTTTTCCAAAATAGTGGGATTAACATTAACTAAAGTCATGACCTCTCCAAAACTACTTTTATCAAAAACTTCATAAGATTGAACATTCTCGAAATATATGGGATCTAAAGTTGACACTCTTCCAAACCCACTTTCAATAATATTGCAAACACTATTATCAATCTCATACTCATCATGGGGCCTAAATAAATTTTCAAGATCAAAAGAAGAATCACCCCAATCATGATCATTGCAACAAATAGTAGTCATAGCAAAACTAGCATCCCCAAGCTTGAGGTTTTCTATGTCATTAACACAATTGACAGTAAGATAATTTATAATAGCATCATTGCAATCATCATTTTTATTCAAAGATCTATAGTGAATAACTTCATAAAGCACTTCATCATAATTTGCAGATTCACTGTTTTAAGGCAAAACCTCATAAAGATAATCTAGTGCACGAAACTCACTAGAAATTGGTTCATCATAATTGGATCTCTTAAAAAGATTGGCAAGCGGATGGGGATCCATAAACTCTTAGCAAGCGAAGATGCAAGCAAAAAGAAGGCACATGGTAACACAAGATAGAACGGAAGAAGGGCGAAGAATACAGCAAAGGTGAAGTGGGGGAGAGGAAAACGAGAGGCAAATGGCAAATAATGTAATGCGAGGGATAAGAGTTTGTGATGGGTACTTGGCATGTCTTGACTTGTGCGTAGACTCCCCGGCAACGGCGCCATAAATCCTTCTTTCTACCTCTTGAACACTGCGTTGGTTTTCCCTTGAAGAGGAAAGGCTGATGCAGTAAAGTAGCGTAAGTATTTCCCTCAGTTTTTGAGAACCAAGGTATCAATCCAGTAGGAGACTACGCTCGAGTCCCACGCACCTACACAAACAAATAAGAACCTCGCAACCAACGCGATAAAGGGGTTGTCAATCCCTTCACGGTCACTTACAAGAGTGAGATCTGATAGATATGATAAGATAATATTTTTGGTATTTTTAGTATAAAGAGTAAAAGTAAAGAAAGAAAAATAAACGGCAATAGAAATAGCTTGTTGGCGGAAGATTAATATGATGGAAAATAGACCCAGGGGCCATAGGTTTCACGAGTGGCTTCTCTCAATATAGCATAAGTATTACGGTGGGTAAACGAATTACTGTCGAGCAACTGATAGAACCGAGCATAGTTATGAGAATATCTAGGTATGATCATGTATATAGGCCTCACGTCCGTGACAAGTAGACCGAAACGATTCTGCATCTACTACTATTACTCCACACATTGACCGCTATCCAGCATGCAGCTAGAGTATTAAGTTCATAAGAACAGAGTAATGCTTTAAGCATGATGACATGATGTAGAGGGATAAACTCATGCAATATGATATAAACCCCATCTTTTTATCCTCGATGGCAACAATACAATACGTGCCTTGCTGCCCCAGTTGTCACTGGGAAAGGACACCGCAAGATTGAACCCAAAGCTAAGCACTTCTCCCATTGCAAGAAAGATCAATCTAGTAGGCCAAATCAAACTGATAATTCGAACAGACCATCAAAGATAACCAATCATACATAAAATAATTCAGAGGAGATTCAAATATTGTTCATAGATAATCTTGATCATAAACCCACAATTCATCGGATCTCAACAAACACACCGCAAAAGAAGAGTTACATCAAATAGATCTCCAAGAGAATCGAGGAGAACTTTGTATTGAGATCCAAAGAGAGAGAAGAAGCCATCTAGCTAATAACTATGGACCCGAAGGTCTAAGGTAAACTACTCACACATCATCAGAGAGGCTATGGTGTTGATGTAGAAGCCCTCCATGATCAATGCCCCCTCCGGCAGGACGCCGGAAAAGGCCCCAAGATGGGACCTCACGAGTACAGAAGGTTGAGGCGGTGGAATTAGGTTTTTGTGGGTGCTTCTGATGGATTGGGGGTACGTAGGTATATATAGGAGGAAGAAGTAGGTCGGTGGAGCCACGAGGGGCCCACAAGGGTGGAGGGCGCGCCTAGGGGGTAGGCCCGCCCCCTACCTTGTGGCCTCCTTGTCTGTTGCTTGACGTCCACTCCAAGTCCTCTGGATCATGTTTGTTCCGAAAATCACGTTCCCGAAGGTTTCATTCCGTTTGGACGCCGTTTGATATTCTTTTTCTGCGAAACACTGAAATAGGCAAAAAATAGCAATTTGGGATGGGCCTTCGGTTAATAGGCTAGTCCCAAAAATGATATAAAAGTGTATAATAAAGCCCATTCATCATCCAAAACAGAATATAATATAGCGTGGAACAATCAAAATTATAGATATGTTGGAGACGTATCAGACCACTAAGGCCGTATTCTTCAGCGGCCAGGACTTCGGTCCATCTATCATTGAGCAGATCTTGGTCCGCTTGTAGCTGCAGCTACTTCCTTTCCAGGCTTCTTGCAGTGGCTATTAGCCGGCGTTTGAAGTGCTCTTGCTCGAGAGGTTCCTCAGGCACAATGAAATCCTCGTTGCCGAGGCTCTCCTCTTCCTCGGAGAGCGAAAGATAATTACTATCCTCTAAGTCTCCGTGTATGGCCTGTTCATCAGGGCTAACTTGCCCATTTTCCCAATCCTCCTGTTCGGAGGTTACCTTGACGGGGTCTTCATTGTTTTCGGCATCGTCCGGAATATTATTTTTTCCGATGCCCGTATTGCAGTCTTTGGAACGATGTGACTTTGAGCGGTGTCGAGGAAGCTGGCGCTTAGGCTGTCTCCCAGGAGGTTTATCCTCAACTGGATCCTCTTTGTCATCGTCGTTAGTTTTTTCAGGCATGTCCACCATGTGTACGTTGTAGGAAGGAGTGGTCGTCCGTCGTCCAGTGAATGGCGGGTTTTGGCCTTGCTCCTTGTCGGCATCATCGTGCGTACTGACAATGGCTTCGGAGCCGTAGTCAAGCATGTCGGTTAAGTCCTCGACAGCGGCTATGAAGTGGGTGGCGGGTGGGAAGCAAAATTCCCCATCATCAGCCTCAAGTTCGAACAGTACATAGTTCGGCTGTGAGTCCCCCGCCAAGGACAAGTTCTTTAATGAGTTCAGCAGATCGCCCAAGGGCGAGTGCTGGAAGATGTTTGCGGCGCTGAACTCGAAGATCGATAAGCGATCAAGTTCGGTATCCGCGGACTCACATGGTTCGGAACTTATACCCAGAGAAGTGTCTGGATTTTGGTGATACGAGTATTGCGTGAGGTTAATTCCATGTGCAGCTCCAATGCCAGTGAATCTGTGATCCCCATGGTGGGGTTGAACCTCCAATCCTTGGATGCCACAGTGAGCTCTGGATCTAAAGCCGGAGTGGTCACAGGAGCTATCTCCTGGATGCGGTCTGACGACGGATTTAGGTCATGTTCGTCAAGGTGGGCGGGAGCGGGCGTTGCGGTCTCGAATCCGGAGAAGATCAAATCTCCACGGATGTCCGCAACGTAGTTCAGACTCCCAAATCTGACCTGATGGCCAGGGGCGTAGCTATCGATCTGCTCCAGGTGGCCAAACGAGTTGGCCCGCAGTGCGAAGTCGCCGAACATGAAGATCTGTCCGGGGAGGAAGGTTTCTCTATGGAGGTAATACCGTACTTACTGCTTGATTGATCTTGATGAATATGAGTATTACAAGAGTTGATCTACCATGAGATCATAATGGATAAACCCTAGAAGTCTAGCCTTTATGACTATGGTAATGAGAGTCTCCTCCCCCGGACTAAGTCCTCCGATTTATATAAACACCGGGGAGGATCTAGGGTTACACCAGGTCGGTTACAAAGAAAGGAATCTACATATTTGGTCACCAAGCTTGCCTTCCACGCCAAGGAGAGTCCCATCTCGATATGGGTAAAGTCTTCGGTGTTGGTATCTTCACAGCCCATTAGTCCGGCCCATGGCTAACAGGCCGGACGCCTGAGGACCCCTTAGTCCAGGACTCCCTCAATAGAGTCGAAGAGATGATCAAGTGGGTGGGTGCGAGATGGATGAAGAGAGCCATTGAAATTGTGTGTGTGCAAGTCAAAGATATAGGGCGACTGGCCTACCAGAACGTCAGAGGGCACAAAACAAGTTTGTGTGTGGCAGGGAGACATGATTAGAGCGCTCGATGTATCGGTGTGTGTGGGGGGGTGGGGGGAGGGGGAGGTAGAGGCCTAACTAAAGAGGTAGAACAACTTGTATATGTGTTGAGAAGGAGAGACCCAGCTATGTCTTGAGGGAGATGGGTCGCATTCATACATAACTGAAGGACGGGAAATAGGTTGGGACAGAGAGAGAGAGAGAGAGGGAGGGAGGGAGAGGGGTAGAGTGCTGGATGGGTGATGGAGTTGCTTCTCGAAGATGGTCGGAGAGGCCTACTAGACAAACTGAGGGTAGAACAACAATATTATTAGTAAGAGTGGGATGTGTTTCTGTGTGTGTCTGTGTGTGATAGATCTGTCGGGACACATGCATGGATGATGAAGGGGAACCATGTGTTTGCCAAGAAAACCTAACTAGATCGGTAGATCAATTGTTGTTTGTCGGAGGAAGGGAGAGACATAACTAATGAGGTAGATCGATCGACGCATGGGGAAAACGAGTTAAAAGGACCTAGCTAGCTATATGTATAGCGGGAGATCGGTCGGTGTACATCCATTTTTTAGAGGCAAATAAGGCCCAGCAAGACGGATAGACAGAGAGAATGGAGCTAGGAGGTGGTGGGAGAGGCCGAGCTACTAGCTAGATAGGGGGAGGAGTGTGCGGTTGTGAGATCGATGAAAAGAGGGGCGAGAGTTTACACGTGTGTGGGACCGTATGAGAGACACGAGGCATGGACACAGAAAGGAGGAGATGGAAGGTGCGTGTGTATGTAAGTTGTAGGCAGACGCTAGAGAGCTTTATCGATTGGTGTGTGTCGGAAAGGAATTGTGGAGACTGTGGGAGAACGACCTAAAGAAGAAGAAAATGAATGTGGGCGATGGATAGAATGCTGAGGGAGGGGGAGGGCGAGGAGGGTGTGTGCACGCACGAGAGAAACTTAGTGCTAGCTACAAACACTACAAAAAAAGACACATCCGTGACATTTTGGGCCAAACGGAAAAAAATTCTATCATACATATGACACTTCTATGACGATAATTGTGACAAAACTCGGTATCATCATAGATGTGGTGTGCTCCTACTTCTATGACAAAAAATCATGACAGAAAATGGGCTTTTCGTCCTGGGCGGGCCGGAGACGCAGCTGCATGACATTCTTTGGGCCATCCATGACGGAAAAAACCATGGTAGAAGCAAGGGCGAGGAAAATTTCGGGGAGTTCCCGATTACGGTGGGAGGTCAGGGGCCGAGCGATGCGCGTTTCTCTCGTACACGTACGCGCATGTGTGCGAGGCGTTGGCTCTAACTGAACCCGAGCGAGGCGTTGGGCTCTAACTGAACCCGAGCGCTTGCACTGCAGGCTACGCATTACTGAACCCGAGCGATCGATCGATGGATGTTAACTGAACCCGATCGAGCGATTCCTTCTCTACTGCTGCTAACTGAAGCCGATCGATTGGATGAACAGTAAGCGTTGCGGGGGGGGGGGGGGTGGATGAATAGTGAGGGGTGGCGTTGCCTCTGGATGAACAGGACCCCGTGGTGTGGAGGGCTGGATGAACAGTAGACGGTGGAGGGGTGCCCGTGGAGGGGTGGTTGAACAGGACCCCGTGGTGTGGAGGGCTGGATGAACAGTAGACGATGGAGGGGTGCCCGTGGAGGGGTGGTTGAACAGTAGCCAGTGGAGTAGTGCGCGGTGGAGGCTGGATGAACAGGAGCCCGTGGAGGCTGGAGGAGGTCGACAGTAGCCCGTGGAGGCTGGAGGAGGTCGATGGTGGAGATGAACAGTATCCCGTCGAGTCCCATTTTGCGGTACGCCACACCCCTCCCGATGAACAGGACCCCCTTTTCGACCGTAGGAGGTCCGTTTCGTCCGTTCTGCGGTACGCCACACCCCTCTCGATCAACATGACCCCCATTTCGACCGTAGGAGGTCTATTTTGTCCGTATTGCGGTATGCCACACCCCTCCCGATCAATAGGACCCCCGTTTCGACTGTAGGAGGTCCGTTTCCTCCATTTTGCGGTACGCCACACCCCTCCCATTCAACAGGACCCCGTTCGGAACGTCGGAGGTCCGTTTCCTCCGTTTTGCGGTACGCCAGGCCTCGTTTCCATCGCCTGTTCCGTCCAAGCCCTCCTAATGAACATGACCGCACATTCCGTTCTGACCCAGCCGGTTGGCTCCCACGCGTTCCGTTGCCTCCCGATGAACACGACGCATTCCGTTGCCTCCCCATGAACATGACGCATTCCGTTGCCTCCCCATGAACACGACACATTCCGTTGCCTCCCCATGAACACGACGACGACGCTGTTTCTCCGTTCTGACCCAGCCATGTACACGAGCCCTGACCGTACGTATGCGCGAGTAGGCGTTCGAGACCGCGCCCGTATGTACACATGCGTGGCCTTATTTTCTTTCTTGCACCCTGGCCATTGTACGTACGTGTACATGCTACGTGCGCGCCTCTACTACAATACGTGCGTGCCTCTACTACGACATGTGCGCGCCTCTACATCGACCACTATATATGTACACGTTCGCGACCAGAATGACAACGCTAGGCATGCTTCGACCAGGTGGGTCCCGACTGGCAGGCACTTCCTTGCGTGCGAACATGTAGCTGGTGGGTCCCAGCAGTCAGAGGGGCGAATCATTTTTTTTGCCCGTACGCACTTCCTTGCGTGCGAAGGTGTAGCTTGGGTCCCAGCAGTCAGGGGGAAATGTTTTTTCACGAAATATGGTGGCCCGTCCGGTGGAGGAATAAGGAGGCACTTCCTTGCTGCGGCCGTGGACCCAGCTGTCAGCCTCTCCACGTAAAGTCCACGTATGATGGAAGCCGTTCCTTGACCACGTTTACCACGCCGCGCCGAGAGCACCAGGGCGGTGGATGACGGCAAGGCCTAGGAAGGGGATGACGCGGAGCCGGGGAAGACACGGTAGTGGATGCCCACTTGTAGAGGAGTAAGAGGGTTCACTGGTTCGGTGCGGTGTGAGGCTGCCGTCGACGCAGAATAACAGAGGGTGTGGGTGAGTAGAGGGATGGCCTGGCCAGCGGTGGGAGTAGTAGGGGTCGGTGAGGCCTCCGCTGCATCGGAGCCGGCCACGGGAGGAAGGAGCACGAGGCACGACCGGTGCTGCTTTGGGCGGCTGGAGCAAGAAGACCAGATGTTAAAGAAGCACTACGGCCGTTGGATGGACATCGTTCGGTCACTCGAGCTAGAATCGTGCATATTGACTAAGTTGACAAAGCCCTCCGTCCCCATCAACTTAGTAGGCCCACAAGTCAGCCTTCCACTATACTGGGTTCTAGCTAACAAGGGGAGTATTCTTTTTTTTTGCGTAATAAGGAGGCACTTCCTCGCGTGCGAAGATATAGCTGATGGGTCCGAGCTGCCAGCGGCGGTAAAGTTTTTTTCGCGAAATACAGAGGCCCTTTCGGTGGGTCCCTGATGTCAGGTGGAGGAATCATTATTTTGCGTGTAATAAGGAGGCATTTCCTCGCGTTCGGCCGTGGACCCAGTTGTCGGCCTCTCCATGTACAGTCCACTTCAGATGCATGTCGGTCGTTGACCACGTTGACCAGGCCGCGCCGAGAGCACCAGGGCGGTAGACGACGACGAGGCCTAGGAAGGGAACGACATGAAGGCAGGGAAGACTCGGCAGTTGTTTCGCACGCGGAGGGGAGTACGTCTGTAAAAGGGTTTACTGGTTCATCTGCCGTCGCCGGAGAATAACAGCAGGTGTGGGTGAGTAGAGGGATGGCTAGGCCAACGATGGGAGTATGGTGGGGCGATGAGGCCTGCGCGGCAGCAGAGCCGGCCGCAGGGACGAGGGAGCAGGCAGTCCCGCCGGCGCTTGTTTGAGCGGCTGGAGCAGGAAGAGCAGAGATTGAAGAAGCACGACAGCCGTTGGATGGACATCGTACAGTCACTGGAGCTAGAATCATTCATATTGACTAAGTTGACAAAGCCCTCCATCCCCGTCAACTTAGTAGGCCCACAAGTCAGCCTCCCACCATGGTGGGTCCCAACTAGCAGGGGGAGTATTCATTTTTCTGTGCGTAAAAAGGAGGCACTTCCGGTGGGTCCGAGCTGACAGCGGGGGGAACGTTTTTTCGCAAAATACGGTGGTCCGTCCGGTGGGTCCCATCAGTCAGGGGCAAACATTTTTTTCGCGAAATATGGTGGCCCATCCGGTGGGTCCCAGCAGTCAGGGGGGAAACATTTTTTCTGAGAAATACTGGTGGCCCGTCCGGTGGGTACCTGCTGTCAGGTGGAGGAATAATTATTTTGCGCATAATAAGGAGGCACTTCCTTGCGGCTGCCGTGGACCCAGCTGTCAGCCTCTCCACGTACAGTACTCTTCCGATGGAAGTCGGTCGTTGACCACATTTACCACGCCGCGCCGAGAGCACCACGGCGGTGGACGACGGCAAGACCTAGGAAGGGGACGACGCGGAGCCAGGGAAGACGCAGTAGTGGATGCCACGTGGAGAGGAGTACGAGGGTTCACTGGTTCGGCTGCGGTGTGAGGCTGCCGTCGCCGCAGAATAACAGCGGGAGTGGGTGAGTGGAGGGATGGCCTGGCCAGCGGTGGGAGTAGTATGGGGACGGTGAGGCCTCCGCGGCAGCACAGCCGGCCACGGGAGGCAGGAGCATGCGGCACGACCAGAGCTGCTTTGGGCGGCTGGGGAAAGAAGACCAGAGGTTGAAGAAGCACTACGGCCGTTGGATGGACATCGTTGACCAAGCTGCGCCGAGAGCACCAGGGCGGTGGACGACGGCGAGGCCTACAAAGGGAACGACACGGAGCCGGGGAAGACACGGCAGTGGCTGCCCACGCGGTGGAGAGTACGAGGGTTGACTGGTTCGGCTACCGTCACCGGAAAATAAAAGGAGGTGTGGGTGAGTAGAGGGATAGACGGGCCAGGGATGCGAGTATGATGGGGCCGTGAGGCCTGCCCGGCAGCACTGCCGGCCACGGGAGGCGGGAGCAGGCGGTTCCGACGGTGCTGGTTTGGGCGGCTGGGGCAGGAAGATCAGAGACTGAAGAAGCACGATTGGCGCTGGTAGAGTTGATTGTTGACGAAGTTTCTTTTTTGAGAAACCTTGTGTACGCATGAACTTAGTAGGCCCACAAGTCAGCCTCCAAATCTGTGGCAGACAACATAAAGCCCATTTGCTATTTTTTATAATTTGCATCCCATTTGCTAATTCTTAAGTAATTTATTACAGCCCATTTTCTGCCCAGGACTACGGTCAAAAAGTTCAACCTTATTTTGCATATTTCGGTGTAGTCTGAACTGTTGTAATCCTGAAATGATAAACATTTTTTTAAAAACATATTGATTTGCCAAAAAAATCGTTTTGTTTTTGTAAGCAAATAAGACATGGGACAATTGAGTTGGTTTAAGGGAAAATCAGTGGTAAAATAATCTGCGCTGGGTGGGAAAAACAACAAAAATAAGGATGTAAATATGAAAAGGGAATTTTATGTGTTTTCAATATATTGATACGTGTATATGAACTAGCAAAACTATAGGTAGAGACTAGAAAACGGATGTAGGACATGCGTTTCAAGAGGAAAATAGAACTGGGCTGTGTGTTTGATTCAGTAAAAAAACTGCCTGCGGCTGTTGTAAGACAAAATATAACTAACGCCGACGGGCTAGAGGCCAGTAGATACCTGCTGGATCTTTATGCCCCGTCGTCGTCATGGGCTGGGCCTGTTAAAAACAAAACCAACCCTGGGCAGTCTACAGCCCAGTTGAAACTTGCTCGACCTGAAAAAACAATATACGTGCTCAATAAACGAGAGAATTCTGCAAGTACAGACTGATAACTGGGATGTAGCACGGATATTTTTTTTATCGTGATAATAAGTGCATGCAGTTGTTTCGAAAAAATTGGAGAACTGGGAATTTGAACGACGGGTGCTTATGCTACCCATCAAATAAAAATCAGCTGCCTGAAAATTCATTTCGAAACAAATGATTCAGCTTTATATCCACGTCGACCCTCGGCATGATGGTTGGAAGCAAATGCAAGTTCATACCAAAAGATAGTTAACAACAATACCAACTTGCGGACGACAAGGTAGTACAACTACCAATACCAAACTAACTTATAGTCTTTTTACTCCTGGCCCTAGTGTTCGTCTTGTAGAAAATCTTGCAGAGGACTAGCTCCTGCTCCTTCTCTTGCTCCAGGTCCCCGAGGTGGTACTGGTGCATCACCCAGTTGGTCCTCTACTGGTTGAAGTTCTTGTTGGTGTGCAGCACCAGAACCTTTTTTGATGCCCGTCTGTCGGCCGTTGACCATCACCGGCAAGGTATTGCCGGTCTTGTGCCACATAGCGTGCATGCCGCACTCCGACTGTATCTTGTGACGCGTCCACGTGCCCCTTTTGAACACCCTGGAATTGCGCTGGAAGAAATGCTTCCTTAGGCCACTCAGTGCACTACACAAAAATACACTTCCGTGATGATACGTGTTTGTCACAGTAGGTCGCATTTTTTGTCATGCATGTACATCCATGACAAATTTATGACAGAATCAAGATAGTCATACATGTGCTGTCGTAGAAGTGTTCCATGACATTACCAAAATTATCATCATGGAAGTGTCCACTTCCATGACGATAAATCATGCATCACAGAAGTGATTTCGTCAAGGGTGACCGACACATGGCATCCACCGTAACGGAACGCCGTAAGCTATCGGGTCGGGTTTTGGATCCAATAACCCGTTAACAGCCCCGACCAATGGGGATTTTCCACGTGTAAAATCATCATTGGCTAGAGGAAACACGTGTCGGCTCATCGCTGGGACAGATGTCCTCTACTCATTGGACAGAAGGCGCCTATGATACGTCGACACGTGGCACGGCCCAACAGAGGCCCATTCCTGTGAAAAGGCCGGCCCGTTTGACTTGGTCAAAAGGTGGCAGGCCGGCCCATGGAAAGCCTGTTAACGGCTTGTTCGCATATAGCCCATTTACAGCCCGCTAACCCAAGGCCCGTTACGCCCTATTCGAATTAGGCCCAGTAGCGTCATCTGGGCCATCCAATATGATTCCAGCTCGTTTTCACTTCTGTCCCATGTTTGGCCCATGACGTCTTTCGGCCCATATGAGGCCCTTTGTAACTCTTGGCCTATTAATGGCTCGTGGTGAAACTGGCCTGTAATGAACAGTGTATCACTTTACACCCATTAACGGCCCATGGTGAAACTGGCCCGTAAAGAACAGTGTATCACTTTATACCCATTAACGGCCCGTTATTCCGTGGGCCGTCTCCATCCCATGTTATCTTTCGGCCTTCTTAGAGCCCATTTATCCTTGGGCTATTTTCCAGCATTCGTTTACTTACAGCCCGTTACTGTCATTTTCTGCTTGTGGGCCAAATTCAGCACGTGGTTACAGTCGGCCCGTTTGTGGTCCGTTAATATGTTGGGCCGTTTTCATAGCGTCATCAAATACGGCCTATTAACGATGGCCCGTTATGGTCGGCCCATGAACGGACGATTCCAACTCTAGCCCGTTTATAGCCAGAATGCGGTCGGTTTGGCCAATGTTTGGCCAATTGATCATACGGCCCGTATGAGGCCCATTGATAATACGGCCTATAGAAGGCCCATTGTTTCTATGGCCCGTAGAAGGCCCACTGTTTCTACGGCCCGTGGAAGGCCCACTGTTTATACGGCCCATAGAAGGCCCACTGTTTCTACGGCCCGTAGGAGGCCCAGTGTCACTACAGTAAATATTAGCCCATGGTTATTGTGGCCTAGTTTTAAAAAAAATAGGTTATTGCAGCCACTAGCAAACCGCAGAAAAAGAACTGCACTGACTACAAGCAAACAAATAAACAAGACAACAAGGAAATAAACAAGCAAGCAACTTACACTAGGCTATCACGGCTATTACACATATTACATCCACTGGGCATCAAAGTTCGCCACCAGTGCAAATATAGGGAACACAACAACATATAAACGCCGCAACAAAACAAGTCCAGAACTGAAACACTTTAGAAGAGCTCAAGAAACAATATCCTGGGTACCCATAATGCTGGCAAGATGCTTAGCAAGCTTATTAACTTTCTCTAGTTTGGCGGTTAAGTCCTCCAGCGCTTGCTATTGCACCAGAAAGTATGCATCTGAATTCTGCAGGGACTTCCTCAGTCCTTTGGCTTCCTGTCGCATAACATCTGCTCGATGTCTTTCAACTTGAAGTTGAGACTCAAGAAGCCGAAATGATTCAGGCAACGAGTTCGAAGAGCTGGTGCCAGCAGTGGTAGCCAGTAACTCGAACACTACATCAAGACAGGACTTTGGGGTTGTCTCAGTGTCTTCAATATAGTTTTCATCATCTTTCTTGGAGACCAACAGGGATGTCTCACTATCTTGAACCTTATCTGCATTACTTCCTTTACCATTGCATAACAGGATACTCTTCTCCAATATTTTATCCGCGTTCTAAAAGAGAAACAAACGAACACATCTCAGGTTTACAATGTAGTATATGAAACTCATTTTGGTAAACCAGTTCAGTAGTAAGGTGGACAGGATAACAACATGAAACAAACATATATCTATGTAGTATGGTCACTGTATGGTCTATATCATTCTAGTTTATGTTGCCAAATCAAGATAGATACAGTTTGAATCATATCTATTTAAGACAAAGCAGCATAGACAGAATGTAAGTGTGGAAAACTGCACAGCAATAACAACACTTGTAATGTGCATGGCATGAGAACATAACTGTTTATTCAATTGAAACTAAAATCAACATAGAGCAAGTTACAACAGCAAACAGCCAAACACGTTGAAGAAACAGGTTTAAAACATACCTGTTGCGCCATTGGAGTTTCAATTGCATCCTTCAAATTTGAAATTAGTTGGTATCAGTAAATACAGTGATGCAAGAGCAAAGTAGTATGAACCATTGCTACGGAACCTGGCCTGAGAACAATTCTTCTTCTGCTTTAAGCGTTGACTTCGGGTTCGGAGTGGTGGTCCTCATGATTTGGGCACTGCAGTTGCCTTACTAACTGCTCGTGTTTGGGTGCTCTATGGTGGAGACGGTGCTACGTCAACGGGAACTGGGTGTCTATCTACTGGGGTTGGGGTTAGAAGGGGTGTAGCTGGTTCTCTGTCCAACTGGGTAGGCGTACAATCTGCATGACTGTGGGTTATGTGTGGTGGGGCTGGTTCTTGGGCAAGTACAACCATGGTTCTATCTTCATCAACAGGTAGCACGATCTTTTCTGAAGACCATGTTTTTACTCCCACAGATACTGCCATCACTCCCTCCAATTGAAATGGCTGATAAAAAAGAAAAGTAATTGAATGTACAGACATTGTAAGATAGATAGGTGCAATGGATAGTAGGGAATAAAACAGGGCATGAAATAATTCACATTTATGTTGTCTAAGCAAACAGAATAGCAGGACATAATTTCGCATATATGATGGCTAATTAAACAGGACAGCATGACACAAGTTCACATGTATGATGGCTAACTAAACAGGATAGAATGACATACTTCAAAATATGATGACTATGTAAACAGGATGACATGATATAACTATACGATGTGTCTATTAAAGTGGTTGGCATGCCATAAATCACAAACATGCCATCAATGGAAACATGATGGCATGATATAATTCACGGATAGAATGACATAATTTAAAATATGATGACTATGTAAACAGGATGAGATGATATAACTATATTATGTCTTTAGAAAATGGGTTGGCATGCCATAATTCAGATACATGTTGTCTATGTAAACATCATGGCATGACATAATTCAAATATATGATTTATATACTAAGGAAGTGAGCAGAGGGCAATCGCATATATGATGTGTCAACTAAGGAGATGGCATTCAATATTGTGTATATGATGTAAAAACTAAGCATTGCAATACAACATATGCATTATATGAGTAATATAACCCTGCCAAGTTTGAGCATACACCTCAGGGGGATAATAGGACTGGTCATCTATCTCTGAATCCTCCTCTGAAGAGCTATCTGTAACCAGCAAGATATCTGCTTCAGCAGGTAGCATTGTCTGCTCTAAAGACCTTGTTTTCACTCCAGATTTCTCCATCACCAATTCAAATGGATGATGCACAGGAAGAGCAGTTGAATATACAAACATTGTCGACAAAAGCAATGAGAAATACAAAAAAAGGACGTCATGATATAATTCACATATATGACGCTTGCCTAAACATCATGGCATTGCATAATTCACATACATAATTCCTTGCAACAAGATAACATTGCACAATTCACATATATAATGTCTTGCAACAAGATGGCATTGCATAATTCACATATATGGTAATTAGACACTAAACAGGTGGCATTCACACAAAGCATGTCTGAACTAAGCAAATGACATAGCAATGCAAGATACCGTACGCACGATATGAGCAACATAACCCTGCCAAGTTAGGGCATGCACCTCGGGGGGGGGGGGGATAAGACTAGTCATCTATCTCTGAATCCTCCTCTGAGAAGCTATCGGTAACCAGCAAGACATGCGCTTCGTCAGATAGCATTGTCTGCTCTGAAGACCTTGTTTGCACTCCATATTTTTCCATGACCATGCCGAATGGCTGATGCACAGGAAGAGTAATTGAATGTACTAAAATTGTTGACAAATTTAACACGTAATAAAAAATGATGGCATGATATAATTCTCATATAAGATGACTGGCTAACCAGGGTGGCATTGCAAAATTCACATATATGATGCCTGGCTAGACAAGATGGCATTGCATGATTCACATATACGATAAAGAAACTAAACAGATGGCATTGACACAAAGCATGTCTAAACTAAGCAGATGACATCTTTAATGTATACAGTAAGCAATGCAAGGCACCATATGCATGATATTACCAACATCAGCATGCCAAGTTAGAGCGAAGACCTCATGGGGTAAATAGGAGTGGTCTTCTCCTTCTGAATCCCACTCAGAATAGTTATTTTCCTCTTGATTACGATCCGAAATGGGTGGAGGGGGGCTGCCTTTGTGCCCACCATGGAACGACGCCTGCATGAAATTTTATTGCCACGCAAGGCTCGTCTCTTTTGCTCTACATGATCAGTTCCATTGTGTACAATAACTGGCTTGCATAGGAATAAAACATAGTGAGATTATGTAAGGAGTGCATGCACAAATCCAGAGTGATGGTAGCAAACTGTGGATAGACCCAAAACCAATGATAGCAGGCAGATAATAGCTTTAGTTAAAAAATACAGATAATGGCTCCTTTAATGTTTGTTTGCACCCAACATGAAACTCATAGTAGACACCGGAGATTAACCAGATAGTAGACAGATAGTACTGAGTGCTGCCCCAATATGTACCACACAACCATTTAAAAACTCAAGTTTCCACATTAGTTTGGACCTAACTTGGAGTCTAATAGGTGAACACGACGACAAAGTAGCATGTCATCATATTAAGCGACGCATAACGTAAGCAGACACGGAAGAGTTCGACCTCTCTTGCGGACCTGTGTAGTCCTCAAGGTCATCTGCTCAGTTGATGATGGTAATGCAGTTGCTGTGGCTGCCGGCGGTGGGGAAGAAGATTTGAGGCGGCGAAAGATAGTTTGGAGAGCGGATCCATGCTATGGTGAACCCTCCCGTCGTTGGAGCAGCTGAGCTGGGGTGGAACACAGCGCCGCAGGAGCAGGACAAACCACACAAGGTTTTCTTTGACACATATCTGTAACAGAAGTAATTGAGTAAGGGCTTGTTTGAATTTGAGGATTCTAACAATGCAGGGATAAGAAATAGACATGAATAGGATAGGGATGCACGTGCAAAACAGAGAATTTAAAAACACAGGATTTCTGCCAATCTGGGTGTTTGATTCACAACAATTGGAAGATCACAGGATGCAAAAAAGCATGGTGAGATTAAGTCAAACCATAAGAAAATGTATGGTTATAATGCTATTATGCTACTATCTCTTAGTCTTGTGCTTCATGAATAGGAATATGAAAAGGAGGAGAAGTGGAAATTAGAATTCCTACGGTTTTTCTTTCAAGGAGACACTAAAGGAACAAATCCTACAGTTTTCCTTTGCTCCATTCCTTTGCACCAAATTCATGAAAAGTAGTACCATAGGAAACTTTCCAATTCCAATTTTTTTCATTCACTTTTCCTTTCAAGCACTGGCGATTCTAGTAGGCAGGCTTGAGCAAGGAAAATCCTATACTAAAAAAATGTTTGTGTGCTACTTCTATTACTTCGGACCCAGGCCACTGCCATACTAGCTCAACTCCCAGGCCCATCGACAAATGCACAGCTCAAACGCGCAGAGATAAATAATGATGGCGTTCAAGAGAGTCCATCACGGATAGCCGATTTAAATGCACAGCTCAAACACTGCCATACTAAGTTGCCTGGTACCTCACTGCTTGTCATATAGTAGGATAAAATAATCGTATTTCCTGTTACTACGAGTGCTCAGTGGACAATATATATAACATGTAGAGTAAAAAAGAGATGCAACAAGTGTACAACCTCTTTGGCGAAGCCATGTCGATCTCAGCGTGATTGGGTTGGCCGGTGAGGATGCTCTGGCTAACTTTGCTGTCGGAGGAGGGGAAGAAGATCTTAGGCGTCTGGAGATGGAGCCCGAGGTACTGCTTCGCTGTGATGGAGGGTTTGGTCGTTGGAGCAGATCCGGTGAGTTGTACGACGCCGAGGCTGAAGCGGGACAAGAGAGACAACGAACAAAGTTAACCTAAGTGGAATTCTAGTAGCATCTCCAATGCATGACGTATAATACATAACCACAAAGTGCTAGATGTAAAATACATCAGCCGCTCATCTCTGAACTTAACTGTCGAAACTGAACTTAACTGTCGAAACTGAACTTAACTGTCGAAACAGAACTTAACTGTCGAAACTGAACGCACTAGCAAGATGAGGCTACACGTTGGTCGACTGACTTTTTCATCTCTCGTCAGTCGATTTTGCAGCCGTTGGATACGAAATCAAGGGACTGCGGTTCATCTTCAACCTCCACCCCCCTGAGCCGCCAGCCACCACCGGCCAAACAGCAGCCCCCCGCCACCCGCGTCCGGCGGTGCGCCGCCCCGCCCGCCCCGAAAACACTCCCCACCGCTGGTCCGCCGCCGCCCCGGCCATCCCTTTAGGACCCTCCGTGCCGAGCTTTTTTCTCCGATGATCCCCACGCCAGCGCCCCGCCACCGCCGCGCCACCGCCGGCGACCACCACCCCCATCCTGAACCCTAAGATAGATAGTGGGGTACCTCTCCGGGGAGCCCCCCTCCCCACTGCGTATTGTTCTTCCTTCACCCCGGCGAGCCCCCCCCCTGAAAATCGACTGACCCAAAAGTCGATTAAGTCGACTGAAGTGTAGCTAAATCAGAGCAGCATCGCAAGAAAGAGCAAGAGCGAGAGCAGCAGCGCGGGCAAGAGCTATAGCAAGAGCAGACCAGGCAGGGGACCGAGAGCAAGAGCAGAGCAACAATGTGAGCAAGAGCTAAAGCAGCAGCAGCTACTACTGATGTGGATGTCGCCGCCGAGGGAGCGGCGTCGTGGAGGAATTGGCCGGTGACGCCGCCGTGGATGGAGCCGCGCCGTGTCGGCTCGGGACCGAGTGCCGGCAGCACCGTGAGATCGAATCAAGAAGAAAATGCGGCGATTAGTGTACAACCCCTTTGGTGGCGCCCATTAGGCCGCAGCTTCATCCGAGGAAACGGTGATGATGATGCTCTTCCGGTGGTGCAGGTGAAGACGGCGGTGTGGGAATGGAGGTGGCACGAAAGACGAGGGGAACGTCGGGGCAGCTCCTTGGAGGTGGAGGACGGGGTGGCTGAACCGGCGGGACGATGAGATCGACGATGGATCCTCATCTGGTACGGTGGATGAGGTACGTCAAGGTGTTGTTGTGGACGACGTCGTCGGGGAAGAGGCTCCGGCTGGGTGGCGGACGGAGCAGGGTGTGGGGTTTCGTCGCGGGTTTTTGCGGCCTCGGTGTACGAATGGGTGGGCGGATGGGATGACAGTGGGGAACCATGGCTTAGAGACGCGCTTGTCCAAAATGCGGGGTAAGTTACGAAAGTACCCCCACCAATTTGAGGCGGTTCTTTCGGTTCAGGGGTACAACGGGCATTTCGTGTGTCGGGATTTCACAGGAGGTGGGAGTTTTCGCGCGCGTTGTAATTTCGGAATAGCAAGGCGCGGGTTGAGATGGAGGGAGTTGTCGGAGCACAACGAGACAAAGATATATCTTAAATATTTCAGGCTAACAAGGCGCGAGTTGTAGAGGCGAGAGTTTCGCAGCATGATAGACAGAGACGCTAGCTTGAATTTTTGCCATAACAAGGCGCGGCTTGAAATTTCGGAAGAACAAGCTTAACGTGTACCAAAAAAAAGACAATTTGCACCTCAACACGCACAACACGCACACAAACACCATTTAGACTAGAGTAAGGTACACGTGCATTGCACGCATGAGATTTCTCAACCAAGTTATGAATAAATACCACATTATAGCATGCAAGCTTTGATTCATATATGCATGATGCTTAAGTTCAACCATGGAGTCTTCTAGATTATACATGTGGCGAAATCTGGTGGAATCTAGATGATATCCAACGGCCAGTAGAGCTCAAATTTGCCATCTTTGGACCATCGGATTCGCCTCATCCAACGACCATCTTTCAAAGTTAAAGTTACCCGCACACAATATAAAAAAACATAATATATATATATGGCTATAGATATAGATATGTGATGCGAAAGCCGCCCATCATCTCCAATTAGAATAGTGTGTCCTTGCACGGATGCGACGTGGCCAAATGATGTCTGCCATCGGTATCTCAAATTCAAATCAGTCTGACCTTGTTCAATGTGTATACATTACAACATGCTCGTTTCCAAACCACACCGCGCAGATCTCCGTTATATTCATGCATGCATGGGTTTCAAACATCAGGATCTCTTATTCAAATATTTGAATTCAACTTTACATTGATTATGACCTCACCTATTCTTTTACAGCCACACACTAGTCTTCTCTTTATAATTGTACCACTAACTTTCTCTCGTGCATGCATGCACACACACTACCAGTTGGCATTATCCATCGCACGCATGCAATCTTTTTCTTTAGGTCGGTCTCGCATGAAGGCACACACCCACACACATCCCCCTCTCCATCATATCAGGCATTCTTTATCTCTCACGCGTGCATGCGCAACGATCGATGTTCCTCTATGTATGTGTGTATATAGCTAGGTCTTTCATAGTTTTCCACACAAACCGATCAATCAATATATCCAGTGAGGTCTCACCCTCTTTCCCACGTCCACATCGATCAATCTATACCTCTCTATATAGGATTAACATATATAGCTAATACACCCACATTAATTATATATCCAACGTCCCCCTCTCATCATCCATGTCTTCCGCTTCATCTCTCAGACGCGTGCACAATTGCGAAGACAGGGGGCAGTAAGGGCCCTGCCGCCCTCCCCCCTAACATCACTATATATCGAGGCTAATATGAATGTGATCATTAGACAATTGCTGCTAAAATGGTTTAAGTTCATGAATTGACCCTCCTCGTCAAGGATTAGCAATGCTTGGCCCCCTAGCTCATTTATTTTTCATGGCTCCGCCACTGCGCACAACAGCGCACGTGTTCGCCTCCTCTCTCTAAATATCGATCTCGCACTTGTGCATTCCTTCATAGTCTCCCTCCACTCGGCCCCTCGCACCATCTTCTAGCCCCCCACCGTATTTTTCCACATGTACAATCTAACAGACTCCATGGTTGAACTTAAGCATAATGCACAAACCTCAAAACAACATTGGTTCTCTTTTGTTCTAGAATCTTCCGTATCATAACTGCCCAAACTTTTTTCCTAGTTGAATTGCCATTATTTGTTTTTACTTTATGCTTTACAACGCACAATTCCATGAATCATAAAATAGATTAAGGGCTTCTTTGATTCAAAGGATTCTCAAAGGAATTTTGGAGGATTCTAATCATTAGGAATTTTTCCTATCTTGGTTGTTTGATTCGTAGGATTGTAAACCATAAGAATTTTTCCATATGATTCATTTGCACTAGATTTCATAGGAAACATCCCATCCACTCAAACCTCTTTGAAAGAATTCTGCGTTTTTCTATCCACAATTAAACACTCGTACAATCCTGTAGGATTCAAGACGACATTCCACTATAATCCCATGTTTTTCCTATTCCTGCGTTCCTAGCTTTTTTATAAAAACTAATTGATTTTGAATGAGATGAACTATAAGAATTGAACGAACGACTACATCAGGCATATATGACTCAGAGCTTACATGCTATAGTGTGGTATTTATTCATAATTTGGTTGCAAAATCTGATGCGTGCAATGCATGTGTACCTTACTAGTACTTCGAGTATGTGCAAAACACATAAATTAGAATACCAATGGCACGCTACACATTGTCTCTCTTGCAGTTCATGAAGCCACGTGGCACATGTGGAGGCGTTGTCGCGACCTCGTTGCATGGATTGATCACAGTGACGTGTTTCTGGTTCCAAAAGAATGTACTCGTCCTCCCTGAGCCATACTGGCGGTACATGCACGAAGTGAAGATGTGCACACACCCGCCACGCGCGCACTCATTCCCTCGCACGCACACACGGGTACACGGGCGGACGCAATTTTGTACCAAGATCCACCCCATGCGATAATTTGACGCGTGTAAAGCCGTTCACTTCATTGATGGTCAATTAATACAGTGCATGCAAATTGAGTGGATGTGAGGGCGGAAGAAAGACATTATTACTCCACTGCGCGCATGCGAGTAGTTAAATCGTGGGTTGCTAGTAGTACTTCCATTGGTCTCCTTCGTATTTTGTGCCAATTTTTGACAGTAACATAATATTTACGCATTTGAGCAGTGTAGTACTTGAAATTAATGTTCCGCTAAACTCATCGGGAGCCGTTTCGGGCCTCGAAACCAAAACCATCAATTAATCTTTACCTTGTTCCCATCACATTCGAAAGCCTGCTCACACCTACTAGTACGTACCAAACCTGAACGTGTTCCCACTATGCAGGTATTAGTACTAGTGCTAGTACTTAGGTTATAAAAAGGGGAACTACCTAACCGAAAATTACTCTACCTTTCCTCCTCATAAGTGCTTCTTCTTCATCCATCGTTGCCATGGCCGGTGAGCAGAGCTCTAGGTCGAGAACTACTCGTAACAAGGGAGCGGCAACCAAGGCTGCAGAAAAAAAAGAGAGGGCTCGCCGCCATGCAGAGATCTCGAAAGATCTCTCATGGGCACGCGATGGCTCCCAGGAGTGCCCTAGCCGCGAAGGCGAACATGCCGAGCCGGCGGAGCTGGAGTCGTTATCCCTCAACGGCATGCCCGATCAGCTCAATAAGCACCTCAATAAACAGAAGGAGTTCATCCAAGGTTTGGTGGAGTTGCTGAAGGAGAGCCTCGACGACATGCCCGCTGAGCTCAATCAGCAGGGGGAGTTGACCGCCGGCTTGGTGATGCTGCTGAAGAAGAGCATTGCCTCGGAGAAGAAGGTGACCGGCGAAATCCTGCGACTTCAGGAGGACAATGCGAAGCTCTGCCACGAGATCGACCTGTTGAAGGGGAAGCAAGCCGGCTAGAAGAAGCTGCATGAGAATAGTAGTTCCTCGATGAAGATGTTGCAGGCCCTCGCTATGGAACAGAATGAGGAGTTGGCGAAGCTCCGCATCGAGCACCCGACTGCTGTCAAGGTACGTAATGCGGCCGTGGAATAGATGATGAAGGCTCGCGTCGAGAAATCCCGCGTCATGGACAGAATGAAGATGATGGCGGAGGAGACGCTCAAGGAGATGGAGGTCGTGGAGGCGATGAAGAAGCAGTTACGACTCTGCGACGAATTAGATCATTTGGGGTGATAATCTTCCTTCTTCTTTTGGTCCTTTGTTTCATCTTTTGCTTCGGGTGTTTCGCCGCACGTGTCACGTTCTCTGCGAGGCATGTATAGAACAATGGTTTTTTTAGGGAATGAATAGAACAATGCTAACAATGAGATGACTAGCAAATTAGATCATTTTTTATCGCCATATGGCACTGGGCTGCCGTGTTTCGTGCTCCTCCGTCGCAGTACTACTCCAGTGGAAAAATTGAGTATACCGCACGGTTCTTTGCTCCTCCTTGATCAGGTCGTCGGCGCATTCATACGAGCAGTCAAATCACAAGGCCCCGCCTTTCAGCAGTAATGAGCCTTCAAATCACAAAGGCCCTCGCCTCTCGTGAAACCGACCAAGCTAGACTGCCCCGCCCTCTAGCCTTTTAAAAAATGTATACTTTTGTACAGCAGTAGTATCGATGGATTGTGCCATGGAGCAAAACTTGAAATTAAAAAAAGGTGGTACGTATAGAGAGCGCTCGTCGCCAAATTATGCATATAGTACTATTAAAAATGATGTGTCCCGTCAACTCGCAGAATGAGGAGAAGCTTGCTTAGTACGCCGTCTACCCCGCCCACGGGCGTGGTGGCTCACAAGATGAGGTGAAGCTTTAGACTCCTCCCAATGCTCCACATTGTACATGTGCTAAGCCTTCCACGTAGGCAAAAAATCAGATGTGGCAAGTTATTTAATAGGAGAGAGATGAATGCGGTGACCCTAGGAAGAAACAATGCTAAGCGCGTGAACCTAGGATAAACATTTAAAGAAAGGGAGCCCACCAATACATGAAGAACTTTAGTTGGTAAATTATTAAATAAAGCAAGCTTAGAAACCATAAGTTAAGCACCTATGCATTGGGGAGTATAGTTACTAAGCTATTTAATATGCTTAGCACCTCATATAAGCACCCATGCATTGGTACCAGCCTTACGCCCGCTCCGTCGCCCACGCGCGCAGTGGCTCGCAGCATGAGGAGAAAAATTTACTACTCCCTCCGTTTACTCCTCGTC
This sequence comes from Aegilops umbellulata, assembly GCA_032464435.1. NCBI lineage: Eukaryota > Viridiplantae > Streptophyta > Magnoliopsida > Poales > Poaceae > Aegilops > Aegilops umbellulata. Next base: position 64,361,935 of record CP136060.1, on the reverse strand, counting down.
CCTACTACGTACTTTGGTTAGTACTCCCTCTATTTACTTATACAAGGCCACTATAAAAAAATACATTTTGCATCTATACGAGGCCACAAATAGTAATCGAGACAAAAGTTACTACTCCCTCCTTTCCAGTTTATGGCTCAATTTCAAAATCTCTCCAACCAAGGTAGACGGTGAGTGGTCGAATTAATTTCGTAGTTTGCACAAGTAATTAGTACACTCATTTTTCTCAAGAAGTTATGTTTATCGAGCCATTAATTAGAATGAATGCATGAATGACCACTAAATTTCCATGAACTTGTACATGCATTGGTTAGTTTCCTCTTGACACTGCTTGCGTCGGGTGATCTAACGCACCTCGAAATCCAACATGTAATGGTACTACTACTAGTATAGTAGAATTGAGACTTATCAAACGGAAAAACGAATGTTTTTTAGATGAGCCCTATAAACCCTAGTGGGTATGTACTCCGTAAAAACAGATTTTTCCAAAACTAAGTCGCTCCCTTTCATGAAGTCTGTAGTATACTCCTCCGTCGATGCTCCCTTTCATGAATTATGTACTTCCTGTCACCTACATGTGGGACATATAGCAACCGGGTCGACGTGTCAAGCACCAAATAACAGTGCAGAACAGCAGGGGGGACGCACCCCACTCGTACTGGCCCAGTAGTAGTAATGAGCAATGAGACATCAAATCACAATGCCGCACCTTCCCAGACGGATGAAGCAACCATTATTTCACACTTCGGTTCGCCATCATCTCAAACCACGTAGTATTGCTTCTGCCTCAAGAGGGACATGCGCATCGCCTTGGTACATCATGACACATGGGACCACATGACAGGCCATGCTCCCCCGCCGATCGCTCGGTAAAATCACCACATTTTTACTATACTTCCTCCGTATCGGTTTACTACAGGGCATGCACGTCGTTCTAGGTTGAGAATTTAACTGGCTATATATGTGATGAACAGTACCCTAGCCTTTTAAAAATGTATACTTTTGTACAGTAGTACTATCGATGGATTGCGCCATGGAACAAACATTGAAATTAAAAAAAGGTGGTACATATAGAGAGTGCTCGACGCCAAATTATGCATATAGTACTATTAAAAAAGCTAGCACGTGCTTAATTGGGGTGCTAAATTCTATTAAAGAAATACTAGTAGTATGTACATACTGAAGAGTTAAAGTAACGAGAAGAAACATAACATAGTTCATCTGGGGGCTCAGCACAACACACCCCTCAAATTAAACTAAGCACACCTAAAATTAAACTATGCAACTAATCCGGTAGAAACTGCATTAGAAGTTTAGAACCACCATGAGCAATGACACTGCCACCTTACTCGGAGTCCTCGTCCACGTCCTTGACTTCGTCCTTGTCCCTATTCCTCTTGGCCGATACTTCTTTGCTTGAACCGCACACTTGGCTGTTGCTCTTCATCCAACCCTTGTAGATATTGAAACAAAGGTAGCCATCCATTGCAGCATAGTGGATGTGGTCTATATCTAGTACATTCCGCTGCCATGCATGACGATGAAACGTGTAATGAGGTTTCTCCAGTTTACGGTACGAAGGATGAACCATGGCTCCTCCCAGGGTCAGCATTGAAGGCTGACGAGAGGGCACCAGCCGATTCTTCTGGAGGTCGAAGGGGTTGCCTACAACGAGGCCTATCCGACGCAGGACTTCTTTGCCGTTACCAAAGTCTACAGTAACAAACTTGACTAGGTTTTTCTCGAGGAAGTCCTTAAAATCCTAGCATTCAACGTCGGCATGGCATATGTGGAAGACCAAGCATAAGTCATGCACGCAAACCTGGATCACGGCGGGCTTCTTCCTCTCTTCATCCTTTAGATCCTTCTCTCGTCCCAGGACTGTGGTGTACTCAACATCTAGCCCAGCGACCCACTCATCATCTGAGTCTTCGAACAAGCGTCTGAAGCGAGAAAGGCATGCTTTCACCCTCGCGGAAGAACGGGTGTAGATGACGTCGAACTCATCGCCGGTGATGGTTCTAACCTTGTACTCACCATCGATCGGGGAGATTTGGGACGCCATGGATTTGGGAGGAGGGTTAGGATTAGTGGAACTGCCGTAATGTGAATGGACGGGACGACTAGGAGCGAACCGCCGTAGTATTGAAGGACGCGCGGGAACGAGTAGGAGCGAACTGCCAGCATGCAAACGCTAGGGTAGTGGCTTTCCATTATCCCATGATACGGGCTTCCGAGAGCCCTTGGATCTGAGATCGAACGGTTGCATGGCGTGATTCTAGACCTATGGGTGAATATACTATCCTGGAAGGTTATTCTGCAAATTTTCAGCAACTTAGCATGCGGCCGTTTGATCTCAGATCCAAGGGCTGCCAGCAGCCCGTATCGTGGTTGCACCTACCACGACCGTCGCGTCGCTCGTGCGGTCGCGCCATTGGAGATTTAACACAGTGCGTTAGGCTATCTGATGTTGGCATGTCATACATAGTCATCACTTAGTCACTCATACTACAACAAGGTTGGCTATAAGGTTGGCTATAAGTGTATTTTTTACTCCTCTCTATCTCTTTCTTCGTACTCCCTCCGTCCCATAATATAAGAATGTTTTTGACACTAGTGTAGTGCCAAAAACGTTCTTATATTATGGGACATAGGGAGTACTAGTATTTATTGCATCTGCCAAGGAGTGACCTCTTCCAATGAAATGGTGTGGCTAATTTTGCTTCATTTAATTAGCTATAGACTCAAAATTTTCTTTTCACCTAGGTACACATGCTTAGCACCGTTTCTTCCTTGGGTCACCAAACTAGTCTCTCTCTTCTTGATTAACTTGCCACATCCGACTTTATGCCTATGTGGCAAGCTTAAGCACCTGTAGGAGCAAGTAAAAGTAAGTACAATAGTGCCCTTTACATGGCATTTTTGCATATGTGGAGGAAAGAGAGGCAAGGAAAAAGTGGAGAAGTGGGCTCTCATGCAAGAGCCAGCCTCTACTACATGGAGCATTGGGAGAGGCACCTGTATGGAGGTGGTCAGGAATCGGGAGACTCATGCCAGTCGTAGCGCCGCAGTTAAAATGATAATGGCAAGTCAAATCACGGGGCCTCACCTGTCCAGCAGTAACTCGCTGTCAAATCACACAACCCTACATTTGCAGCAGGCTACTCCCTTGTTTTCTCGCGTCTCTGTCGAACCGACTAGGCGGAACTGCCCCGCCGCCTACCGCGCAGGAAAAGCCCCGCCCTCGACTTTGAAATAGTATACAGTATACTAATTTTGTATCCATGGATTGCGCCCACGCCATGAAGCAAAGCGTCTAGAAAACGGCGGTACACATGTACGGAGTATACGGCACACCCGTCGCGTTCGCGTCGCACCCCAGACGGTCGGTCGGTCTGGCACGCTGCTCTCCAATGGAACGCACGTCATATTGCGTTTGCACACACATGTGGGACGGCAATTGAGAACCGACCATAGGCACACTCCTCGGCCCCGGAAGTCTTGTGACTTAATAGAAGAGGGAGACGATCGATAGTACTAGAGAAGTGTTGTACTACGTTAGTGCCTGGAGGATCCCTGCAAGACACGGAAGATCAGTCCGTCCATGCATGTGACCAGACTCCAGCAGACACGCCTGGATTGGCTATCGTCTACATATCGTGCAGGATGTGTTGTACATGGTTGTAGTTGTGGTGATAAATCTAAAAAAAGGTTTCTTGTCATCTCGCAAAATTACGTGCCATGTGCTTCGGATCACTGCGAGGGTTAAACAGCGACAACTGAGTTGGGATAGTCATTGGGGGCACATGCACGAACAGTGACTACTCGGCTGCCATCTAGGTCAAGCCGGCTATGTTAATTAGGACATCTATCGACGAACCCCTTTTCTATGAGTTTATCTTTAATTTGAGCTTTGTTCCTCGTCTAGTTTGTCCGTCGGGATTCATGTTGTCTCCTTTGGGCAGTGAGGTTATGATTTCTTGTCATGTGGCATTTTTTCGTGTTATATGTTATAATGCGGCGCTTCAGATCAAAATGACGACAACTGCGCCTCCGGACCACATGCATGAAGACTTCTCAACAGTCAACGAGGTCAAGCCGGCTCCGGTAGACAAAAGAAAACTAGTACTACTCCACTATATAGGCAGGAGCCTCCACGCTTGCTTGCTAGTGTTGCTCTCTTCACACTATATCGGCCTCTCCAGATCTAAACACGACAACGGTGGCCACTCTCTCTCTCTCTCTCTCTCTCTCTCTCTGCTCACCGCTGGTCACAGATCCAGCCAGATCTTCTCTGCCGGGGAAGGTGAGAAGGTGCAACGTTCACGCGTTCGTCCTCGGCGACGGCTCTTACCCACTGCTGGGCGCGTCCGATCAACCTGCCTTGCCGTTCTCTCCCTAGAACTGCTGGGGAGGGAGGGCCTCCGACCCCTTCTTCCTCGCTGCCATAGTGTGGGCAGATCCGGCCTCCCGCCGCCCACCTAGCGACATCCCGGCGACCATCAGGTATAACTTCATTCAAAACCGGCCTTGCTCTACTTCCCGAGCTCCTGACATTGCTGCATTTGTATCTTTTACTATTCCTCAGGCCCCCTCATAGATAGGATTGATCGGCTGTTCGAAAACCACCTAATTGTTTTATGTTTAAGAGGTAAAACTAGTTCATGCACTCGAATCTAGTACTACTTGGTTCAAACAAGGAAGAAAGGGGGTGGGGTGGGGGATGATTTGTTACCTGAATCTAGGACTTTGTTGAAAGAGGAAATAATGGGGGTGAAAAGTAGCAGAGACTCGCTATCCAACTGGTCTCTAGGTCTAATAGGGAAATAAAGGGAAACGCAGTACAAACTCAATATAAAACCGATCTATTGGTTGAAAAAGGAAAGAAAGTGGGGACTGGGGGACAAGTCAACAGAGTAAGTCCAGCACTAGATTTGCTAGCCTCACACAGTATAAGGTGGATATACCAAACAAAAATGGGACCAACCCAGATATCCAGTTCTGATGTTTGTTACCCCGAGCCACTCTTATGTAATGCCACTGGTAAAATCTAGCAGTCGCACTGTTAAAAGTAAGGACACATTAAACCAATGTTGTTTTCAATGTAATGCCTCCATTAATATGAATCAATGGCACTTCTTTACATGTCCTGCTAAAATTTCCCATTAAGATAAGTTGGTTCTTTTCGTTAGAAATGCAACTGCCCTGGTCCGCCTACTCTCCCGTGCCCAAAGTAATGTCATATTTAACAGTTGTCATAGTTAATACTAATACCCGCACTAATATCTAGCAATGCCAGTGCTTTAGAAATTGCTACTGTCCTTGTAGGATTGCCATTTAGATAAGGAACATGCTTCTTTTCATTTGATGCATGTTTCATCACTTGTTAGTCACCCTCCTTTCCACCTTTTTTGTGTAAACAGAGATATACATTTCACGCTCGATCTTAGTTGAACTGCACAAATGATATCCAAATTATAGTTGAGCATTCCAGGAGCTTCACAACGAACCTTGATGTTGCTCAATTTTATTGCAACTAATGAAGGCCCTGTTTGGATACTCTAACACAGTTAGAGTTAGAGTTATTTTCTAACCCACTCTAACCCAAATAAGCACCTCCCCACAGGGATAGTTGGGTTAGATGGAACTAACCCAATCTAACCCTCCCTGTTTGGATACTTTTGGGTCATTTGAGCCCCCAACTAACCCAAACTAGCTCTAACCCTATGATCCAAACAGGGCCGAAGAAGAAGCTGTCGGCGTTCTAGGAACGGGGGTCCCCAGACTTGCCTGCCTGCGGCCTGCGGCGTGGCTCAAAGGGGGCCCAGCACAGCCCATCTTCATCAACACGGACCCAAGACCCTCACGAGGGGCCAAGCCTCGCGGGGCGGACGACGCGGAGCTTCCTCAGGCACGGCCTCATCAGGCTGGCTCGCGAGGAGGCGGAGAGATCAAGGCGGGGTACCTCACGAGGTGCCCATGACGCAAGCCATGACGACCAAGGGCGCCAGGCGGGTGCCAGCCCGCGCAGTGTCGTCCCTTTCCTCTTTGGTGCAAAGGGAGCAAGCGCAGGCGGGAGGATCAAGCAAAGGCACCCATTTCGGTGCAACGAGACCAAGACCAGCTCCGCGACAAGGAGGAAGTCACTGTGGAGCCCAAGCCAGCGTCATCACCAGAGCCTTTGACAGGCGAGGACCAACTTTAGTCAGGATAAGTGTACCAGATGTTCCCCTTCAAAATGGCCAATTGTTGGCGCCCTTCCCGCTCAATATTTGGGGAAGAGGCCCAGGGCCTTTGCCTATAAATAGGACTAGCCACCCCCGGGGTAGAGGGATCTAGAGACCGAGAAATCTAATCAGCTAGGATCCAGAGAGAAGGGCGACTGAACCCCTCTAGCAGTTCATCGCCCCAGCCAAGAACAGACCCTCGTGAGGTTGTTCTTCCTTGTATTGTTCATCATCAGCCCAAGAGGCAATCCACCACACCACAACACTGGAGTAGGGTATTACACCACATCGGTGGCCCGAACCAGTATAAACTCTGTGTCTCTTGTGTTGTTCTTCTGGTAGCTTAGATCCTTGCGAGGCGGAGGGGTACAGGTAGGTAGGAAGCGTAATCTCCACGCGCGCCCCAGAGTTCAAACCTCAAGGGTCTGTCGGAACCCGAAATCCGACATTTGGCGCGCCAGGTAGAGGTGCGCCGAAATTCGCCTTCCACCGTTCCGTTCTCCTCCGACCATCGCGTCCATGTCTGACGCCCGTCGGGCTCGCGCCGGGCGCCGGGCCGCCCTCGCTTCCCGCATCGCCTAGACGGCTCCCGTCGGTGGGCCTCCTCGCCATTCCCCGACACCTACCGTGAACACCGCCACCGGCCCGGCGGGGAACGAGCAGCATGTGTCGTCTCGGCATCCATCCGTGCGGCAAGACGGCCGCACCGCTACACCAAAACTCCCGGTCGTCGTGGCCCTCCTAGGCGGCTCGCAGGCGCCGCCTACAAGTCACCACGTCAAGCCGTTCGTCCGCCGGGTCAGCGCCGCTTCCGCGCGGCAGGGGGCTCTCCCGGACCGGGCGGCGCCCAAGGCCGGCCTGACCTTCAGCTCGGAGGACCACCCCTCCAACTCGGCCTGCTCGGGCGCGCTCCCCATGTTGTGCACCCCCATCATCTGCCAGGTGGCCGTCACCAGAACTCTCATCGATGGCGGTGCGGGCCTCAGTGTGCTCTCGGTCGAGGCCTTCAACCTCCTCCGCATACCCCTGGAACGACTGCAACCCAACCGGCCCTTCTCGGGCGTTGGGGGCGGATCATCCAGCTCCTTGGGACAGATCCGGCTCCCAGTAACCTTTGGCACCTACGGCAACTTCCGCACGGAGATGGTCGACTTCGACATCGCCCCCATCGGCCTCCCCTACAACGCCACCCTCGGCTACCCAGCGCTGGCCCAGTTCATGGCCGCGACACACCCGGCGTACAACCTCATGAAGATGCCCGGGAGCAGCGGTGTCCTCACCGTGCACGGGGACACCGGAGACGCGCTGCGAGTGCTCAAGCTCGCCTTCAAGACGGCGGCGTCAGCACAGCCCGCTGACTCGGAGGCCCCCGAGCCCAAGGGGGCTGCACCCGCCAAGAAGAAGCAGTTGTTCACCCAAGACAAGGCAGAAACCAACCAGATACCCGTCGATGAGGACGGGTCCACCAGTGCCACTTTTACCATAGGCGCCAACCTCGAGCCCGAGCAAGAGGAAGCCCTGGTCAGGTTCCTGCGCACAGACAAGAAGGTATTCGCTTGGGAGCCTGACCAGTTAGCGGGGATCCCTAGGAGTGTAATCGAGCATCACCTCAACGTGGGCCCCAACGTGCGCCCCGTGAAGCAGAAGGCGAGGCGGCAGTCCACACAGAAGCAGGCCTTCATCGTCCAAGAGACCCGGAAACTAGAAGCCGCTGGGGTCATTCGCGAGGTCCAATACCCGGATTGGTTGGCCAACCCTGTCGTTGTGCCAAAGAAGGGAGGTAAGGAGCGCATGTGTGTCAACTTCACCAACCTCAACAAGGCATGTCCGCAAGATCCATTCCCGCTCCCCCGCATCGATCAGATCGTTGATTCCACCGCGGAATGCGACCTGCTATGCTTCCTGGATGCCTTCTCTAGGTATCACCAGATCAAGATGGCGGTAGAAGACGTCGAGAAGACAGCCTTCCTTACCCCATGTGGGGTGTACTGCTACACATGCATGCAATTCAGGCTGCGAAATGCAGGGGCGACCTTTCAGTGGCTGATGCACATCACGTTGGGCCGGCAGCTCGGGAAGAATGTCGAGGCTTACGTCGATGACATTGTGGTGAAGTCTCGGGAGGCCAAGACCCTGATACAAGACTTGGAGGAAACCTTCGCGAGCCTCGACGCGGTGAACCTGCGGCTCAACCCAGAGAAGTGTGTGTTCGGGGTCCCCTCAGGCAAGCTCTTGGGTTTCCTCGTGTCCTACCGAGGCATCGAGGCCAACCCGGAGAAGGTCAAGGCGGTCGAGGACATGAGCCCGTCAAAGACCCTCAGAGAAATGCAGAAGCTCACTAGACGCGTGACCGCGCTAGGGCGCTTCATCTCCAGGCTGGGGGAGCGAGTGCTGCCTTTCTTCCAGCTAATGAAGAAAAAGGGGCCCTTTGAATGGACTGAAGAGGCCGACAAGGCATTCCAAGATCTCAAGAGATACCTGACCAGCCCTCCGGTCACGGTGGCCCCGCGCCCTCAGGAGCCCCTGGTGCTCTACCTCGCCGCCACTCCTTACTCCGCCAGTGCAGCCCTAGTGGCGGTTAGGGAGGAGCGTCGAATCAAAACCGTAGCTGCAGCCCGGGACAAGGCAAAACAGGAACAAAGAAGGCCCACAGAAACCGCCACGGCAGTTGAGGAGAATAAGCCGCCGCAGAGGAGCGCACCAGAGGTGGAAGGAGCTCCTCACCCAGATGGTTAGCCTCCGGAGGCCTCATCGCCTCTGGAGGCTCAATCATCTCCGGAGGGAGCCACAAGCATTGACACACCCAGCCTCGTTGAGCACCCCGTGTACTTCGTCAGCACGGTATTGCGGGACGCGAGGGCACGGTGCCCCATGCCTCAGAAGCTCCTCCTCGCACTACTGGTGGCCTCACGCAAGTTGCGGCACTACTTTCAGGGTCACCCCATCAAGGTCGTCTCGTCATACCCCTTGGAGAGGGTGCTCAGGAGCCCTAACTTGGCCGGAAGGGTCGCCGAGTGGAACATAGAACTGCAAGCGTTCCAGCTCGAATTCAGCACGACCAGGGTCATCAAGGGAGCGGCATTAGCGGATTTTGTGGCAGAATGGACGGAGGCACCAGGCCTCAAGGCCGACGAGGATCGGTCCCTCTCCCTGGGGAGCGATGCGCCGAAAGGCTGGGTCATGTACTTCGATGGGGCGTTCTCCAGGCATGGTGCTGGGGCTGGGGCAGTGCTTATATCGCCCACTCAGGACAAGCTCTACTACGCAGTACAGCTCTGTTTCCAGCAAGGCGAAAAGGTCTCCAACAACATAGCGGAGTATGAAGGTCTAATAGCGGGCTTGAAGGCCGCAGTTGCCCTGGGGGTGAAACGCCTCACCATCAAGGGCGATTCGCAGCTCCTTGTTAATTTCTCCAATAAGGTGTACGAGCCGAAGGATGAGCACATGGAGGCCTACCTTGTAGAGGTCCGCAAGATGGAGAAGCAGTTCTGGGGGCTGGAGTTGAAGCATGTACCCCGTGGCACCAATCAGGAGGCCGACAACATCGCCAGACGGGCGTCCAGGCAGCTACCTCAGGAGCCTGGCGTCTTCGAGGAGCGGCTCTTCAAGCCCTCAGCCCTGCCATCATTATCAAACACGGCTCAGCCTTGAGAAGAGCTCCCCCAGCCACCTGCCTTAGGAGCCCCGGTCTGTGGCCCGGCCTCAGGAGCGCACCTAAACCTAACGATGGAACCTCAGGAGGGGTGTTGTATCACGGAGCTCCGGAGTTATTTAACACAGGGGATCCTGCCGGAGAAGGAGGAGGAAGCGGAGCGTGTGGCACGGCAGGCCACGGCATACTGCATCAAGGATGGGGAGCTCTACCGGAAGTGACCAAACGATGTATCCCTGTGCTGCATCTCCAGGGAGCGAGGAAAGGAACTGCTGGAAGACATACATGGCTGAGATTGTGGACATCATTCGTCATCACGGACCCTCGTCGGCAAGGCGTTTCGCAGTGGGTTTTATTGGCCCACCGCACTCAATGACGCCGTCGAACTGGTGAAGGCTTGTGAGGCCTGCCAGTTCCACGCCAAGCAGATCCATCAGCCGGCGGGAGGCCTGCAGACTATACCCCTTTCGTGGCCATTCGCAGTCTGGGGGCTGGACATCCTGGGCCCGTTTCCTCGGGCGCCAGGGGGCTACCGCTACCTCTATGTCGCCGTGGACAAGTTCACCAAGTGGGCTGAAGTAGAGGCCGTCCACACTATCCCTGCGGGTTCCGCGGTCAAGTTCATCAGGGGCATCGTGAGCCGGTTCGGGGTGCCAAACTGCATCATCACAAACAATGGTTCGCAGTTCACCAGTAACCTCTTTAAAACAAACTGTGCTAACCTGACGCAGATATGCTACGCTTCGGTGGCACACCCCCGAAGCAACAGCCAGGCGGAGCGAGCCAACGTAGAGGTCCTAAGGGGCCTCAAAACCAGGACGTTCAAGAAGAAGCTGGAGGCCTGTGGAAGAGGTTGGTACGACGAGCTTCCGTCCGTGTTGTGGTCCATCCGCACAACCGCAACCAAGCCAACGGGAGAGACCCCGTTCTTCCTGGTCTACGAAGCAAAGGCGGTCCTCCCTCACAAGGTCAGACGTCGCTCCGCGTGGGTCCTGGCGTTCGACGAGGCGCAGTAGGACGCCATGCGGGGGATGGACCTCGTGCTGGGGGAGGAACGCCGCCGAGAAGCCGCACAGCGGGCGGCGAGGTACCAACAAGCACTACGACGATATCACTGCCGCCACATCCGCCCCAGAACTCTTGAGGTAGGAGACCTCGTGCTCAGGCAGGTCCTCTCCAGGGAGGGACTGCACAAGCTCTCTCCCATGTGGGAGGGCCCGTTCAAGGTTGTTCATGTTTCCAGGCCTGGCTCCGCGCGCTTGGAGACTCGGGAGGGGGTGCCGATCCAGAACACGTGGAACATCCAGCACCTCCGGAGGTTCTACCCCTGAAAAGGCCCGAAGCCTGTGAAGAAGGCGAACGCCTGTGAAGATTATCCTTTTTGGAAAAGGCCCGGAGCCTGTGAAGAAGGCGAATGCCTGTGAAGATTATCCTTTTTGGAAAAGGCCCGGAGCCTGTGAAGAAGGCGAACGCCTGTGAAGTTCATCCTTTTTGGAAAAGGCCCGGAGGCTGTGAAGAAGGCGAACGCCTGTGAAGATTATCCTTTTTGGAAAAGGCCCGGAGCCTGTGAAGAAGGGGAACGCCTGTGAAGATTATCGTTTTTGGAAAAGGCCCAGATCCTGTGAAGAAGGCGACTGCCTGTGCAGCTGTCGCGTTTTGGAAAAGGCCCAGAGCCTGTGAAGAGGGCAAATGCCCGTGAAGCTCGTTCCCCCTAAGAAAGGCCAAGAGCCTGTGAAGAAGGTCAACGCCTGTGAAGCTCACCGCCCGTGAGACTCTCACGTAATAATGAGTGGGGTTGTACACGCCCCGGAGTCTCAGGAGCGTCAGGCTTAGGCCCTGGGGCTCCCTCCCACGCCAGTGGCAGCACTTAGCTCCACGCTGGTGAGAAGACGTCGAACACTAGATTAGGTGTCGGACGCGGCTTTTTCATTTGCTTTCCGCAGTTGGCTTGTTCATTCTCATTCGAAGTTTTATTGGAGCTATTGCCACCTTTGGCTTATGGTTCTTTGACTTTTTCACTCACCTGCCTCGATTTCTCTTATGCAAGGCCTCGCGAGGGGAAGAGGCAGCCGAGCGCCATCGCGAGTATTTCTGTCCTAGTCATTCAAAGGTTTCGCGACCTGGGTCCATTGCAGGAGCACCCCTCCGGTCCGTGCCCCACGGGCACCGCGACATGAACACAGGGCCTGGGTCGGTAGCCCCCCTCACGGCTGGGGTTGGAAACTATCTACACATGGGCACGAAGCCAGAAGGCACGATAGCAAAAGCAAAGCAATGATTAACAGCGATAACCCAAACACGCCCCCGCGGGGCCCCACGCTACTGTCCTTTTATGCAGGACAAAGGAAAAGAAAGAACAAATCGGGCGCAGCTCGCCTCACACGGGCCTGCAGGGAAGACTCGAGCAGCCTCCAGGACTCAGGCAGACTCCCTCTCGCGCTTCACCGAAGCGCGACGACGGGCAGACGCACCACCACCTCCCAGGCAGATACGGTGGCGTGGAGGCTGGCTGCCGCCACCGCTAGAAGAGTCGTCGCCTGAGGAAGAACCGGTGAAGCTTGGGGAACCCTGAGCACCGCCGATCACGCGAGCGCTGCCCTCTCCATCGTCGTCGGGGCTGGGTTCCCGGCCGCGGTCGTCATCCTCAGGGCAGCACCCTGCGCGGTGACCATCTTCCCCGAACACCCTCACGAAGAGGGTGGCATCGCCGTCAAACTTGAAGTGCAGGGTGCACCGATAGCTCAGGCCCCGCGCGCGGGCAAACGTCTGCCAACCGCGGGCCAAGGCCAGGCTCCCAGCTGCGGAGACCTCCAGTGAAGCCCATGAGGCCCGGCTGCAGCAGCCATCTGCTTGAAGCCAGAGGCCGCCCGGGGCACCGGCCGGGAGCTCGCCGAGGAGGATGCGAGGAAGATGAAGCCAGGTGCTAGTCGGCTCCGCCGACCACACAACGAACTCCGGCGGCACCACTGCCGCGCGAGAACGCGGCCTAGGGGGGCGCGCAACCGAGGCGTGCCCCCCGGTCGCCGCTGCCCGCCCGTCACCGAGCTGGAAATCGCCCCCACGGGCGTGAAGGGCTGTCGTAGTGGCCGCGGGATGTTTGCGAGGACGCCCCCGGCCGCGCTTGGAGGGAGGAGAGGCAGGCTCAACCTGGCGAGCCTTCCCTTTCTCCGCGGCTGAGAACCTCCTCGATGGCGCCATGAAGAAGAAGGATAAGCAAGGGGGGTGGACTGGAAGGGCGCGTGCCGTTCCGTACTTATAGCCGGCGAAGGCCAATCGTCGGCCTCCATGATCTCAGGTAATCATGACCGTTTTGCACGCAGGGACTTGTCCAATCTGTGCAGATGCTGAGGCGTCGTCGGGAAGCGGAGATGCCCACGTCCAATCAACCGCCACGCGGCGCTCAAGGCCGCAGGCTGTTAGGTCCCACGGCGCTTCACCCTTGCCCTTTCGCCTCCCTGCATGGCCAAGTCCGGGCTACTGTCGGCATTCTGGGAACAGGGGTCCCCAGACTTGCCTGCCTGCGGCCTGCGGCGTGGCTCAAAGGGGGCCCAACACGGCCCATCTTCATCAACACAGACCCAAGACCCTCGCGAGGGGCCAAGCCTCGTGGGGCGGACGACGTGAAGCTTCCTCAGGCGCGGCCTCATCAGGCTGGCTCGCGAGGAGGCGGAGAGATCAAGGCGGGGTACCTCACGAGGTGCCCATGATGCAAGCCATGACGACCAAGGGCGCCAGGCGGGCGCCAGCCCGCGCAGTGTCCTCCCTTTCCTCTTTGGTGCAAAGGGAGCAAGCGCAGGCGGGAGGATCAAGCAAAGGCACCCATTTCGGTGCAACGGGACCAAGACCAGCTCCGCGACAAGGAGGAAGTCACTGTGGAGCCCAAGTCAGCGTCATCACCAGAGCCTTTGGTAGGCGAGGACCAACTTTAGTCAGGATAAGTGTACCGGATGTTCCCCTTCAAAATGGCCAATTGTTGGCGCCCTTCCCGCTCAACATTTGGGGAAGAGGCCCAGGGCCTTTGCCTATAAATAGGACTAGCCACCCCGGGGTAGAGGGATCTAGAGACCGAGAAATCTAATCAGCTAGGATCCAGAGAGAAGGGCGACTGAACCCCTCTAGCAGTTCATCGCCCCAGCCAAGAACAGACCCTCGCGAGGCTGTTCTTCCTTGTATTGTTCATCATCAGCCCAAGAGGCAATCCACCACACCACCACACTGGAGTAGGGTATTACACCACATCGGTGGCCCGAACCAGTATAAACTCTGTGTCTCTTGTGTTGTTCTTCTGGTAGCTTAGATCCTTGCGAGGTGGAGGGGTACAGGTAGGTAGGAAGCGTAATCTCCGCGCGCGCCCTAGAGTTCATACCTCAAGGGTCTGCCGGAACCCGTAATCCGACAGAAGCTCTGTGGGTTTCGTTTTCTGATGGAAATGGAACCGGGGCTGGAGCCCTTTTCTTAAAAAAAAATTGAAGAAGAAGCTGCTAGCTCACAGGACATTGCTTCATTTTAGGTGAACTGCACCAAAAGGTCCCATGAATTGAATCATCCATGTTGGTGACTGAAAGAGCCAGCTTCAGCATCCCAGTCTAAGCACCCCCGGCCTCCATCCTTGCGATGCACGGTACACCTCGTTTGCCACCTGCTCGACCCTAGTGTCACTGATAAAATGAAGTAATAATACATTTAAAATAGAGTGAGTGTCATCTCTATCATTTCATTTCCAATGTAGATAAAGAAAGTGCTTCTCTTTGTTAATGTATGTTTCATTAACTAGTCCCATTGTTATGTTTAAGCGTTTCTGCAAACTGGGGTGCTTAATTTTAGTTCATATGTACAAAAATAGAGATTTGAATGTCTCAAGGCGCCTCCTTGTACTATCGTTGTACACTAATGTTCATCACTGGCAGTAGGTGTATCTGGGAGACTTGGGACGATGTCCAGTATGAGGCGTACCGTATGAGGCGTCGCAGGGCCCATCTCGCCCTCGCAGCATGGCATACTATGATACTATCGCAATATTTTCTTCTATTTATTTTGTGTGTTTCATCAACTAGTGCCACTATAATGTAATCATGCTTTTTCATTATCTATGCAAACAGGGTTATTCAGTTGCATTTTTGTGGAACTGCACAAATGTACGTATGGAACCGGCATATATGCAGAGTGCGAGGTGTGCCAAGTAAAAAATTACCGACACCAACCATGCTGCATGCACGCATTGGCATCCACCACCACAAGTGGGATGTGTGGCGCTATCTGTGGACGGATCTTTCTCGGCAGCAAATCATCTAACCAAATACTAGTAGCTTATATTGGCAGTTTTCTAGGGAGTACTCTTTTCTGAAAGAAGCACCAATCTATTTTTCTTTATTTGTACACTGTGTCACAACTTTGACCCAAAGGTCCAGAGCTATTTTAGGGTGATTGGTGTAGTACTCGGAGACTGATTGTAAGCATGATTTTCATTAGCTGTCACACTGATTATAAGCATGAGCAGGTGGAAGATTAAGTTAGTGCGAAGCTTACCTTAAACCGTACCGCCGCCGGTAAACGAGGCGAGCGTCGAGGGAACCATGGAGAACGGCGGGGAAGCGATGTCGCGCCATCCGGCCTCCTCTTGCGGTGCGAGAACGAATACTCCTGTGGGTCCGGCTGGCTCTGCACCCTCACGAACGACACACCATACTCGATCGATTCGTTATCCTCTGGGTGCTCGACCTTCGACCTGTACGCCCACCACCTCCGCCTGACTGTTGCCTCAGGAGAATCTGCCTGCTCCATCGCCCAGAGGAGATACTCAATGAACTCGGAGGACTGTGGCGTGACTGCCGCCGAGGAGTACATGTACATCGCCGCCCTCATCGCCGCCGTCTCGCTCTTTCACATACATTGCCACATGGCCCGCACCGTCCTCGAAATCTCCCACTCATTGTCAAACCAACTAAGGATCTCCTTCAACCTGGCTAAATTTGCCTGGTCCCCGCTGGCGATTTGCCTGATTCACTGTTGCATCCTCTCCATAGATGTCCTTCTGAGTGGTCCGGTGCTAGCTTTGGAAGATGGGAGGAGACACGGTGGTCTTGCAATAGAGAAGAGGGAGAGGCGAGACGGTGGTTTTGGAATGGAGATGATGGAGAGGAGAGGAGGTGGTTTTGCAATGGAGAAGATCAAAAGAGGGAGAGGCGAGATGGTTTTTTTGGAATGGAGATGATGGAGAGGAGAGGAGGTGGTTTTGCAATGGAGAAGATCAGAAGAGGGAGAGGCGAGACGGTGGTTCTGGAATGGAGATCATGGAGAGGAGAGGAGGTGGTTTTGCAATGGAGAAGAGGGAGAGGAGCGTGCGGCAGCGATTTAGGATTGGACGAGAGGGTCGGCGCGCTGTGACTAGATCAAAATCAAAATCAATTTACCCTTCAATTAAGAAAGCGACCCCACATTAACTAGTCTCCATTTTATTCTGGTTCATAATTGACCATGATTTTCGCACATAAAATATATGTTATACGTTGCAAAAACAATATAATTTGAAAGTACATTCAGATACGAACGAAACGATACAATTTTTGGTGACATGCATTCACATTTTGCTTGTCAAATACAGTACGTGGTCAAACTTTGACCCAAAATACGCAAAACAATAAAAAAATACTTCCAAGACCAGCGCCGCTCTTTCGCTGTTCTCCTCTTAAACCACCGCCGCTCCTCTCCTGTTCCAATTGAAATGCAGTGCCGCTCCTCTCCTCTTCCATTTCAAAACCACCGCCCCTCCTCTCCTGTTCCAGACCAAAACCAGCGTCGCTCCTCTCCCGTTCTAATCCAAAACTAGCGCTGCTCCTCTCCTCTAACATTCAAAAACCACCGCTGGCGAGTGAAGGTGCTGTGGAGAAGTAGATCGATGGAGGAGTACAACCGATACGTGAGGATCGCAGACGGCGACCCTATGAAGCTCGCTAGGATGTTGGAGATACGGTCTTGGTTTGACAACAAGGACCATCTAGCGGCGACGGCGACATCCATGGCCAAATATCTGCAACAGAGCGAAAAGGCGGCGATACTCCCGGAGGGAGTCGCGCCGGAGTACATAGAGATGCTCCTCTGGGCCATGGAGCAAACAGATTCACCGAATCCGATCGTGAGGGAGCGGTGGTGGGAGTATCGATCCCAGATGGAGCATCCACCAGAGATTGAAGGATCGAGCATCTATAGGGTGCCATTTGTGAGGGTGTCCTGCCAGAGCGAGCCGGTGGAGTCTTCGTCGACCGAACCCAACTGCAAGAGGACAAAAGCAGTTGGCCCGACGACGCTTCCCCGCTATCGTCTCCCTCGCCGTTCACATCGTCTCACGGGGCGGCTGTCTGCCGCCGAGGAATAGGAGGGGGCTGCCCCCCCAGCCCAATAGTCGGGCAGGTTGTAAATTGTCAGGAGGAGCTTAGGGTTTGTCAGTATTTGCAGGTTGTGAATTGTGTTTCGTGTTGTGTATTTTGAGAGTACTTTCATATATGAATGTCTTTTGAATTTCAGATTTGCAGTATTGAGCATATGAAGTATTTTATGAATTCTGGAGATCTATTTTTAGCACTTAAAAAAATGTAGTTTCATAGGAGTATAAAAGTACAGACAATGTGATTCTCAGAGAAGAAACTGCAAGTTTCAGTTTCAGATAAGAAACTGCAAGTTCAGTTTCAGATAAGAAACTGTAACTTTCAGAGGCAGAGCATTTATATTAACACGGCCTTTTCTAACAGGGTTAACATCATGTTGAAAGTTTTATTCATGGTCAAAAATGGAACTACCAGCCAGTTAACATCATGTTGATCAACATGCATGCATAGCACATCTTCATATGATGCACAGTCAAAATGCCCACACAATGTCGAGTGTGCGAAACACAGAGAAAACGAGGGGCGAAGTTTTGGCAAGTGTTGGACGTGGTTTTGGCCTACCCCGTCTAGGCTTTAATTTTTAACATGCGCAGCCCACGACCTCGGATGGGAGGTCCATAGGCCTTCTTGTATTTTCTTAGGGCCGTCATGTATCGACCGGCCTATGGACCTCCCATCCGAGGTTTTATTTTTGGCAGCCCAATTTATGTATTTTTTTGAATAAAATGCAGAGGTCTGTTCTATTTTTCTATATAAGAATAGGAACGCCAGGTCCAACTTATGTTTCCCTTCTAACTATATTATATATATTTAAATTATTTTATATGTTATTATATATTATTTTTATTGTCATCATATATTTAACAGATACTTACATATGTAAGAAAACAATATCCCACATCTTATTAACTTATAAAAATAATTTCTTAACAAATAAAATCCTGGATTGTTTAGGCACGAAAATCCTAGTGATTGTGTACAAAAGCTTGGTAAGATTTAAGTACGAATGTAATAATATCACTTATTATTTAAATATATTTATAACAAAATGCTCAGCCCCTTTCTATTTTTTGATAACATTGCTGGCCCAACCCAATATTATAATTAGAATCAGCCCAGCAAAATCGTGTATTTTGAGAAAGTGCAAATGGCCTATAATTTTTTAGGAAATAAAATAAATGGGCCGCATGGACGCTACATTATTTGTTCACCCAGCCCAGCTAATGGATGTAATTCAAAAAAAAGATCAAATTGACTGTAAAATCTACCGCGCAAAAAAAAGACTGTAAATTCTAAAAAAAATGGGTTGAATACGTGCCACATTCTTGGAGGCTGAAATGTGGGCCAATAGGTCGAAGCCAACGCAAGTCCTTGTCAATTTAGTCAACAAATGATTCTGACATGTTAGTCGTTGGATTTACATCCAACGACCGGCATCCATCCTCAATCTCTCGTCTTCTTCCTCCAGCGCCACCGGGACCACCTCCCGCCTCCTGCAGCTAGTAGCTCTGCTTAGCACGCTTCGCTATGAAGCGCTACTCCACCGTTGGCCAGGACATCCCTCCACCCCTCCACACCTCATGTTCTTCTCCACCAACTGCCGAACCACACCGCACTAGAACCAGTTAACCCTCGTACACCTCTCCATCTGCGACTCTACTCCCGCGTCTTCCCATCTCCGGCTCGTTGCTGTCCGGGGCCTCGCCGTCATCCACCACCTTGGATGCGCTCGGCGCGGCATGGTCAACGTGGTCAACGAATGACACCATCGGAAGTAGACTGTGTGTGGAGAGGCTGACAGCTGGGTCCAGGCCGCACATCAGGAATTGCCTCCTTATTACGCGCAAAATAATGATTCCTCCACCTGACTTCTGGGACCCACCAGAAGAGCCTCTGTATTTCGCGAAAATAACGTGCCCCCCGCTGACATGTCGGACCCACCAGCTATCTTCGCACGCAAGGAAGTGCCTCCTTATTACGCACAAAAAAATGAATATTCCCCCTGCCAGCTGGAACCCAGCATAGTGGGAGGCTGACTTGTGGGCCTACCAAGTTGATGGGGACGGAGGGCTTTGTCAACTTAGTCAATATGAACGATTCTAGCTCCTGTTAACGTACGATGTTCATCCAACGGCCGTAGTGCTTCTTCAACCTCTGGTCTTCTTGCTCCAGCCGCCCAAACCAGCGCCGGTCGTGTCGCGTGCTCCTACCTCCCGTGGCCGGCTGTGATGCCGCGGAGGCCTCACCGCCTCCTACTAGTCCCACCGCTGGCAGGGCCATCCCTCTACTCACCCACACCCCCTGTTATTCTGCGGCGACAGCAGCCTCACATCGCAGCCGAACCTGTGAACCCTCGTACTCCTCTTCGCATGGGCATCCACTGCTGCGTCTTCCCCGGCTCCGAGTCGTCCCCTTCCTAGTCCTCGCCGTCGTCCACCGCCGTGGTGCTCTCGGTGCGGCGTGGTCAACGTGGTCAAGGAACGACTTCCATTGGACGTGGACTGTACGTGGAGAGGCTGGCAGTTGGGTCCACGGCCGCAGCAAGGAGGTGCCTCCTTATTACGCGCAAAATAATGATTCCTCCACCTGACAGTGGGGACCCACCGCACGGGCCACCGTATTTCGCGAAAAAATGTTTCCCCCTGACTGCTGGGACCCACCAGCTACATCTTCGCACGCAAGGAAGTGCGTCCGGGCAAAAAAAAACGATTCGCCCCCCTGACTGCTGGGGCCCACCAGCTACATCTTCGCACGCAAGGAAGTGCGTCCGGGCAAAAAAAAATGATTCGCCCCCTGACTGCTGGGACCCACCAGCTACATCTTCGCACGCAAGAAATTTCTTACAGTCGGGACACACCTGGTCGAAGCGTACGTAGCGTCTCGCGAACGTGTACGTACATATATACTGGTGGATGTAGAGGCGCGCACATGTCGTAGTAAAGGCGCGCACGTAGCATGTACACGTACATACAAAGGCCAGGGTGCAAGATAGAAAATACGGCCACGTATGTGTACACACGGGCGGGGTCTTGAACGCCTACTCGCGCATACGTATGGCCAGGGCTCGTGTACATGGCTGGATCGGAAAGGAGAAACAGCATCGTCGTCGTGTTCATGGGGAGGCAACGAAATGCGTCGTGTTCATGGGGAGGCAACGGAATGCGTCATGTTCATGGGGAGGCAACGGAATGCGTCGTGTTCATCGGGAGGCAACGGAACGCGTGGGAGCCAACCGGCTGGGTCGGAACGGAATGCGTGGTTGTGT
The DNA here is from genome assembly GCA_032464435.1 of Aegilops umbellulata. Classification (NCBI taxonomy): domain Eukaryota; kingdom Viridiplantae; phylum Streptophyta; class Magnoliopsida; order Poales; family Poaceae; genus Aegilops; species Aegilops umbellulata. The sequence goes on along the minus strand of CP136060.1, from coordinate 64,341,409 downwards.
TCATCGAGAGGGCTTGGACGGAACAGGCGATGGAAACGAGGCCTGGCATACCGCAAAAAGGAGGAAACGGACCTCCTACGTTCGGAACGGGGTCCTGTTGATCGGGGGGGGTGTGGCGTACCGCAAAACAGAGGAAACGGACCTCCTACGGTCGAAACGGGGGTCCTGTTGATCGGGAGGGGTGTGGCGTACCGCAAAACAGACGAAACGGAGCTCCTATGGTCGAAACGGGGGTCCTGTTGATCGGGAGGCGTGTGGCGTACCGCAAAACGGAGGAAACGGACTTGTGTTGGAGCGCTATGGTCGAAACGGGGGTCCTGTTCATCGGGAGGGGTGTGGCGTACCGCAAAACGGGACTCCACGGGATACTATTCATCTCCACCGTCGACCTCCTCCAACCTCCACGGGCTACCGTCGACCTCCTCCAGCCTCCACGGGCTCCTGTTCATCCAGCCTCCACCGCACGCTACTCCATCGGCTACTGTTCAACCACCCCTCCACCGTCTACTGTTCATCCAGCCCTCCACACCACGGGGTCCTGTTCAACCACCCCTCCACGGGCACCCCTCCACCTCCACTGTTCATCCAGCCCTCCACCACACCACGGGGTCCTGTTCATCCAGAGGCAACGCCACCGCTCACTGTTCATCCACCCCCCCTGCAACGCTCACTGTTCATCCCATCGATCGGCTTAAGTTAGCAGCAGTAGCGAAGGAATCGCTCGATCAGGTTCAGTTAACAGCCATCGATCGATCGCTCGGGTTCAGTAATGCGTAGCCTGTAGTGCAATCGCTCGGGTTCAGTTAGAGCCCAACGCCTCGCTCGGGTTCAGTTAGAGCCAATGCCTCGCACACACGCGCGTACGTGTACGAGAGAAACGCGCATCGCTCGGGCCCCGACCTCCCACCATAACCGGGAACTCCCCGAATATTCCTCCCCTCGCTTCTACCATGGTTTTTTCCGTCATGGACGGCCCAAATAATGTCATGCAGCTGCGTCTCCGGCCCGCCTAGGACGAAAAGCCCATTTTCTGTCATGATTTTTTGTCATAGAAGTAGGAGCCCACCACATCTATAATGATACCGGGTTTTGTCACAATTATCATCATAGAAGTGTCATATGTATGACGGGAAAAAAATTCATTCGGCCCAAAATGTCACGGATGTGTCTTTTTTGCAGTGGTGTGATACCTGCAGTATTGTGGAATATAGGTTTTAGTGTACCTAGTTGGCATTTTCATAACATCTTTGGCATGTTGCAGTCACTTGTTTCACTTTTTATTAACTGTCAAATTGTAATTGCTTCACCAGGTCTGTGTCTAAAAAGAAAAATAGAGCTATAAACAAAGGAATATGTTTGTGCAAGTAGACAGCCGATCGGTGTCTTACCTGGAAGTTTCTCAGGTTGGGTGTAGCATATGCCGTGCTCGCTGTCGATGGTTGGTATGAACAAACCGATGAGAGACTGAAATCTCGCACTGTCAGCACTCACTTTGGCCTCAAGGTGCTCGATCAACTCCTGATCTGGGATCGAACTTGACGCCAGCCGGCAGCGCCAGCCAATCCTTCTTCGACTTGCATCAGTAATTCCAGTTATATGGCTTCTGCGCAGCATCTCCATCATCATTATTAGTACATCCTATGCAGGTGAGTTAGGATGCACTTGATCCCAGGAAGGTATCTATCCTTCAAACCATAATATCCAACAAAAGAGGGTCGTGCTACAGCAGCAGAATACATGGCTCAATCTAGATATCAGCACGAATCAAGTTGTGCATATTTGCTGTTGGCATGAACCACATCGGCGCATGTCGGGTTTGCAAAAGCCATGCATCGCATGGAAGCTTGATGCCTTTCACACACTGAAGATTATCTGGCAACAAGCTGTGTCGACGAATCTCTGGATATGGTGATTCATGAAACCCATGGTATGATGTGTAAACACATTCCCCCCCTCGCGAATGGAAGTTGCATAGCACAGTAATCATCGTCGGTGATATGATCGATGATTGGTTGGATGATCGGATAATGGAGCCCGATGAACAAGGAGTGGTTGCCGAGGCTGTAAACCCGCCTCGAGTTGAATACGCCTGGCCCAACGGAGCTGGGATCTTTCTCGAACACGAAGCATCCATGGCCATCAATGTCACGAACGCCCCACGCATTGTACTGCATGTGGTTTGATGTAATGGTTTGGTCAATTTGGTACGTGCGAATGAGCATCAAATGACCGCCGTCAGCTGAACGAGCGATAAACCACCACCCATCGGCTGATATGATTCCAGGTCCTGGAATCATGAAAGCCAGCGCATTTGCGTCTGCTGCAACGATTCAAATTGGAGACCAAAAGGACAAAAATAAACAATCGTGTTCAGAGTATGTGTGGAATTAAGATTATTATAACAGTGACACATATCATAGACAGAGAATTGCAATGTCGTGGTCATAATCATACCCCAAGTTAAAAAAAATAAGCCAATGGCATTCATATTCTAGAAATATGTCATGGTTCAAACATCATGTAACAATGAGAGGAAAACAGCTATGACAACGCCTACTCATATTCTACCATAGCACTTACTACTACTGTTCTCATATCAACTCTAAGCAATAACATGCGTTGTTATAAAAATCTTGTAAACGAGAGTAACATATAGCAATCAAGATGTTATGCTCATACTATGTATTCTAACAATCATTAGATGCCAATTGTTCTCACATCAACTCTAACAATAACATGTGTGGTCATAAAAATCTAGGAAATGAGAGGAACATATAGCAATGATGTGGTTATAGACAGGCTATGCATTCTATATTTGTAACAAATGAATAGGCAGTCGTATTCATAAGGTAAAGATGAGATGAGATAGAACAATTACACGACAATAGATTCCACCAGTATAGGCAGCCAATCTGTGCGTTGCCCGCGTAAACGATGCCATCGTGCACTATAGCATCAGACAGAAATGTTGCCTCAACAGGATTGATGATGAGCCATAACCATGTATGGCGACCGGATTCCAGAAAGACTAATCCCATGTTGAACAAGGCAATGAGCTTGTAATCCATGTGGTCTTCTGATGGTGTGGGCACTTCGTAGATTACAACTTTCTGCAAACAGAGGTCGAGCCAAAAGCTTGACGCGTCTCGTGCGTAGTAGGCAGGAGTGTCCGGCGGGCCACGAGGCTCGATGGCGGCGGTATCCAACGATGGAAGGCTGATCTCTCGCTGGGTGTAGATATCCACGAGACGCCACAGCCTACCGATGTGGTGGGTGAGGACGATCCAGTTGGCCTTCATGCCCGCCCAGTAGTGGCCACGCATGAAGGACAGGTGGACGGGTAGTGGTAGCATGTCGAGGGGCACCACGACAACCTCCGTAGGATCGTCAAGTCGGTGTATGGGCCACCTGCGAGGATCGGGCATCAGCAAGAAGGGTGTCTTGAAAAGAGTCGGCCGGTTGCAGACGAGTAGATGGTACAAAGACACCGAGCATGCGGCCAGACGGATAGTGCTGAGTAGGTCCATACGACTACAAATCTGCTCCAAGAGAACATCGGGGAGGGAATTCCAATCGCGGCTCTGCGTGTCAGTCGGTTCTGCCATTGGGGTTTTCGGTGCCTGCAAGCCAGCGGGGAAGTGGATTCGGGCGGGAGAGCGAAGAAGCTTCTCCTCGTGTGGCCGAGCAGTGAGCGGGGGGATATGGTACGCGCGAGCTACCAAGGAAGATGGCGCAGGCGGGCGAGCAGTGAGCGGGGGTAAATGGTGTGCGGCCGATGATGGGGAAGAGAGGAGGAAGAAGAAGAGAGGAGGAAGAAGAGTGGAATATAGGGAAGAAAGTGCATTCAATCTCAATTCTACTAGTACTACTACTAGGATATACCGTCCTTCGGAGTGTAAATAGTTACACTGATGACATGTGGGTCTACCACAACAGGGCCCATATATCAGTTCATGGAGGACAGAGGTGCGTAGGCGTATTTGCGGAAGCGTGCTCTACTGGCAAACATGACGGCAGTACTGGGTAAGGCTGATTTAGTAACACCAACACGCTGATTCAGCTTATTAATTACGTGTCCCATCTGCTGTAGCGTGTATTGTCACTTCACTGCGAAGACTAGTTGAATAGTTCTCTCTAACCGAGATGGGGAATAATGGATCACGAGGACTTCCTTTCTACAGTATCCCTATGCCTCTATGCTCACTTCACTCATTTTGCTCCGTACCTAGTCACTTGTTGAAATCTATAGAAAGACAAATACTCCGTATTTGGGAACATAGGGAGGCTTTTACTCCATACTATTTGGGAACAGAGGGAGTATCACCATATGGAGGGAACAGAGGAAGCTTGAAATATGAACATGTCAATGGGAGGGAGTAAGCCCCATGCATGCATGCATGCATGCAACATGCAACACTCACACGTACACATGGACGCACGCAACACTCACGCACCCATGCGGCACACAGCACACGACGCAACACACACGCTCACGCTCAAGTGCTCAACCTACTCCCTACGTCCGTGAAAGACTGTACATTTAGAGATTTACACACTGACCAGGGCATAATTAACGCCCAAAAGAAGCAGACTTATGTGTGCATGCGACCATTGAGATAAGAAGATTAAATGAAGGCCGTTGCATGCTGCAATTAAGGATAGACATGTAGCCTATACCTACAGCACAAGTTGGTGATTTAGTCAATCAATATCGATTTAGATTAAAGGCTAAATGCATTGGAAGTGTAGATGTACATCATGTACTACACTCTTTGTTTTATAGCCGATGTATACTCTTTGTTGGAAGACCGAGGGAGGACACGTGCATGCACTCACATACATAGCCAGGACGGTTCGCGCGCAAGGGTTGGACTCGGGTCGCGCCTGCGTGAAGTTTTGTTTAACTGATTTCTTTGCTCTGCCAACTGACAGGTGGGACCCAGAAACCAGGTGACAATTTAACCAGTCAACAAAGTGCCACGTCGACTATGTGGCCGGTCAGTAGGGTGCAATACGGTGCTCTACGATGAGCTAGTGATCGTATAATCGCCGCAAAACTATATATAGTGACCGTAAAGAGCGTATTGTTACATACGTTGACCGCCAGTGTATTTTTCTCGTTTCAAATTAAGCCATATTAATCGGAAAGGACGTAGTATGGACTACTACTACTATTACTAGTACTGCTTTGATGTGTCCCGTCAACTCGCCGAACGAGGAGAAGCTTGCTTACTACGCCTCTCCCTTGCCCACGTGCGCGGTGGTTCAGAGGACGAGGAGAGGGTTTTGACTACAGCGTGCTCTCCCTCTCCCTCTCCCTCTCCCTCGCCCTCGCCCTCGCCCTCGCGGTGGACGTGCAGCAGTTCAATCGGTGTCAGATTGCCAGAAGCATATTGTATTGTAGTATCATCATTGTTGGACCTTCCGAAGAGGCGAAGAGCCAAGTGCAAGGTTCACACGAGTACGAAATATTGAACCTCCCGGAGAGGCAAAGAGCCAAGCGCAAGGTTTTATAGGAGTTGTCGTCCTAGTAGGAGTGTACTACAACTATAGCAAACGATGCTACTGTATGATGCCGCCACGTCACGTATATCCAAAGTTGTGCCACCTTTTTTCTCAAAGAGCATGTTGGAGCCCGTGCAACAACCACACAAGTTGCACGTACACATAACACATTTACTGGTAATAAATTCTAAAGGACAAATGCCAGTATGCCACACAAGTTCATCTCCAATTCATGTGATCAAATTGCGCACGACTAGTCTACATATATTCACAGCGCCACCGTTCACAATTACCGTACTCCACTTACATGTTATAGATGGGGTACATGTCCTCCTCCAGGTTCCAGTCCCAGGTGTTCTTCTTGGATGGCACGATCCATAGCGGTGGGCAATGGGAATCATTGTCGCGGCTTCCTAGTCCGGTTCCACACGATGGAGACTCATCCAAGCTGAAGCGGCATAAATCAGGGATAGCGTGTCCCAACATGTCGTTCATCCGGCGGTGTGCACTGAAGACACAACCATGCTTCATGAACGGCAGGCCTTCTGTGTCATGCACGGAAGGTGGCATCCGCTTCACAATGGGGTAGTTGTCCCCGATGAAAAGCGAGTACTCTCCAAGAGTGTTCCTCGGCACCCACATAGCATCACGGGGGTCGAACTCGGCGCCGTTCATCTGGTACACGCGGCATCCCAGATCTGGACACATGGTGACGTACATAGTCAAGGTCCATGCATAATAATGTCGTGCTCAAATATGGCGGTCAGTAATACTGTGCAGCAAATAGTACTACTCCGGTATAGAGGAAGTAAAATAACCGGCTTATTATATATAGCCACTCTTGGCTACATGGATGAGATAGTAAGACATGGAAAAACAAAAATGGTGGCAGCTAGTGGCAGCTAGGGTTCAAGGGCCTAGCTAGCTATACGCGTCCTCCAAGGTAAAAATTACTCCTACTAGTACTAGAAAGTATACTACTAGTACAACAATGAAAGAGAAGGCGAGAGGGTTAAAAAATGGAATACCTAGGTAGAAGGTGACGGCCCGATCGTGGTATATTGTGTGACCATGTTGCACATCAGTGGTACCATGGGTAATGACTGCTAAGATAGTTGATCCCAATATGCCAAAGTCAGCTACAAGGTTCCAGGTTAGGCGGAATTGCGGATGCAAATGCACGTCCAGGATCGGCGATCTTATTTTGATCGGGGGATGACTGGTCCCTACAAAATAATGGAGTACCATTAGGGATGCAAATGATGGTTTGTGCATTCCGTTTGTAATCTCCTGTACCGTAGGATGGCAACCAGATGAAACAAGTCCCCTGGCTTGTAACCGCGAAGATGCGGCCTAGATGGCGCACGGCGTCTTCGAACGTGTAGGGGTACAAATCTGTCGCCGCCAACATGCGCCAGCCTCTGCCGTTACTGCCTCTTGCATTGATGGCAATCCTTATGTCAAACACTGCGATGAGATAGTAATCGTCGTAGCCGCGTCGCTATGTCGGTGGGTCCGCAATTGCTATCTTCTTCAATCTCATGTAGGCATTATCATACGTATTCAAGCCCAGCCAGTCCGGAAGGCCGATCCCAATGGTGGAGAAGGGGTCTACCGAAACGGCCGCACTGCTGTGGATGTTGTGCAAAATGATGGTGGTATCCGGTTGGAGGTATGCAAGCCAATCTTCGTTGGCACCGACCCAGGCCTATATATAAGACGGTGGGCAGCGGAGAAATTACGGGATGGAAATGGAATAACTAAGTACTACATGATCAAACTCCATTACTGACCTGCTGATCGGACAAAATCTGACTACCTCTCAACGTCGGCAACTCTAGCGGAGTCAACGTGCAACCATGGCCAGGGAGCGGTGGACTATTCGAAGGATTGTCCCATATAAGAACCTTCTCCTCGAGGACGCATGGAAGACCAACAAGCATGGCCTTTTCCCAAGCCTGTTTAAGCAGCGTCTTGAAAAAGTTGGTGCAGGAAGCATCGAGTCTTGCGGCGGTGAGGACATCGGAGCGGCGTGCGATTTCTCCCATAGGATCGTTGTCCAAGGTATCCCAGCCCCGACAAGGAATAGAACCGCCTGGCGAATCCATGGGAGCAGCGACGAACTGCCTTCTCTTCGGGGGAGGGGAACTGGCAAGGAGGAGATAAGAGCGTAGTAACTGCAGGGTCTCGTCCCTTCCAACTATAGATCGTTCCTCAGCGAAGGGGTGAGGCTATTATTTACTACTAGTACTAGCATTATGGAACGTTATGGGATTGCATTATAGTGTAAATAATAGCACTAGTAAGAAATTTTTGGCACTAGGTAGTAGTTTTTGGCGTGGATTAAGAAATTTCGGGTATGTTTTTGCCATTTTTTGTACACGCCAACTAGTGTCAATAAACATCTTACATTATGTGACAGAGGAGTACATACTCGTACTGTAGCAGTACTAGTACTACTTTTCTCAACTAGTAGTGCGATGTACTATACTTCTAGTCTAGTCTAGTCTAGTGCACCAATTTTGAACTCTTGAATCTCAGGGACAAGGAGCTACAGTTGGAAGTGGAGGGTACTACTGTTCTCTAGAACAATCGATGTACTATCAATGCAGGGGAAGTACACTTGCGTAGTCGCCTAGTGGGTACTCTCGGTGCTCTATTCAGCCACTCCTCTCACGTAGCTGGCCTATTCAGCCGCTCCACTCACGCACACACTAGCAGCCTGTTTATCAGCAACGGTTACTGCGGGGGCAGAACATTTGAGTTATTTGATACAGCGAGACTAGGCTTTTCGCTTCCATTTGTGGAGGTGTAATGGATCTCGTCGAACTTTGTTAGTAGTTACTTCTTTATGAATGAGATGAAGCAAAGCTTTTGCCTCCGTTTCAAAAAAAAACACGTCAAGAGGAATTTCGTTTATAGTAGAGCCGATAATGGAGTGAAGTCCATGCGTGCAACACCACAAGCTACAGAGTAGTAGTAGAGCACTTTACGTACAGAGCCATATTGCACAGTTCCCAATGCCCCGCCAAGCTTTTCCGGCTCCTCGGGTGAGGGAGTCCTGGATTAGGGGGTGTCCGGGTAGCCGGACTATACCTTCGCCGGACTCCTGGACTATGAAGATACAAGATTGAAGACTTCGTCCCGTGTCCGGATGGGACTTTCCTTGGCGTGGAAGGCAAGCTAGGCGATGCGGATACTCAAGATCTCCTACCATTGTAACCGACTCTGTGTAACCCTAACCCTATCCGGTGTCTATATAAACCGGAGGGTTGTAGTCCGTAGGACGAACCATCATCATACACAATCATACCATAGGCTAGCTTCTAGGGTTTAGCCTCATTGATCTCGTCGTAGATCTACTCTTGTACTACCCATATCATCAATATTAATCAAGCAGGAGTAGGGTTTTACCTCCATCGAGAGGGCCCGAACCTGGGTAAACTTCGTGTCCCTTGTCTCCTGTTACCATCCGACCTTGATGCACAGTTCGGGACCCCCTACCCGAGATCCGCCGGTTTTGACACCGACATTGGTGCTTTCATTGAGAGTTCCTCTGTGTCGTCGCCTTTAGGCCCGATGGCTCCTCTGATTATCAACAACGATGAGGTCCAGGGTGAGACTTTTCTCCCCGGACAGATCTTCGTCTTCGGCGGCTTCGCTCTGCGGGCCAATCCGCTTGGTCATCTGGAGCAGATCGAAAGCTACGCCCCTGGCCATCAAGTCAGGTTTGGAAGCTTAAACTACACGACTGATATCCGCGGAGACTTGATCTTCGACGGGTTCGAGCCACAGCCAAGCGCGCCGCACTATCTCGAGGGGCATGATCTAGCTCTGCCTCCGAACAGCGTCGTCGAGGCCGCACACGCACTGGTTCCGACCCTTAACTCGGAGCCCATTGCGCCAATTGAGGATGGGCGGTTGGATGTCACCTCGGGGCTGGGATCTCAAAGGCGATCGAGCCGAACGCCAGCCCCGCACTCCGCGTGACCCATGATCCCGAGGGCCCGGACTCCTCCCCGGACTCCGAAACCCCCGCGCCCCTGCCAGTCGAAACCGATTGGGCGCCGATAATGGAGTTCACCGCCGCGGACATCTTTCAGCACTCGCCTTTTGGCGACATCCTGAATTCTCTCAAGTCTCTCTCTTTATCAGGAGAGCCCTGGCCGGACTACGGTCAGCGAGGATGGGATACGGACGATGAAAAATTCAAAGCCCTCCCACCACCCACTTGGTAGCCACTGTCGACGATTTAACCGACATGCTTGACTTCGGCTCCGAAGACTTCGACGGTATGGACGACGAGGTAGGAGACAAACAGGAACCAGCACCTGTAGGGCGCTGGATGGCCACCTCGTCATATGACGTATATATGGTGGATACTCCAAAAGATGGAGATGGCGATGGAACAGCGGGGGATGACACCTCCAAGAAACAGCCAAAGCGCCGGCGTCAACGGCACCGCTCTAAATCCCGCCAAAGCAAAAACGGTGATTCCGGCACGGGAGATAATACTACACCGGATAGAGCCGAAGAACACCCCACCCAGCAAGATTCAGTGTAGGAAGATGGAGAAGCCAGCCCTCATGAGAGAGTGGCAGAACGAGAGGTTGAGGATGATAACTATATGGCTCCCTCCGAAGACGAGGCAAGCCTCGATAACGATGAATTCGTCGTACCATCAGACCCCGTCGAACAAAAGCTTTTCAAACGCAGGCTTTTAGCCACGGCGAACAGCCTAAAGAAAAAGCAGCAACTACTTAGAGCTGATCAAGATTTGCTAGCTGATAGATGGACTGAAGTCCTTGCGGCCGAAGAGTATGAACTCGAACGCCCCTCCAAGAATTACCCAAAGCACAGGCCGCTACCCCGATCAGAGGAGGAAGCGCCTACATCAGCAGCGCACGACATGGCAGACCGGCCACCTCGCGGCCACGACAGGGAGGCCTGTTGGACCTCCAACCAAGCCATGCCCCGACGCCGCTCAACCAAGGCACGGGAAAATGCGCCAGACCTGCGAGATGTACTGGAGGATAAAGCAAGGCAAACAAGATCGATCTATGGATCGCGCAGGCGCCCGACGACACGTGACGATGATCTTCACTCCGGACAAAATAAATCCGGCCGGGCCAAACACAACAGACACAGCTCTTCCGAGCTGCGTCGTGACATAGCCCAGTACAGGGGCGCCGCACACCCACTATGCTTCACAGATGAAGTAATGGATCATAAAATCCCAGAGGGTTTCAAACCCGTAAACATTGAATCATACGATGGCACGACAGATCCGGCGGTATGGATCGAGGATTATCTCCTTCACATCCACATGGCACGCGGCAATGATCTACACGCCATCAAATACCTCCCTCTCAAACTCAAAGGACCGGCCCGGCACTGGCTTAACAGCCTGCCAGTGGACTCAATCGGTTCTTGGGAACACCTGGAGGCCGCATTCCTCGACAAACTTCCAGGGCACTTATGTGCGACCACCGGATGCCGACAACCTAAGCCACATAATTCAGCAGCCAGAAGAATCGGCCAGGCAGTTCTGGACACGGTTCCTAACAAAGAAAAACCAGATAGTCGACTGTCCGGACGCAGAGGCCCTAGCAGCCTTCAAGCATAACATCCGCGACGAGTGGCTTGCCCAGCACCTGGGACAGGAAAAGCCAAAATCTATGGCAGCCCTCACGACACTCATGACCCGCTTTTGCGCGGGCGAAGATAGCTGGCTAGCTCGCAGCAACAACTTATCAAAGAACCCTGGTAATTCGGATACCAAGGACAAAAGTGGCAGGACACGTCGAAATAAGCAAAAGCGTTGCGTCAGCAGCGACATCAATGAAGATACGGCAGTGAACGCCGGATTCAGAGGCTATAAATCTGGTCAGCGGAAAAAGCCATTTAAAAAGAATACTCAGGGCCCGTCCAGTTTGGACCGAATACTCGACCGCTTGTGCCAAATCCATGGCACCCCCGAAAGGCCAGCCAATCACACCAACAGGGATTGTTGGGTGTTCAAGAAGGCAGGCAAGTTAAGAGCCGAAAACAAAGACAAGGGGCTGCATAACGATGACGAGGAGGAGCCCAAGCCGCCGAACAACAATGGACAGAAGGGGTTTCCCCCACAAGTGCGGACGGTCAACATGATATACGCAACCCACATTCCCAAGAAGGAGCGAAAGCGTGCGCTACGGGACGTATACGTGATGGAGCCAGTCGCCCCAAAGTTCAACCCATGGTCCTCTTTCCCGATCACTTTTGATCGAAGGGACCACCCCACTAGCATCCGTCATGGCAGCTTTGCCGCATTGGTTCTTGTCGGCGTTCTGGGAACGGGGGTCCCCAGACTTGCCTACCTGCGGCCTGCGGCGTGGCTCGAATGGGGGCCCAGCGCGGCCCGCCTTCATCAACACAAGACTCAAGACCCTCGCGAGGGGCCAAGGCTCGCGGGGCGGACGACACGGCGCTTCCTGAGGCGCGGCCTCCTCAGGCTGGCTCGCGAGGAGGCGGAGAGATCAAGGCGGGGTACCTCGCGAGGTGCCCATGACGCAAGCCATGACGATCGAGGGTGCCAGGCGGGTGCCAGCCCGCGCAGCGTTCCCCTTTCCTCTTTGGTGCAAAGGGGGCAAGCGCAGGCAAGGGGATCAAGCAAAGGCACCCATTTCGGTGCAATAACACCAAGACCAGTCCAACGGTGGGAAGGAGGTCACCATGGAGCCCAGCACGGCGTCACCACAGGGCCTTTGGCAGGCGAAGACCAACTTTAGTTAGGATAAGTGTACCAGATGTTCCCCTTCGAATTGGCCAATTGTTGGCGCCCTTCCCGCTCAAATATTTGGGAAGAGGCCCAGGGCCTTTGCCTATAAATAGGACTAGCCACCCCCGGGGTGGAGGCATCCACAAACGGAGCTAGCAACACACCCAGAGAGTGAGAAGGGCGATTGAACTCCCCCAGCAGTTCATCCCCTAGCCAAGAACAGACCCTCGCGAGGCTGTTCTTCCTTGTACTGTTCATCCTCATCAGCCCAAGAGGCAATCCACCCACCACAAACTAGAGTAGGGTATTACACCACAATGGTGGCCCGAACTAGTATAAACCCTGTGTCTCTTGCCCTGTTCGTTCTGTAGTTTAGATCCTCGAGAGACGGAGAGGTAGAGGGCTGAAGGAAATATGCCCTAGAGGCAATAATAAAGTTATTATTTATTTCCTTATATCATGATAAATGTTTATTATTCATGCTAGAATTGTATTAATTGGAAACATAATACATGTTTGAATACATAGACAAACAGAGTGTCACTAGTATGCCTCTACTTGACTAGCTCATTAATCAAAGATGGTTATGTTTCCTAGCCATGAACAAAGAGTTGTTATTTGATTAACGAGATCACATCATTGGTTGAATGATCTGATTGACATGACCCATTCCATTAGCATAGCACCCGATCGTTTAGTATGTTGCTATTGCTTTTATCCATGACTTATACATGTTCCTTTAACTATGAGATTATGCAACTCCCGTTTACCGTAGGAACACCTTGTGTGCTACCAAACGTCACAACGTAACTGGGTGATTATAAAGGTGCTCTACAGGTGTCTCCGAAGGTACATATTGGGTTGGCATATTTCGAGATGAGGATTTGTCACTCCGATTGTCGGAGAGGTATCTCAGGGCCTTCTCGGTAATGCACATCACATAAAGCCTTGCAAGCATTGCAACCAATGAGTTAGTTGCGAGATGATGTATTACAGAACGAGTAAAGAGACTTGCCAGTAACGAGATTGAACTAGGTATTGGATACCGACGATCGAATCTCGGGCAAGTAACATACCGATGACAAAGGGAACAACGTATGTTGTTATGCAGTCTGACCGATAAAGATCTTCGTAGAATATGTAGGAGCCAATATGGGCATCCAGGTCCCGCTATTGGTTATTGACCGGAGACGTGTCTCGGTCATGTCTACATTGTTCTCGAACCGTAGGGTCCGCACGCTTAACGTTACGATGACAGTTATTATGAGTTTATACATTTTGATGTACCGAAGGAGTTCGGAGTCCCGGATGTGATCACGGACATGACGAGGACTCTCGAAATGGTCGAGACGTAAAGAATGATATATTGGAAGCCTATGTTTGGACATCGGATGCATTCCAGGTGAAATCAGGATTTTACCGGAATACCGGGAGGGTTACCGGAACCCCCCGGGGGCATAATGGGCCAACATGGGCCTTGGAGGAGAGGTGAGAGGGCTGCCCTCATGGGCTGCGCGCCTCCCCAATTCCCCTAGTCCTATTAGGACTAGGAGAGGTGGGCGCCCCCCCCTCTCTCTCCCCCCTTGGAGAATCCTAGTCCAACTAGGATTGGGGGGGTGGAATCCTACTCCCAGAGGGAGTAGGACTCTCTGGCGCGCCAGGCTTGGCCGGCCAGCCCCTCCCCCTTGGCTCCTTTATATACGGGGGCAGGGAGCACCCCGGAGACAGACAATTGATCATTGAGATCTTTCCTTAGCCGTGTGTGGTGCCCCCTTCCACCAAATTCCACCTCGATCATATCGTTGCAGTGCTTAGGCGAAGCCCTGCGCCGGTAACACATCAAGATCGTCACCACGCCGTCGTGCTGACGGAACTCTTCCTCGACGCTTTGCTGGATCGGAGCCCGGGGATCGTCATCGAGCTGAACGTGTGCTAAGAACTCGGAGGTGCCGGAGTAACGGTGCTGTGATCGGTTGGATCGCGAGGAGAACGTACGACTACTTCCTCTATGTTGTGTCAACGCTTCCGCTTCAGTCTACGAGGGTACGTAGACAACACTCTCCCCTCTCGTTTCTATGCATCACCATGATCTTGCGTGTGCGTAGGAAATTTTTTGAAATTACTACGTTCCCCAACAGTGGCATCCGAGCCTAGGTTTTTATGGTTTGATGTTATTTGCACGAGTAGAACACAAGTGAGTTGTGGACGATACAAGTCAAACTGCCTACCAGCATGTCATACTTTGGTTCAGCGGTATTGTTGGACGAGACGATCCGGACCAACCTTACGCGTACTCTTACGCGAGACCGGTTCCCTCGACGTGCTTTGCACATAGATGGCCTGCGGAAGACTGTCTCTCCAACTTTAGTTGAACCGAGTGTGGCTACGCCCGGTCCTTGAGAAGGTTAAAACGGAGTCTATTTGACAAACTATCGTTGTGGTTTTGATGCGTAGGTAAGATGAGTTCTTGCTTAAGCCCGTAGCAGCCACGTAAAGTTTGCAACAACAAAGTAGAGGACGTCTAACTTGTTTTTGCAGGGCATGTTGTGATGTGATATGGTCAAGACATGATGCTAAATTTTATTGTATGAGATGATCATGTTTTGTAACCGAGTTATCGGCAACTGGCAGGAGCCATATGGTTGTCGCTTTATTGTATGCAATGCAATCGCGATGTAATGCTTTACTTTATTACTAAGCGGTAGTGATAGTCGTGGAAGCATAAGATTGGCGAGACGACAACGATGCTACGATGGAGATCAAGGTGTCGCGCCGGTGACGATGGTGATCATGACGGTGCTTTGAAGATGGAGATCACAAGCACGAGATGATGATGGCCATATCATATCACTTATATTGATTGCATGTGATGTTTATCTTTTTATGCATCTTATCTTGCTTTGATTGACGGTAGCATTATAAGATGATCTCTCACTAAGTTATCAAGAAGTGTTCTCCCTGAGTATGCACCGTTGCGAAAGTTCTTCGTGCTGAGACACCACGTGATGATCGGGTGTGATAGGCTCTACGTTCAAATACAACGGGTGCAAAACAGTTGCACACGCGGAATACTCAGGTTATACTTGACGAGCCTAGCATATAACAGATATGGCCTCGGAACACGGAGACCGAAAGGTCGAGCGTGAATCATATAGTAGATATGATCAACATAGTGATGTTCACCATTGAAACTACTCCATCTCACGTGATGATCGGACATGGTTTAGTTGATTTGGATCACGTGATCACTTAGAGGATTAGAGGGATGTCTATCTAAGTGGGAGTTCTTAAGTAATATGATTAATTGAACTTTAATTTATCATGAACTTAGTCCTGGTAGTATAGCATATCTATGTTGTAGATCAATAGCTCGCGTTATTGCTTCCCTGTGTTTATTTTGATATGTTCCTAGAGAAAATTGTGTTGAAAAATGTTAGTAGCAATGATGCGGATTGGATCCGTGATCTGAGGTTTATCCTCATTGCTGCACAGAAGAATTACGTCCTTGATGCACCGCTAGGTGACGGACCTATTGCAGGAGCAGATGCAGACGTTATGAACGTTTTGCTAGCTCAATATGATGACTACTTAATAGTTTAGTGCACCATGCTTAACGGCTTAGAATCGGAACTTCAAAGACGTTTTGAACGTCATGGACCATATGAGATGTTCCAGGAGTTGAAGTTAATATTTCAAGCAAATACCCGAGTTGAGAGATATGAAGTCTCCAAAAAGTTCTATAGCTAAAAGATGGAGGAGAATCGCTCAACTAGTGAGCATGTGCTCAGATTGTCTGGGTACTACAATCGCTTGAATCAAGTGGGTGTTAATCTTCCAGATAAGATAGTGATTGACAGAATTCTCTAGTCACCATCACCAAGTTAGTAGAACTTCGTGATGAACTATAATATGCAAGGGATAACGGAAAATATTCCCAAGCTCTTCGCATGCTAAAATCGGCGAAGGTAGAAATCAAAGAAAAACATCAAGTGTTGATAGTTGACAAGATCACTAGTTTCAAGAAAAGGGCAAAAGGAAAGAAGGGGAACTTCAAGAAGAACGGCAAGCAAGTTGCTGCTCAAGTGAAAAAGCCCAAGTCTGGTCCTAAGCCTGAGACTAAGTGCTTCTACTGCAAAGGGACTGGTCACTGGAAGCGGAACTACCCCAAGTGATTGGCGGATAAGAAGGATGGCAAATTGAACATAAGTATATTTGATATACATGTTATTGATGTGTATTTTACTAGTGTTCATAGCAACCCCTCAGTATTTGGTACTAGTTCAGTTGCTAAGATTAGTAACTCGAAACGGGAGTTGCAGAATGAACAGAGACTAGTTAAGGGTGAAGTGACGATGTATGTTGGAAGTAGTTCCAAGATTGATATGATCATCATCACACACTCACTATACTTTCGGGATTAGTGTTGAACTTAAATAAGTGTTATTTGGTGTTTGCGTTGAGCATAAATATGATTTGATCATGTTTATTGCAATACGGTTATTCATTTAAGTTAGAGAACAATTGTTGTTCTGCTTACATGAATAGAACCTTCAATGGTCATACACCCAATGAAAATAGTTCGTTGGATCTCGATCGTAGTGATACACATATTCATAATATTGAAGCCAAAAGATGCAAAGTTAATAATGATACTGCAAATTATTGTGGCACTGCCGTTTAGGTCATATTGGTGTAAAGCGCATGAAGAAACTCCATGCTGATGGAATTTTGGAATCACTTGATTATGAATCACTTGATGTTTGCGAACCATGCGTCTTGGGCTAGATGACTAAAACGCCGTTCTCCGGAACAATGGAGCAAGCAACAGATTTGTTGGAAATAATACATACTGATGTATGCGATCCGATGAGTACTGATGCTCGCGGTAAGTATCATTATTTTCTGACCTTCACAGATGATTTGAGCAGATATGGGTATATCTGCTTAATGAAATAAGAAGTCTGAAACATTTGAAAAGTTCATATAATTTCAGAGTGAAGTGGAAAATCATCGTAACAAGAAAATAAAGTTTCTATGATCTGATCGTGGAGAAGAGTATTTGAGTTACGAGTTTGGTCTTTAGTTAAAGCAATGTGGAATAGTTTCACAAACTCATGCCACCTGGAACACCACAGCATAATGGTGCGTCCGAACGTCATAACCGTACTTTATTGGATACAGTACAATCTCTGATGTTTCTTACCGATTTACCAATATCGTTTTGGGATCATGCATTAGAGACAACTGCATTCACGTTAAAAAGGGCACCATCTAAGTCCGTTGAGACGACACAATATGAACTATGGTTTGGCAAGAAACCAAAGTTGTCGTTTCTTAAAGTTTGGGGTTATGATGCTCATGTGAAAAAGTTTCATCCTGATAAGCTCAAACCCAAATCGGAGGAATGTGTCTTCATAGGTACCCAAAGGAGACTATTGGGTACATCTTCTATCACAGATCCGAAGGCAAGATATTCGTTGCTGAGAATGGATCCTTTCTAGAGAAGGAGTTTCTCTCGAAAGAAGTGAGTAGGAGGAAAGTAGAAAACTTGATAAGGTAATTGTACCTTCTCCCTTATTGGAAAGTAGTTCATCACAGAAATCTGTTCTTGTGACTACTACACCAATTAGTGAGGAAGCTAATGATGATGATCATGTAACTTCAGATCAAGTTACTACCGAATCTCGTAGGTAAATCAGAGTGAGATCCGCACCAGAGTGGTACGGTAATCCTGTTCTAGAAGTCATGTTACTAGACCATGACGAACTTGCGAACTATGAGGAAGCGATGATGAGCCCAGATTCCGCGAAATGGTTAGAGGCCATGAAATCTGAGATATGATCCATGTATGAGAACAAAGTATGGACTTTGATGGATTTGCCCGATGATCGGCAAGCCATAGAATATAAATGGATCTTCAAGAGGAAGACGGACGCTGATAGTAGCGTTACTATCTACAAAGCTAGAATTGTCGCAAAAGGTTTTCGACAAGTTCAAGGTGTTGACTACGATGAGAGTTTCTCACTCGTATCTATGCTTAAGTCTGTCCGATCATGTTAGCAATTGCCGCATTTTTTTAAATCTGGCAAATGGATAAACAAAACTGCATTGGATTTATTAAAGAAAAGTTGTATATGATGCAACCAGAAGGTTTTGTCAATCCTAAAGGTGCTAACAAAATATGCAAGCTCCAGCGATCCATCTATGGACTGGTGCAAGCATCTCGGAGTTGGAATATACGCTTTGATAAGTTGATCAAAGCACATTGTTTTATACAGACTTGCGGTGAAGCCTGTATTTACAAGAAAGTGAGTGGGAGCACTACAGCATTTCTGATAAGTATATGTAAATGACATATTATTGATCGGAAATAATGTAGAATTATTCTGTGAAGCATAAAGGAGTATTTGAAAGGAGTTTTTCAAAGAAAGACCTCGGGGAAGCTACTTACATATCGAGCATCAAGATCTATAGAGATAGATCGAGACGCTTGATAAGTTTTTTCAATGAGTACATACCTTGACAAGATTTTGAAGTAGTTCAAAATGGAACAGTCAAAGAAAGAGTTCTTGCCTGTGTCACAAGGTGTGAAGTTGAGTAAGACTCAATGCCCGACCACCGCAGAAGATAGAAAGAGAATGAAAGTCATTCCCTATGCTTTGGCCATAGGTTCTATAAAGTATGCCATGCTGTGTACCAGACCTATTGTATACCCTACCCTGAGATTGGCACGGGAGTACAATAGTGATCTTGGAGTAGATCACTAGACGGCGGTCAAAATTATCCTTAGTGGAATAAGGATATGTTTCTCGATTATGGAGGTGACAAAAAGGTTCGTCGTAAAAGGTTACGTCGATGCAAGTTTTGACACTAATCTAGATGACTCTAAGTCTCAGTCTAGATACATATTGAAAGTGGGAGCAATTAGCTAAAGTAGCTCCGTGCAGAGCATTGTAGACATAGAAAATTGCAAAATACATAACGGATCTGAATGTGGCAGACCCGTTGACTAAAGTTCTCTCACAAGCAAAACATGATCACACCTTAGTACTCTTTGGGTGTTAATTACATAGCGATGTAAACTAGATTACTGAATCTAGTAAACCCTTTGGGTGTCGGTCACATAGCGATGTGAACTATGGGTGTTAATCACATGATGATGTGAACTATTGATGTTAATCACATGGTGATGTGATCTAGATTATTGACTCTAGTGCAAGTGGGAGACTGAAGGAAATATGCCCTAGAGGCAATAATAAAGTTATTATTTATTTCCTTATATCATGATAAATGTTTATTATTCATGCTAGAATTGTATTAATTGGAAACATAATACATGTTTGAATACATAGACAAACAGAGTGTCACTAGTATGCCTCTACTTGACTAGCTCATTAATCAAAGATGGTTATGTTTCCCAGCCATGAACAAAGAGTTGTTATTTGATTAACGAGATCACATCATTGGTTGAATGATCTGATTGACATGACCCATTCCATTAGCATAGCACCCGATCGTTTAGTATGTTGCTATTGCTTTTATCCATGACTTATACATGTTCCTTTAACTATGAGATTATGCAACTCCCGTTTACCGTAGGAACACCTTGTGTGCTACCAAACGTCACAACGTAACTGGGTGATTATAAAGGTGCTCTACAGGTGTCTCCGAAGGTACATATTGGGTTGGCATATTTCGAGATGAGGATTTGTCACTCCGATTGTCGGAGAGGTATCTCAGGGCCTTCTCGGTAATGCACATCACATAAAGCCTTGCAAGCATTGCAACCAATGAGTTAGTTGCGAGATGATGTATTACGGAACGAGTAAAGAGACTTGCCAGTAACGAGATTGAACTAGGTATTGGATACCGACGATCGAATCTCGGGCAAGTAACATACCGATGACAAAGGGAATAACGTATGTTGTTATGCGGTCTGACCGATAAAGATCTTCGTAGAATATGTAGGAGCCAATATGGGCATCCAGGTCCTGCTATTGGTTATTGACCGGAGACGTGTCTCGGTCATGTCTACATTGTTCTCGAACCGTAGGGTCCGCATGCTTAACGTTACGATGACAGTTATTATGAGTTTATACATTTTGATGTACCGAAGGAGTTCGGAGTCCCGGATGTGATCACGGACATGATGAGGAGTCTCGAAATGGTCGAGACGTAAAGAATGATATATTGGAAGCCTATGTTTGGACATCGGATGCATTCCAGGTGAAATCAGGATTTTACCGGAATACCGGGAGGGTTACCGGAACCCCCCGGGGGCATAATGGGCCAACATGGGCCTTGGAGGAGAGGTGAGAGGGCTGCCCTCATGGGCTGCGCGCCTCCCCCCCTTCCCCTAGTCCTATTAGGACTAGGAGAGGTGGGCGCCCCCTCTCTCTCTCTCCCCCTTGGAGAATCCTAGTCCAACTAGGATTGGGGGGGGGGGAATCCTACTCCCAGAGGGAGTAGGACTCTCTGGCGCGCCAGGCTTGGCCGGCCAGCCCCTCCCCCTTGGCTCCTTTATATACGGGGGCAGGGAGCACCCCGGAGACAGACAATTGAGCATTGAGATCTTTCCTTAGCCGTGTGCGGTGCCCCCTTCCACCAAATTCCACCTCGATCATATCGTTGCAGTGCTTAGGCGAAGCCCTGCGCCGGTAACACATCAAGATCGTCACCACGCCGTCGTGCTGACGGAACTCTTCCTCGACGCTTTGCTAGATCGGAGCCCGGGGATCGTCATCGAGCTGAACGTGTGCTAAGAACTCGGAGGTGCCGGAGTAACGGTGCTGTGAACGGTTGGATCGCGAGGAGAACATACGACTACTTCCTCTACGTTGTGTCAACGCTTCCGCTTAAGTCTACGAGGGTACGTAGACAACACTCTCCCCTCTCATTGCTATGCATCACCATGATCTTGCGTGTGCGTAGGAATTTTTTTGAAATTACTACGTTCCCCAACAAGGGCATGTTCTCCGGGCGCACCCCAGAGTTAGAACCTTAAGGGTCTGCCGAACCCGTGATCCGACATTTGGCGCGCTAGGTAGGGGTGCGCCGGAATCTACCTTCCACCGCTCCGTCCTCCTCCGGCTGCTGGATCCATGTACGGCGCCCATAAAGCTCGCGTCGCGCCAGCGGCCCTCGCCGGTGGGCGTTCTCGCCGTCCCCCGTTGCTCGCCGTCAACACCGCCACCGGCCCGGCGGGAAACGAGCGGCAAGCACCACCCCAGCATCCGCCTATGCGACAGGGCGACCGCACTGCGACATTGACGCATCCGGTCGTTGCGGCCCTCCTGGGCGGCTCGCAGGCGCCGCCCGCGAGCCGCCACGTCAAGCCGTTTGCCTGCCGGATTGGCGCCGTTTCCGCACGACAGGGGGCTCCCCCGGACCGGGCAGCGCGCGAGGTCGGTCTGACCTTCAGCTCGGAGGACCACCCCGCTAACTTGGTCGGCTCGGGCGCACTCCCCCTGTTGTGCACCCCCATCATCTGCCAGGTGGCCGTCACCAGAACCCTCGTCGACGGTAGCGCGGGCCTCAGTGTGCTTTCGGTCGAGACCTTCAACCTTCTCTGCATACCCCGGGAGCGGCTGCAACCCAGCCGATCTTTCTCGGGCGTCGGGGGCGGATCATCTGACTCCTTGGGACAGATCCGGCTCCCAGTAACCTTCGGCACCTACGACAACTTCCGCACGAAGATGGTCGACTTCGACATCGCCCCCGTCGGCCTCCCTTACAACGCCATCCTCGGCTACCTGGCACTGGCTCAGTTCATGGCCGCCACGCACCCGGCGTACAACCTCATGAAGATGCCCGGGAGCAACGGTACCCTCACCGTGCATGGAGACACCGGGGACGCCCTGCAAGTACTCAAGCTCGCCTTCAAGACGGCGGCATCGGCACAGCCCGCCAACGCGGGGACCCCTGAGCCCAAGGGGGCTGCGACCACCAAGAAGAAGCAGTTGTTCACCCTAGGACAAGGCAGAAACCAAGCAGATACCCGTCGACGAGGACGGGTCCTCCAGTGCCACTTTCACCATAGGCGCCAACCTTGAGCCTGAGCAGGAGGAGGCCTTGGTCAGGTTCCTGCGCGCAAACAAGAAGGTGTTTGCTTGGGAGCCCGATCAGTTGGCAGGGATCCCCAGGAGCGTCATCGAGCATCACCTCAATGTGTGCCCAAATGTGCGCCCCGTGAAGCAGAAGGCCAGGCGGCAGTCCGCAGAGAAGCAGGCCTTCATCGTCCAAGAGACCCGCAAGTTAGAAGCCGCTGGGGTCATTTGCGAGGTCCGATACTCGGATTGGTTGGCCAACCCTGTCGTTGTGCCCAAGAAAGGGGGGAAGGAACGCATGTGTGTCGACTTCACCAATCTCAACAAGGCATGCCCGCAAGATCCGTTTCGCTCCCCCGCATCGACCAGATCGTCGATTCCACCGCCGAGTGCGACCTGCTGTGCTTCTTGGACGCCTTCTCCGGATATCACCAGATCAAGATGGCGGTACAAGACGTTGAGAAGACCGCCTTCTTGACCCCGTGTGGGGTATACTGCTATACATGCATGCCATTTGGACTGCGTAACGCAGGGGCAACCTTTCAGCGGCTGATGCACATCACCTTGGGCCCGCAACTCGGGAAGAATGTCGAAGGCTACGTTGATGACATTGTGGTGAAATCTCGGGAGGCCAAGACCCTGATACAAGACCTGGAGGAGACCTTCGCGAGCCTCGACGCAGTAAACCTGCGACTCAACCCAGAGAAATGTGTGTTCGGGGTCCCCTCGGGCAAGCTCTTGGGCTTCCTCGTGTCCCACCGTGGCATCGAGGCTAACCCAGAGAAGGTCAAGGCGGTCGAGGACATGAGCCCGCCAAAGACCCTCAGAGAAATGCAGAAGCTCACAGGGCGCGTGACCGCGCTAGGGCGCTTCATCTCCAAATTGGGGGAGCGAGCGCTGCCTTTCTTTCAGCTAATGAAGAAAAAGGGGCCCTTTGAATGGACTGAAGAGGCAGATAAGGCGTTTCAAGATCTCAAGAGGTACCTGACCAGTCCCCCAGTCATGGTGGCTCCGCGCCCTCAAGAGCCCCTGCTGCTTTACCTCGCCGCCACTCCCTACTCCGCCAGCGCAGCCCTGGTCGCGGTTAGGGAGGAGCGCCAGGCCAAGACCGCAGCGGCAGCCCGAGGCAAGACAAAACGGGAACAAGGAAAGCCCGTGGAAGCCACAACCACAGATAAAGAGGGTCAGCTACCGAAGAACGCACCGGAGACAGGGGAGGCCGCGTGCACAGATGGTTCACCTCCTGAGGCCACGTCATCTCATGAGGTGCCCTTACCTCCCGAGGGTGTCGCGACCCAAGATGCCCTCAGCCTTGTTGAGCACCCGGTCTACTTTGTTAGCACGGTGCTAAGGGACGCGAGGGCACGCTACCAATGCCTCAGAAGCTCCTCCTCGCGCTACTGGTAGCCTCACGCAAGCTGCGTCACTACTTCCAGGCTCACACCATCAAGGTCGTCTCATCGTACCCCCTGGAGAGAGTGCTCAGGAGCCCTAACTCGGCCGGAAGGGTCGCCGAGTGGAATATAGAGCTCCAGGCGTTTCAGCTTGAGTTCAGCACAACCAGGGTCATCAAAGGAGCAGCATTGGCGGATTTCATGGCGGAATGGGCGGAGGCACCAGGCCTCAAGGGCGACGAGGATCGGTCCCTCTCCCCAGGAAGTGAGGCGCCGGAAGGTTGGGTTATGTACTTCGATGGGGCGTTCTCCAGGCACGGCGCGGGGGCTGGTGCGGTGCTGATATCACCCACTCAAGATAAGCTCTATTATGCCGTACAGCTCTGTTTCCAGCAAGGTGAAAAGGTCTCCAACAACATAGCAGAGTATGAGGGACTGATAGCCGGGCTGAAGGCCGCAGTGGCCCTGGGAGTGAAGCGCCTCACCGTCAAGGGCGACTCGCAGCTCCTAGTCAATTTCTCCAACAAGGTGTACGAGCCGAAGGACGAGCATATGGAGGCTTACCTGGCGGAGGTCCGCAGGATGGAAAAGCAGTTCTGGGGGCTGGAGCTGAAGCACGTGCCCTGTGGCACCAATCAGGAAGCTGACGACATAGCCAGACGGGCATCCAGGTGGTTGCCGCAGGAACCCAGCGTCTTCGAGGAGCGGCTCTTCAAACCTTCAGCACGGCCGACTTTATCAAACACGGCTCATCCTCGAGAGGAGCTCCCCCAGCCGCCAGCCTCGGGAGCCCCGGTCTGTGGGCCGACCTCAGGAGCAAGCCTGCTCCTGACGATGGAACCTCAGGAGGAGTGCTGGATCACGGAACTCCGGAGTTACCTAACACAAGGGGCCCTACCGAAAAAGGAAGAGGAAGCAGAACGTGTGGCGCGGCAGGCTACGGCATACTGCATCAGAGACGGAGAACTTTACCGGAAGCGACCAAACGATGTATCTCTGCGCTACATCTCCAGGGAGCAAGGAAAGGAACTATTGGAGGACATACACGGCGGAGACTGCGGACACCACTCATCATCACGGACCCTCGTCGGCAAGGCATTCTGTAGTGGGTTCTATTGGCCCACCGCGCTCAACGACGCAATCGAATTGGTGAAGGCTTGTGAGGCCTGCCAGTTCCATTCCAGGCAGATCCATCAACCAGCGGGGGGCCTACAGACTATACCCCTCTCGTGGCCATTCGCAGTTTGGGGGTTGGATATCCTGGGCCCGTTTCCTCGGGCGCCAGGGGGCTACCGTTACCTCTACGTCGCCATTGACAAGTTCAGCAAGTGGGCAGAGGTGGAGGCTGTCCGTACCATCCCCGCGGGCTCCGCGGTCAAGTTCACCAGGGGTATCGTGAGCCAGTTCGGGGTGCCGAACCGCATCATCATAGACAACGGTTCGAAGTTCACCAGTAATCTCTTCAAAACATACTGTGCTAACCTTGGGACGCAGATATGCTACGCTTCGGTGGCACACCCACGAAGCGGGCAAGCCGAACGAGCCAACGCGGAGGTCCTGAGAGGCCTCAAGACCAGAACGTTCAAGAAGAAGCTGGAGGCCCGCGGCAGGGGTTAGTACGACGAGCTCCAATCCGTGTTGTGGTCCATCCGCACCACCGCGACCAAACCAACCGGGGAGAATCCGTTCTTCCTGGTCTATGGGTCCGAAGCAGTCCTTCCTCACGAGGTTAGGCGTCGCTCCGCACGGGTCCTGGCGTTCGACGAGGCGCAGCAGGACGCCATGCGGGGGATGGACCTTGTGCTGGGGGAAGAACGCCGCCGGGAAGCCGTGCTGCGAGCGGCGAGGTACCAACAGGCGCTACGACGATATCACTGCCGCAACATCCGCCCCAGGACCCTCGAGGTAGGAGACCTCGTACTCAGGCGGGTCCTCTCCAGGGAGGAGGGGCTGCACAAGCTCTCTCCCATGTGGGAGGGCCCGTTCAAGGTTGTTCATGTTTCCAGGCCAGGCTCCGTGCGCTTGGAGACTCAAGAGGGGGAGCCAATCCAGAACGTGTGGAACGTCCAGCACCTCCGGAGGTTCTACCCCTAAAAGGCCCAGATCCTGTGAAGAAGGCGAACGCCTGTGAAGATCATCTCTTTTGGAAAAGGCCCAGAGCCTGTGAGGAAGGCGAACGCCTATGAAGATCATCTCTTTTGGAAAAGGCCCAGAGCCTGTGAAGAAGGCGAACGCCTGTGAAGATCATCTCTTTTGGAGAAGGCCCAGAGCCTGTGAAGAAGGCGAACGCCTGTGAAGATCATCTCTTTTGGAGAAGGCCCAGAGCCTGTGAAGAAGGCGAACGCCTGTGAAGATCATCTCTTTTGGAAAAGGCCCAGAGCCTGTGAAGAAGGCGAATGCCTGTGAAGCTCATCTCTTTTTGGAAAAGGCCCAGAGCCTGTGAAAAAGGCGAGTGCCTGTGAAGCTTATTACCTCTAAGGAGAAAGGCCCGGAGCATGTGAAGAAGGCTAATGCCTGTGAAGCTCGCCGCCCCGTGACACTCTCACGTAATAATGAGTGGGGTTGTACATGCCCCGGAGTCTTAGGAGCGCCGGCCTCAGGCCCTGGGGCTCCCTCCCATGCCCAGTGGCAGCACTTAGCTCCGCGCTAGTGAGAAGACGTCGAAGACTAGACTAGGTGCCGGACGCGGCTTTTTCTTTTGCTTTCCGCATTTGACGTGTTTGCTCGCATCTGAAGTCTTATCGAAACTATCGCCGTTGTTGATTTGTGGTTCGTCGATTTTCGCTCCTCGTTTTGATTTTTCTCATGAAAGGCCTCGCGAGGGATGGAACTCGAACGCCCTCGCGAGCGTTTCTGCTCTAACCGCTTAAAGGTTTCACGGCCCGGGCTCTCTACATGAGCACCCCTCTAGTCCGTGCCCCTCGGGCACCGCGACACGCACACAGGGCCTGGGTCGGTCGCCCCCCGGCTGGGGCCGCAAACTACCTACGCGAGGGCAAATAGTTGAGAAGCGCAACAACAAAGTCAAGGTAATGGCTACAACGGCAATGATTCTCAACACGCCCCCACGGGGCTCCATGCAGCTGTTTTGTCTTACACAAGGAGCAAAAGGAAAAGAAAAGGGCGATCCCAGCGCGGCCCGCCTCACATCAGCCTGCAGAGGCGGCACGGGATGCCTCCGAAGCTCAGGCGAACTCCCTCTCGCGCTTCACCGGGGCGCGGCGACGGGCAGACGAACAGCCACCCCCCAAGCAAGCGCGACGGCGAGGGGGCTGGCTGCGGCCACCGCTGGAGGAGCCGCCCGAAGAAGAGTTGGTGGAGCTTGGGGAGCATCGGGCGCCGCCATCGGAGCGGGCGCTGTCTCCTCCATCGTCATCGGAGGGAGGCCCCTGGCCACGGTCGTCGCCCTCGGGGCAGCATCCTGCGCGGCGACCATCTTCCCCAAACACCCTCACATAGAGGGGGTCGTCGCCGTCGAACTTGAAGTGCAGGGTGCACCGCTGGCCCAGGCCGCGCGCGTGGGCAAACGTTTGCTAGCCGCGGGTCAGGGCCCCATTCCCAGAAGGGGAGACCTTGAGTGAAACCCAGGAGGCCCTACTGCAGCAACCGTCAGCCTAAAGCCAGAAGCCGCACCGGGCGCTGGCCGGCAGCTCGCTGATGAAGAAGCGAGGGAGCTGGAGCCAGGTGTTGGTCGGGTCCGCCGACCACACAACGAACTCCGGCAGCACCTCCGCCGAGCGAAAGCGCGGCCTGGGGGCCGCGCAGCCACAGCCTCCCTCCCCTTGGCAGCCGAGCGCTCACCACCACGCGGAGAACCATCCCTGTGGCCACGGGAAGCCACAACGGGAACCGCGGGAAGCTTGCGGGGACGACCTCGGCCGCGCTTGGCCGGAGGGGAGTCGGGCCCCGCCCGACTAGCCTTCCCCATCTCCGCGGCTGAGAACCTCTTCGGAGCCATGCGAGCGGCGGGCGGCAAAGGAGAAGAAGAAGAAGAGAAGCGGGAAGGGGCAAACTGGCGGAGCTTATGCGGCCTCGCACTTATAGCCGGAAAAGGCCAACCGTCGAGCACCACGATCGTAGGTAATAATGACCCGTATCTACGCATGCAGGGACTAGTCAAGTCACGCAGTTGCCAAGGCGTCGTGGGGAAGCGGAGACGCCCACGTCCTGTCAAACTGCCACGCGGCGCCTAAGGCCGCAGGCTATTAGGGCCCGCGGTGCTTCGCCCTTGCCCTTTCGCCTCTCGGCACGGCCAAGTCCATGCGCTCCTTGGGCCCGGGGGCTACTGTCGGCATTCTGGGAACGGGGTCCCCAGACTTGCCTGACTGCGGCCTACGGCGTGGCTCGAATGGGGGCCCCGCGCGGCCCACCTTCATCAACACAAGACTCAAGACCCTCGTGAGGGGCCAAGCCTCACGGGGCGGACGACACGGCGCTTCCTGAGGCGCGGCCTCCTCAGGCTGGCTCGCGAGGAGGCGGAGAGATCAAGGCGGGGTACCTCGCGAGGTGCCCATGACGCAAGCCATGACGATCGAGGGTGCCAGGCGGGTGCCAGCCCGCGCAGCGTTCCCCTTTCCTCTTTGGTGCAAAGGGGGCAAGCGCATGCAAGGGGATCAAGCAAAGGCACCCATTTCGGTGCAACAAGACCAAGACCAGTCCAACGGTGGGAAGGAGGTCACCATGGAGCCCAGAACGGCGTCACCACAGGGCCTTTGGCAGGCGAAGACCAACTTTAGTAAGGATAAGTGTACCAGATGTTCCCCTTCGAATTAGCCAATTGTTGGCACCCTTCCCGCTCAAATATTTGGGAAGAGGCCCAGGGCCTTTGCCTATAAACAGGACTAGCCACCCCCGGGGTGGAGGCATCCACAAACGGAGCTAGCAACACACCCAGAGAGTGAGAAGGGCGATTGAACTCCCCCAGCAGTTCATCCCCTAGCCAAGAACAGACCCTCGCGAGGCTGTTCTTCCTTGTACTGTTCATCCTCATCAGCCCAAGAGGCAATCCACCCACCACTAACTAGAGTAGGGTATTACACCACAATGGTGGCCCGAACTAGTATAAACCCTGTGTCTCTTGCCCTGTTCGTTCTGTAGTTTAGATCCTCAAGAGACGGAGAGGTAGAGGGCATGATCTCCGCGCACACCCCAGAGTTCGAACCTTAAGGGTCTGCCGGAACCCGTGATCCGACAGTTCTCGACCCAATCATCGACGGATTTCATCTGACAAGAGTCATCATGGACGGCGGCAGTAGCCTGAACCTGCTTTACCAGGATACATTGCGGAAAATGGGCATAGATCCATCAAGGATTAAGCCCACAAGAACGACCTTTAAAGGCGTTATACCAGGTGTAGAAGCCAACTTTACAGGCTCCGTAACACTTGATGTGGTCTTCGGATCTCCGGATAACTTCCGAAGCGAAGAGTTAATCTTCGACATAGTCCCGTTCCGCAGTGGCTATCACGCCCTGCTCGGACGAGCCGCATTTGCCAAGTTCAATGCGGTGCCGCACTACGCATATCTCAAGCTCAAGATGCCAGGCCCTCGAGGAGTAATCACAATCAATGGAAACACCGAACGCTCCCTCCGTACGGAGGAGCACACGGCGGCTCTCGCAGTGGAAGTACAAAGCAGCCTCTTTAGGCAACTCTCCAGTCCGGCCGTTAAAAAGCCAGACACTGTCAAGCGCGCCCGGAGCAACCTAGAACAAGACCGCCTGGCACGATCTGAGCAGGCGTAGCAATGCGGCCCCAACCCCACCCATCGCGACATAGCGAAGCTAGTACCTCGCGTACATAATTATGCCCTTGAAATACCATGGGCATAGGGGAAGGGGCACAGTAACGGCACACCCGAAATATGGCTTAAAACATACTAGGGGCTGCCGGATTTTTATTTTTTACTTTCAGGACTCCACACTTTGGACGACCTGTTCGGCAATTCGACTGCCGCACAAACGATGCAAGATCCAAGGAAGCAGACAAAGCTACGCCGCATTATGGAACTCTCAGGTGGTCTCTATTACGAGCGGTATATCTGTTTCGGACACAATTCCGCGGCCTGCCCCTGGCTAGGACATGTTAAATAGTCTAATATCTTTTTGCTTAACGCACTACTTGTATCATTCGGCTTTGATAAATAGCCTCTTTATAAACAATGCATAGCTTTTTGTCTATTTTTTGCATTATTCCCTTTTAATATACATGTTTATTAAATGACATGATCGCACCCGTACACCATGGTACGGCAAACATGCCAGGGGCTTCAGTACCCTTCGATCTGGCGTGAGAAGTCCGTAGCACTATATGCATCGGCTCCGAATCATGATTTGGGTCAATAGCTGGGTTTGCCCGGCTCCTATGTTTTGGTTCCTTACGTTCCGCTATATCGGCTAAGGTAGCACTAGGAGAACCACTGCGATTGTGCCCCGGTTCAGCTGGGTTAAGCACCTTAGTGGAGAAAGCTAAAACTGACTGTCATGATAAGGCGAGAGACCGGTGGCTGTTCGAGAGGTTCTTCGAGTCCCTAAAGGCTTATACCACTTCGAGTGAGGAGCTGGCTTTGTCCGGCCAAAGGCGTGGATAGCGCCCCGAACTCGGTCTTCTGAACTAGGGGCTTCGCCGAAATTTAAAATTATAAAGTTTTATGGCTAAGTGAGAGTGTTCAAGCATTATAGTCCGATTGTCTGGTTCGTTGTGCTGAGCGCCTCCCTCGAAGGACCCAACCATGGGAAAAAGAGCGCTCAGGTTTATCCCGAACACCCCAGCACTAGCGGCATGGGGGCAGAAGCCGACGACTGGCCATCTCTCAATTTTTGATAAACGGCCGCACAGAAAACAATATTTTAAATTCAATAAGCATTGCTTAGCGCATATGAACAAGTTTTCAGTGCACAGGATAAAAACGAGCGAGTTCATTAAAAAATTACATCTTTGGTACATTCATCCGCAATAAGGCGGGCACCGGCAAGAAAATCCTTGTAGTAGTTCTCGGGCTTGCGATGCTCCTTCCCCTGCGGCGGCCTGTCCTTCACCAGCTTCTCTCCGTCAAGCTTACCCCAGTGCACCTTTGCACGGGCAAGGGCCCTCCGGGCACCTTCGATGCAGACGGAACGCTTGATGATCTCAAGCCTTGGACAGGCCTCCACCAACCGCCGCACCAGCCCGAAGTAGCTCCCTGGCAGGGCCTCTCCGGGCCACAGCCGTACTAGGAAGCCCTTCATGGCTTGTTCGGCCGCCTTGTGGAGCTCGACCAGCTGTTTCAGCTGGTCGCTCAAAGGCACAGGGTGCCCGGCCTCAAAATACTGAGACCAGAACACACTCTCCGTCGAGCAGCCCTCTTCAGCTCAGTAGAATGTGGCGGCGGCGGATACGCTGCGGGGAAGATCTGCGAACGCCCCTGGAGAACTCCGGATTCGGGTAAGTGACAAGTAGTTTACTTTTATATTTCTACATTGCATTAAGAATGCCTTACCCGCTGCTATCTTTTTCATCTCCTCCAACTCTTGGAGGGCCTTTTGGGCTTCGGCCTTGGCACCCTTGGCGGTCTCAAGGGCCAACGCGAGCTCGGATGCTTGCGCCTTTGACTCAAGCTCCAAGCTCAAATGTTTTTTCATGAGAGCCTGCAGCTCTTGCTGCACCTCGCCAACCTGAGCCCCAAGTCTTTCTCGCTCGGTGCGCTCCTCGGTCGTTTTCTTTTCGGCCTCAGATAGCGCCTGCTTGAGGGTCGCCACCTCAGTTGTGGCCCCTACAATAAGCAGTACGATCCTGTTATTCTTTGCAATCACGCCTCTCTATCGGCACCTTTTTTCTTTGTAGGGTATTTCTTACCTTCTTTTTCCTCGAGCTACCGTTTGGCAAGGCCGAGCTCTTGCTCGGTCCGCCCGAGGTCCTTTTCTAGGACATCCACCTGCGCAGTCAGTGCGGCGGTGGATAGCAGCGAAGCCTGCATACGCATATTGACTCTTTATTGTTAGACTCCTGCGAAAATTAATAGATCCTCTATTCGGCTTTTCTTTCCGAACGCCAAACAGAGCATCAGGGCTACTGTCTATGCGGTAATATTTTGACATATTTTTACTTACCTCAAAGCGTGTCAGAAGGCTAGCGCAAGCTTCAGTCAGTCCGCTCTTGGCGGACTGAACCCTTTGGATCACCGTACTCATAATAGTACGGTGTTCCTCGGCGATGGAGGCGCCGTCAAGCACCTCCAGCAGATTGTCCGGCACCTCCGGTTGGACGGAGGCCGCCGGCTCAGAAGGCTTGGTCCTCTTGGAAGGAGTTCGCCTACCACGAACCGGAACCGTTGAAGAGTCCGGCGCGGCGTCCGGCATAAAGCCGGACTCGGAGCCCTGGGGGGTCTTGTCCCCTTTATCCCTGGGGTCCGGGAGGTCGCCTTTCAGCCCCTCCAGGACCACCTCCTCCTGCCTCGGAGCTTGTTGCGATGCCACTTCGGCGTCGTCTGCAGTGCGGGGGGAGACAGTGGGCGGAACTGAGTTCACGTCCGACGAATCCAGGGAGCCGCTCGTCAAATCGTCGAGTTCGGCCCGGGGCGGGCTGCATAAATCACATTCGACATTAGGGAAAGTTGCGCATTAAAGGAATATCATGAGTCACTCTGGTATACGAATACTTACGATTTCGCCGGACGCTTGGCCCTGTTCGGCCACTCCTCTCCGCTCTCTCCGGCGTCGTGGGAGTAGTCCGGCGGAGGGGTCTTCCTTTTCCTATACCCCTCGGCCTCCCCTGATGGGGCGGACTTCTTCTTCTCTCCTCCCTCTGCTGGGGGGGAGAGTTGTCTTCTTCCTCCTCCTCGTTTTCACGAGAGGAGGGCGCCTCGGACTCGTCAGACGACAAGTCCGACACCACCAAGTTACAGGCACTCTTTCGAGTCCCGGTGGTCTTCTTCTTCTTGACCTTCTTCTCCGGCACCACATAAGGTGCCGGAGTCAGTAGCTTCACTAAGAGAGCTGGGGCTGGGTCTTCGGGCAGGGGAGCCGGACAGTTAATTGGTCCGGATATCGCCAGCCAAGCCTGTCAAAGGTAAGGGAGTTTAGATCCCGCATAGAGTTAATCTATGAAAAAGAGCTTAAAATCCTGTCAAAGGTATAGATAGCTTACCTCGCTAGCGTGACGCTGCGTGCTGTATCTGCGGTCCTCGAAAGCGGATGCGGGGGCCCCGGCGCCTTTGATTAGCACCTTCCAGATGTCTTCATACGACATGTCGAAGAGCCTGTTGAGGGTTCGGTGCTGCGCCGGGTCGAACTCCCACAAATTGAAATCCCGTTGTTGGCACGGGAGGATCAGACGAACGAGCATGACCTGGACTATATTGACCAGCCGGATTGGCTTGTCTACCAGGGACTGGATGCAGGTCTTCAGTCCGGTCACCTCTTCCTCGTTGCCCCACGATAGGCCCGTCTCTTTCCAGGACACAAGCCGCGTGGGGGGTCCGGATCTGAACTCGGGGGCTGCGACCCATTCCGGATCGCGTGGCTCGGTGATGTAAAACCACCCAGCTTGCCACCCCTTTAGGGTCTCCACAAAGGAGCCCTCGAACTAGAGGACGTTGGCTATCTTGCCAGCCATAGCACCTCCGCACTCCGCTTGGCTGCCGTGCACCACCTTGGGCTTGACGTTGAAGGTCTTGAGCCAAAGGCCGAAATGGGGGCGGACGCGGAGCAAGGCCTCACACACGACGATGAACGCCGAGATGTTGAGGATGAAGTTCGGGGAAAGATCGTGGAAATCTAGGCCGTAGTAGAACATGAGTCCCCGGACAAATGGGTGAAGTGGAAAACCCAGTCCGCGGATGAAGTGGGGAAGGAAAACTACCCTCTCATGGGGCCTTGGGGTGGGGAGAAGCTGCCCCTTCTCAGGA
Organism: Aegilops umbellulata; assembly: GCA_032464435.1. Classification (NCBI taxonomy): domain Eukaryota; kingdom Viridiplantae; phylum Streptophyta; class Magnoliopsida; order Poales; family Poaceae; genus Aegilops; species Aegilops umbellulata. Next base: position 64,307,823 of record CP136060.1, on the reverse strand, counting down.
AGCCAGTGCGGGATGTCCTTGGACACGTATCCGGCCTTCCTTAGCTTTTTTACTTGAACCTCCGCAATGGAGGAGACCATCCACTTGCCTCCCGCTCCGGACATTGCTGGAGAAGGTTGAGGTGGGAAGAGCAGGCTTGGGCGCTGGATCTTGAGTGTGCAAGAGATGGATTGGCAAAGGAGGAAGAAGGCGTAGGTAAAAAAGGTGGATCCTTATCCCCTTATATGGGCGGATGCGGTTATGCGTCCCCACCTACCTAGTAAAACTCGCTTGCCTCCCAAGCGCCATTGTAAATGGCGCGGTTGGGTTACCCACATCCGTATTGATGAGTATCTCAGTAAAAGGGGCACACGATCTCTGCTTTGACAAGACGTGCCAAGGAAACCGCCTCGCTGAACGTGCTGAGGTGGAAAAGTGAAAACAATTTGTATAAAGAGCTTGGCCGCAGTGTGATGACGCACTGCGGAATACGTCAGCAGATTTGATTTGTGTTAATATTATTCTCTCTATGGCAATATGTGGAAACTTATTTTGCAGAGCCGGACACTATTTTGGTGTTTACAATCTTCTATGAAGGACTTGGAGGAGGAACCCGCCTTGCAATGCCGAAGACAATCTGCGCGCCGGACTCGTCATCATTGAAGCCTGGTTCAGGGGCTACTGAGGGAGTCCTGGATTAGGGGGTGTTCGGGTAGCCGGACTATACCTTCACCGGACTCGTGGACTATGAAGATACAAGATTGAAGACTTCGTCCCGTGTCCGGATGGGACTTTCCTTGGCGTGGAAGGCAAGCTAGGCGATGCGGATACTCAAGATCTCCTACCATTGTAACCGACTCTGTGTAACCCTAACCCTATCCGGTGTCTATATAAACCGGAGGGTTGTAGTCCGTAGGACGAACCATCATCATACACAATCATACCATAGGCTAGCTTCTAGGGTTTAGCCTCCTTGATCTCGTGGTAGATCTACTCTTGTACTACCCATATCAACAATATTAATCAAGCAGGAGTAGGGTTTTACCTCCATCGAGAGGGCCCGAACCTGGGTAAACTTCGTGTCCCTTGTCTCCTGTTACCATCTGACCTTGACGCATAGTTCGGGACCCCCTACCTGAGATCCGCCGGTTTTGACACCGACATCGGGCTTAATTGGGAGGCGCTAGTTTAAATATGCTACTAGCTGATGAGGAAGCTGCAAGCGAGGTGCGGCTAGGGCGAGCACGCGAGCCACGGGATGCTGGGAAGGAAAACCCGTTCACGTGGCTAGGCTGTCCAGTGCACCCAGATTGTGGGGCTGCACGTCCGTTTGACTTCAAAACTCAAACTACCTGTGTAAAATATTGGCTCGCAGCGAAGTGTAGTAGTACTATTTTAAAAAAAAGGCCGCCGTGCGTTCGGCCGGGATCGAAGCCACAAAATGAGGTATACACTCCCGCGACCACTAGTAGTACTTGGTGGAGTACAATGCAACCTAGAATCGCCTTTTGTCGCTAGTAGTACGTAAATTGTTCCTTACAAGAAACCCCTAAGAGCATGGTTAATAGTATAGCCAGCTGCTGGCTATAAGCCAGTGCCATGTCATCTACAACCCATCTTATAGCCAACATGTACAATAATAGATCAAAAGAGTGTACTACTTTTTTATTATGTGGCCCACTTCTCATTCTTACAAAGTGCCTAAGAGCACGTGCTAGAGCTGGCTCTTCACGAAGAGCCCGCTTACCTTCTCTCTCCTCTTCTCTTTCCTCCAACTAAGCAGAAATATACTAGTTTATTTCGTATAGCCCGCTGACTCAGCTCTATTGTACTTGCTCTAATAATGCAAGAACCCACTAAAATGCCAAGAAACTACTACCACTTGCATACGTGGCAACTTAAGATAAGACTACCTTATCAACCATTGTACATGCTCTTACCAACAAAAATCCTCGAGTGACCTCCTTACTCCGGCCCGTCCACCTAGTCATCCTCGGCCATGGGATGCAGCTACCGCCGCCGGCAGAAGGCGAGGTCAAAACCGCCGGCGGTGCGGAGCCCATGTTGCGGCAGCCCGGATGCCAGCTCCGTCCGGCGCTCACGACCGTTAGCTAGCCAAGATAGCTCCATCCAGTTGCTTGTCTGCAAGGTTTGCTAGCTAGATGGCACGACAGCGCGGCGGCTTGCTCGCGCGCGCCGCACTAAGGCCAGCCATCTGGCTCGAGAGAAGGCTAGCGCGGCGGCTTGCTCGCTCGTGAGTCACGCTCGAGCCAGCCTGCCAACCCGTGCGGAGGCCAGCACGGCGTCCGGCCCGTCCAGCGGAGCGGCGGCCAACTCGCTCATCACCGGCGCCACCGACGAACACGCATCAGTACCTTTTGAAGTAATTTCAGGAAAAATAGTGATTTGAGGGGGAATAACAGGATAGAAGGTCAGATGTGGGTCCCTCGTGTCAACGGTCAAACAAAATTTGTTGGTTTAAGCTGCCTCGTCAGCACGGACGTGTGGGCCAACCCTGTCATAAATGGGTTTAAACGAACCTAATCGGTAGGAGTATTAGGTAGTTTTTGGCGTGGATTAAGAAATTTTGGGTATGTTTTTGCTATTTTTTGTACAATAGATTCTTCCTAGGGCTGGTTGAAAGTGGTAGTTTTTTGTTAAATACTCTACATATTGTAAGTAGGAGTGAAAGTTAAGCTTGGGAAGCCAATAAGCAAGGCTAGTTACATAGTGCATATGTGTACATGATTGAAAGTAAATATCAACCATGAGTGACTAATATCTTGATGGAAAACTCGAAACTATGGAATACTAGGAAAAAATGCATGGTTGGAAATACTAGCAATGTTCATGTCCATTGCAACGAATCATAATTAGAATAATACTTATTCACAAACTTGGTACAAAACACTCTAATTTTGATATACATATGTCACTAGAGATATATTATGTTTCAATTAGAATATATTCATTGGGCTGTTTTGGTGAGGCCAGGGAGGGATGTGGTTGGTTTTAAGATACTAATTATGGGTTTTTCTGCAAATTGGTAGACAAGTGGTATGTTGGTGAGAAAAGGCAACAACTTACCTCACAATCGTTAGATGTAGATCTAATGGTCAGAAACGACGGATGGTAGACACACCAGCATCACCAACTTAGTCTTGTGTAGGAGTACTAGCAAGATCCGTGCATTGCACGGAACATCAAGATGCATTTTTTATAAAAACACTTGTTGTGATTGACCCTTGCGGGAGTAACCCCATGTGTAAAAACTAATGATATCTCAAGAAATATGAGATAAGGTGAAGATGGGTGGGGTGTGGTGGTGGTTGGTGGTTGGTGGTCGGACTGAGTGGAGGCATGGGGATTGACGACACCGGCAGCGGCCACCAGGCCAGTTTGTTCCATAGGCTTCCTTTCTTAATTGCTCAACAATGAGGTTTGTTGGAGATAAGGATGAACGAGGGAAGGCCTTGTTTGAAAATGTGGAGAGGGGTGCGGGTATCTTTTAGTTTAATTTCCATCAGTCAGATATAGATCGGACAGTCTATATTGCAAGATGGCACACGTACCATTATCACCAACTCGGTTTTTTATAAGAGAAGAAATATAAGTATGGAGATACAAACGTATTATCGATACTTGCTTCCGTAAACTAGCATCTACATTCCATTCAACGCCTTGGCATGTGGGGCCTTAGCACAATGACTTCTCGATTGTGTAAAACAAAGATTTTCCTGTCGCCGACAAGGAGGGGGTGACGGCGGTGTGCTTTTTGGCTTGCTCTAGTCCTAGTAGTCATACTATGTGGTCTAAGCACGTGTAGATTTATTCTTTTTCATGTCTCGTGTTCGCCGTACTGCCACGACTGTTGATGAATAGATGGTAAGTTATTCACGGGGAAACCCTTGTTGAGCGTGTTTGCGAGAGAGAGAGAGAGAGAGAGAGAGAGAGAGAGAGCATGTGTGATATGTTAGAGACTGAAGCAATGATAACAAATTCTTTGTGTCTATGTGTGTGGAGGATAGAGAGAGACATGTACATGGGGCTTTGTGTTGTCTAACGTGGAGACCCATATACATAATTAGAGAGTGAGTGTGTGAGATACACATGCGGACATGAGGAGAGATGAGGATCCAGATAAATGGGTGTTTGTGCGTGTCTATGTGTGTTTGTGCACGCGTGTGTGTGAGAGGGAGAGAGTGTATGTGGAGTAGAGAGACCACTGATGATGCAAACCTAGTATAAGGGAAGGGGGAATGGTGTGACATGTGTAGTAGCGAGATAGCACGGGTGCGGGCAGGGGGAGCAGACTATTTGGAAGAGACATCGAGTGTGTGTGTGGGAGAGGGGTGTGAGAACGAGAGAAAGAGAGAGCTAGCGACGAAGAGAGAGAGAGAGAGAGAGAGAGAGAGAGAGAGAGAGGAAGAGAGGGGGCGAGAGGGGTCGTTTGTGTCCATAAATGGCGTATAGATAGGGAGACAATGTTGATGTTGTCCGAAATTGGCCTATGAATGTAGACGCAAGGGAAGCGAGTCATCGTGTGTGTGATAGGGACTTCATGAGAGATCTAGAATAGATGGTGTAGAGAACAATGTGCGAAATCGAGAACGATTATACATTAGGGAGCTATGCAAGGAGTCACGACATATATGTATAGAGGGAAGGAGCTGGGCGGGTCCGCATGTGGGAGAGATAGAAAGAGGAGAGTGGTGCACAAGGAGACAAACTGTGCTTGTTTGCAGTGGGGTTGGTGTGTGAGGTGAGTGCGCGAGAACCACATAACTAGGGAGATAGACGTTTGGGGCGACGTTTCGTGTGTATGGGAAATATACACTCTACATAGTGTGTGTGCTTGGGTAAGAGAGATAGCGGGAGACCTAGAGAGTGAGGGAAGAGATGTGTGCATGCCCGAGAGACAAAGTGATAGAGACCTATGTTGGGGTCCGGACTATACAAGAGAGAGGGGTGTTAATATGCTTGTGTGTTGGTGTTTGGGGGAGAGAACGACTTCTCTATGTGTGTGTGTGGTGGGGGGGGTTGACTTCAGATAAAGAGTGAGGTGTCTATATTTGAGGGACTTTAGCGTAATTGATATATTGTGCACTCATGGTTGATCAATTTGTGAGATAACGATACTTTTGAACATGCGTGATATACGTTGATGTACCAGAATTACAAACCTAAGATTGGAATTTTGGAATTCGACTCCATCATTAGCTTTTGTAATTCATTTAAACGGAGGTACATTTTTTAAGCCGTGATTTCGTGATTTCAAATTAATATATCAAACCTAGAGCTATACATATATGGGCATGTTCAAACTTTATAATCATCCACTTTATTCATACACATACACATTTTTGCTTTTGTCATCATATTTAGGATAAACACATTTGGAATTTCGTTTTAATTGGACCGTATGATGGTATTTGCTTGTAGTAGCTCAATGATCCATATTTGAATTGAATGGACAATCTAAGTTTCGAGTTGGAGACACTGATTTTCAAAACTTGCACTTTTTTTGCATGCAAAACAAACAAATTGCCGGCCATGATATCATAGTCGGCCGTACGAGAGCAGAATACTTATAATTTTAGGCGCCAAGAGCTTTCAAACTTCCCGCTCACATCGAAATATCACGCGCCCAAAAGTTTAGCCCTGCGATATTCCTGTTTTACCCCTGCCACATGAACGAAAAAGGGCTGCTTTGGTAACCCCATTGTTTTCCCCTGTTTGCCCCCAGCGTTCTTCCCTAGAGCCCCTCCCCTTCCCCTCCCCGACCCCCCCAACCATGGCAAGCCGCCGAATCTAGTCCTCCGCCGCAGCAGTGGACCTCACACCCCGCCGGATCTACCTTCCGCACCTTGGAACCCCCAACTGCCAACTCACCACTTCACCGGAGCCGCTTCAGCGACTGGCTTGTCCACCGCTCCAGATCTCCTTGACCGCCATAATGGTCCACCGCACCGGATCTGCTTAACCGGCACCCTCGTCCACCACAATGTAGGCCCTTCACTGACTCCCTCGTCCGCCCCTTCGTTGGCCCTTCATACAAGCCCTCGTCCGCCGCAACAGATCCGCCTCACCAAAAGCACTGTACAACGCGCCCGCCGAAGCCTTCGTCCACTGCACCGGACCCGCTCCACGGACGCCATATTCAACTCCACCAGCCCTGCTTTACCAACGCCGCGGCCTCATCAGCTTATTTCGATTTTTACTCCTTCGGTTTTTATCTTTATCGTGCAACTGTTCACTTACCACAGATGAGCTTTCTTGTATGTCGACAGGCGCCGCAACCGTAGCACCGGAGTCGCTTCAGCGACAGCGACAGCCGGCCCAAACTCAACCGTAACACGAGCACCATCGACGATCCTTAGCTATCAAGTATGAAAACAATACCCATACGCCGCCGAGAATCAGGTACTATTATCCAACGGCCGGCGCCTACATTCACTTTCCTAGCATAAGCGTCGCGCCTTTGAATTTCTTAAGGGCATCATTCAGTTTTTCATGAGACGCGTTATTCTGCTTGCACCTATAGGGCCATACTTCTGGCAGTGAACATGTTACATGTGCTAAATTACATACCAGTGCACATATAGTTAATATGCTTTAGTTTTGTTCTGATGCCACCTGTTGGTTCCATCATACTGCTTAATGTTCTCTATGCTTAATTACACATCAGCAAACTAGCATGTGGTTCCGCTGCTTTTTGTTCGTTTTACCCTACATTTATGCTAGCTATTACATCACTTCTCCGAGCCTCTATTCATTACTTGTTTGTGTGTTCTTGATCTTCCAAAGTTGCATGACTAATTTGAGGCTTCTATTAATTATGGAGCTGCCAACCCCATCAAGCAAAATATTTGTTCTTTTGGGGCTGGCACCTCGAACAAGCATAAAAATGGAGGGAAGCAGATATATTGTCGTGTATGCACACACCCTTCTTTCATTAGTTTAGATGAACCATTGATGATCAATTCGGACCAGTGCATGCAATTAAAATTAATTTTACCTAAATAGATGGTGCAGAATAAACTACAACAACTAGATTTGCAACCACGGGATGCTCACGATATCTTCAAAGAACATTGCAACAGCAGTTAGGCTTCACAGCAACATATGGTAAGCCAGTGTGTTTTAGTACATGTGAAATGTAATGCGAGTGGGCTGCTTTCTTGGCTTGTGCCCTCAACGTGTAATCCTATCGAATTACAAATAGTTTAGTTTTCTGCTTTGTTGTATTGCTTGATTCGAATGCTTATTTGTTGTTACGCTATACCTGAGTTGGCCAATATGTCAGCAGTGCCTGTTGTACTATCGTAAAGAAATGCATGCCTATTTCATTTGAGTCCTTAACTTTTCCTCTCAACTTCATCACAAGACTGTCTTCGTAGTTTATATGAGGCCACACTGTTAAGTGCTTTCTCAGATTATTTCAACTGCTTAGATGCCTTGGAAACTTAAATATAGTGGTTGTACACTCCCTTTCAACTAGGGATGTCAATTGGGTCCCGTTTAATCCCGATTAAAGTCCACTAGTGGTATGATAGTTCAAAAGAGTTTTTGTTTTTTGAGGAAAATGAACTAGGGAGGTAGCAAAAACTAACTAGATGGGACTGGCGGATGTCGTTTATTTGCCACTTACATCCCTAGTTTCATCTTACCATTTTAATTTCTTTTCGGCTGATGCTGCTTCGAACCATTTAAATATAGTTTGCCATGCTCGGCAATAATTCGTCCGCCATTTACCATGTAAGCTTACTGCCTGGATCATACGATAACTATCTCTAACTGATGTCCAGCGGAAACCTTTCAGGATGCCGTTCACACTAGGACACAATGTACAACCCCAGAATCTATTTGTGGAAGTAGTGCGCCATCCATGTTACCAGATGGTAGCAGTTCAGAGGCAACACCGCCGGAGTGTAGTCTGAGCACATATATTATAGTGCTTGGGGCTCTACTAGAGGCAGAAAGAGATGGTGTGGCTGCCATGAATGAGGTAATCTTTATCTTGAGGCTAGAAATTACGGAATTAGCGGCACGCATTATGCAAGCAACCCAAGAATTGGAGGAAGTAAGAATGTTGCATTTGAAGACGGAGGAGGTCCTGCTGTTTCTGCTATCTGAAGCCCAAGGTAATCCCGGTTCTTCTTTAGATACCAGTTGAAATTGTCATTAGATTATTGTACTTGCATGTTGTGTCATGTCTCTGAATGGATTGTGTTGCAAGACCCCCTATGTTGTCCATGTGTTGTAATGATCCGAATTTTTTAGGCGAGGTAATCCTCAGTACTTGTATGATTGACATAAGGTGAACTGTTTTTCGTGTGAGCATATTGTATTGGATGAAATAACTGTTTGACTCAGAGTGTATCCAACCTACTGAATTCGAAGATAACGGCATTTCTAAATCATAATCATATATAAAGGTGGAGAAATAAATAACAAAATGTATAATTATCTGTGGATATTTGTAATCGAATACAAATTGGATTTGAATTTAGTTTGCCAGGTCCCAGAGCAAACGTTAATGCTAATTCTCCCAAGTTTTGAACGAAGCGGCTAAACACCCACTATAATTTGTGGGCTGCCCGAAGCAAGTGTTTGCGAGATCGAAATTACTGTCTACCCCTCACACTTGACATCCTTATCGACCGGATTTACACTGTTGTCGATAGGGGTAGACTAGTAACTTCAATCAGACGTGACACGACGGCCTCTGAGCCCATTCAGACACGGTGGGCGCCAAACGTTGGCGGCAAAACACATTTTATTCAAGCTCGTCCGAAATACATGTGTCTCTTCCTCCATTTCCCCATTCATACACGGTGGGCGGCAAAACAAACTCTCCTCGTCCAAAATCGATGTAGGCTAATATTTTCAATAGGGGCAGATGTGTAACTTCCATCAGACGTGACACAACCGCCCTACCTGCCAGCCTCGTTCATACACCGTGGGCGGCAAAACACCCTCTCCTCGCCCGAAATAGTTACCGGCAAATATTTGGGAGATGCGAGATTACCGTCCTATCCCCAACGGACGCGATGTCCGAAATTTTAAACGGAGGATAAGTTCGTAACTTTCCCCCATTTCAGAGAAGCGTATCCTAAAGTTTGAGATCCCCCCTCCCCTCCATTTCCCCATTCATACACCGTCGGCGGCACAACAACCTCCGCACTGCAGCCAGTCTCCTCCGTCCGCCACCCCATCCTCCACCTTGCCGGAGCCGCTACCCCTACCCCGTCGTCCACTGCAAGAGATGGACGTCTCTCATCCACGGCGCTGGACCAGGATCCTTTCATCACCTCCTCTCGCTTCATAGGCGCCGTCGTCCACCTTGTCGTTGCCGCTCCTACGACCGCCTCGTCCATGGCAACAGGATATATCCCCCGACCCGGCCGTCTCTCGTCTAAAGTCTTCTTCCCCGCCGCCGACAGCCATCGCACCTGCAGCACCCTCAACGTATCAGCATAGGCCTACACGGTGTCACAAGAGAGCTGGTACTCTTCCATATGTGCTTAAGTTATTGATCTCACCCGGAAAATAGATCGTAATTTGTTTACTGTACTTTTCTTGTCCGTACCAAATCGTAGTGGCTAGTTGAAAGCAAACATTGGTTGCAAAGTAGCTTTGTACGGTTTGCACCTTTAGATCCGCCATGGCACAGGCACTATACTCGTAAAGCTTATGGTTTCCCCCCTTTATATTCACTACCTTCATCGTAGGTGCCTCGTGTCGTGCTAGCACTGCTCCTCAAGACCTCAACCCAAAGCTTACGTGTTGAAATACGAATCTGATATGATGCTCATATCACTAAAACAGAGAACGTTTAATTGGTCACCTAATGTTCCTATATTCGTTTCGAAAAGCATGTGCACCACCCACTGGTCCAGCTAGTTCCACTTTCCTGATTTTTCTCTTGATGCTTAGGGTTTTCCCCTTTTATCTACTCTACTATGATTTGCGTAGGTGCTTTCTGTCGTACTAGCATTACTCCACCCTTCAAGCTAAACAACACAACACTCAGAATTCGAAAGCTTAGTTGTTCAAATATGATTGTGATATGATACTGATACTATTTAACCGACACATTTAATTGGTTAGCTAAAGGTCCCACTTGAGTTTCCAAATGCATGTCGCGACATATAGAGAGACAGCATAATTGCATTTCTTTGTCACTTGTTGACCGTACTTTCTTGTCCATACCAAATCTTAGTTGTTATTTCAAAGCAAACATCAGTTGCTAACTACCCTTTGTGCGGTTTGTAGCTTCAGCATCCCACTGCCACGGTCAACACTGTACTCATCATGCTTATGTTTTCCCCATTTTATGATGACCACAATCAGCCTACGTGGTTCGTGTCGTAATAGCACTGCTCCACCCATCGAGCTAAATAAGCTTAGTTGTACAAATTCATATCTGATATTATTGCTGATATTAGTAAAACTGAGAGATGTTTAATTGGTTAGCTAAATGTTCCTACTTTAGTTTCGAAATGCATGTGAGCCACATATGGAGAGACCGGAAAGAATAGTATTTCTTTGTGCGCTCTGGTTCATCATGGGTGGCCAACCGACATTGTACTGAAAGACTTGTAATATCTTCAATCTGCTTGCTCTTCTGCTCTTCTTTAAGATGATACTCTTCTCTTGTGGTCGACTGGTCAGGTCGAATTGTTCTCCCTTAGTATATTTTGAATCTATCAGGTCAGGTCGACTTGTTCTCCTTTACTATATGTTGAATCTTTCATCTGCGAAGTGTCATCACTTCTGGAGCTCTCATATTTTGAGTAGTAGGCCGCATTATATTAATGCACACAACAAATTACAGCATGCATGGCATCTTTTAAAAGAATGGCAGAGATAGCACAAAGGGGTTTACAGGGAGGCAGTATTGGATTAGAATCACTTCTGCATTACAAAGAAAATCTCACTTGTTTTTATGTTTTCATGCATGTCAGATATTGAACATTATCAAAATGAATATGAGAATGGGCGTACGAGAGGAATATTGCAGAACAATCCACTGGCTAACAAACTTGGCATGGTGGAGGATGGCCTATCTTATTCACCCATCAAGGTGCTTGCTCTAACTTTGCAAAGTTGTATTGGTCGTACATATTTTGCATCTGACCTCTTGCATTACTTCTACTTTGTTACACCATCTGCTTAGTTTAAGCATCATATATGAGTATATGCCATACCTATCCATTTTCTGTACCTATTCCATGTGTCGTCACACTATGTTTTTCCAGTCAAATGTTGTTCTTTCGTAATAGATGTCCAAAAGGAAGAGGGTGAGTGCAGATCCTCAAGGAGTACAAACTAGGTATTTGGAAAAGGTAGTGATACCTGTTAAATCAGATAGATCAGCAGCCATAGAAAACACAGGCCCAACTGTACCACACTTTACCCCTACTCCGGTGGCCAAACCCCTATTAGAACTGCTGGGAACCCAGCGTCAGGTATTGTCTATGATATCAATTCAAAATTTGAACTCCTAAATTTCTGCTTGTGCCTTACCTTCTCTCTTGTATGAAAACTAATTTCAGATGAATCTCCTTGCTCAAAGGATCATACGATCTCAAAACAATAATGGGCTCTGCATTGCTCTTGTCAATACCTCTCTCCCTTTTTCCTTGTAACGCTGTACTTAATTTATTGCTATTTGATTATGTATCTCAAGTATGCACCTGAGCTTCATTATCCTCTGTTTCTTCCAATATTATTTGATCTATATTTACTCTTTGCAAAATGTAGAATAATGGCAACGCTTATAAAGAATTTTCTTTGGGGAATTTATTGAATTATCCTTCCATCAACATGGAGAAGGGCTTTGTCCAGCCCATGTTAACATGTAATGTAAGTTCATCCTTCTCAAGCCTTCAAACTTTTTTTTTGACTGGAAACTGTGAGGCAACAGCCCCACAGCAATTTATTAAAACCCAACCACCAAATAAACAAAGAGGTTCTGGAGAAAGTCTAACTATATGAGTTGGGGCCTACTTACCTATTGCCCTATTTACAACATATACAAAAATATATACATGGATATATACAGCCAATTAGGGCAAAGAGTTAACCCAAGCTAACAGCAGGGGGCTAAGACTAGATTTGAATCTGTGAGAGTGCAGAGTAGCATCATGAATAAAATTCCTCTTCCAAGCAGCAAAAGATGGCCTTTCATGCCTAAATATTCCGCCATTTCTGAGTAGCCAAATATTCCAGGCTGCTAGATAAACAATCTCCCTGAAGAAAGGTTTGCCGAAGCTTTTCCTGGCGGCAAATAGGCATTGAGCTGGTGTTAAACCAACTATCCATTGGATGCTCAAGTAGTTCCATACCCTTGTGCTGAATTGGCATGTGAAGAAGAGATGATTTCTATCTTCATGGGCATGGGCAAAACATAACGGACAGGTATTATCATCCTGAGGGGATCTCCAGTGCCTTCTCACTAGCATGTCCCTAGTATTGAGTCGATCATTTAGCATCAACCATGCAAAAACTTTTATCTTCATTGTTGCCTTACTTTCCCAAATCCACTTGGTTGGAGTATCTATGGCCATATGAGAATGCATGATAGTGTAATAACTCTTTGCAGAGAAAACACCTTTACCAGGTATCCATGACCAAAAATCTGGAATCTGTACATCAGCATTTAGGCCAAGAAGACCAGACTGGACAAAGTTCAGTTCTTCCATTGCCTCTAGCGACAAGGGTAGATGAAAAAGGTTAGCCATATTAGTTGTGTTGAGAACCTCGCGTACAGACACCTTGTCATCAATTACGAAAGAGAACAATCGTGGAAATCTCTCTCGGAGGGGAGTAGATGATCCTAGGAACACCCAAGCATCAGACCAAAAAAGAACCGAATCCCCCATGTTGACAGTTACCTCTGAGTGGAGTCTGAAAACTTCACTGAGCTTTAGGATATCTTTCCACCAATATGAACCACATAAAACTGTGCCATGAGGAACAACGCCATCATAGTAAGTGTTCCAAATGAGAGTAACCCATGGAATATCTGCTTTATTGTAAAACTTAGATAGATGCTTGGACAAAAGAGCTCTGTTTTGGATGCTGAGATTGACTATCCCCATGCCACCTTTATCTTTGGGTCTGCACACAAGTGGCCAAGCTGCAAGTGATTGCCTGGGAGTATCAGAATTTCCTCTCCATAAGCACTGCCTCATAATCCTTTCAAGCTGTTTTATAATGCCAGCTGGCAAACATAAACTGCATAGAAAATAAATAGGCAAGGAGGACAAAACTGACTGAAGGAGTTGTAACCGAGCACCCTGATTAAGGAGACTTCAGCTGGCAGATAACCTTCTTTCAACCCTGTCAACCACAGGAAACAGTTCTTGGATTGTAGGTTTGGTTGTTCCCACAGGAAGCCCCAGATAAGTAAAGGGTAGTGTCCCAACTTGGCAACCGAAAACAGCAGCCAGCCTGGCAGTTTCTGCGTCATCCACATTCATAGGCAATATGCATGATTTATGGAAATTTACCCGAAGACCTGTGGAGGCATGGAAGTCTTGAAGCATTTCCTTGAGGGCTAAAAGATATGAATCCACAGCAGGTATAATGAGAAGGGTGTCATCAGCATATTGTACTATAGGGAAGTCAGGATCATGAGATGCAATAGGTAATGAAAGAACTCTAGATCTTAGCATATTGTTGACCACGGTTTGTAGCAGATCAGCTGCAAGAACAAACAAAAGGGGTGATAGTGGGTCACCTTGACGTACTCCCCTTTTATAGATAAATTGCTTTCCAGGCACACCATTTAAAATGACAGAAGAAGTACCAGAGGATAATAGCTCTCTTATCCAACCAATCCACTTGCTATCAAAACCTTTGTGATGGAGAAGTCTGAGAATGAGGTCATGCTCAACAGTATCAAAGGCTTTGTCAAAATCCAATTTGAGAATTAAAATGGGTTTCTTGGACTTGTGGCACTGATGGATATATTCTAAGGCCCAAGCAATACAATCTTGTATGGATCTACACTTAAGGAATCCATACTGATTCTTGTGGATGCACTTTAGGATCACCCCCTGCAATCTATTGGCCAATAGTTTCGTCAAGAACTTCAGACAAGTATTAGTCAGCGAAATAGGTCTGAAATCATTAGGACTTTCAGGTGAAAGTTTTTTTGGAATTAGGGTGATTAAAGACCCATTGATGCTGCTAATAGTGATCTTGCCATCATAAAAATCCTGAAATAACTGCAAGAAATCATCCTTGATGATGTGCCAGCATCGTTTGACAAACAAACCAGTAAAACCATCAGGGCCAGGTGCCCTGTCAGTGGGCAGAGACTTTAGCACCTCATTTATTTCCTCTTCAGAGAAAGGAGCAGATAAGTTGTCCAGATCATCCACTTTATCAATCAACGATGCTAAGTCAAACTTCATATCGATCCCCTCAGAAACACCCATTCTGCCCTTGAAGGTGCCCCATAACATGCCAGCCATCTGATGATGATCAGAGACAACATCACCATTTTCATTCTGTAGAGAGGAAATGGAATTCCTCTTAAAACGTTCAGTTGCCATTGCTTGGAAGAACTTAGAGTTCTCTTCCCCAACTTTTATCCATCGAATGGTACACCTCTATTTCCAGTATAAAAACTGCAGATGGAGTAATTCCTCAATATGAAGTTTTACTATTTTCCTGAAGTTAAATTCAGGTCTCGTTAGAGGCCTTAACTCCTCAAGATTATCAAAAAAGATGACCACCTTGTTACAAGCTGCAATGGCTCTCTTGAGTTTGGAGAGGCTGATGTACCATCGCTTAAGAGCATTGCGAAGCCTTTTGAACTTTTCTGTCAAACGAGCTGTAGAATTTGTTTTCTTTGTTGGGGAGCTCCAGGATTGTTCCACACAGTCAAAGAAACCTGGCAGATCCACCCAATAATTTTCAAACCGAAAGATTTTAGCCTTTGGAATACATGTTGCAATGGAGACAACACAAGGTACATGATCCGAGGCTGTTCTTGCTAAAGGGAGGACCATTGTATTAGGATAATCATTTATCCAAGTGGAGGAAGTAAAAAACCAGTCCAACTGCTCCAGCAGTGGGTTTTCTTGCATATTAGACCATGTGTATGATCTTCCTTTTAGTGGTAACTCAAGGAGACCAAGGTGTCCAATGACTTCATTGAAAAGAAAAATATCATTTATGTCTCCCCCTGGCAAGTTTCTATTGTCAGGAGATCTAATGAAATTAAAATCTCCCACAAGTAGCCATTTATCATCAGTTGGAATATCCAGATCATACAACCATTGAACAAAATCATCTCTAGGTTGTCCTTGACAAGGCCCATAAACATTGACCAAGGTCCATCGACTTGCATTATGGGCAGAGATGAATGATACTATGATACCAAACGGCTTAATATCCACTAATGTGCCAGTGAACATATTAGAACACCACAGCACAAGTATTCCACCAGAGGCACCAGAAGAAGGTGAATAAACAAAATTATCAAATCTCCTCGGGCAAAACTTTCTAATCGCACGTTGATCAAAGAAGTTACATTTAGTTTCCTGTAGACAGATGATAGAGCACTGGCTTTCTTCAATTTTCGCCCTAACACTTCTCTGCCTATCTTCAGAGTTTAAGCCTCGCACATTCCAACAGAGAACCTTCCAATCTCTAGTTTGATGTGCATTCATGAGTAGACAATAAAAAGAGGCATAGATAATAGCTCACTGCATAACAGTGAAACAAAAGGCCATAGATAACACCATCCACATAGACCAGAGAGTAGACCAAAGTGCAGACAACAGACAAGAGGGAAATAAGGTTCAGACAACTGGCATGACAAGGGACATGCCTCCCTGTATAACAAATAAGAGACTTAATCGTCATGGGAAACTGCAGGCGCTGGGGCAGTGTCGGAAGAAGCCATAAGCTTCTCCGTAGTCATCTTCTCAGCAGGGACTCCAAGGGCTGCTCCAATCATCTGCAATGTGGCAATTGGGGTTGGGGGGGAAACTGATCATGAGCTGTATTGTCTTCTGGCTTGTCCTGCAAGATGGGAGTGGAGTCAACCTTTAACTTCTTGGCTCGGGGCCTCCGAAGAGGCTTGGGCTTGGGAGACAGAGGAGATATGGGCTTAAAACCCTGAGACTTGGCAGCACTCCTGGTAACCCTTCTGTCAGAAAAGTCTGAAGCAGCCCGAACAAGTGAAGGTTGATTCTTTCTGGCACGAGCTTTTCTGGTTGGTTGCCCTGTAGAGGAAAAGGCACAGGTCAAGCTATCTGAAGCTTGACTTTCCTGAGTATGTGGTTCGGAGAAGTGCACACTGTCCTCTGGCGCTTGTGTAACAACCTTTGTGCATGCATTCTCCAAGAAAAGTCTCCTAGCCGTGCGTTGGGGTAGCAGATGCTGGTCAGTTGGTGGAAAGCAGAGAGCTAGTGTAGGATCAAAAGCCACTGTCCAAGATCTCTTTTGCTATGACAAACCAGGTGTAGGCATGGTCCTAGGGATCTTAGCAGTCAGGAAAGTAGGCATGAGTGACTCGAAAGACCTTCTCCAGATAAAATCGGGCGGCAGAGCCGGCCCCATGACAATTCTCACAAGCCCAACATGCAGAGGGGGTGCCTGAACCACAATTGGGTTATATGGGACTATTGCAAGATTGTTTCGGCCCGGATCCTGCACATCTTCAGGCACAACAACATTGTCAGGGTCTTCCAGAAAATGCTGCTGCTCTGGCTGGACATGTATGTGCTGCTGCTCTGGTTGAATGAGGGGTTCGTGAGGTCCCTGCTCCTGTTGTATTCCTTCCATTGCATTATCCTGAACCAGTATGGGGCCATTAACCACTGCATTGTTTGGCCCATCCACTAGGGGAACAGGCTCCAATGGGCCCATAGCCTCACCTGACTCATTTGAACCCATTGAAGGGTTTAAAATCATAGAATTTGCCTCCTGGACCTGTGGCTGGACTTGATCAACTTCCACCTCATTGTTGGCATGCCCCCAGCCATGCAGATCCTGCGGATTGGGCTGTGGTGGCTCTTCTGGTTCTGGCTGAGGGACATCATTCCATCCTAGAGCAGGGTACGGTGGCAAAACCCAAAATTGTTCGGGTGGGTGCAATTCTCCTGGCATTGGGTGGGGATTTCCATCAATTGGCATAACATCCTCATCAGGAGGTAATTGCTCAGCGAAATCAGCAGTGAGGATAGAGACCGATGCAGTCCATGAGACCACTGCTCCACCGATATTTGCAAACTGACGAAAGACCACATCCCGTGGAACCAACTGATTATCGGGGAAAGAGGCATAAACGAGAGCTCTGACAAGTCTATCATCTTGATAATTCCAATAATGAAACTGACCAAACATGCCTACTACCTCAGCTAGGTTGACTGCATTACGGTAATCCAAAGGCACTCCGACAAACATAAGCCAGCCCGTTCTATTCCCTTGCAAAGCACGGTAACCCTCTCCATGATCATGTCTAATAAATCGGATAAACAACTCATTGCCATGCTGGTCTAATCCAAGTGGCCAAGGTGGGTGTGAAATCAAAGCAGCGCAGATGACAGGATCCTACATCTCATATAGTCCTACACCCTGAAACCAAGTTTGCGCAGATCGTACCGGGAGCTCAAGCTGGTTGGTGATGAAGGCATGGACTTGTTGCCGACGAATAGCGACATCCTCAGGTGGCAGCGGTGGGTCAACAATGCCGACCATGAAGGACTCATGGCGCCGGGGAGGAGCTTGAGCCGGCGTGTAGAACGTCCTCGGTACTCGAAAAGGCCCACCATCGACGATGTCGTGACCCGCTGGAAGGAAACGTCGGGGGTCAAGCTCATAGACTGCCATGGATGGAGGTGGCGCTGGAGGTAGGATCGATGGCGGATTTGGTGCTGGGCTATGAGGCGGCGATGTAGATGATGGTTTTGTTGGGGAAGCGGAGGAGGCTGGCGTTTTTGGTGGGGCTTTGTCAGAGCAGGCAGAGGAGACGGGGGAGCTCGAAACGTCAAGATTCCTGTTGAAGGCGCGAGGCTCGATGGTAGGCGCTCTGATTTTGGGAACCCAAAGTTTAATATTTGGAGGAGACCGGGTGTAGTCCTTTTTAACGTGACCGGACCTGAAACACTTACGGCATCTAACCAAATTGGTGCAATGGTCCAAAACATGTCCCATGCCAAGGCATTTTGAACAATCCCAGAAACTAGCAGCCATCTCTTCCACGACAAGATCAAGTCCTTGTAAATCACGCACAATCTCGACTGGTGATTTAGGCGGTGAGTCACCAGACATTACCAACTCATGCCTGCGGGTCAAAGAGCGTTGTTCTTGGTTTGAATCATCATCCGAAAGCTCCAATGGGTGTTGGGCCGTTCCTAACAGGTTGGGCTGTAGGCATGGTATAGGCCCAGAATGACGTGCATGGGAGAAGATCAAACCATTTGACGCATGTGATCCCGAAAACTCTGGGAGAAGATCGCGGGGAGATATTGATCCAAACGTGACATCCGGAGATAGCAAAACCCTCGCCGGAGAGGTGGCCGGGGGTGATGCCGGGGTTGTTATGGGATTAATCCGGGGAAGATCAACACACTCCTGAGGATCAACAGAATAACCAGCATCTAGAGTAACAATCTTAATTTCCTCGGTCGTGGCCGGATAACGATAACCTTTGCAAGCATCATAATTCAGAAAGGTGGCAAAACGTAGAGATTTCTTAACCGCATGGTTAGAGGAACGCAAAGAGGATTTGGCTGGTGCATGTTGCATGGCCTCCAGTCCAAGACGTGCTCGACGCTTGGAGGGACTAACTAGGGTCCATTCCTCGTTGCATTCAACTTGCCAAAGACGAAACTCTTTCTCCCAATCTGGGCCACCATGGCCCCAAAGATGAAAATAACACTTGAATTGTGGGCAAACAAAAGATCTTTGGTGCAAGATGAAAAACCCCACTTCTTTGCAGGAAACATTAAAGGCAAAAACCTGATCACGCAGATAAGATACCTTGAGGGAAGAACAATATCCTCCAATCGCAGATTCCAGAGCCAAAGCCACGTTCTCCTCATCTAGCCGAAAGTTGTGGCGTGCAAAAGACACCACCATGATGAAGTGGCCAGATCTATCCGAGGGATGTACTGTGCGATGGAGAGAGTGCCAGATCTATTTTGCCATGTCAATCCCAGGGGGAAAATCCAACCCCAGGGAGATGGCCGCATGGACAGCCATGGAGATGCCAACCAGAGGTTAGAGGAGACAACGCCGGATGTGATGGCCGGATCTAAAACCAAAACCCACGGGGGGATGGAGATCGCCGGCGGTGGGTGGGCTAGGGTTTAAGGGAGGGGTGGGAGGTGGGAGTCGCCATAACCCCTTTTCACGTTGTGTGCACCACCACACCCAGTATAGATTTGGATAGGCATCATTTCCTCCACTGCTGTTTGCTTTGCTGTTTACATCTGATTGGATGTTTGCAACAACTACCAGTTTCAAATTGTAGTTGTAAAAACATGTTCCTTATGCAGAACAGATCCATTTATTTGCTTATATAATTGTGAAACCTGTTACGTGTCTCCTTGTTTCTCCTTCAGACTCGTATCTCTTACGCCAGGCAGAACTTTAGGGAAGTTAGTGAGCCAAACCATCTTGAGGACAGCGAGATGACCCCAAGGTCCTGTCTTGATGAAGACAGTGAGTTGCAGCTACTCACCAGCAGGTGTGAGACAACCTCTGTGCAGTCGCTGCCTCAATCAGTTCGACTTCTTAAATCTCAACTTAAAGCGGAAAGGGTTGCTTGAGCTCAGCTCCGACTTGAAGTCAAAGATGCAATGAAGATGTTAGAGGACTGTCGTGCGCACCATCATGCCTTAAATCTAGTGTTGATGCATCTATCGTTGACACAACTGAGGTCTACTCAGCTGCTTCAGCTGTTTGGGGGGCCCGACCTGGCCAGGCCTAGTGCCTTCTGAAATATTCTTGGTTTTGTATATTCTTTTGTCGGCGTGTTTATTTGCACTGGTGGCAAACTTTGATGCCCAGTGGATGTAATATGTGTGATAGCCGTGATAGCCTAGCGTAAGTTGCTTGCTTATTTATTTCCTTGTTGTCTTGTTTATTTATTTGCTTGTAGTCATTGCAGTTCTTTTTCCGCGGTTTGCTAGTGGCTGCAATAACCTAATTTTTAAAACTAGGCCACAATAACCATGGGCTAATATTTACTATAGTGACACTGGGCCTCCTACGGGCCGTAAAACAGTGGGCCTTCTACGGGCCGTAGAAACAGTGGGCCTTCTACGGGTCGTAGAAACAATGGGCCTTCTACGGGCCGTAGAAACAATGGGCCTTCTACGGGCCGTATCATCAATGGGCCTTATACGGGCAGTATGATCGATTGGCCAAACATGGGCCAATAATAGGCCGCATTATGGTCGTAAACGGGATAGAGTTGGAATCGTCCGTTCATGGGCCGACCATAACGGGCCACCGTTAATAGGCCGTATTTGATGACGCTATGAAAACGGCCCAACGTATTAACGAACCACAAACGGGCCGACTGTAACCACGGGCTGAATTTGGCCCACAAGCAGAAAATGACAGTAACGGGCCGTAAGTAAACGAATGCTGGAAATGAGCCCAAGAATAAATGGGCTCTAAGAAGGCCGAAAGATAACATGGGCTGGAAACGGCCCAACGGAATAACGGGCCGTTAATGGGTATAAAGTGATACACTGTTCATTACGGGCCAGTTTCACCACGAGCCGTTAATGGGTGTAAAGTGATACACTGTTCATTACGGCCCAGTTTCACCACGGGCCGTTAATAGGCCAAGAGTTACATAGGGCCTCATATGGGCCGAAAGACGTCATGGGCCATACATGGGCCAGAAGTGAAAACGGGCTGGAATCATATTGGGTGGCCCAGATGATGCTACTGGGCCTAATTCGGATAGGGCGTAACGGGCCTTGGGTTAGCGGGCTGTAAATGGGCTATATGCGAACATGCCATTAACAGGCTTTACATGGGCCGGCCCGCCACCTTTTGACCAAGTCAAACGGGCCGGCCTTTTCACAAGAATGGGCCTCTGTTGGGTCGTGCCACGTGTCGACGTGTCATAGGCGCCTTCTGTCCAATGAGTGGATGACATCTGTCCCAACGATGAGCAGACACGTGTTTCCTCCAGCCAATGATGATTTTACACGTGGAAAATCCCCATTGGTCGGGGCTGTTAACGGGTTATCGGATCCAAAACCCGACCCGATAGCTTAACGGCGTTCCGTTACGGTGGATGCCACATGTCGGTCACCCTTGACGAAAGCACTTCTGTGACGCGGGATTTATCGTCATGGAAGTGGACACTTCCGTGATGATAATTTTGGTAATGTCATGGAACACTTCTACGACAGCACAGGTATGACTATCTTGATTCTGTCATAAAATCGTCATGGATGTACATGCATGGCAGAAAATGTGACCTACTATGACAAACACGTATCATCACGGAAGTGTATTTTTTTGTAGTGAAAGGTTAGAGGATTGTGTGGGTGTAAGAGACTAACAAAGATCATAATTTGATATGAAGGTGAATTCACATATTTGAATAGGAGATCATAGTGTTATAAACATATGCATGCATGAATATAGCGGTGATACGCGTGCTGTGGTTTTGCACATGTTATACCATAATGTGATAATGCATGGTGTTTGCAACTCACAGCTAAATGTCGAACAATCTAACCATACTATATATCGAACAATCTCACATTTTATTTGAATTTGTGATAATGTGTGGCATTTGCAGCTTACAACTAAATATCGAACAATCTAAACAATACTATATATCGAACAATCTCACATTTTATTTGAATTTGTGGTAATGTGTGGTGTTTGCAACTCACATCTAAATACTTGTAGGCGTAGGGGGCGGGGCACCATACATTATGTGATAATCACATTATACATATGAGATATGGTTTAGATTATGAAGATCTAGCTAGAGCTTGAAATGTACTGTGATTTGAAATCAACATAAAGTGAATTCAAAAAATCGAGTTCGGTTTCATATAGTACACATAGTTCACATCTAACTCGAGAGTAATCATGTGGTGTGCTGCGAAGATAATACACAAACGATGGTTTCACTTGACAATAATGATGATTGCAGATCTTATTAAAATAGAGAAACGAATTCAAATGGTTTGACTTCACAACAATCATTATTGTAGATCTTATTCAAATAGAGAAACGTATTCAAATTTCGTTCATATTGAAGCGGTAGCATATACGCTTGGAATGCACTAAAACATTAATTTGAGTAGCAGGTTGCATGCATTATACACGTAGCGAAATATTTTAATTGAACATAACATGAATTCAAAGTTTTGAATGACATTTGTAGTGCGAATTGATTTTGTAAAACACACGGGACTAGACTCTTGTGTGCTGCGAATGTATTTATTTTTGTTTTCTCGTCGACGGAAGTGCGAATTGATTTGGTACAGTACACATTGGGCTTGTCCGCAAATTTCAACCCGCGCCTTGTTATCCCGAAATATTTAAGATGTATCTTTGTCTCATTGTGCTCCGACAACTCCCTCCATCTCAACCCGCGCCTTGCTATTCCAAAATTACAACGCATGCGAAAACTCCCACCTCCTGTGAAATCTCGACACGCGGAATGCCCGTGATATCCCTGAACCGAAAGAACCGCCTATCTCAAATCGGTGGGGGTAATTTCGTAACTTTCCCCACATTACGGACAAGCGCGTCCCTAAGCCATGGTTCCCCACTCCCATCCCATCCGCCCACCCATTCGTACACCGAGGCCACGAAAACCGGCGAAGCCCCACACCCTCCTCTGTCTGCCACCCAGCTGGAGCCTCTTCCCCGACGATGTCGTCCACATCAACACCTTGACGTCCCTCATCCACCATACCGGATGAGGATCCGCCGTCGATCTCGTCGTCCCGCCGGTTCAGCCACCCCGTCCTCCACCTCCAAGGAGTTGCCCCGACGTTCCCCTCATCTTTTGCGCCACCTCCATTCCCACACCACCATCTTCACCTGCACCACCGGAAGATCATCATCATCACCGTTTCCTCGGATGAAGCTGAGGCCTAATCGGCGCCACCAAAGAGGTTGTACACTAATCGCCGCATTTTCTTCTTGATTCGATCTCATGGTGCTGTCGGCGCTTAGTCCCGAGCCTCCATGGCGTGGCTCCATCCACGGCGGCATCGCCGGCCACTTCCTCCACGGCGCCGCTACCTCGGCGGCGACATCCACATCAGTAGGAGCTGCTGCTGCTTTAGCTCTCGCTCGCGCTGCTGCTTTGCTCTTACTCTTGGTCCCCTGCTTGGTGTACTCTTGCTATTGCTCTTTCTCTTGGTCACGCTGCTTCTCCCGCTCTTGCTCTTGCTTGCGATGCTGCTCCGATTTAGCTACACTTCAGTCGACTGAATCGACTTTTGGGTCAGTCGATTTTCAGGGGGTGGGGGGCTCGCCGGAGTTATGGAAGAACCAGCCGTAGCGGGAAGGGGGCTCGTCGGAGAGGTACCCCACTATCTATATTAGGGTTCAGGGTGGGGGCGGTGGTCGCCGGCGGTGGTGGGGCGGTGGTCGCCGACGGTGGTGGGGCGGTGGTCGCCGACGGTGGTGAGGCGGTGGCATGGGGATCGCTGGAGAAAAAGCTTGGCACGGGGGGGGGGGGAGGGGCTAGAGGGATGGCCGGGGCGGCAGCGGACCGGTAGTGGGGAGTGGTTTCGGGGTGGGCGGGGCGGCACACCGCTGGCCGTGGGCGGCGAAGGGCGGCGGTTTGGTCGGTGGTGGCTGGCGGCTCAGGGGGGTGGAGGTTGGAGTTGAACTGCAGGCCCTTGATTTCGTATCCAATGGCTGGAAAATCGACTGACCAGAGATGAAAAATTCAGTCGACCGGCTCTTGCACGCGCTGCTGCTACTGCTTTTCTGCTACTAGCTAGTGCGTTCGGTTTCGACAGTAAAATTCAGTTCGACAGCAAAATTCAGTTTCGCTAGTTAAGTTCAGTTTCGACAGTTAAATTCAGTTTCGCCAGTTAAGTTCAGAGATGAGCGATTGATATATTTTACATCTAGCACTTTGTGGTTATGTATTTTACGTCATCTATTGGAAATGTTGTTAGAATTTCACTCAGGTTAACGTTGTCTCTCCTATCCTGCTTCAGCCTCGGCGTCGTACAACTTATCGGAGCTGCTCCAATGACCAAACCCTCCATCACAGCGGCGTAGTACCCCGGGCTCCATCTCAATATGCCTAAGATCTTCTTCCCCTCCTCCGATAGCCAAGTTAGCCGGATCATCCTCATCGACCAACCCAATCATGCTGAGATCGACATGGCTTCGCCAAAGAGGTTGTACACTTGTTGCATCTCTTTTTTACTCTACATGTTATATATATTGTCCACTGAGCACACGCAGTAACGTGAAATATGATTAGTCTCTCCTACTATATGACAAGCAGTGAGGTACCAGGCAACTTAGCTATCCGTGATGGACTCTCTTGACCGCCATCATTATTTATCTCTGAGTGTTTGAGTTGTGCATTTGTCGATGGGCTTGGGAGTTGAGCTAGTAGGGCAGTGGCCTGGGTCCAAAGTAGTAGAAGTAGGCAAGTAGCACAAAAACATTTTTTTATTGTAGCTTTTCCTTGCTCAAGCTTGCCTACTATAACCGCCAGTGCTTGAAAGTAAAAATGAAGGAAAAACATAGGAATTGGGAAGTTTCCTATAGTACTACTATTCATGCATTTGGTTCAAAGGAATGGAGCAAGGAAAACTGTAGGATTTGTGCCTTTAGTGTCTCCTTGAAAGAAAAACCGTACGGATTTTAGTTTCCACTTGTCCTCCTTTTCAAATTCCTATTCATGAAGCACAAGACTAGGAGATAGTAGCATAATAGCATTATAACCGTACATTTTCTTATGGTTTGAATTAATCTCACCATGCTTCTTTGCATCCTATGATCTTCCAATTCTTGTGAACCAAACACCCAGATTGGCAGAAATCCTGTGTTTTTAAATACTCTGTTTTGCACGTGCATTCCTATCTATTACTGTGTATTTCCTATCCCTGTGTTATTAGAATCCTCCAATTCAAACGAGCCCTTATAGAATTACTTCTCTTACAAATAGTTATCAAAGAAAACCTTGTGTGGTTTGTCCCACTCCTGCTGCGCCGTCGTCCACCCAAGCTCAGTTGCTCCAACGAGAGAAGGGTCCAGCACAGCAGGGATCCGGCCTCCAGACTGTCTTTCGCCGCATCAGATCTTCTTTCCTGCCGCCGGCAGCCATGACAACTGCATTACCATCATCAACCGAGCAGATGACCTCGAGGACTACACGGGTCCGCAAGAGAGGTCGCACTCTTTCATGTCTGCTTACGTTATGCATCGCTTAATATTACATGCTACTTTATCGTCCTGTTCACCGATTAGACTCTGAGTCAGCTCCAAACTAATGGTCAAACTTGAGTTTTTAAATGGTTGTGGGGTACATATCGGGGCCACAGTCAATAGTATCTATCTACTATCTGGTTAATCTCTGGTGTCTACTATGAGTTTCATGTTGGGTGGGAAACAAACAGTAAAGAAGCCATTATCTATATTTTTTAACTGAAGCCATTATCTGCCTGCTATCATTGGTTTTGGGTCTATCCACAGGTTGCTAGCATCACTCTGGATTTCTGCATGCACTCCTTACATAATCTCACTATGTTTTATTCCTATACATGTCAGTTATTGTACACAATGGAACTGAACATGTAGAGCAAAAGAGACGAGCCTTGTGTGGCAATAAAATTTCATGCAGACGTTGCTCCATGGTAGGCGCAAAGGCAGCCCCCCTTCACCCATTTCGGATTGTAATCGAGAGGAAGATATTTGTTCAGAGGGGGATTCAGAAGGAGAAGACCACTCCTATTTACCCCCTGAGGTCTTTGCTCTAACATGGCATGCAGATGTTGGTTATATCATGCATATGGTGCCTTGCATTGCTTACTTGATACATCACATATGTCAACTGCTTAGTTTAGACATCTTTGTGTGAATGCCATCTGTTTAGTTTATTCATCATTTATGTGAATTATGCAACGCCATCTTGTTTAGCCAGGCATCATATATGTGAATTTTGCAATGTCATCCTGCTTAGCTAGTCATCTTATATGTGAACTATATCAGGCCATCCTTTTTTTGTTACGTATTACATTTGTCAACAATGTTAGTACATTCAACTACTCTTTGTGTGCATCGGTCATTTGACACGGTGATGGAAAATTCTGGAGTGAAAACAAGGTCTTCAGAGCAGACTATGCTATCTGACGAAGTGCATATCTCGCTGGTTACGGATAGCTCCTCAGAGGAGGATTCAAAGACAGATGACCAGTCCTATTCCCCCCCCCCCTGAGGTGTATTCTCTAACTTGGCAGGGTTATGTTGCTCATATCGTGTGTATGGTGTCTTGCATTGCTATGTCATTTGATTAGTTTAGACATGCTTTGTGTGAATGCCACTTGTTTAGTGTCTAATTACCATATATGTGAATTATGCATTGCCATCTTGTTGAAAGACATTACATATGTGAATTATGCAATGTTATCTTGTTGCAAAGGCATTATATATATGAATTATGCAATGCCATGCTGTTGAGCCAATCATCATGTATGTGAATTATATCATGCTATCATTTTTTTGTATTACGTGTTCCATTTGTCGACAATGTTTGTATATTCAACTACTCTTCCTGTGGATCAGCCATTTGAAGCGGTTATGGAAGTATCTGGAGTGAAAACAAGGTATTCAGAGCAGACAATGCTACCTGCTGAAGCAGACATCTTGCTGGATACAGAGAGCTCCTCAAATGAGGATTCAAAGACTGATGACCAGCCTATTTCCCCTCTGAGGTCTATGCTCAAACTTGGCAGGGTTATATTACCCATGTCATGCATGTTATCTTGCATTGCTTAGTTTTTACATCATATATGGATTGCCATCTGCTTACTTGCCTGCTATATAAATCATATATTTGAATTATATCATGCCATCATGTTTACATACACAACATCTATCTGAATTATGGCATGGCAACCCATTTAATAAAGACATCATATAGTTATATCATCTCATCCTGTTTAGTGTTTACAGTCATCATATTTTGAATTATGTCATTCTATCCGGGAATTATATCATGCTATCATGTTTTCATAGGCGGCATGTATGTGAATTATGGCATGCCAACCTATTTAATAAACACATTATATAATTATATCATGTCATCCTGTTTACATAGTCGTCATATTTTGAACTATGTCTTTCCTTCTTTTTTAGTTAGCCATCATAATGTGAAATTGTGTCATGCTATCCTATTTAGTTAGCCATCATATATGTGAAATTGTGTCATGCTATCATGTTTGGTTAGACAACATAAATGTGAATTATTTTCATGCCCTCTTTTATTCCCAACTATCCATTGCACATGTCTATCATACAATGTTTGTACATTCAATTACTTTTCTTGTTTATTAGCCATTTGAATTGGAGAGGGTGATGGCAGTATCTAAGGGAGTAACAACACGGTCTTCGGAAAAGATAGTGCTACCAGTTGATGCAGATAGAACCACGGTTGTACTTGCCCAAGAACCAGCCCCTCTACACATAACCCAGACTTCGCAGATTGTACCCCTACCCAGTTGGACAGAGAACCAGCTACACCCCTTCTAACCCCAACCCCAGCAGATAGTGACCCAGTTCCAGTTGACACAACACCTTCTCCACCATAAAGCACCCAAACACGAGCAGTTAGTAAGGGAACTGCGGTGCCCAAAGCACGAGGACAACCACTTCGAATCCCAACTCAATGCTTAAAGGAGAAGAATTGTTCTCAGGTCAGGTTCTTTAGCTATGGTTCATACTCCTTTGCTCTTGCATCGCTATATTTACTCAGACCAACTATTTTCAAATTTGAAGGATGGAATTGAAACTCCAATGGCGCAACATGTATGTTTTAAACCTGTTTCTTTAACTGGTTTGCTGTTGTAACTTGCGCTATGTTGGTTTCAGTTACAATTGAATAAACAGTTATGTTCTCATGTCATGCACATTACTAGTGTTGTTATTGCTCTATAGTTTCCCACACTTATATTCTGTCTATTCTGCTTTGTGTTGAACAAATATTATTTGAACCGTGTCTCTATCTTGATTTGTCAACAAAAACTAGAACGATATAGACCATAAACTGACCATGGTAAATAGATATATGTGTGTTTCATGTTGTTATCCTGTGCACTTTACTACTAAACTAATTTACCAAAATGAGTTTCATATACAACATGGTAAACCTATGATGTGTCTGCTTGTTTCTCTTTTAGAATGCGGACAAAATATTGGAGAACAGTACCCCGTTATGCAATGGTAAAGGAAGTAACACAGATAAGGTCCAAGATAGTGAGACATCCCTATTAGTCTCCAAGAAAGCTAATAAAAACTACCTTGACGACAGTGAGAGAACCCAAAAGTCATGTCTTGATGTAGTGTTCGAGTTACTGGCCACTACTACTGGCACAAGCTCTTCGAACTCGCTGCCTGAATCAGTTCGTCTTCTTGAGTCTCAGCTTCAAGTTGAAAGACATCGATCAGATGTGCTGCGACAGGAAGCTGAAGGACTGAGGAAGTCCCTACAAAATTCAGATGCATACTTTCTGGTGCAACAGCAAGCGCTGGAGGATTTAAGAGCCAAACAAGAGAAAGTTAATAAGCTTGCTAAGCATCTTGCCAGCATTATGGGTACCCATGATATTGTTTCTTGAGATCTTCTGAAGTGGTTTTAGTTCTGGATTTGTTTTGCTGCGGCGTTTATTTGCACTGGTCGTCAACTTTGATAACCAGTGTATATGATATGCTGCTTTGTTCCCTATATTTGCACTGGTGGCGAACTTTGATGCCCAGTGGAAGTAATATGTGTAATAGCCATGATAGCCTAGCGTAAGTTGCTTGCTTATTTATTTCCTTGTTGTCTTGTTTATTTGTTTGCTTGTAGTCAGTGTTGTTCTTTTTCCGCGGTCTGCTAGTGGCCGCAATAACCTATTTTCTAAAACTAGGCCACAATAACCATGGGCTACATATTTACTGTAGTGACACTAGGCCTTCTACGGGCCGTAGAAACAATGGGCCTTCTACGGGGCGTAGAAACAATGGGCGTTCTACGGGCCGTATGATTGATTGCCCAAACATGGGCCAATAACATACCGCATTATGGCCGTAAACGGGCTAGAGTTGGAATCGTCCGTTCATGGGCCGACCATAATGGGTCGTCGTTAATCGGCCGTATTTGATGACGCTATGAAAATAGCACAACATATTAACGGGCCACAAATGGGCCGACTGTAACCACGGGCTGAATTTGGCCCACAAGCAGAAAATGATAGTAACGGGCCGTAAGTAACTGAATGCTGGAAATGAGCCCAAGAATAAATGGTCCCTAAGAAGGCCGAAAGATAACATGGGCTGGAAACAGCCCAACGGTATAATGGGTCGTTAATGGGTACAAAGTGATACACTGTTCATTACGGGCCAGTTTCACCATGGGTCGTTAATGGGCCAAGAGTTACAAAGGGCCTCGTATGGGCTGAAAGACTTCATGGGCTATACATGGGACGGAAGTTAAAACGGGCTGGAATCATATTGGACGGCCTAGATGATGCTAGTGGGCCTAATTTCGGATAGGTCGTAACGGGCCCTGGGTTAGCGGGCTGTAAATGGGCTATAGGCAAACAAGCCGTTAACAGGCTTTCCATGGGCCGGCCGCCACCTTTTGACCAAGTCAAACGGGACGGCCTTTTCAAAGGAATGGGTCTCTCTTGGGCCCTGCCACGTGTCGATGTATCATAGGCGCCTTCGTTCCAAAGAGTGGATGACATCTGTCCCAACGATGAGCCGACACGTGTTTTCTCCAGCCAATGATGATTTTACACATGGAATATCCCCATTGGTCGGGGCTGTTGACGGGTTATCGGATCCAAAACTGGACCCGATAGCGTAACGGCGAGCCATTACGGTGGATGCCACGTGTTGTTCACCCTTGACGAAAGCACTTCTATGACGCGGGATTTAGTGTCATGGAAGTGGACACTTCCGTGATGATATTTTTGGTAATGTCATGGAACACTTCTACGACAGCACATGTATGACTATCTTGATTTTGTCATAAAATTGTCATGGATGTACATGCATGACAGAAAACGTGACCTACTGTGACAAACACGTATCATCACGGAAGTGTCTTTTTTTTGTAGTGCTAGTTATCGATTTCCTAGGGACAAATAACTTTCTTGTGCTACAAAAATCTCTCTACTAAACAACTAACTTTATTATCTTGTAATTTACTTGTAGTTTTATTCTTGCTAAGTACATCTAGTTTTATTCTTGCAAACCTATCCCTATCACCTACAAAACAGTTTCATACTTGTTCTAGGTAAAGCGAGTGTTAAGTGTGCGTAGAGTTGTATCGGTGGTCGATAGAACTTGAAGGGAATATAAATTCTACCTTTACCTCCTCGTTGGTTTTGACACTCTTACTTATCGAGAAAGCCTACAGTTGACCCATATACTTGTGGGTTATCACGCTTGTTGGGAGGCAACCAAATAACTATGTTTATTTTTATTGTTTCTTTTCTACTTTTGAGTGTGCACACAATTATGATACTTTTATGGTTGTGTTTTTTTGGTTTAATTAGTGTTTGTGCCAAGTAAAGCCTTTGGGATGATTTGGTTGATAGTGGACTCAATTCTGTGAAAAACAGGAACTTTCGCGCCCAGTAGCAGAATTGTTTAAACTCAGTGGAACGTGTTTTTGATCTGAATTATTTTACACATGGTTGATATACAAATTGCCATGCTATACTACTTTTCATAATTTTTAGAGTTACAGAAGTATAGTCATTATTAAATTGCTACAGATTGTTCTGTTGTCGTTGCATAGTTTGCTTGTTTTGATGAATCTATTGATTGTATCGGGGGGGTTATAAGCCATGGAGAAGTTGGAATACATAGGTATTATGTAATAATAAAATATGAATGGGTTCATAAAAGTAACTAAAGTTTGTGATTTGGTTGTTATACTAACGGATCTCATGACGGTTTCTGTTGAGTTTTGTGTGCTGAAGTTTTCGAGTTTTAAGTGAGGTCGTGATGGATAAAGGAATAGAGAGTGGAAAGAGCCAAAGCTTGGGGATGCACAAGGCATCCCAAGGTAATATTCAAGGAGAGCCAAACATCTAAGCTAGGGGATGCCCTGGAAGGCATCCCTTCTTTCGTCTACCTACCATCGGTAAATGACTTGGAGCTATATTTTTATTCATCACATTGATATGAGTTTTGCTTGGAGCGTTGTGTACTATATGAGTCTTTGATTTGTTTCTTTTTAGTTTTCCACAATCAACTTTTCTTGACACACATTCATTTGTTATTTTTTAGAATACTCTTTATGCTTCACTTATATCTTTTGAGCTAGGCAGTTGCTCTAGTGCTTTGATACGTCTCCAACTTATCTATAATTTATAAAGTATTCATGCTGCTATATTATCATTCTTGGATGTTTTACAATCAATTTATAGCAACTTTCTATCACATCGCAGAAAATCAACACCAAACGGAGTCCAAACGCAGCGAAACTTTTTGTAGATTTTTTTCTGGACCAAAAGACACCCGGTGGGCCAAAGAAGTACCAGAGGGGAGCTCTGAGGAGAGAACAACCCACCAGGGCGCGCTTGGGGGCCCAGGCGCGCCCAGGTGGGTTGTGCCCACCTCGGTGGCCTCCCGCACCTCCTCTTCGCCCTATAAATTCCCAAATATTCCAAAAACCCTCGAGAGAACCCTAGATCAGAAGTTCCATCGCCGCAAGCCTCTGTAGCCACCAAAAACCAATCGGGAGCCCGTTCTGGCACCCTGTTGGAGGGGGAAATCATCACATGTGGCCATCTTCATCATGCCGGCGACCACCATGGTGAGGAGGGAGTAGTCCACCCTCGGGGCTGAGGGTTTGAGATGTCACGATCTTGATGGACCGCGGGCTTTGTTAATATAGTTGGATCATATGGTGGTTTACCCTCTCTATCTTGTTGTGAATTGAGTTTTCCCCTTGAGATTTCGTTTTATCAGATTGAATACTTTTATAGATATAAGAGCACTTGATGTATGTCTTGCTATGAATACCTGTGGTGACAATGGGGTATCATATTGAGTCACTTGACATGTGTTTTGGCACTCAATCCGTGGATTCCCGAGGTGACATTGGGGTAATCTATGCATAGGGGTTGATGCACGTTCTCATCTATTGTTTCTCCGGTAGAAATCTTGGGGCACTCTTTGAGGTTCTTCATGCTGGATCGAGTATTATGAATCTAAATTTTCTTTGGTGTTATTTTGGTACGAACTCTTGATAGATCGATCGGAAAGAATAACTTGGTGTTATTTTAGTACGAACTCTTGGATAGATCGATCGGAAAGAATAGCTACAAACAATTTATTCTTTTGTTCTCCGCTAGATAGGAACTTTGGAGTGATTCTTCATCGCACGTTGAGGGATGGTTATATGATCCAATTATATTAGCATTGTTGAGAGATTGCACTAGCGAATTGATAAACCTTAGGTCATACACTTGAGGGAAAATTGCTACTGTCCTACAAAACTCTGCGCTTGGAGGCCCAACACGTGTTTACAAGAATAAAGTTGCGAAGTAGACCTCATGCTTCACATATATTTTTTAGAGAACGGTGGTGGTTATATTTTAAATGAATGGTTGCACTCTCATGCTTCACTCATATCATTTTGAGAGTCTTATAAAAGTAATGGCAATATGTACGGGTTATGAAATAGGTCCTAATATGATAGGTACTCAAGAAGGATATAATAAAAACTTTCATTTAGATCACTGAATATAATAAGTTTGATTCCTTGCATTGGTTTTGCGATATTAAGATGGCAATATGTGGATGTACTAGTGAATGATTGTGGTCTAGTAAGAATATTGGTGTTAAGGTTTGTGATTCCCGAAGCATGCATGTATGGTCTCTAGTTATGCTAAGAAGTTGGAGCATGATTTATTATTGTTTTTCTTCCCTACGGGCAGTCGGGGACGAGCGATGGTCTTTTCCTACCAATCTATCACCCTAGGGGCATGCGTAGTAGTAATTTGCTTTGGGGGCTAATAAGCTTTCACAATAAGTATATGGGTTCTTTATGACTAATGTGAGTCCATGGATTATACGCACTCTCACCTTTCCGCAGCCTCTTTGGTACCGTGCATTGCCCTTTCTCACCTTGAGAGTTGGTGCAAACTTCGCTGGTGCATCCAAACCCCATGATATGATATGCTCTATCACATATAAGACTTCTTATATTTTCCTTAAAACAACCATCATACCTACCTATTATGGCATTTCCATAGTCATTCCGAGATATATTGCCATGCAACTCCCACCATTCCGGGTTTTTTGACACACACATCACTGTCATATTGCTTTGCATGATTATATAGCTGACATAGTATTTGTAGCTCATCCACCGTTCATCATTTTGTTATACACGTTACGCTAGCATCGTTGCACATCCCGGTACACTGCCAGAGGCATTCATATAGAGTCACATTTTGTTCTAGTATTGAGTTGTAAGTAAATAGAAGTGTGATAATCATCATTATTTATTATTAGAGCATTATCCCGGTGAGGAAATATAAAAAAATAAAAGAAAAACGGGTAAAAAAGTGCCCAGAAATAAAAAAAATGAGAGAAAAAGAGAGAAGGGGCAACGTTACTATCCTTTTCCACACTTGTGCTTCAAGGTAGCACCATGTTTTTCATATGGAGAGTCTTCTATGCCTTCATTTTTGTATACTAGTGAGAATTTTCATTATAAAACATGGCTTGTATATTCCGATGATGGGCTTCCTCAAATGCCCGAGGTCTTCATGAGCAAGCAAGTTGAATGCACACTCACTTAATTTTATTTTTGAGCTTTCATACACTTATAGCTCTTAGTGCATCCGTTGCATGGCAATCCCTACTCCTTGCATTGACATCGATTGATGGTCATCTCCATAGCCCATTGATTAACCTCGTCGATGTGAGACTATCTTCCCTTTTTCACTTGTCCTTATCAATCTCTACCACACATTCTATTCCACCCATAGTGCTATATCCATGGCTTATGCTCATGTATTGTGTGGGGGTTGAAAAAGCTGAAGTGTGTTAAAAAGTATGAACCAATTGCTCGGCTTATCATCAGGGTTGTGCATGATAATACTTTTCTTTAAGAAGATGGAGCATGAAAAGACTATATGATTTTGTGGAGATAACTTTCTCTAGCATTTTTATTTTTTGAAGGCATGATTGTTTGTTAATATGCCTAAGTATTAATATCTTATATCAAGTTATAGACTATTGCTTTGAATCATTCGGATCTTAATATTCATACATAAAAGGGATTACATGATACACATGTTAGATAGCATTCAATATCAAAAATTCTATTTTTATCATTAACCTACTCGAGGACGAGCAGGAATTAAGCTTGGGGATGCAGATATGTCTCCAACGTATCTAGATTTTCGATTGTTTCATGCTATTACAGTATCAATCTTGGATGTTTTATATGCAATTATATATAATTTTCTGGGGCTAACCTATTAACCCAATGCCAAGTGTTAGTTGTTGTTTTTTTACCTGTTTTTGGTTTTCTAGGAAATTAGTACCAAACGGTATCCAAATGCTACGAAACTTTTTGACGATTTTTTCTGGACAATAGAGACCCTAGAATCTTCAGGAGGAGACTAGAAGGAACCAAGGAGGCGACAAGGCACTAGGGCGCACCCTGAGGGGCACCCTAGTACCTTGTGGGCCCCTCAAGGCTCCGTCTGACCTAATTCCACCTCTATAAATTCTCTAAAATCGAGAAACCAACAAAGAGCCACCCAAAAATATTTTTTCTGTAGCCGCAAGTTTCTGTTCTTCCATGATCCCATCTGGAGGCCTTTTCCGGCACTCTACCGGAGGGGGAATCGATCACGGAGGGCTTCTACATCAACCTTCATGCCCTTCTGATGATGTGTGAGTTGTTTACCACAGACCTACGGGTCCATAGCTCGTATCTAGATGACTTATTCTCTCTCTATTTGATATTTAATACAATATTCTCCTGGATGTTCTTGGAGTTCTATCCGGTGTAATCTTCTTTTGCGGTGTGTTTATTGGGATCCGATGAATTGTGGGTTTATGACCAGATTATTCATGATAAATATTTGAGTCCTTTCTGAATTCTTATATGCATGATTATTATAGCTTTGTATTTCTCTTCGATCTATCCATTTGGTTTGACCAACTAGATTGATTTGTCTTGCAATGGGAGAGGTGCTTTGTAATGGGTTCAATCCTACGGTGATCTATATCCCAGTTACAGAAGGGGACAAGACACATATTTGTATTGTTGCCACTAAGGGGAAAACGATGGGGTTTATTCATATTGCTTGAGTTTACTTTGTCTACATCATGTCATCTTGCTTCAGGTGTTACTTCGTTCTTTATGAACTTAATACTCTAGATGCATGCTAGATAGCGGTCGATGTGTGGAGTAATAGCAGTAGATGCAGGCAGGAGTCGGTCTACTTGTCTCGGATATGATGCCTATATACATGATCATTGCCTTGAATATCGTCATAACTATGCACTTTTCTATCAATTGCCCAACAGTAATTTGTTTACCAGCTGTATGCTTTTTATTCGAGAGAGAAGTTTGTAGTGAAAACTATGCCCCCTCAGGTCTACTCTATCACATATAAAATCCAAAAATATATTGTTGCAATTTATTTACCGTTCCTTTTATTTTTTGTATTTTATTTTATCTATCTATCACTACGAGATTTGATCCTTGCAATTAACCGCCAAGGGATTGACAACCCCTTGTTTGCATTGGGTGCAAGTATTTTCTTTTGTGTGTGTAGGTGCTGCCAACGAGGTTTCCCGTGGTTCTCCTACTGGATTAATAACCTTGGTTCTTAACCGAGGGAAATACTTATCTCTACTGTACTGCATCATCTTGACTCTTCGGGGAAATCCCAACGCATCTCACAACTTGCACACCACCCTCCTGGATACGATTGAACACATGTCTAGGCCGAAATAAGTTGTGTTTGAAGAGTGGGTCAACAGAATGGAAGTCCTGTCAGAGTAGGCAATGACCGCTCTCTCTGTTACGATTCAACGATAGAGTATGCCCCGGGATCGGGCCCCTAAACATTGGTCGCTATCTACTAATGTGGTCATGGACGACTAAGGCAACAATCACAATCTCCTCATCGTCGGACGATGATCATACGAATCGCAAATGAAGTTGTTGAAAAAGTACTTATCGCCACTATCCATTTGTACATTGTGAGTGAAACGCCGAGCACCTTGCGGGTGTGGTGGAAGAAGCCGGCCGGTGAAGAGCCTCACGTCTCTTACAGACCAGGCAGCAAACCTAGCAGCGTGGAGGTGACCAGCGAGCGAGGTAGCCGCACTTGGAGCGTTGCTGCCGACGGCAGAGGTGAGGGGGTGGCGTGGACGTTAGGATGCTACAACGGCGACGAAAACGTTCCACCAACATCACCAAGAACGGTCGTCGGGTGTAGTGTGTTGCTCACGGAGGTATGTGGGTGCAGGCGATGGTCTGGCCACCGGAACTAGGCAGCGACGGCGAGGACAAGGCGGCCGGGTGTGTTGGTTGTCGATGTGAGAGAAGGGGAACGATCAATGTGCCACCTACTGACGGGCCAGAAAAAGTACAAGAGGCGGGCGTCACGAGCGCCCACGCTGTGGTAAACCCGGATCAAATTTATGCCTGAAGTGAGTCACGCGCGGACAAAAGGTGGACTTTCGTCCGTTTGTGGGGGCGCGTTGGGCCGTGTCCGCTTTAATTTAAACGGACGTG
The DNA here is from genome assembly GCA_032464435.1 of Aegilops umbellulata. Taxonomy (NCBI): domain Eukaryota; kingdom Viridiplantae; phylum Streptophyta; class Magnoliopsida; order Poales; family Poaceae; genus Aegilops; species Aegilops umbellulata. The sequence goes on along the minus strand of CP136060.1, from coordinate 64,270,859 downwards.
CGAACAGTTTGCCTCGGCGCATCGGAGCAAGCCGGACTATATCTTAATATAAAGAGCGCATTATAAAGAGCGTATTAGTAGGACAAAATTACTGTTCTGACCCTTTGTGCTAAGTAAATCCCGTTTTGACCTCGTTTGGAAAAAAATTTCGTTTCTGACCTTTTTTGGTGACGCCAAGGTCCCTCGCGTCTGGGTTGCGAAGCAGACGCCAGGGTCCCTGGTGTCTGGCCCCTGGCCCCGCACTGACCGCCTGCCCGTTGACCTGCTGACGTGGCAAAGGGGCCAGACGCCAGGGACCCTGGCGTCTGGCCCTGGTAACAGAATAACCCTTGGGGAAAGTGTGTGGGACCCACCCCACACACTTTCCCCAATCCACAACCCGAGCTTGAATAAGACTTGGAGCTCCCACACTCTCTCCTACCCCTCAAGCTCCCCCTCAAATCCTCTCCAAAAGGTACATCTCTTAGGTGGATCTTTCCATCACTTTGTTGCTCTTGTTAATCTCCCCCAAATCATCCAATTATTTTTTGTCAAATCTTGTTATTTTGGTTGCATTTTATACATGTTGGTGGAACCCTAGTTCATGTTTTCTCATTTATGTTAGTGTGAATGGCTTGGTTAACTTTGATAATATAGTGATATGCATGGTGTGTAGTAGGAATATATGCTTGTTTAGTAGAAAGATTGGGGGTTAGGGTTAGTTAGTGATTAGGGTTAACTTTGCTTAGTGTGTGTTAATTAGTGATACTTTTATGGACATCACCAATAATTTAGTCTTGATATGATTTGGATATAATTAGATGTATTTGGATAAACACACCAATTCTCATTGAAGTCTTAAATGCATTCATGTTATTTTTAGATGGAGAGACTTGTTAATGTTCATTACATGGACAAGGAGGCATTCTTGAGTAACAATGCCGACACGGGTGAGGAACCATTGGTTTTTGATACAAGCCCCAGCTATGAGGATGTTGTTGCAAAAGTGAGACAAGTCTTAGAGTGGATGGACACCAATGTTGATGTTAAGTTAATAGGAAGGTATGATGTTGGAGTTGGAGCCAAATCTCGCTTGAAAAGTATGCCTATCACCTCGGATTTGCATTGGGATGTATACAAGGAAAAAGTATCCCAATCGGAAGACAAGTCACTTGAATTGTTTGCCACCAAGGTTGAATCTCCTCGGTTTACCATTGATTTGAACCGGCATGTCTCTTCCCCAATGGATGACATGAGCGAGAGGGCAATGGTGCCACTTGTTGAGCATAGGGTTGTGGTTGATGCCCCCAATGTTTATCCCCCACCACGTCCCCGTGTACCATCTATCAAAGCAAATGAGGTTGAATTGTATGCCCCCAATGCTTCTAGCCAACCACCAACTAGCCAAGCAAATGAAGTTGAGGTGATTGCTAGTGACGAAGTAATTCAAGAGGATGAAGATGCTTATGATGACGACGAAGAGCAACAGGAAGGGTTTCATGGTAATGATGTTGGTGACTTGGATGCGTACATAGCGCAAAAGGACATGGATCGTGACTTGCCTTTTAGGCGTCAATATGCGTATGACTCGGATGACGAGGGTCCAGTTGAACAGTTGGACGAGGATGGATTCACAAAGGAGGAGAACCAAATCCACTTTGAGCTGACGGGCTTACAAAAGAGAACTCACTTGTTTAAAGATCTCAGCCTTGCCCATAAAGTTGTTGTTGACGGTGGAATGAGAATGACGGCGATTGAGCCAACACCATGCCCGGATCCAGGAGAACCAAGGGTGGAGAATGAGGACGAGAATGCTTATTTGAAGAAAGGATTGAAGTTTCTAAGCTTGCCTATGCTGAAGTTTTGGTTGGCTGACTATGCCATTCGAAACCATAGGCCAATTTATGTTGAGCACTCCGACATGAAGTTGCGTTACACCGTGGTGTGTGAGCAAAAGGAATGCACATGGAAGGTTCGTGCAAGAAAGCTTAAAGAAACTGACGAATGGGTGTTAAAAAGTTGTGATACCACTCATAGATGCAAACCGCCATCGAAACGACTTAGAGAGACACACCGTCAACTCACATCTGAGTATCTTGGATACAAATGGATGAAGGACATAGCCTTTGATCCCACTGTGAAAGTGAGGTTTCTCATGCGGACGGTGAAAAAACAATTTGGTTATGAAGTGAAGTATGGGAAGGCATGGAAGGCAAAGGCAAATGCTATTAGGATGTTGTACGGTGGATATGAAGAAGCATACAACCAGCTCCCAAGGTTGTTGGCCGCGATTGCACATAGGAACCCGGGCATGTTTCATGTGGTCGAGGATCACGAGGGAGTGTTCCACCGTGCCTTCTGGAGTTATGGACAATGTGTGGAGGTGTTTCAGCATTGTCGTCCGGTCTTGTCTATAGATGGCACGTTCTTGACCGGTAGATATAAGGGCACACTAATGGTAGCAATGGCGCACTCATCAAATGACAACGTGTTGCCGTGTGCATTTGCTTTGGTGCCTTCCGAGCACCAAGACAACTGGGAGTGGTTCATGGGTCATGTTAGGAACAACGTGATTGGGGCTAGGGAGGTATGCATCATATCGGACCGGCATCATGGCATACTCAAGGCAATGGACATTGTTATTCCAGGATTTCCAAAGCTTCACCGTAGATGGTGCATGAGGCATTTCGTGGCCAACTTTTACTGGGCATGTAAGAGCAAGGAGCTCAGCAAAGACCTTACCCATGTATGTGTGGCCTTCACCACCCAAGGTTTCGATGCTCGGTACAACAAACTCTCTGCAGCGGTGAACAAAGGGGGAAAAGACTTCTTAACTAGGAATTTAAGCGAGAAGCACAAGTGGGCACGCGCTCATGACGATGGTGGTTGGCGATATGGCGACATGACGAGCAATCTCGTAGAATGTTTCAACAATGTGTTGAAGGGTGCTCATGCATTGCCGGTGACTGCAATAGTGGAGTACACCTTCTTCAAGCTTAATGAGTACTTTCAGAGGCATTCTGAAGAGACTGCAAAATGGATAGGTGAAAAAAGGATTATCCGGAAAAGGTTGATGAATGGTTGCAGTTACAAGCAAGCAAGTCTTCACGGCAACAAGTTATCATATTCGATAGACTTGAAATGATCTATCAAATTGATGAGCCAGGTGGCACAACACGAGACGGTAGACAATATGGTGGTGCTGCATTTGAGGTGAAACTGAGACTCGGTGGTGCCAGTGCGAGAGGCCTAGTAAGTATCATTGGCCATGCTCGCATTTGATTACGGCGGCGAAGGCGAGAAACATACATGTTAATGATGGAAAAACCGTGAGGATGCAAGAGTTCCATGTGGAAGCTACTAGGTTGACATGGGCGCCAAGATTTCACCCTTTCTTGGACCAATCACAGTGGCCTGAGTACCATGGCCCTCATATTAGGCCAGACCCTCTTCTGAAGGTGGAGACGAAGGGTAGAAGGAGAACTAAGAGGTTCAGGGGTGATATGGATGACCTGGCTGGATACACTGGCATGAAACAATTTGGTAGCGGTCATTTCATGGAGGCTCCTGACATCATCAACTATGGGGTGTGCGGTGAAGGGGGACACAATGAGCGGACATGCAAGAAAAAGAAAACCAAAAAAAAGAAAAACAAGTCGTGGAGGCGGCACCGATGGTGAACGAGGTGGAACAGGTGACGGTGGTGGTGGTCGAGGAAGCACAAGTGTCAGAGGTGGTAGTGGCGGTCGTAGAGGGAGCACAAGTGCTAGGGGTGCCAGTGTTGGTCGAGCTAGCACAAGTGCTAGAGGTGGTGGTCGAGCTAGCACAAGTGCTAGAGGTGGTGGTCGAGCTAGCACAAGTGCTAGAGGTGGTGGTCGAGCTAGCACAAGTGCTAGAGGTGGTGGTCGAGCTAGCACAAGTGCTAGAGGTGGTGGTCGAGCTAGCACAAGTGCTAGAGGTTGTGGTGGTCGGAGAGGAAGCACAAGTGCTAGAGGTGCTGGTGGTCGTAGACGAATGGTTGATAATGGATCGGCCTTCGGTTATTTGCATAATCCAGATGGTTGATCTAATAATAATGGTATATTATTTGTTCATACAATTCCTAGCATTTATTCATTTACTGTATTTACGCATTTACTATCTTTATGTCTTGTGCTAACAATTGTTCTTTTTGTAGGCATGGCTTCATCCGGTTCCAAGACGAGGCCGGCGTGCGCGGACCAAGAGGACATGCCGAAGACGTGGTTGGAGGCCAGTTTGGACAAGGAGAAGGAGAAGGATGTGCCCACACCACCATGTTGGTGTGGTGATGTTTGCAAGCTGAAGGTGTCCACTGGCCGCAACAAGTCATGGACAGAAGGTAGAAGGTTTTTCGTGTGTCCCAACTATGCACATGATCGTCGAAGGCCAACTAACGCATATGACATACCACCGGTATGTTAGGTGTACATACAAAAAACATCAACAAGTTGTCACTCATATGTCCAACAAAATCATGGTTTATATGTAGTCCCCTCCTCCACTTTGCAAGTACTTCACTTGGATAGATCAGGAGGTACCAAAAGATGTCCAAGAGGACCAACGTCGAGATTGGTTACGGAGGCAGCGCCTGTTCGAGGAGTCCTATGCACGGGGATTGGAGCGGGAGCGTCGTGAGAAGGAGGCTCGTGAGCGCAAGAAGCGTGAGCAAGAGAGGGCACGCAAAGAGAAGGAGGCTCGTCAAGAAGAGAGGGCAAGAAAACTTGCAAGGGCTCGCGATGCACGAGAGGAGGACGAGGCACGTGACAAGAAGGGAAAGTGGCCCCGTACTACTCAGTAGACAAATGGAAAGGCACCGGCGTCGATGACGAACTATCGAGACTTTGTTTAATGTATGAACTTGTTGATCGAGACCTTGTGTGTGTGGTCATGAGCTATTATGTGAACACTAATGTTCTAGATAACTATGCTTGTCATTTGCTATTATGATAACTATGCTTGTAATTTGAGATTATGTGATAACTAATGCTTTGTCATTCGATACTATAGGAGTTTTCTAGAACAGAATGAAAAAAGTACTACATCAGGGCCAGACGCCAAGGACCCTGGCGTCTGGGTCCCCTGTTTCTGCTGTCCATGACTCTGCTTCTGCTTCCAGTCGACCCCCAGACGCCAGGGTCCTTTGCGTCTGGTCCCCTGACTTGAAACCAGACGCCAGGGACCCTGGCGTCTGGTTCCCCTGTATATTATTTTTAACTTGCTGTTTGACACAAGAAGATAGCACATATATATTCATATGATAGGTTCATACAACACAGAAGATAGCACATTTCACATAACTTTCACCACGACAAATTCTTGCATACAAACGACAAGTTCATACATTTTTCATCACGACAAATTCAAGCATAGCATACATAAGACACCAAGTGCATACATATGGTACCAAGTGCATACATAAGACACCAAATTCAAGACAACCAAGTTCAAGACAACCAAGTTTTTACCACGACACCAAGTTCATGCATACAAACGCCACCTAGTTCCTCCTTCCTCTCTTCACAATGGTTGCAAGTGTAGGCTCCTCCTCTTCGCTAGCCTCCTCCTCCTGTTCGTTGTATGCCTCCTCCTCCGCCTCAATGTTGGCCTTATATCTTTGCATTCCTGTTGGAATAAGCTTAAGAGGATACTCCGGACTATGGAATTGTGTGTTCCATGTCTTCTTTCTACCTTTCTTGCCTTGTGTCTTAGCAATGGCTTTGCCTTTCCTATCACGAGCATTGCCTTGTGTCGGTTGTGATGGTTGTGGAGCATCAACATCATACTCATGATCCTCGTGCTGTGTTGCATCATACTCTTGATGCATTGGCTCCTCTTGATGCATTGGCTCCTCTTGATGTGTTGCCTCCTCCTCCATGTCATCATCGTTCTGGAGTAAACGCCGTCTATGAGCTCTGGCGGCGCGGGTACCAGGTGCGTACACCTCACTGGACTTAGCACCATGGCAAGAAAGCATTGCTGCCATCTTATGGAACCGCTTCTTGAACTTCTGCAACAACACAAAATATGATACGATATGAGATGCAAATAAATAATCCGCGAAAAGAAACTTTTCTAATATATTTGTACACCTCCATCATGCTCCTAAGAGTTCTCTTAGATAATCCACCACCAAGTGGATGACTCAGTGCAACATTGGCATCGTTGACGCAAAGAAGCAACTCTCGGCCCTGCAATTCATGAACACACCAAACTTATGTATTTGAAAGAAGACAACATGATGCAAATATGTTAGAATAGGTCAAACAGGCTACCATTTCGTCATGCATCGGTGCGTAGTCAACATGAGCCCCTCTGGTGTCTCTCACAGCCGTGTTGAAGGTATGATAACCTTCTGCAGTCTCCGGGTCTTCAGACACCAACTCCGACCACTCGTCGTGAGTCCAACCTGGCTTCAGCTTTAACCGGTAACGATCCGCATACCACACTTGATACTTCTGATATGCGGGCTGATTGTGAGGTCTATTCTCTGATTGCACTAGCGTGTCTCTTTGATTCCAAATTTCTATCCATGCACGGTGTTTGTTTGCCCAATCCGATATATCCTGATTGTTCCTTCGATCGAACCTACAAATGATGCACGGGACAAAGCATTAGCAAACATTGACTTATTCAATGCTCTACTACATACTCAACACATGCTTGCTTACCGATGCAGAGATTGAATTTCCTCCTTGCTCTCCTCAATTGGAATACCTTGTCTTTTTCCAAATTGTCTTGCCACACGGTCTACAAAGTGCCACTCGACGGCGAAGAAGCATATCATTGGGCACCTCGCCCGCCAAAGATGGCTATCGCGCGTGCACATCTCATAAGATCAAAGTCACGATCTTCCACATAAGGCAACCAATATACCTGCAAAACAAAGAGATACATTGTTAGCTACATAAGTTTTATTTTTGACTAAATTTTATCTCATCGAACTTCTCAAAACCTGCTCAGCAGTCAAGGTGTCCAGCTCGTTCATATAGCACTTGTATCGCACATGCGAGCTTCCTGTGTAGACTGTCACTTGTTCCCAATAGTAAGCAAGCGTAGGGCGCCGATATGGATCATCATGATGCAAGCCGTCATGATTACCCCGTGGGTTTGCCAAGAGGGGGTTCTTGAAATCTTGCCGTCCAACCGGGATCCGCTCCCACATCCACACGGATAGGCTCCAAACAAACCCACACAATGAGGATGTATCTCCCTTTCTCCGACACGCCATGTCAAGCTGCAATCAATCAAACATGTTAGATATGGAGGCGCATGACAAATGCAAGATAAATGGTTGCAAATATCTCTTACCTGACGATACAAATATGCTAGTGCGGCCGAACCCCAGCTATACTGAGTATCCCAGTTATTGAGTAGCTCCAAGAACATCCAGAGGGCTGAGTTCCCGGTTGCATCTGAGAAGACTACCTTGGTTAGTACATACCAAAGATAGGCCCGCGCGTACTGCTGCACAACCACGTCATTGGCATCCTGAGGGCACGGATTGGTGTTTCCTCTGACGATTTTTAGCCAAGAATGCCTCACTTTCGCGGTATCGGCCTTGCCTTCCTGACGGCCCTCGGGCTGAACGCCAATTAAATCGGCAGTCCGTTCTCGCCAATCACCCACGCTGACACGACCGGTAACAGCTTGTCCGTTGATAGGAAGGCCGCTTATCATAGCCATGTCCTGTAGGGTCATCGTCATCTCCCCAAATGGAAGGTGGAACGAGTGAGTCTCCGGCCTCCAACGATCCACAAGTGCGGTCAGCGCCGCGTGGTTCACCGGCGGAGCGCGCCGCTTAAACTGCAACACGAATGGGAGAAGACCCAATCTCCGAATGTAAGGCTCATATCGCGGGTCGTAATCAAAGTCATCAGCGGAATGACCCCTCATGCGCATAGCAACTACTTGCTGCAAATAAAGTGATGTTTTAATAATCAATACAAGAACACAAATGAGAAACAACGAAAATTGATAAGTCTTGCTTCTTACATGTCCGTTCTCAATGGCACGAGCACGATGCTCCTTATCCCACTCATCGATTAATCCGTCATACCAAGGTCCCTCATCATCCTCCATCCTACAAAACAAATCAGAAACAAACATCTATGAATACATGAACAATATCAAACAATTTCCTTCTCCAAGTTTATGCCATATGAAAACACCATTCTTCTAAAAAATAACCACATCATTTCTTTCTTCTATATATGCACACATATCATCTAAGGAACCAAATTTCACCATCAAATAAATTTCATAATCATCATCCGCCATTCTATTGAACAAATCATGTCACACACAATAACCAAATTTCGTCATCTCTTTTGCAAAAAAAAAATTTGCCATCTATATATTCAACTATATTGTCATACCACTTCACACATATAATATTTATCTAAATATATTTGATTGCCAAAGTTGTCTTCTCGGATTCAAACAAAGATTATGCCATCTATATATTCAACATATAGCTAATTTACTAGCATATGCATACATCATCTATAATTCAAAAAAAATCACAAACTATGTCTATTGGTGGACAACTACAAACATCTAGCAACTACACTACCTACCAAATCATCTATCAACTACAAACTATTTCCTAAAACAAAGAAACCATCTACTAATCTAACATCACCTAATGTGAAATAATGCATCCAATAAAAGAGGGGAAAAGCAAAATAAATTGGAGGGAATGGGGAAGAATACCTCAAAGAAGCTTGGGGGCCTCAGATCCACAACTTTGGGTGGAGGATGAAATAGATCAAGGGTGGGATTGATGTGAGGGAGAAGAGGGGCGAAGGAGATAACCTCCTCTGTTTGTGCGCTGCAGGGAGAAGAAGAGATGGGTGGGTGGGGTGGGCTCGGCCCGCGGGGGTTATTCTGTTACCAGGGCCAGACGCCAGGGTCCCTGGCGTCTGGCCCTTTGCCACGTCAGCAGGTCAACGGGCAGGCGGTCAGTGCGGGCCAGGGGCCAGACGCCAGGGACCCTGGCGTCTGCTTCGCAACCCAGACGCCAGGGACCTTGGCGTCACCAAAAAAATCAGAAACGAAATTTTTTTGCTAACAAGGTCAAATCGGGATTTACTTAGCACAAAGGGTTAGAACAGTAATTTTGTCCTATTAGTACAAGGTGAATACATGCAAGCAGAGACTTGCAGTTCCTTCCTCCTGGCATAGGAAGGGAGGGCCCCTTTCCCTGCTCCACCTGGGCGGGCAGACACGCATGCACGTACACCATGCCACCGTGCGGGCAGCTAGCTAGCTCTCTCCCAGTTCCAAAACCTGCCTGTCTGCACATGCTTTGAATGCGGAACTTGACAGGAGCTGCGCCCTTGCAGTATCCATTTCTTCGCTCGCTTCCTGCCTCACCTCGCGCATTCAATTGTTCCTCCTTCCCCACCCCCTTCCTGCCGTGCATGCATGATGCATGCGATAACCAAAATCAACGGCAGTATAAACTGATTAATTAACCTACCTTATGATCTGATCTCGCCAGCTAATTACGAAGCTGCTCGTCTCAGCGGGAGCCGTGGTTGATATATGTGCTCCGTTCTTCCGTTACCTGTTGATATGAAGTCAGTTAAACTATTAGTGGAGTACGTGCGTGCGTGCGCGGCGCAGGTGAATGGATACAATAGATGGTACTCCCTCCGTTCCAAAATATAGCGCGCCCATGCTTTTTGAGGTTTAACTTTGACCATAAATTTAACCCACGTGACCGACTGCGGCGGGATCAAAAATTATATAATTGAAAACTTTGTTTGAATACGAATTCATTGGTATAATTTTTTCGTCCGCCGCAGTCGGTCTTGTTGGTCAAATTAATCGTCGAAATTGAAGCACGGAAACCAAAAACGCGTTATATTTTGGAACGGAGGGAGTATAATATTGGTGCGCTTTCTGGGAGTCAGGAACAGCTGTGTGGAAAAGCCAAGATGATCCTGCTGCCTTGGGCGGCCGGGGCCAGGCCGCGAAGACGAACGGATCCAGTAGAGATATGGAATGCACAGTAGTAGTAAAATATTTTGCTTGCCGTCCTAGCTAGCTAGCTACTCTGCTGCAAACTGCATCCCTACAGCTAGCTTAGCCGGCTGAGAGAAAGGGAGAGAGAGAGGGAGATGCGTCGAGGGGCATGGGCGGCAGAGGAGAGAGGAGAAGAAAGGGCATCATGCAGTGTAGATTGGACGATCGCGTGTGCACGAGCGTGCGGCCCGGCCGGGCCGAGTCGTCTCGTCACCTCCGTCCGCGCGCCGCTCTCGCACGTGGCCATTCCCCTGCCCTGCACCGCGGCGCGGCAGCTGCAACCCATCCCCCTCCTCCTCTCCTCTCTGGTCCGAGCTGCGCTGCAATGGCAGCAGCTCGGCTCCTCTGTGCCGCGCGCGGTGAAATAATTAAGGGCATCTCGAGCCGCGTCGGCCTCCCAAGCGTTTTTTTGCGCCGGCGTCGAAAAATTGTTCAGTCGCGCATCCAGGAGCCTGATTTTTGCCGGCCTAAACCGAAAACAGTGCCGGCGAACCCAAGCCGAACCCAGCGCGCTGGGTGGCGTCCGGGGGCGCCGGGCAAACTTTTTTGGCGCGAAAAAGCCGCGGGCCCGCCGCGTCAGTGACACGGCTCTCTTCTCGGCCCTTCGTCGTCCTCATCGCCTCGTTTCCCGAGGCGAATCAATGTCATAGCTGCCGCGCTGCCGCGCCGATCAGCCTGCGCCATTGATGCCTCACGGGCGGCGCAGTGAAGACTGGATGACGCGCGTCCCTCGCCCTCCCTCGCCCGCCACGCGTACAACACGGCGGCACGAGCACGGGCGGCGCCTCGGCCTATATAAGACGCGCCCCAGCGCTCTCGGCGATCTCACATTCTCTCGCCGTCGTCGTTCCTCCCTCCCCTCTCTCTTGCCGTCTCCAGTTCATCACACACCCATGGCCGAGCGCTTCCCAGGCAACGGCGCGGCGGCGAACGGCTTCGGCCGCTGCCATCTTCACGAGGACGAGGCTCGCCTCCCTTTCGAAGCCGAGTAACCGGTCCCGCCGGACATGCGGGTGCCCGGGGAGTGGAGGATCAGCGCCGGCGGCGTGCCGGTGCCCCAGGTACCCACCGGCGCGGCGTGCGGAGATCGCACGCATCCGCTCGAACTTGCCGCATGAGGCGAGGGAGGGGCCATGGTACGTCCCCGACTCCCCGCTCTGGGAGCCTTATTTCCGCCGCCGTCAGGCCCGGCAGCTCGAGGCCACCAACGGCGTCGTGCCCTCCGGCAGGCTCAACGCCACCGGACGTCGTCGGTGGTGGGGCGTGCCCGGGCGCACGTTGGAGGCCGTCCTCCAGTACATCGAGGACGGCAACACGCCGCGCCTCGAGTACCCCGCTCCCCCGTCCTTCTCACGCCGCCGGGGAAGCTCCTGGACCCCGAGGCGCATGGAGACCGGGGGGTCCTCCTCCTCGTTCGGCGGTTCTCCCTGCCTCCACCTCCGCCCAGTCAAGCCAGAGCCCCAGGGCACGCCTGTCAGCGCGCGCACCCGCAGCTCCGGCGTCCGCATCGGCGACAACGCCTCCCCCACCGACCGCTTCGTCCTCGTCGAGCCCAAGCCGGAGCCCGGCCTTCCCGCGGAGTACGAGGAGATAGCCCGGCGCGGCTTCTCCGACGAGGACGCCCTGCGGTGGGCGCGGGACGACTACCTCCGCGAGGAGACGGTCCGGCAATGCCGGGCCCTGGAGGAGATCGCCGCCCGCAGGCGTGGGCGCGAGGACGAGCACTGCGTCGTGGTCCTCGACAGCGACGACGAGGACGACGCCCCCGGACCGTCCAACCCGCCGCGCCAACCGGGGGAGGGATGTAGCAGGGATGGCGGGGGCGGCGGCGGCGACGACGACGACGACGACGGTGAGTACACGCGGTTCTACAGCCTCCTCGGCATGTAGAACCACGTTGACGGGCGGCGAGGGAGACGGCGGGGGTAGCCCGTGGTAGTTTTTTTTTCTTTTTTTGTAAAATATGTCTAAGTTTGAACGAACTCGCCGATGTTCACGTTAAATTTAAGTCATGTTTGCGCCGTTTTTGATTTTTTTTACTAACCTGGGCGCCGCGACTGGGGGGCATCACACCCCCAGTGCATGGTTTAACGCCGGTGCGCCCTTTAAGGACGATTTTTTACCCCTCCTCAGGGCCAACGGCTGGAGATGCCCTGCACCCAACAAACCCTTTCCCCTTCCCCATCCCGGCCGGCCAGGCGCCGAGCTCCAGCGCCCGGCAACACCAACAGTGCGCGCCAGATTTCCACTGCACGCTCTGTCTCCTGCTCATCCCTCTGCCCCGTGGATCTCTTCAGGTACCCTCGATCCGTCGCTTGAAACCAAGCTGAATGATCCATCATCATATAACTTCCTTTCTACATTGGATCTTCGGTAATTCCATGAAGCATCTTCACGAGTTAGCAGTAGTCTTTGTTCATCAGCTAGATGCGGCACGTACGCTCTACAGTTCAGGTCGCGATGGCATACCACTTTGTTAAGTCCGACATTTCGGCATGGACCCACTTTCAGTGAGCCAGCGAAGGTACTGCCACGTACAACCTGTGGACTCAGCTGCACTTCTGGGTTTTTCTCAAGCCTCCGCTACATTCCTGCCCATAGATCGAGGCCTCCGTGTCGCCCACCCCGCGGGCGGAACCCTAGCCACCGGGCGAACCCTCTCCTTGCCAGATCGCTCTCCCCTCGCCTCCGGGCAAAGCCCGCGCGTCGGCGTCGGCGGGGCCCTCCGGTTCTTCCTCTCACGGGGCTCGGGCGTTACAGGGCGTCCGCCGCGGGATCGTGTGGTCGCCGTGGCGAGCTTGCGTCGGGGCGGCGCGGCGAGCGGTACGGGGCGCGGGAGTGCGTGCGGTGTGCGGTCACCGCGTGGTGGGCTCTGGCTATCATGGCGTGGCGTCTGGCAGATCAGATCTTCGGGCGGCGGCCTCAATCGGTGGCGCACGGTGCGGCCTGCTCGGCGGGTGGCACCGACGGGTGCAGATGGGCGGCGTGGAGGCGCCGGTGTTGCGGTGGCTCATTGATGGCCGGCCGGAGTTTCATGGGAAGAGTCGTCTCTGACTTGATCCGCTCCGGTTCGTGCTGGCTACAGTACTTGGCGACCGCGGTCGACGTCTACCGGTGCTACCTGGACGGATCTGGCGGGTGGGCATGGATCCGGGGAAACTCTAGGCCGGCGTGGCGGCCGCACCAAAGTCGACGCCCCTTGGCATCGATTTCCTTCTTGAAGGCTTCGGTGTGGATCCTACTCCTCCCACCTCCTCCCACCTCTGTCATGAGCGCACGCAAAAGTCTCTGGTCCTCTGTTTGGGCGATGATGACACCTTGGTGTCGTGTCCCTTCCTGAAGGCGTCGGCCGGGGACTGCTCAGGGTGTTGGAGCTCCTGGTAGTTCGCAGTCGACGTGAGATGGCACGTGAGATGGCATGTACGTAGCATCATCTGTATCGTCGACGGTAGGTCTCGGCGGCATGGTGCAGCAGAGTCTCGGCACTAGATGCGTCTTGATGGATGTGCATAGGGAGGTGGCGTTGTCTGATGTCGTGGTGACGTCGACGACAGGCTTGACATGGTCGATGCGTCAGTACCTGCTTTGAAGATGGATGGGTGAAAGACGGCGGCGCCGGACTCTAAGAGTGGGCCGAACCGGTGTGTACCCCTGACCCGACAAGCGGCTTGGCAGGGGCCTCTGGCTCCAGATGTTAGGATTTGGTGCGAGGTCCGTTCGGTATTCGGCTTGGACTTTCGGTACCCCTTCATCAACTGGATAGAAGTAGCGACAGATGTTGTCAAAATGATGGTCTCAGACTTATTGATGTATTACTTTGTAAGGTCTTTGTAAATAATTAATAAAACGACCGCATGCATCTTTCCAGAGGCAAGAGTCATCTCCTTCTTTTCTTAAAAAAAACATTCATGTCCATATTTGCATGAAATATCGTCATTTAAAATGAGTGCATTCATCACGGGTACGTTCATGTTATGTTCATCAATTCAGTACTACTCCGTATGTTCCTCTGAAGATAGAATGTACACTTGTTTACTCCAGCTAGCCCTTTACTTACTCGAGCTAGCGAGTAGTAGCTGCCGATCGATGAACGTGTGATCTCACGCACGGCAATGATTGGGACACCCTAAGCAAATTATTACCCCTAGCATGTTTCCTTTTCACCTATAGCTCTCCTAGCCCATAAATAAAACCTGTTACCACCACATGCGTACGTACACGTAGTACTACGTGCATGCATGCTCATTGCTCAACCTTTGTTTTGGGGATTAGCGGCGAATCGCTAGGTAGCAGCGGCCCTGAATGGTGCCAAGGAATTGAAACGCATCGGGTCGCATCGGACTCTGCTGCCCTGCCCGGCCACCTTTCCCCCCTGCTCCATCCAACCTTTCCTTCCTGCAACTAGCGCCTAGCCGCCAGCTACTCTATCCACCTAGCTCTGCAGGTCGTCTTCCTCCTCGGGGTCGCCAATCTTTTTGGCCATGGCTCCTCCTACTTACCGTTGTGCACTGCACTGGCGTTCCTATCCTTCCATACTTTCAAAGAGAAGGAATCCCGTGCGTGCTTAAACTTTTATGAAATGCAAATGCAAATGCAAATGAAGATCTCGTTAAGGCTCTAGCCGTGTATTGATCCTTTTTAAAAGTTGATTTGAATCGCCGATTGATCTTTCTTATTTCTTGGATGATGCATACTGATTGATCTATTGCAAGATGAGTATATGTGCGCACTGATTGATCTAGCTAGTCCCAAGCTGCAAGCAAACGCAATAGTGGCAATTTAAGGTAGCTGACTAGAGTGGTAGAACAGGTACTGGGATTCCGGAGGTGTTGTACGGTGACCGAGGAAATTTACTACCGGACTCGTGCAAACTCCATTCCAAACCCCAATGCAGGTGGAGCTCCTGCTACCTTCTTCTGGTAGTCCAAATTAAATGCACACCCAGACAAACACATGCAGACAAGCAAGTGTGCGTGTGTGTGTGAGAGAGAACACGGATTGTTCATGACTGAGGAAAATTAACTTATTTTGTGTGTTAATGATGATCACATTTGGGGCGCTAATATGGTTCGTCTAATTAATCCCAAAAAAATACTGACCAGGCATATTATCTGTTCATGTGCTAGCTAGCTCTTCAATCAATATCTATAGCTAATCGATAGCATATGTATTCCGTACGATTTGAAGTGTGCACGCTCAGGTGCATGCTGCTATTAGTATAGGCCCTGACCATGCACGTACATACGTACGATGCATATTAACTGAGGTCGGCACGCCTCCGGATCGATCAACTCACGAGAGATATAGGACAGTTTTTTGCATGCGCACGCCGTCGCCGTCAAATCCGCCACGTTACGAACAAAACAATTGCTAGAGGAGGACAGGTGATAGCCAGGACAAGGGCCTTAAAAAATTGCAATACTTGACCAACGAGTAGGTTTCTTTGGGAGAAAACTAGGCGTCCTACTAGCACATTGTTGAACTATACAAATAGTAGGAACAACCTTGTTAAGTCTCAGTCGATGCGCTATATCTATGAAATCTTACATTAAGATTCGTCTAAAAAAATTCTTCATTTTTTTTCTCTTGCATGTTATATCACTTGATTAAGACTTGATTAAATCTCAATCGACTGAGACCTAACCACATTCAGATAGGAAACAATGGCGTGCGCACGATGGAATTAGTCCTGTGAAAATGCATGCAAGGGCCGGCATTTGAACACGGCATGCTAGAGGCCTACAAGGGGCTTTTTCGTGGGTTGTTCCAAAATCTTCCTTGCCTGTATACGCACAGTGGAGGTAGTATGTGCATGGTACCCTGAAATAAGTACACGGCAACAGTGGCAGAAACTTGTGTAACTTCACCATCTGCCTGGAATTAATACTACTCGTACTACTATCGACCTGTAGGTACACGATCTTTTGCCTTACATATCGATGCATGCATGCGCAGTGTATGACTGTATGTGTTCCCATAGTATGTAACGCGTTTGTAATGTATGCCGGTACGTGTACGATAATTCTGAACACACGGACATTTACGGGGCCATTACGGGGTCTCTCTTCTAACTAATCTCTGCCCCGCTATTTTCAGGCGGGGGTGGGCCCCTTCACCTGATTTGATCCAATCAGAAGATCACATGCAAGCCTCTCCGTTGATACTGTAATACCCATCTGTATGTGTAGCATTGCTCGTACGTGTATATGCACGCTTGTGATGTACTGAGTCTAGCTAGCTAGTTGCGGTTTCCATCCAGCAGGATGGCTCTAGTTTGCAAGAAGGTTTTAGCCTTCACGGCCCCTTAAGCTCCATCAAGTTTCCTCTTTGGGCCCATTCCAGGTGCATGTTTACCCTTCACCATCCTTTAAACCTTTCCCTTCCGGTAGCTCATTTCACCCCTCATCTTCATCTACACCTAGCTAGCTAGGTAGCGACATTGTGGGATAAAGCAATACCAATACAGGCGGTGAGAGAGAGGGGCGGGGGTAGGGGCTTTGGGCTAAGCACAAACACTGTTGTCTCTCTACGTTTCCGTGCTCGACTATATAGACCCTCCATTGGCCTTGCATCGACACACACCACACCACCATAGCCAGGAGCAACCCATTTCACACTAACTCCCTCACCGTGCCACAGCTTGCTTCACCTAGCTCGTAGAGAGTGTGAGAGCGACAGTTGAAGGGCCGGCGAACCGCGCATGCACCAGCACCAGCACCAACCGGCGGCGGCCATGGGCGACGCGCTGTGGGAGCTGATCGGGGAGGAGATGGCGGCGGCGGAGGCGGCCGCCGGGGAGCACGGCCTGCCCCCGGGCTTCCGCTTCCACCCCACCGACGAGGAGCTTGTGACCTTCTACCTCGCCGCCAAGGTCTTCAACGGCGCGTGCTGCGGCGGCGTGGACATCGCGGAGGTGGACCTGAACCGGTGCGAGCCGTGGGACCTCCCGGAGGCGGCCAGGATGGGGGAGCGGGAGTGGTACTTCTTCAGCCTCCGCGACCGCAAGTACCCCACGGGCCTCCGCACCAACCGCGCCACCGGCGCCGGCTACTGGAAGGCCACCGGCAAGGACCGCGAGGTGCTCAACGCCGCCACGGGCTCCCTCCTCGGCATGAAGAAGACGCTGGTCTTCTACAGGGGCCGCGCCCCCCGCGGCGAGAAGACCAAGTGGGTCCTCCACGAGTACCGCCTCGACGGCGACTTCGGCGCCGCCCGCCGCTCCTGCAAGGTGCGCACTGATCCAGTAGTTGGTTGCACGCTATTATTGCTCCATCCGTGAACATTTTGTTACGTACTACTCTTTTGGCTAAATACATTCTCTAGCTTCTAGTCACTGTGTGAGCTCGTCGTTGAAACATCAACAGTTGAGTGGTCAAGAACAAGTTACACGTTAGCAGAAGTTGATGCAGACATGATGATTCATTGAATGCAGCATGCGTGTGCTTGCATTGCATGCATACATAAGGTGACATATGCATGCAGATTGATTTGGAATATATGCTTATTATACTTGTAGTCTAGTACACTTTTGTTCATTCATTCGATGCTGGTGCCTGGTAGTATCATAAGCATGACGATGATGCTTTACACAGTGGTTCGTTTCTGCTCAAAAATCTAGTTGCAGATTTGCACTGACACCGGATGCATCTGAGCTAGCTAGCGATATGAGTATACACCATGTACTGGTACGTGTTTGTTCCCTTCTCAGGGCATGTACTCTGCATGCATGGCTCGAGGATCTCCAAATCGTCCTACTGCAGACCGACAAATCTTCCATTGATATCTCCCTGTGCCCTATGCTTATAAAAAAAAGGGCCATTTCGCCCATGAAGCATAAAATGTGCTCTCCGCTTGCAGAAGTTCATGAATAAATATATAGATATAGATAGATATATAGATTCTCTACAGCATTTCTGTCCTAGCTAGATCACAATCTATGCAAAAGAGAATATTATATTGATCTACCTTTCTTTTCTGTATATGTTGATTCGTACATATATTTGTGAGCGATGTTTTGAACTTATATTGTCCATGATATACTTTTTGCAGGAGGAATGGGTGGTGTGCAGGATCTTCCACAAGGCGGTAGACCCGTACAGCAAGATGATGGAGATGAGAAACCCCTACTGCTACTTCCCCATGAGCCCCCACCACCCCAGCTTCTTCCAGGACGCACCTCCTGTCCCCTTCCCAAACCCTAGTCAGCTCATCCCCTTCCACCATGACCTCCCAAACCTGCAGTCCTCCCCACTAATGCAGAGCCAGGGCCAGGCCAAGAACACAAGCGGCAACAATGGCGGCTTCCCAGCAGCAGCTTGCGTCCAGGAGCAGCCAAACAGCAGCTGCAACCAAGCATATTTCCCTTTCCCTCCCTTCGCCTCCATCGTCAATGGCAAGGCAGGCCCACCGGCGCAGCCCAGGGTCAACGGCGGTCCACAGGAGCCACCGCCGACCTGGCTGGACGCTTGCCTGCAGCACAGCGCCTTCATGTACGAGATGGGCCCACCTGCAGCCACCAGGGGCGCATGATCCGGGTCACTCGTTTCCTAGGGCTACCCTCGCATCTCGATCGATCGTTATGTTGCAGCTTTTGATTATTGATTAGTCAAGTTGCGAGTGTGATCGACATTTAGACAAGCACTTGTAATTGTTTTCCCTTGTTCTCCGATTAATCCTCTAGTTTCCGTAGCTTATGATCATATGTAGTGCTTTGCTTGCTTGTGCATAGGATCATTGGAGTAGTAGGAGACTAGCTAGCACTGGACTACTAATCTGGTGATCCATGCATGCACTCACATGCAATATGGTCCTATCTAGTTTTAATCTATGTGTAATGAAGATCATCTCCTTGTGGATTTGCTTTTCACATGCACGATAATATGTACTGTATGTGGCACTAGCAGTGTCGATGAGTCCTTATAAACTTGTAGTGACTGCTTCTCATGCTCAAAAGTAAATAATTGTAGTGCAGTAGCCACTCCTACGTTCTCTCGAAACATGCTCTCGCTCTGCGACTCCTACAATAACTTGATGTTTTAAAAAAAAGATAGATGCCCTCTTTTGCCGGAAGAGAACTATTAAAAATGGTTGTAGACAACATCATTCAGCTCCCACAACTAGGTGTGGAGTTGCATTTTTTTGCATTCAGCTCATATGTATCAAGATGTGCGGTATACATTCCTTGTTGTGTAGTGGATTCGGTTCCTGACATGAGATCTGCACATACAACTCTCTCATTGCACGGATGAGCCAACCACATGCACATGTATGCGTCCCTACAACCAGAACTCGAGATACTGGCACTACTACAATTTGAGGCGAACAAAAGAAGAAAAAGCAGCGGTGATGGACGGGTGGATGTGATCTAGGTCAGAGATGGACATGCAGTGCATGCAGCGGTGCACGCAGAGACGCTAGCGCCGGGGCCGGCCGGGCGGTGGACCTTGCGACGTGACGGGCTCACAGCCTCACAGGGCAGTAGGAGGAGTGATGATGTGTGCGTGGAAGAAGGTAGTATTTGGCGAAATATCACCCCCGTCGCGTTTGCTTTGATTTGCGTTGCTCCTCTCTGAATGAATGAATAAATACGTCCTGCGTTTCCTGCTGTGCATCATGACGTGGGCGGCGTCGCTGGGATGGGATGGGATGCCCCGACGTGACCCCGGCCTGGTCGGCCTCCGCGGAAGCAGCCAGCCGGCGAGGACGACCTTTCGCCGGCCGCTGCAACGCGCCGCTCGCCGCTCGCTCGCATCGCATCTCTCGCTTCGCCAATCGCCACAAAAGTCAAGCTGCTACACACTGTCTAGCTGCTGCTCCTGCGAGCTCTTAATTAATCCACTCCTTAAAAAAATGCCCAGGAGCAACTAGGACCAGAGTAGTTTTTTTTAGCGGGTAGGACTAGAGCAGTTGTACTGTACGTTTTCGATAAAGAGTTGTACTGTACGTAATCGACACAAACACCGCCGGCCATCGCCGGGAGAAAGGCCGAGCGATCGATTTGAGTTCACGGTGCAGTAAGCGGCACAGTGATCGATCAAACAAACTCATCAAAGCATGGTGACGAGACCTGTAAATGAATTGCTTTTGCGTTTTTCTGATCTGGTTCGATTATTTTTGCTGTAGTTTCGTAGGTACGTACAGTGGTGGCCGGTGGAGCGGGGAGGCCGGCAATGGGGAAGAACATTGAATGCGGCGATCGGTCGATCGGCGCACTGGCATGGCTTGGCCTTCTTGTCAAATAGCTGTCGTCTCCGCCCGGACAGACGATCTTTCGTTAGGGAATAGGAGGAGGGACTGCCCATCGGCTCCGGCCGGTCGGCCGTCGATCCATCCACCGACATGTCGCTCGCTGCCCGTTTCGCCGCCCATCCCTAGCTACGCTAGCAACTCTGTGCTGCGCATGGCGAACGACCGATCGATTCGGTATGCAGTACCATCCACTGCTCAACGGTGGACTGTAGCTGTAGAAAGTTGGTTACGACTTACGACCAAAAGCTAGTAACAGAGATTGATCACTGTGTGTATCGCATCGAGATCTATACGAAAAGGTCTAGGCTGGAAATGGATACTACTCCCTCCGTCTATATAAGACGTTTTCTCACATTAGTATAAATGTGGAAAACATTTTACATTATGAGACGAAGGGGAGTAACTATAAAAAAAAGAGCACATCATTCATACAGCCTAGAAGAGGGATAGGAAATACAGGCGATGGGTGCTGTAAACTTTTGTACGTACAAACCTAATCATGCAAAGGCGGGCTTTTCTTTTCAATGCTGCAAATCATGCATGTTTGTCCTGGACGTACATTTATAATATCAACTATACCCTCTCAGCCATTTCTGTTCTGACTGCCTCGGGGCATCTCCAACGCCGATCCTCAAACCGCCTGCATATGTTTGAATCGTACGGTTTGAATTTCGAAAGTCATCCAACGTGGACCTGTATCGGTCCGCCGAGTGGTTCGGACCACTTTTTTACGCAAACTGAAATCAATGTGGGGGGCATTGCGGGAGTTTGGACATGAGACACGTCAGACTCTTACACCCATGGCCCACCCAAAAGGAAGGCGGAGCCCGCCATTTGTAGCCTCCGCACTGTTTCGGCGTAAAAATCCTGCACTCTCTTCTTCCATCCTACCACTCTCCACCCAACTCCCGCCCTTTTCTCCTAATTTCTTCTTCGTTGTCATGCCGATGCATGGAACCGGACGAGGACCTGCCAAAGTTGGAGGTGGTGGAAGTGCAGGAGGATTCCGAGCATCACCCTCGCCCGGAAGATCAACTTGGCGACTCGGTGAAATCACCGCATCAAAGCGAGGGCCACAAAGGAGGAAACGCTCAGGAAGCGGAAGGCCGACGGAGGGCGTGTTGATGGCGTCCGTGGCAGTAGGCATGCTGGTCACATACGTGGTGGAGGTCGAGGCCAGGGTCGCAGAGCCCCGATGGTGTCGCCCACGGTTCAGACGCCGCCATGGCCGGAGCATTAGAAGGCTCCGAACTACAACGCCGCCAAGCAGCTCGGTAGGCAGTTCACGGCAACCGCCGCTAGGCAAGTGCCTTACATCGTTGACGTCAATGCGGCGCCACTGCTCTTCTCAGAGTTTTCTGTTGGCACCAGATTTTGGCACGACCAAGAACTTAATTAAGATGACTTCAAATGGAGAAGTGCTCAAACTAAGAAAGTTCCGTATCGTCAAAAGGCGAAACTATGATGTTTGGGCCATCGCCATCCGATCTCATCTCGAAGGCCGAAGTTGTGTTCGAAATACCGAGATTTTGTATTCAGAATAATATTCGGCTGATTACGCTCCCAAGACTGCCTCATATGTAAAAATGATCTACACAGATTGTCTTCGTCTCGTCTAAACGATCGATTTTGATATAAAAATCGTCCCAATCCGAGTTCGTATGCAAAAGTTAGAGCTATCGGAGTGCAGCCCTGTCATGAAGCTTGATGTGACGCGCCCCACCAGACCTATGTCTGATGGGTAGCGCGAGCGAACAGGTGTTTTACGTGACTGTTTTGGCCCATAAGATGGCCTTATATCAAAAAAACGTTCAACATGAAAGTTGTTCGCCTCGTCGAAACGGTCAAGATTGCTTTTGTACTCGTTTCCATCCAAAGTCGTTTCCACCACAAAAAAAGACCCGCAAGGTGCAACCAGTTTAAACCGAACAGTTTTGTAAAGTTCGGACAAAACCAATCCGAATTTGACTAGGGTTTTGGACGTGAATTGAAGCATTTTCCTTGCACGGGAAGTCCAGCCGCCTCTTATATACCTAAGGGGTGACGACCGATTGAACAACACCCAATCGATCAATTCATCTATCACTTTTTATCTTTTATCTTTTCTCCTTAACCCTAATTCTTCTTCTTCCTCGTTCTTCGTCTGTTCTTCTTGTTACAAGGCGGCGAACCTCGAGGCCCTAGGGGCGATCAGGTCGACCTAGGTCAGCCCATAGCCGCCGCGCGTCCAGACGGGGTCCCTCCCGGGCGCGTGGGGTTTCGGATCTACAAAAGCGCCCGCCAGATTGCTTGCATACCGCGCTTCCGGACGGGTCTCATTTGACGCGAGCTGCGGTGCATCACCCTCGGCGTTGAAGGTACACGGTGACGTGTTCGTGTGTGAACACACTTTTTGGCGACTCCGCTGGGGAAGAAGCTTTGAACGGTCTCCAGCCCGTTCTTGCTACGAAGAGATCGTCATCAAGTTGCTGCAATCTACAAAGGTAATATGAATACCCAATTCCCCTTTGTAGATGCAAATAATTCATATGTTGTTGCTGGATCACCTAATGAGCGTAATGTATTGGCTAGCCCTAGTTTTATCAATCATGCATCTAATTATGCGCAAGGGCCGATGCAAAGCAATCTTCATGATTCAAATTCTTATGATTTTAGCAACATACAACATATGCATCCAAACTCTCATGCATCGGCAACCCTACAAATCCATATGCCGATGAACAACATGATGGGTTTGGTTAATCAATTTGAAACACCTCATGTTAAAATTTCCAATAGCATACAAGAAAGTGTTTCACCTTTTTATTCACCGACAACTAATTTGCAATATGTGAATCCAACCTTGCCGATGGATGGGGGAATTGGCCATGCTACTACTAGCTATTCGGCCAGTTACTCTCAACCATCATATGCTACACCTCATGTTAGTAGTTTTTCAGCATCGTATGCAACTGTAGATGTTCATAATTCGGCCCCACATCTTCATGGTCATAGCCGAATAAGTGAAAATTTTACAGGAACACATGTGTCGTCATCAAATACTGTAGCATATAATGCATACTCTACGCAATTCAAGAATTTCGGCAACACTCACGAATCATTGCTGAAAAAATCTGAAAGTATTGCGGAGCAATCCCTTCCAGAAGCGGTTGTGGCTGCATTAAAAAAGAGCTTGGCACAAAACAAGAGAATTAGTGCTCTTTGCCTTGAACAATATGAAAAGGGGTTGTTTCCTGATTATGCTGCAATAAAGGCTAGAGTTTTACAGGAAGATGAAACTTTATCAATTGATAGTATTGTTGAGAGAGCATATAGTTATACAACAGTGCATACACCTCCACCTAGTACCGCAACATATTATACACCCCCTACACAATTGCAAAATTTCAGCAACACAAAAAATTCATTGCCGAAAGATTCTAAAAGCATTGGGGGGCAAACTGATCTAGAGCAGGCTGAAATTGAGAGGGGAGTTAAAGCTTTGCGCGATAGGGTGCAAGTACTTCGCCAAGAGAGAATTGATAGGGAATTGGTTCAAAGAAAAGAAGCCTTGCCAATTGATAAAACCAGTGAAAAGAATGATGATTCAGAAACTAAAAGTGCTTCGGTTGAAACAACCGAATCAAGTAGTATATATTCCGAATCCATCAAATCCAAAGAGGCAAACATTGTTGAGAAAGGGCAAGGAAAGTATAGCAAGACAGCCATACTTGATTTTTCTGAAGTTAATGGAACCTACTTCCTGCCCTATGAGTTTTGTGACATAGAAATTGATGAGCTTCAAGAACAAGAACAAGTAGCCGAAGAAAGTTTGGTGGACAAAGATCTTCAAACTAATGATGTGTTGGGGAACGTAGCAATTTCAAAAAATTTCCTACGCACACGCAAGATCATGGTGATGCATAGCAACGAGAGGGGAGAGTGTTTGTTTACGTACCCTCGTAGGCCGAAGCGGAAGCGTTGACACAACGTAGAGGAAGTAGTCGTACGTTCTCCTCGCGATCCAACCGATCACAGCACCGTTACTCCGGCACCTCCGAGTTCTTGGCACACGTTCAGCTCGATGACGATCCCCGGGCTCCGATCCAGCAAAGCGTCGGGGAAGAGTTCCGTCAGCACGACGGCGTGGTGACGATCTTGATGTGTTACCGGCGCAGGGCTTCGCCTAAGCACTGCAACGATATAATCGAGGTGGAATTTGGTGGAAGGGGGCACCGCACACGGCTAAGGAACGATCCGTAGATCAACTTGTGTGTCTATGGGGTGCCCCTTGCCTCAGTATATAAAGGATGGAGGAGGAGGAGGCCGGCCAAGGGTTTGGCGCGCCAGGGTGTGGAGTCCTACTAGGTTTCCAAGTCCTAGTAGGGGTCCACCAAGAGGGGAGGAAGGGAGAAGGAATAGGAGGAGTAGGAAAGGTGGCCGGCCCCCTTTTCCCTAGTCCAATTCGGACCAAAGGGGAGGGGGGGGCGCAGCAGCCTTTTCCTCTTCCCACTAAAGCCCATCAAGGCCCATTACTTCTCCCGTAATCCCGTAACTCCCCGATACTCCCGAAAATACCCGAATCACTCAGAACCTTTCCGATGTCCGAATATAGTCGTCCAATATATCGATCTTTACGTCTCGACCATTTCGAGACTCCTCGTCATGTCCCCGATCTTATCCGGGACTCCGAACTCCTTCGGTACATCAAAACTCATAAACTCATAATAACTGTCATCGTAACCTTAAGCGTGCGGACCCTACGGTTCGAGAACAATGTAGACATGACCGAGACACGTCTCCGGTCAATAACCAATAGCGGGACCTGGATGCCCATATTGGCTCCTACATATTCTACGAAGATCTTTATCGGTCAGACCGCATAACAACATACGTTGTTCCCTTTGTCATCGGTATGTTACTTGCCCGAGATTCGATCGTCGGTATCCAATACCTAGTTCAATCTCGTTACCGGCAAGTCTCTTTACTCGTTCCGTAATACATCATCTCGCAACTAACTCATTGGTTGCAATGCTTGCAAGGCTTTATGTGATGTGCATTACCGAGAAGGCCCTGAGATACCTCTCCGACAATCGGAGTGACAAATCCTAATCTCGAAATACGCCAACTCAACATGTACATTCGGAGACACCTGTAGAGCACCTTTATAATCACCCAGTTACGTTGTGACGTTTGGTAGCACACAAAGTGTTCCTACGGCAAATGGGAGTTGCATAATCTCATAGTTAAAGGAACATGTATAAGTCATGGATAAAAGCAATAGCAACATACTAAATGATCGGGTGCTATGCTAATGGAATGGGTCATGTCAATCAGATCATTCAACTAATGATGTGACCTCATTAATCAAATAACAACTCCTTGTTCATGGTTAGGAAACATAACCATCTTTGATTAATGAGCTAGTCAAGTAGAGGCATACTAGTGACACTCTGTTTGTCTATGTATTCACACATGTGTTATGTTTCCAGTTAATACAATTCTAGCATGAATAATAAACATTTATCATGAATTAAGGAAATAAATAATAACTTTATTATTGCCTCTAGGGCATATTTCCTTCAGTCTCCCACTTGCACTAGAGTCAATAATCTAGATCACATCACCATGTGATTAACATCAATAGTTCACATCATCATGTGATTAACACCCATAGTTCACATCGATATGTGACCAACACCCAAAGGGTTTACTAGATTCAGTAATCTAGTTCACATCGCTATGTGATTAACACCCAAAGAGTACTACGGTGTGATCATGTTTTGCTTGTGAGAGAAATTTAGTCAACGGGTCTGCCACATTCAGATCCGTTATGTATTTTGCAATTTTCTATGTCTACAATGCTCTGCACGGAGCTACTTTAGCTAATTGCTCCCACTTTCAATATGTATCTAGATTGAGACTTAGAGTCATCTAGATTAATGTCAAAACTTGCATCGACGTAACCTTTTACGACGAACCTTTTTGTCACCTCCATAATCGAGAAACATATCCTTATTCCACTAAGGATAATTTTGACCGCCGTCCAGTGATCTACTCTTAGATCACTATTGTACTCCCGTGCCAATCTCAGGGTAGGGTATACAATAGGTCTGGTACACAGCATGGCATACTTTATAGAACCTATGGACAAAGCATAGTGAATGACTTTCATTCTCTTTCTATCTTCTGCCGTGGTCGGGCTTTGAGTCTTACTCAATTTCATACTTTGTAACACAGGCAAGAACTCTTTCTTTGACTGTTCCATTTTGAACTACTTCAAAATCTTGTCAAGGTATGTACTCATTGAAAAAACTTATCAAGCGTCTCGATCTATCTCTATAGATCTTGATGCTCGATATGTAAATAGCTTCCCCGAGGTCTTTCTTTGAAAAACTCCTTTCAAATACTCCTTTATGCTTTACAGAATAATTCTACATTATTTCCGATCAATAATATGTCATTTACATATACTTATCAGAAATGCTGTAGTGCTCCCACTCACTTTCTTGTAAATACAGGCTTCACCGCAAGTCTGTATAAAACTATATGCTTTGATCAACTTATCAAAGCGTATATTCCAACTCCGAGATGCTTGCACCAGTCCATAGATGGATCGCTGGAGCTTGCATATTTTGTTAACACCTTCAGGATCGACAAAACCTTCTAGTTGCATCGTATACAACTTCTTCTTTAATAAATCCATTAAGGAATGTAGTTTTGTTTATCCATTTGCCGGATTTCATAAAATGCGACAATTGCTAACATGATTCGGACAGACTTAAGCATAGATACGAGTGAGAAACTCTCATCGTAGTCAACACCTTGAACTTGTCGAAAACCTTTTGCGACAATTCTAGCTTTGTAGATAGTAACACTACTATCAGTGTCCGTCTTCCTCTTGAAGATCCATTTATTTTCTATTGCTTGCCGATCATCGGGCAAGTCAACCAAAGTCCACACTTTGTTCTCATACATGGATCCCATCTCAGATTTCATGGCCTCAAGCCACTTTGCGGAATCTGGGCTCACCATCGCTTCTTCATAGTTCGTAGGTTCATCATGGTCTAGTAACATGACTTCCAAAATAGGATTATCGTACCACTCTGGTGCGGATCTTACTCTGGTTGATCTACGAAGTTCAGTAGAAACTTGATCTGAAGTTTCATGATCATTATCATTAGCTTCCTCCCTATTTGATGTAGGTGTCACAGGAACAGATTTCTGTGACGTACTATTTTTCAATAAGGGAGTAGATACTGTTATCTCATCAAGTTCTACTTTCCTCCCACTCACTTCTTTCGAGAGAAACTCCTTCTCCAGAAAGTTTCCGATTTTAGCAACAAAATTTTTGCCTTCGGATCTGTGATAGAAGGTATACCCAATAGTCTCCTTTGGGTATCCTATGAAGACACATTTTTCCGATTTGGGTTCGAGCTTATCAGGTTGAAGCTTTTTCACATAAGCATCGCAGCCCCAAACTTTAAGAAACGACAGCTTAGGTTTATTGCTAAACCATAGTTCATACGGTGTCGTCTCAACGGATTTAGATCGTGCCCTATTTAATGTGAATGCAGCTGTCTCTAATGCATAATCCCAAAAACGATAGTGGTAGATTGGTAAGATACATCATAGATTGTACTATATCTAATAAAGTACGGTTATGACGTTCGGACGCACCATTATGCTGTGGTGTTCCAGGTGGCATGAATTTGTGAAACTATTCCACATTGTTTTAATTGAAGACCAAACTCGTAACTCAAATATTTGTCTCCGCGATCAGATCGTAGAAACCTTATTTTCTTGTCACGATGATTTTCACTTCACTCTAAAATTCTTTGAACTTTTCAAACGTTTCAGACTTATGTTTCATCAAGTAGATATACCCATATCTGCTCAAATCATCTGTGAAGGTTAGAAAATAATGATACTTGTCGCGAGCCTTAATATTCATCGGACCATATACATCAGTATGTATGATTTCCAACAAATCTGTTGCTTGCTCCATTGTTCCGGAGAACGGCGTTTTAGTCATCTTGCCCAAGAGGCATGGTTCGCAAGCATCAAGTGATTCATAATCAAGTGATTCCAAAATCCCATCAGCATGGAGTTTCTTCATGCGCTTTACACCAATATGACCTAAACGGCAGTGCCACAAATAAATTGCACTATCATTATTAACTTTGCATCTTTTGGCTTCAATATTATGAATATGTGTATCACTATGATCGAGATCCAACAAACCATTTCGTTGGTGTGTATAACCATAGAAGGTTTTATTCATGTAAACAGAACAACAATTTATTCTCTTACTTAAATGAATAGCGTATTGCGATAAACATGATCAAATCATATTTATGCTCAACACAAATACCAAATAACACTTATTTAGGTTCAACACTAATCCCGAAAGTATAGTGAGTGTGCGATGATGATCATATCAATCTTGGAACCACTTCCAACACACATCGTCACCTTGCCCTTTAACTAGTCTTTGTTCATTCTGCAACTCCCGTTTCGAGTTACTAATTTTAGCAACTAAACTAGTACCAAATACTGAGGGGTTGCTATGAACACTAGTAAAGTACACATCAATAACATGTATATCAAATATACTTATGTTCACTTTGCCATCCTTCTTATCCGCCAATCACTTGGGGTAGTTCCGCTTCCAGTGACCAGTCCCTTTGCAGTAGAAGCACTTAGTCTCAGGCTTAGGACCAGACTTGGGTTTTTTCACTTGAGCAGCAACTTGCTTGCCGTTCTTCTTGAAGTTCCCCTTCTTTCCTTTTGCCCTTTTCTTGAAACTAGTGATCTTGTCAACCATCAACACTTGATGTTTTTCTTTGATTTCTACCTTCGCCGATTTTAGCATCGCGAAGAGCTTGGGAATATTTTTCGTTATCCCTTGCATATTATAGTTCATCACGAAGTTCTACTAACTTGGTGATGGTGACTAGAGAATTCTGTCAATCACTGTCTTATCTGGAAGATTAACTCCCACTTGATTCAAGCGATTGTAGTACTCAGACTATCTGAGCACATGCTCACTAGTTGAGCGATTCTCCTCCATCTTTTAGCTATAGAACTTGTTGGAGACTTCATATCTCTCAACTCGGGTATTAGCTTGAAATATTAACTTCAACTCCTGGAACATCTTGTATGGTCCATGACGTTCAAAACGTCTTTGAAGTCCCGATTCTAAGCCGTTAAGCATGGTGCACTAAACTATTAAGTAGTCATCATATTGAGCTAGCAAAACGTTCATAACGTCTGCATCTGCTCCTGCAAAAGGTCCGTCACCTAGCGGTGCATCAAGGACAAATTCTTCTGTGCAGCAATGAGGATAAACCTCAGATTACGGATCCAATCCGCATCATTGGTACTAACATTTTTCAACACAATTTTCTCTAGGAACATATCAAAAATAAACACAGGGAAGCAACAATGCGAGCTATTGATCTACAACATAGATATGCTAATACTACCAGGACTAAGTTCATGATAAATTAAAGTTCATTTAATCATATTACTTAAGAACTCCCACTTAGATAGACATCTCTCTAATCCTCTAAGTGATCACGTGATCCAAATCAACTAAACCATGTCCGATCATCACGTGAGATGGAGTAGTTTCAATGGTGAACATCACTATGTTGATCATATCTACTATATGATTCACGCTCGACCTTTCGATCTCCGTGTTCCGAGGCCATATCTGTATATGCTAGGCTCGTCAAGTTAAACCTGAGTATTCCGCGTGTGCAACTGTTTTGCACCCGTTGTATTTGAACGTAGAGCCTATCACACCCGATCATCACGTGGTGTCTCAGCACGAAGAACTTTCGCAACGGTGCATACTCAGGGAGAACACTTCTTGATAATTTAGTGAGAGATCATCTTATAATGCTACCGTCAATCAAAGCAAGATAAGATGCATAAAAGGATAAACATCACATGCAATCAATATAAGTGATATGATATGGCCATCATCATCTTGTGCTTGTGATCTCCATCTTCGAAGCACCGTCATGATCACCATCGTCACCGGCGCGACACCTTGATCTTCATCGCAGCATCGTTGTCGTCTCGCCAATCTTATGCTTCTACGACTATCACTACCGCTTAGTAATAAAGTAAAGCATTACATCGCGATTGCATTGCATACAATAAAGCGACAACCATATGGCTCCTGCCAGTTGCCGATAACTCGGTTACAAAACATGATCATCTCATACAATAAAATTTAGCATCACGTCTTGACCATATCACATCACAACATGCCCTGCAAAAACAAGTTAGACGTCCTCTACTTTGTTGTTGCAAGTTTTTACGTGGCTGCTACGGGCTTTAAGCAAGAACTCATCTTACCTACGCATCAAAACCACAACGATAGTTTGTCAAATAGACTCCGTTTTAACCTTCTCAAGGACCGGGCGTAGCCACACTCGGTTCAACTAAAGTTGGAGAGACAGTCTTCCGTAAGCCATCTATGTGCAAAGCACGTCGAGGGAACCGGTCTCGCGTAAGCGTACGCGTAAGGTTGGTCCGGATCGTCTCGTCCAACAATACCGCTGAACCAAAGTATGACATGCTGGTAGGCA
The DNA here is from genome assembly GCA_032464435.1 of Aegilops umbellulata. Lineage (NCBI taxonomy): Eukaryota > Viridiplantae > Streptophyta > Magnoliopsida > Poales > Poaceae > Aegilops > Aegilops umbellulata. The sequence continues at coordinate 64,239,999 of CP136060.1, read as the reverse complement.
GTATGACTTGTATCGTCCACAACTCACTTGTGTTCTACTCGTGCAAATAACATCAAACCATAAAACCTAGGCTCGGATGCCACTGTTGGGGAACGTAGCAATTTCAAAAATTTTCCTACGCACACGCAAGATCATGGTGATGCATAGCAACGAGAGGGGAGAGTGTTTGTCTACGTACCCTCGTAGACCGAAGCGGAAGCGTTGACACAACGTAGAGGAAGTAGTCGTACGTTCTCCTCGCGATCCAACTGATCACAGCACCGTTACTCCGGCACCTCCGAGTTCTTGGCACACGTTCAGCTCGATGACGATCCCCGGGCTCCGATCCAGCAAAGCGTCGGGGAAGAGTTCCGTCAGCACGACAGCGTGGTGACGATCTTGATGTGTTACCGGCGCAGGGCTTCGCCTAAGCACTGCAACGATATAATCGAGGTGGAATTTGGTGGAAGGGGGCACCGCACACGGCTAAGGAACGATCCGTAGATCAACTTGTGTGTCTATGGGGTGCCCCTTGCCTCAGTATATAAAGGATGGAGGAGGAGGAGGCCGGCCAAGGGTTTGGCGCGCCAGGGTGTGGAGTCCTACTAGGTTTCCAAGTCCTAGTAGGGGTCCACCAAGAGGGGAGGAAGGGAGAAGGAATAGGAGGAGTAGGAAAGGTGGCCGGCCCCCTTTTCCCTAGTCCAATTCGGACCAAAGGGGAGGGGGGGGCGCAGCAGCCTTTTCCTCTTCCCACTAAAGCCCATCAAGGCCCATTACTTCTCCCGTAATCCCGTAACTCCCCGATACTCCCGAAAATACCCGAATCACTCAGAACCTTTCCGATGTCCGAATATAGTCGTCCAATATATCGATCTTTACGTCTCGACCATTTCGAGACTCCTCGTCATGTCCCCGATCTCATCCGGGACTCCGAACTCCTTCGGTACATCAAAACTCATAAACTCATAATAACTGTCATCGTAACCTTAAGCGTGCGGACCCTACGGTTCGAGAACAATGTAGACATGACCGAGACACGTCTCCGGTCAATAACCAATAGCGGGACCTGGATGCCCATATTGGCTCCTACATATTCTACGAAGATCTTTATCGGTCAGACCGCATAACAACATACGTTGTTCCCTTTGTCATCGGTATGTTACTTGCCCGAGATTCGATCGTCGGTATCCAATACCTAGTTCAATCTCGTTACCGGCAAGTCTCTTTACTCGTTCCGTAATACATCATCTCGCAACTAACTCATTGGTTGCAATGCTTGCAAGGCTTTATGTGATGTGCATTACCGAGAAGGCCCTGAGATACCTCTCCGACAATCGGAGTGACAAATCCTAATCTCGAAATACGCCAACTCAACATGTACCTTCGGAGACACCTGTAGAGCACCTTTATAATCACCCAGTTACGTTGTGACGTTTGGTAGCACACAAAGTGTTCCTACGGCAAATGGGAGTTGCATAATCTCATAGTCATAGGAACATGTATAAGTCATGGATAAAAGCAATAGCAACATACTAAATGATCGGGTGCTAAGCTAATGGAATGGGTCATGTCAATCAGATCATTCAACTAATGATGTGACCTCATTAATCAAATAACAACTCCTTGTTCATGGTTAGGAAACATAACCATCTTTGATTAATGAGCTAGTCAAGTAGAGGCATACTAGTGACACTCTGTTTGTCTATGTATTCACACATGTATTATGTTTCCAGTTAATACAATTCTAGCATGAATAATAAACATTTATCATGAATTAAGGAAATAAATAATAACTTTATTATTGCCTCTAGGGCATATTTCCTTCATGATGCACGAAATCAAGAAAAAGATGATGACAAGGCGTTGGGGAGCTATCCAAAGGCGGAGCAAGATATTCTTCAAGTCACACCACCATCATGCTCTCCCAACATATTTAAAGAGGTATGTCTAGCAATTAATTTACCTATTTTCAGATTTGGTCATGACTTAGTTGTTGATGCATATATTAGAAAAATCTTCATAAGAAATATTGAGAGACCAATGAGGAAGGGTAATTTATTTGTTAGCAATTAGATTGTCACAAAGCATATCGATCAACACATTGCACCATTCAGAAAGACCGATGGCGAAAAATTATTGCAGCCAAGGCTTTCCCCATTGCTCTATCTAAAAATCATATCTAATTGGGTAGCTTTGCTTATTTCTTACTTGGCTTACAGTTGGTCTCAGTTGAGACATGTATGTTGTAACTATTTTCATTTAAGAAATTTAAAGCCAAGGTTAAAATCTTCTGAGAAAACCGATGCCAGTATAGTTTCTTATCCAAAGACATCGGAGATAGAATGCAAAATAAAATTCATAGCCGAATGGGGTGATACAAAATCTGAACCATTTGTTTGCTTAACTCCAAAGCCATTCTCACAGCAAGATCGGCTAGAAAATAAAAAGTTTACCTTCAGTTCAAGCATGTGTGATCAAATATTTGATTTGTTGCTAAAAAATAATTACATAAGAATTCTTAATCATCATGACAAGCCATCAATTCAAGGACGAATGTATTGTAGGTTGCATCATTCGTTCAAACATAATTTTGAGGATTGCAATATGTTTCATCAAATAGTTAAATCGGCCATTGATAAAGGACGATTGAGAATTGTTGAAACACCAAAGGATGACCAGTCTATTCCGATTGGTCTTGATGGCAAATTTTTTTGCATCGGCTACTTCAAGCCGATCCATCTAAAGGGAAGGTAAAAACTACAGGTGGTGGGATCAAGCTTTCAAGTAAAGAAGTTGTTGAAGAGCACAATGAATATGAAATTGAGGGTGAGAATTCCATCGAAGCTACAATGAAGACGCTAAGGACTGGGGGGGCAACAAGGAAATCCAATGATCGATGAAAGCAAACCAAAAGAAAACAAAGGCCGAAATAAGCGCAAGTGTAAGAGATCAAAAATCACCTTCGATGAACTATTGGATAAATATCAAAAGAAGAGTGAAGAGAAGAATGGTTATCGGCCAAATCATGCAAAGAAACCAAGATCACCCCCAAGGCGCAAATGTGAGGATCGGTATTGGCAAAGTGGGAATTATAATGCAACATATTCATATCCTTATTTTGGGCTGCCAATGCCAATGCCATGGATGCCTCCCTATGCTCATGTAGATCCATATCCATCATGGGACGGGTATGATACAAGGGCACATTTCCATCTTATTTTAGACCATCTCATCAATATTATGCAGCTCCAAAAAGATCAACATTAGAACAATCACATGTTAAAGACCGTTTAAATCATAAGGAATCGGTCCAGAGCTCAAGGAAGAAGAAAGAGGTGGTCAAGCAAGTTTACCGTGTTAAAAAAGATGGTCGTAAGAGTGCAACTTCAGATTTGATCTCAAATGAAGAAGAGCCAATTAAAGTGTTGACATTGGCTACTAAAGGCAATGATACGAAGCAACCAATTATTGAGAGTCAAAGTGCCAAATCTGAAGAAAAAAAGTTGAGAGTGCACAAGGTCAAAACAGAATCACGGCTGAGATGCCCACTCGGTTTATCGTATTGGCAAAAGAGGGAATTACAAAATCTTAGTGCACAAGAGCTGAGACAGAAGAACATGGCATGGGTTCCCAAGAGGGTCAATTATAATAAAAGGGATGTGCATGCTTCTACTGCAACAAGTACAATAAAAGTGAAGAAAGAGAAGAATGGAAGTGAGGGAGTCCTGGATTAGGGGGTGTTCGGGTAGCCGGACTATACCTTCAGCCGGACTCCCGGACTATGAAGATACAAGATTGAAGACTTCGTCCCGTGTCCGGAAGGGACTTTCCTTGGCGTGGAAGGCAAGCTTGGCGATCCGGATATTCAAGATCTCCTACCATTGTAACCGACTTTGTGTAACCCTAACCCTATCCGGTGTCTATATAAACCGGAGGGTTCTAGTCCGTAGAACAACTTCATCATACAACAATCATACCATAGGCTAGTTTCTAGGGTTTAGCCTCCTTGATCTCGTGGTAGATCTACTCTTGTACTACCCATATCATCAATATTAATCAAGCAGGAAGTAGGGTTTTACCTCCATCGAGAGGGCCCAAACCTGGTTAAAACTTCGTGTCCCTTGTCTCCTGTTACCATCCGGCCTAGACGCACAGTTCGGGACCCCCTACCCGAGATCCACCGGTTTTGACACCGGCATTGGTGCTTTCATTGAGAGTTCCTCTGTGTCGTCACTTTTAGGCCTGATGGCTCCTTTGATCATCAACGACGATGCGGTCCAGGGTGAGACTTTTCTCCCCGGAAAGATTTTCGTCTTCGGCGGCTTCGCACTGCGGGCCAATTCGCTTGGACACCTGGAGCAGATCGAAAGCTACGCCCCTGGCCATCAGGTCAGGATTGGAAGCTTAAACTACACGGTAGACATGCGCGGGGATTTGATCTTCGACGGATTCGAGCCACAGCCAAGCGCTCCGCACTGTCTTGAGGGGCATGATCTAGCTCTGCTGCTGAACAGTGCCGTGGAGGCCGCACACGCACCGGTTCCGACCCTTAATTCGGAGCCTATTGCGCCAATCGAGGATAAGCAGTTAGACGTCACCTCGGGGGCTGCGATCTCAAAGGCGATCGAGCCGAACGCCAGCCCCGCACTCTGCATGACCCGTGACTCCGAGGATCCGGATTCCTCTCCGGACTCCGAACCCCCCGCGCCCCTGCTGATCGAATCCGATTGGGCGCCGATAATGGAGTTTACCGCCGTGGACATCTTTCAGCACTCGCCCTTCGGCGACATCCTGAACTCATTAATGTCTCTCTCTTTATCAGGAGAGACATGGCCGGACTACGGTCAACAAGGATGGGATGCGGACGATGAAGAAATTCAAAGCCCACCCACCACCCACTTTGTAGCCACTGTCGATGATTTAATCGACACGCTTGGCTTCGACTCCGAAGACATCGACGGTATGGACGACGATGCAGGAGACGAACAGGAACCAGCACCTGTAGGGCGCTGGAAGGCCACCTCGTCATATGACATATACATGGTGGATACTCCAAAAGACGGAGATGGCGATGGAATAGCGGGGGATGACACCTCCAGAAACAGCCAAAGCGCCGGCGCCAGCGGCGCCGCTCTAAATCCCGCCAAAGCAAAAACGGTGATTCCGGCACGGGAGATAATACTACCCTGGATAGCGCCAAAGAACACCCCCTCCAGCAATATTCGACACAGGAAGATGGAGAAGCCAGCCCTCATGAGAGAGCGGCAGACCGAGAGGTTGAGGACGATAACTATATGCCTCCCTCCGAAGACGAGGCAAGCCTCGACGACGACGAATTCGTCGTACCATTAGACCCCGCCGAACAAGAGCGTTTCAAACGCAGGATTTTAGCCACGGCAAGCAGCCTCAAGAAAAAGCAACAACAGCTTAGAGCTGATCAAGATTTTCTAGCTGACAGATGGACTGAAGTCCTTGCGGCCGAAGAGTATGAACTCGAACGCCCCTCAAAGCGTTACCCAAAGCGTAGGCTGCTACCCCGATTAGAGGAGGAAGCACCTACATCACCAGCGCATGACATGACCGACCGGCCACCTCATAGCCGCGACAGAGAGGCCTCTAAGCCCTCCACTCAAGCCATGCCCCGACGCCGCTCAAAACATGCTAAGGCACACGAAAACGCGCCAGACCTGCGAGATATACTGGAGGAGAAGGCAAGGAAAACAAGATCGATCTATGGATCGCGTGGGCGCCCCACGGCACATGACGGTGATCGTCACTCCGGATACGATAAATCCGGCCGGGCCGAACACAATGGACAAAGCTCCTCTGAGCTGCCTCGTGATATAGCCCAGTATAGAGGCGCCCCACACCCACTATGCTTCACAGATGAAGTAATGGATCATAAAATCCCTGAGGGCGTCAAACCCGTAAACATCGAATCATACGATGGCACAACAGATCCTGCGGTATGGATCGAGGATTATCTCCTTCATATCCACATGGCCCGCGGTGATGATCTACATGCCATCAAATACCTCCCACTCAAACTTAAGAGACCGGCCCGGCATTGGCTCAACAGCTTGCCAGCAGACTCAATCGGTTCTTTGGAGAACCTGGAAGCCGCATTCCTTGACAACTTCCAGGGCACTTATGTGCGACCACCGGACGCCGACGACCTAAGCACATAATCCAACAGCCAGAGGAATCGGCCAGGCAATTCTGGACACGGTTCCTAACAAAGAAAAACCAGATAGTCGACTGTCCGGACGCAGAGGCCCTAGCAGCCTTCAAGCATAATATCCGCGACGAGTGGCTTGACCGGCACCTGGGACAGGAAAAGCTGAAATCCATGGCAGCCCTCACGACACTCATGACCCGCTTTTGCACGGGAGAAGACACCTGGCTAGCTCGCAGTAATAACTTAGCAAAGAACCCTGGTAATTCAGATACCAAGGAAAAAAGTGGCAGGACACGTCAGAACAAGCAAAAGCGCCGCGTTAGCAGCGACATCAACGAAGACACGGCAGTTAATGCCGGATTCAGAGGATATAAATCCGGTCAGCGGGAAAAGCCATTCAAAAAGAATACTCAGGGCCTGTCCAGTTTGGACCGAATACTCGACCGCTTGTGCCAGATACATGGCACCCCCGAAAGGCCAGCCAATCACACCAACAGGGATTGTTGGGTGTTCAAGCAGGTAGGCAAGCTAAGAGCCAAAAATAAAGACAAGGGGCTGCATAGCGATGACGAGGAGGAGCCCAGGCCGCCGAACAACAGTGGACAGAAGGGTTTTCCCCCACAAGTGCGGACGATGAACATGATATACGCAACCCACACTCCCAAGAGGGAGCGGAAGCATGCGCTACAGGACGTATACGCGATGGAGCCAGTCGCCCCAAAGTTCAACCCATGGTCCTCCTGCCGATCACTTTCGATCGAAGGGACCACCCCACTAGCATCCGTCACGGCGGCTTCGCCGCATTGGTTCTCGATCCAATTATCGATGGATTTCATCTCACAAGAGTCCTCATGGACGGCGGAAGCAGCCTGAACCTGCTTTACCAGGATACAGTGCGGAAAATGGGCATAGATCCCTCGAGGATTAAGCCCACCAAAACGACCTTTAAAGGCGTTATACCAGGTGTAGAGGCCAACTGTACAGGCTCAGTAACACTTGGAGTGGTCTTCGGATCCCCGGACAATTTCCGAAGCGAAGAGTTAATCTTCGATATAGTCCTGTTTCATAGTGGCTATCACTCCCTGCTCGGGCGAACCGCATTTGCAAAGTTCAATGTGGTGCCGCACTACTCATATCTCAAGCTCAAGATGCCAGGCCCTCGAGGAGTAATTACGATCAACGGAAACACCGAGCGCTCCCTCCGAATGGAGGAGCACACGGCGGCCCTCGCAGCGGAAGTACAAAGCAGCCTTCTTAGGCAATTCTCCAGTCCGGCCGTTAAAAAGCCAGACACTGCCAAGCGCGCCCGGAGTAACCTACAACAAGACCGCCTGGCACGTTCTGAGCAGGCGTAGCAATGCGGCCCCAACCCCAGCCCTCGCGACATAGCGAAACTAGTGCTTCGCGTACATAACTACGCTCTTGAAATACCATGGGCGCAGGGGAAGGGGCACAATAACGGCAAGCCCAAAATACGGCCTAAAACGTACTAGGGGCTGCCGAATTCTTTTTTTTAATTTTTTCTTACTTTCAGGACTCCATACTTCGGACGACCTGTTCGGCAATTCAACTGCTGCACGGACGATGCATGATCCAGGGAAGCATACAAGCCATGCCGCATTATGGAACTCCCAAATGGTCTCTGTTACGAGCAGTATACCTGTTTTGAATACAATTTCGCGGCCTGCCCCTGGCCAGGACATGTTAAATAGTCCAATATCTTTTGCTCATCGCACTACTTGTATTGTTCTGCTCTGATAGCATCCTTTCTATAAACAATGCGTAGCTTTCTGTCTATTTTTTGCATTATCCTCTTTTCATACATATGTTTATGACATGTTGCACCCGTACACTGTGGTACGACAAAATACGCCAGGGGCTTCAACACCCATAAATATGGCGTGAGAAGTCCCTACACTTTCACAAGTGCGGCACCCCGAACTTATAGCACTATATGCATCGGCTCCGAATCATGATTTGGGTCAATAGTTGGGTTTGCCCGGCTCCTATGTTTTGGTGCCTTACGTTCCACTATATCGGCTAAGGTAGCACTAGGAGAACCACTGCGATTGTGCCCCAGTTGAGCTGGGCTAAGCACCTCAGTGGAGAAAGCTAAAACTGACTGTCATGATGAGGCGAGAGACCGGTCGCTATTCGAGAGGTTTTTCGAGTCCCTAAAGACTTATGTCGCTTCGAGCGAGGAGTCGGCTTTGTCCGGTCAAGGTGTGGATAGCGCCCCGAACCCGGTCTTCCGAACTAGGGGCTTCGCCGAAATTTAAAATTATAGAGTTCTATCGCTAAGTGAGAGTGTTCAAGCATTATAGTCTGATTGCCTGGTTCGTTGTGCTGAGCGCCTCCCTCGAAGGACCCAAATATGGGAAAAAGAGCGCTCAGGTTTATCCCAAACACCCCAGCACTAGTGGCATGGGGGCGGAAGCCGACGAATAGCCATCTCTCAATTTTTGATAAACGGCCGCACAGAAAGTAATATTTTAAATTCAACAAGCATTGCTTAGCGCATATGAACAAGTTTTCAGCGCACAGGATAAACATGAGCGAGTTCATTAAAAAATTACATCCTTGGTACATTCATCCGCCACAAGGCGGGCACCCGCAAGAACATCCTTATAGTAGTTCTCGGGCTTGCGATGCTCCTTCCCCGGCGGCGGCCCGTCCCTGACAAGCTTCTCACCGTCCAGCTTACCCCAGTGCACCTTTGCACGGGCAAGGGCCCTACGGGCACCTTCGATGCAGACGGAGCGCTTGATGACCTCGAGCCTTGGACAGGACTCCACCATCCGCCGCACCAGCCCGAAGTAGCTCCCAGGCAGAGCCTCTCCAGGCCACAGCCGAACTATGAAGCCCTTCATGGCCTGTTCGGCCGCCTTGTGGAGCTCGACCAGCTGCTTCAGCTGGTCGCTCAAGGGCACAGGGTGTCCGGCCTCAGCATACTGAGACCAGAACACCTTCTCCGTCGAGCTGCCCTCTTCGGCTCGGTAGAATGCGACGGCATCGGATATGCTCCGGGGAAGATCTGCGAATGCCCCTGGAGAACTCCGGATTCGGGTAAGTAATAAGTAGTTTAATTTTATATTTCTGCTTTGCATAAAGAATGCCTTACCCGACGCTATCTTTTTCATCTCCTCCAACTCTTGGAGGGCCTTCTGGGATTCGGCCTTGGCAGACCGGGCAGTTTCAAGGGTCGCCGCGAGCTCGGACGCTCGCGTCTTCGAGTCCAGCTCCAAACTCTCATGTTTTTTCATGAGAGCCTGAAGCTCTTGCTGCACCTCGCCGACCTGGGCCTCAAATTTCTCTCGCTCGGTGCGCTCCGTGGCCGCTCTCTTCTCGGCCTCGGACAACGCCTGCTTGAGGGTCACCATCTCAGTCGTGGCCCCTACAATAAGTAGTACAATCCTGTTATTTTTTGCAATCGCGTCTTTTTATAGGCACTTTCTCTGTAAGGTATCTCTTACCTTCTTTTTCCTCCAGCTGCCGCTTGGCAAGGCCGAGCTCTCGCTCGGTCCGCTCGAGGCCCTGTTTCAGGGCACCCACCTTCGCAGTCAGTGCGGCGGTGTCTAGCAGCGAAGCCTGCATACACATATTGACTCTTTTTTGTTAGACTGCTGCGAAATTTAATAGATCCTCTATTCGGTTTCTCTTTCCGAACGCCAAACAGAGCATCAGGGGCTACTGTCTATGCGGTAATAGTTTTACATATTTTTATTTACCTCGAAGCCTTTTAGAAGGCTAGCGCAAGCTTCAGTCAGTCCACCCTTGGCGGACTGAACCTTCTGGATCACCGTACTCATAATAGTATGGTGCTCCTCGTCGATGGAGGCGCCGTTAAGCACCTCTAGCAGATTGTCCGGCACCTCCGATTGGATGGAGGCCGCCGGCCTAGAAAGCTTGCTCCTCTTAGAAGGAGTTCGCCTACCGCGGTCCGGAACTGTTGAGGTTTCCGGCACGGTGTCTGGCTCAAAGCCGGACTTGGAGCTCTGGGGGGTCTAGTCCCCTTTACTCCTGGAGTCCGGGAGGTTGCCTTGCGGCTCCTCCAGGACCACCTCCTCCTGCCCCAGAGCTTGTTGCGACGCCACTCCGGCGTCGTCCGCAGTGCGGGGGGAGACAGCGGGCGGAACTGAGTTCACGTCCGATGAATCCAGGGAGCCGCTCGACGACTCGTCGAGTCCGGCCCGGGGCAGGCTGCATAATTATGTTCGACATTAGGGAAAGCTGTGCAACAAAGGAACGTCATGAGTTACTCTGATATCCGAATACTTATGATTTCGCCGGACGCTTGGCCTTGTCTGGCCACTCCTCTTCGTCCTCTTCGGCGTCGGGGGAGTAGTTCGGCGGAGGGGTCTTCCTCTTCCCGGACCCTTCGGCCTCCCCCGTTGGGGCGGCCTTCCTTTTCTTTCCTCCCCCCGTTGGAGGGGGAGAGGTTTCTTCTTCGTCTCGGACTCGTCGAATGACGAGTCCGACACCACCATATTACGTGCACTCTTTCGAGACCCCATGGCCTTCTTCTTCTTGGCCTTCTTCTCCGGCACCACATAAGGCGCCGGAACCAGCAGCTTCACTAGGAGAGCAGGGGCTGGGTCTTCGGGCAAGGGAGCCGGACAATTAATCGGTCCGGACTTCGCCTGCCAAGACTGTCAAAGGTGAGGGAGTTTAGATCCCGCATAGAGTCAAACTATGAAAAAACTTAACATCCTGTAAAAGGTGAAAATAACTTACCTCGTGTAACGCCCTCGATGCGGCTATATCTCCCACGTGTCGAAGCACGACTTAGAGGCATAACCGCATTGAAAGCAATGTCACAAGTGAGGTAATCTTCACACAACCCATGTAATACATAAGGGAAAGAGATACATAGTTGGCTTACAATCGCCACTTCACGCAATACATGAGTAAAGCATTACATCATACAGATACAATCAAGGTCCGACTACGGAACCAAAATAAAAGAAGACTACCCCAAATGCTACACAGATCCCCGATCGTCCCGACTGGGCTCCACTACTGATCAACTGAAACGAAACAACACAATGAACAAGATCTTCATCGAGCTCCTCCTTGAGCTCGGGTGCATCACCTGCACGGTTTCATCGGCACCTGCAAACTGGTTTTGGAAGTATCTGTGAGTCACGGGGACTCAGCAATCTCACACCCGCGAGATCAAGACTATTTAAGCTTAAAGGTAGGACAGGGTTGTGAGGTGGAGCTGTAGCACGCGACTAGCATATATGGTGTCTAACATACGCAAAAGAGAGCGAGAAGAGAAGACAAAAGCACGGTCGAACAACTATGATCAATAAGTGATCCTGAACTACTTACGTCAAACATAACTCCAACACCGTGTTCACTTCCCGAACTCCGCCGAGAAGAGACCATCACGGTTACGCACGCGGTTGGTGTATTATTAGTTAAGATCAACTTCGGGTTTTCTACAACCGGACATTAACAAATTCCCATCTGCCACATAACCGCTGGCACGGCTTTCGAAAGTTCAAACCCTGCAGGGGTGTCCCAACTTAGCCCATGATAAGCTCTCGCGATCAACGAAGGATATTCCTTCTCCCCGGGAAGACCCGATCAGTCTCGGAATCCCGGCTACAAGACATTTCGATAGTAATAAAACAAGACCAGCAAAGCCGCCCGGATGTGCCGACAAATCCTGATAGGAGCTGCACATATCTCGGTCTCAGGGCACACCGGATGAGCCAGACGTCGGGTTGGCATAGACCCTGATTGCCCAGGGGGCGCCGGACATCGCTCGGTTTGGACCAGCACTTAGAGAAGCACTGGCCCGGGGGGGCTAAAATAAATATGACCCTCGGGTTGGCCGACCCAAGGGAAAGGGATAGGTGGTGGTGAGGCAAATGGAAAAACCAATGTTGGGCCTTGCTGGAAAAGTCTTATTCAAAGCGAACTGTGAAGGGGGTCCCATAAATCACCCGACCGCGTTAGGGACGCAAAATCCGGGAACATAACACCGATATGACGGAAACTAAGGCGGCAAGAGTGGAACAAAACACCAGGCATAAGGCCGAGCCTTCCACCCTTAACCAAGTATATAGATGCATTAATTAAATAAGATATATTGTGATATCCCAACAAGTAAACATGTTCCAACAAGGAACAACATCTCCATGTTCCAACAAGGAACAAACTTCATCTTCACCTGCAACTAACAACGCTATAAGAGGGGCTGAGCAAAGCGGTAACATAGCCAAACAACGGTTTGCTAGGACAAGGTGGGTTAGAGGCTTGGTTTAACAATATGGGAGGCATGATAAGCAAGTAGTAGGTATCGCATCATAGGCATAGCAAAAGAGCGAGCAACTAGCAAGCAAAGATAGAAGTGATTTCGAGGGTATGGTCATCTTGCCTGAGATCCCGCAAGGAAGAAGAACGAGTCCATGAAGAAGACAAACGGACGTAGTCGAACGAATCCTCACAATCGCAATGTTATCGGAACTAACCCGAAGAAGCAACACCGGAAAGAAGCAAACAACAAAGTAAACAACCACCACATAAACATGGCATGATATGCGAGATGTGGTATGCAATGCATATGCATGCTTCGGAAGGAAAAAGATGAACCAGGCATAATCTTGGCAAACCAAGTATGCCACTGGAAAGGTGAGGTGATTTCGGTTGAAATCGATATAAAGATCACCGGAATCGGATGCACGGTTTGCAAATGACAAGCAAAACAAGAATGACAATAATCTGCCATTAACAGCATGATGCTACTTAGCAAACAACAAGAAATTAAGCTACTGCACCCCAACATATCAACGAAGCATATGAAAGTAATCTACTCAAGATTCTTGACAAAAGATGAACACTGAGATACGGCTAAATCACACCATAACAGGTTCAAACAATCATGGCAAAAGTGCAAAAGATAACAGGTTCACAGACTTAGTGAAAATAACAACATGCCAGAAATTAATATCAAGATGACATGTTTAGAGTAATGAAACAACATGCTACAGGATCAGGACATAGCAAAGTAAGGCATGGCATGAATCTACTCAAGTCACTTAACAAAAGTCCCTTACTGACCATAGGCCAAAAGGACCATAAAATATAATAACACCCATGTCAATTAAGCAAGTTTCGTTACAGATTTCAGACTTGGCAGAAAACTGGACATGTCAAAAACAGATAACAAGTAGGCATGTTCGTGAGCTCGATGCACTCACTACAGAGCATTGCATGATAAACTAAGCATACATACATCAAGAAGACATGGCATAGGATCTAGAAATGGCAAGAATAACAATATATCATGCACGGATCAACTACAACAAGCTTGGCAAATCGAATAACATGTAAACAATCTGCCAGTAACATTTTATAGCAAAAGTAGAGCTCGATTGACTCAAGCTATGGCACTCCATAAATACAAATCCATATGTTCAAAACACTCTTACTGATCATGCTTAGAAGAGGCATAGATCTCTCTGAAACAACATGAACACATGGTATAAAAATAACAGCAGGCAAGGACTTAGTGAAATTACTAAGTCTCTGAAATCAGCAACATTAAGATCCCTAGTTTGCATGCTTGTGCTAGTCACCAAAAAGATCGAAAAAATACATGGCATAAAACTCTGGAAATATGGCATGGCATATTACAAAACACATGTAGGACTCAACTCCATAGGGTGCACACATCAATCATGGCAAAAATGACAAAAGTGCATCTACTGAACCAGATCTGAAACTAACATCACATAGCCCTCTTCTAACAGCATTTCGGGCATCAAGATGAACTCAAATGTAAATGAAGCAATGAGATGAAATGATGTACTCATCGAGACAAACAATGTGATATACTACACGCCCGAAACGGAGCCACGGATGCGGAGTTATGATGCGATGAACATGGCATGAAAATGTCAAATCTCAGGGACTTGGGCAAAAACGAGGTCAACCTCCAGATTTGCACGGACTTCGAGGCAGGGCTGGATCTCGCCGGAGTTGTGGACGGGGAAGACGGCGGCGAGGTCGAGGGAGCTCGGGAGGCGCGAGGGAGGCGGCCCCGGACCAGATCCGGCCGGATCCGGCCGGCGGGAGGCGGCGCGGTGCCGGCGAGGCCGCGCGATGGCGATGCAGCGGGGGCCGGCGCGGGGCTCCCAGCGGCGGGCGGCGACGGCCGTGGCCGGAGCGGGGCGCCGGCTGTGAAGGACGCCGGGGCGAGGCGGGCGAGGCGCCCGGGCGGCGGCGCGAGGCGCGGCCCGATCGGGACCCGGGACGGGCCGACGATGGGCCTGGCGGGCCCGGCGGCGGGGCGCGGAGAGAGAGAAACGGCGGTGGTGAGGTGGCGGCGTGGGAGTGGCTGGCGACGGAGGCAGGGTGACGTGGCGCCTTCTGGTTGGTCGGAGTGATGTGGAGGCTGGACATGTCCGGCGCGGACGGACGTGTCCGGCGGCGGAGAGGGAGCGGGGCTAGGGTTTCATCTGCGACTTGGACGGGGGAGGCACATATTTATAGGTAGAGGGGGCTAGGAAGCTCCAAATGAAGTGCGGTTTGCTGCCACGCGATCGTGATCGAACGAACGAGAGGATAGAAGGGGTTAGGATGGGTTTTGGGCCACTTTGAAAGGGGTGTTGGGCTGCACCAAAAGAGGCTTTCACGGTTACCCGGTTAACCGTTGGAGTATCAAACGACCTCCGATTGACCCGAAACTTGACAGGGGGTCTACCGGTGCTATACCAAGGCCGCTTGGCAAACCTCGGTCCATTCCGAGACCGGTTAACACCCGCACATGAAGAGAGGTAAAAGGGAGCGCCGGGGAACATAGGAGCGCCGGATTGCAAAACGTACAACGGGGAAAATGCTCGAATGCATAAGACGAACACGTATGCAAATGCGATGCACATGATGACATGATATGAAATGCAGATGATGACATGGCAAAGAGCGACATGCAAGCACATGGCAAAGCAACAACAGCGAATTGCAGGAGGACAACTGGCACATCGGTCTCGGGGCGTTACAACACTCCACCACTACGAGAGGATCTCGTCCTGAGATCTAGAATGGCACCGGAGGGAAAATGGGAGAGAAAGAGAAGAGGTAAGGCTAAGTTGCTTCTTTGACAAACGAGTGAAACCAAAGAACCTTGAGAGGTTGAGCAAAATGAATGAAAGAATGCCATGGAGATGAACGAAATGAAATACTCCGTTGGACAAGGAACAAGGAATACGGCGAGAAAGAAGAGTTTAAGTGACAAGATAGACATTGAAACTACTCCGGTTAAAACAAGATAGAGAAGGAATAAGAATGATATAATTTTGACAGCACTCCGACTGTAAATGGAAGGAATTAAACATGAACTTGACAAGATGAGAGGATACTTGATAAAATCAACAACACACTGCCTCCGGAACTATTGAAAGAATGGCACAAGGGGTACGAAAGATTTCAGACGGCACTCCAGTTGAGAAGGGGGGCAAAACTTGATAAGATGAGAGAGCTCGAATGAAAACACGACACTCCGGTTAAATGGATAATGCAAGAAAAAGAACATGATCCTCACAATTCGAGATGATGGGTGAAGAGAGCAACATCAATATGCCTCCGAAAGAAGAAATAGAAGATAGATCATTGGAATAAAGGAATGGAGAAGAAAATGACAACTTCTGCCACAAATGAGTTTGGAAAGCACCCTTAAAAAGAAGGATAGAACGGAGTTGTTGGAAAGACCAACAGTGAAAAGAGTAAGCTTGTAGTGGGCTTATGGCAAACATCTCAAAATTATGAGGTGAGCTTCTGCCACCAACGGAAACAAATGATTGGATTGGTATCAACAAGGAGACGATAAACTTATCTCACCGGGAGGACAAATGAAGAACTTGGGTCATTTATAAGCACCATAAATAGCAACAATCCTTAGGGAAAGCTTTAGGTGAAATATAACCCAAGATGACTCCAATGAAGAGATTGATGGCTTTAAATACCTCATTCCTGACAACATATGAATCACGAAACATGAATGAAAATTGTCAAGAGTGATATAACGCCATCTCAAAGGTAAGGTAGAAAGAATGCACTTCAGAATGCAAGATGAAGAATATTTGAGCTCTTCCAAGAAGAATCTTGAAGAACGCTTCGAGAATGAATTAAATCCTTGATGAACCACCATGAAAAAAAACTCCATGAAGAACTCCGGTAATGAAAGGATGATAAAAATAAAGAGAAGTTGAAAACACAAGGTGAAGCCTTGCGATGATTTAGATGGAGCTTAGAAATGATACAACCGAGAAAACTTGGAACTCCAGAAGGAAAGATGAACAAATGAAATCAAGAATTTTGATAAAACTCCGGAATAAGGAATAGAATTTACCCGATGAAACAAGAATAAGAATTACATTATGCTCATCCTTCATCAATTAAATTGATGACAAGCAATGGATTTGGCATACTACTTATTCTCGTAGAAAGGATTAAAATAGATATAGCGCAAACTTGAGAAGGTATTCAACGAACCACCGGTAGGATTGAAACACGATTAACTCTATACGGTAACAAAGAAAGAGGAATCTTGAACGAACCACCGTAAGAATTAAAATGGACGAAGAAAAGATAAGGAAACACCGGGAAGAATTAGAAAAACTAATGAAGATACTAGAGAGATTTTTGAAACAAGTGAATGAATAGATCACGAGCTGACTAGAGTATACTTGAACAAAGCACCGGTAAGATTTGGAGAACAAGAGCCGAAAGCTTGAATGAATAATTCAGAGATGATGTGCTCCGGAGAGTCAGAATGAAAAGACTCCTGAAATGCTCCGGATGGGTGAAAAGAATTCTCACAATCAAAAACAATTATGAGAGGATGGCATCAAGCTAGAACCATGAATCTTGAAGAGAATGGAGCAAGATTAAGAGAAACTCTTCTTCAGTCTTCAACTGTTGAGAATGATGATGAGAAACACCACCATGAATTGTTGAGGCACTCCGGAATGAAATTCGGAAAGGTTGAACCAACGATGAAAAGAATTAGAAAGATCTTGGAGAAAGACATAACTGATGAAAATTCATTCTTACGTCAAACTTCGAGAAGAATTTGGGAATAGCTCCGGGAAAATTAGAAGAGTCAGGTAAGATCCTGGAAAAAGACCTATGGGTTAGGGCCCACTCAAAAGAACCACCGTTGAACGATTGCTTGAAAGGAGAGATTGCATCGGTTGAATTAAATGGCTTGAATGAGATAGCATCCTCAAAAGAACTTGAGTGAATTGAGAATGGAAACTTGAATCTTCTGAGATATCTTCATCACTCCGGAACAAATGAATAGCGAGAGGTGAATGATTAAGAGATGCACCGTCGTGAGAAAGCATTTGAAACGAGGAAAAGAATACGAGAATGAAGAATGATGAACTTGAAACTGTTGAGCACCTTCATGGGAAATCACCGGATAAGAACATTGACGGAAAAGAATGGAGAGACTTCTCACAAGTAAAAGGATACATGATTAAGAAATCTGAGTCCTTGAAGAAAAAGGGGTGGGAGGGCGGGAAAACAAAGGCAACTTGGGTCGGATGAAACGAACACCGTTGAGAAAAAGCTTAGAATTGATCTTGCGAATGTTGGAATGATAGGATTTACTTGAAGAGAAGCACACCGGTTGGAAAGGATTGAAAAGACAACCTCGATGATCAAGAAGGATTGGTATTCACATAGAAGTATGAGAACACCATTTAGGGAAGGTATGGAATCAACACATGTCTTCGAAACAACTCGAATGCCACAAACAAAAACAAAAACAAAGGATTTGGCTTGCAGAATAAGCCGGAACAAATACATATGATAGAGATTTACCCAATCCCATATCATGCATCTGTCGGAAAGATATTCTAGGAGCTACTTGAATTCCCACCTATAAACTCCCGAAACTTTCTGGTTATGCAATCAGGTGTTGGGGATACAGGGGACACAAAATATATCACCCAAACTAACAATACCAAGATCCAACTGTATCCATCCTTCAACACATAACCAAGAAACCTTCGGAAATCGTCTACCTCAACCTTCAAAAAGCATCCGTTATACGAGTTATGGCAATACTCCCGCACTCGCCTCAGTACTGGGCTATCAGGGTTATCTCACCAACAACCGTACAAAAGAGATTTTCGATGTCGGCGTACTAAACTCAGGTATTCCAGAACTGCAATGATAAAATTATGACGACAACACCTCGGAGCTCAACTCCCCGGGACACCTCCACTAAACCCCTACTGACGGGAGGCACCAAGACAATGTTGTCATCACAAAACAATCGGAACGATTCTAAGATACCCGCGTGATCCTAAAATTTTTTTTAGTGAAATTTGAGAAGAGAAAAGTCAAAACTCTACGTCAGGATGCCTTACCAGAGCGATGAGGAGACTGGGAAGTAAAAAAGAATTCCTAACTCTCCGATATATAATTCCCAAATGACTCAAAACATTTTTCTAGACATAACTCGGCCGATAAAAACGATCAATCAGTGGGGGCTCCTAAGGTCGGGGAAGGCTCTGATTACCAACTTGTAACGCCCTCGATGCGGCTATATCTCCCACGTGTCGAAGCACGACTTAGAGGCATAACCGCATTGAAAGCAATGTCGCAAGTGAGGTAATCTTCAGACAACCCATGTAATACATAAGGGAAAGAGATACATAGTTGGCTTACAATCGCCACTTCACGCAATACATGAGTAAAGCATTACATCATACAGATACAATCAAGGTCCGACTACGGAACCAAAATAAAAGAAGACTACCCCAAATGCTACACAGATCCCCGATCGTCCCGACTGGGCTCCACTACTGATCAACTGAAACGAAACAACACAATGAACAAGATCTTCATCGAGCTCCTCCTTGAGCTCGGGTGCATCACCTGCACGGTTTCATCGGCACCTGCAAACTAGTTTTGGAAGTATCTGTGAGTCACGGGGACTCAGCAATCTCACACCCGCGAGATCAAGACTATTTAAGCTTAAAGGTAGGACAGGGTTGTGAGGTGGAGCTGCAGCACGCGACTAGCATATATGGTGTCTAACATACGCAAAAGAGAGCGAGAAGAGAAGGCAAAAGCACGGTCGAACAACTATGATCAATAAGTGATCCTGAACTACTTACGTCAAACATAACTCCAACACCGTGTTCACTTCCCGGACTCCGCCGAGAAGAGACCATCACGGTTACGCACGCGGTTGGTGTATTATTAGTTAAGATCAACTTCGGGTTTTCTACAACCGGACATTAACAAATTCCCATCTGCCACATAACCGCGGGCACGGCTTTCGAAAGTTCAAACCCTGCAGGGGTGTCCCAACTTAGCCCATGATAAGCTCTCGCGATCAACGAAGGATATTCCTTCTCCCCGGGAAGACCCGATCAGTCTCGGAATCCCGGCTACAAGACATTTTGACAGTAATAAAACAAGACCAGCAAAGCCGCCCGGATGTGCCGACAAATCCTGATAGGAGCTGCACATATCTCGGTCTCAGGGCACACCGGATGAGCCAGACGTCAGGTTGGCATAGACCCTGATTGCCCAGGGGGCGCTGGACATCGCTCGGTTTGGACCAGCACTTAGAGAAGCACTGGCCCGGGGGGGCTAAAATAAAGATGACCCTCGGGTTGGCCGACCCAAGGGAAAGGGATAGGTGGTGGTGAGGCAAATGGAAAAACCAATGTTGGGCCTTGCTGGAAAAGTCTTATTCAAAGCAAACTGTCAAGGGGGTCCCATAAATCACCCGACCGCGTTAGGGACGCAAAATCCGGGAACATAACACCGATATGACGGAAACTAAGGCGGCAAGAGTGGAACAAAACACCAGGCATAAGGCCGAGCCTTCCACCCTTAACCAAGTATATAGATGCATTAATTAAATAAGATATATTGTGATATCCCAACAAGTAAACATGTTCCAACAAGGAACAACATCTCCATGTTCCAACAAGGAACAAACTTCATCTTCACCTGCAACTAACAACGCTATAAGAGGGGCTGAGCAAAGCGTTAACATAGCCAAACAACGGTTTGCTAGGACAAGGTGGGTTAGAGGCTTGGTTTAACAATATGGGAGGCATGATAAGCAAGTAGTAGGTATCGCATCATAGGCATAGCAAAAGAGCGAGCAACTAGCAAGCAAAGATAGAAGTGATTTCGAGGGTATGGTCATCTTGCCTGAGATCCCGCAAGGAAGAAGAACGAGTCCATGAAGAAGACAAACGGACGTAGTCGAACGAATCCTCACAATCGCAATGTTATCGGAACTAACCCGAAGAAGCAACACCGGAAAGAAGCAAACAACAAAGTAAACAACCACCACATAAACATGGCATGATATGCGAGATGTGGTATGCAATGCATATGCATGCTTCGGAAGGAAAAAGATGAACCAGGCATAATCTTGGCAAACCAAGTATGCCACTGGAAAGGTGAGGTGATTTCGGTTGAAATCGATATAAAGATCACCGGAATCGGATGCACGGTTTGCAAATGACAAGCAAAACAAGAATGACAATAATCTGCCATTAACAGCATGATGCTACTTAGCAAACAACAAGAAATTAAGCTACTGCACCCCAACATATCAACGAAGCATATGAAAGTAATCTACTCAAGATTCTTGACAAAAGATGAACACTGAGATACGGCTAAATCACACCATAACAGGTTCAAACAATCATGGCAAAAGTGCAAAAGATAACAGGTTCACAGACTTAGTGAAAATAACAACATGCCAGAAATTAATATCAAGATGACATGTTTAGAGTAATGAAACAACATGCTACAGGATCAGGACATAGCAAAGTAAGGCATGGCATGAATCTACTCAAGTCACTTAACAAAAGTCCCTTACTGACCATAGGCCAAAAGGACCATAAAATATAATAACACCCATGTCAATTAAGCAAGTTTCGTTACAGATTTCAGACTTGGCAGAAAACTGGACATGTCAAAAACAGATAACAAGTAGGCATGTTCGTGAGCTCGATGCACTCACTACAGAGCATTGCATGATAAACTAAGCATACATACATCAAGAAGACATGGCATAGGATCTAGAAATGGCAAGAATAACAATATATCATGCACGGATCAACTACAACAAGCTTGGCAAATCGAATAACATGTAAACAATCTGCCAGTAACATTTTATAGCAAAAGTAGAGCTCGATTGACTCAAGCTATGGCACTCCATAAATACAAACAAAGGCATGGATCGATAGAGCAAATCCATATGTTCAAAACACTCTTACTGATCATGCTTAGAAGAGGCATAGATCTCTCTGAAACAACATGAACATATGGCATAAAAATAACAGCAGGCAAGGACTTAGTGAAATTACTAAGTCTCTGAAATCAGCAACATTAAGATCCCTAGTTTGCATGCTTGTGCTAGTCACCAAAAAGATCGAAAAAATACATGGCATAAAACTCTGGAAATATGGCATGGCATATTACAAAACACATGTAGGACTCAACTCCATAGGGTGCACACATCAATCATGGCAAAAATGACAAAAGTGCATCTACTGAACCAGATCTGAAACTAACATCACATAGCCCTCTTCTAACAGCATTTCGGGCATCAAGATGAACTCAAATTAAAATGAAGCAATGAGATGAAATGATGTACTCATCGAGACAAACAATGTGATATACTACACGCCCGAAACGGAGCCACGGTTGCGGAGTTATGATGCAATGAACATGGCATGAAAATGTCAAATCTCAGGGACTTAGGCAAAAACGAGGTCAACCTCCAGATTTGCACGGACTTCGAGGCAGGGCCGGATCTCGCCGGAGTTGTGGACGGGGAAGATGCCGGCGAGGTCGAGGGAGCTCGGGAGGCGCGGGGGAGGTGGCCCCGGACCGGATCTGACCGGATCCGGCCGGCGGGAGGCGGCACGGCGCCGGCGAGGCCGCGCGGTGGCGATGCAGCGGGGGCCGGCGCGGGGCTCCCAGCGACGGGCGGCGATGGCCGCGGCCGGAGCGGGGCGCCGGCGGCGAAGGACGCCAGGGCGAGGCGGGCGAGGCGCCCGGGCGGCGGCGCGAGGCGCGGCCCGGTCGGGACCCGGGACGGGCCGGCGATGGGCCTGGCGGGCCCGGCGGCGGGGCGCGGAGAGAGAGAAACGGCGGTGGTGAGGTGGCGGCGTGGGAGTGGCTGGCGGCGGAGGCGGGGTGACGTGGCGCCTTTTGGTTGGTCGGAGTGATGTGGAGGCTGGACATGTCCGGCGCGGACGGACGTGTCCGGCGGCGGAGAGGGAGCAGGGCTAGGGTTTCATCTGCGATTTGGACGGGGGAGGCACATATTTATAGGTAGAGGGGGCTAGGAAGCTCCAAATGAAGTGCGGTTTACGGCCACGCGATCGTGATCGAACGACCGAGAGGATAGAAGGGGTTAGGATGGGTTTTGGGCCACTTTGAAAGGGGTGTTGGGCTGCACCAAAAGAGGCTTTCACGGTTACCCGGTTAACCGTTGGAGTATCAAACGACCTCCGATTGACCCGAAACTTGACAGGCGGTCTACCGGTGCTATACCAAGGCCGCTTGGCAAACCTCGGTCCATTCCAAGACCGGTTAACACCCGCACACGAAGAGAGGTAAAAGGGGGCGCCAGGGAACATAGGAGCGCCGGATTGCAAAACGGACAACGGGGAAAATGCTCGGATGCACAAGACGAACACGTATGCGAATGCGATGCACATGATGACATGATATGAAATGAAGATGATGACATGGCAAAGAGCGACACGCAAGCACATGGCAAAGCAACAACAGCGAATAGCGGGAGGACAACTGGCACATCGGTTTCGGGGCGTTACACCTCGCTAGTGTGACGCTGCGAGCTGTATCCGCGGTCCTCGGAAGCGCATGCGGGAGCCTCGGCGCCTTTGGTTAGCACCTTCCAGATGTCTTCATACGTCGTGTCGAAGAGCCTGTTAAGGGTTTGGTGCTGCGCCGGGTCGAACTCCCACAGATTAAAGTCCCGTTGTTGACACGGGAGGATCCGGCGGACGAGCATAACCTGGACTACATTAACAAGCTTGATCGACTTGTTCACGAGGGAGTGGATGCATGTTTGCAGTCCGGCCACCTCTTTTTCTTCACCCCACGACAGGCCCGTCTCTTTCCAGGACATAAGCCGCGTGGGGGGTCCGGATCGGAACTCGGGGGTTGTGGTCCATTTTGGATCGCGTGGCTCGGTGATGTAAAACCACCCGGATTGCCACCCCTTAGGGTCTCCACGAAGGAGCCCTCGAGCCATAGGACGTTGGCCGTCTTGACTGCCATGGCGCCTCCGCACTCCGCCTGGCTGCCGCGCACCACCTTGGGCTTGACGTTGAAGGTCTTGAGCCAGAGGCCGAAATAGGGGCGGATGCGGAGGAAAGGCTCGCACACGACGATAAACGCTGAGATGTTGAGGACGAAGTTCGGGGCCAGATCATGGAAATCCAGGCCGTAGTAGAACATGAGCCCCCGGACAAATGGGTGGAGTGGAAAACCCAGTCCGTGGAGGAAGTGGGGAAGGAAAACTACCCTCTCATGGGGCCTTGGGGTGGGGAGAAGTTGCCCCTCCTCGGGAAGCCGGTGCGCGATGTCTTTGGGCAAGTATCCGGCCTTCCTTAGCTTTTTGACATGGCCCTCCGTGACGGAGGAGACCATCCACTTGCCTCCCGCTTCGGACATTGCTGGAGAAGGTTGAGGTGGGAAGTGCGGGCTTGGGCGCTGGAGCTCAAGTGCGAGAAAGATAGATAGGCAAAGGAGGAAGAAGGCGTAGGTAACAAGGTGGATCCTTATCCCCTTATACGGGCGGATGCGGCTATGCGTCCCCACCAGCCTAGTAAAACTTGCTTGCCTCCCAAGCGCCGTGATAAATGGCGCGGTTGGGTTACCCACGTCCGTATTGATGAGAATCCCGTAAATGGGGGACACGATCTCTGCTTTGACAACACGTGCCAAGGAAACCGCCTCGCAAAACGTGCTGAGGTGGAAAAGTAAAAACGATTCGAGTAAAAGACTTGGCCGTAGTGTGATGACACACTGCGGAATACATTAGCAGATTTGATTTGTGTTAATATTATTCTCTCGATGGCAATATGTGGAAACATATTTTGCAGAGACGGACACTACTCTTGGTGTTTACAATCTTTTATGAAGAACTTGGAGGAGGAACCCACCTTGCAATGCCGAAGACAATCTGTGCGCCGGACTCGTCATCATTGAAGCCTGGTTCAGGCGCTACTGAGGGAGTCCTTGATTAGGGGGTGTTCGGGTAGCCGGACTATACCTTCAGCCGGACTCCTGGACTATGAAGATACAAGATTGAAGACTTCGTCCCGTGTCCTGAAGGGACTTCCCTTGGCGTGGAAGGCAAGCTTGGCGATGCGGATATTCAAGATCTCCTACCATTTTAACCGACTTTGTGTAACCCTAACCCTATCCGATGTCTATATAAACCGGAGAGTTCTAGTCCGTAGAACAACTTCATCATACAACAATCATACCATAGGCTAGCTTCTAGGGTTTAGCCTCCTTGATCTTGTGGTAGATCTACTCTTGTACTACCCATATCATCAATATTAATCAAGCAGGAAGTAGGGTTTTACCTCCATCGAGAGGGCCCGAACCTGGGTAAAACTTCGTGTCCCTTGTCTCCTGTTACCATCCGGCCTAGACGCACAGTTCGGGACCCCCTACCCGAGATCCGCCGGTTTTGATACCGACAGGAAGAAACAAACAATTAGGCCGAAGGTGTGCATCACAACATAAAAATCTTCGGTTAGCACATCATCCATTTTTTCAATCATGCCATTAATGCCTTTGCCATGGAATTCATCCATAGGTATGATTAATTACCCTCCATGGATTTATTTTGATCCATGGATGCAACATAATTTTCTATATCATGACAGGGTATTACCAAATCACTATACATTTGGTTAGTTACATCTTTGTTGTTAATACAAAGGGGCCGAAATATTTTATTGCTATTGCATTTGTTTATTTCGGCTATACATACTTTGGTGGGTGAATTCTACATGGACCTCATAGTAATGGCCGACATTTATCTATCGTCCTAAGAATATATCTAACAATGGCCGGTGTGGTATTCTAACATCGTCCTTAGTTTGAGTAGAGATTGAGATAAATGCTTGCAAAGGAATTTGTCAAATTGATGCCATTGAAGATATTATGCATAGACCAATTCACCAAAATTGCAAAGTGAACTTATGTTTTGATTGGGTGTGCTTTGGCTTATTAGTTTTCAGAATTTACGTAAGGCCAAATCATGGTTGATTTTATTATTGAGCATCATATTGACACCATGCATAATATTGATTTTATCTTGATCTCTCTAGTACCATGGAGATTGTATATTGATGGTTAAATTTGTAGCAATGGCCAAGGTGTTGGTGTTGTTTTATATATCTCCTTATGGTGCTATTTTGTGAAGCCTCATGCCGCTTAAAATATTTTTGCACAATGATCAAAGCCGAATATGCATTGTCATTCGGATTGGAGCTTTGCCTTGGTATAGGTGTTATACATATTGAGGCTTCCGGTGATTCGTTATTAGTAGTGCAACAAATATTAAAGGGTTATCAATGTTTTGACGAATCACTTATAGTTTATCTTTTGGTATGTTTAGATACAAGATTTACCTTGGGTTGCTTTAAAATTGTTCATATATCTAGACATGACAATTCGAAAGAGTTGGCACAGCAAGCATCCGGCTACCATGTCCGTCATGATGTATTGCACATCTATCAATAGCCGATGCTTATTCTTGCCAACATAGGTAAGGCCGAATTGGAACTCACCACCTCGGCCACTAATGTAACTTTTATGCAGGCAAAAGCAAGGATTGGAGGAAGTTCATTCCTGATTATCTGCAAAATCCTAGCGAAAGGGTGAATAATATGGTTCGGAGGATGGCTTTGAGATACATATCTATGGAACCTTATCATTGAATTATTATATAAATTGAGAAGTTTTCACCCAAGTTGCATCAAGAGGTTCAAATAAGCAACGACCGATATATGACTATCGTACTAAGCAAAGACATGGCCGATAAATAACTATCGCCCTTAGCATAAACATGGCCGATACATAATTATCGCCCTGAGAAATATAAATGGCTGATCGAGTGTTGACATCGTCCTTAGAAAAAGCATCGTCCAAGTTATTTTTCGGCACACAAGTTTGCCAAAAAAACAGGGGGCATGTGTTGACACTAGATTTTGGCAAGACCAAGAACTTAATTAAGATGGCTTCAAATGGAGAAGTGCTCAAACTAAGAAAGTTCCATATCGTCAAAAGGCGAAACTTTGATGTTTGGGCCATCGCCATCCAATCTCATCTCGAAGGCCGAAGTTGTATTCGAAATATCGAGATTTTGTATTCAGAACACTATTTGGCTGATTACGCTCCCAAGACTGCCTTGTATGGAAAAATGATCTACACGGATTGTCTTCATCTCGTCAAAATGATCGATTTTCGTATAAAAATCGTCCCAATCCGAGTTTGTATGCAAAAGTTAGAGCTATCGGAGTGCAGCCCTGTCATGAAGCGTGATGTGGCGCGCCCCACCAGACCTATGTCTGATGGGTGTTCGAGCGAACAGGTGTTTTGCGTGACCGTTTTGGACCATAAGATGGCCTCATATTAAAAACCGTTCAACATGAAAGTTGTTCGACTCATCGAAACGATCAAGATTGCTTTTGTACTCGTTTTCATCCGAGATCGTTTACCACCACAAAAAAGACCCGCAAGGTGCAGCCAGTTTAAACCGAACAGTTTTGGAAAGTTCGGACAAAACCAATCCGAATTTGACTAGGGTTTTGGACGTGAATTGAAGCCTTTTCCTTGCACGGGAAGTCCAGCCGCCTTTTATATACCTAGGGGGTGACGGCCGATTGAACAACACCCAATCGATCAATTCATCTATCACTTTTTATCTTTTATCTTTTCTCCTTAACCCTAGTTCTTATTCTTCCTCGTTCTTCGTCTGTTCTTCTTGTTGCAGGGCGGCGAACCTTGAGGCCCTAGGGGCGATCAGGTCGATCTAGGGCAGCCCATAGCCGCCGCGCGTCCAGACGGGGCCCCTCCCGGGCGCGTGGGGTTTCGGATCTACAAAAGCGCCCGCCAGATTGCTTGCGTACCGCGCTTTCAGACGGGTCTCCTTCGACGCGAGCTGCGGTGCATCACCCTCGGTGTTGGAGGTACACGGCGACGTGTTTGTGTGTGAAAAGCTTCTTCACCATAGCTCGTCCAGGCGAGAACAGCGGGCGAGGAGCACATGGGTGCCCAAACGCTGTCCACTGCTATGCCTAAAGTGAGGGAGAAGGCGTACCATGACGCGGACAGGGAGATGTTCGACATCATCCATGACGGAGGATGAGGAGGAGGTTACAAGGACAGGCATGTTAGGAAATGTAGTAGAAAAAATCACCCTACGAACACCCAGGAAAAATATGAAGATGCATAAACTGTTTGGATCTCAATCATTACCGGTGCAACTGAAGTAGGAGAGTCGGTGTAGATCGTACTTGGAATCCCTCGAACCATAGATGAACGATCCCGTGAACCGCCCACGAACGGTCCTTGAACAGAAGATTGAAAGCACGACCTCTCTACTTGGTTGCAAGCGTATTGCCTTCATGATCCGGCGGCGCTTCGCCATCCAGAGCTAATTGTTGCCGGAGAATTAGAGGAAGGAGATTAGAACCACACTGGGCTTCTAATTATGAGGATTAGAGGATCTAGGTCAAGCCTCACCCACTAAGGGAAAAGGGACGCCATCCCAATTGGGCCTCTATGGCTCAATTCTTCTTCCACCTCTTGGCCTTTTAAGGCCCATTGATATTAAATTAACAAAAACATTAACGCCCACACGTGTGGGCTTTTGCATCTCGCCCACACGCGTGAATCCGTGTCTGTTTGTGGGCGCATGAATCTTGGCATGTTTGTGGTGCCACGTAGGACTGGGCTGGTGTGTGGGCATTCACCCGGTCGCCCACACGTCTGTTTCACCACTCGGAGGGGCCGGCGTGTGGGCCTTTAGCAGTTCGCCCACACGCCAGTTTTCACTCACGCACAAGGGCTGGTGTGTGGGCATTTGCCATCTCGCCCACACGGCCGCCTCCTCTCCCACACCCAAGCTGCCAGTTGCCATGTGTTTTGCACTTTACATGGCAACTGCCCTAGTGTGCTTGTAAGCAGATGGCAACTCTCTCTCTTTTTTTTACCCGGACATGTCAGTTGCCATGTGTTTTCCAGGGTTCACGGTAACTGCCCTAGTGTGCTTGTAAGCAGATGGCAACTCTCTCTTTTACCCAAACATGTTGTTTTGCCATGTCTCTTTGTAGCGCTACATGGCAACTGCCTAGTGTTAGTAGGTGGAAACTCCTAAGGTTTTCAAATCATGGCAACTATAGTAAACTAGACCATACATGGCAACTGCTTAGTGTTAGTAGGTGGCAACCTCTAAAGTTTTCAAATCATGGCAACTATAGTAAATCAGACCATACATGGCAACAGCTGCAGTTGTCCAAAATGGCATCTGGCACTTGACCTAAGATGGAAACTGCAGTTGAGCAACCATGGCAACTGTAGTTGTCCGACATGGCAACTGTAGTTCAGCGACATGGCAACTGCAGTTAAACGGAAATTGAAGAGGTTCCGGACCATGGCAACTGCGGGGATGCATGGTGACTGTCACGCGGGGCATGCAGGACCGTGAGGTAGGTGGCTAAGAGAGGTCGTGTGGGCGTTATGCATTTTGCCCACACGTAGGCATGTGAGAGGGTCCGCAAAGAAAAAAAGAGGCTTGTGGGCGCTAGTTGTTTTGCCCACACGTAGGCGTGTGGGCTCGTCCTCTTAGACACCACACAAAACGTGTGGGCAGACCCGTTAACGCCCACAGGTGTGGCAGTTATCATAGTCCTAAATTAAATATAAAAGCCTCCTAACAATTACTAGAGCCATTTATTATTAATTTAACATCTCCAAAAACATTTACCACCTATATATTATTTATCGGTAATACTCAGTATTGCCCGATAAATTCAAAACCATTCTGGTGACCCCGAAACGTTTCTGTTCCTCTCGAAACTATTCTGAATATGAACAATTCCACAAATAAATCCTCGATACTCTCATATGTCTCATCCTACTAACACTCAACAGATCATGATTACCTTAACCTTATGACCCCGTAGGTTTGGTAAAACATAAACATGAAGAAAACTCGTTCGTTCAATGATCGATAGCGGAACCGTGGATGTCCATATCTATCCTTACGATTACACAATGACATTCAAGTGAACCTTGGGTTATCATGTGATGTTCCCTTTGCTTCACGATACTTTACAAACCCGAGATGCATCGACATCCTCTTGAGTCATGCTCACTATACCATCATCCTAGTTACCGATTTTGTTCTTCTTTCTCATTGAAGCATTCGGGCATTCTCGTGACAAAGTCACTTGTGTCTGGCCAGACGATGATGGATGCTATCACACCGAGAGGGCCCTAAGAATATCTCTAAAGGAAATATGCCCTAGAGGCAATAATAAAGTTGTTATTTATATTTCCTTATATCATGATAAATGTTTATTATTCATGCTAGAATTGTATTAACCGGACTTAGTACATGTGTGAATACATAGACAAACAGAGTGTCACTAGTATGCCTCTACTTGACTAGCTCGTTAATCAAAGATTAAGTTTCCTAGCCATGGAAAAGAGTTGTTATTTGATGAACGGGATCACATCATTAGAGAATGATGTGATTGACTTGACCCATCCGTTAGCTTAGCACTATGATCGTTTAGTTTATTGCTATTGCTTTCTTCATAACTTATACATGTTCCTATGACTATGAGATTATGCAACTCCCGAATACCGGAGGAACACTTAGTGTGCTATCAAATGTCACAACGTAACTGGGTGACTATAAATATGCTCTACAGGTGTCTCCGATGGTGTTTGTTGAGTTGGCATAGATCGAGATTAGGATTTGTCACTCCGATTGTCGGAGAGGTATCTCTGGGCCCTCTCGGTAATGCACATTGAAGGGGAACGTAGTAATTTCAAAAAAAATTCTACGCACACGCAAGATCATGGTGATGCATAGCAACGAGAGGGGACAGTGTTGTCTACGTACCCTCGTAGACCGAAGCGGAAGCGTTGACACAACGTAGAGGAAGTAGTCGTACGTCCTCCTCCCGATCCGACCGATCCAAGCGTCGTTACTCCGGCGCCTCCGAGTTCTTGACACACGTACAGCTCGATGACGTTCTCCGGGCTCCGATTCAGCAAAGCTCTCGGGGAAGAGTTTCGTCAGCACGACGGCGTGGTGACGATCTTGATGAACTACCGACGCAGGGCTTCGCCTAAGCACCGCGACAATATGACCGAGGTGGAATATGGTGGAGGGGGGCACCACACACGGCTGAGGAACGATCACGAAGATCAACTTGTGTGTTCTAGGGTGCCCCCTGCCCCCGTATATAAAGGAGCAAGGGGGAGGCCGGCCGGCCCTTGTGGCGCGCGCCAGGAGGAGGAGTCCTCCTCCTAGTAGGAGTAGGACTCCCCTCTTTCCTACTCCTACTAGGAGGGGGAAAGGAAGGGGGAGAGGGAGAGGGAAAGGGGGGCACCGCCCCCCTCTCCTAGTCCAATTTGGACCAGAGGGGGAGGGGGCGCGCGGCCCACCCTGGCCGCCCCTCTCTTCTCCACTAAGGCCCATGTGGCCCAATACTTCTCCCGGGGGGTTCCGGTAACCCTCCGGCACTCCGGTTTTCTCCGAAACCACTCGGAACCATTCCGATGTCCGAATATAGTCGTCCAATATATCAATCTTTACGTCTCGACCAAGTCGAGACTCCTCGTCATGTCCCAGATCTCATCCGGGACTCCGAACTCCTTAGGTACATCAAAACTCATAAACTCATAATAACTGTCATCGTAACCTTAAGCGTGCGGACCTTACGGTTCGAGAACAGTGTAGACATGACTGAGACAAATCTCTGGTCAATAACCAATAGTGGGACCTGGATGCCCATATTGGCTCCTACACATTCTACGAAGATCTTTATCGGTCAGACCGCATAACAACATACGTTGTTCCCTTTGTCATCGGTATGTTACTTGCCCGAGATTCGATCGTCGGTATCCAATACCTAGTTCAATCTCGTTACCGGCAAGTCTCTTTACTCGTTCCGTAATACATCATCTTGCAACTATCTTATTGGTTGCAATGCTTGCAAGGCTTATGTGATGTGCATTACCGAGAAGGCCCTGAGATACCTCTCCGACATTCGGAGTGACAAATCCTAATCTCGAAATACGCCAACCCAACAAATACTTTCAGAGACACCTGTAGAGCTCCTTTATAATCACCCAGTTACGTTGTGACGTTTGGTAGCACACAAAGTGTTCCTACGGTAAACGGGAGTAGCATAATCTCATAATCAAAGGAACATGTATAAGTCATGGAGAAAGCAATAGCAACATAAACGATCGGGTGCTAAGCTAATGGAATGGGTCATGTCAATCAGATCATTCAACTAATGATGTGACCTTGTTAATCAAATGACAACTCCTTTGTCTATGGTTAGGAAACTTAACCATCTTTGATTAACAAGCTAGTCAAGTAGAGGCATACTAGTGACACTCTGTTTGTCTATGTATCCACACATGTATTATGTTTCCGGTTAATACAATTCTAGCATGAATAATAAACATTTATCATGATATATAAGGAAATAAATAATAACTTTATTATTGCCTCTAGGGCATATTTCCTTTAGTCTCCCACTTGCACTAGAGTCAATAATCTAGATTACACAGTAATGATTCTAACACCCATGGAGTCTTGGTGTTGATCATGTTTTGCTCGTGGAAGAGGCTTAGTCAACGGGTCTACTACATTTAGATCCGTATGTATCTTGCAAATCTCTGTGTCTCCCACCTGGACCAAATCCCGGATGGAATTGAAGCGTCTCTTGATGTGCTTGGTTCTCTTGTGAAATCTGGATTCCTTTGCCAAGGCAATTGCACCAGTATTATCACAAAAGATTTTCATTGGACCCGATGCACTAGGTATGACACCTAGATCGGATATGAACTCCTTCATCCAGACTCCTTCATTTGCTGCTTCCGAAGCAGCTATGTATTCCGCTTCACATGTAGATCCCGCCATGATGCTTTGTTTAGAACTGCACCAACTGACAGCTCCACCGTTTAATGTAAATACGTATCCGGTTTGCGATTTGGAATCGTCCGGATCAGTGTCAAAGCTTGCATCAACGTAACCGTTTACGATGAGCTCTTTGTCACCTCCATACACGAGAAACATTTCCTTAGTCCTTTTCAGGTACTTCAGGATATTCTTGACCACTGACCAGTGATCCACTCCTGGATTACTTTGGTACCTCCCTACTAAACTTATAGCAAGGCACACATCAGGTCTGGTACACAGCATTGCATACATGATAGAGCCTATGGGTGAAGCATAGGGAACATCTTTCATCTTCTCTCTATCTTCTGCAGTGGTCGGGCACTGAGTCTTACTCAACTCACACCTTGTAACACAGGCAAGAACCCTTTCTTTGCGTGATCCATTTTGAACTTCTTCAAAACTTTGTCAAGGTATGTGCTTTGTGAAAGTCCAATTAAGCGTCTTGATCTATCTCTATAGATCTTAATGCCCAATATGTAAGCAGCTTCACCGAGGTCTTTCATTGAAAAACTCTTATTCAAGTATCCCTTTATGCTATCCAGAAATTCTATATCATTTCCAATCAGTAATATGTCATCTACATATAATATCAGAAATGCTACAGAGCTCCCACTCACTTTCTTGTAAATACAGGCTTCTCCAAAAGTCTGTATAAACCCAAATGCTTTGATCACACTGTCAAAGAATTTATTCCAACTCCGAGATGCTTGCACCAGTCCATAAATGGATCGCTGGAGCTTGCACACTTTGTTAGCTCCCTTTGGATCGATAAAACCTTCTGGTTGCATCATATACAACTCTTCTTCCAGAAATCCATTCAGGAATGCAGTCTTTACATCTATTTGCCAAATTTCATAATCATAAAATGCGGCAATTGCTAACGTGATTCGGACAGACTTAAGCATCTCTACGGGTGAGAAGGTCTCATCGTAGTCAATCCCTTTAACTTGTCGAAAACCTTTCGCGACAAGTCGAGCTTTGTAGATAGTAACATTACCATCAGCGTCAGTCTTCTTCTTAAATATCCACTTATTCTCTATTGCTTGCCGACCCTCGGGCAAGTCAACCAAAGTCCACACTTTGTTGTCATACATGGATCCCATCTCAGATTTCATGGCTTCTAGCCACTTTGCAGAATCTGGGCTCACCATCGCTTCTTCATAGTTCGTAGGTTCGTCATGATCTAGTAGCATGACTTCCAGAACGGGATTGCCGTACCACTCTGGTGCGGATCTTACTCTGGTTGATGTACGAGGTTCTGTAGTAACTTGATCTGAAGTTTCATGATCAATATCATCAGCTTCCTCACTAATTGGTGTAGGTGCTACAGAAACAGATTTCTGTGATGTACTACTTTCCAATAAGGGAGCAGGTACAGTTACCTCATCAAGTTCTACTTTCCTCCCACTCACTTCTTTCGAGAGAAACTCCTTTTCTAGAAAGACTCCGAATTTAGCAACAAAAGTCTTGCCTTCGGATCTGTGATAGAAGGTGTATCCAACAGTTTCTTTTGGATATCCTATGAAGACACATTTTTCCGATTTGGGTTCGAGCTTATCAGGTTGATGCTTTTTCACATAAGCATCGCTGCCCCAAACTTTAAGAAACGACAACTTTGGTTTCTTGCTAAACCATAGTTCATAAGGCGTCGTCTCAACGGATTTCGACGGTGTCCTATTTAACGTGAATGCGGCCGTCTCTAAAGCATAACCCCAAAACGATAGCGGTAAATCTGTAAGAGACATCATAGATCGCACCATATCTAGTAAAGTATGATTACGACGTTCGGACACACCATTGCGTTGTGGTGTTCCGGGTGGCGTGAATTGCGAAACTATTCCGCATTGTTTCAAATGTAGACCAAACTCATAACTCAAATATTCTCCTCCACGATCAGATCGTAGAAACTTTATTTTCTTGTTACGATGATTTTCAACTTCACTCTGAAATTCTTTGAACTTTTCAAATGTTTCAGACTTGTGTTTCATTAAGTAGAGATAACCATATCTGCTTAAATCATCTGTGAAGGTGAGAAAATAACGATATCCGCCACGAGCCTCAACATTCATTGGACCACATACATCTGTATGTATGATCTCCAATAAATCTTTTGCTCTCTCCATAGTACCGGAGAACGGTGTTTTGGTCATCTTGCCCATGAGGCACGATTCGCAAGTGCCAAGTGATTCATAATCAAGTGGCTCCAAAAGTCCATCAGTATGGAGTTTCTTCATGCGCTTTATACCGATATGACCTAAACGGCAGTGCCACAAATAAGTTGCACTATCATTATCAACTCTGCATCTTTTGGCTTCAACACTATGAATATGTGTATCACTACTATCGAGATTCATCAAAAATAGACCACTCTTCAAGGGTGCATGACCACAAAAGATATTACTCATATAAATAGAACAACCATTATTCTCTGATTTAAATGAATAACCGTCTAACATCAAACAAGATCCAGATATAATGTTCATGCTCAACGCTGGCACCAAATAACAATTATTCAGGTCTAATACTAATCCCGAAGGTAGATGTAGAGGTAGCGTGCCGACCGCGATCACATCGACTTTGGAACCGTTTTCCACGCGCATCGTCACCTCGTCCTTAACCAATCTTCGCTTAATCCGTAGTCCCTGTTTCGAGTTGCAAATATTAGCAACAGAACCAGTATCAAATACCCAGGTGCTACTGTGAGCATTAGTAAGGTACACATCAATAACATGTATATCACATATACCTTTGTTCACCTTGCCATACTTCTTATCCGCCAAATACTTGGGGCAGTTCCGCTTCCAGTGACCAGTCTGCTTGCAGTAGAAGCACTCAGTTTCAGGCTTAGGTCCAGACTTGGGTTTCTTCTCTTGAGCAGCAACTTGTTTGCTGTTCTTCTTGAAGTTCCCCTTCTTCTTCCCTTTGCCCTTTTTCTTGAAACTAGTGGTCTTATTGACCATCAACACTTGATGCTCCTTCTTGATTTCTACCTCCGCAGCTTTTAGCATTGCGAAGAGCTCGGGCATTGTCTTATCTATCCCTTGCATATTATAGTTCATCACGAAGCCTTTGTAGCTTGGTGGCAGTGATGGGAGAATTCTGTCAATGACACAATCATCCTGAAGATTGACTCCCAGTTGATTCAAGTGATTATAATACCCAGACATTCTGAGTATATGCTCACTGACAGAACCATTCTCTTCCATCTTGCAGCTATAGAACTTATTGGAGACTTCATATCTCTCAATCCGGGCATTCTGTTGGAATATTAACTTCAACTCCTGGAACATCCCATATGCTCCATGATGTTCAAAACGTCGTTGAAGTCCCGGTTCTAAGCCGTAAAGCATGGCACACTGAACTATCGAGTAGTCATCAGCTTTGCTCTGCCAGACATTCATAACATCTGGCGCCGCTCCAGCAGCAGGCCTGGCACCCAGCGGTGCTTCCAGGACGTAATTCTTCTGTGCAGCAATGAGGATAATCCTCAAGTTACGGACCCAGTCCGTGTAATTGCTACCATCATCTTTCAACTTTGCTTTCTCAAGGAACGCATTAAAATTCAACGGAACAACAGCACGAGCCATCTATCTACAATCAACATAAACAAGCAAGATACTATCAGGGACTAAGTTCATGATAAATTTAAGTTCAATTAATCATATTACTTAAGAACTCCCACTTAGATAGACATCTCTCTAATCCTCTAAGTGATCACGTGATCCAAATCAACTAAACCATGTCCGATCATCACGTGAGATGGAGTAGTTTCAATGGTGAACATCACTATGTTGATCATATCTACTATATGATTCACGCTCGACCTTTCGGTCTCCGTGTTCCGAGGCCATATCTGTTATATGCTAGGCTCGTCAAGTTAAACCTGAGTATTCCGCGTGTGCAACTGTTTTGCACCCGTTGTATTTGAACGTAGAGCCTATCACACCCGATCATCACGTGGTGTCTCAGCACGAAGAACTTTCGCAACGGTGCATACTCAGGGAGAACACTATTACTATGATAATTTAGTGAGAGATCATCTTATAATGCTACCGTCAATCAAAGCAAGATAAGATGCATAAAAAGATAAACATCACATGCAATCAATATAAGTGATATGATATGGCCATCATCATCTTGTGCTTGTGATCTCCATCTCCGCAGCACCATTATGATTACCATCGTCACCGGCGCGACACCTTGATCTCCATCGTAGCATCGTTGTCGTCTCGCCAATCTTATGCTTCTAAGACTATCGCTACCGCTTAGTGATAAAGTAAAGCATTACAGGGTGATTGCATTGCATACAATAAAGCGACAACCATACGGCTCCTGCCGGTTGCCGATAACTCGGTTACAAAACATGATCATCTCATACAATAAAATTTAGCAACATGTCTTGACCATATCACATCACAACATGCCCTGCAAAAACAAGTTAGACGTCCTCTACTTTGTTTGTTGCAAATTTTACGTGGCTGCTACGGGCTTTAAGCAAGAACCAATCTCACCTACGCATCAAAACCACAACGATAGTTTGTCAAATAGACTCCGTTTAAACCTTCTCAAGGACCGGGCGTAGCCATACTCGGTTCAACTAAAGTTGGAGAAACTGACACCCGCCAGCCACCTGTGTGCAAAGCACGGCGGTAGAACCAGTCTCGCGTAAGCGTACGCGTAATGTCGGTCCGGGCCGCTTCATCCAACAATACCGCCGAACCAAAGTATGACATGCCGGTAGGCAGTATGACTTATATCGTCCACAACTCACTTGTGTTCTACTCGTGCATAACATCAAACCATAAAAACCTAGGCTCCGATGCCACTGAAGGGGAACGTAGTAATTTCAAAAAATTTCCTACGCACACGCAAGATCATGGTGATGCATAGCAACAAGAGGGGAGAGTGTTGTCTACGTACCCTCGTAGACCGAAGCGGAAGCGTTGACACAACGTAGAGGAAGTAGTCGTACGTCCTCCTCCCGATCCGACCGATCCAAGCGCCGTTACTCCGGCGCCTCCGAGTTCTTGACACACGTACAGCTCAATGATGTTCTCCGGGCTCCGATTCAGCAAAGCTCTCGGGGAAGAGTTTCGTCAGCACGACGGCGTGGTGACGATCTTGATGAACTACCGACGCAGGGCTTCGCCTAAGCACCGCGACAATATGACCGAGGTGGAATATGGTGGAGGGGGGCACCGCACACGGCTGAGGAACGATCACGAAGATCAACTTGTGTGTTCTAGGGTGCCCCCTGCCCCCGTATATAAAGGAGCAAGGGGGGAGGCCGACCGGCCCTTGTGGCGCGCGCCAGGAGGAGGAGTCCTCCTCCTAGTAGGAGTAGGACTCCCCTCTTTCCTACTCCTACTAGGAGGGGGAAAGGAAGGGGGAGAGGGAGAGGGAAAGGGGGGCGCCGCTCCCCCTCTCCTAGTCCAATTCGGACCAGAGGGGGAGGGGGCGCGCGGCCCACCCTGGCCGCCCCTCTCTTCTCCACTAAGGCCCATGTGGCCCAATACTTCTCCCGGGGGGGTTTCGGTAACCCTCCGGCACTCCGGTTTTCTCCGAAACCACTCGGAACCATTCCGATGTCCGAATATAGTCGTCCAATATATCAATCTTTACGTCTCGACCAATTCGAGACTCCTCGTCATGTCCCCGATCTCATCCGGGACTCCGAACTCCTTCGGTACATCAAAACTCATAAACTCATAATAACTGTCATCGTAACCTTAAGCGTGCGGACCCTACGGTTCGAGAACAGTGTAGACATGACTGAGACAAATCTCTGGTCAATAACCAATAGCGGGACCTGGATGCCCATATTGGCTCCTACACATTCTACGAAGATCTTTATCGGTCAGACCGCATAACAACATACGTTGTTCCCTTTGTCATCGGTATGTTACTTGCCCGAGATTCAATCGTCGGTATCCAATACCTAGTTCAATCTCGTTACTGGCAAGTCTCTTTACTCGTTCCGTAATACATCATCTTGCAACTATCTTATTGGTTGCAATGCTTGCAAGGCTTATGTGATGTGCATTACCGAGAAGGCCCTGAGATACCTCTCCGACATTCGGAGTGACAAATCCTAATCTCGAAATACGCGAACCCAACAAATACTTTCGGAGACACCTGTAGAGCTCCTTTATAATCACCCAGTTACGTTGTGACGTTTGGTAGCACACAAAGTGTTCCTACGGTAAACGGGAGTTGCATAATCTCATAGTCAAAGGAACATGTATAAGTCATGGAGAAAGCAATAGCAACATACTAAACGATTGGGTGCTAAGCTAATGGAATGGGTCATGTCAATCAGATCATTCAACTAATGATGTGACCTTGTTAATCAAATGACAACTCCTTTGTCTATGGTTAGGAAACTTAACCATCTTTGATTAACAAGCTAGTCAAGTAGAGGCATACTAGTGACACTCTGTTTGTCTATGTATCCACACATGTATTATGTTTCCGGTTAATACAATTCTAGCATGAATAATAAACATTTATCATGATATATAAGGAAATAAATAATAACTTTATTATTGCCTCTAGGGCATATTTCCTTCACACATCACTATAAGCTTTGCAAGCAATGTGACTAATGAGTTAGCCACGGGATGATGCATTACAGAATGAGTAAAGAGACTTGCCGGTAACGAGATTGAACTAGGTATGATGATACCGACGATCGAATCTCGAGCAAGTAACATACCGATGACAAAGGGAACAACGTATGTTGTTATGCGGTTTGACCGATAAAGATCTTCGTAGAATATGTAGGAACCAATATGAGTATCCAGGTTCCACTATTGGTTATTGACCGGAAGTGAGTCTCGGTCATGTCTACATAGTTCTCGAATCCATAGGGTCCGCACACTTAACGTTCAATGACGATCGATATTATGAGTTTATGTAATTTGATGTACCGAAGGTTGTTCGGAGTCCCGGATGTGATCACGGGCATGACGAGGAGTCTCGAAATGGCCGAGACATAAAGATCGATACATTGGAAGGCTATGTTTGGACATCGGAAGGGTTTCGGATGAGTTCGGGCATTTACTGGAGTACCGGGGGGTTACCGGAACCCCCCGGGGAGTTAATGGGCCTACGGAGGGGGGCGCCCCCCTTTCCTTCTCTCCCCCTCCCTCTCTCTCTTCCTTCTTCTCCTACTCCAACTAGGGAAGGGGGAAACCTACTCCTACTGGGAGTAGGACTCCCCCTTGGGCACGCCATGAGAGGGTCGGCCCTCCCCTCCTCCACTCCTTTATATACGGGGGAGGAGGCACCCCATAGACACACAAGTTGATTTCTTAGCCGTGTGTGGTGCCCCCCTCCACAGATTTCCATCTCGGTCATATTGTTGCAGTGCTTAGGCGAAGCCCTGCGCCGGTAGCTTCATCATCACCGTTACCATGCCATCGTGCTGACGAAACTCTCCCTCGGCCTCAGCTGGATCAAGAGTACGAGGGACATCACCGAGCTAAATGTGTGCGGATCGCGGAGGTGTCGTGCGTTCAATACTTGGATCGGTTGGATCGCGAAGACGGTCGACTACACCAACCGCGTTACTAAATGCTTCCGCTTTCGGTCTACGAGGGTACGTGGACACACTCTCCCCACTCGTTGCTATGCATCACCTATACGTTGTCATTATGATCACCTAGTTACAGATGACGTTTGAGAAATCCCAAAGTCCACCGTATAGTAAGAAGTGACTACAATACTTTCATGGTCTAAGAAACTAAATCACACATTAACACTTTGTGTTATAACAATTGATTTCAGACGATATTATCTCAATGCATGACAAACAAGTTTGGGTCGACTCAATATGATCTTATTCTAACGTCATATTCTCAATGTTATTTTAGGCTATCGTTTATACTCAATGATATCCTAAGATCCAAAAAACATGATCACCAACAACACTTGAGCCAGTCCTAGAGGTATGACTAGGAATCTTATCTTGTCGTTTATCATTCTACACGTGCATATGAGTTTTCCACTGAATCGAGTACTCTAGGATCATAGAAGTTATAACCTAGAATATAAACTCTTAATTATGAATATGGAAATATAATAATATAATATTATTGCCTCTAGGGAATATTTCCAACAATGCAAGTGGAAGAATCGGATCCCACCTAGTCCGACAACTACACCCACACGCAGCAGGGCTATGCCCAGACAGGCACGCAGCATACCTACACTGACACCAGCATGGGCACACAGCAGCAAGATTGGTCGCCGAACAGAAGGAGGAGGTTGAGGTGGAGGAGGATGAGGACGGTGAGGACGATGATCTGGATGATTTTGCCGGCGATCCAAAGAAGAAGGCTGGAGGAGAAGGCTTCAACATGCGGGAGGACGAGTTGTTGTGCAATGCATGGTTGGCTACTAGCCTCGATCCGATCCATGGCACGGAGCAAAAGAGCTCAAATTTTTGGGCTAGCGTTCACACATGGTTCCATGAACACAAGCATTTCGCACGTTGCTCCGACGTGGTCGTCCGCAACCTTGAACCAAAGTCCCTCAACCATCGATGGTACACCATCCAAGAGGCCTTGTCAAAGTATTGCGGCCACTTGGCGCATCCCATCGCATGGTGGCCTAGTGGTGCCCAAATCATCGAGCAAGTAAGTTCATTTCGTCCGATATCCATAGTTTTGTTGACCATTTCCCGAATATTCATAGTTTTGTTGATCACTAGCCGGATATGCATATGTTTGTTGATCATTGGGCGGATATGCTTATTTTTGTTGATCACTAGCCGGATATGTATAGTTTTGTTGATCATTTGCTGCATATTCATAGTTTTGTTGATCACTAGCCAGATATACATAGTTTTGTAGCCGGATATGCAAAGGTTTGTTGGTCATTGACTGGATATGCATAGTTTTGTTGATCACTAGCCGGATATGCATAGTTTTGTAGCTGGATATGCATAGTTTTGTAGCTGGATATGCATAGGTTGTTGATCATTGGTCGGATATGCATAGTTTTGTTGATCACTAGCTGGATATGCATAGTTTTGTAGCCGGATGTGCACAGTTTTGTTAATTACTAGACGGTTATGCATCGTTGATCATTGGCCGAATATGCATAGTTTTGTTGATCACCCACCGGATATGCATAATTTTGTTGACAATGTTTCATTTTGTAGCCTTCTCATGCGTGTACGGTGTTCAAGAAGTTGGAGAGGAAAAACTTCACCGTCATGCAGCGGAGGAGCTTTGTGGAGGCCAACCTGGGCCATCACCCCCAACCCAAGAGATATATTCAGATTATCCTTAGCGAATTGCCCATAATCACTATAATATGTCCCAAACCTGGTATTGGTCGCCCCCCAGCTCATTGCCCCTCCTAAGATGTGGCCCAAACTCTGCCACTGTCGTCATGCATTGTTGGTTGAAGTTGAATGGGCAACCGAAGTGGAACCAATTCATAGGCAAGACCTGCCCAAGCCACCGAGGAAGAAACCGGAGACCCAACCGACCCAACAAAAGAACCACCCAAGAAGGTTAGAAGAGAGTTTCGGGGAAAGAAGTGGGAGGAGGAGAGGGCGAAGCGAGGAGGTGCAGTGGTCAAGATGACAGAGAGGTTCGAGGACATCTTGTCCAAGAAGGAGGAGGCATATGTCAAGCGCCCAGACTTTAAGGAGGAGAAGAAGGCGAAGAGGCTCAAACTGTTGATGGAGACAACCGAGAAGAAGCTAGTACTCAAAGAGAAGAGGGCCGTGATCGAAGAGAAGAAGACGATGTTCGAAGAAAAGAAGGTGAAGATCATAGCCGATGCGGAGGACGCCAAGATGTTGTCCTTGAAGGTGGAGTCTTTGGATGCCGATGCAAGAATGATCGTGCAAGCCGTCCGGTATAAGATGTTGTAGTGGCAAAAAATGAGTTGGAGGCGACGGACAAGGAGGAGAAGGAGGCGGTGGTGAAGGAGGCGGAGGCTGCATATGCGGCGTCGATGACAACTTGAGTGTGGAGGAGGCTCGGGTTGCCGGTCCGGCGAGGTAGAAAATCTCAATTTTTTGCACGGACTGTAGGGATGATATTTTTTGTGGTCGGGCATGTAAAAACTTAAGCATAGTTGCCTCGTTTTGGTTGTGATCAGACATGTGATCCGGCGTTGGTGTGATGCGGCGCGTGCTATGGATCAGACTTTTATTTGAACTTCAAATTGCCCTTTACTGGCGAAGATATACAAGATAGCGATGACCGACTTCCACATCCGTATCTGCAGACCGATCCCCCTGTCCACAGACGAATGCGGGAGCAAATTTATGGGTCGGCCTTGGAGATGCCCTTAGGCCAGACTCCCAATTGGACTAAATCTGCATCATGTTTAGTGCCACAGCCATTAATCATACTAAACCTCTCATTACAATATTATTCCTGCGACTCACATGGACAGCAACTTCATTGACCTTGGCCACCCACCTATTCTTCCTGCTAAGAACAGATGCTTGTTATTTTATGGCTGAGAAGTTTTCAGCTAACCTATCAGTATACAAAGCTAACACTCTCTATGCACTCCTCTATCTGTCTGTTACATGTCTAACATTCTTTTCTCCAAAAAGTTTTAAGCTTAGTGCCATCGTAAGAACTTTTTGATGGCAGGGATTAGGGATGCTGCCAGCTTCAAATGCCTTTGCCTCAAAGCCTGGAAAAATATTTGCACATCCAAAGATGAAGGTGGCTTTGGTATTCCGAAACCTTCAGGCTATGAATCGGGCTTTAATTCTTGCGGCAGCCTGTTGATTGCTGGGGTCCCTTCTTCTCATTTTTATTTGATCACAATAGCTACATGTCAATCGCCTGACTTTTGAATTTTGGGTCAATCGATTTTGGTTGAAGGAAGTAACAGGCGCAGGGGAGGGAGAAACTCGCTGGAGTGGAGGAAGAAGCTCGCTGGGCAGGCTACCCCAGTATCTATCTTAGGGTTTAGGGTGGCGTGTGGGGCTTCGTCGGAGATAAAACTCGGCGCGAGGGGCCTAGAGGGATGGCCGGGGGCGGCGGAAGACCGGCGATGAGGGGTGGTTTAGGGGAGGGTGGGGCGGCGAGGCGATCGCGGGAGTGCCGGCGGCCGCGGGGGGGGGGGGGGGGGGCGGTTAGGGCTGGGCTGGATCGGCAGGAGAGAAAGAGGAAGAAGATCTGTCTGAGGTTGAAGACGACCATCGGCCATTGGATCTTGATCGGACGGCTGATACAGGAGAAGGAGAATCGACTGACTGTTTTCTGTTTTTCAGGCGATTGACCTGTAGCGGGTCCCTTATTTGATTCTCAAGGCTAAA
The DNA here is from genome assembly GCA_032464435.1 of Aegilops umbellulata. NCBI lineage: Eukaryota > Viridiplantae > Streptophyta > Magnoliopsida > Poales > Poaceae > Aegilops > Aegilops umbellulata. Next base: position 64,196,277 of record CP136060.1, on the reverse strand, counting down.
TACTTCTCTGATTCTTCTATTTGGCTAGCCAGCACCTCTGTTCCAAATCAGCTTTTTGGTCCTTCATTCTTAAAATGATGCCCAAGCTCAAAGCCCACTGTATTTTGTCAACTTACACAATGCAATGTCCCGGTTTGGAGCACCCCTTGCTGTCCTGCTAGGCCTGACGTGTACAATCGCCTTAGATCCAGCAGCCTCATTTTGTCTACCCAGCTACTGTTAGAGACCTGTGGCCTCCTGATCTTAAGCAATGGAATCAAACTCTCATCAATCAGCTTTTCTCTCAGCCTACTGCTTCCATGATTCCGAATACTCCAATCGTTAAGGATGAGGGCCCTGACAATCTGACATATCAAACAGGTATGGAAGCTGAAGCATTTGGCTCCTCGAATCCAAACTTTTGCTTGGAAATTACTTGGACAGCACTCCCCACAGGTTTGGGAGGAGGTAACTATTCCATTTAACATATCCCAGAACGGTTGCAGATGTGATCTTCCTGAGGATGAGTTGCACCTATTTTTTTCTTTGCACTTTTACAAAAGCATCCTGGTTCTCTCATCCTTGGTAGTACTCCCTCCGTCCGAAAATACTTGTCATCAAAATGGATAAAAAGAGATGTATTTAGAATTAAAATACACCTAGATTCATCCCCTTTTATCCATTTTGATGACAAGTATTTCTGAACGGAGGGAGTATTTAACAACTGAAATGCTTGTAAATAATTTTTGCACCATGCATGATATCATTCTCCATATTCTGTTGGAGTATTTGTCTTTTTAGAGATTTTAAATGGACTACCAGATACGGATGTATATAGACATATTTTAGAGTGTAGATTCACTCATTTTGCTCATGTAGTCACTTGTTGAAATCTCTAGAAAGACAAATATTTAGGAACGGAGGGAATATTTCTTATGGGGCCTTTGGAAAACCGGGGATGATGCACTTTTTCAGAGAAGGAACTCATACATCTTCTAATCCTAATACTTCTCTGATTCCTGCACAGGGAAGTACTGCTGCATCTGATCATATGATCACAGGGAACACGATTTTTCTGGATGCCTCTTGGAAGAATTCCAAGACCCCAGGAAGATCTTCGCTGCCAGCCACAGGTGTCTTTCAAGCCAGTGCTGAGATAATAATTCAAGCCATGGATCTGGCAGAAGCTGGAGCTTTGCACCTTCCTGCAGTTGTGGCTGCAAAGCTGGGAGTGCAGCGGCCCACGTTCCTCACAGACAACCTCTCTGGTGAAATTTATTTGCTGCTCTCAAAAGACATCACAGCTCCTCCCGCTCACAAAAAAAGAAGAAGAAAAGAAGACATCACAGCTCCTTCTACTCGCTGGGACATCCTGCAGCACTTAGCAAGCTTCCATTGCAACTCCAAGCACTCTACTCCTGTCATCTTCCATATATCCAGAGGTTTAAATGGAGTTGCACGCCATTGTGGTCATCAGGTTTGGAACCCCGTATCAGAACCTGTCTTTGAGTGCATCAAACTAGCTCACAGGCAATCTAGCTGTCCCTTCATTCAGAAACTTGTTTTTTTTTACGGAGCAAGCATCCAGAAACTTGTTAATATACATTGTCCTGGGTTTTGTATTCATGATGTATAATGTATCTGAGCTTAGTTTGAGATGAAATTTGGCGCCTTGTGTGCCTCCCCCTTGATCAAAAAAGAAAACATCGAGATACAGGAACATGAACACGCAGTCCAGAGGAGCGTGTGATCCAATTGAATGGAGATATTAATATATTTTTCTATATACATGGTCAAACTAAAAGAAGTTGACTTAAGACAAACAGAGAACTTCAAATATATTTGGTTGGAGGTAGTATAACTCAAGCATATGACGGAATGATAAAAACTCAGCAATTTATCGACTACATACAGTGGCATGAACAGCATTAACTATTGAAACTGCAGTATCTCTTTCAAGCTAGCGCACCCGCCAATAATGGGCAAGACAGGTATACCTATACAGTGGGATCAGCCCATCATAAACCAACAGAAATCCACACCCTGCCAGAGAACTGCAAGATGAGGGTAAATACAAGCAAACAAAAGAGACATCACAGGATAAACTTGTGAAAGCATACAAAGAAAGTAAAGATTCATTCAGAAATGGATCCAGAAGAATTTCAATTAAAAAGAAGGGTCTGGATTGGCAGGTACTAGGATTTGGGAGGATTAACATTCATGCACACTGGCTATTAGCGTCCTCACTTGCTTTAGCTCTGAGAGGTTACTTAACCGGCACACGGATGTAAGAATTTCTTTTATTCGAAACTGAGCAAGAAACTTTATTAATCATAAAACTGCTATTGTGCTTTATGTTACTTATTCAATAAGGCGACATATAGGACCTTTAAGAAATGTGTTGTAGCCTAGTGATATGGACTTTGTGATTTGTCCCAAGTCCCAACCAACAGGGGTTCAACTCCTGACAGGAGCGATTAATTATGGTATCTCACGGTCATTTCTATCTTAATTAAAGTTCCATCAGGCTCCTCTGTTGGACAAATTTTAAGAAGTGTTCGGAAAATCTAGGACCTTAGGGTGAGAAATTACTACAGTAACAGGGCTTCAAAACAGATAAGTAAGACTAGTGTACAGCTCTACAGAGAAGTACTGTACAAGACCAAACAATTTAGACCACAAGCAGTATGCAGAAACTCACCTGATTGTTGCAGTGTTGCTTCTTTTGACGTGTTTGACTGCATTCTTGGGGGCAATGAACCTTCCGATGTTGAAGATCTAATTGGAAGAAGTCCTCAGTTGCTATTGGTCGGCTAACCCACCACAGCTGACTGAAGAGGTTATGAAGGCCATGCTACCACCTTCAGTGTACCAGCACTGCCAATTAGCAAGTGTTCAGAGTCTTAACTCCTGAGTGCAATTAGGTTGGTCAAGACAGGCTAACAGTGCAGCACAGCACAGCTTTTGTAACAAGTACACAATAATGTGGCACAACTTTCAGAGAAATTAAAGGGACACAAGAGCCCTGATCGTGTAAAAACATTTTCCCTAATAACTAACTTGTTTGGGATCAATTACATGCTAGTACTTACCAGCTCACACCCTGAATTGCTCAAGTAAGCAAAAGGTGCTAGTATGACATCAATCTTAGCTTGAGCTATTCCAAGGCTCCAAGCTATGATACTTTCTGCTAGTGTTGGGTTTCAGTTACTTATGTCTTGCATGTTGTTTACTGCCAAAGTGCCCAGTACTTTGCACACCTTGCAGGATCAGTGTATATCTGTTCAGATGCCCCTCTTTGAAAAGATTGTCCCGTTTAACTGTTAATATTCCAAATTGTCATGTTACACACGAAATATGACACTTCTTTTCTTTTTGCATTGAAGTAACGGTGCATGATAAACAAAGTAGTTGCTAGAGTTTTAATACATCACAACATCTTCAGTTTTCTCCATCAAGGAAAAACTATATAACAAAAGCGTGTTCACAATTATGTATATGCAAAGTGTACAATTGATATTTAGGCTAGACAAAGAAGCCCTCAGAGCTGTGGAAGTATGCAGAGGCATTTTCTAAATTACTTAGGTGATTCCAGGCAACATATGAACCTCCAAGTAGACAGACATTCTGTAAACACCGACCTCTCAAAAATAAAACATTTACCTATTTTGACCTTACCATCAAGTGCAGGATATACATAAATAATGATCTAGCTTCAAAAAGGGAAAGGTAAGTACGAAAGTAAATAACTGGTAAGCACTTTAAGTTAGATCTTTACCTCTATGTCCACACATAAAATTGGCAATTCAATTTAAACACATGGTCCAGACAGGAATGTACATGGCTTTGATGTCACATTTCCACAACAAGTCTTTCACAATATTCTCCCCTCTCACTTCGATTCAATTCAGGAGCACAACATGCGCACTTCAGTTCCACTTGAGCCTATATTTTTCTTCAATCCCATCTGCCACATCAACCTCCTAGTTTGCTCGACCGCATGCCACCTACCAACCTCTGCATATATGTTGGACATGACCACATAGGTTGCACTTAACTGAGGGTTAAGTTCACCAAACCCCCTTCCTATCCTCTCAGCTACATCGGCCCTACCATGTATCTTGCAACCGTTTATCATACTTCCCCACATTCTAACACTGGGCTGAACAGGCATCAGTTGCATCATCCTCTCAACCTCTCCTAAGTGACCTGCACGGCTCAAGAGATCAATCATACATCCATAATGTTTTACCGTTGGTCTGATGCCGTAAAGATTCAGCATGGAGTCAAAATATTTCCTGCCTTCATCCACCATCCCTGCATGACTGCAAGCACTAAGCACGCCTACAAATGCAACATGGTCTGGAACAACGCCACCATACTCCATCTGCTTGAAGAGCTGCACTGCATCTCTGCCTTGGCCATGCTTCGCCAAACTGCTGATCATGCTTGTCCACGCCATCAAATCCTTTCCTTTGAGACAATGAAATATCTGGAGCGCGCTCTGTGCATTTCCTGTTTTTGAATACATATCCATTAGAGATGTGCAAACTGCAACATGTCGACAACAATTAGTCTTTTCCATGTATGCGTGAACCCCTTGGCTTAAGCCCGTATCTCCCTTCGATATACAAGCACGCAATATGCTCAGCCATGTCACCTTATCAGGCTTCATCCCAGCAGAATGCATAGCAGCAAAAGTTTCTAGAACCTTATCCGACCTTCCATGACGATTACAAACCTCAACCATTGCATTCCAGGACACCTCGTTTCTTTGAGGAATTGCATCGAACACTTGAACTGCAACACTGAGACCACCACATGCGGCATACATATGGAGTACCGCCGTGGCAAGAGCAACATCGAGCAATACGGGCTCGACGCGCCAGCGCCGGAGCGTGTCGTGCACCCACCTCCCGCTCTCCATGTCGCCGCACTGCGCGCACGCCGCCATCACCTGCGCGACCGTGACACTATTAATTACCTCCTGCCCGCTCGCCACAGCCTCCCTGAATAGCGCGACCGCATCCCGCGCCTCCCCAGCCGCGGCGTGCCCAGCGATCATCGCCGTCCAGGTGACGACGTTGCGATGGCGCGCGGCGTCGAACACCGCCCGTGCAGAGGCGGCGTCGGCGGCGGCTGCCGCGTAGGCGTGGACGAGGGAGGAAGTAACGTAGATGTCGGCGCCGTGACCAGACCTGGCAAGCTGCGCGTGGAGGCACCGAAGGGCTCCGCCGGCGCGTGGTGGCGCTGCGGCGCGTTCCTGGGCGAGCGCCTTGAGGGCGAAGGGAAAGGTGAAGTGGTCCGGCGCGACACCCGCGCGCAGCATATCCCGGAAGGCCAGCAGGAGGCCGCGGTGGTCTGCGGCGCGGCGGAGGAGGACGTTGTAGAGGTAGGAGGGGGTGGTGGCGCGAGTCGCCATGGGCAACCTTGTCAGGCCTGCTTCTTCAGTTAACAAGTGTCGCTCTTCTTCAGTTAACGAATGGCCAAGATCTACGCTGCGCTGCTGATCGGATGGCTCTCATTGCTCGCCGTCTCACTGTACCGTTTCAGCCATTTCCTGTAGCGTTTCGTTTACGGCACTGTTGCCGTCACCGCGTGCCAGCTGAGCTATAAAGCTTGCACCCCTCGTCTTGTAAGGCATCGAATTATGCTGAGAATATCTCTATGATACAATCATACATCTTATATCAATACAAACCCTAGTTCTTGCTCCTACTTTCCTCTTTCCTCTCGCGCGAGATCTGAGATTACTCTGTTCGATCCGCCCCAAATCCCGTGCGGGGTGTGACAATTGGTATCATGAGCGTAGGTTATCCTCGGCGACGCAGCAGATCGGAGCTGCGATGATGATCTCCCACCCTTCCCTCCCTCTCTCGTCGACGGTGACGATTTCGGTGGCGTTGGCGGCGGTGTAGGTGGCGCTGGTGGCGGTAGACCCATTTGTCGGCAGCGCGTCGAGCTTGACTGGTTGGTTGAGCAAATCGCTCACTCGGTAAAATCCCAGGTCGGCGGCGTGTGGTGCTGTTCTTGGTGGCGATCTACAGCGGCGGCGGCAGGGCTGAGAGTTCAGATCCGGTTCCCGGGCTAGTTCCGTTGGTAAAATTCCTCTCTGTACTACTCAGCCAAGATGGGGCGAGGCAAGGCTAGTCTCGACGAGTCAGAAATCGCCGAACTTTTGGCCATGAAGGGCGAATTTCTCCAACACCGCGAAGAAACCGCTGAACTGCGCGGCGAAGTCGATGATCTCCGCAAGGATGTGCACGACATCGGCCTCAAGCATGGTCTCGGTGATGGACGGGGTTCAGAAGGCGGTATCCTCGTTAAACACTCAGCTCGCAACCATGGCAGATGTACTGAAAGCATTAACCGCTCCTGGGGCTTCGACATCGTCACCTCCGGGCCAACCAGTTCCTGAACATCAACAAGCGAACAAGGAAACTGTCGCACCAGATGACAGGCAACTGACAGAAGAACTAAGAAAACGACTAGCCTTGGAACAAGAGAAAACTAGACAAGTTGCATCTCAAATCCCTACCCACCTGGCACCCATCCAAGTGCCCAGACACTCAGCTCCCCCAGGGTTCGGAAACAACCCAGTTCTCGAGACCCACTCGGCCAATGGAACACCAACCGCAGCATACAAAACTGCCCGTACTCCTGGATTTCATGGATTCCAGCCACCCGGTGTTCGTTAGAGTTGGGATGACTTTCAGAAATAGTATGATCAAGACATGCGTACGCAGTTCCTCAAAAGCATCACAAAAGGACCTCGAATGGATTTCCCTCGTTTCGATGGTGACAACCCAGCCGGCTGGATACGGCAGTGTGAAAAGTACTTCCAAATGGCTGGTGCCCCTGTTGAATACAGAGTAAATTTGGCACAATTATACGTCGTGGGCAGAGCGGATGTGTGGCTACGTCGTTCGGGCATCCTCAAGAAGCAACCAACTTGGGCACAGTTCACTGAAGAAATCATGCGCCGTTTCTCATCTGCTAGCTCTTATGAACTCACTGAACGGTTCAACAACCTGAAGCAAAACACTTTGAACATGTCAGACTACACTGACCAATTCGAAGAACTGATGGCAGAAATCCAACCTGACAACCCAATAATGGATGAACAGTGGTTTGTCAAATGCTATGTTAATGGGGTACGTTCACAGATCAAGTTTCAACTTAGATCACTGAGACCTAAATCCCTCACAGAAGCTTACTGGTTGGCAGTAGATATGGAGAAGGGAACAGCAGAAAAGAAAGCCTCTCAAGCCCACACAAGCACCAGCAAAAGCTATACTGGTTTTCACAAAACCTATAGCCCAGCAACAGAAAAAGTTGCAGATCCCAAACCAACTATAGTGAACCAAAGAGCCAGAGAACCTCGCAAATGCTGGAGATGTGGAGATGCTTGGTTTCATGGCCATACGTGCAAACTGGCCCCTGCTCTGAACGTCCTGACTGGTGATGAACCTACTGAGCAACAAAGAGAACATGAAGAAATAGAGGAACAAGATGTAGAAGAACAACCACAAACAGAAGAACATTGCATGACAATATCTGCACAGGCAATGTAATCAGATAATGTCAACACCATATCCATACTAGTGCAAATTGGGGGCAAACAGGGCATTGCTCTAGTAGACTCTGGAAGTAACTCTACCTTTATCAGCCTCAAGTTTGCCCTGACCACTTCTTGCACTATTCTAAAAGACACTAGTAGAGCTGTCACGGTTGCTGGGGGAGGAACATTGTGGTCAGGTTCATATATACCCACAACCACATTCACTGCTGGCAATACCAAATTCCAATAGCAATTCAGAGTGCTAGACCTCCCTGGACATGACATGGTGCTAGGCAGTGACTGGATGTCCAAGCACAACCCTGTTGCTTTTCACTATAACCCCAGACAGATCACAGTGATGCAGAACAAGGACACTCCTATTACAATTAAAGCCTATGACACTTTATCTGAAGCTACTCCTATTGAGGCTGCAGAAGTGAACAAACTTCTTTCCTCAGGAGCTCTAGGTTATGTACTACAACTCATCAGAGACACTACCATGACTAAACCAGAGAAACACATAGTTCCTCAGCCTGTGGAAGAAGTTCTGCAGAAATTCCCTGAAGTATTCCAAGAACCAAAGGGTTTGCCCCCTAAAAGATCACATGATCACAAAATACCACTGAAAGAAAAAGCAATCCCTCCTAACTCCAGGCCCTACAGAGTACCTCACATGCAGAAAAATGAATTGGAAAGGCAAATTGATGCAATGCTCAGGGATAAAATCATCAGGGCTAGTGAGAGTCCCTACTCCTCTCCAGCAATTCTAGTCATGAAAAAGGATGGTACTTAGAGGATGTGCATAGACTACAAAAAGTTGAATGAAGCAACAATAAAGAACAAGTTCCCAATTCCAGTAATTGAAGATCTGCTAGATGAGTTACATGGAGCAACTTACTTCACCAAGTTGGACCTCAGGTCTGGGTATCATCAAGTGAGAATGGATGAAAATGATATACCCAAAACTGCATTTAGAACCTATTTTGGGCACTATGAGTTCTTAGTTATGCCTTTTGGACTTGCAAATGCAGCTGGAACATTTCAAGCCCTCATGAACAGCATCTTTGGCCCATATTTAAGGAAGTTTGTGCTGGTTTTCTTTGATGATATCCTCATCTTTAGTAAATCCTTGTCAGAACACTTGGAACACCTGCAAATAGTGTTATAGTTACTGAAAGAACACCAACTGTACGCCAAACTCTCTAAGTGTGTTTTTGCAGTAACACAAGTGGATTACTTGGGCCATGTTATAAATGCAGAAGGAGTTTCTACTGACCCCTCTAAAGTGGCAGCAGTAGCTGAATGGCCAACCCCCCCCCACTCCTAAACAACTCAGAGGATTCTTGGGCCTCTGTGGCTACTATAGAAGATTTGTCAGAAATTTTGGCACTATTACAAGACCTCTGCATGACCTGCTCAAGAAAGACAGTTTCTCCTGGACAGATAAACAAACCAGTGCTTTTCAACAACTGAAACAAGCTATGACAAATGCACCAGTGCTGGCCCTACCAAACTTCACTGAGCCCTTTGTACTAGAAACAGACGCTTCAGGTACTGGGATAGGAGCAGTCATGATGCAGCAAGGAAAGCCCATAGCATACTACAGCTCCACCCTCTGTCCAAAGAATGCTGCCCTGTCCACTTATGAAAAGGAAGCCCTAGCAATTCTAGCTGCATTAAAAAAGTGGAGACATTATTTCTTGGGCAATAATCTCATCATAAAAACAGACCACCAGAGTCTACAGTTTATGATAGACCAAAAGATCAACACTAGCATACAACACAAGCTGATGTTGAAGCTCCTAGAGTTTAACTTTACTCTGCAGTACAAAAAGGGCAAGGAAAACACAGTGGCTGATGCCCTTTCAAGAAAAAACTCAATCATGGCTATATCACTGGTCACTCCTCAATGCATTTCTGCAGTAGAGGAGTCCTATGCCAATGACAGCACATGCCAGTCTCTTCTGGAAAAGTTACTACTGTCCCCTGATCAGTCAGTCAACCAGAACAGATTACACTCTGGAATTATCAGACACAAAGGAAGAATATATGTGGGCAAGGATTTAGCTCTGAGGAAGAAACTACTCTCTGCCCTACATGCTTCTGCTTTGGGAGGCCACTCAGGCAGGAAAGCTACCTATCACAGGATCAAGCAGATCTTCTACTGGCCAGGTCTCAAGCAAGAGGTGGACAACTTTGTAACTGAATGTCCTGTCTGTCAGAAAAACAAAGGAGAGAACTGCCCTTATCCAGGATATTTGGACCCTCTCCAACTGCCTGATATGGTCTGGACACACATCAGTATGGATTTTATTGAGGGTCTACCTAAATCACAGGGAAAGGATGTAATCTTTGTGGTGGTTGACAGATTATCCAAGTTTGCTCACTTCATCCCTCTCTCTCATCTATACACTGTCCACACAGTTGCCACTGCATTCATAGATAATGTACTGAAACTACATGGCCCTCCAGTCGCCATTGTCTCTGACAGGGATAGAATTTTCACTAGTCAGCTCTGGCAAGAAATTTTCAAAGGTATGGGCACTGAACTGCGATACAGTTCTGCATACCACCCGCAGTCCGATGGCCAAACGGAGCGTGTGAACCAATGCATTGAGAACTATCTTCGCTGCCTGACATCTACTCAACCCAAGAAGTGGGCACTTCACCTGTCCATGGCCGAGTACTGGTATAACACATCATACCATTCCTCCCTCCAGAAAACACCATTTGAAGCAGCTTATGGATACCCACCTCCCCACATTTGCGAGAACATTTTGCCTGACAACCTGTCAACAGAAGCTCAGCAGTTTTACTCTGACAGAGATGCACTACTCCAGCACCTGAAAACCAATTTAATAGCTGCACAGGCCCGCATGAAGAAATATGCAGATCGCAAACGAACTGAGCGAGTACTCGAAGTTGGGGATATGGTATATCTTAAGATGCAACCCTACCGTTTGAATGCCTTTGGCACACGCTCTCACATCAAACTACAGAGCAAGTACTATGGGCCTTTCCGGGTCATAGCCAAAGTTGGGCGCGTCGCTTACAAGCTCCTCCTACCTGACAACACGAGCATCCACCCAGTATTCCACGTCAGCCAGTTGAAAAAACATGTTGGACACTGGGCCGTTCCCTGTGCTGATCTTCCTCTGGTTCGAGCAGATGGACTGATACTTACTGAACCTATTCTGGTATTGGAGACTCGCCAGGTGCCACGCAACAATCTGCCGGTGGTTCAATGGCTAGTCCAATGGGCAAACCTACCACCTGATGAAGCATCATGGGAAGACGCCTCATTCTTGAAGAAGACCTTCCCTGCATTCTTCAAAGCAACCATTGATCGTTGGTTCAACAGATCACCTTCTTGAGGACAAGTTCGTTTTCGCCCGGGGGCATTGTCAGGCCTGCTTCTTTAGTTAACAAGTGTCGCTCTTCTTCAGTTAACGAATGGCCAAGATCTATGCTGTGCTGCTGATCGGACGGCTCTCATTGCTCGCCGTCTCACTGTACCGTTTCAGCCGTTTCCTGTAGCATTTCGTTTATGGCACTGTTGCCGTCACCGCGTGCCAGCTGAGCTATAAAGCTTGCACCCCTCGTCTTGTAAGGCATCGAATTATGCTGAGAATATCTCTATGATACAATCATACATCTTATATCAATACAAACCATAGTTCTTGCTCCTACTTTCCCCTTTCCTCTCGTGCGAAATCTGAGATTACTTTGTTCGATCCGCCCCAAATCCCGTGCGGGGTGTGACAAACCTGCTCCAGCAGCTTGCATGAACGAATACTCTACTACCACCAACTGCGGCGCACGGCTGGATTTACCTTGCTAAATTTTATCCCAACTCAAATTGTAAATCTTCGAGCATATCATAACTCCTTAAAAGCATGATGCAAATTTAAAGATGTAAAACAGGAGATGTAAAAATTTACATCTTTAAAAGTGCTTTTGCATTTAAAAAAAGGCAACTCCAACGGAACATGTATATTGAAGATGTAAAACAGCAACTCCAATAGATGATGCAAATGAAGATGTAAATTGTACTTCAACTAGTACTCAGGCGGCGGCGGGGTGGCGATAGTGGGCGAGGTGGCGGTGCGGGGCTGCGGGCGGCGTTGTGGGAGGGGCGGCGGTGCCGGGCTACGGCCGGATCGAGCGGCAACGGGAGTGTGGGGCCGTGGCGCAGCGGTGGTGGAATTGAGCGGCGGCGGTGCAGGGATGCGGCCGGTGATGCGGGTGGGGCGGCGGAGGAAAAACATCCAATTCGTGGTGTGCGGCGACGGCTGAGGGTTGAAACCGGCGGCGGGGGTGCCGGAGGGGTCGGGCGGGCGGCTACGGTGGCAGCAGCCAATTTGGGCGAATTCGGCCGGCAAGGGAGTTGGGCGAGCGGCGGGCGGTCGCGCGGAAGTGAAGTGAACGGTAGTTGGTGTGGTGACGGGCGGTTGCGTTTTTACATCTACATATGATGGAGATGCAAATTTGCAATTCTAAGTGTTGTCTTTTACATCTTGGAAACGGAGATGTAATTTTTTTTACATCTACATCATCTGTTGGAGAAGGGTTTTTGGGACTCGGAGATGCAAAAATTAGTTATTTTTGCATCTACATCTACATCCTCTATGGAAGATGTGTTGGAAATCGTTGTATGGAAAACAAAAAAAATTCTGTGCACACGCAATGGCCTATTCATCGAGATGCATAGCAACGAGGGGGAGAGTGTGTCTACATACCCTCATAGACCGTAAGCGGAAGCGTTTCACAACGCGGTTGATGTAGTCGAACTTTTTTCGCGCTCCAACCGATCTAGTACCGAACGCAGGGCACCTCCGCGTTCTGCACACATTCAGCTTAGTGACATCCTCCGCCTTTTTGATTCAGCAGGACGACGAGGTAGTAGATGAGTTCCGGCAGCACGACGGTGATGGTGAAGTGATCTCCGCATGGCTTCTCCTAAGCACTACGAAAATACGACCGAGGGAGTAAATGGTGGACGGGGGCACCGCACACGGCTAAGACAATGTTGGGGCGCCCTCTACCCATGTATATATAGGTGGGAGGGGAGGAGGCAGCCCCTAGGGCGCCCCAAGAGACCTGGCAGCAGCCCTAGGGCTGCTCCTTGCCCTGACCCTCCCCCTTTCCTTGTAAAAAGAAGTGGGAAGGAAAGAGGAGGGAAGAGGGAAGGAAGGGGGAGTCCTACTCCACACTTTCCTTTCCTTCTCCTCCTCAAAGGGACGACCTGTATAGGGGCGCACCAGCCCCTTGTGGGCTGGTGTGTTCCCTCTCTTGGCCCATAAGGCCCATATCTTTGTCAAGGCTGCCCGAAACTCCTTTCCGGTGACCCGATAAGTACCCAGTATCCTTTGAAACACTTCCGGTGTCTGAATACCATCGTCCTATATATCAATCTTTACCTCTTGGCCACTTTGAGACTCCTCGTCATGTCCGCGATCTCATCGGGAACTCCGAACAACAGTCGGTCACCAAATCACATAACTCATATAATACTATATCGACAACGAACGTTAAGCGTGCGGACCCTATGGGTTCGTGAACTATGTAGACATGAGCGAGACACCTCTCCAGTCAATAACCAATAGCGGAACCTAGATGCCCATATTAGCTCCTACATATTCTACGAAGATCTTTATTGGTCGAACCGTTATGACAACATACGTAATTCCTTTTGTCTATAGGTATGTTACTTGCCCGAGATTCGACCGTCGGTATCTTCATACCTAGTTCAATCTCGTTACCGACAAGTCTCTTTTATCATTCTGTAATACATCACCTCGTGACCAGCTCCTTAGTTGTTTGCTTGTAGGCTTATGATGTGTATTACCGAGAGGGCCCAGAGATACATCTTCGATACTCGGAGTGACAAATCCTAATCTCGATCTATGACAACTCAACAAACACCTTCGGAGATACCTGTAGAGTATCTTTATAATCAACCAGTTACGTTGTGACGTTTGATAGCACGCAAGGCATTCCTCCGGCACCCGGGAGTTGCATAATCTCATAGTCGAAGGAATATGTATTTGACATGAAGAAATCAATAGCTAACGGATGGGTCTTGTCCATCACATCATTCTCCTAATGATGTGATCCCGTTATCAAATGACAACTCATGTCAATGGTTAGGAAACCTTAACCATCTTTTATCAATGACCTAGTCTAGTAGAGGCTCACTAGGGGCTCGGTGTTTGTTTATGTATTCACACATGTATTAAGGTTTCCAATCAATACAATTCTAGCATGAATAATAAACCTTTATCATGAAGAAGGAAATATAAAATAACAACTTTATTATTGCCTCTAGGGCATATTTCCTTCAGTCTCCCACTTGCACTAGAATCAATAATCGAGTTCACATCGCCATGTGATTAACACCCAAAGTGTACCAAGGTGTGATCATGTTTTACTTGTGTGAGAGGTTTAGTCAACGGGTCTACCATATTCAGATCCGTATGTATTTGGCAAATCAATGTCTACAATGCTCTGCACGGAGCTACTCTAGTTAATTGCTCCCACTTTCAATATGTATCCAGATTGAGACTCAGAGTCATCCGGATCAGCTCAAAGCTTGCATCGACGCAACCCTTTACGACGAACTCTTTGTCACCTCCATAACCAAGAAACATTTCCTTGGTCCTTGAGGGAGTCCTGGATTAGGGGGTGTCTGGATAGCCGTACTATAACCTTTGGCCGGACTCTTGGACTATGAAGATACAAGATTGAAGACTTCGTCCCGTGTCCGGATGGGACTTTCCTTGGCATGGAAGGCAAGCTTGGCGATACGGATATGTAGATCTCCTTCCGTTGTAACTGACTCTGTGTAACCCTAACCCTCTCCGGTGTCTATATAAACCGGAGGGTTTTAGTCCATAGGATGAACAACAATCATACCATAGGCTAGCTTCTAGGGTTTAGCCTCTTTGATCTCGTGGTAGATCTACTCTTGTACTACCCATCTCATCAATATTAATCAAGAAGGAGTAGGGTTTTACCTCCATCGAGAGGGCCCGAACCTGGGTAAAAACATCGTGCCCTTGTCTCCTGTTACCATCCGCCTAGACGCACAGTTCGGGACCCCCTACCCGAGATCCGCCGGTTTTGACACCGACATTGGTGCTTTCATTGAGAGTTCCTCTGTGTCGTCACTTTTAGGCCCGATGGCTCCTCCGATCATCAACGGCGATGCGGTCCAGGGTGAGACTTTTCTCCCAGGACAGATCTTCATATTCGGCGGATTTGCACTGCGGGCCAATTCGCTTGGCCATCTAGAGCAGATCAAAAGCTACGCCCCTGGCCATCAGGTCAGATTTAGAAGTTTGAACTACACGGCCGATATCCGCGGGGACTTGATCTTTGACAGATTCAAGCCACAGACGGGCATGCCGCACTGTCACGAAGGGCATGATCTAGCTCTGCCGCCGAACACTGCCCTGGAGGCCGCTCCCGTGTCCGCTCCGACCCTTAGCTCAGAGCCGACTGCACCAATCGAGGACGAGTGGCTGGACACCACCTCGGGGGCTGCAATCTCTACGACGATCGATCCGAACACCAGCCTTGTCCTTTGCGAAGCTCGTGACTCCAAGGTGCCAGACTCCTCTTCGGACTCTGAACCCTCCGTGCCCCTGCCAATCGAACCCAATTGGGCGCCGATCATGGAATTCACCGCTGCGGACATCTTTCAGCACTCGCCCTTCGGCGATATTTTGAATTCACTAAGGTCTCTCTCTTTGTCAGGAGAGTCCTGGCTGGATTATGGCCAACAGGATTGGGATGCGGACGACGAAGAAATTCGATGCCCACCCACCACCCACTTCATAGCCACTGTCGATGATTTAACCGACATGCTAGACTTCGACTCTGAAGACATCGACGATATGGACGACGATGTAGGAGACGAACAGGAACCAGCGCCTATAAGGCACTGGAAAGCCACCTCGTCATATGACATATATATGGTGGATACACCCAAAGAAGGCAATGGCAACAGAACAACGGGGGATGACCCCTCCAAGAAGCAACCCAAGCGTCGGCGTCAGCGGCGCCGCTCTAAGTCCCGCTAAAGCAAAAACGGTGAAACCGGCACCGGAGACAATAACACCCCGGACAGTGCCGAAGACAACTCCCTCCAGCAAGACTCAGCGCAGGAGGATGGAGAAGCCATCCCTTCGGAGAGGGCGGTAGACAGAGAGGAAGAGGATGATAATTACATGCCTCCCTCCGAAGACGAGGCAAGCCTCGGCGACGATGAATTTGTCGTGCCTGAGGATCCCGTCGAACAAGAGTGCTTTAAGCGCAGGCTTATGGCCACGGCGAGCAGCCTTAAGAAAAAACAGCGACAGCTTAGAGCTGATCAAGATTTGCTAGCCGACAGATGGACTGAAGTCCTTGCGGCCGAAGAGTATGAACTTGAACGCCCCTCCAAGAGCTACCCAAAGCGCAGGTTGCTACCCCGATTAGAGGAGGAAGCACCTAAACCTACATCACCAGCGCATGACGCGGCCGATCGGCCACCTCGTGGCCGCGACAGAGAGGCCTCACGGCCCTCCGCTCAAGCCGCACCCCGACGTCGCTCAAAAAACACCAAGGCACGGGGAAACGCGCTAGACCTGCGCGATATGTTGGAGGACAAGGCAAGGCAAACAAGATCGATCTATGGATCGCGTGGGCGCCCCACGACTCGAGACAATAACCGTCACGCCGGATACAGCAAATCCGGCCGGGCCAAACACAGTAGACAAAGCTCATTCGAGCTACGTCGCGATATAGCCCAGTACAGAGGCGCCGAACACCCACTATGCTTCACAGATGAAGTAATGGATCATCAAATCCCAGAGGGTTTCAAACCCGTAAACATCGAATCATACGATGGCACAACAGACCCTGCGGTATGGATCGAGGATTATCTCCTTCATATCCACATGGCCCGTGGTGATGATCTACACGCCATCAAATACCTCCCACTGAAGCTTAAAGGACCAGCTCGACATTGGCTCAACATCTTGCCAGCAGAATCAATTGGTTGTTGGGAGGACCTGGAAGCCGCATTCCTCGACAATTTCCAGGGCACCTATGTGCGACCACCAGACGCTGATGACCTAAGCCACATAATTCAGCAGCCAGAGGAATTGGCCAGACAATTCTGGACACGGTTCCTAACCAAGAAAAATCAAATCGTCGACTGTCCGGACGCAGTGGCCCTAGCAGCCTTCAAACACAACATCCGTGACGAGTGGCTTGCCTGGCACCTAGGACAGGAAAAGCAGAAATCCATGGTAGCCCTCACGACACTCATGACCCGCTTTTGCGCAGGAGAAGACAGCTGGCTAGCTCGTAGTAACAACATGACCAAGAGCCCTGGTAATTCGGATACCAAGGACAGCAATGGCAGGCCGCGTCGCAACAAGCACAAGCGCCGCATTAATGGCGACAGTGCTGAGGATACGACAGTTAATGTCGGATTCAGAGGCTCTAAACCCGGTCAGCGGAAAAAGCCATTCAAGAGAAATACTCCGAGCCCATCCAGTTTGGACCGAATACTCGTTCGCTCGTGCCAGATACATGGCACCCCCGAAAAGCCAGCCAATCACACTGTCGGTGTCAAAACCGGCGGATCTCGGGTAGGGGGTCCCGAACTGTGCGTCTAGGCGGATGGTAACAGGAAACAAGGGACACAAAGTTGTACCCAGGTTCGGGCCCTCTCTATGGAGGTAAAACCCTACGTCCTGCTTGATTAATATTGATGATATGGGTAGTACAAGAGTAGATCTACCACGAGATCAAGGAGGCTAAACCCTAGAAGCTAGCCTATGGTATGATTGTTGTATATTCTGTCGTCCTACGGACTAAAACCCTCCAGTTTATATAGACACCGGAGAGTGTTAGGGTTACACAAAGTTGGTTACAATGGTAGGAGATCTAAATATCCGCATCGCCAACCTTGCCTTCCACGCCAAGGAAAGTCCCATCCGGACACGGGACGAAGTCTTCAATCTTGTATCTTCATAGTCCAGAGTCCGGCTGGTGGTATAGTCTGGCTATCCGGACACCCCCTAATCCATGACTCCCTCAGTAGCCCCTGAACCAGGCTTCAATGACGACGAGTCCGGCGCGCAGATTGTCTTCGACATTGCAAGGCGGGTTCCTCCACCAAGTACTTCATAAATGATTGTTAACACTAAGGATAGTGTCCGGCTCTGCAAAATAAGTTTCCACATATTTCCATAGAGAGAATAATATTTACACAAATCTAATCTGCTGACGTATTCCGCAACGTGACATCATACTACGACCAAGCCTTTATCCGAATCGTTTCCATTTCCCCACCTCAGCGCATCTTGCGAGGCGGTTTCCTTGGCACGTCTTGTCGAAGCAGAGATCGTGTCCCCTTTATCTATGGGATTCTCATCAATACGGACGTGGGTAACCCAATCGTGCCCATTAGCACGTTTTCTCGATTAAAGTCGAGTCCCAAACGGTTACGGGGAGGGCCCTTGGTATTCAACCTCTTATAAAGAGACCAAGGCCTTACCCCTTTCTTTCAATCTCAAACGAGTTTGCCCGTCGCCTCGAGTTCCAACACCCTAGGCTCTAGAGTTCAGGCGCTTCGGACCTCCGACAATGTCCGGTTCCGACCATCAAGGTCGATGGATGCCCTCCTCCGCCACGGAGGAGGACGTGCTAAAGTTGAGAGAGGCCAAGTTCTTGACCGACGAAATTTCGCATAGGCTGCCTGCTCAAGGGCAGGCTATTCCCAGTCCCCAGCCTGGTGAGAGCGTGGTGTTCGTGTCTCACTTCCTTCGGGGGTTAGGCTTCCCCATGGACCCCTTTGTGAGGGGGTTGATGTTCTATTATGGGTTGGAATTTCACGACTTGGCTCCGGAGTCCATCCTCCATGTTTCCTCATTCATCGTCGTGTGCGAAGCATTCCTCCGCGTACTCCTCACTTCGGATTATGGCTCAAGACCTTTAAGGTAGAGCCAAAGATGATTCAGGGACGACACGCAGAGTGCGGAGGTGCTGTTATAAGCAAGAAGGCTGATGCTCCATGGCTCGAGGGCCCTTTTCAAGAGGAGCTCGGCTTGTGGCAACGAGAGTGGTTCTACATCACCGCTCCCAGGGGCACCAAGTGGGTGGCGCCACCTGCCTTTCACTCGGGTCCCCCAAAGCAGCTAGGGTCATGGGTCAATAAAGGCCTAGATTGGGGGCCACCCCAGGACGTGTCTTTGTTGCGGGGCCGCATCAGGGATCTCTTAGAAAGAGGTCTCAGCTTGGTCAAAGTGACGCAAGTCATGCTGATCCGCCAAACACTGCCCGGCAAACGTCGCTCCCTTCGTTTGTGGGAGTTTAATCCGAAGGGACCACGAGCTCTCCAGCACTTTATGGGCGCGACGCCCGCGGAGATGTATAATTTGTTCTTCGGATCATAAGCAATGTGTCCGGATTCGACCGAGGACGCAGGTCTGAGCTGCAATCGCCTGGATACTCAAGTAAGTAGCCTTGTGCCCGGACTCATTATCCGTATATTTGTCATAAACTTGCCCCTAAAAGAGCTGTCCTTTTGAAAAGGAGTGGATAGCGAAAGCAAAGCTGATCAGGTGTCTGGCTCCCCTCCCCGAGACCAGGTCAGATCCCGTGCTAGTCGGGATGCTGAAGATTGTGCCTTTGGGGGAAAGTGAGGGAGGGGACAAGGAAACTACGGCCTCCTTGAAGGAGGCTGTTCGGAAGGGAGGAACCGAAAATTCCTCTCCTCAGGGGAAGAAGAGGACTGCCTCTGAAAACCCGGAGACTATGGCCTCAAAGCGGGGGGGAAAATCCTTGTCGGAGGGTCCTACGCCGGGGGATACCTCGGCGGAACTATGCCCTCAAGGGGGCCAGCCCTCCAGCGAGCCGTAAGTAGAGAAAGATTATATTTTTGAGAGAGAAATCCTTTCTTTATATCTGAGAAGATTAACCGAAATTTTACCTTGTAGCTCGGACCTCAGCCCTTCTCAGCAGAGCTCGTCTTCGAGGGACCTTCTTCCAGAGATGATGGAAAGCGGGACGCCTCCCCCTGCCGTACCACCTAGCGAGGCGGGCGACCCTGAGGTGTCGTCGCGGAGGGCTTCTCCAAATCCGGCAGGGGCGGAAGGTAGCTATATGGCCCCCCAAGGTTCTCCGCATCCGGCCTTCGAAGGAGGCCATAGGACGAATCCGGCACCGTCCAGTGCTCGGTGGGAGGAGCTGAAGAATCTGCTAGGGCGAGCTTCTATCTCAAGGGAGCACCGTGCGTTGATGGGCATGGTGATTGAAAGGATTTCGTTCGCGGAAAGCGGTTTGCACGAGGCTGTCAGAAGTTTACCGACAGGTTTTGAGGTACGTGTAATAATGTACATTTTCTGACAGTTGCGCATAAATAAGATGCGCCCTGTGTAGATAGTAGCCCCTGAGACTCTATGCATTGTCAAAAAGTGACGGCGCGCAGAGGATCATAATCCCAGGTCTAAAATGTTGCCATTAAATGTAGGTGGCGAAGTGTCCGGAATCTAGCCGGACTGATGATTTTGCCGAGCTAAAGCGGCAACTTGACGTGGCAGATGCCGACATCGCGCTCGTCAACAAGCGGCTTGATGAGGCTCAAGGTATGTAATTCCTCGGGCGGCACCTGGTAAGAGGAGCTCTATGCCAGTATCTTACAATGTGTGTGCTTGATGCAGATGGTGCGGCCGCCGTGGAGAGTCTTCGGGCGGAACTTGCCCGAGCTAAGGAACAAGCCAGAAAAAGTGATGCGGCTGCCGAGAGGGCCCTTGAAGAGCTGAGAGCCGAACAGGCTGCTCACTGCCGAAGCAAGAAAGAGATGACTGAGATGGCCGTGAAGCTAAAGAGTGTTGCTGACCATTGCAAGCTTCTGGAAAAAGAAGATCGGGCGGAACCGACGTACTTGAAGAAGGCCGTTGCCGATGCCAAGGATGCTCGCTCTGCGATGAGAGCTACGAGGGAGGAGCTTCGTGAAGCCGGAGAGATCGCGGCTGGAAAGCCCTTTTGCTGCGGAGGAAGTTTTGTGATCCTAAGCATGCTCCGTTGGACCGACTGTGGAGTACGACGGACACCTATCTGGATTTGGCGGCAAGTGCTGCTGATGCGACTGAACACTTTCGAGATCAAGGGGATCGCGAAGTGGAGAAACTCTTTTGGTCGCAGTTCCACAATCCCGAGCATCCACTGTCAGTGGCCGGTCGTCTGGCCGAATGGGCCGAGTTGAATAGGTTGTCCGGACTCGCCATGAAGTGCGTCATGAGTCATTTGTGGCCGGGGAGATCAGAGCCGAAGAGTTATTTTAGCTTGGTGCAACAATTCCTTGGTGTGGTGCCATGTATCGGTGCAATGAGGAGGTCAACATGCATAGAGGGTGCACGGATGGCTCTTGCCCGTGTCAAGACATACTGGGCAGTGATGGAGACCACCGTTGTTGCATCCCGAGATTCGGACAAAAGCCGAGTACCCTCCGAGCACTATTTTCAGGAAGTTCTTGAAGGCGCTCGTGTAATAGAGACGCAGTGCTCGAAGGATGCTATGTTCTAATAGCATATTTAATTGTAATGCAATATTTTGATAAATTGTAGTAGCCTTTTATACTTGTGCCTTCAAGTATTTGAAACACCTCCTGTGCGGCCGTTTTAATATATATAAAATCTGAAAGATGGCAGTCGTTGGCTTCAGCCCCCATGCACATAGTGCGGGGGTGCTCGCAGAAGGCGCATTTTCACACTTAATCCAACGTCTTGGTCCTACAAAGGAGGTGATAGCGCAGCGGGCTAGGCAACCGGACTATAATGCTTTAACACTTTCACTTAGCCATAGGAGCTTGATAGTGAGGCTACTTAAATAGCCCCTGGTGGCGCCTGCGCTCGCCCGAAGTTGGGGCGCATATGTGCCTGGCCGGGAAACGGCCCTTCGTTAATGCGGAGGAATCCTATAGATTCCGGTGAGTCATCGAGTGGTTGACAAGTCTCATGCTATATCATGACAGTTAGTTTTCGGCTTTCTCTACTGAGGTGCTCGCCTGGCCGAACCGGGGCACAATCGCAGTAGTTCTCCTGGTGCCGCCTTAGCCGATAGTGCGGAACGTAAGGCAGCCAAACACAGGAGCCGGGCAACCCAACATTTGACCAAAGACATGATTTGGAGCTGATGCATATAAGGCCAAACTCGCGACGCCGAACACTCCCTAAGGTATTCGGTCTTTATAAGTGCGGGCGGGACAACACCCTTGGTTATAAGCCCCTAGTGTCCAGCTACGCGCAAAATTCCTGACGTGGCCACATGCCAAGACGTCAGTCCCCTCCTTGATTATAACGAAAAACCGGAGGGTGTGTATCAACAAGAGACAGTAAAAAAGGTTTACGCAGGGTCTTAATCTGAAAAGAATCCTTGGAACGGGTCCCTGCTGCACGTCTGCGCCTGTGTCTCCGTTGTGCCGTATCCTGGACGGGCGCAGCACGATGTTCATTTGTAAAAGAGAGGAACTTAGTTGAAAAACAAAAAGGGTCGTGCTGAACAAAAGTTATACTAAATAATCAAAGTATAGATTGAAATGTGTAAAATTGAGCTTGATTGTCTCATATTGTATATGCGCAGAGCCCCTAACGCAGGGGTATACGGTTTATTAAGCCTTTATTAATGGTATGGTTACGCCGGACTCGTCCAGCCGTGTCCGTGGTCTTAACGACCTGTTTGGATGTTTTTGGCTGATGGAGCCGTATCATTGTGGGGCTGTTAAGGCAGCCACACGATCCTCCGCAGGGGGCGCACTCAATGTTTTCCCTTTAAAGAGATGATGCCTCGTGGACCGGGCATTCTGAGCATAAGAGATGCGTAATGCGGTATTGCGTTAAAGCGGGCGAAAGCTTTGCGTCCCAAAAGTGCTTGATAGCGACTTGAGAATGGGACGATGTGGAAAGTTAGCTTTTCGCGGCGGGAGTTATCGGGGAAGCCGAATATGACTTCAAGCCGGAGAAAGCCCATGCAATGGGTATCCGGACCTGGCGCTACCACTTGAAAGGAGGTTTTGCTGTGGCGAATTCTTGTTGGGTCTATCCCCATGTGGCGGATTGTGTCCTGATATATCAGGTTTAGACCGTTGCCGCCGTCCATCAGGACATTTGTAAACTGGAGTCCGCCAATTATTGGATTGAGTACCAAGGCAGTCCAGCCTGCGGTCCTGATACTTCTAGAGTAATCCCGATGATCGAAGACGATCGGTTTTGTCAGCCAGTGGCGGGACTTCTTTGGGATAGGCCGTATGGCGCGTATCTTTATGGGCGCCGCACGCTTTGTTATGTGAAGTAAGTTTAGTGTTTTTACTTGTGGAAAATTCTTTTGTTTCCTGGTGCTCTGCTTGTGGGGTTTGTCATCATCTTCGCTTGGTGTGTCGAGCCCCTTATGTTTGGCATTGAGTTTGCCGGATTGTTTGAAGACCCAACAATCTCTGTGGGTATGGTTAGCAGGCTTCCCGGGAGTACTATGTATTTGACATATCCTGTCCAAGATTTTGTTTAGGTTGGATAGCTCGTCCCTGTTCTCCTAGAGGGGCGGCTTTTTCTGATTCTGTTGTGAGCTTTTGAATCCGGCGTTTACTACCGTGCTCTTCGGACTGTTTTCCTTAGTCCGGCGACGATCCTTGTTGCGTCGCGGTTTTCCGTTTCCATCCCTAGTTTCGGATGTACTTGGGTCGCTGGTGCTACATCTTGCCAACCAGCTGTCCTCTCCTGCGCAAAAGCGTGTCATGAGGCTTGTTAATGTGGCCATTGCTCTTGGCTTTTCTTGGCCGAGGTGTCTGGCTAGCCATTCATCTCGAACGTTATGCCTAAAAGCTGCTAGTGCTTCGGCGTCCGGACAGTCGACTATGTGATTCTTTTTAGTAAGAAATCTGTTCCAGAATTGCCGAGCTGACTCTCCGGGCTATTGAGTTATGTGACTGAGATCGTCTGCATCGGGAGGGCGGACATAAGACCCTTGAAAATTTGCTCGGAAAGCGTCCTCGAGCTCTTCCCAACTTCCAATTGTGTTTTCAGGAAGGCTTTTAAGCCAATGCCGGGCTGGCCCTTTAAGCTTGAGGGGTAAGTATTTTATGGCGTGAAGGTCATCTCCTCTGGCCATATGTATGTGGAGGATGTAATCCTCGATCCAGACTCTAGGTGTCTGTTGTTCCCTCGTACGCCTCTATGTTTACGGGTTTAAATCCTGCTGGAAATTCATAATCCAGGACCTCATTGGTGAAACATAGGGGGTGTGCGGCACCCCTGTATTTGGGTGTGCCGTGGCGTTCAGATACTGGTTTTGTTGCATTGCTTTCGAGAGCTTGCTTTCTTGGTCCATAAATAGACCTAGCTGGGCCATCTTTTTTATGCGAGTCCTTGAGTGGGTCGCATGCCGGCTTGAGTGCGGCGCCGCTTGCCGTTTTATGCTGGCCATGGGGTCGTCTATCCGACCGGGTGGCTTTCTTACTTTTTGCATGCGAGGGCTCTAAGGCCTCTTCGTCGAATTCAGGCAGTAGCTTTCGCTTCGGGTAGCTTTTAGTGCGGCGACTATCGCCGTATTTGTCTGCAGTATTGATTACTTTGCTCCATCTTCTTCTGAGTGCATCTTCCGCAGTTTTTAGCTTCCACTTCTGTTTTTTCAGGCTACGCGCGGTTGCAACGAGCCTTTTGTGGAGGTTCTTCTGCTCCTGGCCCTATCCGGCGTAAGGGTGTCCGGAATGCCATTTTCGCCGGGGACGGGTTGTTTGGTTTCTTTATCCGAGTTGCCCTGTTCGGGCGGTTGCTCTAAGGCATGCTCGTCATCTGCCGGCTCGCCCTACTCTATGGCTGGGTCTGTGTCGAGGCGGGGCTTGGGGCGGCGTTTATGCCGCCGCTTTGATTACTTTTTGAGAGATTGATCCCTCGTTGCATTCCCGTGTTCCTCGTTGTCGCTTCCTTTAGGTGTATCCACCATGTACACATCATGAGATGAGGTGGTTGTCCAATGCCCTATAGGCGTTGGTTCATATGCGTCTCCTGCATCGTCGTCCGTACCGTCGATGTCTTCGGAGTCGAAATTGAGCACGTCGTTTAAATTATCGACGGTGGCTATTAGATGGGTGGTGGGTGGGCTTTGAATTTCTTCGTCGTCCGTATCCCAACCTTGCTGACCGTAGTCCGGCCAGGGCTCTCCTGATAAAGAGAGAGACTTTAGTGACTTCAGGATGTCGCCGAAGGGCGAGTACTGGAAGATGTCCGCAGTGGTGAACTCCATGATCGGCGCCCAATCGGATTCGATCGGCAGGCGCGCGGAGGGCTTGGAATCCGGAGAGGAATCCGGCCCCTCAGAGTCACGGGCCTTGCAGAGTATGGGGCTGGTGTTCGACTCAATCGCCTTTGAGATCGCAGCCCCCGAGGCGGCGTCCAACCGCTCATCCTCGATCGGCGCAGCCGGCTCCGAATTAAGGGTCGGAACCGAAGCGTGTGCGGCCTCCAGGGCACTGTTCGGCGGTAGAGCTAGATCATGCCCATCGTGACAGTGCGGCGCGCTCGGCTGTGGCTCGAATTCGTCGAAGATCAAGTCCCCGCGGATGTCAGCCATGTAGTTTAAACTTCCAAATCTGACCTGATGGCCAGGGGCGTAGCTTTCGATCTGCTCCAGATGGCCAAGCGAATTGGCCCGCAGTACGAAGCCACCGAAGACGAAGATCTGTCCGGGGAGAAAAGTCTCACCTTGGACTGCATCATCGTTGATGATCGAAGGAGCCATCGGGCCTAAAAGCGACGACACAAAG
Source organism: Aegilops umbellulata (assembly GCA_032464435.1). Taxonomy (NCBI): domain Eukaryota; kingdom Viridiplantae; phylum Streptophyta; class Magnoliopsida; order Poales; family Poaceae; genus Aegilops; species Aegilops umbellulata. The sequence continues at coordinate 64,170,925 of CP136060.1, read as the reverse complement.
GAACTCTCAATGAAAGCACCAATGTCGGTGTCAAAACCGGCGGATCTCGGGTAGGGGGTCCCGAACTGTGCGTCTAGGCGGATGGTAACAGGAGACAAGGGACACGAAGTTTTACCTAGGTTAGGGCCCTCTCGATGGAGGTAAAACCCTACGTCCTGCTTGATTAATATTGATGATATGGGTAGTACAAGAGTAGATCTACCACGAGATCAAGGAGGCTAAACCCTAGAAGCTAGCCTATGGTATGATTGTTGTATATTCTGTCGTCCTACGGACTAAAACCCTCCGGTTTATATAGACACGGAGAGGGCTAGGGTTACACAAAGTCGGTTACAATGGTAGGAGATCTAAATATCCGCATTGCCAAGCTTGCCTTCCACGCCAAGGAAAGTCCCATCCGGACACGGGACGAAGTCTTCAATCTTGTATCTTCATAGTCCAGGAGTCCGGCTGATGGTATAGTCCAGCTATCTGGACACCCCCTAATCCAGGACTCCCTCACACACCAACATGGAATGTTGGGTGTTCAAGCAGGCAGGCAAGTTACATGCCAAAAACAGAGACAAGGGGCTACATAGCGATGACGAGGAGGAGCCCCGTCCGCCGAACAATAGTGGACAGAAGGGTTTCCCCCCACAAATGCGGACGGTGAACATGATATACGCAACTCACATCCCCAAGCGGGAGCGGAAGCGTGCACTCAGGGACGTATATGCGTTAGAGCCAGTCACCCCAAAGTTCAACCCATGGTCCTCCTGCCCAATCACTTTTGATTGAAGGGACCACCCCACCATCATCCATCATGGCGGATTCGCCGCATTGGTTCTTGACCCAATCATTGACGGATTTCACCTCACTAGAGTCCTTATGGATGGCGGCAGCAGCCTGAACCTGCTTTATCAGGATACAGTGCAGAAATGGGCATAGATCCCTCAAGGATTAAACCCACAAAAACGACCTTTAAAGGTGTCATACTAGGTGTAGAGGCCAACTGTACAGGCTCAGTACACTTGAAGTGGTCTTCGGATCACCGGATAATTTCCGAAGCGAGGAGCTAATCTTCGACATAGTCCTGTTCCACAGCGGCTATCACGCACTGCTCGGACGAAACACATTTGCAAAGTTCAATGCGGTGCCGCACTACGCATACCTCAAGCTCAATATGCCAAACCCTCGAGGAGTCATTACGGTCAATGGAAACACCGAACGCTCTCTCCGAACGGAGGAGCATACGGCGGCGCTGGCAGCGGAAGTACAGAGCAGCCTCTCAAGGCAATTCTCCAGTCCGGCTTTTAAACGTCCGGACACTATCAAGCGCGCCCGGAGTAACCTACAACAAGACAACCTAGCACGTTCCGAGCAAGCGTAGCAATACGGCCCCAACCCCATCCCTCGCGAAACTGCGAAATCAGTGCTACACGTACACAACTACGCTCTGAAAATTCCATGGGCACAGGGGGAGGGGCACGTGCATGGCATGCCCTAAATGTGGCTCGACCGCACTAGGGGCTCCCGATTTCGTCATTTTTTCTAACTTTCAGGACTCCATCATATGGAAGGCCTGTCCGGCAGTACAATCGTCGAACACACGATGCAACGACCAAGGAGGCAGGAAGCTACGCCGGATTCCCAGGTGGTCTCTATAACGAGCAAAATACATGTCTTACATATCGTCTCGCAGCTCGCCCTTGGAGGGGGACATGTCAAATAGTCCCATCTCTTGCTTATCGCACTATTTGTATTGTTCTGCTTTTACAGCAACATTTTAAAATAAACAATGCTTAGCTTCAGCTTATTACTGCATTCTCTATTCATTTCTTTTTTAATATATATGTTCAGTTATGACATTTAGCACCCTTACACTTTGGTACGGCCAATACGCCAGGGGCTCAAGCACCCCGTAACACGGCGTGAGAAGTCCGAACACTTTCACAAGTGCGGCCCTCCGAACTTATAGCATTATATGCATCCGCTCCGAATAATGTCTTTGGTCAATAGTTGGGTTTGCCCGGCTCCCATGTTTTGGTACCTTACGTTCCGCTATATCGGCTAAGGTAGCGCTGGGAGAACTACTGCGATTGTGCCCCAGTTGAGCTGGGCCTAAGCACCTCAGTAGAGAAAGCTAAAACTGACTGTCATGATAGGGTGAGAGCTTGTCGTTGTTCGGGAAGGTTTCGAGTCCCTAAAGACTTATGCCGCTTAGAGCGAGGAGCCGGCTTTGTCCGTCCTAGGCGTGTATAGCGCCCCGAACTCGGTCTTCCGAATACTACGGGCTTCGCCGAAATTTAAAATTATAGGATTCTATGGCTAAGTGAGAGTGATAACACATTATAGTCCGATTGCCTTGTTCGTTGTGCTGAGCACCTCCCTCGAAGGACCCAAGAATGGGAAAAAGAGTGCTCAGGTTTATCCCGAACACCCCAGCACTCGTGGCATGGGGGCAGAAGCCGACGACTCGCCATCTCTCAAATTTAATAAACGGCCACACAGAAGGTAATATTTTAAATTAAACAAGCATTGCATAGTGCATATGAACAAGTTTTCAGCGCACAGGATAAAACGAACAAGTTTCACTCAAATATTACATCTTTCGAGCATTCATCCGCCACAAGGCGAGCACCCTTCAAGACACCCTCGTAATACATCTCGGGGTGGCGATGCTCCTTGCCCTGCGGCGGCCCGTCCTTCACAAGCTTCACGACATCCAATTTGCCCCAGTGCACCTTAGCACGGGCAAGGGCCCTACGAGCACCCTCGATGCAGACGGAGCGCTTGACGACCTCAAGCCTCGGACAGGCGTCCACCAGCCGCCTCACCAGCCCGAAGTAGCTCCCAGGCAGGGCCTCTCCAGGCCATAGCCGAACTATAAAGCCCTTCAGGGCCTGTTCGGCCACCTTGTGGAGCTCGACCAGTTGCTTCAACTGGTCGCTCAAAGGCACCGGGTGTCCGGCCTCAGCATACTGAGACCAGAACACCTTCTCCATCGAGCTGCCCTCCTTGGCTCGGTAGAAGGCAGTGGCATCGGACACGCTGCGGGGCAAATCTGCGAATGCTCCTGGAGAGCTCCGGATTCTGGTAAGTAACAAGTAATTCAGTTTCACATGCTTGCTTTGCATAAATAAAGCCTTACCCGCCGCTATCTTCTTCATCGCCTCAACTTCTTGGAGGGCCTTCTGGGCTTCGGCCTTGGCAGACTTGGCATTTTCAATGGCCGCCGCGAGCTCGGACTCTCGCGTCTTCGAGTCAAGCTCCAAACTCTCATGTTTTTTCATGAGAGCCTGGATCTCTTGCCGCACCTCGCCAACCTGCGCCTCATGCTTCTCCCGCTCGGTGCGCTCCGTGGCCGCCCTCTTTTCGGCCTCGGACAGCGCTTGCTTAAGGGTCGCCACCTCGGTTGTGGCCCCTACAATAGCCACATTAATCCTATCATTTTTTTGCAATTGCACCTTTTATATATTTAAATAAGGTATCTTTTACCTTCTTTGTCCTCGAGCTGCTTCTTGGCAAGGCCGGGCTCTTGCTCAGACCGCTTGAGGTTCTGCTTCAGTGTGTCCACCTCCGCAGTCAGTGCGGCGGATGCCAGTAGCGAAGCCTGCATACGCATATTGACTTACTTTTGTTAGACTCCTACGAATGTTATTAGATCCTCTATTCGGCTTTTCTTTCCGAACGCCAAACAGAGCATCAGGGGCTACTGTCTATGCGGTAATATTTCTACATATTTTTTACATACCTCAAAGCCTGTCAACAAGCTGGCACAGGCGTCGGTCAGCCCGCTCTTAGTGGACTGAACCTTCTGAATCACCGCACTCATAATAGTGCGGTGCTCCTCGTCGATGGAGGTGCCGTTAAGCACCTCCAACAAGTTATCCGGTGCCTCCGGTTGGGCGGAGGTCACCGGCGTCGTAGGCTTGCCCTTCTTCTTAGGGGGGGGGGGCGCCTGCCGGACTCCGGAACCTTTGAAGGTTCCAGAGCGGTGTCTGGCCCAGGGCCAGACTTGGAGCCCTTGGGGGTTTTGTCCCCTGGACGCCTGGAGTCCGGGAGGTCACCTTGCGGCGCCTTCAGGACCACCTCCTCCTGGCCTGGAGCCTCCTGGGACAACACCTCGGCGTTATCCGTAGGGTGAGGGGAGGAGGCGGTCGGAAGTGAAGTAATGTTCACATCCGACGAATCCAGGAACCGCTTGATGACGTGTCAAGCCCGTCTTCGGGCGGACTGCATAAATATATTCGGCGTCAGGAAAAGCTATGCAATTAAGGAACGCCCTGAGTCATTCTGGTATCCGAACACTTACGATTTTGCCAGGGGCTTGGCCCTGTACGGCCACTCCTCTTCGCCGTTGTCGGCGTTGGTGGAGTAGTCCGGAGGGAGGGTCCTTCCTTTCTTGGACCCTTCGGCCTCCCACATTGGGGCGGCCTTCCTTTTCTTCTCTCCCCCCGCTGGGGGAGAAATCTCTCTTTCCTACTCCTTGTCTTCATGGGAGGAGTTCGCCTCGGAGTCATCGGACGACGAGTCCGATTCCGCTGGGCGCCGCGAACTCTTCCGGGTTCCCGTGGCCTTCTTCTTGGCCTTCTTCTCCGGCACCACATAAGGGTCCGGAACCAGCAGCTTTGCCAGGCGAGCGTCTGCTGGGTCTTCGTGCAAGGGAGCCGGACAGTCGATCTGTCCGGACGTCTCCTGCCAATCTTGTCAAAGGTAAGGGAGCTTAGATCCCGCATAGAGTCAAACTATGAAAGATAAATATCCTGTAAGAGGTAAAAACAGCTTACCGCGCAGGCTTGACGCTGCGCGCTGAATCCGCGGTCCTCGGTAGCGGATGTAGGATCTTTGGCACCCTTGAATAGCACCTTCCAGGCATCTTCGTACGATGTGTCGAAGAGCCTGCTCAGAGTTCGGTGCTGGGCCGGATTGAACTCCCACAAGCTGAAAGCCTGTTGTTGGCACGGGAGTATCCGACGGATGAGCATGACCTGGACTACATTGACAAGTTTGAGCTTCTTGTTCACCAGGGTTTGGATGCATGTTTGGAGTCCGGTCAGCTCTCCTTTTTTGCCCCACGGCAGGCACTTCTCTTTCCAAGAGGTGAGCCGCGTGCGGATTCCAGATCAGAACTCGGGGGCTGCGACCCACGCAGGGTCACGCGGCTCGGTGATGTAGAACCATCCCGATTGCCACCCCTTTATGGTCTCCACGAAGGAGCCCTCGAGCCATAGGACGTTGGGCATCTTGCCCACCATGGCGCCTCCGCACTCTGCTTGGCGGCCGCCCACTACCTTCGGCTTGACATTGAAGGTCTTCAGCCATAAGCCGAAGTGGGGCTGGATGCAGAGGAAGGCCTCGCACACGACGATGAACACCGAGATGTTGAGGATAAAGTTCGGGGCCAGATCATGGAAATCTAGGCCGTAGTAGAACATGAGACCCCGGACAAATGGGTGGAGAGGAAAATCTAGTCCGCCGAGGAAATGGGTGAGGAACACCACCCTCTCATGGGGCCTTGGGGAGGGGATGAGCTGCCCCTCTTCGTGAAGCCAGTGTGCGATGTCGTCAAACAAGTATCCGGCCTTCCTCAGCTTTTTGATGTGCCCCTCCGTGACGGAGGAGACCATCCACTTGCTTCCCGCTCCGGACATGGCTGGAGAAGGTTGAGGTGGGGAGTGCGAACTTGGGCGCTGGAGCTCGAGTGCGCGAAAATGGATGAGCAAAGGAGGAAGAAGGCGTAGGTGAAAAGGTGGAGCCTTATCCCCTTATATGGGCGGACGAAGCTGCGTGCCCCCACCAGCCTGGTAAAACTCACTTATCTCCCAAGCGACGTAATCAATGGCGCAGTTGGGTTACCCATGCCCGTATTGATGAGAATCACGGAATAAGGGGACACGATCTCTGCTTCGACAAGACGTGCCAAGGAAACCGCCTCGCTAAACACGCTGAGGTGGGACAACAAAACGATTTGAATAAAGGTTTGGCCGTGGTGTGATGTCATGCTACGGAATACGTCAGCAGTTTAGATTTGTGTAAATATTATTCTCTCTATGGAAATATGTGGAACTTATTTTGCAGAGCCGGACACTATCCTTGTGTTCAAAATCTTCTACGAAGTATTCGAAGGAGGAACCCGCCTTGCAATGCCGAAGACAATTTGCGCGCCGGACTCGTCGTCATTGAAGCCTGGTTCAGGGGCTACTGAGGGAGTCCCAGATTAGGGGGTGTCCGGATAGCCGGACTATAACCTTTGGCTGGACTCCTGGACTATGAAGATACAAGATTGAAGACATCGTCCCGTGTCCGGATGGGACTTTCCTTGGCGTGGAAGGCAAGCTTGGCGATACGGATATGTCGATCTCCTTCTGTTGTAACCGACTCTGTGTAACCCTAACCCTCTCCGGTGTCTATATAAACCGGAGGGTTTTAGTCCATAGGACGAACAACAATCATACCGTAGGCTAGCTTCTAGGGTTTAGCCTCTTTGATCTCGTGGTAGATCTACTCTTGTACTACCCATATCATCAATATTAATCAAGCAGGAGTAGGGTTTTACCTTCATCGAGAGGACCCGAACCTGGGTAAAAACATCGTGTTCCTTGTCTCCTGTTACCATCCGCCTAGACGCACAGTTCAGGACCCCCTACCCGATATCCGCCGGTTTTGACACCGACAACCCTCTTTAGGTACCTAAGGATAATTTTGACCGTTGTCTCGTGATCTACTCCTGGATCACTATTTTACCTGATGTCTACTACACAACCTTCTTCTTGTAGATGTTGTTGGGCCTCCAAGTGCAGAGGTTTTGTAACGCCCCGATGTAACTTGCCTTAATTGTAATCCAACTCTTGCCATTTTCGGCTATGTGCTATGTTATTCCCTCCGTGGTTGGGTCTCTCCGTTTTGCATTTTGGTCATGTCATGCATTTCATATCATGTCATCATGTGCATCGCATTTGCATACGTGTTCGTCTCATAAATCCGAGCATCTTTCCCGTTGTCCGTTTTGCAATCCGGCGCTCCTATGCCTCCCGGCGTCCCCTTTTACATTTCTTCGTGAGCGGGTATTAAACATTCTCGGAATGGACCGGGGTTTGACATGTGGCCTTGGTATAGCACCGGTAGACCGCCTGTCAAGTTTCGGGTCAATCGGAGTTCGTTTGGTACTCCAACGGTTAACCGGGTAACCGTGAAGGCCTCGTGTGTGTTGCAGCCCAACACCCCTTCAAAACAGCCCAATAACCCATCTAAGTCACTCCCATGACCTCCGCCGTTCGATCACGATCGCGTGGGCGAAAACCGCACTCCGTTTGGAGCTCCCTAGCTCCTTCTGTCTATAAAAACGTCTCCCCCGTCTAAATCTGAGAGAGTCTCACCCCGAAACCCTAGTCTTCGCCTCAAAATCCGTGCCACCAGATCCGCCGCACTGTTCACCCGCGCCGCCGCTTCCCTCCAATCCCGCGCCGCCACGTGGGCTGCGCCCACTTCGCCGGAGCCAGGGCCCGCCCGAGCCCACGCGGGGCCCTCCCCGGCCCGGGACGCCGCCGCCGCCCCACGGGCGCCCCGCCCGCGCCGGCCTCGCCCCTCGCCGCCGACCGCCGCCGCCGCCAGCCGCGTCCCCGCGCCGGCGCCGCTCTCCGCCGCCGTCCCGCCGCTCCGCCCGCGCCGCCCGACGCCACCCGCGACCGCCGCGCTCGCCGGATCCCGGCGCCGCCGTCTCCCGCGCGCCACCGCCCCTCGCCGCCCCTCGCCGCTCCAGCCACCGCCGCCACCGCGCTCGTCACCCGCGCCGACGTCGCCGGAATCGCCGCCGCCGTCGCCGGCCAGATCCGATCGGGTCGGGCTAGGGTTGATTTCCCCCTCTCGTTTTTCTCTAAGTCCTTTATTTTCATCATCATCATCGCATCCTCGACATGCCATAACTTTGCATCTGTAGCTCCGTTTCGCGCGTACAATATGTCACTTTGTTCGTCTCAAAGAGTACATAATTTTGTTCCATTGCACCATTTTAATTTGAAGTCATCTTAATGCCCGAAATGCTGTTATAAGAGGGCTAGTTGATGTTAGTTGCTGAATCTTATCTGAACATGCACTTTTGTCATTTTTGCCATGATTGATGTGTACCTCCTATGAAGTTGAGTCCTACATGAGTTTTGTAATATGCCTTGTTACCTATCCAGAGGATTTTGCCTTGTATTTTTATGATTTATTTGGTGACTAGCACAAGCATGCAAACTAGGTGTCTTGATGTTGCTGTTTTCAGAGACTTAGTGATTTCACTAAGTCCCTGACTTTTGTTATTATCATGCCATGTGTTCATGTTATTTCCGAGAAATCTATGCATAATTTGAGCATGATAAGTAAGGGGGTTTTGAACTTGAGTATTTGCTTAATCCATCCATGCCTTTGTTTGCAATTATGGAGTGCCATAGCTTGAATCAATCAAGCTCTACTTTTGCTTCAAAATATTGCTGGCAGATTGTTTACGTGTTATTCGATTTTGCCAAGCTTGGTGTAGTTGATCCTTGCATGATATGATGTTATTCTTGCCATGTCTAGTTACTATGACATGTCTTATTGATGTATGCATGCTTAGTTTATCATGAAATGCTCTGTAGTGGGTGCATCGAGCTCACGAACATGCCTAGTCGTTATTAGTTTTCTGCCATGTCCAGTTTTCTGCTAAGTCTGAAACCTGTATCAAAACTTGCTTATTTGACATGGGTGTAATCATATTTTTCTGGTACTTTTGGCTTATGGTCAGTAAAGGTCTTTTGTCAAGTGCTTTGAGTAGATTCATGCCATGCCTTTCTTTGCTATGTTCTGAACCTGTAGCATGTTGTTTCATTGCTCTGAACATGCCATCCTGATGTCAGTTTCTGCTTGTTGATATTTTCACCAAGTCTGAGAACCTGTTATCGTTTGCACTTTTGCCATGCTTGTTTGAACCTGTTATGGTGTGATTTAGCCGTAGCTCAGTGTTCATCTTTTGTCGAGCATCTCGAGTAGATTACTGTCATATGCTTTGTTGCCATGTTTGGGTACAGTAGTTTAATTATTTGTTGCTTGCTAAGTAGCATCATGCTGTTAATGGCAGATTCGTGTCAGTCTTGTTTTGCTTGCCATTTGCAAACCGTGCATCCAATTCCGGTGATCTTTATATCGATTTCAACCGAAATCACCTCACCTATCCAGTGGCATGCTTGGTTTGCCAAGATTATGCCCTGTTCATCCTTGTCCTTCCGGAGCATGCATACGCATTGCATATCACCTCTCGCATATCATGCCATGTTTTGCATCATGTTGCTTGCGCATTGCATCGTGGTTGATATTGGTTCCTTTGCTTGTTCTCTTGTCTTGGGTAGAGCCGGGAGACGAGTACGTGAACGAGGAACCTGTTGAGAACGCTTACGAGGACCAAGCTTTCGACAACTCTGAGAACCTTGCAGGCAAGATGACCATACCCTCGAAATCACTTCTATCTTTGCTTGCTAGATTGCTCGCTCTTTTGCTATGCCCATGCTGCGATACCTACCACTTGCTATATCATGCCTCCTATATTGCCATGTCAGCCCCTAACCATCCATGTCCTAGCAAACCGTTGTTTGGCTATGTTACTGCTTTGCTCAGCCCCTCTTATAGCGTTGCTAGTTGCAGGTGAAGATGAAGTTTGTTCCTTGTTGGAACATGGACTTGTTGTTCCTTGTTTGGAACATGTTTACTTGTTGGGATATCACAATACCTCTTATTTTAATTAATGCATCTATATACTTGGTAAAGGGTGGAAGGCTCGGCCTTATGCCTGGTGTTTTGTTCCACTCTTGCCACCCTAGTTTCCGTCATACCGGTGTTATGTTCCCGGAGTTTGCGTTCCTTACACGGTTGGGTGATTTATGGGACCTCCTTGACAGTTCGCCTTGAATAAGACTTTTCCAGCAAGGCCCAACATTGGTTTTACCATTTGCCACCTAAGCCTTTTTCCCTTGGGTTCTGCAGACTCAAGGGTCATCTTTATTTTAAACCCCCGGGCCAGTTCTCCCTCGATTGCTGGTCCAAACTAGAGCACCGTGCAGGGCCGTCCCTTGGCAACTTGGGTTATGTTGGCTCCTGTACGCTTAGCTTATCCGGATGTGCCCTGAGACCGAGATATGTGCAGCTCCTATCAGGATTTGTCGGCACAATCGGGCGGTTTTGCTGGACTTGTTTTATTGCTGTCGAAATGTCTTGTAGTCCGGGATTCCGAGATTGATCGGGTCTTCCCGGTAGAAGGAATATCCTTCGTTGACCGTGAGAGCTTATCATGGGCTAAGTTGGGACACCCCTGCAGGGTATTATCTTTCGAAAGCCGTGCCCGCGGTTATGAGGCAGATGGGAATTTGTTGATGTCCGGTTGTAGAAAACCCGAAGTTGACCTTAACTAAAACACATCAACCGCGTGTGTAACCGTGATGGTCTCTTCTCGGCGGGGTCCGGGAAGCGAACACGGTTGTTGGAGTAATGTCTGACGTAGGTTGTTTCAGGATCACTTCTTGATCATTTCTAGCTTCTCGACCGTGCTTTGCTTTCTCTTCTCGCTCTCTTTTACGCTGTAGCCACCATATGCTAGTCGCTTGCAGCAGCTCCACCTCACAAACCCCTTTCCCACCTTTAAGCTTAAATAGTCTTGATCTCGCGGGTGTGAGATTGCTGAGTCCCCGTGGCTCACAGATATTATCACCTCAGTTGCAGGTACCAACGATGTCATTGCAGATGACGCGACCGAGCTCACTTGGGAGTTCGACGAGGAACGTGGCCGTTACTATGTTTCTTTTCCAGATGATCAGTAGTGGAGCCCAGTTGGGTGATCCGGGGATCTGTTTAGCATTTGGGGTAGTCTTCTTTCATTTTGGTACCGTAGTCGGACCTTGAGTGTAATCTGTATGATGGATGTTATTTATGTACTTGTGTGAAGTGGCGATTGTAAGCCAACTATGTATCTTTCCCCTTTATTTATTACATGGATTGTGTGAAGATTACCTCACTTGCGACATTGCTTTCAATGCGGTTATGCCTCTAAGTCGTGCCTCGACACGTGGGAGATATAGCCGCATTGAGGGCGTTACAAGTTTGTAGGACAGTAGCAATTTTCCCTCAAGTGGATGACCTAAGGTTTATCAATCCGTGGGAGGTGTAGGATGAAGATGGTCTCTCTTAAACAACCCTGCAACCAAATAACAAAGAGTCTCTTGTGTACCCAACACACCCAATGCAATGGTAAATTGTATAGGTGCACTAGTTCAGCGAAGAGATGGTGATACAAGTGCAATATGGATGGTAGATATAGGTTTTTGTAATCTGAAAATATGAAAACAGCAAGGTAACTAATGATAAAAGTGAGCACAAATGGTATTGCAATGCTTCGAAACAAGGCCTAGGGTTCATACTTTCACTAGTCCAAGTTCTCTCAACTAGGATAACATAATTGGATCATATAACGATCCCTTAACGTGCAACAAAGAGTCACTCCAAAGTCACTAATAGCGGAGAACAAACGAAGAGATTATTGTAGGGTACGAAGCCACCTCAAAGTTATTCTTTCCAATCAATCCATTGGGCTATTCCTATAAGTGTCACCAACAGCCCTAGAGTTCGTAGTAAAATAACACCTTAAGACACAAATCAACCAAAACTCTAATGTCACCTAGATACTCCAATGTCACCTCAAGTATCCATGGGTATGATTATACAATATGCATCACACAATCTCATATTCATCTATTCAACCAACACAAAGAACTTCAAAGAGTGCCCCAAAGTTTCTACCGGAGAGTCAAGACGAAAACGTGTGCCAACCCCTATGCATAGATTCCCAAGGTCACGAAACCCGCAAGTTGATCACCAAAACATACATCAAGTGAATCAATAGAATACCCCATTGTCACCACGGGTATCCTACACAATACATACATCAAGTGTTCTCAAATCCTTAAAGACTCAATCCGATAAGATAACTTCAAAGGGAAAACTCAATCCATTACAAGAGATAGAGGGGGAGAAACATCATAAGATCCAACTATAATAGCAAAGCTCGTGATACATCAAGATCGTGCCAAATCAAGAACACGAGAGAGAGAGAGAGAGAGAGAGAGAGAGAGAGAGATCAAACACATAGCTACGAGTACATACCCTCAGCCCCGAGGGTGAACTACTCCCTCCTCGTCATGGAGAGCGTCGGGATGATGAAGATGGCCACCGGTGATGATTCCCTTCTTTGATAGGGTGCCGGAATAGGGTCCCGATTGGTTTTTGGTGGCTACAGAGGCTTTCGGCGGCGGAACTCCCGATCTAGGTTATGTTCTGGAGGTTTGGGGATTTATAGGAGAGGTTGGCGTTGAGAACAAGTCAGGCGGTCTCCGAGTCATCCACGAGGCAGGGGGCGCGCCCAGGGGGTAGGGCGTGCCCTCCACCCTCGTGGATGGCTCAGGAATCTTCTGGCCCAACTATTTTACTCCGAGGGCTTATTTTGGTCCATAAAAATCATCAAAAATTGGCACGTCAATTGGACTCCGTTTGGTATTCCTTTTCTATAAAACTCAAAAACAAGGAAAAAACAAAAACTGACACTGGTCTTTAGGTTAATAGGTTAGTCCCAAAAATCATATAAAATAGCATATAAATGCTTATAAAACATCGAAGATGGATAATATAATAGGATGGAACAATAAAAAATTATAGATACATTGGAAACTTATCAGTACCCCCTTGCCAAACTCGTGGCAAGGTACACAATAGGTCTGGTACACAGCATGGCATACTTTATAGTACCTATGGCTGAGGCAAAGGGAATGACTTTCATTCTCTCTCTATCTTCTGTCGTGGTCGGGTTTTGAGTCTTACTCTACTTCACACCTTGTAACACAGGCAAGAACCCTTTCTTTGACTGATCCATTTTGAAATTCTTCAAATTTTTGTCAAGGTATGTGCTTTGTGAAAGTCCTATTAAGCATCCTGATCTATCTCTATAGATCTTGATGCCCAATATATAAGTAGCTTCACCGAGGTCTTTCATTGAAAAACTCTTATTCAAGTATCCTTTTATTCTTTTCTAGAAATTCTATATCATTTCCAATCAACAATATGTCATCTATATATAATATCAAAAATGCTACAGAGCTCCCACTCACTTTCTTGTAAATACATGCTTCACCATAAGTCTATATAAAACCATATGCTTTGATCACCTCATCAAAGCGTATATTCCAACTCCGAGATGCTTGCACCAGTCTATAGATGGATCACTGGAGCTTGAACACTTTGTTAGTACATTTAGGATCGACAAAACCTTATGGTTACATCATATACAACTCTTCTTTAAGAAATCCATTAAGGAATGCAGTTTTGGCGTCCATTTGCCAGATTTCATAATTATAAAATGCGGCAATTGCTAACATGATTCAGACAGACTTAAGCATCGCTACGAGTGAGAAAGTCTCATCGTAGTCAACTCCTTGAACTTGTCGAAAACCTTTCGCGATAGGTCGAGCTTTGTAGATAGTAACATTACCATCAGCGTCAGTCTTCTTCTTGAAGATCCATTTATTCTCTATGGCTTGCCGACCATCGGGCAAGTCCACCAAAGTCCATACTTTGTTCTCATACATGGATCCTATCTCAGATTTCATGGCCTCAAGCCATTTGTCAGAATCTGGGCTCATCTTAGCTTCTTCATAGTTCGTAGGTTCGCCTTGGTCTAATAACATGACTTCCAGAACAAGATTACTGTACCACTCTGGTGCGGATCGTGCTCTGTTTGACCTATGAGGTTCACTAGTAACTTGATCTGAAGTTTCATGATCATCATCATTAGCTTCCTCTCTAGTTGGTGTAGGCATCACGGGAACGTATTTCTCTGATGTGCTACTTTCCAAATTGAGAGAAGGTACAACTACCTCATCAAGTTCTACTTTCCTCCCACTCACTTCTTTCGAGAGAAACTCCTCTAGAAAGGACCCATTCTAAGCAATAAAGATATTGCCTTCGGATCTGTGGTAGAAGGTGTACCCAATCGTTTCCTTAGGGTATCCTATGAATACGCACTTCTTCGATTTAGGTTCGAGCTTATCAGGCTGAAGCCTTTTGACATAAGTGTCGCATCCCCAAACTTTAAGAAACGACAACTTAGGTTTCTTGCCAAACCACAGTTCATACGGTGTCGTCTCAACGGATTTAGACGGTGCCCTATTTAATATGAATGCATCTATCTCTAATGCATAACCCAAAACGATAGTGGTAAAGCGGTAAGAGACATCATAGATCGCACCATATCTAGCAAAGTACGGTTATGACATTCGGACACACCATTACACTGTGGTGTTCCAGGTGGCGTGAGTTGTGAAATAACTCCACATTGTTTTAAATGAAGGCCAAACTCGTAACTCAAATGCGCCTCCGCGATCAGATTGTAGAAACTTTATTTTCTTGTTACAATGATTCTCCACTTGACTCTGAAATTCCTTGAACTTTTCAAATGTTTCAAACTTGTGTTTCATTAAGTAGATATACCCATATCTGCTCAAATCATCTGTGAAGGTCCGAAAATAACGATACCTGCCGTGTGCCTCAACACTCATTGGACCGCATGCATCGATATGTATTATTTCCAATAAGTCAGTGGCTCACTCCATTGTTCCAGAGAACGGAGTTTTAGTCATCTTTCCCATAAGGCATGGTTCACAAGTATCAAATGATTTCATAATCAAGTGATTCCAAAAGCCCATCTGCATGGAGGTTTCTTCATGCGCTTTACACCAATATGACCTAAACGGCAGTGCCACAAGTGTGTTGCACTATCATTATCAAATTTGCATCTTTTGGCATCAATAATATGAATATGTGTATTACTACAATCAAGATTCAATAAACCATTTACATTGGGTGTATGACCATAGAAGGTTTTATTCATGTAAACAGAACAACAATTATTCTCTGACTTAAATGAATAACCATATTGCAATAAACATGATCCAATCATATTCATGCTCAACGCAAACACCAAATAACATTTATTTAGGTTCAACACTAATCCCGAAGGTAGATGGAGTATGCGATGGTGATCTTATCAACCTTGGAATCACTTCTAACACACATCGTCACCTCGCCCTCAACTAGTCTTTGTTCATTTTGTAACTCTTGTTTCGAGTTACTAATCTTAGCAACTGAATCGGTATCAAACACCTAGGGCTACTATGAACACTAGTAAAGTACACATCAATAACATGTATATCAAATATACCTTCGTTCACTTTGCCATCCTTCTTATCCGCTAAGTATTTGGGGCAGTTCCGCTTCCAGTGACCATTTCCTTTGCAGTAAAAGCACTCACTTTCAGGCTTGGGTCTAGCTTCTTCATGGGAGCGGCAACTTGTTTGTTGTTCTTCTTGAAGTTCCCTTTCTATCCCTTGCCTTTTTTTGAAACTAGTGGTTTTGTTAACCATCAACACTTCATGCTCTTTCTCGATTTCTACCTTCAATGATTTCAGCATCTAGAAAAGCTTGGGAATTATTTTCGTCATCCCTTGCATGTTATAGTTCATCACGAAGTTCTAGTAGCTTGGTGATAATGACTAGAGAAATTTGTCAATCACTATATTGTTTGGAAGATTAACTCCCACTTGATTCAAGCGATTGTAGTACCAAGACATTCTGAGTACATGCTCACTGGCTGAGCTATTCTCCTCCATCTTGTAGGCAAAGTACTTGTCAGAGGTCTCATACCTATCGACATGGGCATGAGTCTAAAATACCAATTTCTAGTCTTGGAACATCTCATATTCTCCGTGGCGTTCAAAATGTCTTTGAAGTCCCGGTTCTAAACCGTAAAGCATGGTGCACTAAACTATCAAGTAGTCATCATACCGATCTTGTCAAACGTTCATAACGTCTGCATTTGCTCCTGCAATAGGTCTGTCACCTAGCGGTGCATCAAGGACATAATTCTTCTGTGCAGCAATGAGGATAATCCTCAAATCACGGACCCAGCCCACGTCATTGCTACTATTATATTTCAACTTTTCTCTAGGAACATACCAAAAATATATAGGAGCTATATCGCGAGCTATTGATCTAAAACATAGATATGCAAACACTATCAGGACTAAGTTCATGATATATTAAGTTCAATTAATCATATTACTTAAGAACTCCCACTTAGATAGACATCCCTCGAGTCATCTAAATGATCACGTGATCCACATAAACTAAACCATGTCCGATCATCACGTGAGATGGAGTAGTATTCAATGGTGAACATTTCTATGTTGATCATATCTACCATATGACTCATGTTCGACCTTTCAGTCTCCAGTGTTCTGAGGCCATGTCTGTACATGCTAGGCTCGTCAAGTTTAACCCAAGTATTCCGCACGTGCAAAACTGTCTTGCACCTGTTGTATGTGAACATAGAGCTTATCACACCGGATCATCACATGGTGTCTCAGCATGACGAACTGTCGCAACGGTGCATACTCAGGGAGAACACTTATACGTTGAAATTTTAGTGAGGGGTCATCTTATAATGCTACCGCCGTACTAAGCAAAATAAGATGCATAAAAGATAAACATCACATGCAATCAAAATATGTGACATGATATGACCATCATCATCTTGTGCCTTTGATCTCCATCTCCAAAGCACCATCATGATTTCCATCATCACCGGCTTGACACCTTGATCTCCATCATAGCGTCATTGTCGTCTCGCCAACTATTGCTTCTACAACTATCGCTAACGCATAGTGATAAAGTAAAGCAATTACATGGCGATTGCATTTCATACAGTAAAGAGACAACCATAAGGCTCCCGCCAGTTGCCGATAACTTTTACAAAACATGATCATCTCATACAGCAACGTATATCTCATCATGTCTTGACCATATCACATCACAACATGCCCTGCAAAAACAAGTTGGACGTCCTCTACTTTGTTGTTGCAAGTTTTACGTGGCCGCTACTGGCTTCTAGCAAGAACCATTCTTACCTACGCATCAAACCACAACGGTGTTTCGTCAAGTTTTATGTTTTAACCTTCTTCAAGGACCGGCCGTAGTCAAATTCGATTCAAATAAAGTAGGAGAAACATACACCCGCTAGCCACCTTTATGCAAAACTAGTTGCATATCAGTCTGTGGAACCGGTCTCATGTGCGTGGACATGTAAGGTTGGTCCGGGCCGCTTCATCCCATAATACCGCCGAATCAAAATAAGACATTGGTGGTAAGCAGTATGACTATCACAGCCCACAACTCTTTGTGTTCTACTCATTCATATCATCTACGCATAGACCTGGCTGATGATGCCACTGTTGGGAACCGTTGCATGGAAAACAAAAAAAATTCCACACACACGCTGTGATCTATCCATGGAGATGCATACCAACAGGGGGAGAGTGTGTCTATGTACCCTTGTAGACCGTAAGCGAAGAGTTTCACAACACGGTTGATGTAGTCGAACTTTCTTTGTGCTCCAACCAATCTAGTACCGAACGCACGGCACCTCCGTGTTCTGCACACGTTCAGCTCGGTGACGTCCTCTGCCTTCTTGATCCAGCAAGACGATGAGGTAGTAGATGAGTTCCGGAAGCACGACGGCGTTGTGACGGTGATGGTGAAGTGATCTCCGCAGGGCTTCACCTAAGCACTACGAAAATATGACCGAGGGAGTAAACGGTGGACGGGGGCGCCGCACACGGCTAAGACAATGTTGGGGCGCCCCCTACCATTGTATATATAGGTGGGAGGGGAGGAGGCAGCCCCTAGGGCGCCCCAAGAGACCTGGCGGCAGCCCTAGCGCTGCTGCCTTGCCCTGCGGCCCCTTTGCTTGTAAGAAGAAGTGGGAAGGAAAGAGGGGGGGGGGCAGGGAAGGAAAGGGGAGTCCTGCTCCACACTTTCCTTTCCCTCCCCTCTTTCCTTCTCCTCCTCATAGGGACAGCCTATATAGGGGAGCACCAGCCCCTTGTGGGCTGGTGTGTTCCCTCTCTTAGCCCATAAGGCCCATATCTTTGACTGGGGTACCCGAAACTCCTTTCCAGTGACCCGATAAGTACGCGGTACCTTCCGAAACACTTTCGGTGTCCGAATACCATCGTCCTATATATCAATCTTTACCTCTCGACCATTTCGAGACTCCTCGTCATGTCTGTGATCTCATCCCGAACTCCGAACAACATTCGGTCACCAAATCACATAACTCATATAATACTATATCGTCAACTAACGTTAAGCGTGCGGACCCTACGGGTTCGAGAACTATGTAGACATGACCGAGACACCTCTCCGATTAATAACCAATTGTGGAACCTAAATTCCCATATTGGATCCTACATATTCTACGAAGATATTTATCGGTCGAACCGTTATGACAACATACGTAATTCCTTTTGTCTATCGATTTGTTACTTGCCCGAGATTCGATCATCGGTATCTTCATACCTATTTCAATCTCGTTACCAGCAAGTCTCTTTACTCGTTCCGTAATACATCATCTTGTGACCAACTCCTTAGTCGTTTGCTTGAAAGCTTATGATGTGTATTACCAAGAGGGCCCGGAGATACATCTCCGATACTCGGAGTGACAAATCCTACTCTCGATCTATGCCAACTCAACAAACACCTTTGGAGATACATGTAGAGCATCTTTATAATCACCCAGTTATGTTGTGACATTTGATAGCCGATATGTCTCCAACGTATCTATAATTTATGAAGTATTCATGCTGTTATATTATCTATCTTGGATGTTTAATGGGATTTATTATACACTTTTATATGATTTTTGGGACTAGCCTATTAACCTAGAGCCCAGTGCCAGTTTTTGCTTTCTCCTTGTTTTAGAGTATCGCAGAAAAGGAAAACTAAACGGAGTCCAATTGACGTGCAACTTGACGGAGATCATTTTTGGACCAGAAGAAGCCCAGGGAGTACCGGAAGTAGGCCATAGGAGTCCTGGGCTGCCCACGAGGGTGGGGGGCGTGCCCACCCCCCTGCGCGCCCCCTGCCTCGTGGACAGGAAACCCCCATGACGTGAAATCAACGCCAACACCTCTCATATATACCCAAACTTCCAGAAAGAAACCTAGATCGGGAGTTCCGCCGCCAGAAGCCTCTGTAGCCATGAGAAATCAATATAGGCCCTCTCCAGCACCCTGCCGGAGGGGGCCATCATCTGCCAGAGGGGGCCATCATCACCGGTGGCCATGGAGGAGTATCTCGGAGAGGCCATCATCGCCATGAAGGCCAAGGATCAGAGGGAGAATCTTTCCCCATCTAGGGGGAGGCCATGGAGGAGGATGCACAAGGGGGAGAACCTCTCCTCCTCTCTCTCGGTGGCGTCGGAGTGCCATCGGGAGGGGAATCATCGCCGCGGTGATCGTCATCATCAACATCACCATCATCGTCACCATCGTTATCTCTTTTACGCGGTCCACTCTCCCACACCCCGCTGTAATCCCTACTTGACATGGTGCCTTATGCCACATATTATGATCCAATGATGTGTTGCCATCCTGTGATGTTTTGAGTAGATATCTTTTGTCTTTGGGTTGATTGATGATCTAGATTGGTATGAGTTGTATGTTTTACTTTGGTGATGTCCTATGGTGCCCTCTGTGTCACGCAAGCGTGAGGGATCCCCGCTGTAGGGTGTTGCAATACGTTCATGATTCGCTTATAGTGGGTAGCTTGAGTGACAGAAGCACAAACCCGAGTAAGGGGGTTGTTGCGTATGGGATAAAGGGGGCTTGATGCTTTAATGCTATGGTTGGGTTTTACCTTAATGATCTTTAGTAGTTGCGGATGCTTGCTAGAGTTCCAATCATAAGTGCATATGATCCAAGTAGAGAAAGTATGTTAGCTTATGCCTCTCCCTCATATGAAATTGCAATGACGACTATCGGTCTTGTTAACAATTGCCTAGGACAATTCTGCACATTGATCCACCATTATTCCACACTCGCTATTTATAATACTTAGTAATATATTCTAACTTTATGATAACATCACCTATTTTTATATTTTAGCTCTCTGATACCATACAAAGTTATCCTCTTCATACCCACAACGTAGTTTTATTTCTCGTTTCTAGTTGGAAGCAAACGTTTGGTGCACGCAGAGTCGTATCAGTGGCAGATAGGGCTTGAGAGAATATTGATCTTACCTTTAGCTCCTTGTGGGTTCGACACTCCATACTTATCACTTCCACCTTTGGAAATTGCTACGATGATTCCCTACACTTGGGGATTATCAATAGCACACAAGGCATTCCTCCGGTGTACGGGAGTTGCATAATCTCATAGTTGAAGGAATATGTATTTGATATGAAGAAAGCAATAGCAATAAAACTGAACGACCATTATGCTAAGCTACCGGATGGGTCTTGTCCATCACATCATTCTCCTAATTATGTGATCCCTTTATCAAATGACAACTCATGTCGATGGTTAGGAAACCTTAACCATCTTTGATCAACGAGCTAGTCTAGTAGAGGCTCACTAGGGACATGGTGTTTGTTTATGTATTCACACATGTATTAAGGTTTTTGATCAATACAATTCTAGCATGAATAATAAACCTTTATTATGAATAAGGAAATATAAAATAACAACTTTATTATTGCCTCTAGGGAATATTTCCTTCAAGATGCTCTAAACTTGGGAGTTAAAACAGTGCGGAGTTAACTCTCCAAACATACTAAACTTAACATGAAAGTCTCTATCCCTTGTATTCTTTCTTCTTTCTTCTTCCTTCTTCCTTCCATGCAGCCACCCATGATTTCTAGACGGTAGATGATGTCCAGAAGCAATTTGATAGAGGATCACTGAGCGCAACACATGTGTGCAAGAAATGAGTCAAGAAAACCGGTGAAATTCGTTCACAGGCCATGGTTTGGATAATTATTCATCTCACTGGGTTTCTCTACTCTTCATTCTCCGTGTGGTTTGATGGCATGGACCAAATGCAACGATTCACCGGAATAGGCGATGTCGGCCCACAATCATATAGGAGCTCATATGTGCGTGCGTTCATTGGTCTGTACTATGTTATGATGCTCCGCCCGTTGGCGAAGGATCTGGGGCAAGGGTTGGCGGCTGCCCCACCTTGATTCATCCCGTGCAGGTGATACATCTCCAACATATCTATAATTTTTGATTGTTCCATGCTATTATATTATCTGTTTTGGATGTTTATGGGCTTTATTAAACACTTTCATATTATTTTTGGGACTAACCTATTAACCCAGAGCCCAGTGCCAGTTCCTGTTTTTTCCCTTGTTTCAGTGTTTCGCAGAAAAGGAATATCAAACGGAGTCCAAACGGAATGAAACCTTCGGGAGAGTTATTTTTGGAACGGGAGCAATCCAGAAGACTAAGAGTCTACGTAAGGGAAGCAACGAGGAAGGCACGAGGCAGGGGGGCGCCCACCCCCTCTGGGCGCACCCTCCACCCTCGTGGGCCCCTCGTGGCTCCCCTGACGTACTTCTTCCTCCTATATATATCCATATACCCTAAAAACTTCAGGGAATAGAATAGATCGGGAGTTCCGCCGCCGCAAGCCTCTGTAGCCACCAAAAACCAATCGGGACCCTGTTTCGGCACCCTGCCGGAGGGGGGAACCCTCTCCGGTGGCCATCTTCATCATCCCGGTGCTCTCCATGATGAGGAGGGAGTAGTTCACCCTCGGGGCTGAGGGTATGTACCAGTAGCTATGTGTTTGATCTCTATCTCTCGTGTTCTTGAGGTGATTCGATCTTGATGTATCGCGAGCTTTGCTATTATAGTTGGATGTTATGTTGCTTCTCCCCTTCTACTCTTTTGTAATGGATTGGGTTTTCCCTTTGAAGTAATGTTATCGGATTGAGTCTTTAATGACTTGAGAATTCTTGATGTATGTCTTGCCGTGCATATCTGTGGTGACAATGGGATATCACGTGATTCACTTGATGTATGTCTTGGTGATCAACTTGCGGGTTCCACCCATGAACCTATGCATAGGGGTTGGCACACGTTTTCGTCTTGATTCTCCGGTAGAAACTTTGGGGCACTCTTTGAAGTACTTCGTGTTAGTTTAAATAGATGAATCTGAGATTGTGTGATGCATATCGTATAATCATACCCACGGATACTTGAGGTGACATTGGAGTATCTAGGTTACATTAGGGTTTTGGTTGATTTGTGTCTTAAGGTGTTATTCTAGTATGAACTCTAGGGCTGTTTGTGACACTTATAGGAATAGCCCAATGGATTGATTGGAAAGAATAACTTTGAGGTGGTTTCGTACCCTACCATAATATCTTGGTTTGTTCTCCGCTATTAGTGTCTTTGGAGTGACTCTTTGTTGCATGTTGAGGGATTGTTATATGATCCAATTATGTTATTATTGTTGAGAGAACTTGCACTAGTGAAAGTATGAACCCTAGGCCTTGTTTCAAAGCATTGCAATACCGTTTACGCTCACTTTTATCGCTTGCTACCTTGCTGTTTTTATATTTTTAGATTACAAAAACCTATATCTACCATCCATATTGCACTTGTATCACCATCTCTTCGCCGAACTAGTGCACCTATACAATTTACCATTGTATTGGGTGTGTTGGGGACACAAGAGACTCTTTGTTATTTGGTTGCAGGGTTGCTTGAGAGAGACCATCTTCATCCTACGCCTCCCACGGATTGATAAAATTTAGGTCATCCACTTGAGGGAACTTTGCTACTGTCCTACAAACCTCTGCACTTGGAGGCCCAACAACGTCTACAAGGAGAAGGTTGCGTAGTAGACATCAAGCAGTTTCTGGCGCCGTTGCCGGGGAGGTGAGGGCTTGAAGGTATATCTTTAGATATTGCAATCGAATCTTTTTGTTTCTTGTTTTATCAATAGTTTAGTTCATAAAAGAAAACTACAAAAAAATGGAATTGAGTTTACCTCATACGCTTCATCTTTTTAATATCTTTCGTGAGAGTGACGGGAAGGAAAATTGTGCTCAAGTGCTAGAAGAAGAACTACATAGAATGTTTGGCACCAAATCTTTATATGATGAGCATGATTGCAATGTTGTTAGTATGAATTCCTTGAATATCCATGATGCTAATGATATGCAAAGCCACAAGCTTGGGGAAGCTATGTTTGATGAAGATGATATTTTTTGTCCCCAAAGATTTGATGAACAAATTTACTATGATGAAAGCATGCCTCCTGAGGGAGTCCTGGATTAGGGGGTGTTCGGATAGCCGAACTATATCTTCAGCCGAACTCCAGGACTATGAAGATACAAGATTGAAGACTTCGTCCCGTGTCTGGAAGGTTCTTTCCTTGGCGTGGAAGGCAAGCTAGGCATGCGGATATTCAAGATCTCCTACCAATGTAACCGACTCTGTGTAACCCTAACCCTATCCGGTGCCTATATAACCCGAAGGGTTGTAGTCCGTAGGACGAACACATCATAACCATCATCATACCCATAGGCTAGCTTCTAGGGTTTAGCCTCCTTGATCTCGTGGTAGATCTACTCTTGTACTACCATATCATCAATATTAATCTAGCAGGAGTAGGGTTTTACCTCCATCGAGAGGGCCTGAACCTGGGTAAAATAAAGTGTCCCTTGTCTCCTGTTACCATCCGACCTTGACGCACAGATCGGGACCCCCTACCCGAGATCCGCCGGTTTTGACACCGACATTGGTGCTTTCATTGAGAGTTCCTCTATGTCGTCACCTTTAGGCCCGATGGCTCCTTTGATCATCAACAACGATGAGGTCCAGGGTGAGACTTTTCTCCCCGGATAGATCTTCGTCTTCGGCGGCTTCGCTCTGCGGGCCAACTCGCTTGGTCATCTGGAGCAGATCGGGAGCTACGCCCCTGGCCATCAAGTCCGGTTTGGAAGCCTGTGACGCCCGGATAATCAAGCTACAGTAACTCTCTAGAAATGGTGCCACGTCACCTCGGTTAGTGTTGATAATCTCACGTTAGTTCAAAAGAAAAACAATAAAACTTTTCAAAGATTTGAAACCAAAATGTTCGGGTTGTGCCAGTTAATGCATAAGTGATTATGATGAAGAATCCACATCTTTATATAATGTATAAATGCACTAAAATAATTTAAACGGTAGCCAAAAACATTATTTAAATACCTTTGGTATTTTATAAAATACTAAACTATTTTTATTTTGGGTTAAAACCTTTTGTGGCACAGGGTTATTTTGAAACGTTATTTTAGGAGCTATTGTCATATTTTAATATCTAAAAATAAAGTGGAGCTAAAATTAAAACAGGAAAGAAAACAGAAAACAAAGATAAGAAAAAGAGAAAGCAACCCGCCCCACTGGGCTCCGGCCCAGCAGGCCACAGCCCCACTGGGCCAACCCCCCAGGCCAGCCGGCCACCCACTCCCCCCCCTTATCCACTCACCGCACCCCTCCCACTCCACCGACACCCCCACCTCCCCCATGAAAATATCTCCTCCCCCTCTCCCCCGATTGGATCGGATCTAGGAGGAGGTCGCCGCCCGTCGCCGCCGCCTGGAGAGCCACCTCGCCGGAACCCCCGCCGCCTGACGCCGTCCGTCGCCTCCCGGAGCCACCACGACGGCCTGCACCTCGTCACCACGTCTCCGTCTTCTCCGTCTCCTCCCCACGCCCCGCTGCCCCGTCCCTACATCCCACGGTGAGGTCAACCCCGGCCTCTCTTTCCCTCCCCGTTCGCACGCCTGCCTCCGGCCACCCTGCCGTGCGCCGGCAGCCGCGGCCACCACCGCTCCACCACATCCTACGCTCGCGTCGTCGTCGCGTCCGGCAACGCCCGCGCGCAACCACGCTCGCCTGCTGGTGCCTGCAGTTGCTGCCTTCCTCCCCCCTACTCGTCTCGTCGCCGCGCTCCTCGGCTCCCCCTCCCGCTGGTCGCCGGCCCTGCCTCCACCCCGCGGTCACTCCGCGGCCGTTGCGGCGTCCACTCTCGAGCCCCGCGACCATCGTGTGCACGCCCTACCATCGCTTCCTCGCTCGATGCCGTGCCCGGACCAGCGCCCGCGCCAGTTCGGCGATGACCATGCCAGCGCCTTGCTACTCTGCATGGCCTCGCGGCGCCGCCCCATTCCGGTCACTGCCACGGCCGCCCCCTTCGTTCCCTGGTCGCAGCGCCCAGTCGGGCGCCCGGCGCCCGCTCACTCGGGGCAGCCCCGTTTCGCCAGCGCCCGACTCACTAAGCCCCCAGGGGCCAATGACAGGCGGGCCCCGCCCAAAACGTTTTTACATAAAAAAAGGAGTTTAAAAATAAGTAAATAAATAATTTTAATTAATCAATTAGTTAACTTAATTAATTTAGATTAATTAACTTAACTATTTATCTTTTTAGTTAAATTAATTAACTAGGTTAATTCACACACAGTCAATGACATGTGGGCCCCGCTGACCCTGTTGACCAGTCTACATTGACTGGTCAACTTCTGACTGGACCTGCTGACTGTGCTGTTGACCCAGTCAATGGCCCCATCTGCCAGGTTGTCCAGTCAATCCTGTTGACTGCTGACGTCAACATGACATCATGCTGATGTCATAAATCCATTTTCGAATTAAATTAAATAATTAATTAAATTCCAGAAATTAATAAAATCTTTAAAAAAATAGTATCTTTTAATCCGTAACTCGGATTAAATTATTTTCAACATGAAAGTTGCTCAGAACGACGAGACGAACCCGGATACGCAGCCCATTCGTCCACTACACATTCCTAACATATCAAACTCGCAACTTTACCCCTCCGGCTCCTTTGTCCGAAAACGCGAAACACCGGGGATACTTTCCCGGATGTTTCCCCCTTTCACCGGTATCACCGCATACCGCGTTAGGGCACCTCTAACGCCGTTACTTGTCATGTCATGCATCACTATGCATTTGTTTGCTTAAATATTTATTGTTTCTTCCCCCTCTTCTCTCGCTAGACACCGAGACCGACGCTGCTGCTACCCAGTACGACTACGGAGTTGACGACCCCTCTCTCTTGCCAGAGCAACCAGGCAAGCCCCCCCCTTGATCACCAGATATCGCCTACTCTCCTCTATACTGCTTGCCTTAGAGTAGTGTAGCATGTTACTGCTTTCGTTATTCCTATCCTGATGCATAGCCTGTCTTTGATACTGCTGTTGATACCTTTACCTGCAATCCTACTTGCTTAGTATAGGATGCTAGTGTTCCATCAGTGGCCCTACACTCTTGTCTGTCTGCCATGCTATACTACTGGGCTGTGATCACCTCGGGAGGTGATCATGGGTATATACTATACTTTAAACATGATACATGTGGTGACCAAAGTCGGGTTGGCTCGAGGAGTACCCACGAGTGATTCACGAATTGGGGGCTGAAAGGACCTTTGTTCCGATGGCCCTCTGTGTGGATCTTTGTGGCGGAGCGGCAGGGCAGTTCGGGGCTACCTGGGTGAGAGGTGAGCCTGGCCCTGTTGGCGTTCGCGGATACTTAACACGCTTAACGAGATCTGGGTATTTGATCTGAGTCTGGCCATTTGGTCTATACACACTAACCAACTACGCGGGAAAGATATGGGCACTCGGCGTCGTGGTATCAGCTGAAGCACTTCTTGACGTCAGCGACTGAGCGGCGCGCGCCAGATTGGGCCGCGTAACGTGACTTCCGTTGTACTAGAGGTTGCTAGGTCTGCTTCCGGCCGCGTTCGCAACGTGCAGGTGTGCTCAGGGCGATGGGCCCAGACCCCTGCGCGCTTACGTTTAGACCGGCGTGCTGACCGCTCTGTTGTGCCTAGGTGGGGCTGCGATGTGTTGATCTTCCGAGGCCGGGCATGACCCAGGAAAGTGTGTCCGGCCAAATGGGATCAAGCGTGTTGGGTTATGTGGTGCACCCCTGCAGGGAAGTTTATCTATTCGAATAGCCGTGTCCCTCGGTAAAAGGATGACCCGGAGTTGTACCTTGACCTTATGACAACTAGAACCGGATACTTAATAAAACACACCCTTCCAAGTGTCAGATACAACCCGGTGATCGCTCTCTAACAGGGCTACGAGGAGGGGATCGCCGGGTAGGATTATGCTATACGATGCTACTTGGAGGACTTCAGTCTACTCTCTTCTATATGCTGCAAGACGGAGGCGACCAGAAGCGTAGTCTTCGATAAGACTAGATATCCCCCTCTTATTCTGGCATTCTGCAGTTCAGTCCACTGATAAGGCCCTTTACACATATATCCATGCATATGTAGTGTAGCTCCTTGCTTGCGAGTACTTTGGATGAGTACTCACGGTTGCTTTTCTCCCCCTTTTCCCCTTTTCCCTTCTACCCGGTTGCCGCACCAAACAATGGAGCCCAGGATCCAGACGCCACCGTCGACGACGACGACTACTACTCCGGAGGCGCCTACTACTACGTGCAGCCCGCTGACGACGACCAGGAGTAGTTAGGAGGATCCCAGGCAGGAGGCCTGCGCCTCGTTCGATCTGTATCCC
This sequence comes from Aegilops umbellulata, assembly GCA_032464435.1. Lineage (NCBI taxonomy): Eukaryota > Viridiplantae > Streptophyta > Magnoliopsida > Poales > Poaceae > Aegilops > Aegilops umbellulata. The sequence continues at coordinate 64,143,450 of CP136060.1, read as the reverse complement.
TGTTTGTGCTAGCCTTCTTAAGGCAGACTTGTTTAACTTATGTCTGTACTCAGATATTGTTGTTTCCGCTGACTCGTCTATGATCGAGCACTTGTATTCGAGCCCTCGAGGCCCCTGGCTTGTATTATGATGCTTGTATGACTTATTTTATTTGTAGAGTTGTGTTGTGATATCTTCCCGTGAGTCCCTGATCTTGATCATACACATTTGCGTGCATGATTAGTGTACAATGGAATCGGGGGCGTCACAAGTTGCTATCAGAGCCGACTACCTGTAGGAATCCCCCTTCCACACTCCTTGGCCGAAATCGAGTCTAGACATTACAAAAACTTTTACTAACTTGGTTGTGTGCCTTACGGGCCCACGTCGCCATCGGGTGGTACTAGGATCTTTTACTCCTCGACCTTTACTCTGGGACTCTGATCTCTCTTCTATTCGGGTTAAATGAATTTTGCTAAATCTAACATTAGGATCTCATTATCACTTTCACCCGGAGAGCCCCTTATTACTGATGATCGTCTGCTGCACGTGGAGACCCTGAAGATACTCTCCGCTGTTAACCCGACAACTTGTGTTCACCGCGTTTGCAAATCCCCTTCCACCGTCAACCCTTATGGATAACTACTTGCTGTTGTTATTCTTACATTTGTCCCCAGTTGGTCTTGTTATTACAAGATACCCCGAAATACTCGTTGTTGTTTCGATAATCCTTTGAGCTTACTGCCTTGCTGCTCTTTGTCACCTGAATACCCCTACGGATAATTCTCGCACTTATCGAGTATCCGCTCATCCCCCAGTTGTCCATGTGTTTCACAATTGTCTTCGAAATACTATTCGATCCTCCAAAAATCCTTAGTAGCTTATTGCTCTGCAATACTTGTCTGCTTGCATGATGGATGCTTTCCATATGTCTGGCAATATTCGTTAGTATCCCTAGGCACCATCATTATGATCCTTTTGATTCAACATGAGTGCGAATGCACGCAATCATCAGTTGATCCTTTTAATTTATCTTTCCGGCTCGGACATCATTTTAAACATGAGATGGTTCTCAACCAATCCAATTGCCGTCGATTGTACCCCTATGCTTACTCAACTTATCCATCCTTAATCAGAGCATTTGTTTCTGATCCATTGATTTGGAATTCATCATTCCTTTGCGTTTGAGCTTTGCATTATTCAGTTGTTTCTATAAGCCGATGCCCTTTCATTGTTTTTCTTCCTCTGATCGTGTGTCGGTGCTCACATCAACTCTGTTATGGACTTTCAGATCCTTTGTTGAATTTATTAACCGACAATGTCTTTCATATTCAATAACCTTGTGAGCCTTTCCGCGGGTATGAACTTGAAGGAAATATGCCCTAGAGGCAATAATAAAGTTACTATTTATTTCCTTATTTCATGATAAATGTTTATTATTCATGCTAGAATTGTATTAACCAGAAACATAATACATGTGTGAATACATAGACAAACAGAGTGTCACTAGTATGCCTCTACGTGACTAGCTCGTTAATCAAAGATGGTTATGTTTCCTAACCATGAACAAAGAGTTGTTATTTGATCAACGGGATCACATCATTAGTTGAATGATCTGATTGACATGACCCATTCCATTAGCTTAGCACCCGATCGTTTAGTATGTTGCTGTTGCTTTCTTCATGACTTATACATGTTCCTTTGACTATGAGATTAGGCAACTCCCGTTTGCCGGAGGAACACTTTGGGTGCTACCAAACGTCACAACATAACTGGGTGATTATAAAGGAGTACTACAGGTGTCTCCAAAGGTAGATGTTGGGTTGGCGTATTTCGAGATTATGATTTGTCACTCCGATCGTCGGAGAGGTATCTCTGGGCCCTCTCGGTAATGCACATCACTCAAGCCTTGCAAGCATTGCAACTAATGAGTTAGTTGCAGGATGATGTATTACGGAACGAGTAAAGAGACTTGCCGGCAACGAGATTGAACTAGATATTGGATACCGACGATCGAATCTCGGGCAAGTAACATACCGATGACAAAGGGAACAACGTATGTTGTTATGCGGTCTGACCGATAAAAGATCTTCATAGAATATGTAGGAGCCAATATGGGCATCCAGGTCCCGCTATTGGTTATTGACCGGAGACGTGTCTCGGTCATGTCTACATTGTTCTCGAACCGTAGGGTCCGCACGCTTAACGTTACGATGACAGTTATTATGAGTTTATGCATTTTGATGTACCGAAGGTTATTCGGAGTCCCGGATGTGATCACGGACATGACGAGGAGTCTAGAAATGGTCGAGACGTAAAGATTGATATATTGGAAGCCTACATTTGGATATCGGAAGTGTTCCTGGTGAAATCGGGATTTCACCAGAGTACCAGGAGGTTACCGGAACCCCCCAGGAAACATATGGGCCATATTGGGCCTTAGTGGAAAGGAGAAAGGGGCTGCCCTAGGGCTGGCCGCGCGCCTCCCCCCTTCCCTAGTCCTACTAGGACTAGGAGAAGGTGGCCGGCCCCCTCTCTCTCTTTCCCCCCTTGAGGAATCCTATTCCAACTAGGATTGGGGGGGGGGGGGAATCCTACTCCCGGAGGGAGTAGGACTCTCCTGGCGCGCCAGGCTTGGCCGGCCAGCCCCTCCCCCTTGGATCCTTTATATACAGGGGCAGGGGGCACCCCATAGACACACAAGTTGATCTACGGATCGTTCCTTAGCCGTGTGCGGTGCCCCCCTCCACCATATTCCACCTCGGTCATATCGTTGCAGTGCTTAGGCGAAGCCCTGCGCCGGTAACACATCAAGATCGTCACCACGCCGTCGTGCTGACGGAACTCTTCCCCGACACTTTGCTGGATCGGAGCCCGGGGATCGTCATCGAGCTGAACGTGTGCCAAGAACTCGGAGGTGCCGGAGTAACGGTGCTGTGATCGGTTGGATCGCGAGGAGAATGTACGACTACTTCCTCTACGTTGCGTCAACGCTTCCGCTTCGGTCTACGAGGGTACGTAGACAACACTCTCCCCTCTTGTTGCTATGCATCACCATGATCTTGCGTGTGCGTAGGAATTTTTTTGAAATTACTACGTTCCCCAACAGTGGCATCCGAGCCTAGGTTTTTATGGTTTGATGTTATTTGCACGAGTAGAACACAAGTGAGTTGTGGACGATACAAGTCATACTGCCTACCAGCATGTCATACTTTGGTTCAGCGGTATTGTTGGACGAGACGATCCGGACCAACCTTACGCGTACTCTTACGCGAGACCGGTTCCCTCGACGTGCTTTGCACATAGATGGCTTGCGGAAGACTGTCTCTCCAACTTTAGTTGAACCGAGTGTGGCTACGCCCGGTCCTTAAGAAGGTTAAAACGGAGTCTATTTGACAAACAATCATTGTGGTTTTGATGCGTAGGTAAGATGAGTTCTTGCTTAAGCCCGTAGCAGCCACGTAAAACTTGCAACAACAAAGTAGAGGACGTCTAACTTGTTTTTGCATGGCATGTTGTGATGTGATATGGTCAAGACATGATGCTAAATTTTATTGTATGAGATGATCATGTTTTGTAACCGAGTTATCGGCAACTGGCAGGAGCCATATGGTTGTCGCTTTATTGTATGCAATGCAATCGCGATGTAATGCTTTACTTTATTACTAAGCGGTAGTGATAGTCGTGGAAGCATAAGATTGACGAGACGACAACGATGCTACGATGGAGATCAAGGTGTCGCGCCGGTGACGATGGTGATCATGACGGTGCTTCGGAGATGGAGATCACAAGCACAAGATGATGATGACCATATCATATCACTTATATTGATTGCATGTGATGTTTATCTTTTTATGCATCTTATCTTGCTTTGATTGACGGTAGCATTATAAGATGATCTCTCACTAAATTATCAAGAAGTGTTCTCCCTGAGTATGCACCGTTGCAAAAGTTCTTCGTGCTGAGACACCACGTGATGATCGGGTGTGATAGGCTCTACGTTCAAATACATCGGGTGCAAAACAGTTGCACACGCGGAATACTCAGGTTATACTTGACGAGCTATGCATATAAGATATGACCTCGGAACACGGAGACCGAAAGGTCGAGCGTGAATCATATAGTAGATATGATCAATATAATGATGTTCACCAATGAAGACTAAGCCATTTCACGTGATGATCGGTTATGGTTTAGTTGATTTGGATCACGTGATCACTTAGAAGATTAGAGGGATGTCTATCTAAGTGGGAGTTCTTAAGTAATATGATTAATTGAACTTTAATATTATCATGAACTTAGTCCTGGTAGTATTAGCATATCTATGTTGTAGATCAATAGCTCGCATTGTTGCTTCCCTGTGTTTATTTTGATATGTTCCTAGAGAAAATTGTGTTGAAAAATGTTAGTAGCAATGATGCGGATTGGATCCGTGATCTGAGGTTTATCCTCATTGCTGCACAGAAGAATTATGTCCTTGATGCACCGTTTGGTGACGGACCTATTGCAGGAGCACATGCAGACGTTATGAACGTTTTGGTAGCTCAATATGATGACTACTTAATAGTTTAGTGCACCATGCTTAACGGCTTAGAATCGGGACTTCAAAGACGTTTTGAACGTCATGGAGCATATGAGATGTTCCAGGAGTTGAAGTTAATATTTCAAGCAAATACCCGAGTTGAGAGATATGAAGTCTCCAACAAGTTCTATAGCTAAAAGATGGAGGAGAATCGCTCAACTAGTGAGCATGTGATCAGATTGTCTGGGTACTACAATCGCTTGAATCAAGTGGGAGTTAATCTTCCAGATAAGATAGTGATTGACAGAATTCTCTAGTCACCATCACCAAGTTAGTAGAACTTCGTGATGAACTATAATATGCAAGGGATAATGGAAAATATTCCCAAGCTCTTCGCGATGCTAAAATCGGCGAAGGTAGAAATCAAAGAAAAACATCAAGTGTTGATGGTTGACAAGATCACTAGTTTCAAGAAAAGGGCAAAAGGAAAGAAGGGGAACTTCAAGAAGAATGGCAAGCAAGTTGCTGCTCAAGTGAAAAAGCCCAAGTCTGGTCCTAAGCCTGAGACTAAGTGCTTCTACTGCAAAGGGACTGGTCACTGGAAGCGGAACTACCCCAAGTGATTGGTGGATAAGAAGGATGGCAAAGTGAACATAAGTATATTTGATATACATGTTATTGATGTGTACTTTACTAGTGTTTATAGCAACCCCTCAGTATTTGATACTAGTTCAGTTGCTAAGAGTAGTAACTCAAAACAGGAGTTGCAGAATAAACAGAGACTAGTTAAGGGTAAAGTGACGATGTGTATTGGAAGTAGTTCCATGATTGATATGATCATCATCGCACACTCCCTATACTTTCGGGATTAGTGTTGAACCTAAATAAGTGTTATTTGGTGTTTGCGTTGAGCATGAATATGATTTGATCATGTTTATTGCAATACAGTTATTCATTTAAGTTAGAGAACAATTGTTGTTCTGTTTACATGAATAAAACCTTCTATGGTTATACACACCAACGAAATGGTTCGTTGAATCTCGATCGTAGTGATACACATATTCATAATGTTGAAGCCAAAAGATGCAGAGTTGATAATGATAGTGCAACTTATTTGTGGCACTGCCGTTTAAGTCATATCGGTATAAAGCGCATGAAGAAACTCCATACTGATGGACTTTTGGAGTCACTTGATTATGAATCACTTGGCACTTGCGAACCGTGCCTCATGGGCAAGATGACTAAAACACCGTTCTCCGGAACTATGGAGAGAGCAACAGATTTGTTGGAAATCATACATACGGATGTATGTGGTTCGATGAATGTTGAGGCTCGTGGCGGATATCGTTATTTTCTCACCTTCACAGATGATTTGAGCAGATATGGGTATATCTACTTAATGAAACACAAGTCTGAAACATTTGAAAAGTTCAAAGAATTTCAGAGTGAAGTTGAAAATCATCGTAACAAGAAAATAAAGTTTCTACGATCTGATCGTGGAGGAGAATATTTGAGTTACGAGTTTGGTGTACATTTGAAGAATTGTGGAATAGTTTCGCAACTCACGCCACCCGGAACACCACAGCGTAATGGTGTGTCCGAACGTCGTAATCGTACTTTACTAGATATGGTACGATCTATGATGTCTCTTACTGATTTACCGCTATCGTTTTGGGGATACGCTCTAGAGACAGCCGCATTCACGTTAAATAGGGCACCATCTAAATCTGTTGAGATGACGCCTTATGATCTATGGTTTGGCAAGAAACCAAAGTTGTCGTTTCTTAAAGTTTGGGGTTGCGATGCTTATGTGAAAAAGTTTCATCCTGATAAGCTCGAACCCAAATCGGAGAAATGCGTCTTCATAGAATACCCAAAGGAAATTGTTGGGTACACCTTCTATCACAGATCCAAAAGCAAAAATCGTTGCTAAAGAATGGATCCTTTCTAGAGAAGGAGTTTCTCTCGAAAGAAGTGAGTAGGAGGAAAGTAGAACTTGATAAGGTAATTGTACCTTCTACCTTATTGGAAAGTAGTTCATCACAGAAATCTGTTCCTGTGACTACTACACCAATTAGTGAGGAAGCTAATGATGATGATCATGTAACTTCAGATCAAGTTACTACCGAATCTCGTAGGTAAACCAGAGTGAGATCCGCACCAGAGTGGTACGGTAATCCTGTTCTGGAAGTCATGTTACTAGACCATGATGAACTTGCGAACTATGAGGAAGCGTGATGAGCCCAGATTCCGCGAAATGGTTTGAGACCATGAAATCTGAGATATGATCCATGTATGAGAACAAAGTATGGACTTTGATGGATTTGCCCGATGATCGGCAAGCCATAGAAAATAAATGGATCTTCAAGAGGAAGACAAACGCTGATAGTAGTGTTACTATCTACAAAGCTAGAATTGTCGCAAAAGGTTTTCGACAAGTTCAAGGTGTTGACTACGATGAGAGTTTCTCACTCGTATCTATGCTTAAAGTCTGTTCGAATCATGTTAGCAATTGCCGCATTTTGTGAAATCTGGCAAATGGAAAACAAAACTGCATTCCTTTATGGATTCATTAAATAAGAGTTGCATATGATGCAACCAGAAGGTTTTGTCAATCCTAAAGGTGTTAACAAAATATGCAAGCTCCGGCGATCCATCTATGGACCGGTGCAAGCATCTCGGAGTTGGAATATACGCTTTAATAAGTTGATCAAAGCATATAGTTTTATACAGACTTGCGGTGAAGCCTGTATTTACAAGAAAGTGAGTGGGAGCACTACAACATTTCTGATAAGTATATGTGAATGACATATTGTTGATCGGAAATAATGTAGAATTATTCTATAAAGCGTAAAGGAATGTTTGAAAGGAGTTTTTCAAAGAAAGACCTCGATGAAGCTGCTTACATATTGAGCATCAATATCTATAGAGATAGATCAAGACACTTAATAAGTTTTTTCAATGAGTACATACCTTGACAAAATTTTGAAGTAGTTCAAAATGGAACAGTCAAAGAAAGAGTTCTTTCCTGTGTTACAAGGTGTGAAGTTGAGTAAAGACTCAAAGACCGACCACGGCAGAAAATAGAAAGAGAATGAAAGTCATTCCCTATGTCTCGGCCATAGGTTCTATAAAGTATGCCATGCTGTTTACCAGATCTATTGTATACCCTACACTGAGTTAAGCAAGGGAGTACAATGCTGATCTAGGAGTAGATCACTGGACAACGGTCAAAGTTATCCTTAGTGGAATAAGGATATGTTTCTCGATTAGGGAGGTGACAAAAGGTTCGTCGTAAAGGGTTACGTCGATGCAAGTTTTGACACCGATCTGGATGACTCTAAGTCTCGATCTAGATACATATTGAAAGTGGGAGCAATTAGCTAGAGTAGCTCTGTGCGGAGTATTGTAGACATAAAATTCGCAAAATACTTACGGATTTGTATGTGACAGACCCGTTGACTAAAATTATCTCACAAGCAAAACATGATCACACCTTAGTACTCTTTGGGTGTTAATCACATAGCGATGTGAACTAGATTACTGACTCTAGTAAACCCTTTGGGTGTTGGTCACATATCGATGTGAACTATGGGATGTTAATCACATGGTGATGTGAACTATTGCTGGTAAATCACATGGCGATGTGAACTAGATTATTGACTCTAGTGCAAGTGGGAGACTGAAGGAAATATGCCCTAGAGGCAATAATAAAGTTATTATTTATTTCCTTATTTCATGATAAATGTTTATTATTCATGCTAGAATTGTATTAACCGGAAACATAATACATGTGTGAATACATAGACAAACAGAGTGTCACTAGTATGCCTCTACGTGACTAGATCGTTAATCAAAGATGGTTATGTTTCCTAACCATGAACAAAGAGTTGTTATTTGATCAACGGGATCACATCATTCGTTGAATGATCTGATTGACATGACCCATTCCATTAGCTTAGCACCCGATCATTTAGTATGTTGCTGTTGCTTTCTTCATGACTTATACATGTTCCTTTGACTATGAGATTATGCAACTCCCGTTTGCCGGAGGAACACTTTGCGTGCTACCAAACGTCACAACGTAACTGGGTGATTATAAAGGAGTACTACAGGTGTCTCCAAAGGTAGATGTTGGGTTGGCGTATTTCGAGATTAGGATTTGTCACTCCGATCGTCGGAGAGGTATCTCTGGGCCCTCTCGGTAATGCACATCACTCAAGCCTTGCAAGCATTGCAACTAATGAGTTAGTTGCACGATGATGTATTACGGAACGAGTAAAGAGACTTGCCGGCAACGAGATTGAACTAGGTATTGGATACCGACGATCGAATCTCGGGCAAGTAACATACCGATGACAAAGGGAACAACGTATGTTGTTATGCGGTCTGACCGATAAAAGATCTTCGTAGAATATGTAGGAGCCAATATGGGCATCCAGGTCCCGCTATTGGTTATTGACCGGAGACGTGTCTCGGTCATGTCTACATTGTTCTCGAACCGTAGGGTACGCACGCTTAACGTTACGATGACAGTTATTATGAGTTTATGCATTTTGATGTACCGAAGGTTGTTCGGAGTCCCGGAGGTGATCACGGACATGACGAGGAGTCTCGAAATGGTCGAGACGTAAAGATTGATATATTGGAAGCCTACATTTGGATATCGGAAGTGTTCCGGGTGAAATCGAGATTTCACCAGAGTACCAGGAGGTTACCGGAACCCCCCAGGAAACATATGGGCCATATTGGGCCTTAGTGGAAAGTAGAAAGGGGCTGCCCTAGGGCTGGCCGCGCGCCTCCCCCCTTCCCTAGTCCTACTAGGACTAGGAGAAGGTGGCCGGCCCCCTCTCTCTCTTTCCCCCCTTGAGGAATCCTATTCCAACTAGGATTGGGGGGGGGGGGGGGTCCTACTCCCGGAGGGAGTAGGACTCTCCTGGCGCGCCAGGCTTGGCCGGCCAGCCCCTCCCCCTTGGCTCCTTTATATACAGGGGCAGGGGGCACCCCATAGACACACAAGTTGATCTACGGATCGTTCCTTAGCCGTGTGCGGTGCCCCCCTCCACCATATTCCACCTCGGTCATATCGTTGCAGTGCTTAGGCGAAGCCCTGCGCCGGTAACACATCAAGATCGTCACCACGCCGTCGTGCTGACGGAACTCTTCCCCGACGCTTTGCTGGATCGGAGCCCGGGGATCGTCATCGAGCTGAACGTGTGCCAAGAACTCGGAGGTGCCAGAGTAACGGTGTTGTGATCGGTTGGATCGCGAGGAGAACGTACGACTACTTCCTCTATGTTGCGTCAACGCTTCCTCTTCGGTCTACGAGGGTGAAGGAAATATGCCCTAGAGGCAATAATAAAGTTATTATTTATTTCCTTATATCATGATAAATGTTTATTATTCATGCTAGAATTGTATTAACTGGAAACATAATACATGTGTGAATACATAGACAAACAGAGTGTCACTAGTATGCCTCTACTTGACTAGCTCATTAATCAAAGATGGTTATGTTTCCTAACCATGAACAAAGAGTTGTTATTTGATTAACGAGATCACATCATTAGTTGAATGATCTGATTGACATGACCCATTACATTAGCATAGCACCCGATCGTTTAGTATGTTGCTATTGCTTTTATCCATGACTTATACATGTTCCTTCAACTATGAGAATATGCAACTCCCATTTACCGTAGGGACACTTTGTATGCTACCAAACGTCACAACGTAACTGGGTGATTATAAAGGTGCTCTACAAGTGTCTCCGAAGGTACATGTTGAGTTGGCATATTTCGAGATTAGGATTTGTCACTCCGATTGTCGGAGAGGTATCTCAGGGCCTTCTCGGTAATGCACATCACATAAAGCCTTGCAAGCATTGCAACCAATGAGTTAGTTGCGAGATGATGTATTACAGAACGAGAAAAGAGACTTGCCGGTAACGAGATTGAACTAGGTATTGGATACCGACGATCGAATCTCGGGCAAGTAACATACCGATGACAAAGGGAACAACGTATGTTGTTATGCGGTCTGACCGATAAAGATCTTCGTAGAATATGTAGGAGCCAATATGGGCATCCAGGTCCCGCTATTGGTTATTGACCGGAGACGTGTCTCGGTCATGTCTACATTGTTCTCGAACCGTAGGGTCCGCACGCTTAACGTTACGATGACAGTTATTATGAGTTTATGCATTTTGATGTACCGAAGGAGTTCGGAGTCCCGGATGTGATCACGGACGTGACGAGGAGTCTCGAAATGGTCGAGACATAAAGAATTATATATTGGAAGCCTATGTTTGGACATCGGATGCATTCCAGGTGAAATCAGGATTTTACCGGAATACCGGGAGGGTTACCGGAACCCCCCGGGAGCATAATGGGCCAACATGGGCCTTGGAGGAGAAGTGAGAGGGCAGCCCTAGGGGCTGCGCGCCTCCCCCCTTCCCCTAGTCCTATTAGGACTAGGAGAGGTGGGCGCCCCCTCTCCTTCTCTCTCCCCCTTGAAGAATCCTAGTCCAACTAGGATTGGGGGGGGGGGGAATCCTACTCCCAGAGGGAGTAGGACTCCTCCTGCGCCTCCCTCCTTTGGCCGGCCAGCCTCCCCCCTTCATCCTTTATATACGGGGGCAGGGGACACCCCAAAGACACACAAGTTGATCTACGGATCGTTCCTTAGCCGTGTGCGGTGCCCCCTTCCACCAAATTCCACCTCGATTATATCGTTGCAGTGCTTAGGCGAAGCCCTGCGCCGGTAACACATCAAGATCGTCACCACGCCGTCGTGCTGACGGAACTCTTCCCCGACGCTTTGCTGGATCGGAGCCCGGGGATCGTCATCGAGCTGAACGTGTGCCAAGAACTCGGAGGTGCCGGAGTAACGGTGCTGTGATCGGTTGGATCGCGAGGAGAACGTACGACTACTTCCTCTACGTTGTGTCAACGCTTCCGCTTCGGTCTACGAGGGTACGTAGACAAACACTCTCCCCTCTCGTTGCTATGCATCACCATGATCTTGCGTGTGCGTAGGAATTTTTTTGAAATTACTACGTTCCCCAACAGTGGCATCCGAGCCTAGGTTTTTATGGTATGATGTTATTTGCACGAGTAGAACACAAGTGAGTTGTGGACGATACAAGTCATACTGCCTACCAGCATGTCATACTTTGGTTCAGCGGTATTGTTGGACGACACGATCCGGACCAACCTTACGCGTACGCTTACGCGAGACCGGTTCCCTCGACGTGCTTTGCACATAGATGGCTTGCGGAAGACTGTCTCTCCAACTTTAGTTGAACCGAGTGTGGCTACGCCCGGTCCTTGAGAAGGTTAAAACGGAGTCTATTTGACAAACTATCGTTGTGGTTTTGATGCGTAGGTAAGATGAGTTCTTGCTTAAAGCCCGTAGCAGCCACGTAAAACTTGCAACAACAAAGTAGAGGACGTCTAACTTGTTTTTGCAGGGCATGTTGTGATGTGATATGGTCAAGACATGATGCTAAATTTTATTGTATGAGATGATCATGTTTTGTAACCGAGTTATCGGCAACTGGCAGGAGCCATATGGTTGTCGCTTTATTGTATGCAATGCAATCGCGATGTAATGCTTTACTTTATTACTAAGCGGTAGTGATAGTCGTGGAAGCATAAGATTGACGAGACGACAACGATGCTACGATGGAGATCAAGGTGTCGCGCCGGTGACGATGGTGATCATGACGGTGCTTCGGAGATGGAGATCACAAGCACAAGATGATGATGGCCATATCATATCACTTATATTGATTGCATGTGATGTTTATCTTTTATGCATCTTATCTTGCTTTGTTTGACGGTAGCATTATAAGATGATCTCTCACAAAATTATCAAGAAGTGTTCTCCCTGAGTATGCACCGTTGCGAAAGTTCTTCGTGCTGAGACACCACGTGATGATCGGGTGTGATAGGCTCTACGTTCAAATACAACGGGTGCAAAACAGTTGCACACGCGGAATACTCAGGTTTAACTTGACGAGCCTAGCATATACAGATATGGCCTCGGAACACAGAGACCGAAAGGTTGAGCGTGAATCATATAGTAGATATGATCAACATAATGATGTTCACCATTGAAACTACTCCATCTCACGTGATGATCGGACATGGTTTAAGTTGATTTGGATCACGTGATCACTTAGAGGATTAGAGAGATGTCTATCTAAGTGGGAGTTCTTAAGTAATATGATTAATTGAACTTTAATTTATCATGAACTTAGTCCTGGTAGTATTAGCATATCTATGTTGTAGATCAATAGCTCGCATTGTTGCTTCCCTGTGTTTATTTTGATATGTTCCTAGAGAAAATTGTGTTGAAAAATGTTAGTAACAATGATGCGGATTGGATCCGTGATCTGAGGTTTATCCTCATTGCTGCACAGAAGAATTATGTCCTTGATGCACCGCTAGGTGACGGACCTATTGCAGGAGCAGATGCAGACGTTATGAACGTTATGCTAGCTCAATATGATGACTACTTAATAGTTTAGTGCACCATGCTTAAAAGGCTTAGAATCGGGACTTCAAAGACGTTTTGAACGTCATGGACCATATGAGATGTTCCAGGAGTTGAAGTTAATATTTCAAGCAAATACCCGAGTTGAGAGATATGAAGTCTCCAACAAGTTCTATAGCTAAAAGATGGAGGAGAATCGCTCAACTAGTGAGCATGTGCTCAAATTGTCTGAGTACTACAATCGCTTGAATCAAGTGGGAGTTAATCTTCCAGATAAGATAGTGATTGACAGAATTCTCTAGTCACCATCACCAAGTTAGTAGAACTTCGTGATGAACTATAATATGCAAGGGATAACGGAAAATATTCCCAAGCTCTTCGCGATGCTAAAATCGGCGAAGGTAGAAATCAAAGAAAAACATCAAGTGTTGATGGTTGACAAGATCACTAGTTTCAAGAAAAGGGGCAAAAGGAAAGAAGGGGAACTTCAAGAAGAACGGCAAGCAAGTTGCTGCTCAAGTGGAAAGGCCCAAGTCTGGTCCTAAGCCTGAGACTAAGTGCTTCTACTGCAAAGGGACTGGTCACTGGAAGCGGAACTACCCCAAGTGATTGGCAGATAAGAAGGATGGCAAAGTGAACATAAGTATATTTGATATACATGTTATTGATTTGTACTTTACTAGTGTTCATAGCAACCCCTCAGTATTTGGTACTAGTTCAAGTTTCTAAGATTAGTAACTCGAAACGGGAGTTGCAGAATGAACAAAGACTAGTTAAAGGGCAAGGTGACGATGTGTGTTGGAAGTGGTTCCAAGATTGATATGATCATCATCACACACTCCCTATACTTTCGGGATTAGTGTTGAAACTAAATAAGTGTTATTTGGTGTTTGCGTTGAGCATGAATATGATTTGATCATGTTTATTGCAATACGGCTATTCATTTAAGTAAGAGAATAAATTGTTGTTCTGTTTACATGAATAAAACCTTCTATGGTTATACACACCAACGAAATGGTTTGTTGGATCTCGATCATAGTGATACACATATTCATAATATTGAAGCCAAAAGATGCAAAGTTAATAATGATAGTGCAACTTATTTGTGGCACTACAGTTTAGGTCATATTGGTGTAAAGCGCATGAAGAAACTCCATGCTGATGGGATTTTGGAATCACTTGATTATGAATCACTTGATGCTTGCGAACCATGCCTCTTGGGCAAGATGACTAAAACGCCGTTCTCCGGAACAATGGAGCAAGCAACAGATTTGTTGGAAATCATACATACTGATGTATGTGGTCCGATGAATATTAAGGCTCGCAACAAGTATCATTATTTTCAGAACTTCACAGATGATTTAAGCAGATATGGGTATATCTACTTAATGAAACATAAGTCTGAAACGTTTGAAAAGTTCAAAGAATTTCAGAGTGAAGTGGATAATCATCGTAACAAGAAAATGAAAAGTTTCTACGATATGATCGCAGAGGTAAAATATTTGAGTTACGAGTTTTGGCCTTCAGTTAAAACCGTGTGGAATAGTTTCACAAATCCATGCCACCTGGAACACCACAGCATAATGGTGTGTCCGAACGTCATAACCGTACTTTATTGGATATAGTACAATCTATGATGTTTCTTACCGATTTACCAATATCGTTTTGGGATCATGCATTAGAGACAGCTGCATTCACGTTAAAAGGGGCACCATCTAAATCCGTTGGGACGACACCGTATGAACTATGGTTTAGCAATAAACCTAAGCTGTCGTTTCTTAAAGTTTGGGGCTACGATGCTTATGTGAAAAGCTTCAACCTGATAAGATCGAACCCAAATCGGAGAAATGTGTCTTCATAGGATATCCAAAGGAAACTGTTGGATACACCTTCTATCACAGATCCGAAGGCAAGACTTTTTGTTGCTAAGTTCGGAAACTTTCTAGAGAAAGAGTTTCTTTCGAAAGAAGTGAGTGGGAGGAAAGTAGAAAACTTGATAAGGTAATTGTACCTTCTCCCTTATTGGAAAGTAGTTCATCACAGAAATCTGTTCTTGTGACTACTACACCAATTAGTGAGGAAGCTGATGATGATGATCATGTAACTTCAGATCAAGTAACTACCGAATCTCGTAAGTAAACCAGAGTGAGATCCGCACCAGAGTGGTACGGTAATCCTATTTTGGAAGTCATGTTACTAGACCATGATGAACCTACGAACTATGAAGAAGCGATGGTGAGCCCAGATTCCGCAAAGTGGCTTGAGGCCATGAAATCTGAGATGGGATCCATGTATGAGAACAAAGTGTGGACTTTGGTTGACTTGCCCGATGATCGGCAAGCAATTGAGAATAAATGGATTTTTTAAGAATAAGACTGACGTTGATGGTAATGTTACTATCTACAAAGCTAGAATTGTCGCAAAAAGGTTTTCGACAAGTTCAAGGTGTTGACTACGATGAGAGTTTCTCACTCGTATCTATGCTTAAGTCTGTCCGAATCATGTTAGCAATTGCCGCATTTTATGAAATCTGGCAAATGGATAAACAAAACTACATTCCTTAATGGAGAGTTGTATATGATACAACTAGAAGGTTTTGTCGACCATAAAGGTGCTAATAAAGTGAGCAAGCTCCAGCGATCCATCTATGGACTGGTGCAAGCATCTCAGAGTTGGAATATACGCTTTGATAAGTTGATCAAAGCATATAGTTTTATACAGACTTATGGTGAAGCCTGTATTTACAAGAAAGTGAGTGGGAGCACTACAGCATTTCTGATAAGAATATGTGAATGACATATTGTTGATCGGAAATAATGTAGAATTATTCTGCAAAGCATAAAGGAGTGTTTGAAAAGAGTTTTTCAAAGAAAGACCTCGGGGAAGCTACTTACATATCGAGCATCAAGATCTATAAAGATAGATCGAGACGCTTGATAAGTTTTTTCAATGAGTACATACCTTGACAAGATTTTGAAGTAGTTCAAAATGGAACAGTCAAAGAAAGAGTTCTTGCCTGTGTTACAAAGTGTGAAATTGAGTAAGACTCAAAGCCCGACCACGGCAGAAGATAGAAAGAGAATGAAAGTCATTCCCTATGCTTTGGCCATAGGTTCTATAAAGTATCTCATGCTGTGTACCAGACCTATTGTATACCCTACCCTGAGATTGGCACGGGAGTACAATAGTGATCTAGGAGTAGATCACTGGACGGCGGTCAAAATTATCCTTAGAGGAATAAGGATATGTTTCTCGATTATGGAGGTGACAAAAAGGTTCGTCGTAAAAGGTTACGTCGATACAAGTTTTGACACTAATCTAGATGACTCTAAGTCTCAATCTAGATACATATTGAAAGTGGGAGCAATTAGCTAAAGTAGCTCCGTGCAGAGCATTGTAGACATAGAAAATTGCAAAACACATAACGGATCTGAATGTGGCAGACCCGTTGACTAAATTTCTCTCACAAGCAAAACATGATCACACCGTAGTACTCTTTGGGTGTTAATCACATAGCGATGTGAACTAGATTACTGAATCTAGTAAACCCTTTGGGTGTTGGTCACATATCGATGTGAACTATGGGTGTTAATCACATGATGATGTGAACTATTGATGTTAATCACATGGTGATGTGATCTAGATTATTGACTCTAGTGCAAGTGGGAGACTGAAGGAAATATGCCCTAGAGGCAATAATAAAGTTATTATTTATTTCCTTATATCATGATAAATGTTTATTATTCATGCTAGAATTGTATTAACTGGAAACATAATACATGTGTGAATACATAGACAAACAGAGTGTCACTAGTATGCCTCTACTTGACTAGCTCATTAATCAAGGATGGTTATGTTTCCTAACCATGAACAAAGAGTTGTTATTTGATTAACGAGATCACATCATTAGTTGAATGATCTGATTGACATGACCCATTACATTAGCATAGCACCCGATCGTTTAGTATGTTGCTATTGCTTTTATCCATGACTTATACATGTTCCTTCAACTATGAGAATATGCAACTCCCATTTACCGTAGGGACACTTTGTATGCTACCAAACGTCACAACGTAACTGGGTGATTATAAAGGTGCTCTACAAGTGTCTCCGAAGGTACATGTTGAGTTGGCATATTTCGAGATTAGGATTTGTCACTCCGATTGTCGGAGAGGTATCTCAGGGCCTTCTCGGTAATGCACATCACATAAAGCCTTGCAAGCATTGCAACCAATGAGTTAGTTGCGAGATGATGTATTACAGAACGAGAAAAGAGACTTGCCGGTAACGAGATTGAACTAGGTATTGGATACCGACGATCGAATCTCGGGCAAGTAACATACCGATGACAAAGGGAACAACGTATGTTGTTATGCGGTCTGACCGATAAAGATCTTCGTAGAATATGTAGGAGCCAATATGGGCATCCAGGTCCCGCTATTGGTTATTGACCGGAGACGTGTCTCGGTCATGTCTACATTGTTCTCGAACCGTAGGGTCCGCACGCTTAACGTTACGATGACAGTTATTATGAGTTTATGCATTTTGATGTACCGAAGGAGTTCGGAGTCCCGGATGTGATCACGGACGTGACGAGGAGTCTCGAAATGGTCGAGACATAAAGAATTATATATTGGAAGCCTATGTTTGGACATCGGATGCATTCCAGGTGAAATCAGGATTTTACCGGAATACCGGGAGGGTTACCGGAACCCCCCGGGAGCATAATGGGCCAACATGGGCCTTGGAGGAGAAGTGAGAGGGCAGCCCTAGGGGCTGCGCGCCTCCCCCCTTCCCCTAGTCCTATTAGGACTAGGAGAGGTGGGCGCCCCCCTCTCCTTCTCTCTCCCCCTTGAAGAATCCTAGTCCAACTAGGATTGGGGGGGGGGAATCCTACTCCCAGAGGGAGTAGGACTCCTCCTGCGCCTCCCTCCTTTGGCCGGCCAGCCTCCCCCCTTCATCCTTTATATACGGGGGCAGGGGACACCCCAAAGACACACAAGTTGATCTACGGATCGTTCCTTAGCCGTGTGCGGTGCCCCCTTCCACCAAATTCCACCTCGATTATATCGTTGCAGTGCTTAGGCGAAGCCCTGCGCCGGTAACACATCAAGATCGTCACCACGCCGTCGTGCTGACGGAACTCTTCCCCGACGCTTTGCTGGATCGGAGCCCGGGGATCGTCATCGAGCTGAACGTGTGCCAAGAACTCGGAGGTGCCGGAGTAACGGTGCTGTGATCGGTTGGATTGCAAGGAGAACGTACGACTACTTCCTCTATGTTGTGTCAACGCTTCCGCTTCGGTCTACGAGGGTACGTAGACAAACACTCTCCCCTCTCGTTGCTATGCATCACCATGATCTTGCGTGTGCGTAGGAAATTTTTTGAAATTACTACGTTCCCCAACAGAGGGTACGTAAACAACACTCTCCCCTCTTGTTGCTATGCATCACCATGATCTTGCGTGTGCGTAGGAATTTTTTTGAAATTACTACGTTCCCCAACAGAACTGCCTTTGGTAAATCGTATCCTCTGCTTTGTCAACCATGCTCTACTTTCGAGCTTGTATTATTTACTCCGAAATTTGTGGTATAGGTTCCTAAGATGCCCCGATGGGTTGAACCAATGCCTTCCCTAATCTGTGTGATCCCGAAGGACTTGATGGCTCATACTTATCTGGTATTGCACCAGGTAAAACTTTCAACAACTAATGTCATTTTCGAAATACGAGCAGTGAATGAAAGGTTATGCATTGAAAGAAGTGGGAGTCGACCTTGAACTTTGTGTTCATGCCCATGGACAGGATGTAGATCTTATCATTAAAGCTTCTCTTAAATTAATTATTCCTTTGGTATAAGTTCATCTTATATCTGGGATCTGACCTTTTGCAATCGTGGTTCCGACCATATTTTCTTCTTGATTCCATTTCTCGGACAAGTTAGAGTACTTGCCTTCTGCATATCAGTACACCTGTCCAACATCTACTTTGATCTGTCGTCAAGTATTACCCCCTGGTAACTCGAGATTATCATGGAACTGCATAACTTATTATGAGTTCTCCATCAAGTGCTACCTTCTCACTGGTTCCAATTTTTCATGGGCCCTGAGTTATTAAACACTCGAGAACACCGTAAAGTGAATCGATTCCGCACTATGATTCAATAACTCTAAGTAATTTTCGTTGCTTATGATTTAATAACCCTTCAAGTTATTCCTAGCCTGATCGGCTATATCATTATCGTGCAACTTTTTAATTGTGTTATCTGGTCCTTCTTTCCGAAGCACAATTTTCGACGATGAGCTAAGCTTACGTCCGTCTTCCTCGTCATATCATTTCGCCTTGGACAACGAACTTGGGTTTGAGTTTGTGTCGTACCTGTGGTTCCAATTACCCCTTGCTTCATCATCCTTTTTACTTGATGTCATCGCTGATCGATTACATCCTTATGAAATCTCTCGACAAAAATTGTCGTGATCATCATCAACATTTGACTTCTTTCAGGATATCGATCGAATTCATGATGATAAGTACCATCCTCCTCCCTTGGTAATTTGAGTTGCCACCAACAACATCCTTACTCACTTTCATCACAAACTTGTTCAGGTTATGGATGCAATTTTCTTTCCAGCTGGTATTATGTTCTACCTTGAAGTAGTATTGTCTTTTATGTCAAGGATATTGTGCGAATTGCTCAACCTCTTGAGAATTCTTGATATAGTAATACTTCTCGCCATCTCCATTCGTTTTCTGATCCCCTTGTCGTTTCTAACCTGAATACCGATAATTGAACTATGATGCGTGAATTCAAAACTTCTAGCAATCCTATTGCTTTGGAGTTAATGGTCGATAGTTCATTCCTAGACTATTGGTTATCGAATCACCGTTCCAACACTGATCATGCTACCTAAGCCCATATTTTGGGTGCAGCTTTCCACCAATGTTTAATTGAGTATGTTTTCCTCGAGCATACCTCATTATATCTTTTGATCTGACAAATGTTATCTCTTTGTTCACATGATTGTGGAAATCCATCTTTTGGAAATCTTGATGAATTGTCGTTTAGTTCGTCGGCCACCCCTCATCCTCTCCTTGGTTTAATGATGAACTCTTGCTTCAGAACTCGCTTCCATAGATCATTTCCGAGATTCTCACAGTGTCATCTCGTCAAATTGTGTTGCACCTTCTCTTCTCAGGCATCCTGATGTCTGAGGTATCCCGACACCAATCGGATCTGAATCTCAGTCAGATATGATGGTTGGGACATATTTCCAAGAGTTATAACATTGGTATCTACATAACCCGGTAAGGTGGTATCTTTGCTTAGCACCCCTGGCCAGAGGGCCTATTGTTATAGTATATGTATCCTCTTTTCAAGGTTAGCCATTCTTCCAAGAGGAAATTGTAAGACTTATTCTATGAGTTTTCCTGATGGATCATTTGTGTATCCTCAGTCCGACCTTTTCTTGAAGACCATTTCAATGCTATCTCGAAGCATGTCTGTGGTACTCCGATTTTCAACAAGAACATTTGAAACCCAAGGCTAAATGTTTCTTGCTCAATTATCCAAACACCTTTGTATGGGTAATGTCATGAAATTTCTCTCTCCCCTTACCTAAAGTGATTTCTACATTATATCCTGCCACGGATATCATTCTCTGCTTGTCCTTGGGATGGGTATACCCTTGGTACATGTGTCAAACACATTTTTCCTTCCATTGTTCTGTTTGATCTGATGATCACATTTTCCTTTCCATTGATTTATTTAACCTTCCTTGTGATCCATATGATCTAAGCAGTAATATTGTCTGCTTATGTAAACACCTTGGTGTACAACTCTGTCAGTAAGACCCTGTTACTATTGTTGATGACATTCCGGTAACCATCGATGGACGAGAACTTTGCCTATTGGTCCGCCTCGTTCAACGAGCGGGAAAATGGTTCTCTTCGTCCCTCGCCCTTGGTACCAACGTTGTTGCCGAGATAACCGACATGGTACTCTCTAACATGCCTTGCTATCATGACCGGGCAAGATGTTACTGCTCCTATTAAAAAAAACCCACCTGGTGGGCCCATAACCCATAGTTCCACAGGATCGAAACCTGACTCTCCTGTACACCCCCTGTTCCTAAAGTTATTCCTCGCGCGTGGCCTCGTATGTACTTCACGGGCCACCATCGTAGTGATCTATTCTGGTAACAGACGCAATACTCAATATCGTTGCTCTGGACCCCTTTCGCATGTTGTTTCAGACATCGAACGATTGCCTATCCGTTTGGAACTTCTCATGGTACCTCCTTACTTTGCTCTCAATAACTTCTTAAGTTTCAATTCGAGAGATACGTATGCTTCTTCCCCTGAGTTAACCGTCCTTATAAAGTTTTCCCCCTCTTATCCTTTCGTAAGTACGTTGGAGTGCCTGAAGAAAAGGACGACTTCACCATAATGACCTGAAGCAGAGGAATGAAGACATCAATGTAATGGATCGTCCTCTTCGATAAGAGCAACCAACACCAGAAAGACCCGTTAGAGTTTCGTAACTTGAACCTTCCACCTATACTCCCCTCTTAAATCTCGGGACGAGATTTCTTGTAGTGGAGGAGAATTGTGACGCCCGGATAATCAAGCTACAGTAACTCTCTAGAAATGGTGCCACATCACCTCGGTTAGTGTTGATAATCTCACGTTAGTTCAAAAGAAAAACGATTCGGAATTCAACTTCAAGTTAAAGACAAACAATAAAACTTTTCAAAGATTTAAAACCAAAATGTTCGGGTTGTGCCAGTTAATGCATAAGTGATTATGATGAAGAATCCACATCTTTATATAATGTATAAATGCACTAAAATAATTTAAACGGTAGCCAAAAACATTATTTAAATACCTTTGGTATTTTATAAAATACTAAACTATTTTTATTTTGGGTTAAAACCTTTTGTGGCACAGGGTTATTTTGAAACGTTATTTTAGGAGCTATTGTCATATTTTAATATCTAAAAATAATGTGGAGCTAAAATTAAAACAGAAAAGAAAACAGAAAACAAAGATAAGAAAAAGAGAAAGCAACCCCCCCCCCCACTGGGCTCCGGCCCAGCAGGCCACAGCCCCACTGGGCCAACCCCCCAGGCCAGCCGGCCACCCACTCCCCCCCTTATCCACTCACCGCACCCCTCCCACTCCACCGACACCCCCACCTCCCCCATGAAAATATCTCCTCCCCCTCTCCCCCGATTGGATCGGATCGAGGAGGAGGTCGCCGCCCGTCGCCGCCGCCTGGAGAGCCACCTCGCCGGAACCCCCGCCGCCTGACGCCGTCCGTCGCCTCCTGGAGCCACCACGACGGCCTGCACCTCGTCACCACGTCTCCGTCTTCTCCGTCTCCTCCCCACGCCCCGCTGCCCCGTCCCTACATCCCACGGTGAGGTCAACCCCGGCCTCTCTTTCCCTCCCCGTTCGCACGCCTGCCTCCAGCCACCCTGCCGTGCGCCGGCAGCCGCGGCCACCACCGCTCCACCACATCCTGCGCTCGCGTCGTCGTCGCGTCCGGCAACACCCGCGCGCAACCACGCTCGCCTGCTGGTGCCTGCAGTTGCCGCCTTCCTCCCCCCTACTCGTCTCGTCGCCGCGCTCATCGTCTCCCCCTCTCGCTGGTCGTCGGCCCTGCCTCCACCCCGCGGTCACTCCGCCGCCGTTGCGGCGTCCACTCTCGAGCCCCGCGACCATCGTGTGCACGCCCTACCATCGCTGCCTCGCTCGATGCCGTGCCCGGACTAGCGCCCGCGCCAGTTCGGCGATGACCATGCCAGCGCCTTGCTACTCTGCATGGCCTCGCGGCGCCGCCCCATTCCGGTCACTGCCACGGCCGCCCCCTTCGTTCCCTGGTCGCAGCGCCCAGTCGGGCGCCCGGCGCCCGCTCACTCGGGGCAGCCCCGTTTCGCCAGCGCCCGACCCACTAAGCCCCCAGGGGCCAATGACAGGCGGGCCCCGCCCAGAACGTTTTTACATAAAAAAAAGGAGTTTAAAAATAAGTAAATAAATAATTTTAATTAATCAATTATTTAACTTAATTAATTTAGATTAATTAACTTAACTATTTATCTTTTTAGTTAAATTAATTAACTAGGTTAATTCACACACAGTCAATGACATGTGGGCCCCGCTGACCCTGTTGACCAGTCAACATTGACTGGTCAACTGCTGACTGGACCTGCTGACTGTGCTATTGACCCAGTCAATGGCCCCATCTGCCAAGTTGTCCAATCAACCATGTTGACTGCTGACGTCAGCATGACATCATGCTGATGTCATAAATCCATTTTCGAATTAAATTAAATTCCAGATTGGGCCGCGTAACGTGACTTCCGTTGTACTGGAGGTTGCTAGGTCTGCTTCCGGCCGCGTTCGCAACGTGCAGGTGTGCTCAGGGCGATGGGCCCAGACCCCTGCGCGCTTAGGTTTAGACCGGTGTGCTGACCGCTCTGTTGTGCCTAGGTGGGGCTGCGACGTGTTGATCTTCCGAGGCCGGGCATGACCCAGGAAAGTGTGTCCGGCCAAATGGGATCAAGCGTGTTGGGTTATGTGGTGCACCCCTGCAGGGAAGTTTATCTATTCGAATAGCCGTGTCCCTCGGTAAAAGGATGACCCGGAGTTATACCTTGACCTTATGACAACTAGAACCGGATACTTAATAAAACACACCCTTCCAAGTGTCAGATACAACCCGGTGATCGCTCTCTAACAGGGCTACGAGGAGGGGATCGCCGGGTAGGATTATGCTATACGATGCTACTTGGAGGACTTCAGTCTACTCTCTTCTATATGCTGCAAGACGGAGGCGACCAGAAGCGTAGTCTTCGATAAGACTAGATATCCCCCTCTTATTCTGGCATTCTGCAGTTCAGTCCACTGATAAGGCCCTTTACACATATATCCATGCATATGTAGTGTAGCTCCTTGCTTGCGAGTACTTTGGATGAGTACTCACGGTTGCTTTTCTCCCCCTTTTCCCCTTTTCCCTTCTACCCGGTTGCCGCACCAGACGATGGAGCCCAGGATCCAGACGCCACCGTCGACGACGACGACTACTACTCCGGAGGCGCCTACTACTACGTGCAGCCCGCTGACGACGACCAGGAGTAGTTAGGAGGATCCCAGGCAGGAGGCCTGCGCCTCGTTCGATCTGTATCCCTGTTTGTGCTAGCCTTCTTAAGGCAGACTTGTTTAACTTATGTCTGTACTCAGATATTGTTGTTTTCGCTGACTCGTCTATGATCGAGCACTTGTATTCGAGCCCTCGAGGCCCCTGGCTTGTATTATGATGCTTGTATGACTTATTTTATTTGTAGAGTTGTGTTGTGATATCTTCCCGTGAGTCCCTGATCTTGATCGTACACATTTGCGTGCATGATTAGTGTACGATGGAATCGAGGGCATCACAAAGCCTAAACTAGACGGCAGATATCCGCGGAGACTTAATCTTCGACGGATTCGAGCCACAGCCAAGCGCGCCGCACTATCTCGAGGGGCATGATATAGCTCTGCCTCCGAACAGTGTCCTGGAGGCCGCATACGCTCCGGCCCCGATCCTCGATCCGGAGCCCGCTGCGTTCTTTGAGGATGAATGGTTGGACGTCACCTCGGGGGCTGCGATCTTAAAAGCCATTGAGCCAAACGCAAGCCCCGCACTCCGCATGGCACATGACTCCAAGGAGCCGGACTCTTCTCCGAACTCCGAACCTCCCGTGCCCCTGCCAGTCGAATCAGATTGGGCGCCGGTAATGGAGTTCACCGCCGCGGACATCTTTCAGTATTCGCCTTTCGGTCATATTCTGAAATCTCTCAAGTCTCTCTCTTTTTCAGGAGAGCCCAGGCCGAACTGTGGCCTGCGAGGTTGGGATTCGGACGACGAAGAAATTCAAAACCCACCCACCACCCACTTAATAGCCACTGTCGACGATTTAACCGACATGCTCGACTTCGGCTCCGAAGACTTCGACGGTATGGACGACGAAGACGGAGACGAATGGGAACCAGCGCCCATAGGGCACTGGACCTCCACCACACTTAATGACTTATTCATGGTGGATACACCTGAAAGAACTCACAATGAGGAAGAAGGGGGCGAAAAGAAGGGTAAACCCTCCGAAAAGCACTCAAAGCGGCGACGTAAACGCCGAGCGAAGCCCCGCCTCGATCAAGACCTAGCCATAGAGCAGGACGAGCCGGCAGATGACGAACGCATCCCAGAACAGCCGTCCGAACAGGGTAACACGGGCAGAGAGGACGAACAGTCCTCCCCCGGTCATAACAGAACTCCAGACGATACCACGCCGGATAAAATCATGGAGCAGAAGAATCTCCAAGAAAGGCTCGTCGCCACAGCATGAAGCCTGAAGAAGCAGAAGCAGAAGCAAAAGCTAAAGACGGCGGATGATGCACTCAAAACAAGATGGAGCAAAGAATCAAGACCGCAGAGAAATACGGCTGCAGCCGCCGCACCAAAAGCTATCCGAAGAGAAAGCTACTGCCCGAATTCGACCAGGAGGCCCTAGAGCCCCCAAACTCGAAAAACAAAAAGGCTACACGGTCGAATAAACGACCCCTCAGCCACTACAATACGGCAAACGGCGCCACACTCAATGCGGCATGCGACACAATCAAAGACTCGCATCATGGCCCAGCCAGGTCCATTTACGGGCCAAGAAAGCAAGCTCTCGTAAGCAATGCAAAAAATCCACCATTAGAATCCGGCAGACCCAAATATAGGGGTGCCGCACACCCTCTATGTTTCACCGATGAGGTCCTGGAATATGAATTCCCAGAGGGATTTAAACCCGTTAACATAGAGGCGTACGATGGAACAACAGACCCGGGAGTCTGGATCGAGGATTATATCCTCCACATACATATGGCTAGAGTAGATGATCTCCACGCCATAAAATATTTACCCCTTAAGCTTAAAGGGCCAGCCCGGCACTGGCTTAAAAGCCTTCCCGAAAACACAATTGGAAGTTGGGAAGAGCCCGAGGACGCTTTCCGAGCAAATTTTCAAGGGACCTACGTCCGTCCCCCGGACGCAGACGACCTCAGTCACATAACTCAGCAATCCGGAGAATCAGCTCGGCAGTTCTGGAACAGATTCCTCACTAAAAAGAATCAAATAGTGGATTGTCCGGACGCCGAAGCCCTAGCGGCTTTCAGGCACAATGTCCGAGACGAATGGCTCGCCAGACACCTCGGCCAGGAAAAGCCAAGAACAATGGCCGCACTCACAAGCCTCATGACCCGCTTTTGCGCAGGAGAGGACAGCTGGTTGGCACGATGCAGCCCCAGCGACCCAAGTACATCAGAAATCAGGGATGGAAACGGGAAACCACGGCGATACGAGGACCTTCGCCGAATCAAAAGAAAAAGTCCGAAGAGCACGACAGTCAATGCCGGATTCAAAGGCTCACGACAAAATCAGACAAAATCACCCCCTCAGGATAATAGGGAAGATCCGTCCAGTCTAAAGAGAATCATGGACAGGATATGTCAGATACACAGTACTCCTGGAAAGCCTGCTAATCATACCCACAGAGACTGTTGGGTTTTCAAACAATCCGGAAGGCTTAACGCCGAACACAAGGGGCTCGACACACCAAGTGAGGAAGAGGACGAACCCCAAAAGCAGAACACCAGGAAGCAAAAGAACTTCCCGCAAGAAGTCAAAACAGTGAACTCACTTCACATAACAAGGCATGAGGCACCCATAAAGGTCCGCACATTCAAGCCTATCCCTCAGGAGTCTGGCCACTAGTCACTAAAGCCAATCATTTTTGATCAGCTAGATTATTCTCGCAATATCAAACACGCAGGCCGGACTGCCCTGATACTTAATCCAATAATAAACGGATTCCAGTTTACCAACGTCCTTATGGACGGTGGCAGTGGACTAAATCTGATATATCAGGATACAATTCACCGCATGGGCATAAACCCAGCACGAATCCGTCACAGTAAAACCTCCTTTCAAGGAGTAGCACCAGGCCCGGACACCCACTGTATGGGTTTTCTCCGGCTTGTGGTCATATTTGGCTCTGCCAATAACTTTTGTCGCAAAAAGCTTATCTTCCACATAGTCCCGTTTTCAAGTCGCTATCAAGCACTAATGGGACGTGGAGCTTTCGCTTGCTTTAACGCAATACCGCATTATGCATCCCTCACGCTAAAGATGCCCGGTCCTCAAGGCATCATCTCTTTAAAGGGAGCATACTAAACTACATCTCCTCCAAACGGAGGATTGTGCGGCCGCTTAAACGGCCGCCCAACAAAATGGCCTCGCCAGCCAAAAGACTTTTTCGATGTAAGTCACAAAAAGGCCGCGGACCCGGACTCAATGAGTTCGGCACAAGCCCATTTTCGTTATAGGCTTCGTGCGCCTCACCAGGGGCTGTACGCAGAGACAATAAAACTCGACCGTATCTATTTCTCACTTCGCATTTTATTTATTATTCTTTTTGATCCGCACGACCCATTTTTCAATTTAGTTCTTCAATTTTACAGATGAACGTCATACGGCGCCCGTCCAGGACACGGCACATCGGAGACACAGGCGCAGACGTGCAGTAGGGACCCGCCCCAAAGGATTCTTCTTAGATTAAGACCCTGCGTAAACCTTTTTTACTGTCTTTTGCTGCTATACATCCCCTGGTTTACCTCACTATAACCATGGAGGAGACTGGCGTTTTGGCATGTGGCCACGCCAGAATTCTTGCTCGTACCTGGACACAAGGGGCTTTTTTCTTTTTTCAAGGGTATTGTTTCACACGCACACACAAAGACCGAACACCTTAGGGAGTGTTCGGCGTCGCGAGTTTTGGCACTATATGCATCAGCTGTGAGTCATGATTTTGGTCACATGTTGGGTTGCCCGGCTCCTGAGTTCGGCCACCTTACGTTCCGTTCTGTCGGCTAAGGTTGCACCAGGAGAACTACTGCGATTGTGCCCCGGTTCGGCCGGGCGAGCACCTCAGTAGAGAAAGCCGAAAACCGACTGTCATGATGTAGCGCAAGACTGGTCGCCACTCGATGACTTATAGGAATTTATTGAATTCCTCCGTTTTGACGAAGGACCGCTTCTCGGTCAGGCACATGTGCGTCCCGAATTCGGGTAAACGCAGTCGCCATTAAAGGGCTACCTAAAGAGTCTCACTGTCAACCTCCTATGGCTAAGTGAAAGTGTTAAAGCATTATAGTCCGGTTGCCTAGCCCGCGGCGCTATCACCTCCTTTGTAGGACCAAGATGTTGGGTTAAGTGTGAAAATGCGTTCTCCGCGCGCACCCCCGCACTATGTGCGTGGGGGCTGAAGCCAACGACTGCAATCTTTCAGAATTTATATATTAAAACGGCCGCACAGGAGGTGTTATTAATACTTGAAGGCACAAGTCTAAATTACGGCATTACAATTTATAAAAATATTGATCTACAATTACATATGCTGTCATAAAACAGCATCTTTCGAACACTGCGTCTCCATTATACGAGCGCCCGCGAGGACTTCCTCAAAATAGTGCTCGGAAGGAATTCGGCTTTTATCCGAATCACGGGACGCAACAACGGTGGGCTCCATATCTGCCCAGTATGTCTTGACACGGGCAAGAGCCAGCCGCGCGCCCTCTGTGCAAGCGGACCTCTTTAGAGCTTCAATCCGAGGCACCACGTCAAGAAATTGCTGCACCAAACTAAAATAGATTCTCGGCTTCGATCTACCCGGATGCAGGCGGTCCATGGCATACTTCATGGCAAGTCCGGACAACCTATTCAGCTCGGCCCATTGGGCCAGGCGATAATCCACTGATAGTGGACGCTCTGGATTAGTGAACTGCGACCAGAAGAGCTTTTCCACTTCATGATCTTTCTTATCTTGAAAGTACCTGGTCGCATCAGCGGCACTAGCCGACAAATCCAGATAGGTGTCCTCCACACTCCACGCTCGGTCCAACAGGGTGAACTTTGGATCACAGAATTTTCTCCGCAGCAGGAAGGGCTTTCCATCCGCAATTAGTCCGGCTTGACGCAGCTCTTCCCTTGAGGCTCTCATACCAGAGCGGGCGTCCTTGGCGTCGGCGACGACCTTCTCTAAATCCGTCTGCCGGGCTCAACCTTCTTCTTCAAGAAGTTTGCAATGGTCAGTAGCACTTTTCAACTTCACGGCTATATCAGCCATCTCCTCCTTGCTTCGGCAATGGGAAGCCTGTTCGGCTTTTAGCTCTTCACGGGCTATTCTGGCAGCCGCATCACTTTTTCTGGCTTGTTCCTTTGCTTTGGCGAGCTCGGCCCTAAGTCCTTCTACGGCCGCCGCACCATCTGCATCAAGCATACACAAGGTAAGATATTGACATAAAGCTCCTCTTACTAACAATCGCCAAATAAACTCAATACCTTGAGCATCATCAAGCCGCTTGTTAACAAGCATGATGTCGGCTTCTGCCTCATCGAGTTGCCGTTTCATTTCGGCAAATTCTCGAGTCCGGCTTGACTCCGGACAACCTGCCACCTACATGCAAAGGTGCCACTTAAAGGACCTGGGATTAAGATCCTCTGCGCGCCGCTAATCTTTGCGGCACACAGAGCCTCAGGGGCTACTATCTATACAAGGCGCGTGTTATTATGCGCAATTAACACTAATGTTCGTTATTCAAAACGTACCTCAAGGCCCGCCAGTAAACTCTTGACGGCCTCGTTCAGTCCGCTTTCCGTGGATGAAATCTTTTCAATCACCATGTGCATCAACGCACGATGCTCCTCTGAAACAGAGGCTCGGCCCAACAGAACTTTCAGCTCCTCCGACCGAACACCAGATGGTGCCGGACTCGTCCCATGGCCTTCTTCGGAGGCCGGACACGGAGAACCCCGGGGGGCCGCATGATCGCCTTCTGCCTCTGGCAGATTTGGAGAAATCCTCTGCGACGACACTTCGGCGTCGCCTGCCTTGCTAGGCGATGAAGGAGGAGGCGTTCCGCTCTCCATCATCTCCGGAAGAAGATCCCCCAATGACGAGCTCTGCCGAGAAGGGTCGAGGTCCGAACTACAAGGTAAGGTTTCGGTCAAAACTTCTCAGATATAAATTAAGGATTTCTCTTAAAAGAATGACTCTCTTTCTACTTACGGCTCGTTGGAGAGCTGCTCCTTTTGAGGATTTAGTTCGGCCGAGGGGCTCCCCGGCGTCGGGTCCTCTGACGCGGATTCTTTCCCCCGCTTTGGAGCTACGACTCCCGGGTCGTCAGAGGCGGCCCTTTTCTTCCCCTTTGGAGAGGAGTTGTCGATTCCCCCCTTTGGGATGGCCCCTTTCGAAGAGGCCACGGTTTCCTTGTCCGCCCCTTCATTTTCCTCCAGAGGCGCCACCTCCAACATCCTGACTAGCACATGATCTAGCCTGGTCTCGGGGAGGGGAGCCAGACACCGGACCAGCTTCGCCTTCGCTATCCACTCCTGCATAAAAAGGAGAAGTACTGTTAAAAAATAAGTCAATTGTACGGATAGAAGGTCCGGGCGTAAGGTCACCTACTTCTGTATCCGTGCGGTTGTGGCTTAAACCAGCATCCTCGGTCAAATCCGGACTCACTCCTTGTGGTCCGAAGAACAGTCTATGCATCTCCGTAGGCGTCATGCCCATGAAATTTCGGAGAACTCGCGGCCCCTCTGGGTTGAACTCCCACAAGCAGAGGGGGCGACGTTGGCCGGGCAGTGTCCGGCGAATCAGCATAACTTGTGTCACCTTGACCAGGTTGAGGTCTCCTTTTAGGAGATCCTTTATGCGGCCCTGCAACAGAGGAACGTCTTTGGGCAAGCCCCGATCTAACCCTATGTTGGTCCACGATGTTAAACGTGGTGGGGGGCCCGAGCGAAAGGCGGGGGGCGCTACCCAAGTGGTGCCCCGAGGAGAGGTGATGTAGAACCACTCCTGTTGCCATAAGCCAAGCTCCTCTTGAAAAGTGCCCTCGGGCCATGGAGCACCGGTATTCCTTTTTATAACAGCACCTCCGTACTCTATGTGACGCCCCTCGATTATCTTCGGTTCTACCTTGAAGGTCTTGAGCCATAATCCGAAGTGAGGAGTGATATGGAGAAATGCTTCACACACAACAATGAAGGAGGAGATATGGAGGATGGACTCCGGAGCTAGGTCATGGAATTCCAGCCCATAATAAAACATCAGCCCCCTTACGAAAGGATCCGTTGGGAAGCCTAATCCCCGAAGGAAGTGGGAGATGAATACTACGTTCTCACCAGGCTGAGGGCTTGGGATCGCTTGTCCTTGAGCAGGCAACCTATGCGGGATATCGCTGGTCAGGAACCTAGCCTCCGTCAACCTTGATACGTCCTCCTCCGTAACGGAGGAGGGCATCCATTGGCCTTGAAGGCCGGAGCCGGACATTGTCGATGGTCCCGTGCGCCTAGAATCTAAAAGCCTGGGGTGTTGGAACTCGAGGCTATGGGCGAGCTTGTTTTGAGAACACAAGAGGGGAGCAAGGTCTCGGTCTCTTTATAAGAGGCAGAATATCAAGAGCCCTCCCCGTAACCGTCTTGGACTAGCCTTTAATCAAGGCAGGACGTGCTTAACGGGCACGGTTGGGTTACCCACGTCCGTATTAATGAGAATCCCGTTAAAGGGAGCACACGATCTCTGCTTCGACAAGACGTGCCAAGAAAACCGCCTCGTTGAACGTGCTGTGGTGGAACAACAAAAAATAATCCATACAGAAGGCTTGGTCGCAGTGTTATGACGCACTGCGGAATACGTCAGCAGATTTGATTTGTGTTTGTATTATTCTCTATATGGCAATACGTGGAAACTTGTTTTGCAGAGCCGGACACTATTTTTTGGTGTTTATTATCTTCTTGAAGAATTTGGAGGAGGAACCCGCCTTGCAATGCCGAAGACAATTTGCGTGTCGGACTCGTCATCATTGAAGCCTGGTTCAGGGGCTACTGAGGGTGTCCTGGATTAGGGGGTGTTCGGATAGCCGAACTATATCTTCAGCCGGACTCCAGGACTATGAAGATACAAGATTGAAGACTTCGTCCCGTGTCCAGAAGGTTCTTTCCTTGGCGTGGAAGGCAAGCTAGGCGTGCGGATATTCAAGATCTCCTACCAATGTAACCGACTCTGTGTAACCCTAACCCTATCCGGTGCCTATATAAACCGGAGGGTTGTAGTCCGTAGGACGAACACATCATAACCATCATCATACCCATAGGCTAGCTTCTAGGGTTTAGCCTCCTTGATCTCGTGGTAGATCTACTCTTGTACTACCCATATCATCAATATTAATCTAGCAGGAGTAGGGTTTTACCTCCATCGAGAGGGCCCGAACCTGGGTAAAATAAAGTGTCCCTTGTCTCCTGTTACCATCCGACCTTGACGCACAGATCGGGACCCCCTACCCGAGATCCGCTGGTTTTGACACCGACACCTCCTATCTACGATGATTATTGTGATGACACGTATGCTATAAAGAATAATGATAACCATGAAACTTGTCATCTTGATCTTAATTTTCAATCATATGATAGTTGTTTTGTTGAGTTTGCTCCCACTACAATTGATGAGAAGAATTTTGCTTATGTGGAGAGTAATAAAATTTCTATGCTTGTAGATCATGAAAAGAGTGCTTTAGGTGCTGGTTATATTGTTGAATTCATTCATGATGGTACTGAAAATTATTATGAGGGAGGAACATATGCTTGTAGGAATTGCAATAATATCAAGTTTCCTCTCTATGTGTTAAAAGTTTTGAAGTTATGCTTGTTTTGCCTTCCTATGCTAGTTGATTATTGTTCACATAAATTGTTTGATCATAAAATCCCTATGCATAGGAAGTGGGTTAGACATAAATGTGCTAGTCATATTCTTCATGATGCTCTCTTTATGTTTCAATTCTTATCTTTATGTGAGCATCATTGAAATCATCATGCCTAGCTAGGGGCGTTAAACGTTAGCGCTTGTTGGGAGGCAACCCAACTTTATTTTAGTTTCTTGCTTTTTGGTTCTGTTTAGGAATAAATAAATCATCTAGCCTCTGGTTAGATGTGTTTTTATGTTTTAATTAGTGTTTGTGCCAAGTTTAACCTATAGGATCTTCTTGGATGATAGTTATTTGATCTTGCTGAAAATTGCAGAAACTTTCTGTTCACTAAACAATTGTTAAAAATCACCAGAACGTGATAAAATACTGATGCCAATTGCAGAAGATCCATAAACAAATTATGTAGGTCGTCCTATTTTGGCAGAATTTTTGGAGTTCCAGAAGTTTGCGTTAGTCACAGATTACTACGGACTGTTCTGTTTTTGACAGATTCTGTTTTCATTGTGTTGCTTGCTTATTTTGATGAATCTATGGCTAGTAAAAGAGTTTATAAACCATAGAGAAGTTGGAATACAGTAGGTTTAACACCAATATAAATAAATAATGAGTTCATTACAGTACCTTGAAGTGGTGTTTTGTTTTCTCTCGCTAACGGAGCTTACGAGTTTTCTGTCGAGTTTTGTGTTGTGAAGTTTTCAAGTTTTGGGTAAAGTTTCGATGGACTATGGAATAAGGAGTGGCAAGAGCCTAAGCTTGGGGATGACCAAGGCACCCCAAGGTAATATTCAAGGATAACCAAGAGCCTAAGCTTGGGGATGCCCCGGAAGGCATCCCCTCTATCGTCTTCGTTCATCGGTAACTTTACTTGGGGCTATATTTTTATTCACCACATGATATGTGTTTTGCTTGGAGCGTCATGACATTTTATTTTGCTTTGCTTGATGTTTGAATAAAGTACCAAGATCTGAAATTTCTAAATGTTAAAGAGTCTTCACATAGTTACATAATTATACAACTACTCATTGATCTTCACTTATATCTTTCGGAGTAGTTTTTTGTTTGCTCTAGTGCTTCACTTATATCTTTTAGAGAACGGTGGTGGATTTGCTTTATAGAAACTATTGGTCTCTCATGCTTCACTTAGATTATTTTGAGAGTCTTAAATAGCATGGTAATTTGCTTCAATAATCCTAATATGCTAGGTATTCAAGATTAGTAAAGACTTTCTTATGAGTGTTTTGAATACTAAGAGAAGTTTGATGCTTGATGATTGTTTTGAGATATGGAGGTAGTAATATTAAAGTTGTGCTAGTTGAGTAGTTGTGAATTTGAGAAATGCTTGTGTTGAAGTTTTCAAGTCTTGTAGCATACACGTATGATAAACGTTGTGTAACAAATTTGAAACATGAGGTGTTCTTTGATTGTCTTCCTTATGAGTGGCGGTCGGGGACGAGCGATGGTCTTTTCCTACCAATCTATCCCCCTAGGAGCATTCGCGTAGTGCTTGGTTTTTGATGACTTGTAGATTTTTGCAATAAGTATATGAGTTCCTTATGACTAATGTTGAGTCCATGGATTATACGCACTCTCACCCTTCCATCATTGCTAGCCTCTTCAGTACCGTGCGTTGCCCTTTCTCACATTGAGAGTTGGTGCAAACTTCGCCGATGCATCCAAACCCCGTGATATGATACACTCTTTCACACATAAACCTCCTTATATCTTGCTCAAAACAGCCACCATACCTACCTATTATGGCATTTCCATAGCCATTCCGAGATATATTGCCATGCAACTTTCCACCGTTCCATTTATCATGACACGTTCATCATTGTCATATTGCTTAGCATGATCATGTAGTTGACATAGTATTTGTGGCAAAGCCACCGTTCATAATTCTTTCATAAATGTCACTCTTGGTTCATTGCATATCCCGGTACACCGCCGGGGGCATTCATATAAAGTCATACTTTGTTCTAGTATCGAGTTGTAATCATTGAGTTGTAAATAAATAGAAGTGTGATGATCATCATTTTCTAGAGCATTGTCCCAAGTGAGGAATAAAAAAAAGGCCATAAAAAGAGAAGGCCCAAAAAAAATGAGAGAAAAAGAGAGAAGGGACAATGCTACTATCCTTTACCACACTTGTTCTTCAAAATAGCATCATGATCTTCATGATACAGAGTCTCTTGTTTTGTCACTTTCATATACTAGTAGGAATTTTTCATTATAGAACTTGGCTTGTATATTCTAACAATGGGCCTCCTCAAGTGCCCTAGGTCTTCGTGAGCAAGCAAGTTGGATGCACACCCACTTAGTTTTTTTGTTGAGCTTTCATACATTTAAAGCTCTAGTGCATCCATTGCATGGCAATCCCTACTCCTTGCATTAACATCAATCGATGGTCATCTCCATAGCTCATTGATTAGCCTCGTTGATGTGAGACTATCTCCTTTTTTGTCTTCTCCACATAGCCCCCATCATTATACTCTATTCCACCCATAGTGCTATATCCATGGCTCGCGCTCATGTATTGCGTGAAGGTTTATAAGTTTGAGATTACTAAAGTATGAAACAATTGCTTGGCTTGTCATCGGGGTTGTGCATGATGAGAACATTCTTGTGTGACGAAAATGGAGCATGACTAAACTATATGATTTTGTAGGGATGAACTTTCTTTGGCCATGTTATTTTGAGAGGACATAATTGCTTAGTTAGTATGCTTGAAGTATTATTATTTCTATGTCAATATTGAACTTTTATCTTGAATCTTTCGGATCTGAATATTCATACCACAATTAAGAAGAATTACATTGAAATTATGCCAAGTAGCATTCCACATAAAAAATTCTGTTTTTATCATTTACCTACTCGAGGACGAGCAGGAATTAAGCTCAGGGATGTTGATACGTCTCCAATGTATCTATAATTTTTTATTGTTCCATGCCATTATATTATCTGTTTTGGATGTTTATGGGCTTTATTAAACACTTTTATATTATTTTTGGGACTAACCTATTAACCCAGAGCCCAGTGCCAGTTCCTGTTTTTTTCCTTGTTTCAGTGTGTCGCAGAAAAGGAATATCAAACGGAATGAAACCTTCGGGGGAGTTATTTTTGGAACGGGAGAAATCCAGAAGACTTGGAGTCTACGTAAGGGAAGCAACGAGGAAGGCACGAGGCAGGGGGCACGCCCACCCCCCTGGGCGTGCCCTCCACCCTCGTGGGCCCCTCGTGGCTCCCCTGACATACTTCTTCCTCCTATATATATCCATATACCCTAAAAACTTCGGGGAACAGAATAGATCGGGAGTTCCGCCGCCGCGAGCCTCTGTAGCCACCAAAAACCAATCAGGACCCTATTCCCGCACCCTGCCGGAGGGGGGAACCCTCACCGGTGGCCATCTTCATCAACCCGGCGCTCTCCATGACGAGGAGGGAGTACTTCACCCTCGGGGCTGAGGGTATGTACCAGTAGCTATGTGTTTGATCTCTATCTCTCCACTACAAAAAAAGACACATCCGTGACATTTTGGGCCGAACGAATTTTTTTTCTATCATACATATGACACTTCTATGACGATAATTGTGACAAAACCCGGTATCATCATAGATGTGGTGGGCTCCTACTTCTATGACAAAAAATCATGACAGAAAATGGGCTTTTCGTCCTGGGCGGGCCGGAGACGCAGCTGCATGACATTCTTTGGGCCGTCCATGACAGAAAAAACCGTGGTAGAAGCGAGGGCGAGGAAAATTTCGGGGAGTTCCCAGTTACGGTGGGAGGTCGGGGGCGGAGCGATCCGCGTTTCTCTCGTACACGTACGCGCGCGTGTGTGAGGCGTTGGCTCTAACTAAACCCGAGCGAGGCGTTGGGCTCTAACTGAACCTGAGCGATTGCACTGCAGGCTACGCGTTACTGAACCTGAGCGATCGATCGATGGCTGTTAACTGAACCCGATCGAGCGATTCCTTCGCTACTGCTGCTAACTGAAGCCGATCGATGGTGCCTCTGGATGAACAGTGAGTGTTGCGGGGGGTTTGGATGAACAGTTCCCTGTGGGGGTGGATGAATAGGACCTCGTGGTGTTGCCTCTGGATGAACAGGACCCCGATTGATCGAGCCGGTTGGGGCTGGATGAACAGGACCCCGTGGAGGGCTGGATGAACAGGACCACCCCGTGGAGGGAAGGATGAACAGTAGCCCGTGGAGGGGTGGTTGAACAGGAGCCCGTGGAGAGGGCCGGTTGAACAGTAGCCGGTGGAGTAGCGCGCGGTGGAGGCTGGATGAACAAGAGCCCATGGATGAACAGTCGCAGGTGGAGGCTAGAGGAGGTCGACGGTGAATGAACAGTAGCTCGTGGAGGCTGGAGGGGGTCGATGGTGGAGATGAACAGTATCCCGTGGAGTCCCGTTTTGCGGTACGCCACACCCCTCCCGATGAACAGGACCCCCGTTTCGACCTAGCGCTCCAACACAAGTCCGTTTCCTCCATTTTGTGGTACGCCACACCCCTCCCGATCAATAGGACCCCCGTTTTAACTGTAGGAGGTCCGTTTCCTCCGTTTTGCGGCACGCCAGAACCCTCCCGATCAACAGGACCCCGTACCGAACATAGGAGGTCCGTTTCCTCCATTGTGCGGTACGCCAGGCCTCGTTTCCATCCCCTGTTCTGCCCAAGCCCTCCCGATGAACACGACCACACATTCCGTCCCGGCCAAGCCGGTTGGCTCCCACGCGTTTCGTTGCCTCCCGATGAACACGACGCATTTCGTTGCCTCCCCATGAACACGACGCATTCCGTTGCCTCCCCATGAACACGAAGCATTTCGTTGCCTCCCCATGAACACGATGACGATGCTGTTTCTCCGCTCCGACCCAGCCATGTCAATGAGCCCTTGCCGTACGTATGCGCGAGTAGGCGTTGGAGACGCCGCCCGTATGTACACATACGTGGCTGTATTTTCTTTCTTGCACCCTGGCCGCCTGTACTACGACACGTGCACGCCTCTACATCCACCAATATATATGTACGTACATGTTCGCTACTGGAATCACAACGCTACGTACGCTTCGATCAGGTGGGTCCCGACTGTCAGGCACTTCCTTGTGTGCGAAGATATAGCTGGTGGGTCCCAGCAGTCAGGGGGGCGAATCATTTTTTCTTTGCCCGGACGCACTTCCTTGCGTGCGAAGGTGTAGCTGGTGGGTCCCAGCAGTCAGGGAGGAAACGTTTTTTCGCGAAATACTGTGTCCCGTCCGGTGGGTCCCTGTTGTCAGGTGGAGGAATCATTATTTTCCGCGTAATAAGGAGGCACTTCCTTGCTGCTGCCGTGGACCCAGCTGTCAGCCTCTCCACGTACGGTCCACGTCCGATGGAAGTCGTTCCTTGACCACGTTGACCACGCCGCGCCGAGAGCACCAGGGCGGTGGACGATGGTGAGGCCTAGGAAGGGGACGACGCGGAGCCGGTGAAGACGTGGAGCCGGTGAAGACGCGACAGTGGATGTGAAAGCACAAGTGCTCCCTAGGTGGTTTTGGTAATTAATGTCAACATATCTCTTGTTGGACTAACACTTTTATCTAGTATGTTTCAGATAAGTTCAACAATGGAGTGGCATGGACTAAAGGTTGTGGGAACTCCTTCAAGACGCTAAGGACAAAGGATTGGCTAAAGCTTCAAGCTCAAGACTCTTCATTTTACATTTTAGTGATCCAAGATCACATCGAGTCTATAGGAAAAGCCAATACTATCAAGGAGGGATGAGGTGTTGCTTAATGAGCCTCTTGCTTCATGTGCTTGGTGATATGCTCCAAAATCCTCAGCTACTTTCCCACTTCCACCAATGACCTAAACCCAAAGCCAAACTCGGACCTACCGATTCTTTCTATCCGACGCCACCGAGTTTCACATGTGATAGCCACTGCCAAACCCTAGCAAATCGGACCTACCGATAGGGATCTCGGTCTCACTGAGATGGGATTGTAATCTCTCTGTGTATGTCCATTACCAAAATTGGTCTCACCGAGTTTAGGCAATCGGTACTACCGAGATTACAGTGCAAACTCTCTGGTTAATTTATTACCAAAATCGGTCCAACCGAGTTTTAGTAATCGGTCCCACCGAGTTTGCCTGACCAACTCTCTGGTTAGCTAATTACCAAAATCGGTCTCACCGAGTTTAAGTAATCGGTCTCACCGAGATTACGTTATGCCCTAACCCTAATCATATCAGTCCTACCGAGTTGCATATCGGTCCCACCGAAAACCCTAATGGTCACTAGCTTTACTAAATCGGTCCGACCGAGTTTGTCGATTCGGTCCCACCGGGATTGGTAAATTGTGTGTAACGGTTAGATTTTGTGTGGAGGCTATATATACCCCTCCACCTCCTCTTCATTCGTGGATAGAGACATCAGACTAAGCCTACACTTCCAACATCCTATCTCTGAGAGAGAACCACCTACTCATGTGTTGAGGCCAAGATATTCCATTCCTACCATATGAATCTTGATCTCTAGCCTTCCCCAAGTTGCTTTCCACTCAAATCTTCTTTCCACCAAATCCAAATCCTATGAGAGAGAGTTGAGTGTTGGGGAGACTATCATTTGAAGCACAAGAGCAAGGAGTTCATCATCAACACACCATTTGTTACTTCTTGGAGAGTGGTGTCTCCTAGATTGGCTAGGTGTCACTTGGGAGCCTCCAACAAGATTGTGGAGTTGAACCAAGGAGTTTGTAAGGGCAAGGAGATCGCCTACTTCGTGAAGATCTACCGCTAGTGAGGCAAGTCCTTCGTGGGCGACGACCATGGTGGGATAGACAAGGTTGCTTCTTCGTGGACCCTTCGTGGGTGGAGCCCTCCGTGGACTCGCGCAACCGTTACCCTTCGTGGGTTGAAGTATCCATCAACGTGGATGTAGGATAGCACCACCTATCCGAACCATGCCAAAAACATCCGTGTCTCCAATTGCGTTTGAATTCTCCAAACCCTTCCCTTTACATTCTTGCAAGTTGCATGATTTACTTTCCGCTGCTCATATACTCTTTGCATGCTTGCTTGATATGTATTATGTATGTTGAAATTGTGCCTAAACTCCACTTAAACCGAAAAGAACCTAAAAACTGCAACTTTAGCACTAAGTGTCTAATCACCCCTCCTCTAGACACATCTTCTCAAGATCCTACAAGTGGTATTAGAGCATTGGTCTCCATTGCCTTGGTTTAATCACCATTGGAGGAAGATGGATGAGTCTATTTTGGGGAGTCTTAGACATAGAGTGCTTATTCTTGATGGAGAGTATTTTCATGAGTGGAAAAATGAGATGCTTGTAATTTTCAATCAATATCATTTGAACAAGTACATTGCTAGCCCTTGTGTGCCTCATGTTGATCCTATGCATCCCACCTTAGATGAAGATATT
Organism: Aegilops umbellulata; assembly: GCA_032464435.1. Lineage (NCBI taxonomy): Eukaryota > Viridiplantae > Streptophyta > Magnoliopsida > Poales > Poaceae > Aegilops > Aegilops umbellulata. The sequence continues at coordinate 64,103,177 of CP136060.1, read as the reverse complement.
GACATGATTCGCAATCTTAGAACTGTTGAGCTCATCATTAGAGGATTGCCTAGAAACTTGATTAGATGTTTGCCTACTCTTGAGTGTGCTTATACTATATGGAAATTTCTTGAGGAACAATTTCCCGATTATTCCTTGAAAAATTTAGATGAAATTCTCCATAAATCTATTGCCTTGAGTAAAATGAACTCTAGTGATCCTAGTTTTGGTGATTGTCTATTTGAGCTTACCAATCTCATGCGTGCTAAAGGAAATGTTGGAATCATTAGTGATATCATATCCGAAGCTATAAGAATTCATAAAGGTAACCACTTTGATGATCATGTACCTAATGAATTACCCTCTCTAGGATATGATCAATCACAAGATGATGTTGAACATGGATACTATGATGAAGATGATGATAGTGACTTCGATCTTGATGATGCAATGAGACATTTTGGTCTTATGGAAAATCTTCGGGGATATGTGTCAGGAGGAAAGGAATGGGTTCTTGATAGTGGATGTACTGATCATATGACCGGAGATGAACAGATGTTCCGTGAGCTTGCTGAAAATGACGACCCTCGAAAATCTGTCACCTTTGGTGATAATTCAAAGGGTAAGCTGGTTGGCCTTGGTAAGGTGGCCATCTCACATGATAGCTCCATTCAAAATGTCATGTTCGTTGAATCTCTCGGCTACAACTTACTTTCAGTATCTAGACTTGCTGATTTCGGTTTGAATGTCCTATTTACTGAGGTAGATTGCCAAGTGTTTCGTCGAGACAATCATAAAATGGTCTTTATCGGTATATGTAGAGGTGATCTTTACATTGTCGATTTCTCTAAAAAGGCACAACCTAAAACTTGCTTTATTGCTAAATCCTCAAAAGGTTGGTTGTGGCATAGACGACTAGGTCATGTTGGCATGAGAAACCTTGACAAGCTTATTAAAGGAAATCATATCCTTGGAGTTAACGATGTCATATTTGATAAGGATAGACTTTGCAGTGCTTGTCAAGCAGGTAAACAGGTTGGAGGAAGGCATCCCGAAAAGAACATCATGACCACAAGGAGGCCACTCGAGCTACTTCATATGGACCTTTTTGGTCCCAATGCCTACAAGACTCTCGGTGGAAATTCTTTTGGTCTAGTTATAGTTGATGATTTTTCAAGATTTACGTGGGTGTTCTTTCTTGATGACAAATCGCAGGTCCAAAAGATCTTCAAAAACTTCGCTAGGAAGGCCCAAAATCAATTTGAAGTAAAGATCAAGAAGGTTGGGAGTGACAACGGAACGGAGTTCAAGAATGCAAATGTGGATACCTTTCTTGACGAACAAGGGATTTCACACGAGTTCTCGGCTACGTACACACCTCAACAAAATGGAGTTGTTGAGAGGAAGAACCGGACGCTCATCGAAATGGCAAGAACGATGCTTGATGAGTACAAGACGCCGATGCACTTTTGGGCAAAAGCAGTTGAGACAGCTTGTCATGCAACAAATCGCTTGTATCTTCACAAGCTACTCGGCAAGACGGCATACGAGCTCCTCACCGGTAACAAACCCCAAGTTGGATACTTTCGAGTATTCGGCTCAAAGTGCTACATTCTTGATAAGCATCATCGTTCAAAGTTTGCTCCTAAATCTCATGAAGGTTTCCTACTTGGTTATGGCTCAAACTCTCACACTTACCGTGTCTACAACAATTTCACCCGAAAGGTTGAAGAGACGGTAGATGTGAAGTTTGATGAATCTAATGGCTCGCAAGTAGAGCAATTGCCAATTGATGTAGGAGACAAAGACCCTTCAGAAGCAATCCAAGACTTGTCTATTGGCAAAATTCGTCCAACGGAGGTGAAGGAGAGTACCTCGTCCATCCAAGTGGAAGCTTCTACTTCACGACAAGGTGAACCAAGAATTGACACGGAAGCATCCACAAGTGGGACTCACCAAGATGAAGAAGACGAGGAAGTGCATCAAGACGAGCGCCAACAACCTCCTTCTCCACCACGACAAGAGAATGACAATGCCAACAATGAAGAAGAAGAACAAGATGAAGAAGATGTTCAACAAAGACCCAAGCAAAAGCTCTCACGAGTTCGAGGAAGAATTGCTAAGGACCATCCCGTCGAGCAAATCTACAATGATATTCAAACCGGGAGAATCACTCGCTCAAAAACTCGTTTAGCTAACTTTTGTGAAAACTATTCTTTCATCTCTAGCATTTAACCTATGAAGGTTGAAGAAGCATTGGAAGTTCCGGACTGGATAAACGCTATGCATGAAGAGCTACACAACTTTGAGAGAAACCAAGTTTGGACATTGGTTGAGAAGCCCGACAACAACCACAACATCATTGGTACCAAATGGGTGTTTCGCAACAAGCAAGATGAAGATGGACAAGTGGTTCGCAACAAAGCACGTCTCGTCGCCCAAGGGTACACACAAGTCGAAGGTATGGACTATGGTGAGACATATGCTCCCATTGCTATACTTGAGTCCATTCGCATCTTACTTGTCTATGCTAATCACCATAATATCACTTTGTACCAAATGGACATTAAAAGTGCTTTTCTAAATGGTGAAATAGAGGAGGAAGTTTATGTCAAACAACCTCCCGACTTTGTCAATCCTAAGAAACCAAATCATGTTTACAAACTTCACAAAGCCCTTTATGGTCTTAAACAAGCTCCTAGAGCATGGTATAAATGCTTGACCAAGTTCCTTATTGCAAGTGGTTTTGAAATTGGAAAAATTGATTCCACACTTTTTACTAAAAGAGTTAATGGAGAACTATTTGTATGCCAAATTTATGTTGATGATATCATATTTGGTTCAACTAACCCTGTTTTTAGTGAAAAGTTTGGAAAGCTAATGTCGAAGAAGTTTGAGATGTCTATGATGAGTGAACTCAAATTCTTTCTCGGTTTGCAAATCAAGCAAACTAAGGAAGGTACATTTGTCTCTCAAACGAAGTACACCAAAGACTTATTCAAGAAGTTCAATATGCAAGAATGCAAAGGTATGCCTACACCCATGCCTACTAGTGGACATAATGATTTGACCAAAGATGGTGAACCGGTTGATCAAAAGGTTTATCGCTCTATGATTGGTTCATTGTTATACCTATGTGCTTCACGTCCTGATATTATGCTAAGTGTGTGCATGTGTGCACGATATCAAGCTGCTCCTAAAGAATGTCATCTTAAGGCCGTGAAAAAGGATAGTGAGATACTTAATTCACACACCAAATTTTGGCATTTGGTATCCTAAGAGGTCCTCTTTTGATCTTGTTGGCTATTCCGACTCGGATTATGCCGGAGACAAGGTTGATAGAAAGTCCACTTCGGGTACTTGTCAATTTCTTGGTAGATCTCTAGTGTCTTGGTCCTCCAAGAAACAAAACTCGGTATCCTTATCTACCGTCGAAGCGGAATACATTGCCGCTAGTTCATGTTGTGCTCAGTTACTTTGGATGACCCAAACTCTTAAAGATTATGGGATCTATGTGAAACATGTTCCATTGCTTTGTGACAATGAGAGTGCTATCAAAATTGGTCCTAATCGTGTACAACATTCTCTAACTAAGCACATTGAAGTTCGTCATCATTTCATTCGAGATCATGTTGCTAAGGGTGACATTAATCTTAAGCATGTTCGCACCGATAAGCAATTAGCTGATATATTCACTAAACCACTTGATGAGAAAGTGTTTTGCAGGTTGAGAGGTGAATTGTACATTATTGATGCTTCGAACTTGGAGTAGGAACTCCATTGGATACATGCAAGACATGAGCTTATGACTAGTCCATGATATATCTCTTATGATGATTACCTTATGTCTTGGACAAATGTGCATCTTGCATGTTATCTAACTCATGTAGGTACTCGGTTGGATCTAATTCTATGAGATTGCAACTCACTCACATCTTGAGCAATCTCTACATCACCAAGTCTCTACACAATGGTGGTTGAAGACAAGGAAGCACAAAACCATTCAAACATATCCTTTTACAAATTCTATGTTGAGCTTCATGATTGTCATTTTTGGATACATTAGTGCTCTTCCTTGCAAGACTAACCCATGTAGGTAGATGAACTCAAACTCCAAGTGGTGCTCCCAACTCATGATGAACTACATCAACCTTGAGCACCCACACAAGTTCAACTACATGAGCAAGATCCTCACCACCACCCAAGGTATGTTATTCCATCTTAGAGAAGCTTTACTCCAAGACATGAGTCAAAGCAACTCAACAAGATGTGAATACATCAGGATGCTTAAACGAAAAATGGTAACCCCATTTTGAGCTTAAACGATGAGTATGACCTATGATCAAGTGTTCTCACTTGACTCCTAAGTCAATATACTCTAACATAGGTGACTACGTCACCGCCCAACTCTAGATGAAGTTCTCTTGTGTTCTTTTCTGTGTTATTGCATTTGTCTCATGCATATTTGTTGTCTTTCTCAACTTCATCTAGATTTTTCAGTTTCTTGTCTTTCCTTTTTGTTTTTGTTCTGCATTTTCTGCATCCAATTCATTGCAAATCTTTCAGATAATTCATTGCAAATCTTTGTGAGATCTTACTTGTTTAGTGAGCTGAGGTGACAAGTGTTTTTCTCTGTGATGAACTCGGTTTCACTGACTTGTAGTTTTCGGTCCAACTAAATCCTTTCGGTACAACCGAAACATGCCACTCGGTGTCACCGATTTCACAACAGGAAAAACAGTTTGCCACTTATTCTATATTTCTTCCGATCCAGCTCCACTCAATGAATCTTGTCCTCTACAAGCATCACAGTTTTATCCATTGCTTTGTGCTGAGTCTCAAGGACCAAACCCATTCGACAGATTCCAGAAAGCCCTTCTTGGAAATTGGTGTCAAAGGGGGAGAGAGAGAGATCACATCAAAGCTCATCACCTTCAAGGGAGAAAGTATTAAGGGGGAGAAAGAGATCTCCAGGGGAGAGAATACTCAAGGATCCCAGATGCTTGATGTTCAAGAGGAGAGATGCCACATGTCTTTTTGGGGAAAAGACATGTTCATATGTTCTTATTTGCATTAAGCTCTATCCATTTGTATCTTTCAGCTCTGATTTTCTGTTCCCTATCTTCTCCCAATATCCCATGTCAGATTCAGGGGGAGCAAGACATCTAAGGGAAAGAAATCACTCAAATTCATTGCATATCTTTACTCTTGGGGACATGTCTAATCCAATGTGGTACCTTGTACTCACTCTCTACATGTCATCCCAGTCTTGGTATTCTTGTGGTTTCTTTTGTTTGCTCTGGCTAGTGGATGTACCTGTGTTATCTAACCTTGTTTGTGCAGGTTCATTCCATACTAAGCCAACTCAAGACTACAAGGTAAGTATATGCATCAAAATCATGAGAATGGGGAATTCTTGCTTATGTACATACTGTTTGCAAGAAGGACTCATGAGCATGAAGGTATCTTCCTTAATAATCTCTTGCTCTGATGCATATGCCCAAGATACATGTAACACATTGCCTACTCTGTCATGGTTATGCTCTCACATGCTTCTACATTTCATATTCACATGATTGCATACATGTAAGGGAAGCCTATGTTTGTTACATGTCCTTCCAAAGCTTTACTTGCTATTCTTTATATCTTTATCTAAAGCTTTGATGTATGTTGCCATCAATTACCAAAAAGGGGGAGATTGAAAGCACAAGTGCTCCCTAGGTGGTTTTGTTAATTAATGTCAACATATCTCTTGTTGGACTAACATTTTTATCTAGTATGTTTCAGATAAGTTCAACAATGGAGTGGCATGGACTAAAGGTTGTGGGAACTCCTTCAAGACGCTAAAGACAAAGGATTGGCTAAAGCTTCAAGCTCAAGACTCTTCATTTTACATTTTAGTGATCCAAGATCACATTGAGTCTATAGGAAAAGCCAATACTATCAAGGGGGGATGAGGTGTTGCTTAATGAGCCTCTTGCTTCATGTGCTTGGTGATATGCTCCAAAATCCTCAGCTACTTTCCCACTTCCACCAATGACATAAACCCAAAGCCAAACTCGGACCTACCGATTCTCTCTATCAGGCGCCACCGAGTTTCACATGTGATAGCCACTGCAAAACCCTAGCAAATCGGACCTACCGATAGGGATCTTGGTCTCACTGAGATGGGATTGTAATCTCTCTGTGTATGTCCATTACCAAAATCGGTCTCACTGAGTTTAGGCAATCGATACTACCGAGATTACAATGCAAACTCTCTGGTTAACTTATTACCAAAATCAGTCCAACCGAGTTTTAGTAATCGGTCCCACCGAGTTTGCCTGACCAACTCTCTGGTTAGCTAATTACCAAAATCGGTCTCACCGAGTATAAGTAATCGGTCTCACCGAGATTACGTTATGCCCTAACCCTAATCATATCGGTCCTACCGAGTTGCATATCGGTCCCACCGAAAACCCTAACGGTCACTAGGTTTACTAAATCGGTCCGACCGAGTTTGTCGATTTGGTCCCACCGAGATTGGTAAATTGTGTGTAACGGCTAGATTTTGTGTGGAGGCTATATATACCCCTCCACCTCCTCTTCATTCGTGGAGAGAGCCATCAGACTAAGCCTACACTTCCAACATCCTATCTCTGAGAGAGAACCACCTACTCATGTGTTGAGGCCAAGATATTCCATTCCTACCATATGAATCTTGATCTCTAGCCTTCCCCAAGTTGCTTTCCACTCAAATCTTCTTTCCACCAAATCCAAATCCTATGAGAGAGAGTTGAGTGTTGGGGAGACTATCATTTGAAGCACAAGAGCAAGGAGTTCATCATCAACACACCATTTGTTACTTCTTGGAGAGTGGTGTCTCCTAGATTGGCTAGGTGTCACTTGGGAGCCTCTGACAAGATTGTGGAGTTGAACCAAGGAGTTTGTAAGGGCAAGGAGATCGCCTACTTCGTGAAGATGTACCGCTAGTGAGGCAAGTCCTTCGTGGGCGACGGCCATGGTGGGATAGACAAGGTTGCTTCTTCGTGGACCCTTCGTGGGTGGAGCCCTCCGTGGACTCGCGCAACCGTTACCCTTCGTGGGTTGAAGTCTCCATCAACGTGGATGTAGGATAGCACCACCTATCCGAACCATGCCAAAAACATCCGTGTCTCCAATTGCGTTTGAATTCTCCAAACCCTTCCCTTTACATTCTTGCAAGTTGCATGCTTTACTTTCCGCTGCTCATATACTCTTTGCATGCTTGCTTGATATGTATTATGTATGTTGAAATTGTGCCTAAACTCCACTTAAACCGAAAAGAACCTAAAAACTGCAACTTTAGCACTAAGTGTCTAATCACCCCTCCTCTAGACACATCTTCTCAAGATCCTACAAGATGCCCATGGGAGAGGAGTATGAGGGTTCACTCGTTCGGCTATGGTGTGAGGCTGCCGTCGCCGTAGGGCCTAGCCAGCGGTGGGAATAGTAGGGGCGGTGAGGCCTCCGCGGCAGCACAGCCGGCCACGAGAGGCAGGAGTAGGCGGCACGACCGGCGCTGCTTTGGGCGGCTGGAGCAAGAAGACCAGAGGTTGAAGAAGCACTACGGCCGTTGGATGGACATCGTACGATCACTACAGCTAGAATCGTTTATATTGACTAAGTTGACAAAGCCCTTGGTACATCAACTTAGTAGGCCCATAGGTCAGCTTCCGAAACGGTGCGCCCCAGATGTCAGGGGGAGGAATCATTTTTTGGGCAGGTGAAGCTAGAATATCCGAGATTGAAGAAGAAGCACGGCGTCCGTTGGATGGACATCCAACGGCCACTGCTGCTAGAACCGTGTGTTGACTATAAGTTGACAAAGCCTTGCATACGCGTCAACTCTGTTTTTTAGGGGACGCGTCAACTTAGTAGGGCCAAAAGTGTGTGGCAGAGAACTTATAGCCCATTTGAGATTTGTAAGAATGTGTAGCCCATTTTTGAATTCTAATGGAATTTACTACAACCCATTTTGTTAAAAGTACAGCTCATTTCAACCAACCGTTCAAAACAGAATTCAATAAAATTTCCCACATTTTGATGGGATCCAAAATATTTTTATCCCGAAATTTCTAGTCAGATTAAATACAATTTCAATATAAATTTATATTACATAAAAATCCAACGAAACATTGCGCTCGCAACAATTAATGAAATTAAAATTTTCAATATCCAAAAATAATATTTTATAAAGTAATCACGTGTTTGGTGCATTTTTTAATAGTTAGTGCCCAGTTTTTATAATTACATCCCATTTATTATTTCTTAAAGCCCATTTTCTTGTTAAGCCTAATGCATCCCTCCTAGGAAAGATTTGCAGCCCAACGGGGCGGAGAATAACAACTTGACCTTGCCTGGGTATTCCTAAAAAAAGTATAGCTGGGCTAGCCATTTTTAGCTTGAAAGAAATTAATATCTGGGCTGGATATCTGGTCTGGGCTAGATGGGCCATAGCCCGCCTAGTTAATACCTACAGCGATGTTTTCGTTGTTGTTCAGAGGAAAAAAATTAATATCTAGGCTAAACATCGAAAAACTCTGCAGTGCTCACACCTCAAAAACACAAATACTGCTCGAGCTGCTTGGTCTCAGCTGTTGGCCGCTTCTTGTGCAATTCTCTCGTTTATTGACTACTACATAGGTTGACAATGAAGTGGGACAGTGATGTCAGGAAACCAGGGGGAAGCAAAATAAATTACTCCAGCGAGCGTTTCCACCTCTGCCTCTTTCTCTCCCGTGGAAACTCCTTTCCTCCCTTTTTTTTGCTCGAGCAAGGACCAATGCATGCAACATGTCCATGCGGTTATTAGGCAAGAAATAAAAGCGCTTTGCATGCTATGAATTACGATGGCCTGCATGGGTAGCTAATAAGGCATCATCTTAACTGCTGTGATTAAATGTTGTGTTTAGAAGAGAGAAATATCCTTCTTCTCCACCAATCTGCTTGCACATAGGTCGTGATGCACCTTCTAATAAGACTTATTCACCTAGATGGAGGGAGTATAGTTTAATACATATATATATATATATAACGAGGAGGCACTTGTGTACGTGAGGCTATGGACCTGGTGGGTCCCCATTGTCATCCTCTCCAAGTAAAGTCATCTCCTCGCCGGCGCGCGCTTTCCGCCCAAAATAGGCAGCGCCGCCCGCCCCGCTTCCCGGCGCAGGCGATTGCTCCGCCTTCAAACGACACAAGTGTCGTCCATCCGTCCATCTGCCGCCCACATTAATGATACGCGGTTGCCAAGGCGGCTACTCCGGCACCACACGTCTGTCCCTCCGCCCGCCCACCATTGCTATATAAACTGTTGCGCCGGCCATAGCCACAGTCATCCGCATCCGTTCCCTTTCTCCTGTCCACACCACTACTGCCCACCATGGCTTCCTCGCGCTCCAGCGCTCCTCGGGACGGGCGCACGACGGACCACAAGGAGATGGCAGCCATTGTTGCCGACCGGCTGGCTGGCAGGCAGCCGGAGGACGACGATGTCCCAATGGAGAACATGGTAGTCGACGATCCGGCGCCAACCCCCTCCTACGCGCCATCCTCGCCGGTGCATTGCACCATGACCATCGGCGAGGCCCGTGCCCAATATATGGACAGTGTGAGGCAGATGCGTCAGGAGCAGTTCCGGGAGGCGCAGGCCGACACCGCCTACAACCACCATCTCCTCCAGGAGCACCTGCAGGCGGAGGAGCAGATCGCCACGGAGCGGGCGGAGCAGGAGGCGCTGCTCGACTCGTATCTCTCCGCCCGCAAGGGCCGCCTCAAGCGTTGGCAGTACCGCATGCGGGTGGCGGAGGCTGCGGCCACCTACAAAGAGGCTAGCAAAGAGGGCGATGAAGCGGGCGAGACGCTGTTTGGCGAGACCAAGGAAGAGGCAGAGGACAATGTCGGCTCCGACGAGTCCCCTCTCTGCTGGCGTCGACCAGGCCCTGCTCCACCGAGGCCCCACGGCGCCAACAACGAGGCAGAGGACAATGCCAGCTCCGACGAGTCCCCGCTCCACTGGCGTCGACGAGGCCCTGCTCCGCCGAGGCCCCGCGGCGCCAACAACGAGGTAGAGGACACCGCCGGCTCCGCCGAGGCCCCGCCCCGCCAACAATGAGGCAGAGGCCATCGCCGGCTCAGCCAAGGCCCCACCCTGCCGGCAACGCGGGGGAGGATTTCCACCGCTCCGCTGAGGCGCCACCCGCCGGCAACGAGACAAAGGACATCGCCGGCTCCGCCGAGGCCCCGCCCCGCTGCTAACAAGGCCGCGCCACACAGAAAATGAGGAAGAATAGAACACGGTAGGTCGCCGCCGCTCGGGTCCAAGTAAGGCCACCGCTGCTACCCTCCTGTTGAAGCCAAGCTAGGCGGGTTGACCATTGACGGTCGGTTAGCTTCTTGGCGGCGACGTGGAGTCGGGGAGTTCTGCTGGAGAATGACGCTGCTTCTACTTAACTGCTGGTGCAGTTGGCTGACTCACACGTGGGCCCAATAGGCCACATGTCAGTCATGCAACTGCACCGGCAGTTAAGTCACTGAAGCTTCTGTTCGGCTCAGCGGGACACAGGTGGGTAGCTTCGGTTAATTAATTATACCTCCAGTGCACCCATTTTTAGTTGAAGAATGTATGAAATGTAATGAAATCTGGCATGTTTATATGAAATCCGACCATGTATGAATGAATTTATTTTGATTAATTCGAATTCCTGTATCACTGGCATTGGATGAACATGCAAAACAATACGTACTAGCATTATTCCCAGGGTGATCACCTCGTTTTCAGCAGTTTCACATGTACTCCCTCCGGTCCTTTCTAGTCTACATACAAGTTTTGTCTGCAGTCAAAGTATCTCTACTTTAACCAATCTTATACAAAAAAAGTGTGTACTTTCACAATGTGCGAAGTAAAAAGGAACAGAAGGAGTACAAAGAGTTTGAGCAGCTTTTTAGCGTTTCTGTACATTGCAATCAAACACACAGTCCTGGCAATTCATAGAGAACATTCAAAACAATCGATGATTATGCATCTCAGCGGCTCACATGTCAGAGGCAATATTTACTTCACAACTAAAGAATAAAGAAAAAATTGATCGACGCTGCTGACAGCAAAGGGCGTCCCATTCGAAAATATCAAACGCATGTCTTGCTAAAATCAATGAGCAAAATTTGACAAGGTTGTCCCATTCCAAAATATCAAATGCCTACGATTGTGGAATGGGCAGGGTTTGCCATCATTTCGGACATTGACATGGCACCTCGTGCTAAATAAACCAGCTGTTCTTTTTGTGCAGTCCCACCAAAATCAACCAAATTCACGCGTAGCTTGTATGATTTTGCCCTTATATGTTGCAGCGCCTTGAACTTATCGGCACCTCCTTTCTTGTGGTGGAAATGAATGACTCGATGTATTCATGAATATTTTGTGTAGTTCCCATTGAAATCAAGCTGAGCACCCCTGTTTGCACAAATACAAAAAAGTGATTAGTATAGAGCAAACTGTACTATGAATTGACAGTTTCAACAGGCACATACATGGTCCATGTAGAGCACACTTTTAGAAAATGGAACTCACCAGAAAGAACCCTAGAACAACATTGTACTCGCGCATCACAACAAAAAATGGAGATTTTGTCAGTCCTTTTGAGCTGAAGTTAGTTTGGTTTTGTGGGGAGTAATGTAACCATCCTTCAACTACTCCTCTTGATGATAAGATAGATAGGGCTTCTTCATCCTGGCATAATCGGAACTAGTCACTTCACGTACTCCATATTCTTCTTTAGAGGAAGATGATCCTATTGTGCAAAGACAAGAGGACTACTAAATGCTAGCATCACTGTTTGCTTGAAAAAAAGGATAGGAAATATTTAAAACAGCACATATGAAGCACTTCTCAAGGACAATACCACTTTTTCATGACAGTATCTAAACAGTAGCACAACACCAATAGAGATGACAAAGCTCAATCATATGGATGAAATCAGTGGGCGAGTAGCAACCTTTGTCAGGAGGCTTATTGTGTAGAGCATACAGATGAAGCAATTCTCCGGAGCCATCTGTTGCTATCTATGGTGGTAGCCATGCTTACTATATACTCCTCGATTAGTTTAATGTTTCCAACATCTTCTTGTGCAGTTCCACTAAAATTTATGGTATCTTCAAAGGAGATCCTTGTTTGCACAAGTAGAGATAATTACATATTACATTAAGAGTGGCATCAAATCAGTGGCAAAACAATTGCTCGTTCTAGCCATAGCAATAAATTAAGATGCAAAACTATATCATTACTTGTGTCATCACAGTTCCAGTGCTTCGTTACAGCACCGGGAGTTGATTTTTGTTTTTGTTCCCCTTGTTCTTCCCCTTCATCACTTGGTTCAATAACAAACAAGCTTCGCCTTCAATGTAAGATTTGGCATGTCAATTAGGGAGCACAAGTATAGTACTAAACTTAATTTTCTGATGAAAGTGGAAAAATACAGGCCAGCAGTTGTGAAATATCCTTATCTTACCTCAATGGGATATTACGGTGCACATACAGATTGGAAGTCTTGTCTCCATTTGTGCAGTTCACTAAAATCAAGCAACATTATCGTACAAGTAACACAACATATGAATTCACACTTCAGAATCATGTGAAAGAAGGCTAGTACTGACCTCTCATGATGCGGAATTCAAACAACTCACAAGAAGAAGATCTGAACCAAATTCGCCTTAACGGATAGGAAGTAAGATCTCCTCTTGTGCAGTTCCACTAAGATCAAGCAATCAAGCAACGTTGTCGGTGTGACATTTTGGTTGAACTGCACAAAACACTCTTAAAACAAAAGTGTTTTGTGCAGTGCAACAAAAGGTCACAATGGCAACGAGGTGAAGCAGATAACCCTCTTTACACAGAGGTGCAAAGGAAACAATTAGTGGTCAATAACGGTGGATGACACAGAAGCCAACAAAAAGAAGCATCTACCTTATCTAAATGGGAAAGAAAGCAAGACAGTAGCATTTCTCAAACGGTGGCATTGATTAATATTAACATAGAGATTATATTAACAATAAAATTCGTTAAACATGTAATTTGCTTTTAACTGTGGCATTGCATCAATTTTCCAGCGGCATTATTAGAGGGTGTTTGTTTACATGGACATTTTGGTGTAGGGACTAAAGAAACTCTGTGTCAGTCCCATCTAAACCAAACAGGAGGGACTTTTAGGGACTAAAAGTGGGCATTTGGGACTAAAGAAAGAAGACCCCGAGGGAGTCTTTTTGGGACTTCTTCCAACAGTTGCCCCTGCCACGCATCGCACCTTGTCTCTATTAGTTCATTACTAGGGGTAACATGGGCTTTTAGCATGTCATTTAATAACCTCTAGTCCATGTTTAGTCCCTAGAACCCAGCTGGTAGGGACTAGGGAGTTTTTAACCAAACAGGGCCTTAGATTAACAACATCTAATGAGTTGCATAGGATAGTGGATGCAGTAGCACCATGTGCATCTACCGATGTACTGTGGTCATGCACAGTCTGTTGCAATAAAGAACAAACAACCAAGGAGCATATTTGTGTTGGTCCTAGTTTTTTTATCTTTAGACACCTTTCCCTATGTGAGCGCAGCAAATCTAGTCCTGCTCAAACTCTACAGCCTTGTCCCTTCCTTTCCTTTTTGAACTAGTACTTTCGCCCCTTCCTTTCCTCTTTGAACCACGTCCTAGATTTATGTGATACAACTTTCCCCTCTACTTTCCCCCATTCCTTTCCTCTTTGAACCACATCCTAGATTAATGCTATACAACTTTCCCCTTTAATTTCCTCTTTGAACCACATCCTAGATTCATGCTATATACAACTTTTCCCACTACTTTCCCCCACTCCTTTCCTCTTTGAACCACGTCCTAGATTCATGGTATACATGCAGCTAGAGCAATGCATGTGGAGTAAGTAAATTATACCTTAAGGTTCTTTGGGCGTGGTTCGGTGGACGACGGGAGAGCGGCGAAGAAGCAGGGGTCGGAGGCCCTCCCGCGTCGCCGCTGGGTGGAAAGTGAATAGCTGCGCCGGTAGTCACTCGCCGATGGTGACAATGTTAAGCCTCCTTCCCTTCCCGGCGGACGGATCCTGCCGGCTCTTTGAGCAGCAGTGAGGGGAGAGAGAGACCAACGAAGTCTTGTTTAGATCTGGAGAGGGCGAGAGAGTGTGAAGAGAGAAACTACAAGCGCTGAGGCTCCAGCGTGTATATATATACTGGAGAGAGAATATGAAGCGTGCAAACCCTAGAAAACATTTTGACCGGTCAAAGAATCCTCCTGGCACAAATTATGCTCAAGTGTAGTTATCGAACCCGAGACCTCAGGTTTGATGAGCGAACAGGCTAACCAGCTACACAACCCTCCCGTTATGTTCAATGAGAGGGAAATAACCTTTTATGCATTCCTGCATTCGTGTGACAAGCATGCCGTGTTTTTTTGTGTGTGTGTGGGAGTCATTGGGATTTCAATCATAATCGTGTCATGTGGCTTTGGTGGTAAGACTATCCACAGTGGTGCAGAAATAATGCAGCCTTAGTCACATTACCTCTCTCCACGTAGTACGTTGGGTCCCACCAGCCAGAGGGTGAAACAAACAAATTAATAAGAAAAAATAAAAGCGCCAACGGTGTATCTTACCTCACACATCTCGCTACTGCTCAGGAACACTGTCCAATTGATCCCTCTGTTCGCTCACGTACTATCGTACTATTTTAAGTGAATCCTTATTATAACATGCACAGAAATTTTGGGCACTTGTATTCGACTTAAGTCAGTGTGCCACCGTATCTCGTATACTTACTACTCCCTCCGTCTAGGTGTAATAAGTCATGTTAGAAGGTGCAATGGGACCAAGGTGTGCGTGTGTGTGTGTGTGTGTGTGTGTGTGTGTGTTTAACACCATGTGTGTGTTAGAGAGAGTGACAGATTGACCTACTCCTACAGAGAGATGTTGTGTAGTGTACGATTTTAGCCACGAGAGTCGGTGCATCCTCTCGTTTCTGGGCGTGTCCGGTAGGGACATGCGGACAGCTGCCACGCCTGCTCCTGACCAGCCTGGCCTACCCAAAGCCCCTCCATCGCCCGCGCGCGCTTCCCGCCCGAAACTGTCAGCACCGCTCCAAAGAATCGGTGCCGCATTCATGCCCGGGCAGAGCGGACGCGACCTCTCACTGGCGCAAGAGTGATGGTTGCTTCGTCCGTCCAACTTACTGCTGGGTCTATGTGATTTGACGGCTCATTGGTCTTTATTACTGAGGTGGTAGGACTGCTGGATGTCCCACGCTTTCGGCGAAAGGAGGTACTACTACTAGATTACAATTTTCTCCATTTTTACAGCGAAGGCGTGCAAGAGCAGTGAAAACACGCAGGCTCAGTGATTACATGGCCCACCTCACACTATCACAGGAGCAGTGAAAATTATCGATTTCATAGAACTAAAAAAACTCTATAACCGCATGACAAATGTGGTAGCCAAACTAAATAAACTCCCATCATCATTTAGATCATCCCACGTGAGGAAAAAAGATCAGCCAACTCCTACTGCATAATGGGATTATATTTTTCTTTTTGACATGTTAATGGGACTTAAAAGCTCACTTACATGCATGCTACCGGTGCATGCTTGCATGCAGACATGTTGATGTGATTTAAAACCCACTCACATGCATGTGCCATGATATTTTTGCATGCTTGCATGTGGCTTAGTGCGGAGCCTCTCAACGTCTAGATCATACGGCTATTATGGACTGATTTACTTCATCTGACGGCTACATCAATTTTGATGATGTGGTTCAAGGAGAGGATAGAGAATTCCTAGTAGTGGGGGCTAGCTATTACTAGTAGATAAGTCTTTGTAGAGATTCCACTGCATACGGAACAAAATGAATGAATCTACACTTAAGATAAATTTGTACAATGCTATGAAGCTTCCAGCTTCTATTACATGTATCTTGCATCCAAGGTTGCCCGTTGCAACATTTCATCAAATACAAAGGAGACTAAGATGCATGCTATTGCATCTCAATGATTGACAGATCATAGCAAATATGTACTCCCTCCATTCCAAAATAAGTGTCTCAACTTTGTGCAAACTTTAGTACAAAGTTGTACTACTACTAAAGTTGACACTTATTTTGGAACAGAGGCAGCTAAAGAAAAATACGATCCATGCAGTCCCTAGCACTTGAACCGTGAACCCTGACCAGGCTTCAATTTGCTGGCAACGTTCGAGCTTCCTAATAAATGAAGTTTGCAACTTTTTGACCATCGGATCATTTTGTGCAGTTTCACCAAAATCGAGATGAGCATCCCTGTGGCAAAGAAATTGAAGAAGCGTGTTTAGGATAAGATTACTGGGACTAGTTGATGAGACATAAACTCATCACAAATACAGTACGTAGAAGCCAGTAGAGGTATGTGCGGGGCAAAGAAGTAGAGAAATATCCACAGGGAGTGATGTGGGCAGCTGGAGTAGTGGTGCAAGCCGGCTATAAAGGGAGTTGTACCTGAGGGACGTAGCTCAACCTTGAGGAGGGCGGCGGGAGGCGGCAACTGCCCATGTCGCGGCAGTGAGCAAGGGACGAAGGCAACGTCACCGGCTTTGTGAGAGAGAACGGCGGGGACCCCTGATCGGGACGTGCCGACAGTGGGTTTTCACCGTCGGCGACGGCCACCGCATCTACACTAAGCATCCACCCCTTCCCCAAGCGGACGTGATCCGCCGGGATGTTGGAGATGTGGCCACAGTCGTTTTGTGCGAGAGAGTGTGAAGAGAGCAACCCCAGCAAGCAACCGTGTAGGCTGGCCCGTCCTGGCTATGTATATAGTGGAGCGGTTTCCTTTTCTCTCCATTTGAACCTATCATATTGCGTATGTGCCACTAAAGAAAAAAAATTGTATTTATAAATGACGCGGCACCTACTACTCGTTCTCCTATAACCTTGCGCTTGGCATCTCCAAAATATTAACCTTGTGATTGGCTCTTCGCCTCTTCGGGAAGTCGAGCAATAATGGTAGTGTAGTATATATCGTTCTGGCTATATGATTGTATCTTCGCCTCTCCTATATGAGACCTATAGGAGAGTGCTACATACGGAGCAAAATGAGTGAATCTACACTCTAAAATACGTCTATATACATCAGTGTTTGGAGCATGTACTAGTAGTTCATATTGAAATCTACTAAAGGACATATATATTCCAAAAAATATGATATAATCTCTATAACCAAGGTAGTAGGGACGCGGAGTAAACGGAGGGAGTAGTAATTTTTTCTCCTCGTCCTGCGAGCCACCGCGCGCATGGGCGAGGGAGCGGACGTAAGGCGTAGTAAGCAAGCTTCACCTCATCCTGCGAGCCACCGCGCCCGTGGGCGGGGGAGACGACATAATAAGCAAGCTTCTCCTTGTTCTGCGAGTTGACGGGACACATCAAAAGTACTCCAGTGTATAGAGCCTTGCCTCTAAGGTAGGCCCCACATGGTTTGCCTCTTTTTTTCACATAACACGTCAAGTCGCAATTTGTTTGTTCACCCGTGGTAGACGATCCTCCCTCCACCAAGTGGACAACCAATACATGTGCCAAATTACCACGTGGGCTGCTTTTTCGTACAGAAATGACCTCCACCGTGTACCCGCGCGGGTGTGGTTGGGAAAGAGACGGGAGTACGTGCACCGCGCATGCACCTCTTCTCTTCGTGCACGTCCCCCACCTACGTAGGTGTGTGTGAGAGATACAAACCGTGTTCGTGAGTGTTTTTTGTTTTGGGGTGGGGTGGGGTGGGGGTTGATTTCGTGAATTATTTGTGGGAATATGTGTCGATGACATCTCAAACAAAATTTTGCATCCAATGTGTGTGAAATGGAGGCCTATCCATATCATACATAGAGGGTCGGGCAATCCACGAGAAGAGAGGGAGGGGTCATAGCTATCGATAGAGTCGAAGAGAGGATCAAGTGGGTGGGTGTGAGATCGATGAAGAGAGCCATCGAAATTGTGTGTGTGTGCAAGTCAAAGATATAGGGCGACTGGCCTACCGGAACGTTAGAGGGCACACGTCAAGTTTGTGTGTGGCAGGGAGACCTAACTAGAGCGCTTGATGTATCGGTGTGTGTGGGGGGGAGGGGGTGGTGGGAGGGGTAGGCAGAGGCCTAACTATAGAGGTAGAACGACTCGTATATGTGTTGAGAAGGAGAGACCCAGCTATGTCTTGAGGGAGATCGGTCGACATCCATACATAACTGAAGGACGAGAAATATGATGGGACAGAGAGAGAGAGAGAGAGAGAGAGAGGAGAGAGAGAGATGGAGGGAGAGGGAGGGAGAGGGGTAGAGTGTTGGATGGGTGATGGAGTTGCTTCTCGAAGATGGTGGGAGAGGCCTACTAGACAAACTGAGGGTGGAACTGCAATGTTATTAATAAGAGTGGGGATGTGTTTCTGTGTGTGCCTGTGCGTGATAGATCTGTCGGGACACATCCATGGATGATGAAGGGGAACCATGTGTTTGGTAAGCAAACCTAACCAGATTTGTAGATCAATTGTTGTTTGTCGGAGGAAGGGAGAGACACAACTAATGAGGTAGATTGATTGACGTGTGGGTAAAAACGAGTTATAAGGACCTAGCTAGCTATATGTATAGCGAGAGATCGGTCGGTGTACGTCCATTTGTTAGAGGCAAATAAGGCCCAGCGAGACGCATAGACAGAGAGAATGGAGCTAGGAGGTGGTGCGAGAGGCCCAACTACTAGCTAGATAGGGAGAGGAGTGTGCGGTTGTGAGAGCGACGAAAAGAGGGGCGAGAGTTTACACGTGTGTCTGACCGTATGAGAGACACGAGGCAAGGACACATAAAGGAGGAGATTGAGGGTGTGTTTGTATGTTGTAGGCAGGCATCGCTGGAGAGGTTTATTGATCGGTGTGTGTCGGAAAGGAGTTATGGAGACTCTGGGAGAACGACCTAAAGAAAAAAATGAATGTGCCCGGTGGATAGAATGCCGAGGGAGGGGGAGGGCGAGGAGGGTGTGTGCATGCACGAGAGAAAGTTAGTGGTAGCCCTGACGTTCCCCTCGTCTTCCACCTCCAAGGAGCTGCCCTGACGTTCCCCTCGTCTTTCGCGCCACCTCCATTCCCACACCGCCTTCTTCACCTGCACCACCGGAAGAGCATCATCATCACCGTTTCCTCGGATGAAGTTGCGGCCTAATCGGCGCCACCAAAGAGGTTGTACACTAATCTCCGCATTTTCTTCTTGATTCGATCTCACGGTGCTGCCGGCGCTCGGTCCCGAGCCGACACGGCGCGGCTCCATCCACGGCGGCGTCGCCGGCCACTTCCTCCATAGCATCGCTCCCTCGACGGTGACATCCACATCAGTAGGACCTGCTGCTGCTTTAGCTCTCGCTCGCGCTGCTGCTCTGCTCTTGCTCTCGGTCCCCTGCCTGGTCTGCTCTTGCTATTGCTCTTGCTCGCGCTCCTGCTCTCGCTCTTTCTCTTGCTTGCGATGCTGCTCCGATTTAGCTACACTTCACTCTGATGCCACCGGGGTGAAGGAAGAACCAGCCGCAGCGGGGAGGGGGGCTCGCTGGAGAGGTACCCCACTATCTATCTTAGGGTTCAGGATAGGGGTGGTGGTCGCCGACGATGGCGGGGCGTTGGCGGGGCGGTGGCGTGGGGATCGCCGGAGAAAAAGCTCGGCACGGGGGGCCCTAGAGGGATGGCCGGGGCGGCGGCGGATCGGTGGTGGGGAGTGTTTTCGGGGCGGGCGGGGCGGCACACCGCCGGCCGCGGGCGGCAGGGGGCTGTTGTTTGGCCGGCTCAGGGGGTGGAGGTTCAAGATGAACCGCAGGCCCTTGATTTCGTATCCAAGGGCTGCAAAATCGACTGACCAGAGATGAAAAAGTCAGTCGACCGACGTGTAGCCTCGCCTTGCTAGTGCGTTCAGTTTCGACAGAAAAATTCAGTTTCGACAGTTAAGTTTAGTTTCGACAGTTAAGTTCAGTTTCGATAGTTAAATTCAGTTTCGACAGTTAAGTTCAGAGATGAGCAACTGATGTATTTTACATCTAGCACTTTGTGGTTATGTATTTTACGTCATGTATTGGAGATGCTATTATAATTCCACTCAGGTTAACATTGTTCGTTGTCTCTCTTGTCCTGCTTCAGCCTCGGCGTCGTACAACTCACCGGAGCTGCTCCAATGACGAAACCCTCCATCATAGTGGAGCAGTACCTCGAGCTCCATCTCCAGACGCCTAAGATCTTCTTCCCCTCCTCCGACAGCCAAGTCAGCCGGAGCATCCTCACCGGCCAAACCAATCACACTGAGATCGACATGGCTTCGCCAAAGAGGTTGTACACTTGTTGCATCTCTTTTTTACTCTACATGTTATATATATTGTCCACTGAGCACACGGATTTGTTCCTTTAGTATCTCCTTGAAAGGAAAAACGTAGGAATTTTAATTTTCACTTGTCCTCCTTTTCAAATTCCTATTCATGAAGCACAAGACTAAGAGATAGTAGCATAATAGCATTATAACCGTACATTTTCTTGTGGTTTGACTTAATCTCACCATGCTTCTTTGCATCCTGTGATCTTCCAATTGTTGTGAATCAAACACCCAGATTGGCAGAATTCCTGTGTTTTTAAATTCTCTGTTTTGCACGTGCATTCCTATCCTATTCCTGTCTATTTCCTATCCCTGCATTGTTGGAATCCTCCAATTCAAACGAGCCCTTACAGAATTACTTCTCTTACAGATAGTTGTCAAAGAAAACCTTGCGTGGTTTGTCCCGCTCCTGCTGCGCCGTCGTCCACCCCAGCTCAGCTGCTCCAACGACAGAAGGGTCCAGCACAGCAGGGATCCGGCCTCCAGACTGTCTTTCGCCGCCTCAGATCTTCTTCCCCGTGGCTGACAGTCATGAAAACTGCACTACATCATCAACCGAGCAGATGACCTCGAGGACTACACGGTTCCGCAAGAGAGGTCGCACTCTTTCGTGTCTGCTTATGTTATGCATCGCTTAATATTACATGCTACTTTATCGTCCTGTTCTCCGATTAGACTCTGAGTCAGCTCCAAACTAATGGTCAAACTTGAGTTTTTAAATGGTTGTGGGGTACATATCGGGGCCTCTATCAATAGTATCTATCTACTATGTGGTTAATCTCCGGTGTCTACTATGAGTTTCATGTTGGGTGGGAAACAAACAGTAAAGAAGCCATTATCTGTATTTTTTAACTGAAGCCATTATCTGCCTGCTATTATTGGTTTTGGGTCTATCCACAGGTTGCTACCATCACTCTGGATTTCTGCATGCACTCCTTACATAATCTTACTATGTTTTATTCCTATGCATGACAGTTATTGTAAACAATGGAACTGAACATGTAGAGCAAAAGAGACGAGCCTTGCGTGGCAATAAAATTTCATGCAAACGTCGCCCCATGGTAGGCGCAAAGGCAGCCCCCCCTCCACGCATTTCAGATTGTAATCGAGAGGAAGATATCTGTTCTGAGGGGGATTCAGAAGGAGAAGACAACTCCTATTTACCCCCTGAGGTCTTCGCTCTAACTTGGCATGCTGATGTTGGTTATATCATGCATATGGTGTCTTACATTGCTTACTTTATACATCAAATATGTCATCTACTTAGTTTAGACATCCTTTGTGTGAATGCCATTTGTTTAGTTTATTCATCGTTTATGTGAATTATGCAACGCCATCTTGTTTAGCCAGGCATCATATATGTGAATTTTGCAATGCCATCCTGCTTAGCCAGTTATATTATATGTAAATTATATCAGGCCATCCTTTTTTTCGTTACATATTACATTTGTCAACAATGTTATTACATTCAACTGCTCTTCGTGTGCATCAGCCATTTAACGCGGTGATGGAAAATTCTGGAGTGAAAACAAGGTCTTCAGAGCAGACTATGCTATCTGACGAAGCGCATATCTCGCTGGTTACGGGTAGCTCCTCAGAGGAGGATTCACAGACAGATGACTAGTCCTATCCCCCCCCCCGAGGTGTATGCTCTAACTTGGCAGGGTTATGTTGCTCATATCGTGCGTATGGTGTCTCGCATTGCTATGTCATTTGATTAGTTTAGACATGCTTTGTGTGAATGCCACCTGTTCAGTGTATAATTACCATATATGTGAATTATGCATTGCCATCTTGTTGCACGACATTATATATGTGAATTATACAATGCTATCTTGTTGCAAAGGCATTATATATGTGAATTATGCAATGCCATGTTGTTTAGCCAGTCATCATGTATGAGAATTATATCATGCTATCATTTTTTGTATTACGTGTTCCATTTGTCGACAACGTTTGTATATTCAACTACTCTTCCAGTGCATCAGCCATTTGAAGCAGTGATGGAAGTATCTGGAGTGAAAACAAGGTATTTAGAGCAGACAATGCTACCTGCTGAAGCAGACATCTTGCTGGTTACAGAGAGCTCCTCAGAGGAGGATTCAGAGACTGATGACCAGTCCTATTTTCCCCCTGAGGTCTATGCTCAAACTTGGCAGGGTTATATTACCCATGTCATGCATGTTGTCTTGCATTGCTTAGTTTTTACATCATATATGGATTGCCATTTGCTTACTTGCTTACAATATAAATCATATATTTGAATTATATCATGCCATCATGTTTACATAGTACATACACATCATCTATCTGAATTATGGCATGGCAACCCATTTAATAAAGACATCATATAGTTATATCATCTCATCCTGTTTAGTGTTTACAGTCATCATATTTTGAACTATAGCATTCTATCCGTGAATGTATGTGAATTATGGCATGCCAACCTATTTAATAAACATATTATATAGTTATGTCATGTCATCCTGTTTACATAGTCTCATATTTTGAACTATGTCTTTCCATCTTTTTTAGTTAGCCATCATAACGTGAAATTGTGTCATGCTATCCTGTTTAGTTAGCCATCATATATGTGAAATTGTGTCATGCTATCCTGTTTGGTTAGACAACATAAATATGAATTATTTCATGCCCTCTTTTATTCCCCACTATCCATTGCACCTGTCTATCATACAATGTCTATACTTTCAATTACTTTTCTTGTTTATCAGCCATTTGAATTGGAGAGCATGATGGCAGTATCTAAGGGAGTAACAACACGGTCTTTAGAAAAGACAATGCTACCAGTTGATGCAGATAGAACCACGGTTTTACTTGCCCAAGGACCAGATCCACCACACATGACCCAGACTTTTCGCAGATTGTACCCCTACCCAGTTGGACAGAGAACCAGCTACACCCCTTTTAACCCCAACCCCGGTAGATAGTAACCCAATTCTAGTTGACACAGCACCGTCTCCGCCATAGAGCACCCAAACATGAGCAGTTAGTAAGGGAACTGCAGTGCCCAAAGCACGAGGACCACTACTCTGAATCCCAACACAACGCTTAAAGGAGAAGAATATTTGTTCTGAGGCCAGGTTCTGTAGCTATGGTTCATACTCCTTTGCTCTTGCATGACTGTATTTACTCATACCAACTATTTTCAAATTTGAAGGATGGAATTGAAACTCCAATGGTGCAACAGGTATGTTTTAAACCTGTTTCTTTAACTGGTTTGCTGTTGTAACCTGCTCTATGTTGATTTCAGTTTCAATTGAATAAACAGTTATGTGCTCATGTCATGCACATTACAAGTGTTGTTATTGCTCTATAGTTACCCACACTTATATTCTGTCTATTCTGCATTGTCTTGAACAAATATTATTTGAACTGTGTCTCTATCTTGATTTGGCAACAAAAACTAGAATGATATAGACCATAAAGTGACCATAGTACATAGATATATGTTTGTT
Source organism: Aegilops umbellulata (assembly GCA_032464435.1). Taxonomy (NCBI): domain Eukaryota; kingdom Viridiplantae; phylum Streptophyta; class Magnoliopsida; order Poales; family Poaceae; genus Aegilops; species Aegilops umbellulata. The sequence continues at coordinate 64,079,299 of CP136060.1, read as the reverse complement.
TCATGTTGTTATCCTGCCCACTTTACTACTGAACTCATTTACCAAAATGATTTTCATATACAACATGGTAAACATTTGATGTGTCTGCTTGTTTCTCCTTTAGAATGCGGACGAAATATTGGAGAACAGTACCGCGTTATCCAATGGTAAAGGAAGTAATGCAGATAAGGTTCAAGATACTGAGACATCCCTGTTGGTCTCCAAGAAAGCTGATAAAAACTATCTTGATGATAGTGAGGGAACCCAAAAGTCCTGTCTTGATGTAGTGTTCGAGTTACTGGCCACTACTGCTGGCACAAGCTCTTCGAACTCGCTGCCTGAATTAGTTCGTCTTCTTGAGTCTCAACATGAAGTTGAAAGACATCGATCAGATGTGCTGCGACAGGAAGCTGAAGGACTGAGGAAGTCCCTGCAGAATTCAGATGCATAATTTCTGGTGCAACAGCAAGTGCTGGAGGATTTAAGCGCCAAACAAGAGAAAGTTAATAAGCTTGCTAAGCATCTTGCCAGCATTATGGGTACCCAGGATATTGTTTCTTGAGATCTTCTGAAGTGGTTTTAGTTATGGATTTGTTTTGCTGCGGCGTTTATTTGCGCTGGTCGCCAACTTTGACACCCAGTGTATATGATATGCTGCTTTGTTCCCTATATTTGCACTGGTGGCAAACTTTGATGCCCAGTGGATGTAATATGTGTAATAGTCGTGATAGTCTAGCGTTAGTTGATTGCTTATTTATTTCCTTGTTGTCTTGTTTATTTGTTTGCTTGTAGTCATTGCAGTTCTTTTTCCGCGGTTAGCTAGTGGCTGCAATAACCTATTTTTTAAAACTAGGCCACAGTAACCATGGGCTAATATTTACTGTAGTGACACTGGGCCTCCTACTGGCCGTAGAAACAGTGGGCCTTCTACGGGCCGTAGAAACAATGGGCCTTCTACGGGCCGTAGAAACAATGGGCATTCTGCGGGCTGTATTATCAATGAGCCTTATACGGGCCGTATAATCGATTGGCCAAACATGGGCCAAACAGACCGCATTATGGCCGTAAACGGGCTAGAGTTGGAATCGTCCGTTCATGGGCCAACCATAACGGGCCATCGTTAATAGGCCGTATTTGATGACACTATGAAATCGGCCCAACGTATTAATAGACCACAAACGGGCCGACTGTAACCACGGGCTGAATTTGGCCCACAAGCAGAAAATGACAATAACGGGCCGTTAGTAAACGAATGCTGGAAATGAGCCCAGGAATAAATGGGCTCTGAGAAGGCCGAAAGATAACATGGGTTGTAAACGGCCCAACGGAATAATATGCCGTTAATGGGTATAAAGTGATACACTGTTCATTACGGGCCAGTTTCACCACGAGCCGTTAATGGGTGTAAAGTGATACACTGTTCATTACGGGCCAGTTTCACCACGGGCCGTTAGTAGGCCAAGAGTTACATAGGGCCTCATATGGGCCAAAAGACGTCATGGGCCATACATGGGCCAGAAGTGAAAACGGGCTGGAATCATATTGGATGGCCCAGATGACCCTACTAGGCCTAATTCGGATAGGGCGTAACGGGCCTTGGGTTAGCGGGCTGTAAATGGGCTATATTCGAACAGGCCGTTAACAGGCTTTCCATGGGCCAGCCCGCCAGCTTTTGACTAAGTCAAACGGGCCGGCCTTTTCACATGAATGGGCCTCTGTTGGGTCGTGCCACGTGTCGACGTATCATAGGCGCCTTCCGTCCAATGAGTGGTTGAAATCTGTCCCAAGATGAGCTGACATGTGTTTCCTCCAGCCAATGATGATTTTACACGTGGAAAATCCTCATTGGTCGGGGCTGTTAACGGGTTATCGGATCCAAAACCCGACCCGATAGCTTAACGGCGTTCCGTTACGGCGGATGCCACGTGTCGGTCACCTTTAACGAAAGCACTTCTGTGACGCGCGATTTATCTTCATGGAAGTGGACACTTCCGTGATGATAATTTTGGTAATGTCATGGAACACTTCTACGACAGCACATGTATGACTATCCTGATTCTGTCATAAATTTGTCATGGATGTACATGCATGATAGAAAACGCGACCTACTGTGACAAACACGTATCATGACGGAAGTGTATTTTTTTGTAGTGCTCGTGTTCTTGAGGTGATTTGATCTTGATGTATCGCGAGCTTTGCTATTATAGTTGGATCTGATGTTGCTTCTCCCCCTCTACTCTTTTGTAATGTATTGAGTTTTCCCTTTGAAGTAATCTTATCGTATTGAGTCTTTAATGACTTGAGAATACTTGATGTATGTCTTGTCGTGCGTATCTGTGGTGACAATGGGATATCATGTGATTCACTTGATGTATGTCTTGGTGATCAACTTGCGGGTTCCGCCCATGAACCTATGCATAGGGGTTGGCACACGTTTTCGTCTTGATTCTCCTACGTGTCGAAGCACGACTTAGAGGCATAACCGCATTGAAAGCAATGTCGCAAGTGAGGTAATCTTCACACAACCCATGTAATACATAAGGGAAAGAGATACATAGTTGGCTTACAATCGCCACTTCACACAATACATGAGTAAAGCATTACATCATACAGATACAATCAAGGTCCGACTACGGAACCAAAATAAAAGAAGACTACCCCAAATGCTACACAGATCCCCGATCGACCCCAACTGAGCTCCACTGCTGATCAACTGAAATGAAACAACACAATGAACAAGATCTTCATCGAGCTCCTCCTTGAGCTTGGGTGCGCCACCTGCACGGTTTCATCGGCACCTGCAAACTAGTTTAGGAAGTATCAGTGAGTCACGGAGACTCAGCAATCTCACACCCGCGAGATCAAGACTATTTAAGCTTAAAGGTAGGACAGGGTAGTGAGGTGGAGCTGCAGCAAGCGGCTAGCATATCTGGTGTCTAACATACGCAAATGAGAGCGAGAAGAGAAGGCAAAAGCACGGTCAAACAACTATGATCAAGAAGTGATCCTAGAACAACCTACGTCAAGCATAACTCCAACACCGTGTTCACTTCCCGGACTCCGCCGAGAAGAGACCATCATGGTTACACACGCGGTTGGTGTATTTTAATTAAGGTCAACTTCAGGTTTTCTACAACCGGACATTAACAAATTTCCATCTGCCACATAACCGCGCGCACGGTTTTCGAAAGTTCAAAACCCTGCAGGGGTGTCCCAACTTAGCCCATTATAAGCTCTCGCGATCAACGAAGGATATTCCTTCTCCCCGGGAAGACCCAATCAGTCTCGGAATCCCGGCTACAAGACATTTCGACAGTAATAAAACAAGTCCAGCAAAGCCGCCCGATGCGCCGACATCCTGATAGGAGCTGCACATATCTCGTTCTCAGGGCAACACCGGATAAGCTAAGCGTACAGGTACCAACATAACCCAAGTTGCCAAGGGACGGTCCCGCATAGTGCTCTAGTTTGGACCAACACTTAGACAAGCATTGGCCCGGGGGGCTAAATAAAGATGACCCTTGGGTTAATTACTCCCAAGGGAAAAGTAGGTGGTGGTGAGGCAAATGGTAAAACCAATGTTGGGCCTCGCTGGAAAAGTCTTATTCAAAGCGAACTGTCAAGGGGGTCCCATAAATCACCCGACCGCGTTAGGGACGCAAAATCCGGGAACATAACACCGATATGACGGAAACTAGGGCGGCAAGAGTGGAACAAAACACCAGGCATAAGGCCGAGCCTTCCACCCTTTACCAAGTATATAGATGCATTAATTAAATAAGATATATTGTGATATCCCAACAAGTAAACATGTTCCAACAAGGAACAACATCTCCATGTTACAACAAGGAACAAACTTCATCTTCACCTGCAACTAACAACGCTATAAGAGGGGCTGAGCAAAGCGGTAACATAGCCAAACAACGGTTTGCTAGGACAAGGTGGGTTAGAGGCTTGGTTTAACAATATGGGAGGCATGATAAGCAAGTGGTAGGTATCGCAGCATAGGCATAACGAAAGAGCGAGCAACTACCAAGCAAAGATAGAAGTGATTTAGAGGGTATGGTCATCTTGCCTGAGATCCCGCAAGGAAGAAGAACGAGTCCATGAAGAAGACAAACGGACGTAGTCGAACGGATCCTCACGACTCCGGAACGAAACCGAAGCTAACGAGAGAAGCAACCCGGAAAGAAACAAACAACATAGTAAACAACCATCACATACACATGGCATGACGCACAATCAAGTATGATGCATGTCCGGTTTAAATAAGCATGGCATGGCAAAGTGCAACAAACAACGCTACAAATTAAGTGGAGCTCAATATACAACGGGTTGCATATTGGAGAAACACCACATCAATTATTTAGTTCTCTCTCGATTATGTACCCAACAATATTAAATGTTATTAAACGTGGCAAGGGGTGAAGCATATGAACACTAACTATTTAGGCAAGTTTAAATGAGGCCGGAACAACAAACAACATAGTCCAGAAGAACCTCATGAGCATATATTAGATTTGGTACTGTTCTGCCCTAAACACAATTTTAATGTTGTTAAGCAGCAAAATAAAGTGCACCATGTTAAACTAGGCATTTTTCTACCCCATTTACATATAAAGTTTATTAAATTCCGAGTTACGGTTATTTAGTTATGAAATAAATCATTTTAGCATGGCATTTGAGCAAATTAATGGAAACATCAAATATAAACATTTAAATGTTGTTAACATAATGCGGATGACATATGCAAGTCTTATGCCATTTTATGAAAATGTTGACATGAGCATGTTATGAAGCATTTGGTCACCATGGCGGAACGAAAGGGGTGCCACGGCAACGACAATGAAAATGGTGCCACGGCAACCTTTCGATGATCCGACAACTCGTCGAGATGTCGGTGCAAAAGAAAGTGTGGACGTACAGAACATGCAAAAGAAGGTGGGGTGAACCCGGATACCGGGTTCCCACGTGTCGGTGGCATGGCAAAAGAGGGGCATCGCAGCCGACAATTCGATCATAGTGCAAAACTCGAGCATCTCGTGCATCGTAAACATCCGTTCTCGGAAGGGCATCTCGGCGGTTATACCTTCGAAGCGTGTGTTTTCAGAACGGATCAAGTCCGTAGCGGAAGTAGACGTTCTCGAGCGTCGAGGGAAGTAGTGGTTCACGCGACGGTAGTCGAAGTAGTCGTTGTCACACGCTCTAGGGTCGACGGTAGAGGTACTCGTGATCTCGGCGACGGTAGTGGTACATGTGACGTCGGGGTACTTGTTGTTCCGGTTTTTGCGTCCGTAGATGTACATGGCAATCGTACTGGTATTTTGCGGTTCCATGTAGTCGAACTTGACGATCCGAGGGGTACTTGGCGCATCACCGTGTAGTTGTACATGGTTCAAACAGAGGCATTGGCACATCTGGAGGGGCATCGAGGGATTTGTCAAGGCCCTTCCTCGGGAGGTCACCGAAGATGCATGGAGGCGGCAGAGATGGTGCTGCGCGGACGCGGGCACAGGACGGGTGATGGGGCGGCGCGGTGACCAGAGGCGCGAGGAGGGGATCCTGGCCGCGACAAGAGAAGGCAGCGGGGCGACGCGAGGTTGCAGGGGACGTAGGACGGAGGAGCTTGGCGGCGAGGACGTCGTCGAGGAGGAGCGAGGCCGCCGGCGTGGCGCTCCTTGACTGGCAGCAAGAGGCGGGCGCTAGTCTTGGTCGCCGGTGATGGAGGCAGAGCAGAGGACGGCGAAGCAGAGGAGGGGGTGGCGAACACGGGCGATGGGGCGGCGAGGTCCTGGGCGTCCGGATCCGGCCGGGAACGGGCTTGGACGGCGCCGGGCTTGATGCAGAGAAGACGAAGACGCGGGAGGAACTCGCCGGCGTGGACGAAATGACAAGGCGCGGGGATCCGGACGAGGACGGCGTTCTCCGATGACGAACGAAGCAGGGCGGCGACGGGAGCCGGCGGGGTGCAGGCGAGGTCGCGGGGCAGCGACGGCCGCCGGAGGCGGGGACGCGGGGTCGCGATGGCGGTGGCGGGCCGGCTCGAGGCCACGGCCATGGCGCATAGGAAGCGCGCGGCTGCACTTGGCGAAGGCGTGGCCAGGGGGGTGCGAGCAGAAGGGAGCTCCTCTCCCTGGCTCGATGCGTGCGTGTGTGTGAGGCCGAGAGGGAGAGATCGAGAGGAGGCAAAAGGGATCGGGAGAGGGGTCGGGCTCCTGGCGGCGCTGGAGGGAGGATCGAGAGATAGGGATCGAACGAGGGGGGCTAGGGTTAAGGGCAGGGGGTCGGCTGGGCCTTGGCCTTGGTGGGTGCGGATGGGCCTTGGGAGGCCGGCCCAAAGGAGAGGGAGGCTGCTGGGCTCTCCGCTCCCTCTCTCAAATACTCTTTAGCAGAAAAGACCAAAAAAAAGAGAGGAAAAGAAGGAGAGGTTTAGGAAAAGAATTTGGACAAGGGGATAATTTTCCTGAACTCACAAAAAATACGCTTGTTCCGAGAAAATAGAAAAAAACCAAGATTGGAAGATGTAAATTCAAACTCATTTGAATTTAATTCAAATGTGTTTAAACTAGGACTAGGTTCTAGGAGTTTCCAAAAATGTTGAGAAATTAGGTGGAGCTCCAGAAAATGACGAAAGGATAAATGGCAAAGTTAGAGGCCAAGAATTGAAATAATAAAAGGCATTGGGATTTTGCAAGTGTGTTTTGGTGATTCCAAAGAATGGATTATTTTATAATAGCTCCACTAATATCGGGAGGATATATTATAAAGAGAACTCACCATGTGAATTCCCTCAATTTAAATGGACCGAAGATCCATACGATTTATTTAGTTGAGTTTTTAAAAGGGTTGTATGATGACATGATGCAATGCACATGATGCAATGATTAAATGCAACGGACCAAACCAACTCACATGACGAAAAACCCGGAAACCCTGGAAGGCATCTGAAGCTCCGGGTCTTGGGGCGTTACAACACTCCACCACTACGAGAGGATCTCGTCCCGAGATCTAGAATGGCACCGGAGGGAAAAAGGAAGATAAAGAGAAGAGGTAAGGCTAAGTTGCTTCTTTGACAAAGGAGTGAACCCAAAGAACCTTGAGAGGTTGAGCAAAATGAAAGAAAGAATGCCATGGAGATGAACGAAATGAAATACTCCGTTGGACAAGGAACAAGGAATACGGCGAGATAGAAGAGTTTAAGTGACAAGATAGACGTTGAAACCACTCCAGTTAAAACTAGATAGAGAAGGAATAAGATTGATATAATTTGGATAGCACTCCGATAGAAAAGAGATGAAAGCTTGATAAGATGATACGATATTGAAGAGATGATACAAAACTCTGGTTGGAAATGGAGGAATAGAATTTGAACTTGGCAAAATGAAAGAACTTGGATGAGACTCCGGTTAAAAGAAGAATGATAGACACAACACTCCGGTTAAATGGATAAGCAAGAGAAGAACATGATCTTCACAAAACGAGGTGATGGGTGAAGAGCACAACATCACAATGCCTCCATAACGAAAGAATAGAAGATAGCTCATTGGAATAAAGGAATGGAGAAGAAAATGACAACTCCTGTCACAAATGATCTTGAAGAGCACCCTTCCAAGAAGGTTAGAACGGAGTTGTTGGAAAACCAACAACAATGGTAAGAATAAGCTTGTGGTGGGCTTATGAAACATCTCAAAATTATTAGGTGAGCTTCTGCCACCAACAGAAACAAATGATTGGATTCATACCAACAAGGAGACGAGAAACTTATTTCACCGAGAGGACAAATGAAGAACTTGGGTCATTTATAAGCACCATAAATAGCAACAATCCTTAGGGAAAGCTTTAGGTGAAATATAACCCAAGATAACTCCAATGAAGAGATTGATGGATTTAAATATCTCATTCTTGACAACAAGTGAATCATGAAACATGAATGAAACTGTCAAAATGACATAACACCACCTCAAAAGATAAGGTCGAAAGAATTGCACTTCGAAATGCAAGAAGAAGAATGCTTGAACTCCTCACAACAAACATTGTGTTGAGCACCATGTTTATTTTAGAGTATAGCTTGGCGCATCTTGACTCCGAGAGAAATCTTGATGAACAATTGAAGAATGAAAAGGGTCCTTGATAAACCACCATGTAGAGCCTCCATGAAGAAACTCCGGTAATAATAGGATGATAGGAAGAAAGAGAAGTTGAACACAAGGTGAAGCCTTGCAATGATTAGATGGATCTCCGTGGTGATATAGTTGCGAGAGCTTGGAACTCCGAGGAAGACAAGATGAAACAATTGAAATCAAAAATTTGAAGAACCTCCGGAATAAGGAATTAATCACTTGGATGAAACAAGAACAAGAATTGTGTTATGCGTATCCTTCACCAATTTAAATTGATGACAAGCAATGGACTTGGCATACCACTTATTCTCATAGAAAGGATCAAGAGAGATATAGCACAAACTTGAGAAAATTCTTCAACGATCCGCCGGTAGGATTTGGGAAGAACGAATGAGTCTATATTATAACGAAGGAAGAGAACTCTTGAACGAACCACCGTAAGAATTGAAATTGAACGAAGAAAAGATAAAGAAACACCGGGAAGAATTAGAAAAATGAATAAGATACTTGAGGGTATTTAGATACAAGTGAACGAAGAGATTATGAGCTGATTAGAGGATATTTGAACGATGCACCGGTAAGATTTGGAGAACGATAGGCGAAGCTGAGAATGAATAATTCTTCTGAAATGATGGCCTTCGGAGAATCAAACTGAAAAGACTCCTGAAATGCTCCGAATGGGTGAAAAGAATTCTCACAATCGAAAACAATTATGAGAGGATGACATCAAGCTAGAACCATGAATCTTGAAGAGAATGGAGCAAGATTTAAGAGAAACTCTTCTTCGGTCCTCAAATGTTGAGAATGATGATGAGAAACACCACCATGAATTGTTGAGACACTCCGGAATTAAAATTAGAAAGGTTGAACCAACGATGAAAGAATTGAAAGATCTTGGAGAAAGACATTTGACTAATGATAATTCATTCTTACATCAAACTTCAAAATTAATTGAGAATAACACCGGAAAAGTTAGAAGAGTCGGGTAAGATCCTGGGAAAAGACCTATGGGTTAGGGCCCACTCAAAAGAAACGCCGTTGAATGATTACTTGAAAGGGAGAACACACCGGTTGATTTAAATGGCTTGAATGAGATAACAACCTCGAAAAAGTTAGGATTGATGCGGGGTGGAAACACGAATCTTCAGAGATATCTTCAGCACTCCAGAACAATTTAATAGCGAGAGGTGGATGATTAAGAGGTGCACCGGTACGAGAAAAACATTTGAGACAGGGAAAAGATATGATCGACAAAGCTTGAATTGAATCCACCGGAGAAGAAAAAGAACGAAGAATAATAAACTTGAAGCTCCGTTAGTATCATCCTGAGAATCATCGGATAAGAACATCGGCGGAAAAGAATGGAGAGACTTCACAAGAATAAAATGGATGCTTGATTAAGAAATCTGCGTCCTTGAAGAAAGAGGGTGGGAGGGCGGGAAAACAAAGACAACTTGGAACGGATGAAGCAAACACCATTGAGAAAAAGCTTAGAATTGATCTTGCGAATGTTGGAATGATCGAATCCACTTGAAGAGAAGCACACCGGTTGGAAAGGATTGAGAAGACAACCTCAGTGATCAAGAAGGATTAGTATCACATAGAAATATGAGAACACCGTTTAGGGAAGGTATGGATCAACACTTGACATTGAAGCAACTCGAATACCACAAACCAAAACAAAAACAAAGGATTTGACTTGCAGAATAAGCCGGAAACAAACATATGATAGATCCCATATCGTATCATGTGTCTGTTGGAAAGATATTCTAGGAGCTACTTGAATTCCCACCTATAAACTCCCGAAACTTTCTGGTTATGCAATCAGGTGTTGGGGATACAGGGGACACAAAATATATCACCCAAACTAACAATACCTAGATCCAGCTGTATCCATCCTTCAACACATAACCAAGAAACCTACGGAAATCGTCTACCTCAACCTTCGAAAAGCATTCGTTATACAAGTTATGGCAATACTCCCGCACTCGCCTCAGTACTGGGCTATCAGGGTTATCTCACCAACAACTGTACAAAAGATATTTTCGATGTCGGCGTGCTAAGCTCAGGTATTCCAGAACTGCAACGATAAAATTATGACGACAACACCTCGGAGCTCAACTCCCCGGGACACCTCCACTAAACCCCTGCTGACAGGAGGCACCAAGACAATGTTGTCATCACAAAACCATCGGAACGATTCTAAGATACCCGCGTGATCCTAAAAATTTTTTTAGTGAAATTTGAGAAGAGAAGAGTCAAAACTCTACGTCAGGATGCCTTACCAGAGCGATGAGGAGACTGGGAAGTAAAAAAGAATTCCTAAACTCTCTGATATATATAATCCTAAGACTCAAACCATTTTTCTAGACACAACTCGGCCACTAAAAACGATCAAGCAGAGGGGGCTCCTAAGTCGGGGAAGGCTCTGATACCAACTTGTACCGCCCTCGATGCGGCTATATCTCCTACATGTCGAAGCACGACTTAGAGGCATAACCGCATTGAAAGCAATGTTGCAAGTGAGGTAATCTTAACACAACCCATGTAATACATAAGGGAAAGAGATACATAGTTGGCTTACAATCGCCACTTCACACAATACATGAGTAAAGCATTACATCATACAGATACAATCAAGGTCTGACTACGGAACCAAAATAAAAGAAGACTACCCCAAATGCTACACAGATCCCCGATCGACCCCAGCTGGGCTCCACTGCTGATCAACTGAAATGAAACAACACAATGAACAAGATCTTCATCGAGCTCCTCCTTGAGCTCGGGTGCGCCACCTGCACGGTTTCATCGGCACCTGCAAACTGGTTTAGGAAGTATCAGTGAGTCACGGAGACTCAGCAATCTCACACCCGCGAGATCAAGACTATTTAAGCTTAAAGGTAGGATAGGGTAGTGAGGTGGAGCTGCAGCAAGTGGCTAGCATATCTGGTGTCTAACATGCGCAAATGAGAGCGAGAAGAGAAGGAAAAAGCACGGTCGAACAACTATGATCAAGAAGTGATCCTAGAACAACCTACGTCAAGCATAACTCCAACACCGTGTTCACTTCCCGGACTCCGCCGAGAAGAGACCATCACGGTTACACACGCGGTTGGTGTTTTTTAATTAAGGTCAACTTCAGGTTTTCTACAACCGGACATTAACAAATTCCCATCTGCCACATAACCGCGGGCACGGCTTTCGAAAGTTCAAAACCCTGCAGGGGTGTCCCAACTTAGCCCATTATAAGCTCTCGCGATCAACGAAGGATATTCCTTCTCCCCGGGAAGACCCGATGAGTCTCGGAATCCCGGCTACAAGACATTTCGACAGTAATAAAACAAGTGCAGCAAAGCCGCCCGATGCGCCGACATCCTGATAGGAGCTGCACATATCTCGTTCTCAGGGCAACACCGGATAAGCTAAGCGTACAGGTACCAACATAACCCAAGTTGCCAAGGGACGGTCCCGCACGGTGCTCTAGTTTGGACCAACACTTAGACAAGCATTGGCCCGGGGGGCTAAATAAAGATGACCCTTGGGTTAATTACTCCCAAGGGAAAAGTAGGTGGTGGTGAGGCAAATGGTAAAACCAATGTTGGGCCTCGCTGGAAAAGTCTTATTCAAAGCGAACTGTCAAGGGGGTCCCATAAATCACCCGACCGCGTTAGGGACGCAAAATCCGGGAACATAACACCGATATGACGGAAACTAGGGCGGCAAGAGTGGAACAAAACACCAGGCATAAGGCCGAGCCTTCCACCCTTTACCAAGTATATAGATGCATTAATTAAATAAGATATATTGTGATATCCCAACAAGTAAACATGTTCCAACAAGGAACAACATCTCCATGTTCCAACAAGGAACAAACTTCATCTTCACCTGCAACTAACAACGCTATAAGAGGGGCTGAGCAAAGCGGTAACATAGCCAAACAACGGTTTGCTAGGACAAGGTGGGTTAGAGGCTTGGTTTAACAATATGGGAGGCATGATAAGCAAGTGGTAGGTATCGCAGCATAGGCATAACGAAAGAGCGAGCAACTACCAAGCAAAGATAGAAGTGATTTAGAGGGTATGGTCATCTTGCCTGAGATCCCGCAAGGAAGAAGAACGAGTCCATGAAGAAGACAAACGGACGTAGTCGAACGGATCCTCACGACTCCGGAACGAAACCGAAGCTAACGAGAGAAGCAACCCGGAAAGAAACAAACAACATAGTAAACAACCATCACATACACATGGCATGACGCACAATCAAGTATGATGCATGTCCGGTTTAAATAAGCATGGCATGGCAAAGTGCAACAAACAACGCTACAAATTAAGTGGAGCTCAATATACAACGGGTTGCATATTGGAGAAACACCACATCAATTATTTAGTTCTCTCTCGATTATGTACCCAACAATATTAAATGTTATTAAACGTGGCAAGGGGTGAAGCATATGAACACTAACTATTTAGGCAAGTTTAAATGAGGCCGGAACAACAAACAACATAGTCCGGAAGAACCTCATGAGCATATATTAGATTTGGTACTGTTCTGCCCTAAACACAATTTCTATGTTGTTAAGAAGCAAAATAAAGTGCACCATGTTAAACTAGGCATTTTTCTACCCCATTTACATATAAAGTTTATTAAATTCCGAGTTACGGTTATTTAGTTATGAAATAAATCATTTTAGCATGGCATTTGAGCAAATTAATGGAAACATCAAATATAAACATTTAAATGTTGTTAACATAATGCGGATGACATATGCAAGTCTTATGCCATTTTATGAAAATGTTGACATGAGCATGTTATGAAGCATTTGGTCACCATGGCGGAACGAAAGGGGTGCCACGGCAACGACAATGAAAATGGTGCCACGGCAACCTTTCGATGATCCGACAACTCGTCGAGATGTCGGTGCAAAAGAAAGTGTGGACGTACAGAACATGCAAAATAAGGTGGGGTGAACCCGGATACCGGGTTCCCACGTGTCGGTGGCATGGCAAAAGAGGGGCATCGCAGCCGACAATTCATCACGGTGCAAAACTCGAGCATCTCATGCATCGTAAACATCCGTTCTCGGAAGGGCATCTCGGCGGTTATACCTTCGAAGTGTGTATTTTCAGAACGGATCAAGTCCGTAGTGGAAGTAGACGTTCTCGGGCGTCGAGGGAAGTAGTGGTTCACGCGACGGTAGTCGAAGTAGTCGTTGTCACACGCTCTAGGGTCGACGGTAGAGGTACTCGTGATCTCGGCGACGGTAGTGGTACATGTGACGTCGGGGTACTTGTTGTTCCGGTTTTTGCGTCCGTAGATGTACGCGGCAATCGTAGCGGTACTTGGCGGTTCCATGTAGTCGAACTTGACGATCCGAGGGGTACTTGGCGCATCACCGTGTAGTTGTACATGGTTCAAACAGAGGCATTCACACATCTGGAGGGGCATCCAGGGACTTGTCAAGGCCCTGCCTCGGGAGGTCACCGGAGATGCATGGAGGCGGCAGAGATGGTGCTACGCGGACGCGGGCACAGGACGGGTGATGGGGCGGCGCGGTGACCAGAGGCGCGAGGAGGGGATCCTGGCCGCGACAAGAGAAGGCAGCGGGGCGACGCGAGGTTGTAGGGGGCGGAGGACGGAGGAGCTTGGCAGCGAGGACGTCGTCGAGGAGGAGCGAGGCCGCCGGCGTGGAGCTCCTGGACGGGCAGCAAGAGGCGGGCGCTGGTCGTGGTCGCCGGTGATGGAGGCGGAGCAGAGGACGGCGAAGCAGAGGAGGGGTGGCGGACACGGGCGATGGGGCGGCGAGGTCCTGGGCGTCCGGATCCGGCCGGGAACGGGCTTGGACAGTGCCGGGCTTGATGCAGAGAAGACGAAGACGCGGGAGGAACTCGCCGGCGTGGACGAAATGACAGGCCGCGGGGATCCGGACGAGGACGGCATTCTCCGGTGACGAACGAAGCAGGGCGGCGACGGGAGCCGGCGGGGTGCAGGCGAGGTCGCGGGGCAGCGACGGCCGCCGGAGGCGGGGACGCGGGGTCGCGATGGCGGCGGCGGGCCGGCTCGAGGCCACGGCTATGGCGCATAGGAAGCGCGCGGCAGCACTTGGCGAAGGCGTGGCCAGGGGGTGCGAGCAGAAGGGAGCTCCTCTCCCTGGCTCAATGCGTGCGTGTGTGTGAGGCCGAGAGGGAGAGATCGAGAGGAGGCAGAAGGGATCGGGAGAGGGGTCGGGCTCCTGGCGGCGCTGGAGGGAGGATCGAGAGATGGGGATCGAACGAGGGGGGCTAGGGTTAAGGGCAGGGGGTCGGCTGGGCCTTGGCCTTGGTGGGTGCGGATGGGCCTTGGGAGGCCGGCCCAAAGGAGATGGAGGCTGCTGGGCTCTCCGCTCCCTCTCTCAAATACTCTTTAGCAGAAAAGACCAAAAAAAGAGAGGAAAAGAAGGAGAGGTTTAGGAAAAGAATTTGAACAAGGGGATAATTTTCCCGAACTCACAAAAAATACGCTTGTTCCGAGAAAATAGAAAAAAAAACCAAGATTGGAAGATGTGAATTCAAACTCATTTGAATTTAATTCAAATGTGTTTGAACTAGGACTAGGTTCTAGGAGTTTCCAAAAATGTTGAGAATTAGGTGGAGCTCCGGAAAATGACGAAAGGATAAATGGCAAAGTTAGAGGCCAAGAATTGAAATAATAAAAGGCATTGGGATTTTGCAAGTGTGTTTTGGTGATTCCAAATAATGGATTATTTTATAATAGCTCCACTAATATCGGGAGGATATATTATAAAGAGAACTCACCATGTGAATTCCCTCAATTTAAATGGACCGAAGATCCATACGATTTATTTAGTTGAGTTTTTAAAAGGGTTGCATGATGACATGATGCAATGCACATGATGCAATGATTAAATGCAACGGACCAAACCAACTCACATGACGAAAAACCCGGAAACCCTGGAAGGCATCTGAAGCTCCGGGTCTTGGGGCGTTACATATGCATAGGGGTTGGCACACGTTTTCGTCTTGATTCTCCGGTAGAAACTTTGGGCCACTCTTTGAAGTACTTTGTGTTGGTTTGAATAGATGAATCTGAGATTGTGTGATGCATATCGTACAATCATACCCACGGATACTTGAGGTGACATTGGAGTATCTAGGTGACATTAGGGTTTTGGTTGATTTGTCTCTTAAGGTGTTATTCTAGTACGAACTCTAGGGCTGTTTGTGACACTTATAGCAATAGCCCAATGGATTGATTGGAAAGAATAACTTTGAGGTGGTTTCGTACCCTACCATAATCTCTTCGTTTGTTCTCCGCTATTAGTGTCTTTGGAGTGACTCTTTGTTGCACGTTGAGGGATTGTTATATGATCCAATTATGTTATTATTGTTGAGAGAACTTGCACTAGTGAAAGTATGAACCCTAGGCCTTCTTTTAAAGCATTGCAATACCATTTACGCTCACTTTTATCGCTTGCTACCTTGTTGTTTTTATATTTTCAGATTACAAAAACCTATATATACCATCCATATTGCACTTGTATCACCATCTCTTCGCCGAAATAGTGCACCTATACAATTTACCATTGTATTGGGTGTGTTGGGGACACAAGAGACTCTTTGTTATTTGGTCGCAGGGTTGCTTGAGAGAGACCATCTTCATCCTACGCCTCCCACGGATTGATAAACCTTAGGTCATCCACTTGACGGAAATTTGCTACTGTCCTACAAACCTCTGCACTTGGAGGCCCAACAACGTCTAGAAGGAGAAGGTTGCGTAGTATACATCAGCAGGCAGGGTGGAAGGCGGCGCATCGACGCACGCGGAGTTGCTGGTGGCGAGTAACCAAAGCCTGCACTACCTCAATTTTTGTCCGTCCTCTTCCACTGACTCCGCCCATGGTCGGGGATGGAGGGGAGGAGTGCGGCCCTGGTCGGGACAACGGGTAGTAGCGCAACAGTGGGAGGGGACAATATGGAGTAGCATGGCAGTTTCTTGGGACAAAGATAATTCAAAGGAAAGTTCGTTAGAATATTGTTAGATTCTCGCCAGAATTGAAGGAAATATGCCCTAGAGGCAATAATAAAGTTATTATTTATTTCCTTAATTCATGATAAATGTTTATTATTCATGCTAGAATTGTATTAACAGGAAACATAATACATGTGTGAATACATAGACAAACAGAGTGTCACTAGTATGCCTCTACTTGACTAGCTCATTAATCAAAGATGGTTATGTTTCCTAACCATGAACAAAGAGTTGTTATTTGATTAACGAGATCACATCATTAGTTGAATGATCTGATTGACATGACCCATTCCATTAGCATAGCACCCGATCGTTTAGTATGTTGCTATTGCTTTTATCCATGACTTATACATGTTCCTTTAAACTATGAGATTATGCAACTCCCGTTTACCGTAGGAACACTTTGTGTGCTACCAAACGTCACAACGTAACTGGGTGATTATAAAGGTGCTCTACAGGTGTCTCCGAAGGTACATATTGGGTTGGCGTATTTCGAGATTAGGATTTGTCACTCCGATTGTCGGGGAGGTATCTCAGGGCCTTCTCGGTAATGCACATCACATAAGCCTTGCAAGCATTGCAACCAATGAGTTAGTTGCAAGATGATGTATTACGGAACGAGTAAAGAGACTTGCCGGTAACGAGATTGAACTAGGTATTGGATACCGACGATCGAATCTCGGGCAAGTAACATACCGATGACAAAGGGAACAACATATGTTGTTATGCGGTCTGACCGATAAAGATCTTCGTAGAATATGTAGGAGCCAATATGGGCATCCAGGTCCCGCTATTGGTTATTGACCGGAGACGTGTCTCGGTCATGTCTACATTGTTCTCGAACCGTAGGGTCCGCACGCTTAAGGTTTCGATGACAGTTATATTATGAGTTTATGAGTTTTGATGTACCGAAGGAGTTCGGAGTCCCGGATGAGATCGGGGACATGACGAGGAGTCTCAAAATGGTCGAGACGTAAAGATCGATATATTGGACGACTATATTCGGACATCGGAAGGGTTCTGAGTGGTTCTGAGTGACTTATACATGTTCTTGAAACTAGTGATCTTGTCAACCATCAACACTTGATGTTTTTCTTTGATTTCTACCTTCGCTGATTTTAGCATCGCGAAGAGCTTGGGAATATTTTCCGTTATCCCTTGCATATTATAGTTCATCACGAAGTTCTACTAACTTGGTGATGGTGACTAGAGAATTCTGTCAATCACTATCTTATCTGGAAGATTAACTCCCACTTGATTCAAGCGATTGTAGTACCCAGACAATCTGAGCACATGCTCACTAGTTGAGCGATTCTCCTCCATCTTTTAGCTATAGAACTTGTTGGAGACTTCATATCTCTCAACTCGGGTATTTGCTTGAAATATTAACTTCAACTCCTAGAACATCTCATATGCTCCATGACGTTCAAAACGTCTTTGAAGTCCCGATTCTAAGCAGTTAAGCATGGTGCACTAAACTATTAAGTAGTCATCATATTGAGCTAGCAAAACGTTCATAATGTCTGCATCTGCTCCTGCAATAGGTCCGTCACCTAGCGGTGCATCAAGGACATAATTCTTCTGTGCAGCAATGAGGATAAACCTCAGATCACAGATCCAATCCGCATCATTGCTACTAACATTTTTCAACACAATTTTCTCTAGGAACATATCAAAATAAACACAGGGAAGCAACAACGCGAGCTATTGATCTACAACATAGATATGCTAATACTACCAGGACTAATGTTCATGATAATATTAAAGTTCAATTAATCATATTACTTAAGAACTCCCACTTAGATAGACATCCCTCTAATCTTCTAAGTGATCACGTGATCCAAATCAACTAAACCATGTCCGATCATCACGTGGGATGGAGTAGTTTCAATGGTGAACATCACTATGTTGATCATATCTACTATATGATTCACGCTCGACCTTTCGGTCTCCGTGTTCCGAGGCCATATCTGTTATATGCTAGGCTCGTTAAGTATAACCTGAGTATTCCGCGTGTGCAACTGTTTTGCACCTGTTGTATTTGAACGTAGAGCCTATCACACCCGATCATCACGTGGTGTCTCAGCACGAAGAACTTTCGCAACGGTGCATACTCAGGGAGAACACTTCTTGATAATTTAGTGAGAGATCATCATATAATGCTACCGTCAATCAAAGCAAGATAAGATGCATAAAAAGATAAACATCACATGCAATCAATATAAGTGATATGATATGGCCATCATCATCTCGTGCTTGTGATCTCCATCTTCGAAGCACCGTCATGATCACCATCGTCACCGGCGCGACACCTTGATCTCCATCGTAGCATCGTTGTCGTCTCGCCAATCTTATGCTTCCACGACTATCACTACCGCTTAGTAATAAAGTAAAGCATTACATCGCGATTGCATTGCATACAATAAAGCGACAACCATATGGCTCCTGCCAGTTGCCGATAACTCGGTTACAAAACATGATCATCTCATACAATAAAATTTAGCATCATGTCTTGACCATATCACATCACAACATGCCCTGCAAAAACAAGTTAGACGTCCTCTACTTTGTTGTTGCAAGTTTTACGTGGCTGCTACGGGCTTAAGCAAGAACTCATCTTACCTACGCATCAAAACCACAACGATAGTTTGTCAAATAGACTCCGTTTTAACCTTCCCAAGGACCGGGCGTAGCCACACTTGGTTCAACTAAAAGGCAAAAGGAAAGAAGGGGAACTTCAAGAAGAACGGCAAGCAAGTTGCTGCTCAAGTGAAAAAGCCCAAGTATGGTCCTAAGCCTGAGACTAAGTGCTTCTACTGCAAAGGGACTGGTCACTGGAAGAGGAACTACCCCAAGTGATTGGCGGATAAGAAGGATGGCAAAGTGAACATAAGTATATTTGATATACATGTTATTGATGTGTACTTTACTAGTGTTCATAGCAACCCCTCAGTATTTGGTACTAGTTCAGTTGCTAAAATTTAGTAACTCGAAACGGGAGTTGCAGAATGAACAAAGACTAGTTAAAGTGCAAGGTGACGATGTGTGTTGGAAGTGGTTCCAAGATTGATATGATCATCATCACACACTCCCTATACTTTCGGGATTAGTGTTGAAACTAAATAAGTGTTATTTGGTGTTTGCGTTGAGCATGAATATGATTTGATCATGTTAATTGCAATACAGTTATTCATTTAAGTTAGAGAACAATTGTTGTTCTGTTTACATGAATAAAACCTTCTATGGTCATACACACCAATGAAAATAGTTCATTGGATCTCGATCGTAGTGATACACATATTCATAATATTGAAACCAAAAAGATGCAAAGTTAATAATGATAGTGCAACCTATTTGTGGCACTGCCGTTTAGGTCATATTAGTGTAAAGCGCATGAAGAAACTCCATGCTGATGGGATTTTGGAATCACTTGATTATGAATCACTTGATGCTTGCGAACCATGCCTCTTGGGCAAGATGACTAAAACGCCGTTCTCCGGAACAATGGAGCAAGCAACAGATTTGTTGGAAATCATACATACTGATGTATATGGTCCGATGAATATTAAGGCTCGCGACAAGTATCATTATTTTCTAACCTTCACAGATGATTTGAGCAGATATTGGTATATCTACTTGATGAAACATAAGTCTGAAACGTTTGAAAAGTTCAAAGAATTTTAGAGTGAAGTGAAAATCATCGTTACAAGAAAATAAGGTTTCTACGATCTGATCGCGGAGACAAATATTTGAGTTGCGAGTTTGGTCTTCAATTAAAACAATGTGGAATAGTTTCACAAATTCATGCCACCTGGAACACCACAGCATAATGGTGTGTCCGAACGTCATAACCGTACTTTATTGGATATAGTACAATCTATGATGTTTCTTACCGATTTACCAATATCATTTTGGGATCATGCATTAGAGACAGCTGCATTCACGTTAAAAGGGGCACCATCTAAAGTCCGTTGAGACGACACAAAATAAACTGTGGTTTGGCAAGAAACCAAAGTTGTCGTTTCTTAAAGTTTGGGATTACGATGCTTATGTGAAAAAGTTTCATCCTGATAAGCTCAAACCCAAATCGGAGAAATGTGTCTTCATAGGTACCCAAAGGAGACTGTTGGGTACACCTTCTATCACAGATCCGAAGGCAAGATATTCGTTGCTGAGAATGGATCCTTTCTAGAGAAGGAGATTCTCTCGAAAGAAGTGAGTGGGAGGAAAGTAGAAAACTTGATAAGGTAATTGTACCTTCTCCCTTATTGGAAAGTAGTTCATCACAGAAATCTGTTCTTGTGACTACTACACCAATTAGTAAGGAAGCTAATGATGATGATCATGTAACTTCAAGATCAAGTTACTACCGAATCTCGTAAGTAAACTAGAGTGAGATCCGCACCAGAGTGGTACGGTAATCCTGTTCTGGAAGTCATGTTACTAGACCATGACGAACTTGCGAACTATGAGGAAGCGATGATGAGCCCAGATTCCGCGAAATGGTTAGAGGCCATGAAATCTGAGATATGATCCATGTATGAGAACAAAGTATGGACTTTGATGGATTTGCCCGATGATCGGCAAGCCAAAGAAAATAAATGGATCTTGAAGAGGAAGACGGACACTGATAGTAGTGTTACTATCTACAAAGCTAGAATTGTCGCAAAAGGTTTTCGACAAATTCAAGGTGTTGACTACGATGAGAGTTTCTCACTCGTATCTATGCTTAAGTCTGTCCGAATCATGTTAGCAATTGCCGCATTTTATGAAATCCGGCAAATGGATAAACAAAACTACATTCCTTAATGGATTTATTAAAGAAGAGTTGTATACGATGCAACTAGAAGGTTTTGTCGATCCTGAAGGTGTTAACAAAATATGCAAGCTCCAGCGATCCATCTATGGACTGGTGCAAGCATCTCGGAGTTGGAATATACGCTTTGATAAGTTGATCAAAGCATATTGTTTTATACAGACTTGCGGTGAAGCCTGTATTTACAAGAAAGTGAGTGGGAGCACTACAGCATTTCTGATAAGTATATGTAAATGACATATTATTGATCGGAAATAATGTAGAATTATTCTGTGAAGCATAAAGGAGTATTTGAAAGGAGTTTTTTTCGAAGAAAGACCTCGGTGAAGCTGCTTACATATTGAGCATCAAGATCTATAGAGATAGATCAAGACGCTTGATAAGTTTTTCAATAAGTACATACCTTGAAAAGATTTTGAAGTAGTTCAAAATGGAACAGTCAAAGAAAGAGTTCTTGCCTGTATTACAAGGTGTGAAATTGAGTAAGACTCAAAGCCCGACTACGGCAGATGATAGAAAGAGAATGAAAGTCATTTCCTATGCCTCAGCCATAGATTCTATAAAGTATGCCATGCTATGTACCAGATCTATTGTATACCCTACACTGTGTTAAGCAAGGGAGTACAATAGTGATCTAGGAAGTAGATCACTGGACATCGGTCAAAATTATCCTTAGTAAAATAAGGATATGTTTCTCGATTATGGATGTGACAAAAAGGTTCGTCGTAAAAGGTTATGTCGATGCAAGTTTTGACACTAATCTAGATGACTCTAAGTCTCAATCTAGATACATATTGAAAGTGGGAGCAATTAGCTAAGGTAGCTCCGTGCAGAGCATTGTAGACATAGAAAATTGCAAAATACATAACGGATCTGAATGTGGCAGACCCGTTGACTAAACTTCTCTCACAAGCAAAACATGATCACACCGTAGTACTCTTTGGGTGTTAATCACATAGCGATGTGAACTAGATTACTGAATCTAGTAAACCCTTTGGGTGTTGGTCACATATCGATGTGAACTATGGGTGTTAATCACATCGTGATGTAAACTATTGCTGATAAATCACATGGCGATGTGAACTAGATTATTGACTCTAGTGCAAGTGGGAGACTGAAGGAAATATGCCCTAGAGGCAATAATAAAGTTATTATTTATTTCCTTAATTCATGATAAATGTTTATTATTCATGCTAGAATTGTATTAACAGGAAACATAATACATGTGTGAATACATAGACAAACAGAGTGTCACTAGTATGCCTCTACTTGACTAGCTCATTAAT
The DNA here is from genome assembly GCA_032464435.1 of Aegilops umbellulata. Classification (NCBI taxonomy): domain Eukaryota; kingdom Viridiplantae; phylum Streptophyta; class Magnoliopsida; order Poales; family Poaceae; genus Aegilops; species Aegilops umbellulata. The sequence goes on along the minus strand of CP136060.1, from coordinate 64,057,073 downwards.
CAAAGATGGTTATGTTTCCTAACCATGAACAAAGAGTTGTTATTTGATTAACGAGATCACATCATTAGTTGAATGATCTGATTGACATGACCCATTCCATTAGCATAGCACCCGATCGTTTAGTATGTTGCTATTGCTTTTATCCATGACTTATACATGTTCCTTTAAACTATGAGATTATGCAACTCCCGTTTACCGTAGGAACACTTTGTGTGCTACCAAACGTCACAACGTAACTGGGTGATTATAAAGGTGCTCTACAGGTGTCTCCGAAGGTACATATTGGGTTGGCGTATTTCGAGATTAGGATTTGTCACTCCGATTGTCGGGGAGGTATCTCAGGGCCTTCTCGGTAATGCACATCACATAAGCCTTGCAAGCATTGCAACCAATGAGTTAGTTGCAAGATGATGTATTACGGAACGAGTAAAGAGACTTGCCGGTAACGAGATTGAACTAGGTATTGGATACCGACGATCGAATCTCGGGCAAGTAACATACCGATGACAAAGGGAACAACATATGTTGTTATGCGGTCTGACCGATAAAGATCTTCGTAGAATATGTAGGAGCCAATATGGGCATCCAGGTCCCGCTATTGGTTATTGACCGGAGACGTGTCTCGGTCATGTCTACATTGTTCTCGAACCGTAGGGTCCGCACGCTTAAGGTTTCGATGACAGTTATATTATGAGTTTATGAGTTTTGATGTACCGAAGGAGTTCGGAGTCCCGGATGAGATCGGGGACATGACGAGGAGTCTCGAAATGGTCGAGACGTAAAGATCGATATATTGAACGACTATATTCGGACATCGGAAGGGTTCTGAGTGGTTCGGGTATTTTCGGAGGTACCGGGGAGTTACAGGATTACGGGAGAAGTAATGGGCCTTGATGGGCTTTAGTGGGAAGAGGAAAAAGGCTGCTGCGCCCCCCCCTCCCCTCTAGTCCGAATTGGACTAGGGAAAAGGGGGCCGGCCACCTTTCCTTCTCCTCCTATTCCTTCTCCCTTCCTCCCTTCTTGGTGGACTCCTACTACGACTTGGAGACCTAGTAGGACTCCACACCCTGGCGCGCCAAACCCTTGGCCGGCCTCCTCCTCCTCCATCCTTTATATACTGAGGCAAGGGGCACCCCTTGGACACACAATTGATCATTGAGATCTTTCCTTAGCCGTGTGCGGTGCCCCCTTCCACCAAATTCCACCTCGGTCATATCGTTGCAGTGCTTAGGCGAAGCCCTGCGCCGGTAACACATCAAGATCGTCACCACGCCGTCGTGCTGACGGAACTCTTCCCCGGCGCTTTGCTGGATCGGAGCCCGGGGATCGTCATCGAGCTGAACGTGTGCCAAGAACTCGGAGGTGCCGGAGTAACGGTGCTGTGAACGGTTGGATCGCGAGGAGAACGTACGACTACTTCCTCTACGTTGTGTGAACGCTTCCGCTTCGGTCTACGAGGGTACGTAGACAACACTCTCCCTTCTCGTTGCTATGCATCACCATGATCTTGCGTGTGCGTAGGAAATTTTTTGAAATTACTACGTTCCCCAACAAGAATTTGGTGGACGGAGATCAACCCGGCTGTAGGGTGGCCATCGGAGGCAAGGAACGCAACGACGGGCAGCACAATCATGGACGACCGAGCAGGAGAGAGGCGGACGAGCGGATCTTTTGCTAAGACTTGCATTCACTCTCTCAAATTTGAGAGGCAGTTGACACATCTCATCAAATATTTGAGGGGTTAAAGATTTTGAGAGATCGATTATGTGTGGCGTAACTCCTAGAAAGGGAATCTTTCAACGAGTTAATATCTTTTAGGAGCTTGGCTAGAGTTGCTCTAAGAGCACTCTCGGCCACAGCATAATCATCATTCTGCATTCCATCTCCATACATTTTGAAGGTTTCTCCAAATCGAGCATGTGAACCTTGATATTTGGAGGTTGGGCGAGGTGATATAGCTCTCCCTTCATCCACCCAAATCTTGGCATCACAGAATTCAGGAAATGCACCCCCTTCCACATCCAACCACATCGTCGCACCGCTGCCGCTAGGTGACACGCCCGATGTGCTCTCCCTCTAGGTCTCAATTTATCTCTTATGTGCAAGAGCTTGCATCATGAATGAAACACCATGCAGATTTCTCACTTCATTGGTGTATGTACATGCGCAATAAAATGAGCTTGGAAGAATTTCTACTCCTATGTGATTTGCTTGATTTGTGTATGGGTGAGCAACATTCCTATTTTAACCCATAATCTGTAATTCCTTTTTGGTCCATGATGGTAGTACTTATGTGAAGGTTTCTTACGAGACATTAGTTTAGCAAATTCAAATTTTATTTCTCACATTTTGTACTTTGCATGTAAAACATAGTGTTTCTTCTTTTCGTCAAGATACTTTAGATCAGTTCCCATGTGGAAGGACTTGGTTGGTCATTGCGCCTTAGTTTTTTCCTTCAGCCCTTTTCAATCCATATAAAATAAATATTTCCCATTGGTTAATCTAGTTATCATGACTATACCAACCTTTTCATGTGCATCAAGGGTGTAACTGGAAGTAGATAAATTGACACGGTAACTAGACGTAAATAAATGAAAATGATACTCCCTCCGATCCATATTAATTCTTGTTGATTTAGAGCGTCTTCAATAGGTGCCCTATAATAGGGCTAGGGCACCAAAAGGTCATCGGAGCAAATTTTGCGACACCCAAAACTGGTTTTAGAACACCAAAGACCTCCAGCTCCAATAGTTTCTCTAAAAACATTTTTTTTCTTGAAATCATATTGCATAAATCAATTCGATCAAACATCCAAGCATTGCATAGATGTAAACCCTAAACATAAAAGTTCATCCTACTACTTGATCAAACATAAAGATCATTACTACTCTACCCCGTCCACACTTGTTGGTGTCGACGGAGTTTCAATACGCCAGGGTCTCCTCCTCATAGGACTTCATGTTCTCCTCCTCCGGCTCAAGGTTGATCACCGTTGATGGGTGACAGTGTCCTAGACTAAGGGGTGCCAACTGAGTCGTCTCGTAGTCCTCGGGATGGGCATGTGGGCCTCACTCTCCATCGGATGGACTCCAGAAGCTGCACGCCTGGATGTGATTAAGATTGCCTCTGCCAAAGACTTGGCGTACACTCCAAGACATCTCCTACTGCCTCCATGCGATCCCCCTGGATACCGACCATGTAACCCTAGATGCCCTACCTGGCATGTATATAATCCGAAGGGTTCAGCCCATAGAGGGGACCGAATCATAATTACATTCACCTAGCCATAGGGTTAGAACACAACTTACGATCTTGAGGTAGGTCAAGTTTGTACTCCATACATCTCCATCATAAAAACAAGAGCAGGACGTAGGGTTTTACCTCCATCAAGAGGGCCCGGACCTGGGTAAACATCGCCTCCCTTGTTCCTGTTACCACTGATCCGAGATCCACAACTCGGTACACCCACCCCGAGGTTTGCCGATTTTGACACCAAGAATGGGCCAACTCTTCCTCCTCCTTCTTCTTTTGTGGCCAATATGGTGCATCAGAAGAACTCCAATTCCCACAAGCCCAAGGGAAAGAACGGTGTCCAACAGAGTGCCGACTTTAAGAAGAAGGGTAAGAAGACCTTCAAGAAGAACAAGAAGGATGAGGGCTGCTTTACTTGTGGTTCGCATGAACATTGGGCCAACAAGTGCCCGAACAAGTATAAGAAGCAAGGGCAGGACTCCAAGTCTATCAATATGATTGTGAGCAACAATGAGAGTGGTGCATCTGGGTACGGTAATTTATTTGCTGTATTTTCAGTTTGGCCGTCCACCGATTGGTGAGTCGACACACGTGCATGTATTCATGTGTGTGCTGACATTTCATTGTTTTCTTCTCACCAGGCCACAGTTCACGGGTCCGTACTGATGGGGAATGGCGCGAGTGCTTCTATTCTTGGTGTTGGCATGGTCGATCTGAAGTTTACTTCGGGAAGGATCGTGGAGCTGAAGAACATGCATCATGTCCCTGCCATCAAGAAGAACCTCGGTAGTGCGTCCCTTCTATGTAGAGAAGGGTTTTGTCGGATCACGGGTTCCGGCAGACCCTTAAGGTTCAAACTCTGGGGTGTGCGCGGAGATTATGCCCTCTACCTCTCCGTCTCACAAGGATCTAAACTACAGAACGAACAGCACAAGAGACACATGGTTTATACTAGTTCGGGCCACCATTGTCGTGTAATACCCTACTCTAGTTTGTTGTGGGTGGATTGCCTCTTGGGCTGATGAGGATGAATAGTACAAGGAAGAACAGCCTCGCGAGGGTCTGTTCTTGGCTGGGGGATGAACTGCTGGGGGAGTTCAATCGCCCTTCTCACTCTCTGGGTGTGTTTCTAGCTCCGTTCGTGGATTGATTCCCTCTACCCTAGGGGTGGCTAGTCCTATTTATAGGCAAAGGCCCTGGGCCTCTTCCCAAATATTTGAGCGGGAAGGGCGCCAACAGTTGGCCAATTCGAAGGGGAACATCTGGTACACTTATCCTGACTAAAGTTGGTCTTCGCCTGCCAAAGGCCCTGTGGTGACGCCGTTCTGGGCTCCATGGTGACCTCCTTCCCACTGTTGGACTGGTCTTGATCTTGTTGCACCGAAATGGGTGCCTTTGCTTGATCCTCTAGCTTGCGCTTGCCCCCTTTGCACCAAAGAGGAAAGGGGAGCGCTGCGCGGGCTGGCGCCCGCCTGGCACCCTCGATCGTCATGGCTTTCGTCATGGGCACCTCGCGAGGTACCCCGCCTTGATCTCTCCGCCTCCTCGCGAGCCAGCCTGAGGAGGTCGTGCCTGAGGAAGCGCCGTGTCGTCCGCCCCGCGAGGCTTGGCCCCTCGCGAGGGTCTTGAGTCTTGTGTTGATGAAGATGGGCCACGCTGGGCCCCCATTTGAGCCACGCCGCAGGCCGCAAGCAGGCAAGTCTGGGGACCCCCGTTCCCAGAACGCCGACAGGTTTAAGTTGGTATTCGAGTCTAATAAATTAGTTGTTACGAAATATGAACTATTTGTTGGAAAGGGTTATGAATGCGGAGGCATGTTCCGCCTTTCTCTTGCAGGTCTATGTAATAAAGTCGTGAACAATATTCATTTGAGTGTTAATGAATCTGAAGTCTGGCATTCACGTCTTTGTCACATTAGTTTCGGTGTTATGACGCGGCTAGCAAAATTGAATTTAATCCCGAGTTTCACTTTAGCCAAAGGTTCTAAGTGGCAGTCGTGTGTGCTAAGCAACCTCGCAAGCCTCACAAGGCAGCAGAGGAGAGACACTTGGCGCCACTGGAACTCATACATTCTGATCTTTGTGAGATGAATGGTGTGTTGACTAAAGGTGGGAAGAAATATTTCATGACTTTGGTAGATGATTCCACTAGATATTGCTATGTGTATATGTTAAATACTAAAGATGAGGCTCTACACTACTTCAAAATCTATAAGGCAGAAGTTGAGAATCAACTTGAAAATAAAATTAAACGAGTCCGGTCAGATCATGGTGGAGAGTACTTCTCGAAAGAGTTTGATGCCTTTTGTGCAGAACATGGTATTATTCACGAGAGGACGCCTCCCTACTCACCCCAGTCAAACGGGGTTTCTGAGCGGAAAAACCGTACTCTAACTAATTTGGTTAACGCCATGTTAGATACGTCGGGTTTATCCAAGGCATGGTGGGGGGGAGGCTATAATGACATCATGTCATGTCCTGAATAAAGTTCCGACAAAGGATAACGAGATCACTCCTTACAAGAAGTGGACCAAGAGAAGGACAACACTCTCGTACTTACGTACCTGGGGCTGCTTGGCGAAAGTTAATGTGCCGATCCCCAAAAAGCGTAAGCTTGGACCAAAAACTGTGGACTGTGCTAATTTGGGCTACGCTATGAATAGTGTTGTCTATAGATTTCTAGTAGTGAAATCTAAGGTACCTGACATGAAGGTCGGTACAATTATGGAGTCTAAAGATGCTACATTCTTTGAGGACATTTTCCCCATGAGAGATACTCCTGAACCTGCCATTCCGATGGAATATTATAATCAAACACATGATGAAAATCCTGAGGAGGATAATGAGGAAACCCTTGGTAGGGGCAAGAGACAAAGGACTGTGAAGACCTTTGGTGATGATTTCTTCATATACCTCGTGGAGGATAATCCCACTTCTATTTCAGAAGCGTATGCATCTCCAGAAGCTGACTACTGGAAGGATGCGGTCCGTAGCGAGATGGATTCCATCATGGCTAATGGGACTTGGGAGCTTATTGAACGTCCTTATGGTTGCAAACCATTGGGATGCAAGTGTGTGTTCAAGAAGAAGCTTAGGCCCGACGGTACGATAGAAAAGTACAAGGCTAGGCTTGTGGCCAAGGGCTACGCCCAGAAAGAAGAAGAAGATTTCTTTGACACTTATTCACCTGTGGCCAGACTGACCACCATTCGAGTATTACTCTCGTTGGTGGCCTCACATGGTCTTCTCATTCATCAGATGGATGTTAAGACGGCTTTCCTGAACGGAGAGCTAAAGGAGGAAATCTATATGCAACAACCTGATGGCTTTGTGATGGATGGTCAGGAAGGAAAGGTGTGTAAGTTGGTGAAATCTTTGTATGGCTTGAGACAAGCACCTAAGCAATGGCATGAAAAGTTTAATGAAATGTTGACATCTGTTGGCTTTGTTGTTAATGAAGCCGGCAAATGTGTATACTATCGCTATGGTGGGGGCGAAGGAGTTATACTGTCTTTGTATGTTGATGACATACTGATATTTGGGACTAATCTCAAGTTGATCGAGGAGGTTAAGTCTTTCCTATCTCAGAGCTTTGAGATGAAGGACCTTGAAGTGGCTGATGTTATCTTGAACATCAAGCTATTGAGAGATGATGAGGGTGGGATTACACTTCTGCAATCCCATTATGTTGAGAAGGTGTTGAGTTGTTTTGGATATTCGGACTGCAAACCATCTCAAACACCATATGATTCTAGTGTGCTGATTCGAAAGTCTAAAGGCACAGCTATAGATCAATTGAGATACTCTCAGATTGTTGGTTCACTCCAGTATCTAGCGAGCGCAACGAGGCCTGACATCGCATTTGTTATTAGCAAACTGAGTCGATTTGTTTCCAAACCGTGTGATGTACATCGGCGTGCTCTTGAGAGAGTTATGTGCTATCTGAAAGGTACTATGAACTATGGACTTCACTATACCGGATACCCGTCGGTACTTGAAGGGTATAGTGATGCGAATTGGATCTCTGATGCTGATGAGATGAAGGCCACAACTGGGTATATGTTTACTCTTGGAGGTGGTGCTGTTTCCTGGAAGTCTTGCAAGCAAACGATCTTAACAAGATCGACAATGGAAGCAGAATTAACAGCATTAGAAACATCGGTGGCGAAGTAGAATGGCTTCGAGATCTGTTGATAGACTTGCCAGTGGTTGAGAAGCCGGTTCCGGCCATCCTTATGAACTGTGACAATCAAACAGTTATTGTCAAGGTGAAGAGTTCAAAGGAATACATGAAGTCCAACAAACACATAAGAATGAGATTGAAAGCTGTCAAAAAATTGAGGAACTCCGGAGTGGTAGCGTTGGATTATATTCAAACGGCTAAGAATCTGGCAGATCCCTTTACTAAAGGGCTATCACATGTTGTGATAGATAGCGCATCAAGGGAGATGGGTATGAGACCCACATGAGTTGCCATGGTAGTAACCCAGCCTATGTGATCGGAGATCCCGTGAAGTAGGACCTGGGAAAACAAGCTAGTGGTGAACTAAGGAGAGTAACTTTACTAACCCACTCCGTTGGAGATGCAATACTCTCGGAAACTGTATGGAGGGATGACTACTATCTTAATGTGTTCCAAGGCTTATATGCATAAGCAAGATGCTATCTTACACAGCAATCTTTGGAGGAACACACCTATATGAGCCCGACTGCTGGTCACAGTCTATGAGATTGGGGTGATCTATAGCAAGCTCATGAACAGGCCAGGAGTGTGACTAATATGCTCCACCCGAGGGGTCGGCCTTCGGCAGCCTCGTATCAGTGAGACTTGTGGTGAAACTTCTTGACGCCAAACTGACAATTCAAGGCATAGTCCATTGTTCAGTTGTGAAGGAGTGTAACTAATTGGTCTAGGTGGAGCTCAACCTTAATCGGTCTCCACTTATAGCTGCTGGTATATCAAAACAGCGTTTGGAACAAAGGACAAACTGGGCCCCTGAGATCTGGTGGGGGATTGTTGAAATATGAGATGGGCCTAGAGCCCATATGACAATTTCAGATTTAATCTCCAAGGGCCCATGTAGGTGGCATGACAAGGTGGTGGGAAGTTTAGTCCCACCCCGGAAGTGGAAGGAGAGTTGGAGTGGTTTATAAGGGATTCTCTCCCTCATTCTATTGGAGCTTGAGAAGAGACGAGGCCCTCGCACACTCCTCCTCCTCCGCTCGCCTCGCCACGTCTCGTCACGACGCGCCGCGGGTTGCGGGATTGAGCCGAGCCGAGCTCACTCTTATGCGCTTCTTTTTGCCGGTCAGGAACGGAGAGTCTTTGACAGGTAGGGCCATGATCTGAGACGTCGGATCATGGGCTACCGACTTGGACGTGGGTTCAGCCCATGTCTCTCCACGCGCGGACGCACATATATATGTGGGGCGCTGCCAACTCTAGCCACCATGAAGCAGAAAGCATCTCCGCCTCCCCGTCCACGTCTTTCCTCTACTGTTGCTGCCGCCGGTGACTCTGTCCCGTTCACCGCGTATACGGTTGACGGGAGAGCAGGCCTCCGAAACCCCGCCTCTCCGGATCCTGTACAGGAGAGGGGCGATTAGGTTTTTGGGTAGTGACTATTCGACTGCTCGCTTCTGTTCATCTACGTCCGCGTCACCTTCGTCATCACCATGTCGACCGACGCCGACCATGTCGCCGCTGAGAAGGCCGAGGCCGACAAGAAGGCCGCCGAGGATGCCGCGGCTGCTGCCACCGCCACCGCCGCCGCATGGCCGATTGGAGGGCATACATCATTTATCCCTCTCCCGTTTCTTTCTGTTGTAGCAGTACTAGCGATATGCGTAGATGTTTCTACTATATGCGTAGTACATGCTCTGTTAGATCGTAATCAGTGTGTTATCAATGTTGTCCATGTCATGCTCATGATTTATTCATGGATTAATTTAATCAAAAAATTGCCTATTTAATTGTCAGCTATGGTTCATACTCCTTCTCTCTTGCATGACTGTATTTACTCATACCAACTATTTTCAAATTTGAAGGATGGAATTGAAACTCCAATGGTGCAACAGGTATGTTTTAAACCTGTTTCTTTAACTGGTTTGCTGTTGTAACCTGCTCTATATTGATTTCAGTTTCAATTGAATAAACAGTTATGTTCTCATGTCATGCACATTACAAGTGTTGTTATTGCTCTATAGTTACCCACACTTATATTCTGTCTATTCTGCTTTGTCTTGAACAAATATTATTTGAATTGTGTCTCTATCTTGATTTGGCAACAAAAACTAGAATGATATAGACCATAAAGTGACCATGGTACATAGATATATGTTTGTTTCATGCTGTTATCCTATCCACTTTACTACTGAACTCATTTACCAAAATGAGTTTCATACACAACATGGTAAACATTTGATGTGTCTGCTTGTTTCTCTTTTAGAATGCGGACAAAATATTGGAGAACAGTACCGCGTTATCCAATGGTAAAGGAAGTAATGCAGATAAGGTTCAAGATAGTGAGACATCCATGTTGGTCTCCAAGAAAGCTGATAAAAACTATCGTGACGACAATGAGGGAACCCAAAAGTCCTGTCTCGATGTAGTGTTCGAGTTACTGGCCACTACTGCTGGCACAAGCTCTTCGAACTCGCTGCCTGAATTAGTTCGTCTTCTTGAGTCTCAACTTCAAGTTGAAAGACATCGATCAGATGTGCTGCGACAGGAAGCTGAAGGACTAAGGAAGTCCCTACAGAATTCAGATGCATATTTTCTGGTGCAACAGCAAGCGCTGAAGGATTTAAGCGCCAAACAAGAGAAACTTAATAAGCTTGCTAAGCATCTTGCCAGCATTATGGGTACCCAGGATATTGTTTCTTGAGATCTTCTGAAGTGGTTTCAGTTCTGGATTTGTTTTGTTGCGGCGTTTATTTGCGCTGGTCGCCAACTTTGACAACCAGTGTATATGATATGCTGCTTTGTTCCCTATATTTGCACTAGTGGCGAACTTTGATGCCCAGTGGATGTAATATGTGTAATAGCCGTGATAGCCTAGCGTTAGTTGCTTGCTTATTTATTTCCTTGTTGTCTTGTTTATTTGTTTGCTTGTAGTCATTGCAGTTCTTTTTCCGCGGTTAGCTAGTGGCTGCAATAACCTATTTTTTAAAACTAGGCGACAATAACCATGGGGTAATATTTACTGTAGTGACACTGGGCCTCCTACTGGCCGTAGAAACAGTGGGCCTTCTACGGGCCGTAGAAACAATGGGCCTTCTATGGGCCGTAGAAACAATGGGCCTTCTGCGGGTCGTATTATCAATGGGCCTTATACGGGCCGTATAATCGATTGGCCAAACAGACCGCATTATGGCCGTAAACGGGCTAGAGTTGGAATCGTCCGTTCATGGCCCGACTATAACGGGCCATCGTTAATAGGCCGTATTTGATGACGCTATGAAATCGGCCCAACGTATTAACGGACCACAAACGGGCCGACTGTAACCACAGGCTGAATTTGGCCCACAAGCAGAAAATGACAGTAACGGGCCGTAAGTAAACGAATGCTGGAAATGAGCCCAAGAATAAATGGGCTCTGAGAAGGCCGAAAGATACATGGGTTGTAAATGGCCCAACGGAATAACGGGCCGTTAATGGGTATAAAGTGATACACTGTTCATTACGGGCCAGTTTCACCACGGGCCGTTAATGGGTGTAAAGTGATACACTGTTCATTACGGGCCAGTTTCACCACGGGCCGTTAGTAGGCCAAGAGTTACATAGGGCCTCATATGGGGCAAAATACGTCATGGGCTATACATAGGCCAGAAGTGAAAACGGGCTGGAATCATATTGGATGACCCAGATGATGCTACTAGGCCTAATTCGGATAGGGCGTAACGGGCCTTGGGTTAGCGGGCCGTAATTGGGCTATATTCGAATAGGCTGTTAACAGGCTTTCCATGGGCCGGCCCGCCAGCTTTTGACCAAGTCAAATGGGTCGGCCTTTTCACAGGAATGGGCCTCTGTTGGGCATGCCACGTGTCGACTTATCATAGGCGCCTTCCTTCCAATGAGTGGTTGACATCTGTCCCAATGATGAGCTGACACGTGTTTCCTCCAGCCAATGATGATTTTACACATGGAAAATCCCCATTGGCCGGGGCTGTTAACGGGTTATCAGATCCAAAACCCGACCCGATAGCTTAACGGCGTTCCGTTACGGTGGATGCCACGTGTCGGTCACCTTTGACGAAAGCACTTATGTGACGCGCGATTTATCGTCATGGAAGTGGACACTTCCGTGATGATAATTTTGGTAATGTCATGGAACACTTCTACGACAGCACAGGTATGACTATCCTGATTCTGTCATAAATTTGTCATGGATGTACATGCATGATAGAAAACGCAACCTACTGTGACAAACACGTATCATGACGGAAGTGTATTTTTTTTTGTAGTGCTCGTGTTCTCGAGGTGATTCGATCTTGATGTATCGCGAGCTTTTCTATTATAGTTGGATCTGATGTTGCTTCTCCCCCTCTACTCTTTTGTTATGTATTGAGTTTTCCCTTTGAAGTAATCTTATCGGATTGAGTCTTTAATGACTTGAGAATACTTGATGTATGTCTTGCCGTGCGTATCTGTGGTGACAATGGGATATCATGTGATTCACTTGATGTATGTCTTGGTGATCAACTTGCGGGTTTCGCCCATGAACCTATGCATAGGGGTTGGCACACGTTTTCGTCTTGATTCTCCGGTAGAAACTTTGGGCCACTCTTTGAAGTACTTCGTGTTGGTTTGAATAGATGAATCTGAGATTGTGTGATGCATATCGTATAATCATACCCACGGATACTTGAGGTGACATTGGAGTATCTAGGTGACATTAGGGTTTTGGTTGATTTGTCTCTTAAGGTGTTATTCTAGTACGAACTCTAGGACTGTTTGTGACACTTATAGGAATAGTCCAATGGATTGATTGGAAAGAATAACTTTGAGGTGGTTTCGTACCCTACCATAATCTCTTCGTTTGTTCTCCGCTATTAGTGTCTTTGGAGTGACTCTTTGTTGCACGTTGAGGGATTGTTATATGATCCAATTATGTTATTATTGTTGAGAGAACTTGCACTAGTGAAAGTATGAACCCTAGGCCTTCTTTCAAAGCATTGCAATACCGTTTACGCTCACTTTTATCGCTTGCTACCTTGCTGTTTTTATATTTTCAGTTTACAAAAACCTATATCTACCATCCATATTGCACTTGTATCACCATCTGTTCGCCGAACTAGTGCACCTATACAATTTACCATTGTATTGGGTGTGTTGGGGACACAAGAGACTCTTTGTTATTTGGTTGCAGGGTTGCTTGAGAGAGACCATCTTCATCCTACGCCTCCCACGGATTGATAAACCTTAGGTCATCCAATTGATGGAAATTTGCTACTGTCCTACAAACCTCTGCACTTGGAGGCCCAACAACATCTACAAGGAGAAGGTTGCGTAGTTGACATCAGCAGGCAGGGTGGAAGGCGGCGCATCGACGCACGCGGAGTTGCTGGTGGCGAGTAACCAAAGCCTGCACTACCTCAATTTTTGTCCGTCCTCTTCCACTGGCTCCGCCCATGGTCGGGGATGGAGGGGAGGAGTGCGGCCCTGGTCGGGACGACCGGGAGTAGCGCAACAGTGGGAGGGGACAACATGGAGTAGCGTGGCAGTTTCTTGGGACAATGATAATTCAAAGGAAAGTTCGTTAGAATATCGTTAGATTCTCGCCGGAATTTGGTGGACGGAGATCAACCCGGCTGTAGGGTGGCCATCGGAGGCAAGGAACGCAACGACAGGCAGCACATTCATGGACGACCGAGCAGGAGAGAGGCGGACGAGCGGATCTTTTGCTAAGACTTGCATTCACTCTCTCAAATTTGAGAGGCGGTTGACACATCTCATCAAATATTTGAGGGGTTAAAGATTTTGAGAGATCGATTATGTGTGGCGTAACTCCTAGAAAGGGAATCTTTCAACGAGTTAATATCTTTTAGGAGCTTGGCTGGAGTTGCTCTAAGAGCACTCTCGGCCGTAGCATAATTTTTGATGATATAACGATTTTAGCCGAAAAAGGGTCTAGCATAATCATCATTCTGCATTCCATCTCCATACATTTTGAAGGTTTCTCCAAATCGAGCCTGTGAACCTTGATATTTGGAGGTTGGGCGAGGTGATATAGCTCTCCCTTCTTCCGCCCAAATCTTGGCATCACAGAATTCAGGAAATGCACCCCCTTCCACATCCAACCACATCGTCGCACCGCTGCCGCTAGGTGACACGCCCGATGTCCTCTCCCTCTAGGTCTCAATTTATCTCTTATATGCAAGAGCTTGCATCATGAATGAAACACCATGCATATTTCTCACTTCATTGGTGTATGTACATGCGCAATAAAATGAGCTTGGAAGAATTTCTACTCCTATGTGATTTGCTTGATTTGTGTATGGGTGAGCAACATTCCTATTTTAACCCATAATCTGTAATTCCTTTTTGGTCCATGATGGTAGTACTTATGTGAAGGTTTCTTAAGAGACATTAGTTTAGCAAATTCAAATTTTCTTTCTCACGTTTTGTACTTTGCATGTAAAACATAGTGTTTCTTCCTTTCGTCAAGATACTTTAGATCAGTTCCCATGTGGAAGGACTTGGTTGGTCATTGCGCCTCAGTTTTTCCCTTCAGCCCTTTTGAATCCATACAAAATAAATATTTCCCATTGGTTAATCTAGTTATCATGACTATACGAACCTTTTCATGTGCATCAAGGGTGTAACTGGAAGTAGATAAATTGACACGGTAACTAGATGTAAATAAATGAAAATGATACTCCCTCCGATCCATATTAATTCTTATTTATTTAGAGCGTCTTCAATAGGTGCCCTGTAATAGGGCTAGGGCACCAAAAGGTCATCGGAGCAAATTTTGCGACACCCAAAACTGGTTTTAGAACACCAAAGACCTCCAGCTCCAATAGTTTCTCTAAAACCATTTTTTTCTTGAAATCATATTGCATAAATCAATTCGATCAAACATCCAAGCATTCCATAGATGTAAACCCTAAACATAAAAGTTCATCCTACTACTTGATCGAACATAAAGATCATTACTACTCTACCCCGTCCACACTTGTTGGTGTCGACGGAGTTTCAATACGCCAGGGTCTCCTCCTCATAGGACTTCATGTTCTCCTCCTCTGACTCAAGGTTGATCACCGTTGATGGGTGACGGTGTCCTAGACTAAGGGGTGCCAACTGAGTCGTCTCGTAGTCCTCGGGATGGGCATGTGGGCCTCACTCTCCATCGGATGGACTCCGGAAGCTGCACGCCTGGATGTGATTAAGATTTCCTCTGCCAAAGACTTGGCGTACACTCCAAGACATCTCCTACTGCCTCCATGCGACCCCCCTGGATACCGACCATGTAACCCTAGATGCCCTACCTGGCATGTATATAATCCAAAGGGTTCAGCCCATAGAGGGGACCAAATCATAATTACACCTAGCCATAGGGTTAGAACACAACTTACGATCTTGAGGTAGGTCAAGTTTGTACTCCATACATCTCCATCATATAAACAAGAGCAGGACGTAGGGTTTTATCTCCATCAAGAGGGCCCGGACCTGGGTAAACGTCGCCTCCCTTGTTCCTATTACCACCGATCCGAGATCCACAACTCGGTACCCCCACCCCGAGGTTTGCCGATTTTGACACCAAGAATGGGCCAACCTCTTCCTCCTCCTTCTTCTTCTTGTGGTCCCTCTACCAGAAAAATCTGCCTCGTACTAGACGTATTGGGGGTTCTACCTCGCGAATTTCACCAACGCCTCTGCATTGCTCTCACCGAGAACAATGTAGATGTCATTCTTCTCCTCCTCCTTCTCCTCATCATTGACCGACACAATGGTCACTGGCAGACCAATGAACTCCGCATCCTCCCAGGTTGCAATGGAAGTTGAGCTCCTCTCCCAGCCAACCGCACTTCCAAGTTGCGATGTCGTCGCATCGCGAGGTCCGTCATCTTGAATTTGTCGAGCCAGTAGCGACAGTTGTCACACTGTAACTCACCGCCGAAGTGGCCGGAGCCACGCCCCCCCTTTAAGCTCGTCTTGCTCTTGGACTTGAGCTTCAGCGGCATGGCGGCAATGCGGGTACGATAACGGGACGAG
Source organism: Aegilops umbellulata (assembly GCA_032464435.1). NCBI lineage: Eukaryota > Viridiplantae > Streptophyta > Magnoliopsida > Poales > Poaceae > Aegilops > Aegilops umbellulata. Next base: position 64,041,602 of record CP136060.1, on the reverse strand, counting down.
ACAACGAGCACGAGCACGATACGGTGACGAGGACGAGGCAGTGGCAGCGCGAAGGTGGTGTGATGTCTGGTTGGGACAGGCGGCGGCTGAAAAAGCGTGTGGCTATGGCGGCGTCGCTGAGGTGGTGCGACCAAATGGGAGTCATGCAGTGACGGATTCTGTTGGCGATAACGAGAGGGGGGTGATCTGGCAGCGGGGTGTGGATTCGACCGATTGGTGGTGGCGGCGGTGACTCGGTGAGGCTGTCACGCGGGGGTGTAGCGCGGCTACAAATTTGTTTTACTCTAGCCGCCCAAGTGTTGAATATTTGCAGCACTTGGTGCCCCATTTCGGCGGTGATGCAGATTTGGAGTTAGTTTTTTGCATGTAGGGCACCTATTGGAGCACTATTTTTGCCCAAAAGTGGCCCTGTCTTATTATTAGGCACCTATTGGAGATGCTCATAATACAACTTTGTACTAAATCAATGATAATAAATATGAATGGGAGGGAGTATTAGTTTTTAGTGTAATTATTATCTTTGGGGGCATTCAATGTAAGCACTATTTACTACAGTTTCCTGTTCTTCCGATCTCCGCGACATCATTCCACATTCCTAATAATGAAGACTTGCCTCTTAAATTTTTCATATTTCTCATGTGTTGGAAGCAAACATGAACGATTGTCCTATTCATAATTTTTGATGAATGTAGGATTGATAAAATTCAGTATGCACGAACCTTTTCGAATGCAGTTTCTATGTTCCATGTTATTTTCTAGGGAAGAAATTATGTGAGATAAACGACAAACCAGATCAAACAGGGGTGTTGCCCACAAACTCCCATGACCCGCTTGTCCTAGATCATTGGCTTGAACCTACTAATGCACGTGAAGGTTAGGGACAAAGATTGGGTGCAAAGGGCGCGGGTGGTCCTGCCACCGCCATATGCCCTTACGCCCGCACCACCGCGTGCCTTTGCTGTAGGCTGAGAGATGGGAGAGTACATAGGGGAGAAGTCGTCGTCGGAAGGATCTTGCTTGTAGCTGCTGTCAGCGGCGGCAATGGGCCCACCCTGTCATCCTTCTTCCACTTCTCCGACGCGGCTTCATGGGGCGGCAACATCAAGAATTCAGTGGAGTGCATGTGATAGCGGCGGGGAGACGATTGACGCTGGGAATATGAGAAGTTTTGTGGCGGCCAAGGAAGGAGCTGCTTGTAAGGATCGGGGTCAATTGCTCCCATTGAAATTAGCAAATCATTCACAAACTAAGTACTAATCACTATTCAGTTATAGAAGATGACCCCATTGTTATAGAGGCGACTCCATTGTACTTTTTTTCTAGCTTCGTCCCTGGTGGCGACTGGAGGAGAGAGAGGGACGCTAGGGTTGGGGGCGTCATGTTGGTTCAAGGGGATGAGCGATAGGCAAGAAAATATATGGATGACCAGCGTGAGTGGAGGTCATGGGAGGATGAGTGGACTTGTCGTGGAGATAGTAAGTGGTGGCAGAACATTGAATCTTGTCCATTCGATTCGATGACAGACCACTAAAGTAATACCGACTCTTAGATTCGTGAGGTGGATCAGATCAAAGGATCTTGGTTATCTCACTTTGTGGTGTGGTTTTAAAAAATCTAGTTTGCTCTTTCATAAGTATTACTCTGTGTTACTCCCTCCGTCCCATTAGAGATGAAAAGATGTTATGTTTAGGACGCTGATAACTGCCGCACGTGTGGCATAATGGGCACCCGACCACACGACTCGTCCGGTCGTACCCATGAGTAAGCCTACACGACTCTGTGTGGGCGAATATTAAAACTGCCCACACGTTCGTGCGCAGCTACGGCGGTCCATACACCCTTGTGTGGCAACTGCTCACCCCCACCCCGTGAGCGTGAAGCGTGGGTAATTAACTATAGTTGCTATGTGTAGTTAACTATATTTGCCATGTGTGATTAACTTTAGTTGCCATGTGTAATTAATTAGAGTGCCATCGTGTGGTCAACCATAGTTGCCATGCGTGATTAATTAATTACCACATATGCACGATTGTAGTTGCCATCTATCATCGTGTGAGCGTTGTGAGGGCGAAGAACAGTTTCACCCACACTTTTTAGGCGAGCGTCGTGTCCGTTCGGGCGAGGAACGCCCACACATGTGGTACTAAATGATAACGCCCACATGACGCTGGCTGCTTACGTGGCTCTCGACCCAGATGACAACTGCTGCAATATTCATGCAAATGAATCGAATCGACTGCATTTGCGCTATGTAAATGCCACAGGGGTGGGCGTTATAATTTAGGTATGTTTAACATGAATTTTTTAAATTAGATTAATTATTTGACTAGTGTTTTTGTTAGTCCGTAGCGAGCATTGACCCAGTCAGAAGAAACAATGACAGAAATTGCCCCCGCTCCCTATCGAGAAAATCGGCTATTTGCCACTTTCAACATGCGGCTTCTCAAAATTGCCACTTTGAAGATTGGCTTCGTAAAAATGCCACCTAGCTCGTGTGCACCTTGATCACCATGTCATTTCCCTATTTTTATTGATTTACCTTCTTTTTTCCTATTTATAAGCACCAGAAAAGACCAACCTGCCCCTAATGATATGTACATGTACTTGGGCATCTGATTAGCACTTGAGGCCGACGTGCTGACCGCCCAGAATCCCGTGCTTGACCAATCCCCGATTGCCTGGAGCCCTGGGTTCCTTGTGTCAATCGCCAGGCGCTGCCCTCATCTCCTGAACGTGCCACTTATCTCCTTGCTGCTCACGCTGCCCATTGCCCGGTACTGCAGTGTGGACATGAAACACAATCCTTCTGCGAGGGCAGCTGCGCCAGCGTGCACGGGTGTGGAAGAGCTCCGGCTGCGAGTTGTGGTGGCTCGCATAGGCATCAGCGAGGTGAGGGCAAGCTGCGCCGGCGCGTGTAGACAGGCACGAACACCCGAGACGAGTTGAGGTGGCTCGCGCAGGCATCAACCAGCCGAGGACGAGCTGCGCATACGCGCTTGCAGACGTCGGCGAACGGTTGCGAGGAGCTGCGTTTGTTGGTGCAGGCATCATCTAGGCGAGGGCCAACCACGTGGGCGCGTGCAGACGTGGGCGAGCATCGGCGGCGACCTGCGGTTGCTCGCGCATGCGTGGACAAGCTAGGGTGGGCGCGTGCAGACATGGGCGAGCATCGGCGGCGACCTGCGGTTGCTCGCGCATGCGTGGACAAGCTAGGGCGGCGAGCACCAGCGAGATGCTGTTGCTCGTGCAGCCGTGGGCAAGCTAGGGTGTTGAGCTTCGCTGGCTCGCATATGCATCAACGAGCTACGGCGGCGAGAACTGTAACGACGCAGCAATCCGATCGACCCTACCAGTCTACGTACGCATCCGATATGATTGAAAGATTCAGGGGTAGTTTGGTCCTTTTAGGTTCCATCAAATGGAGGAAAGAAAAAATAAAGCAAGAACAAAAGAAAATGGCATGGTAATCAAGGTGGACACCAACTGAGTGGCATTTTTACGAAACCAATCTTAAGAGGGGCAATTTTGAGAAGCCCCATGTTGAAAGTGGCAAATAGCCAATTTTCTCCTCCCTATCCCCCTCTTCACCCACACACTCCCTATCCATCCGCTCACAGCTCCCCCACTCCCCACCCATCTCGCCGGCGCGCAGGCGGCGCCGTCCCAACATGGGATGATGTCCGCCGCAAAATAGGCCCGCCCACGACCAACCAAAGCCCCGATTAGCTACCCACATCGAACCCCATGAAGGCGTCTATCAAGTTCCGCGACGACGACCGGCCGCTGATGCGGGCCAAGGTGCCGATCGGCGTGCTCGGCCTGCCGTTCCAGTCCGGCCTCTCCGCTGGCGGCGATCCCCGGGAGCTCCGCTTCGATCTCTCCACCGCTTTCGCCTCCGGGCCAGCTCTCCGCTTATCGTATCGCCCCAACGACCCTGGTCTCCCCTTCGCCATCTCCATCCGCGCCGGTGTCGGAGCCCTCGGCTCCCCTGTCCGCGCCCCCTTCTCCCTCGCCGCCGAGTTCAACCTCCTCTCTGCCAACTCTGGATCTCCTGCCTTCTTCCTCCTCCTCAAGCCCCGCCTCGGCGACTTCTCACTTTCCCACACGCTCCGGTCGTCCACGTCTCCTCCGCCCCGTACTGTCGGGGAGGTCTCCGACGGTGAAGGGCGCGACCGCGAGGACGAGCTGAGCTACAAGGCGTTCTCGTTGAGCGGGAGTGGGTTCGCGGCGGACGTTGCCGCGGCGGGGAGTAGTGGCGGCGTAGGCGCGCTGCTGTCCGGTATGCGGCTGACCACGAGGAGCGTGCTCCCGCTCTGGGGCAGGGCGAGCATGCGGTTCAACTGGGGGATCCGCGCGCCACCGGAGCTGCAGGCGGCGTTCGCCGACGACCGCAAGGACGCGCGCGTGCCCGTCTGCAAGATGCCGCTGCTGGTCATCAACAAGATCTCCATCGAGCAGGCGCCACGCGCCGACAAGAAAAAGGACAGCGAAGCAGATGTCTCGCTGCCTGCCATCGATGCCACGGACGCGTCGGATGGCGCGGGTCACGCCGCCGCCGGCGAGGGGTTCTCGCTGATGAGGCGACAGCTGGAGGCGATGAACGCGGAGAGCGGGATGCTCCGCCGCGCCGTGGAGGAGCTGCGCACCGAGATCGGGCGCGGCAGGGCCGCGTCCGTGGCAGCGGTAGGGAGGCCGCCGCCACAGCCGCATCACGGGTTCTCGGTGAAGCCGGATCGTCGGGGCGGTGGGAAGGAGCCAGCGGCGGAGAACGCAGCGATGCCAGCGCCGGACGAGGTGGGCGAGGAGTTGAAGAGGGCACTGGAGGCGCGCTGGAGATGAAAGCTGCCAAAGCTACGCAGCAGATCTCACTCTGCAGTGCTGATTTTTCGATTTTCGATTGGAATAAGAACAGAGCAATTCAGTAGCATTGGCGAGCTAGAAATCTGGAGCTATGTACATTAGAGCACCTCCAGCCGCGCCCCTGGAAGGCCTCCCCAAGCAATTTTTTCGCGCCGACGCTGAAAAAAAGGCCCAGTCGCGTCCCAGGAATCCGATTTTCGCCGGCTTGGGCCGAAATCAGCGCCGGCGGACCCAGACCGAACCTGGCGCGCTGGGGGCGCCCGGGGACACCAGGGCGAGTGGTTTTGGCGCGAAAAAGCCGCGGGCCAGGCACGTCAGCGACACCGCGCCTCGTCTTCCCCCAACGCCTCGGTTCCCGCGGGAAATCAATGGCAATGGCAAGGCTGTCGCTGCCGGTCAGCCTTGCCATTGATTCCTCACGGGTGGCGCGTCACGGGACGGCGCGTCGACGCCTCCCCTCCCTCGCACGCGTACACACGGGCGCGGCGCGGCTATATAAGCCGGTGACCTCGCTCGCCTATGGCCACACCAGCCCAGCCCTCGCCGCCGAGCTATACCTCTCTCCCGAGCGCCGTCGCCGAGCCTTCCCTCTCCCGAGCGCCGCCGCCCATCCCCTCCCTCTCCCTCCCCGATGGCCGAGCGTTTCCTCGAAGACGAGGCGGCGGCCAACGGCTTCAGCCGCCGCACGCTCCGCGAACAGGAGTCCTGGCTCCTATTCCAGGCGAACATCTCCGCGTCGTCGGACATGCGCTTCGGGCCGACGGGCTGGAGGTGCAGCAACGGGGGAGTGCCCATTCCCCCGTTGCCTGACGCCATGGCCAAACCCGCCTACTTCGCCGAGGAGGTCGACGTCGTGCGCGCCTCCCTCACCGACGCCCAACTCTCCCTCCCCCAGTACGCCGCCGACAACCATGCGTCACCAGTTCGCGTCATCGACGACTGGTGATCGACGACGACGACGACGCGCCGCCGCCGCCACCAGTCTGCCATTGCGATGCCGGGTCCAGCAGGGGCACCTGCGTCAAGGAGGAGAAGGCCGCCGACGAGGATGGCGGCGACGACGGCGACTACTCGGTGTTCAGCCAGTTTCTTCTAGATTAGTTTATTATATATTTGCTATGTAATGAAAATCGGTGAATTTTGTCGAAATATATGCCCAAGTTGGCTGAAATTTGTCGTGTTTAGCCGAACTTCGCCGAACTGTGCCGAAATTTGCTATACATTTTTATTTTTTAAACGCGCCTGGGGGCGGCCCTAGGGCCGGCGCTGGGGACCAACTCGCACCCAGGCCCATTTTTTGCGCCGGCTCACCCCAGGCGGCGATTTTAGGCGCCCCCTAGGGGGCCAACAGCTGGAGATGCTTAGAGCATCTGGACTCGTCCGGCCCCGGCGCAGCTGCTGGCGCTATTTCGGACCATCACCTGATGCTTTTTAGGCCCCGGGGCAATCTAAGCCCGAGTCACGCCCCCAGGGGCCGTCCCCAAGACATTTAAATTGGAACTTCACACTTCCCGCTACCCAAAAAGCGCCACAAGTCCGGCGATCAGCGCCACAAGTTCAGCGACCACCATGCCACAGTTCGGCGATCAAATAATATAAAAGTTCGGCGTTCAAGGAAGGATGTGTAGGCAATTCATCAAACGAGGGCGCCGTCCAATGGCGTCGGACTAGCGGGAATCGGCGTGCGCGGGCTGGTCGGCGTCGGCGAGGCTTCTGTGCTTGCCGTCGCGGAGGCGTCGCTTAGGCTTGGCGGCGGCGTTGGGGTTGGAGTGGGAGTTGGCGCCGCCGTCGTCTTCATTTGGTTCAGAATGAGGCCACGCTCCGCCAGGTACCACGCCTTGACCTGCTCGTCCATCTCGCCATGTCCGCCCCCACCCCCAATCAGGAAAGCCAGGTCGGTGTTCCTTTTATTCGCGGCGGCATTGGTCCGGAGTAGGTCGAGCTTGACGGCGTTGTTCGTCATCAATGCCGACCATCGCTGTCGGATTCCGAGCACCGCAAAACCCTTAAGATTCGAACACAGGGGCGTGCCAAAGATCTCTCCCACTACACGTCTACCTAGCGCCTCGCTCTTCTCCTGGTGGTGGAATGGAATGCAACCAAGCAAACAAGTAGAACACACAAGAGTTTACCCAGGGTCAGGCCACCTTGCGGTGTAAAAACCCTACTTCCTGCTTTGGTGGATTGGCCTCACGAGGGCACGAGTATGAATAAGTACAGTGGTTTCCCGAGCTCAGGAGGCGAGCCTAAGAAGGATGAGGAGGTTGGTGTTCTTGCTCCTTCGCTTTGCTAAGTGCTAATGGGTTCGTCTCCCAATGGGTCGTCCCCCTCTATGCTAGGAATCCTAGCTACTTATATAGACGGCCAGGGTCCTCTTCCCCCGAAATGTTTAGGCGGGAAGGGAATCCCACAACGACCATTTGAGCGGGAACACAAGGACGCTCCTATCCTGACAAAAGGTGGTCTTCGCCTGCAAAGAGGGCAGGTGGTGACGCGGTGGTGGGCTCGGCGATGACATCCTTCCTGCCGTCCTTGCGGTCTTCGGTCTTGTTGCACCAAAGGGGAAACCTTTGTCTCGCCCCTCGGGAACCTGCACCTGTGCGGTCTCCTTTGCACCGATATGGAAATTGCGCCCGCTGGCGCGCACTGGCGCCCGCTGGCACGCACTGGCGCCCGCTGGCACGGTTCGTCATGGCTTGCGTCACCACCTCCTCCTGAGGCAGCTCTTGCCTTGAGATCTCCGCCCTCCCGAAGAGGCCTAGCTGAGGCCACTCTCGGGAGAGGTATTGGTCGCCCCTCTGGAGCAGTCTAGGTGAGGCCGCTTCCCGAGGAGGTCTTGGTCGTTGTCGGTGTCAAAACCGGCGGATCTTGGGTAGGGGGTCCCGAACTGTGCGTCTAGGCGGATGGTAACAGGAGACAAGGGACACAATGTTTTACCCAGGTTCGGGCCCTCTTAATGGAGGTAAAACCCTACGTCCTGCTTGATTAATATTGATGATATGGGTAGTACAAGAGTAGATCTACCACGAGATCAAGGAGGCTAACCCTAGAAGCTAGCCTATGGTATGATTGTTGTATGTTGGAGTTGTTGTTCTATGGACAAAAACCCTCCGGTTTATATAGACACCGGATAGGGTTAGGGTTACACAAAGTCGGTTGTAATGGTAGGAGATCTAAATATCCGCATCGCCAAGCTTGCCTTACACGCCAAGGAAAGTCCCATCCGGACACGGGACGAAGTCTTCAATCTTGTATCTTCATAGTCCTGGAGTCCGGCTGAAGATATAGTTCAGCTATCCGAACACCCCCTAATCCCGGACTCCCTTAGTAGCCCCTGAACCAGGCTTCAATGACGACGAGTCCGGCACGCAGATTGTCTTCGGCATTGCAAGGCGGGTTCCTCCTCCAAGTTCTTCATAAAATATTGTAAACACCAAGACTAGTGTCCGGCTCTGCAAAATAAGTTTTCACATATTGCCATAGAGAGAATAATATTAACACAAGTCTAATCTGCTGACGTATTACATAGCGTGACATCACACTACGGCCAAGCCTTTATTCGAATCATTTTCACTTCTCCACCTCAGCGCGTTTTGCGAGGCGGTTTCCTTGGCACGTCTTGTCAAAGCAGAGATCGTGTCCCCCATTTACGGGATTCTCATCTATACAGACGTGGGTAACCCAATCGCACCATTTATCACGGCGCTTGGGAGGCAAGCGAGTTTTACTAGGCTGGTGGGGACGCGCAGCCGCATCCGCCCATATAAGGGGATAAGGATCCACCTTTTTACCTACGCCTTCTTCCTCCTTTGCCTATCCATCTTCTGCGCATCCGAGCTCCAGCGCCCAAGCCCGCACTTCCCACCTCAACCTTCTCCAGCAATGTTCGGAGCGGGAGGCAAGTGGATGGTCTCCTCCGTCACGGAGGGCCATGTCAAAAAGCTGAGGAAGGCCGGATACTTGTCCAAAGACATCGCGCACCAGCTTCCTGAAAAGGGGTAGCTTCTCCCCACCCCAGAGCCTCATGAGAGGGTCGTATTCCTTCCCCACTTCCTCCGCGGACTGGGCTTTCCGCTCCACCCATTTGTCCGGGGGCTCATGTTCTACTATGGCCTGGATTTCCATGATCTGGCCCCGAACTTCATCCTTAACATCTCGGAGTTTATCGTCGTGTGTGAGGCTTTCCTCCGCGTCCGCCCCCATTTCGGCCTTTGGCTCAAGACTTTTAACGTCAAGCCAAAGGTGGTGCGCGACAGCCAAGCGGAGTGCGGAGGTGCCATGGCGGGCAAGATGGCCAACGTCCTATGGCTCAAGGGCTCCTTTGTGGAGATCTTGAAGGGGTGGCAATCAGGGTGGTTTTACATCACCGAGCCGCGTGATCCGGAATGGATCGCAGCCCCTGAGTTCCGATCCGGACCCCCTACGCGGCTCACGTCCTGGAAAGAGACGGGCCTATCGTGGGGTGACGAAGGAGAGGTGACCGGATTGCAGACATGCATCCAGTCCCTGGTGAACAAGCAGCTCAAGCTTGTCAATATAATCCAGGTCATGCTCGTCCGCCGGATTCTCCCGTGTCAACAACGGGGTTTCAATCTGTGGGAGTTTGATCCGGCGCAGCACCAAACCTTGAACAGTATCTTTGACACGACGTACGAAGACGCCTGGAAGGTGCTTTTCAAGGGCGTGGAGGCTCCCGCATCCGCATCCGAGGACCGCGGATTCAGCACGCAGCGCACAGCCAGCGTGGTGAGTTATCTGTACCCTTTACAGGACATTTGTTTCTTATAGTTTGACTCTATGCGGGATCTAAACTCCCTTACCTTTGACAGGAATGGCAGGTGAAGTTCGGACCAATTAACTGTCCGGCTCCTTTGCCCGAAGACCCAGCAGGCGCTCGTTTATTGAAGCTGCTGGCTCCGGCGCCTTACGTGGTGCCGGAGAAGAAGGCCAAGAAGAAGAAGGCCACGGGGACTCGAAAGAGTTCCCGTCATGTGGTGGTGTCGGATTCGTCGTCCGACGAGTCCGAGACACACTCCTCCCGTGAAGACGAGGAGGAGGAAGAAGAGACCTCTCCCCCTCCAGCGGGGGGAGGAAAGAAGAGGAAGGCCGCCCCAACTGGGGAGGCCGAAGGGTCCAAGAAGGGGAAAACCCTTCCGCTGGACTACTCCCCTGACGTCGACGAAGGCGAAGAGGAGTGGACACAAAGGGCCAGGCGCCCGGCAGGATCGTAAGTATTCGGATACTAGAGTAACTCATAATATCCCTGTTGTCTGCACAGCTCTTCCCTAATGTCGAATGTAATTATGCAGGCACCCCGGGCCGGACTCGGCGAGTCGTCGAGCGGCTCCCTGGATTCATCGGACGTGAACTCAGTTCCGCCCGCTGTCTCCCCCTGCACTGCGGACGACGCCGAAGTGGCATCGCGACAAGCTCCGGGGCAAGAGGAGGTGGTCCTGGAGGAGCCGCGAGGCGACCTCCCGGACTCCAGGAGTAAAGGGGACAAGACCCCCCAAGGCTCCAAGTCCGGCTTTGAGCCGGACACCGCGCCGGAATCCTCAATAGTTCCGGACCGCGGTAGGCGAACTCCTTCTAAGAGGAGCAAGCCTTCTGAGCCGGCGGCCTCCGTCCAGCCGGAGGCGCCGGACAATCTGCTGGAGGTGCTTAACGGCGCCTCCATCGATGAGGAGCACTGTACTATTATGAGTACGGTGATCCAGAAGGTTCAGTCCGCCAAGAGCAGACTGACTGAAGCTTGCGCTAGCCTTTTAATAGGCTTTGAGGTAAGTAAAAATATGTAAAAATATTACTGCATAGACAGTAGCCCCTGATGCTCTGTTTGGCTTTCGGAAAGAAAAGCCGAATAAAGGATCAAATAATTTCGCAAGAGTCTAATAAAAAATGAGTCAATATGCGTATGCAGGCTTCGCTGCTTGCTACCGCCGCACTGACTGCGGAGGTAGGTACCCTGAAGCAGGGACTCGAGCGGACCGAGCAAGAGCTCGGCCTTGCCAAGCGGCAGCTCGAGGAGAAAGAAGGTAAGAGATACCTTATAGAAAAAATATATAAAAAGATGCAATTGCAAAAAATTTACAGGATTATGCTACTTGTTGCAGGGGCCACAACTGAGGTGGCTACCCTCAAGCAGGCGCTGTCCGAGGCCGAGAAGAGAGCGGCATCGGAGCGCAATGAGCGGGAGAAATTTGAGGCGCAGGTCGGCGAGGCGCAGCAAGAGCTTCAGGCTCTCATGAAAAAAACATGAGAGTTTGGAGCTTGACTCTAAAACGCGAGCGTCCGAGCTCGCCGCGGCCGTCAAGACTGCCGAGTCTGCGAAGGCCGAAGCCCAGAAGGCCCTCCAAGAGTTGGAGGAGGTGAAAAAGATAGCGGCGGGTAAGGCATTCTTTATCAAAAGCAGACATATAAAAGTAAACTACTTGTTACTTACCCGAATCCGGAGTTCTCCAAGGGCATTCGCAGATCTTCCCCGCAGCATATCCGATGCCGCCGCATTCTACCGAGCCGAAGAGGGCAGCTCGACGGAGAAGGTGTTCTGGTCTCAGTATGCTGAGGCCGGACGCCCTGTGCCCTTGAGCGACCAACTGAAGCAGTTGGTCGAGCTCCACAAGGCGGCCGAACAGGCCATAGGCTTCATAGTTCGGCTGTGGCCTGGAGAGGCCCTGCCTGGGAGCTACTTCGGACTGGTGCGGCGGCTGGTGGAGGCCTGTCCAAGGCTCGGGGTCATCAAGCGCTCTGTCTGCATCGAAGGTGCCCGTAGGGCCCTTGCCCGTGCAAAGGTGCACTGGGGTAAGCTGGACGGTGAGAAGCTTGTGAGGGACGATCCGCCGCCGGGGAAGGAGCATCGCAAGCCCGAGAACTATTACAAGGATGTTCTCGCTGGTGCCCGCCTTATGGCGGATGAATGTACCAAGGATGTAATTTTTGAATGAACTCGCTCGTGTTTATCCTGTGCGCTGAAAACTTGTTCATATGCGCTAAGCAATGCTTGTTGAATTTAAAATATTATTTTCTGTGCGGCCGTTTATCAAAAAATTGAGAGATGGCCAGTCGTCGGCTTCCGCCCCCATGCCACTAGTGCTGGGGTGTTCGGGATAAACCTGAGCGCTCTTTTTCCCATGTTTGGGTCCTTCGAGGGAGGCGCTCTGCACAACGAACAAGGCAATCAGACTATAATGCTTGAACACTCTCACTTAGCCGTAGAACTTTATAATTTTAAATTTCGGCGAAGCCCCTAGTATTCGGAAGACCGAGTTCGGGGCGCTATCCACGCCTTGGCCGGACACGATCCGGTTCTTCGCTCTAAGCGGCATAGGTCTTTAAGAACCCGAAAAACCTCTAGAACGGCGACCGGTCTCTCGCCTTATCATGACAGTCAGTTTTAGCTTTCTCTACTGAGGTGCTCCGCCTAGCTCAACTGGGGCACAATCGCAGTAGTTCTCCTAGTGCTACCTTAGCCGATATAGCGGAACGTAAGGCACCAAAACATAGGAGCCGGACAAACCCAACTATTGACCCAAATCATGATTCGGAGCCGATGCATATAGTGCTATAAGTTCGGGGTGCCGCACTTATGAAGTGTTCGGACTTCTTACACCATATTAAGGGGTACTGAAGCCCCTGGCGTATTTGCCGTACCACAGTGTACGGGTGCCACATGTCATTAATGAAAAAAGAGGAAAATGCAAAAAATAGACAAAAGATATGCATTGTTTTATAGAAAGGCTGCTATCTAAGCAGAACGATACAAATAGTGCGATAAGCAAAAGAAATTGGACTATTTAACATGTCCTGGCCAAGGGCAGGCCGCGGAATTGTATTCAAAACAGGTATACTGCTCGTAATAGAGACCACCTAGGAGTTCCATAATGCGGCATGGCTTGTCTGCTTTCCTGGATCTTGCATCGTTTGTGCGACAGTTGAATTGCCAAACAGGTCGTCCGAAGTGTGGAGTCCTGAAAGTAAGAAAAAATTTAAAAGAGAATTTGGCAGCCCCTAGTACGGTTTAGGCCGTGTTTTGGGCATGCCGTGACGGTGCCCCTCCCCTTGTGCCCATGGTATTTCAAGAGCGTAGTTATGTACGTGAAGCACTGGTTTTGCTATATCGCGAGGGCTAGGGTTGGGTCCGCATTGCTACGCTAGCTCAGAACGTGCCAGGCGGTCTTGTTGTAGGTTACTCCGGGCGCGCTTGACAATGTTCGGCTTTTTAAGGGCCGGACTGGAGAACTGCCTAGAGAGACTGCTTTGTACTTCTGCTGCGAGCGCTACCGTGTGCTCCTCCATTCGGAGGGAGCGTTGGGTGTTTCCGTTGACCGTGATTACTCCTCGAGGGCCTGGCATCTTGAGCTTGAGGTATGCATAGTGCGGTACCGCATTGAACTTTGCGAATGCGGTTCGCCCGAGCAGTGCGTGATAGCCACTGCGGAACGGGACTATGTTGAAGATTAACTCCTCGCTTCGGAAATTATCCGGGGATCCGAAGACCACTTTGAGTGTAACTGAGCCTGTACAGTTGGCTTCTACACCTGGTATGACGCCTTTAAAAGTCGTTTTGGTGGGCTTGATCCTCGAGGGATCTATGCCCATTTTCCGCACTGTATCCTGGTAAAGTAGGTTCAGGCTGCTGCCGCCGTCCATGAGGACTCTTGTGAGATGAAATCCGTCGATAATTGGGTCAAGAACCAATGCGGCAAACCCGCCATGACGGATGCTAGTGGGATGGTCCCTTCGATCAAAGGTGATCGGGCAGGAGGACCATGGGTTGGACTTTGGAACGACTGGCTCCAGCGCGTATACGTCTCGTAGCGCACGCTTCCGCTCCCTCTTGGGAATGTGGGTTGCATATATCATGTTCACCGTCCGCACTTGTGGGGGAAAACCCTTCTGTCCACTACTGTTCGGCGGCCCGGGATCCTCCTCGTCATCGCTATGCAGCCCCTTGTCTCTGTTTTTGGCTCTTAACTTGCCTGCCTGCTTGAACACCCAACAATCCCTGTTGGTGTGATTTGCTGGCTTTTTGGGGGTGCCATGTATCTGGCACAAGCGGTCGAGTATTCGGTCCAAACTGGACGGGCCCTGAGTATTTCTTTTGAATGGCTTTTTCCGCTGACCGGATTTGTAGCCTCGGAATCCGGCATTTACTGCCGTATCCTCGTTGCTGTCGCTGTTAACGCGGCGCTTTTGCTTGTTCCGGTGCGACCTGCCGCTTTTGTCCTTGGTATCCGAATTACCAAGGTTCTTGGTTAAGTTGTTGCTGCGAGCTAGCCAGCTGTCTTCTCCCGCGCAAAAGCGGGTCATCAGTGTCGTGAGGGCTGCCATAGATTTCGGCTTTTCCTGTCCCAGGTGCCGGGCAAGCCACTCGTCGCGGATATTATGCTTGAAGGCTGCTAGGGCCTCCGCGTCCGGACAATCGACTATTTGATTTTTCTTTGTTAGGAACCGTGTCCAAAATTGCCTGGCCGATTCCTCTGGCTGCTGGATTATGTGGCTTAGGTCATCGGCGTCCGGTGGTCGCACATAAGTGCCCTGGAAGTTGTCAAGGAATGCGGCTTCCAGGTCCTCCCAAGAACCGATTGAGTCTGCTGGCAAGCTGTTGAGCCAATGCCGGGCCGGTCCCTTAAGTTTGAGTGTGAGGTATTTGATGGCATGTAGATCATCACCGCGGGCCATGTGGATATGAAGGAGATAATCCTCGATCCATACCGCGGGATCTGTTGTGCCATCGTATGATTCGATGTTTACGGGTTTGAAGCCCTCAGGGATTTTATGATCCATTACTTCATCCGTGAAGCATAGTGGGTGTGCGGCGCCTCTGTACTGGGCTATATCACGACGCAGCTCAAAGGAGCTTTGTCCATTGTGTTCGGCCCGGCTGGATTTATTGTATCCGGAGTGACGATCACCGTCATGTGCCGTGGGGCGCCCGTGCGATCCGTAGATCGATCTTGTTTGCCTTGCCTTGTCCTCCAGTATATCTCGCAGGTCTGGCGCGTTTTCCCGTGCCTTAGCATGTTTTGAGCAGCGTTGGGGCATGGCTTGAGTGGAGGGCTTAGAGGCCTCTCTATCGCGGCCACGAGGTGGCCGGTCGGCCATGTCATGCGCTGGTGATGTAGGTGCTTCCTCCTCTAATCGGGGTAGCAGCCTGCGCTTTGGGTAACGCTTGGAGGGGCATTCGAGTTCATACTCTTCGGCAACAAGGACTTCAGTCCATCTGTCAGCTAGCAAATCTTGATCAGCTCTAAGCTGTTGCTGCTTTTTCTTGAGGCTACTTGCCATGGCTAAAAGCCTGCGTTTGAAGCACTCTTGTTCGGCGGGGTCTGATGGTACGACGAATTCGTCGTCGTCGAGGCTTGCCTCATCTTCGGAGGGAGGCATATAGTTATCGTCCTCAACCTCTCGGTCTGCCGCTCTCTCATGAGGGCTGGCTTCTCCATCTTCCTGTGTCGAATCTTGCTGGAGGGGGTGTTCTTCGGCGCTATTCGGAGTAGTATTATCTCCGGTGCCGGAATCACCGTTTTTGCTTTGGTGGGATTTAGAGCGGCGCCGCTGACGTCGGCGCTTGGGATGTTTCTTAGAGGTGTCGTCCCCCGCTTTTCCATCGCCATCTCCATCTTTTGGAGTGTCCACCATATATATGTCATATGACGAGGTGGTCTTCCAACGCCCTACAGCTGCTGGTTCCTGTTCGTCTCCTGCATCGTCGTCCATACCGTCGATGTCTTCGGAGTCGAAGTCGAGCATGTCGGTTAAATCGTCGACAGTGGCTACAAAGTGGGTGGTGGGTGGGCTTTGAATTTCTTCATCGTCCGTATCCCATCCTTGCTGACCATAATTCGGCCAGGGCTCTCCTGATAAAGAGAGAGACTTTAGTGAGTTCAGGATATCGCCGAAGGGCGAGTGCTGAAAGATGTCCGCGGCGGTGAACTCCATGATCGGCGCACAATCGGATTCGATCGGCAAGGGCGCGGGAGGTTTGGAGTCCGGAGAGGAATCCGGATCCTCGGAGTCACGGGTCATGCAGAGTGCGGGGCTGGTGTTCGGCTCGATCACCTTTGAGATCGCAGCCCTTGAGGTGGCGTCCAACCGCTCATCCTCGATCGGCGCCACAGGCTCCGAATTAAGGGTCGGAACCGACGCGCGTGAGGCCTCCAGGACACTGTTCGGCGGCAGAGCTAGATCATGCCCATCGAGACAGTGCGGCGCGCTTGGATGTGACTCGAATCCGTCGAAGATCAAGTCCCTGCGGATGTCAGCCGTGTAGTTCAAACTTCCAAATCTGACCTGATGGCCAGGGGCGTAGCTTTCGATCTGCTCCAGGCGGCCAAATGAATTGGCCCGCAGTGCGAAGCCGCCGAAGACGAAGATTTGTCCGGGGAGAAAAGTCTCACCCTGGACCGCATCGTCGTTGATGATCAAAGGAGCCATCGGGCCTAAAAGTGACGACACAGAGGAACTCTCAATGAAAGCACCAATGTCGGTGTCAAAACCGTCGGATCTCGGGTAGGGGGTCCCGAACTGTGCGTCTAGGCGGATGGTAACAGGAGACAAGGGACACAATGTTTTACCCAGGTTCGGGCCCTATTGATGATATGGGTAGTACAAGAGTAGATCTACCACGAGATCAAGGAGGCTAACCCTAGAAGCTAGCCTATGGTATGACTGTTGTATGTTGGAGTTGTTGTCCTATGGACTAAAACCCTCCGGTTTATATAGACACCGGATAGGGTTAGGGTTACACAAAGTCGGTTGTAATGGTAGGAGATCTAAATATCCGCATCGCCAAGCTTGCCTTCCACGCCAAGGAAAGCCCCATCCGGACACGGGACGAAGTCTTCAATCTTGTATCTTCATAGTCCTGGAGTCCGGCTGAAGGTATAGTTTGGCTATCCAAACACCCCCTAATCCCGGACTCCCTCAGTCGTTCTCCTCGCTAGGGCTGGCCTCCCTCACGAGGGTCTTGAGTAGCTGGTCGATCAGCTGGGCCTTACCGGGCCACACTAGGAACGCGACATGGGCCGCAGGCAGGCAAGTCTGGCTACCCTGTGTTGGATTCTGGGGTTCCGGCAGACCCTTAAGGTTCGAACTCTGGGGTGCGCGCTGAGATCGTGCCCTCTACCTCTCCGTCTCGCAAAGATCTAACTACTGCAAGAACAACACAAGAGACACAAGGTTTATACTAGTTCGGGCCACCATTGTGGTGTAATACCCTACTCTAGTTTGTGGTGGGTGGATTGCCTCTTGGGCTGATGAGGAAGAACAGTACAAGGGGGAACGGCCTCGTGAGGGCCTGTTCTTGGCTAGGGGATGAACTGCTAGGGGGATTTCGATCGCCCTTCTCTCTCTCTAGATGCTGGACTCCACCCCTCTACCCTATGGGTGGCTAGTCCTATTTATAGGCAAAGGCCCTGTGCCTCTTCCCAAATATTGAGCGGGAAGGGCGCCAACAATTGGCCAATTCGAAGGGGAACATCTGGTACACTTATCCTGACTAAAGTTGGTCTTCGCCTGCCAAAGGCCCTATGGTGACGTCGTCCTGGGATCCATGGTGACCTCCTTCCCACCGTTGGACTGGTCTTGGTCTCGTTGCACCGAAATGGGTGCCTTTGCTTGATTCTCTTGCCTGCGCTTGCCCCCTTTGCACCAAAGAGGAAAGGGAGACGCTGTGCAGGCTGGCGCCCGCCTGGCACCCTTGGTCGTCATGGCTTGCGTCATGGGCACCTCGTGAGGCACCCGCCTTGATCTCTCCGCCTCCTCGCGAGCCAGCCTAAGGAGGCCGTGCTTGAGAAAGCGCCATGTCGTCCGCCTCACGAGGCTTGGCCCCTCGCGAGGGTCTTGAGCCTTGTGTTGATGTAGATGGGCCACGCTAGGCCTCCATTCGTGCCACGCCGCAGGCCGCAGGCAGGCAAGTCTGGGGACCCCGGTTCCCAGAACGTCGACAGTAGCCCCCGGGCCCGAGGCGCGCATGGACTTGGCCGTGCCGAGAGGTGAAAGGGCAAGGGCGAAGCGCCATGGGCCCTAATAGCATGCGGCCTCGGGCGCCGCGTGGCGGTTGATTGGACGTGGGCGGCACTGTTTACCCACGCTCCCTTTTTCTGCGCCGCGCTAGGTTGCCCCACAGTTGTACACAGCCGCCCTTTTCCCTGTTGCTTGACCGTCTCCTGCTCTTCCTCCCTCCGAACTCTGACCCTTGCTTCCAATCCCATCTCACATCTCCTCTCTTCCGCCCACCGCCATGTCTCCAAAGAAAGGGAAGGGGAAGAAGCCCGCGGCTCCATCTCACCCGCTGCCGCCGGTGGCGCCTGCTGTCGGCCGCTCAATCATACTCAACCTCGAATGCCTGGGCAAGCTCAGTCCGGCTCTGGCCACCGCCTTCAACGAGTGTGGGAGGACGACGGCGTGGCCTACATATCACCTCCCCACTGATAGGATAATCACCGAGGTCCATTACTTTGCCGACGCCCTGTGGGCGGGTTTGGTGCCTCCCTTCTCCGATTTCTTCAACGCCATCCTCGATCATTATCAGATCCACATGATGCATCTGGGTACTGAGTCCATTGCTCTCCTTTCAGTTTTCGCTTTTGTTTGTGAGGCGATGGTGGGCATCCCTCCTTCTGTCGCCCTGCTGCGCCACTTCTTCTCCTTGCGTCTTGCTGACCCCACGCAATGCTCGGCATGCATGAGCTTCGTAGCTTCGCCAGAGACCGCAGCCTTTGGTATCGACTTCAACCTCCCTCTGCCTTCAGCCGGGTTCCGCGAGCGGTGGTTGTACATTGATGTCGGGGTACCCAGCCCCCGGCTCGTGAAGCCGACATCGCCTGCTGTGCCTAATTCGGGCTGGGGCCAGGAGACGCTCGTAAGTCCCCGGCTCGCCTTCGTCTGGCACCGCTTTATGTCCCTGAAGAAGCTTGGTGTAACGGCGCCCAAAGTGGTGAAGGAGTTCCTATTGCACCGCATTGCCCCTGTACAACGCCATTCTCGTCGAATGTGGACCTTCAGCGGGCATGGTGACCGCATGAGGCTTCAGGAAGAAGACCTGACGCCCGAGGCGCTGAGGAGGGTGCTCTTGGTCCTGACAGGTGATCCCAACCCTGGGGGGATCCGGCAGGGGGGAGCTTTGATGTACCTCTGCCAAAATAGGGTGATTTCGTGAGGCAGATGCCCCCCTTCGACGAGTGGGGGCTTCGCCCTGTCGGCCTCCAGGGGCCTCGCGAGAACCCGGTGGTGGTGATTTCCCTTCCGGTCGGCCTGGGTGAATCCTCCTCGAGTGGTGGCGCAGGGAGGCAGGAGACAGCAGGGGTCGAGGGAGCCGCGGACGATGTGACCGCACCTGGCGATGCTCTTGATGGGGCAGCTCACGAGGTCCGCGCTGCTGAGGCCACGGGTGAGGCGCTGCCGCCTCCAATGCTTGAGGCCGAGGCTCCTGAGCCCCCGGCCATGATTTCTGACGAGGCAATCGCCCGTGCGTATCAGGCATGTGCCCTCGACGCAAGTGGCCTTGGTACTCCGTCCTTTTCGCAGGCTGATTCCTGTGCATCTCTCCTGGGCCGTCTCCGTCTGGACTTTGAGGCCATCCGGAGAAAAAGGGAGGCCCTGGGCGACGACGTCCCTTGCCGCTTGCTAAAGCGCCAGAAGTACTTTGCTGTCGACGAGTAAGTCTTCCCCTTTTCTGTTCCCTATCCTGCTTGCCGCATCCGCTGACCCTTGCTCTGCAGGCCTCTCCCTACTGAACTCAATGAAGCCGCCGAGCCGACGCCTTCCTTGACTTCGTCTCCTCCGCCACCCCCTGGTGCCTCGAGCAGCACTGCCCTTGTGGTTTGGGCAGGTGATGGCGCGGACCGCCGCATAGCGCGCGGCGACCCTCCCGTTCCTGCGATCTCCTTCCGCGGGCCTTCCCTCGACATAGGCAGCCTGCCGTGGGCTCCCCGTCTGGTCGCGGGCTGCGACCGGCTGAGGCACCTCTGGGGCCCTTCTCCTGAGGTCAGGTTGGACTCAGGTCGGGCTTCTGATGCGGCGCGGCCGGCCGTCGTGAAGGCGCCAGCCCCCAGCCCCCTACCCAGGGCCGGAGCGATGATCCGAGGTCCTCGACGCCCGCTCGGGGCGGACGATGGCGTGGCAGACGTGCTTGAGCGTGCTCAGGAGCGCCGTGCCCGTCGCCATGAATTCCTTCGGAGGGCGAGTGGCGCCGTAGACCTGCTTGGGAAGGAGCTCGCTGAGGAAGACGCGCGCCTGGAAGCCGAAGGCCTGCACCTGGCCGCAGAGCGGCGCGAGCTGGAGGCCGCCGCTGCCCTCGCGCGTCGTCAGCGCGACCTTGATGACGAAGAAGCGAAGGCGTCGCTGGGGGCTTCTCTGGCGGCTCGGTCTCAGGCCGTTGAGGAGGCCCGAGGAGCAGACCGACGGCGAGGAGCAGCAGAAGAACAGGCTCGGGAGCTCTTGGCCTGGTGTCGCTCGTTGGAGGAGCAAGCGGAGGTGCGCGAGGCAGCCCTTGCATCGATGGAGGTGGCTTCTGGCGACCCGGCTGAGCTTCGGAAGCATGAGGAAGCGTTGGTGCTGGAGGCCGCCGAACGCGCTCGCAAGCACGAGCAGCTGGAGACGAGGGAGTGCCTAGTGACGCAGGCGGAAAACGATGTCGCCGCGCGAGAAACGCGTGTCCTGGAGGAGGTTTGCCGTCGGGTGGCGACAGCGCGCCAAGGCCTCGAGCGTGAGTTCGAGGGGAAGCTGGGGATGATCCGAGTCGAAGCTGAGGGTTGAACCGCCGCCTTGAGGGCCCAACGGGATGAGGCGATGCGACGAGCAGACGCCTCCCGGGTCGCTCTTGAGGCAGCGCAAAAGGAGCTGGCCGCCTCCGAGGCCGAGGTGCTCCGCCTGCGCCAACGTGTGGAAGAGGCTGTGGCCGTCGAGCGTCAGAATGCCGACGAGATACGCCAGCGGCAAGTCCTGGAGCACGAGCATGGCCCCATGCTCACCAAGCTCAGGGAGAGGGCCAACATTGCCCTAGGCAACATCTGTGAGGCTGCCGTGGGCGAGCCGCACACTATTAACTACGCCGGCAACCTGTAGTTCTTCACCACCGTGGTGACACAGCTGGAGGCACGGTCGGTCAAAGCCGATAGGTTGGTGGAGGAGAGGAGCCACGCCCTGCTCGGGCGCGCCTTCTCCCGCGTCTTCAGCCATCTTCGAAACATGGATCCCCACTTTGACTTCGACGCCGCCATCGCCCCAGTTCCCCAAGCCGTCCAAGGTGACCTGGCTGAATGGGTGGAGAGCAACGTAGATGCTCTTGTCCGGGCCTTCACTTCGGATGATGACGACGTGATCGTGGGCGCCGACGAAGGTGGTGCGGTGGATGACCCCAACGCCGTCGATGGTGGCGCAGACGACGAAGGCGAACCCAGCGACGCCAGCGATAGCTCGGGAGGCGCCTCCGAGGATGCATTGGGGGATTTGTCAGATTGACCATGTACTATCCTCGTCTTTTTACCCTGCATAGATAGAACTCAGGCGTTTGGCCCGACGGTCGTGAGAGCATTTTGGGAGGGGAAGCCCCTCATGTAAGAACTCGTATCTAATGTATCTGCAGCGAGTAAATCGTACGCGTGTCCAATGGTAGGCTGGTTCGCCCTTGTTCCTTGCTGGCTCCGGAGCTGCCTTCTGGAGGGCGTCACGTCTCGGGTGCTGGGTAGTTGAAACCTCGGGAGGCGGGGTCGTTGCTGACAGGAAACCCCACAGGCGTGGGCCATCCTCGCAGGCTCTGGGCCTTTTCTCGAGCGAGACGTCTTCACAGGCGCTCGCCCTCTTCACAGGCTCCGGGCCTTTTCCTCGAGCGAGACGTCTTCACAGGCTCCGGGCCTTTTCCTCGAGCGAGACGTCTTCACAGGCATTTGCCTTCTTCACAGGCTCTGGGCCTTCTCCTCGAGCGAGACGTCTTCACAGGCATTTGCCTTCTTCACAGGCTCTGGGCCTTCTCCCGAGCGGGATGGCTTCACAGGCGTTTGCCTTCTTCACAGGCTCTGGGCCTTCTCCCGAGAGGGATGGCTTCACAGGCGTTCGCCTTCTTCACAGGCTCAGGGCCTTCTCCCAAAAGGGATGGCTTCACAGGCGTTCGCCTTCTTCACAGGCTCAGGGCCTTCTCCCGAGAGGGATGGCTTCACAGGCGTTCGCCTTCTTCACAGGCTCAGGGCCTTCTCCCGAAAGGGATGGCTTCACAGGCGTTCGCCTTCTTCACAGGCTCAGGGCCTTCTCCCGAAAGGGATGGCTTCACAGGCGTTCGCCTTCTTCACAGGCTCTGGGCCTTCATGAGAAAACGATCTCCGCAAGCACCAAAGGTCACCTCGCGAGGGAGCGGCAGCGGCAGTCTGGGCCGTGCTTAAGCTAGGCCTGGCCCGGCTCGCGAGGGGCTCGCGAGGGGAGGCAGCTGTGGTGAGATGGTGACTAGAACGCGGGAAACGATTCAAACAAGACCAAGCACCCCTTCCCCGAATGCACGCAAAGCTCAAATTCAAATTCAACTTAAATCCAGCGGGGGAAAAAGGTTACAACGGAAGGAAGAAGGCAATGAAAGCAAACAAAAAGGCCGCGTCCGGCACCTAATCTAGTCTTCGACGTCTTGTCACCAGCGCGGAGCTAAGTGCTGTCCACTGGGCGCGGGAGGGAGCCCCAGGGCCTGAGGCCGGCACCCCTGAGACTCCGGGGCGTGTACAGCCCCACTCATTATTACGTGAGAGTGTCACGGGGCAGCGAGCTTCACAGGCACTGGGCCTTCTTCACAGGAACCGGCCTTGCTTCATATCGCCAGATCAGGGCCCCGCCTTGCGCCACACTCTAGTGCCACCAACGATGACTGGAAACCAGGACGCCGCCGGTGGGGTAGAGCGGTCGCCAGCGGTTCCCCCAACGACCATGGGTCCTCCGCCAGGGGCAGGCCCTCGGGCGCCTCCCCAGCGGAGGGCCTATCTTCTAAGAACGTCTTGCTCCGAACGCCGCGGTGGTGATGTAGGATCTCTGCCCCTTTTCTGCAGCCCCCTGCGTCCTCCTCCCGAGGGGTAGGAGACCGCAGGAGCGGGGCAGCTGCTTGTCGCGGCGACCTGCATCTCCTGTGACCCATGATTAGCGTATGCCTGCTCTTGAGGAATTAATGGTACCCGATAGTCGTTGCCTCCAGTGTGACCGACGGAGCCGTCCTGGGGTTCCTGGAGGGGCTCGGCCTCTGGCGTCTCGTCCTCCCAGCTGGGGCTGAAGAGTGAGCCCTGTTCGGCCCCGTGAGCATGCCCTTGGTCCATCATGTGGGGCACGTATTCCTCTGGCGCCGCCACCCCGAATGCTGTGTTGTAGTGCTCCATGCGCCATGCGGTGTTGCTTGTCGTGCCCGCCGCGGGGTGGTAGCGCGGTTGGCCGCTGGCGCCGTGGGCCGCACTGAGCCCTTCTCCTTCGCACGCCGGGGGCGGGGGTAGCGCCACCGCCAGTCTGGTGCCGGCGGATTCGCCGGTGCTGGGGTAGTCTTGAGGCCCGCGCGGGTGCGCGGGTCCCCCTCGTGCGCCGCCCTGAGCTTGAGGCGGAAGCTGGACGCAGAAGGGGTGAGCCCCCGAAGCGGCGAAGCCCAGGAGCTTGGCGACCCGCTCCAGCAGCACGTCGCGGCCGCCCTCCAATAGCCTGCACTGCAGCAGCTCCCGTGCTACTGTGAGCGCGGCCCTTGAGTTCGCCTGTTCCCGGCGGGTGTACGGTGTCGTAGTTGCGGCGTGATTGGATGCCCTCGCTGCCGAGCGCGCCTGTCGTGGTGTGAGGGTCGCAGAAGCTTGCCCGCATCGCCCGCGGCCCGCAGCGCCCTGCGGACCGCGAGCTGCCTGCGGCGCGGGGTCGCCCGGAGCGGGAGGCTCCGCGCAGATGGGCCATGCCGCCCACAGGCCTTGGTTGCCCGCCTGGTCGCCGGACATGGTGACGATGACGCAACGGCAGACGGAGCGATGGGAAGGCAGATTCCGGCGCACCCCTACCTGGCGCGCCAAATGTCGGATTCTGGGGTTCCGGCAGACCCTTAAGGTTCGAACTCTGGGGTGCGCGCGGAGATCGTGCCCTCTACCTCTCCGTCTCTCAAAGATCTAACTACTGCAAGAACAACACAAGAGACACAAGGTTTATACTAGTTCGGGCCACCATTATGGTGTAATACCCTACTCTAGTTTGTGGTGGGTGGATTGCCTCTTGGGCTGATGAGGAAGAATAGTACAAGGGGGAACGGCCTCGCGAGGGCCTGTTCTTGGCTAGGGGATGAACTGCTAGGGGGAGTTCGATCACCCTTCCCTCTCTCTCGATGCTGGACTCCATCCCTCTACCCTGTGGGTGGCTAGTCCTATTTATAGGCAAAGGCCCTGGGCCTCTTCCCAAATATTGAGCGGGAAGGGCGCCAATAATTGGCCAATTGGAAGGGGAACATTTGGTACACTTATCCTGACTAAAGTTGGTCTTCGCCTGCCAAAGGCCCTGTGGTGACGTCGTCCTGGGCTCCATGGTGACCTCCTTCCCACCGTTGGACTGGTCTTGGTCTCGTTGCACCGAAATGGGTGCCTTTGCTTGATTCTCTTGCCTGCGCTTGCCCCCTTTGCACCAAAGAGGAAAGGGAGACGCTGCGTGGGCTGGCGCCCGCCTGGCACCCTTGGTCGTCATGGCTTGCGTCATGGGCACCTCGTGAGGCACCCGCCTTGATCTCTCCGCCTCCTCGCGAGCCAGCCTAAGGAGGCCATGCTTGAGAAAGCGCCATGTCGTCCGCCTCGCGAGGCTTGGCCCCTCGCGAGGGTCTTGAGCCTTGTGTTGATGCAGATGGGCCACGCTGGGCCTCCATTCGTGCCACGCCACAGGCCGCAGGCAGGCAAGTCTGGGGACCCCCGTTCCCAGAACGCCGACACCCTGGTTCCCAGTACGCCGACAGTAGCCCCCGGGCCCAAGGCGCGTGGGGAGTTGGCTTCTGGGCGAAGCCTAGTCAAGGACAAAGCGCCGCGGGCCCCAAAGACTGCGGGCCAGGCTGGCGCATGACAGTTGGATTGGACATGACGACTCCACTCCCCATGAAGCCTTGGTAACCGTGTGACTAGACGACTTCCTAGCGCGGGCGATGTAGTCATCATGGCCATGTCCAATCGATGGTTGGCCTTCCTCACCCTATAAGTGAGGTGTCACAACCCTAGAATTGATTGCAATTAGTTCCATAAGCATCCATGCATCAAGTCTATATTTGTTTGAAATTTGAAATGGGGATGACCAGCCCTAGCACTAAATGAAATGCAATTAGGATCAAAATAAAAATAATCTTCAATGAACCCAAAATGCCCTTTGGAAATGCTCATGATTTTTGATAAAGGTGAAAACCTCTGGCAAAAATGATGAGCATGTTTCTTGGCCATTTATGGATTTTTGAATTAACTCATATTGTATTTGAATTGGGGCATTTAAATTCTATAAATATTTTAAATGCTCTAATAATTCTGAAAATATTTGAGGGCTGTTGCATATATTTTAGAAGGTGCCACAGTTATTTCCAGGATTTTTAGAAGTGCCCTGGTATTCTTTAATAAAGCCCAAACAGTTACATCATAATAGAAAAAGAGAAAATAAAAATAGGAAAGAACAAACCTCACCTGGGCTTACCTGGCAGCCCAGCAGAGGCCCAGCCCACCCCCACCTTGCCAGTCGTCCCCAACCTCCTGCCAGTGGGCAGGAGGGCGCGTGCTCGCCGCCTGCTGGCCACGCGTAGGCCACCTCCACCCTGCCTGCTTCACTCCTCCGACGCCCTAAGCACGCCACGCAACCCCTGGCCACTCCCCCCTCTCTCCCGTGCCTCTCTCTCGTCTGACTCTCTCTCCCGAGCACCACCGAGCGGAGCTCGTCGCCGCCGCTCATCGCCTACGTAGCCACAGCCTCCCCCTCGACCTCTCTCCGTGTTCTGAAGGACCGCGACGACCGTCTCTTTCTCCTCGAAGACTCACGCAAGCCCGGACACCCCGTAGAGAGGCCTTCAACGCCTTCTTCTTCCTCGATGCCGTGGATCGCCGCCGTCGATTTAGCCGCGTACAGGACCTCCCCGAGCACTCTGAGCGTCTCCGCGAGATCACTGTGAGCCCCCGCATCATCCCCCACTGTTTTCCCTCTCATTTTCGTCCCCTAGCCGTGGCCCCCTTCGGCTGAGCGCCGCCGTCCGCCATGGACGTCGGCCATGGCTCTGCCTTGCCTCTCCGCTCAAATTCTTGAGCTAGTTGTGCTCCCCGCACCTCCAGGAGGCCGTAGCACTACTTGTCTTCCCCGATAACGCATCGTAGTGCTATTTTGCCACTTGCCCGAATTCCGGCCGCCGCCGCCGTCGTGGTTGCCATCGCCTCAGGCCACCCCACAGCCTCCCGCATGTTCCATTAGATGCGCCCGAGCGCCAGCCACCCTCCGCACTCATCCGCGCGTCGAATGGACGCCGGAGCCGCGATTCCGGCGTGCCTCCGCCCTCGGCTGTGGTCGTCGCCGGCCATGCTCCGGCGAGTGTTGACGTGGCCGTCATTAGACGCTAACCCCGCCACCTAAGCAACCCTAATAGCCACTGACAGCGGGCCCTACTGCAGGGTCAAACCCAGTCAGCATTGGGTTTGACCGGGTTTAGCCCCTGTGTCTCTGACGGGTGGACCCCGCACGTCAGGTTTGACCTGGAGCAGCCCCGGTTGACCTGCTGAGGTCATGCTGCTGTCATGCTGACGCAATAAGCTATTTTCTGGATTTAATTTAATTCAGGAAATTCCAAAAAATGCCCTAAACTTCTAAAATTCATAGAAATTCAACCGTAACTCCAAATGCAAAGGTTTATATATGAAAAATGATCAGAAAAATCCAATCTATCCACCTGCACTGGTTTCATGCATGTTTAAAGAACTTAACCTTGCTGTTTAGTGCAAACCATGATAAGGCACTATTTAAATTCATAATTTGAATTTGGGGTTCAACCTTTGGTTCAATATGACCCAAATCCATCTGGTTGTAGTTGCATTAGGCCAACACACTCATATTGCCATGTTATGAGCATGCATCATATTGTGCATCGCATTGATTGTGTTTCCTTCTCTGTTGCCGGTATTTGTTCCCTCTCGATAGACGTGGTTTCGACGATGAGATCGACGACACTGATGAAGAGCTATATTATCTTCGGAAGTGCCAGGCAAGCAAAACCCCCTTGTTCATTCCGATAAAATCCCACTCTCTCGCTCCTGCTCTCTTTTATTGCATTAGGACAACAATGATTCATGTGTTACTTGCTGCGGTAGCTGAACCCCTTTATCCTTTGCATGACCTGTCATTCCACAGTAAATAGATGAAACCCACTAGCATGAGTAGGAGTTGTTTGAGCCCTGACGTGCCTACTCATCCATGCTTGTTTGTCCTGCCTGCTACTGCTTAGAGTTGAGTCGGGTCTGATTCATCGGGAATGAATTGGAATGGTGATGAACATGTCCTACTGAGTGTGAGCTAAGTGTGTGAACACGATTTGGTAAAGGTATTGGTGAGAGGCCATGTAGGAGTACATGGTGGGTTGTCTCATTGAAGCCGCCCTCAGGAACTGAGTTCTGTGTTTGTGATCCATGATACAGTTACTACCACGCATTGGGCCCGAAACCAATGGACCCTCTCGGCTTCTTGATCACCCTTGTCCTCTGTCCAGGAGTTGCAAAGTAGTTTCTGGTGTTTGTAGTATGCTGGGGGCCGCACGCAGCGCTGACCGTAGGGGTGGGCTGTGTTGCGGTAGGCACGTGGCCGGGCAGCCGGGCGCCCGTTTGGTGTCTCGGACCCTGTACACATCGTTTGGGGCTGTGAGCGAAACTCCGGCCGGATCTCCTCATGGATGGAACCCGAATAGGCGATAAACCTGGACTAGAGACTTGAGTGTTTAGGTAGGCCGTGGCCGACACCCTCGCTGGGCTTCAGCTTGAAGGTTGCCGAGTACATGTCGTGTAAACGGCGGTAAGTGGTGAGAGCGTGTGTGAATAAGTACACCCCTGCAGGGTTAACATCATCTATTCGAATAGCCGTGTCCGCGGTTATGGACTTCTGGGTTGCCTATAACAGTTCATAGACAAGTGAAAGTGGATACTCTAAAATACGCAAGATAAGCGTGAGTGCTATGGATGGCCTTCTCGTAGGGAGACGGAAGTGGATCCATAGTGGTGTATTGGATGGTGAATATGTGGACTCGTGTGCGCCACCTCAAAGAGTTACTTGCAGTCGTAGTTCAGGATAGCCACCGAGTCAAAGCTGGCTTGCTGCAGTTAAACTCCACCACCCCCTTTATTGAAACTGATGCATATGTAGTTAGTTCTGATGTAAGTCTTGCTGAGTACGTTTGTACTCACGTTTGCCTATTTTATGTTTTGCAGAGAGACGTCAGTCTCGCTAGTAGTACCGCTTGGACTTCGACGTTTAGCTTGATACCTCAGCTACGATCTTGTGCCCTCGGCAGGATCTGGTAGATAGTCAGGCTTCTCAGCCGTTTCCATTTGTAGACGTCTGTACTCAGACATGTTTAGCTTCCGCATGTGCTTTGACTTGTATGCTCTGATTGTTGGGTCATGAGACCCATGTTTGTAATATCTCGCTCCTCGGAGCCTAATGAATAAATACTTTGAGTCGTAGGGTCTTGTTGTGATGCCATGTTGTAATTACACATATCGAGCATATTGTGTGTATGATTGGAATGCTTGGTATGTGTGGGATCCGACTATCTAGTTGTTTATCCTTGGCAGCCTTTCATATGAGGAAATGTAAGTCTAGTGCTTCTGAGCGATAGTAGTCCGCTACAGCCCGGTTCACCGGAGTCCTGCTAGCCCAGCACTACTGCTCGGAACACTTGACTGGCCGGCATGTGTTTCACGTCGTTCCTGTGTCTGTCCCTTCGGGGAAATGTCACGCGGTGTTATCCGGAGTCCTGCCTAGCCTGCTACAGCCCGGGTTACCGGAGTCCTGTTAGCCCAGTGCTACAGCCCGGATTCACACGTTGATGACCGACATGCTCGATGTGATTCATGTATGCCTGTCCTCATAGGTTAGCGCCGCTTTGGTTCACGACTAGCCATGTCGGCCCGGGTTCTCTGTCATATGGATGCTAGCGACACTATCATATACGTGAGCCAAAAGGCGCAAACGGTCCCGGGACAGGTAAGGTGGCACCCGTGGGAGTACCGTGCGTGAGGCCGCAAAGTGATATGATGTGTTACATGCTGGATCGATGTGGCTTAGAATCGGGGTCCTGACAGCGTTGGTATCAGAGCCTGACTGCCTGTAGGATTACCAAGCCAAACTGGTCGAAGTTGTGTCTAGAAATGCTTTAGTTATGTAAGGGAATTGATTGTGGAAGGGAACGTAAGGCTCTTTTTACTCCTTATACCTCATGGCCTTCTGATCTGAGTCAACCTCTTCTCTTCTACGGGGGTTAAGAACTAGGCTTCTCTTCTATCTCTCAGGATGACGTGTTACTAAACCATAGTTGCCTAGGATTGTTGAGTTCAAGCCTCAGTTCAGTTCCTACTACTTCCATATGTTCATAGCTGGTCTCGGAACCTTGATACAATGATGTTGAGTGGTTATGCCACTATTTTGCAGGATGTCTCAAATCATTTTGAGCATTTACAGCCGTTATGCTGTCCGAGTCATCCCAGGTCTCTAAATAGTCTGATGCATTTGCAAATCCTTTCTCTCCGTTCCCGATGTCCTTTTTGGTCAAAATAAGCACACTAATCGGTCAGTTGAGGTACTCCGTTGCCTTGATGTATATGTTGGAGCTACTGTTATGACCCTAGGTGTCTTATGAAACTATCTAGTAATCTGTCCATGTTTTGTGTTCCCAGTGTGTTGAATCTGGCCACCATTCTCGAAAGCATCCCGTGATGCCACTTAGGTAGTAGGTATTCTACTCCTGGGTTCTTGAGCCCAAGATTCACCCTACTTTCTTCCTGTTGATAGTGTTGCTAGTTCCTTTAGGATATTAATAATATTTGCATTAGTCCTCGAGGTCCGTGGTATATCATTCTTCCAAATACCATGAACTGCTTATGGCCGAAGTTCTGCTAAACCAAAAGATCACAACCAGAGTACTCTTGAGGAGTTCTCCATCCATAATTGTGAATCTGCCAGTCCTACCTCTCCGCATGGATTATCCGGAAGAAATTCGTTGAACTCGTTTGACATACTAATCCATGCATCCACAACTCAGAAAATCATATGTTCCTTGAGTTGTCCCTCCTTAGTCGTTTTCTGACCTTCTTCCATGAATTGATAGTCAAGAGTATGCGAGCATTCGTTTATCGATGCCTATTGCTCTTGTGGTCCGTCAAGCCATTCTATCCGGAATGACTTGGAGAAACAAACTCCAGTACCTCATCCATTTCTAGGATTGGGTCGAAGCAGTTGTATTCTGCAGATCAAATGCAATCAAGCTTTTGATTCTATTCTACCTTGGAGTGTTACCATCTTTATGTCAAGAGAGTCATGAGAATTGCACCACCTCTTATGAGTTCTTGACGCAGTAACACTTCTTGCCATCATTGTTCATTCCTCGGTTTCCGTGTTGTTGTAACCGGAATGCCGACAAGTGAATTGTGATGTGTGAGATCAATACTCCGAGCAACTCGTTGCTTGGTAGTAAATGGACAATATTCTCATCCTTAGCGTGTTGGTTATTAAATCATCATCCTAAGATTGATCGTGCTACCTAGTCCTTATTTCTGGTGCACTCTTCGATCAATGAGTTAGGATTATTCAATCCCCTGTTTTTTTTATCATATCGTCTTGCCCTGAAAAGCAAGATTGTTCTCGAGCTTAGCAACATATCGGTGGTTCGTGATTTTCCGAATATCTTCTCGGAAGTATTACCAGGTTGTCCTCAGACTGTTATGTTGAGCTCGTGATCAAGTTGGTTCCTTGTGAACCACCCTTTCTCCAAGAATCTGTGTTAGATATCCCTGAGCTAGTTGTTTGAGCCAGACAACAACTTGGAGAGTTGGAAGATAAAGCTTGTCTGACTTAGTTCATGTTAAGGGATATCTTTTGTGGTGTGTGTTGAAGAAAGTTGATATCTTCATCAATTGGTCCTCGTGATCAATTGTTGGATCTATTGCCTTGTCAAAACCTTGACTTGAGTATGGGCTATCGTCGAGTCAAATCAGAACCAATGATGCTCGTAATGTTGTCTTACTCGTGGTTGATCCCTCGAGCATACACCATTACATCTTTTGGGTCTAACCAATACTATCACATCGTTCATATGATGGTGGAAGTCCAGTGATATGGAAATTTCGATGAGTTGTTGTTGAGCCCATCAGCAACATTTTGTCTCCCCCCGCGATTCATGTTGGACATTACACTAGTATTGGAAACTTTGTAAGCATTGCCTTCATGTTCTGCTCATGAGGTATACGTTTGGATGAAAGGAGTGACTTCCTCTAATTCACGTGCATTTGGCGTAAGTTGCCGCCATGAATTTGAGAAAGGTTTGTTTGTTTCCTCTGGAATCATCCCAAATCAGTCATGCATATGTGCGAAGTATTCTATGGTTTGGCAGATTAATTACCTCCACTCCATATGTGTTCCTAGCACACCAAGCCACTGATTGATTTGTTCGAGAAAAAGAAGTTGTTGTGCGAATACTAGTTCATGCACAAGACTCCAACATCCTCGATGATGGTTTTCCACCTGAACTCGGTAGTGTTTTATCTTAAGACTACTACGTGATCATACTTGTCTGGGACAGCGTGTTCATATGTATGTAGCAGAATCAACTCATGTTTTGGAGCTTGCCATCGTAGTTCATTTCCCGAGAATCTCGCAACGACATATCGTCGATTTGTGTTGCAAACTTTCTTTTCCAGACAGGCTGTCTGAAATATTCCGTTACCAACCAGATCTGAATCTCAGGCAGATGTGATGGATGGAACCTTTTCCAAGATCTGTTATGTAGGTCCCGACAAGGTTGATGTCTGGCCGACACACCTAGCCGGAAGATCTATCATGGTAGTATCTTGATTGAACTATTTGACCATCTTCTCTATGAGGATTTTGTGCGACTCACTGTAGAAGTTGCTCCCTAGGAATTCTCGTGCTCTCAGTCTCTTCGATTACCCTATAACCACTCAAACAGGGGAATCACTCTCGACTGTTAAGTTTTCTTCCCAGTTACCAGGATCATTTCCAGCATTTGCATTTTGTTCCCAGCTTGCACCTCAGCAATTACTGTCTAGGATCATCTTCAAAAGTGGTCCTGTCATGGTCCCATCCATTTCTGGTGATAAGCAAGAGTCATCCATTGCGTTGTCTTCAACAAGGTAGTCCACATCATCCATTCTGGTATGGGTATGCCAATCCTTCGAATTCGTTCACACGATCGTTTGTGATTGCCTTAGGTTGGTATATAGAGTTTCAATGATCGTTGTATCAAAAGTAACTCTTTTTGCCACTTAAGGGAATAGTTCCTCGAGTCACCTTCCTTAAGGTGTCTTGTCGTGGTATCATGGCAACCCAACTCCTTGCTATATCGACACTGTTCACCACCCTCCTAGGTGTGGGGATTCCACTACTTAGTTAAACCTTGTCATATGCTCATTTCCATCACTCTTGATGGGTGTATCGTGTCTCATCTCGACAGGTGTCGCTATGTCTCGTGCTGTGAGTTAATCATCGGTTGCTTGATCTTCGAGAAGATCGAATCCTCTATATTCTCCTTTTCTTCTTGTTGTCATGTTGGATGGAGTTCTCTTAGAAAGATGTCAAGATCAAGATGATGATCGAATCAACGTTCTTGAAGTGCAACCTGGATCGAGAAGATCATGTTAGCTTTGTGTCCCCAGTGTCTTCTTACCTCACGTCTTGAATCTCGGGACGAGATTCTTGTTTAGTGGGGGTGAGTTGTCACAGCCCTAGAATTGATTGCAATTAGTTCCATAAGCATCCATGCATCAAGTCTATATTTGTTTGAAATTTGAAATGGGGATGACCAACCCTAGCACTAAATGAAATGCAATTAGGATCAAAATAAAAATAATCTTCAATGAACCCAAAATGCCCTTTGGAAATGCTCATGATTTTTGATAAAGGTGAAAACCTCTGTCAAAAATGATGAGCATGTTTCTTGGCCATTTATGGATTTTTGAATTAACTCATATTGTATTTGAATTGGGGCATTTAAATTCTATAAATATTTTAAATGCTCTAATAATTCTGAAAATATTTGAGGGCTGTTGCATATATTTTAGAAGGTGCCACAGTTATTTCCAGGATTTTTAGAAGTGCCCTGGTATTCTTTAATAAAGCCCAAATAGTTACATCATAATAGAAAAAGAGAAAATAAAAATAGGAAAGAACAAACCTCACCTGGGCTTACCTGGCAGCCCAGCAGAGGCCCAGCCCACCCCCACCTTGCCAGTCGTCCCCAACCTCCTGCCAGTGGGCAGGAGGGCGCGTGCTCGCCGCCTGCTGGCCACGCGTAGGCCACCTCCACCCTGCCTGCTTCACTCCTCCGACGCCCTAAGCACGCCACGCAACCCCTGGCCACTCCCCCCTCTCTCCCGTGCCTCTCTCTCGTCTGACTCTCTCTCCCGAGCACCACCGAGCGGAGCTCGTCGCCGCCGCTCATCGCCTACGTAGCCACAGCCTCCCCCTCGACCTCTCTCCGTGTTCTGAAGGACCACGACGACCGGCTCTTTCTCCTCGAAGACTCACGCAAGCCCGGACACCCCGTAGAGAGGCCTTCAACGCCTTCTTCTTCCTCGATGCCGTGGATCGCCGCCGTCGATTTAGCCGCGTACAGGACCTCCCCGAGCACTCTGAGCG